>OZ024822.1:67099541-68595485 GCA_964016985.1 Anodontia alba | reverse complement strand
CACCCCTGGGACAACTGACTAGCGAAACGTCGTCTTCTATGAATATTCATAACACGGGGAATAACTCAATAGCCAATTAAAATGTCGATAACATAGCGCTACTCTCTTTTGTGGAAGACTCATTTTCCTTCTTCTGTTGCTAAAAATAACTCCGGAAAACCCGATAAACATTTTTGTCAACAATTAATACCAATCCTGGATTTGCAACGAACGATACGATAGAATATCCGCAAAACAAAAATAGAACGATGACGTTATTTGCGGAGTACGCGTGATAATATAGACTAAAATTGGGCCTATTGTAGTATATTTGAAATTGGAGTTCTGCTCATGTATACGCTAGAGGGCGTAAGCAGTGTTGCAAACCTTATTACTGCTAATGAGGAGTCTCAATAAAACCGGGACTCCCATTTTCTAATACGTGGTGTGTTCTTTGTTTCCATAGGCAATCGTTTTGACGTTTATTAGACCGGTCTGTCTGTACAATTCCTAGGATAGGCTGTGTTAGTTAGGTCTTATTTTCATTCTTTGTATCTGGCATACGAGTGAAGAATTCTGTTGTGCTCTCTGTTGTGCTGTTCTGATCACTTCATCATAAAGTGACCTCAGTCGCAGCAGAAAATTCTATTGAAAATTTGAAAATATTTTGTGGTCATATGGCTTATTCCTACATTTCATATCTCTCATGTCGATCTACCTGAGATGTAATAAAGTTTATATTCTGTTCTGATGGCAATCATATGTACCTACAAGTTCCTAATTTCTCGTTATTTGGTATTGGAGAGAGAGAGAGAGAGAGAGAGAGAGAGAGAGAGAGAGAGTTTCGCACTGAGCAAGGGCTTGCATCACGAAAACATGCCTATATAATTTTGGCCCCATTAAACTCCACTTTTATATAGTAAAACTAGGGTTTACAGGTGTTTACATTATTTTTCTTATTTTGCTCAAAAACATATATTGTGGGTACTCGTTAGAACCGCCTCTCCGGGGCGGTTCTAACGAGTACCCACAATCTATGTTTTGAGCAGAAATGTGAAAAAAAAAAAAAAAAAAATCAGAAGTTTTTATCTGAAAAATTCCCTTTTTCTGTGGTAAAATTTTCAATATATTTGAATAGGCGTGTTTTCGTAATGTTGTCAACTTAAAGAAAAAGAATTTTGACTGAACGTTGAACAACGACTGTATTACAAATGTATAAGCTTTCTCTTTTAAAAAATGCAGTTGGGGCTTGGTTGTCTATATCTTCATAAATCAAGCCTCTTGTTTTCGAGAGGTTTAAATAGTTTTCATTTCGTTTACCAGTACAATAGGTGTGATATTCGCTTTAAATATTTTGCCGTTCTCTGACATCAGGAATAACATAAAAACGTCTGTCCTCTGGCATCAATGCAATACACCTCCGATCATTTAACTACCATAAAAATGACACCACCGTAATTAATTTGCAAAATTAGAACAGGCTTGTAAGTCTTTCTACTTTTACACGTCTGCTATAATCAAAAGAGAAGTGAGAGAGTGCAACAATACTTACACTTTATGAAAATGGTAAATATAAATACAAAACAAAATAAGCAAATGCAACAGAAATCTTCGTTGACAAAAAATGCATTCCTCATTTCAGAAGTGATTTCAATCCAACGAGGATCAGTAAAGGTAGCATCACGAAAACGACTATATAATTTTGACCCTCTTAAATCCCACTTTTATATAGTAAAACTTGGGTTTACAGGAGTATACATTATTTTTCTCATTTCTGCTCAAAGACATAGATTGTGGGTACTCGTAAGAGACGGTTCTAATGAGTACACAATCTATGTTTTGAGCAGAAATATGAAGAATGTCAGAATTTTTTGTCTTAAAACATTTCATTTTTTGGTGGTAAAATGTTCAGTATTTTTGAAGAGGCATGTTTTCGTAATGGAAATACAGAATAAATCAAAAACAGAAAACAGCAGGCTCAGTTTGGTTGAACCTGTCCACGTGGAATAAAGTGAACACACGATATATCAACCAACATAACAGCTTTAAGCGGAACTCTGTTTTCACCTTTTATGTATTTGAAAAAAGTAACCTTTACCACTCTCTGGGCTAATTCAGCAGATGACAAATAGAGGATACCATATTTACCCTAAGTATTCGGACACCTCAACTCCTTATCATACTTGTTCTTAAATTTGAACAAGTATAATTTAATACCCGACGCCGCAGACGTCTCATCTGGGAACACACCGTTTTCTCAGGCCTATCTGTCCGAATACATACGGTAAATACAATTTTTTCTTATCCCCCCCCCCCCCCCCCCACACACACACACACACAAAAAAAGAAAAAATAAGGATATGATATTCCATGCAAATTGTCTCCACTGGAGACAATTTGCATTGAATATCAGATCCTGTTTTCTGGCAGAAATATATCAAAATGTCTGCTAAAATCTTGACTCAGCATGCTAAGCGTTAAATGATTTCCGCATGATATCGAAATACGGGTGCCGTCTTACGGCCTCCACACAAGCACTTACATGCTGCGACCACAAAATACAGTCAACCCTAATTATACCAACACTCGTTACGGAATCCCTTTCTCAAAAGGTGACAGTTAGTCAAAAATTATGCAGCAGCATTATTATTCAATACTTCAAGCAACATATGTTTTGGATATTTGTTAGAATCGCCTCACCGAGGCGATTCTAACAATTATCCAAAACAGATCGTTTAAAAAGAAATTAAATTAAATATGGCATTTGTTGCATATCATTATACTCATTGAAAAGTCTTTACAACAGCACATTCATTTTAATGGCAACGTCTTTGGGAACAAATGCTGTCGTTGTAACGAGGGTTCACTGTACTCTGAAAACAAAATGGTCGCAGCATCTGTCTTGTATAACGACTATATATTCACTAATCGAATATATGCTATATCAATAAATCGTCTTCTAGACGAAGTAGCGTTTTCACGAACTTACTCAGACAGACGCAGCGGGTTCCTGGCAGCTTTTTTTACAGACAAGACTTTGTGGGTTTGGCAGCTTTTTTTACAGACAAGACTTTGTGGGTTTGGCAGTATTTGAGTGATAAGAGAAAACATTTGCTCTAAAGTTAAGAAAAGTAAACGGGGAAAATACTATTATAATGATTCCTTGTTATAGGCACATTATCTTCGGAAATACACCCATAGGAGATAATCAAAAATCACGCAGAGACAGAAAATATTTGCAGTTAAGCTAAGAAAAGAACGGGAAAACTATAGTATTGGTATAAATCTTTGATATAAGCACATTATCTTCGGAAATGCACCCACTGGGCATAATTAAAATGGCACAGAGACAGAAGGACGATTAAATAGGGGCAAATTATTTAAACTTAGTGATCATCAAGGACAAACGCGCCCACGCTATACGCAGTAGCACCATTTATTCCAGATGACCTAGAAATATAAGACATAACAAATTATTCTGTCTCAGAAACGAGAAAAATGAGATCAATTTTGGAATATAAAGCATTCCTCAAATGGGCCGCGCCATGCGAAACCGTGTCTGGGCATATGCGGACAGTGAATACCCAGATCAGACTGATCTGGGCCTTCTCTGTCTGCTAACAGAATCATTAGATACCACAGAATGTACAAATGGAGAGTAAACGCCCAGATGTTACTTTGCGCAAGCGCAGATTGATCTGACTCTGTGCATTTTACGCAGGTTCGAAGTTTTTTCGCTTGATGCGGCCCAAATGAAAGTGGCTATAATAAGAAACTATAACGAAAATGACGGGATCTACATTATTTTGAATTTTGTTTGTTATTTCTAGTAAATTTTTACTGCGTAAATCTGTCTCAATGACCAGTCAAACCATTACGAAAACAAGCCTATTTAAATATACTGAAAATTGTACTACCTAAAACTGTAAATTTTCAGATAAAAAATAGGGTATTTTTCATATTTCTGCTCAAAACATAGATTGTGGGTACTCTATGTTTTGAGCAGTAATAACAATAACGTATACTCCAGTTTTACTATACATAAGTGGAGTTTAAGGGGGTCAAAACTATATAGGCGTGTTTTCGTGATGTTTTCCATTTCCCATATTATATGGTGAAATGTTTATGGCTTACATAGCTCTAGTTAAAGGAGATGTCCATATATTGCTGTCTTATTTCTCATCGAAAACCTAGGCTGTGGGTATTCACTATAAGCGCTTAGCAAAGGTGCTTCTAATGAGTACCCACAACATATGTTTAGTGCAGAAATAGGTGTGTTAACATAGTATCTGGCAAGCATTTCCCGTCTAAATTTAGGAACCTTGAAACTTGCATTCTGCTGGCGGAAAGCAAAGTCCCGGATCTGTCTGCGCAGTGCGAAGAATGAGCTGGACATTCTCAGTTCACATACGCGATAAAACATTTTTTTTATTTTATTTTTATTTATTTATTTATTTTTATTTTATTTTATTTTTTTTTTGCAAGAAAAGGCCCGCTTTATATATTTGTCGCAACTGATTCCGTATTTACCCTAAAAATTCGCATCACGAAAACATGCCTATATAATTTTGACCCTCTTAAACCCCACTTTTATATAGTAAAACTGAGGTTTACAGGGGTTTACATAATATTTCGTGTTTTTGCTCAAAAATATAGATTGTTGGTACTCTTTAGAATCGCCTCCCTCAGTGAGGCGGTTCTAACGACCCCCCACAATTTATGTTTTGATCAGAAATATGAAGAATATCAGAGGGTTTTTTTTTTTTTTTTTTTTTTTTTTTTTCTGAAAATTTTCAGTTTTTTGGAGGTGAAATTTTCTATATATAGGCGTGTTTTCGTAATGGGTTACTTTAAATCCTTACTAGAGCTATCCTTGTCCTGAAATGTAAATACGTCCATTTTAATACCTATTGCTATGTCTGAAATTGTTTGGTGAGTGGTACGCCTTGATAAAGACGCCGTATTGTACGGCATCTGATCTCATTCTAGACGGTTTCATGGCTGTTTGTCTGACTACTTAAGGTAAACAGGGTACTTTATCAAAGAAATAAAAAGTATTTCACATTTTTTAAAATATAATGAAATTCGTTTATCTACAATTTTAAAGTGATTATTTTTACAATTATTTAAATTGTTTGGCCGAAAATGTTCTCGTTTGCCTCAGCGGATAACGAATTCTTGTAAAGCCCAGATACTTCTTCCAGACATTTGTTGAAGCCGAATCTATCACCAGTGACACCATGACCAGCCGCGGTGTAACAATATCTTGTCCTTAAAATCTCACAACTCACGAGTTTTAGTATGGATATCATGATCAAAAATTATTTATTGAATAGAAAGTTATGAAATTCATTAAAAGAGCCATCAGCCAGTTTCATAAATTTCATAGTTTTATTCCTATAGAACTAATTTACCAGTTTCATAAATTTCACAGTTTGATTCCTATAGAACTAATTTTCTTATCAATGTGCTTTTACTTTCTTTCTGTTTTCTTTTTTTTTTTTTTTTTTTTTTTAGCTCTACTTGCGATCGCTCAACGTTTTGTTAATTATAAATTAATTTTGTTTGTATGTAAACACACGAACTCAAACTCTCCAGATACTGTATTGTTCCTATATAATTTTATATCCTTTCCTCTATTTTTGTACTAGGATCTGGACAGTTGGAGTTCTAGTGAGTACATAATAAGATTTACTCATTGCAATAAACGTTTTATGTTATACTTTGTTTTGGGGAGGATTTTATCTAATGCTGCGAGAACTTGTGGTCCAACCACTTGCTTTATGATTATTTGGCAATAAAATATGATTAAACTAACTAAACATAAATTTCATATGAAATGACCACGAATGTAAGATTCTGTTTATCATTTGCTTTTAAGCTATATTTTATGGTCTTAGAAGTTTAACCGTTTTAGAGCAAAAACATAACGTTCATTATAAAAACACGCCTATTCAAATATCGTTCATTACAAAAACACGCCTTTTCAAATATACTGAAAATTTTACCACCAAAAACTGCAAATTTTCAGATAAAAAAATCTGATATTTTTCATATTTCTGCTCAAAACATAGATTGTACCCACAATCGATACTCGTTAGAACCAACTCGCCGAGACAGTTCTAACGAGTACCCACAATCTATGTTTTTGAGGAGGAATAAAAAAATAATGTATACCCTGTAAACCCCAGTTTTACCATGTAAAAAGTAGGGTTTAAGGGGGTCGATATTATATAGGTGTGTTTTCGTGATGTGTCATGGTTGTTATCATGACGTTACTCGCCAGTAACCAAGTGTTATGTAACGTGTGGTCAACTATTTTTTTATGACATGACGGTATCTACTGAATACAGAATTAGGGGATAACTGCATTCAAAATTGTTATTTAGGCAGGTACATCGGCAGTTTTACGGTCAGAAATTAGTTACAAATGTCGCGTTACATACGCAATTGCATTAGAATAGCGACGTTCTATGATAAAAGTATTTGTCATATATTTACAATAACTACTTCATTTTTGAATATGTGATACGATCATGACATCCGTATGCGTATGACCTTAATTGAGGCGTTAGTACGTGATGCCATATCATATCTAAAATCCATATCGCACACCCATTACTGCACCTAAAAGCCATCATTATACCTTTGACGTCACAATCCTCGGAACACTTCGCTGTCCCTGACGTCACAATCCTCGGAACACTTCGCTGTCTTCCTGTTCGCGTTACCTGAAGCGTAAGCACGTGATGCCATGTCCCATACCCTACATAACATCCCAAAATCCATACCGATTACCCTTTATCGCGGCCTAAAAGCCAGATCATACCTCTTACCTATAGCTTTACTTTGTTTTAAGCAGAGGTTTAAAAACCCAATAAACTTTTAAAAGGAAAATGATAAACACACTATGATAATGGTATTTGTCATATCATACCAAATATCACCCATGACCATTATCGGCTCAAGGACCGTATTTTTAAAGTAAGCTGGTATAGCAGAAAGCACCAATTTATCTCTAAATATACTAGGCATATCGATAAGTTCACGTTTCGTTATTAATGGAATTTTAATAAAATGTCTAATGTGATTAATTCCTGAGTCAATATATAGAGGATATTCAAATGTTTGTAGTGAATATGACTCAGGCAATTCAACAATATATTACAGATTCCATGCGATTCGAATAATTCCGCAGAAGATAGTTCAAACTCATGCACTGTTTAAATTCTGGAGGACGGCCGACGCTGAATCTATCTATCTATCTATCTATCACGTTAGAAAATAATTATGTATAATCTAATAGCTATAGCTATATGTTTGCCATGTTGTAATTGTTTATATGTTGTAGGGGGCGGGCTGTAACTAATGTTGTTAGAACTTGTAGCCCAACCCCATTGCTTTTTGAGGCAATAAAATATGTTTAAACTAAACTAGTGAATATGACTTGAGGTGAAAAAATATTTCATGAATGCCGAAGGCACGAATGAAATTTACATTTCTTGTACTTCACGAGATGAAATAAAAGTCATATTCACGACAAACATTTGAATTTTCTTTTTATTATATACGTCACTTTCGATAGAAGAGATGCAAATCTTGCATTTGCAAGGGGAAGTCGACGTCGACGCCATGACATTCATGTTTTGTTTGGTGACGTTAGATATGACGTCAGAAATGCGCATTGGCCTGTAAACAATAAAATAAAAAGAAAATTTACTCTTTTTCAGTGAATACCATAAAAATTTTCATCTTGTATAATGAAAACATTAAAAACAAGCAAATTCCATGGGGAATTTATGTCCCCCGCCTAATTTTTATTTGAGGTGTTAAAAATGGTAAAGTTAACCAGAGGACCACTGGTCCTGTATCAAATACCTAAGTATTGAAGCAGGAAACCAGTGATAAAAAATAATTTCAAGATTCTGAAAAAAACCACATGCATATCTTCAGACCATCCTTAAAGCACCTGTACAGTTTCAAAAGGATCGGCCAAAAACTGTGGGAGGAGTTAAGGGGACAAGGTACCTGCTCCCTATATACTCTTGTAGTATTAGAACTCAAAAAATGTCTAAGTTAAAAATGCAGAAAAAGTGGTAAAAAATTATTTCAGGATTCTGAAAAAACCACATGCATATCTTCAGGCCATCCTAAAAGCCCTTGTAAAGTTTCAAAAGGATCGGACAAAAACTGTGGGAGGAGTTAAGGGGACAAGGTGCCTGCACCCTATATACTTCTGCAATATTAGAACTCAAAAAATGTCTAAGTTAAAAATGCAGAAAAAGTAATAAAAAAATATTTCAGGATTCTGAAAAATCCACCTGCATATTTTCAGGCCATCCTAAAAGCCCAAGTAAAGTTTCAAAAGGATCGGCCAAAAACTGTGGGAGGAGTTAAGGGGACAAGGTACCTACTCCCTATAGACTTCTGTAAAATTAGAACTCAAAAAATGTCTAAGTTCAAAACGTGTAAAAAGTGATAAAAAATAATTTCAGGATTCTGAATAAACCACATGCATATCTTCAGACCATCCTTAAAGCACCTGTACAGTTTCAAAAGGATCGGCCAAAAACTGTGGGAGGAGTTAAGGGGACAAGGTACCTGCTCCCTATATACTCCTGTAGTATTAGAACTCAAAAAATGTCTAAGTTAAAAATGCGGAAAAAGTAATAAAAAATTATTTCAGGATTCTGAAAAAACCACATGCATATCTTCAGGCCATCCTGAAAGCCCAAGTAAAGTTTCAAAAGGATCGGCCAAAAACTGTGGGAGGAGTTAAGGGGACAAGGTACCTACTCCCTATACACTTCTGCAGTATTAGAACTCAAAAAATGTCTAAGTTAAAAATGCGGAAAAAGTGATAAAAAATTATTTCAGGATTCTGAAAAAACCACATGCTTATCTTCAGGCCATCCTAAAAGCCCATGTAAAGTTTCAAAATGATCGGCCAAAAACTGTGGGAGGAGTTAAGGGGACAAGGTACCTACTCCCTATAGACTTCTGTAATATTAGAACTCAAAAAATGTCTAAGTTAAAAATGCAGAAAAAGTGATAAAAAATTATTTCAGGATTCTGAAAAAACCACATGCATATCTTCAGACCATCCTTAAAACACCTGTAAAGTTTCAAAAGGATCGGACAGAAACTGTGGGAGGAGTTAAGGGGACAAAGTACCCACTTAAAACTCGGAACCACGCACCACGCACCACGCACCACGCGCCACGCACCACGCACCACGCGCCACGCACCACGCACCACGCACCACGCCCCACGGAAAACCAAAAACAGTGTCCCTCCACTTTTCTTCGAAAAGGCGGGGGACAATAAGAAAAAAGTAGTTCCAGATCTTATATTTGTCACTGCTCAGAGGAGTTTTCGTAACGGAAATACAAGGTTGCATTCTCAGGCCCGCTCAGATTGAAAATGCGAACGCAATGAAGAGTGCTGTCCTCTCTGCATTAAAAAATAATTGAGACAATGGGTATCTAAAAAAAGTCCAGCTTGCAACAGATTCTACCGTACAATACTGCGCAATATAGAATAGTGTAGTTGTTCTACGCCATGTGATTTCGTGCATAGCGAAAGGAAGTCAAAGTAAGATGCAATTCATTCTGCGTGTATTCACGCAGGATTTGTTACAAGATATTGAAAACCGTGATTTGCGAACAGGGAAGGATTTGATTAGATAATAGGGATTGAATACATTTTCAGACGAAGCAACACTGACATAATTTATGTTGCCCCCATCCCCACCCCCGTCTGAAAATAGGTCAAATTTAAAATGAAGGAACTTGCTACATGTTGGAGCAAATTATATGTACGTCCTTTTAAAGTAAACCCTTCTTCAGAAAGGGGCTTCATATGAAAGGGGTGCAAACAGAAAGTCCCAAACGTTACCTCCCTTGTCAAAAATGGCAACACTTCTACCAAGGGTGCATTCCACATTTGCACACTTGTGAACCTGTGGAAAAATGTCAATAATTAGGGGTAGGGCTAGAAACCAATCTGAAAATACTTGTCGCTGCACATTTTGATAAAAACTGAATTTTATGCTTGTCAGTTATTGTTAACAGAAAAAGACTTTTCTTGAGGTCACATGGCCTTATTTTAAAACAGTGTGGTAAAATACGAAATGTTAAATTATGTCTGGTACCAGGTTTTACCTTGTCATAAATTGTAGCAAGCTTTTCTGAGCATTATTTTCTTGAAAATGACGTGGCTTACAGGTATTAATTTCTGGATAAAAGTGATATTCTGTAGGTGTTCTGTCAAATTTTCCAACTGTTCCAAGACAGTTCATGGTCCTGTAGTTGAGGATAATCTATCGAAAACTGTACATTTTGCATAAAACTGGCCGCGGAGGTGGGTGGGGTTTTGTTTACATTAGTGCAACAACAGGTTTTGGTACATTGCAGTTACAGTTATTTTTATGATGATTAAATTATTATTTGGCATGTTTGCAATTTATTGATACAGTACCGAATGGACATGTACTGTTATATTTGCTGTGATTTTATTTTATTTGTGTGACGGCTGTGAACAAGAAGAAATGGAAGTCAAAACTGTGGAATGCACCCCAAGTGTAACAAGTGCCCTGAAGATATCTGCTACACAGCGGGTCTTGATATGCCATGATGGGGATCCGGAAAGTTTAAAGTGAGAAAAACTCCTATATCAAAAGATTTATGTTGTGCATCTTCAGAAGTGCCTGTCCGATATATAATTGGTGAAGAAATAAGAAAACTAAAGGAATACGAAAACTCAATAAGCAACTTCCTTGGAAGAAGCGCATCTGATCAGGGATCAGGGATATACTATGATATACTTTTTCCTACGCACACTTCATTTCTAGGATTGATAACCTTTTGGCTGACAATGTCGATCTGTTCCGAAACTCAGTTTGCCTAATTGCGTCGCAACGTCAGAAAACGTACCTTCGGACATGTGCGCCTAGCGAAGATTCGGATCAGCCTGCGCATTCGCGCAGTCTGACCAGAATCTTCACTGGGCGAATTTTGGATAGCCAAGGATGCAGATTTTCTTCGGACGCGCAGGCTGAGTTTAATCTTCGTTAGATGCACATGTCAGAATTTACGTTTTCTCTCGTTTTCGGATCAATTAAGCTCTACAACAAAGATTCGTTATATCTGACAGCTATCATTTTTCTTCTTATATCTTCCAGGAAACATCTGAACAGACAGGTTTACTTGATATTAAATAAAGCGTGTTTTTATGAAAGTGGATCAGTCTATAATCTTGTTGTAAGTCTTCGTAGGCCTACAGGAATTTGTTTTTCGCTTTATTCCATTCAAAAACGAATTTAGGGTTACTTACTATACATAGTAAAGTCTCAATGCCTCGAACACCGATGGCTCGTTTACCATGGCTGATTCGAACTCGCAGTTCTTTCGATAGCTCAAGAAAACAAATATTTAGGAATATTGTAGGGATTTGTTTTCTGATATTATCATGAAACTGTATGCTGTGTGTATTCATTAGAATCTATACCGGTATTGTATAGTCGATCAAAAAGACTTCCCTAAATTATCACCATTTGCTTACAGACCTGGCACCATGATTAACCAACCCTCAGTGGCTCGAACTACCCATGTCTCGAACAAATTTCCATGGTCCCAGAGATGTTCGAGCCACTGAAGTTCAACTGTAGTAAGACTTCTGCGGACGGCGGTGTTGCACCTGCCGGCGACTGACATAATGAAGCTAAACACTATGACTCAGGTTTAGAATTAAAATCATTACGAAAACATGCCTATTAAAATATATAGAAAATTTCATCTCCCAAAACTGAAAATTTTCAGATAAAAAAAAAAAATCTGATATTTTTCATATTTCTGCACAAAGCATAGATTGTGGGTACTCGTTAGAACCGCCTCGGCGGTTCTAACGAGTCCCCACAATCTATCATTTTGAGCAGAAATAAGAAAAATAATGTATACCCCTGTAAACCCCAGTTTTACTGTATAGAAGTGGGGTTTAAGGGGGTTAAATTTGTGCTAGTGCCATACGTCTGGCAGCAGCTCATTTCCCGACTTTGTGCTAGTGCCAGACACCTGTCATTAGACTTCTTATATAGGTATGTTTTCGTGATGGATGATTATAGGTCAACCACCAGTTAATCAGGAATGAAGCCAAACGATAGGACGGATATAAGAATAACAAAGCCATTTAGAGACCGTGAAACAAAGGTCCGGGTCATAACTGATACCGCAGTGTAAGTTCCCGTTAAGAAGGAAGTTTGAGTCCAAAATAGGGAGAATACGTAATGCCATTTTAGATTATTGTATGCGTTACATTTAATCAGAAATAGGGCGAAACGCTAAGGTTGACGTAAAAATAACGAAGTCGTCAGACCATGAAAAATAGATCATAATCATGTAATTATACCGCGATGTCCGAGTCTAAACTAGGGATGAAGTATGCGTCAGATATGACTTTTAACTGGTTGTTCTTCAGCATATACGTTTCATTTCCAATCTTTTGGGGTTTAGCCACACTGATGAAGTTTAAATAACAGAAAGGCCTCTGTGGCACAAAATTAGGTATAGATAAGCTCATATTGCAAACCACTGGGTCGATATCTCTGCTGGTGGATGATTCGTTCGTCCCCGAGGATATCATCAGCTCAGTATCAGTTCCTCAGTGCTGAGGTTGATACTGCGTGTTAACGTCAGTACTTAAGTACTGAATTAAGTAACTATTTTATACCTTAATCCTTGTTATAGTACAAATTCAAAAATTTTCTAAAACAAAGACTGACTTGTCAAAATGATAGTTCGGAATCCACTTTTTAGGCTTATTTTGCTTTCTGTATGCCTTGCTGCTTGCCAAGACATGCGCATTATACGTTTCATTCCCAATCTTTTGGGGTTTAGCCACACTGATGAAGTTTAAATAACAGAAAGGCCTCTGTGGCACTAAATTAGGTATAGTAAGCTCATATTGTTTAAAAACTTAACGATGGTGTTAGGTAACGTGACGTTATTTTATTATGACAAAATTTCTATATTGAAATATGGCCAATACACTGTTATGCTGGGTGCAAAAATGCGAGTAACTACATTTTGCAGCAAAACATATCAATGTATTTGAAAATACCTTAGCTACAACCGTTAAAGAGTTTGCCATTAACGCGCTCGCTCTAGACGCCAGGCGTGATCCATGTGAAAAACGGAAGGACGAACGGAAAATCGGTTCCTTGTGTTGCTTTACTTGCTTACGCAGGTGCGAAGAAAATAACAGCTAGAAACATTATTGCTAGGACTAATATTTCTCCGAAAATTAAAAAACAGTAATTTTTTTTTTTTTTTTTTTTTTTTCTTATAGTATAGAACAATAAACACAACGTACCAAATGTTGAAACAATCAAATTAACAACAAGCTATTTGCATTGATGACACTTTGTTTGGTTTTCTTGAAGGGAATTGAAATATACGCACTTTTCACCGTAACAGATCAATGGTTACTTATATAATTTCGATGCCTTACTATTCTAACGCCCCATCAATAGACATTTAGGGAAGATGATAGAGGATACTGTCATAATACGGTTAATACGAACGTGTACAGAATAACACACACACACACACACACACACACACACACACACACACATATATATATATATATATATATATATATATATATAATATATATATATATATATATATATATATATATATATATGTAACATAAGCTTAACTGTTAACGGTACATGCATCAAGCACAGTCATCACATATGCACTCGTCTGTTTTTGATTTTAGACGCATTTATTGTCGCAAATTGGGATGCCATTCAAAATAATAAACAGAAGGGCAAACAGTGTAAACCCTGACGGCGTCCCATCTGGATCTACACTGTTTACAAAGCTGTCTGTTTTAGTCTGCAGGGCTGAAAGAGTTAAGGTTCAAGTTTAAAATAGGACAAACCTATAGATATTTCTCAGTTATAATCATGATAGAGCTGACATTCTGTGGTACGCAAGCATTATTCCGTAACATAAACATGAAACTCGATACTTACCCAAATTAAAACTCTAACGCTGTATCTTGTCTTACATCTCCAATGATATCAGATATCAGCAAGGAAACTGCGAATTTAATTGGAATCCCGTCTTTAATATTGAAACATTCCAATTTGTATCCGACGAAAGTTATAAGCTTTTAACGCTTAGCATGCTGGGTAAAAATTACAGCAGACTACATCATTTTAATATATATATTTGCATATTTTCAGAGAAAATAGGATTTGGCATTTCATACAAATTGTCTCCTTAGCAGATAATTTGCATGGAATTCCAAAACCTGTTTTCTAAAAAAAAAATAAGGCAAATATTTATATTTTAATGCTTAGCATGCTAGGTAAAAATTTCAGCAGATGACAGTTTGAAATATTTTTCTTATTTTTCCCCAGAAAAAAGGCTTTGGCATTACGTCATAGGAACAGTTAACATGAACAAGCAAATCCTTTTTTCTGAGTAAAATAGGGGAAAACAATTTCATAAATTTGTCGTCCGCTGAATTATCCCAGAGTGTGATAATGGTTAATTTCTTCAAGAACAGAACTGCGTATACGAGATTACAAACCGATGAAATGCATCTGACAAGTAAAAGAAAGAAAGCACTTTGTAGATATGAAGATAGCACTTACGGAAATTCGTACCTGTTGTATCTATCATTAGTAGATGATTGAAGCAAACAAATAGTGCTTATCAGAAAAGCTTAAATCAGGATCATCACTTGCAAAAGCTTTACAACGCCTCTAAATGCCAATTTAACCCACTGAAGACTGGAGACCCCTAAATGGGTAACTGGCAGACAGTGCAGACCCAAATCAGGCGCCACAGAACGCGGCGCATGATCAGGGTCACAACTGTTTGCAAATAGTTCAACCATTTTTCTTCAGGAATATCTATATAATATAGCCTGACATACCTGAAATTGAAAAATAACTTCAGTATAAAGTGTGGGAGAGTTTATTCAGTCTTTAATGGGTTAAGGGACGGCATAGACTTGATCGAATTACCGGCAGTTTTGACAAAAGAGGTAACTTGTGACTTCTTGTTTGCTTACCTGTACACTATGTACCTTTTTAAAGGGGGCATACTCTAAAAAGAAAAGAAATTTCTCCCACAGGGTGCAAATTCTTTCTTTTTAGAGTATGCCCCTTTTCAAGAGGGACGAAAAAGAATTTCGACAGTTCACTCTCTTGAAAGTGCATCTATTCCCCATCCTGTGCAATTCCCCTAAATTAAATTTGGAATACCTAAGCTTTAACTGATTTACTCCGAAGAAGACTACTTGTGCCAATTCTTTGGTGGGGATCATTGTACTTATTGAGTATTTCTGTTATTTATTACATGTTATCTTCTGCCAAAAATTAAAAAGCAAGCATCTAAGAATTAATTTTCAGTAGAAAGGGGAAAAGATATATTTTCAGTTGGGGAAGTAGGGGTGGGGCTTTAAAATGCAACCTGCACTTTTACTGAATAACATGCTTAAAAACAAACATTTCCTCATTTCCATTATTTTATGGTGAAAATGCCATGACAGAAACAGATCTAAGCAAGATAAATACTTAAAAGCTTGTCTTTTTTTCCTGCAAGGCGCTTCTACATACCTTTGTTCCTGAGAAATGAGAAAAAAAAAAAAACAAAAAAAAAAAACAATATTTTTTTGTTTAAAAAAGATGCCTTATCTAGAGCTTTCGCTAACAAGAAGATACTTTACTTAGATGCATTAATGTAATGTATTGTCGTAGGACACTCATATTGTCTTGTCTATAAAACGTAATGTGTGGGTGGAAAAAAAATAGCGAGCCAATTAATCAAAGCTATTAAAAGAAATAAACCTCTCCAAACACCAATTACTGCAAAATACGTTTCCCAATTGGCCTGTTATTTATATTCTATATTAGCTCGAAATCCCAACACCTCTGCATTCTGAAGCTGTCTTATTATTCAGTGGCCTTTATAATCACTGATAACGCCTAAATATTACCTTTATGTAGGTCTCTGTACCGCGCAACATACGGTCTCCTGTATCGTTCCCCGGTATATGTTTTTGACTTTTATTACGAAAATACGCCTATTCAAATTTATAGACATTATGAAAACATGCTTATTCAAATGAACTGAAAATTTTACCACTAAAAATGAAACATTTCAGATAAAAAAAATCTGATATATTTCACATTTCTGCTCAAAACATACATTGTGGGTACACGTTAGAACCGCCTCGATGAGGTGGTTCTAACGAGTTCGCACAATCTATGTTTTTGAGCGGAAATAAGAAAATAATGAATACCCCTGTCCCAGTTTAACTTTATAAAAGTGGGTTTAAGGGGGTCAAAATTACATAAGTATGTTTTCGTGACGAAATCGGTGAGGCGATTCTAACGAGTACCCACAATCTATGTTTTTGAGCAGAAATAAGAAAAATAATGTATACCCCTGTAAACCTCAGTTTTACTATATAAAAGTTTGGTTTAAGGGGGTCAAATTGTATAGGCATGTTTACGTGATGTTTGAGCTCACTTTCATCTGAAGAGCGTTGTTGCGTACAAATCTAGAAACACAGTACCAAATGAGCCACAACGCATGAAAACGTATCTTTGGGCATGTACGCACAGCGAAGAATAAAAGCAGCCTGCGCAGTCGTGAAGTCTGATCAGAAATTGCACTGGGCGCATTTTTACAGCCAAGGATGCGTTTTCTTCTTGTGGACAACGCAGAGCCTGATTTGACCGCACGGATGCATTGGACGCACATGTTTGAAGGTACGTTTTCTCACGTTGCGGCTCAAATGTATTTTCTGCTTGCCATGTTTTGTTTTTAACTCATGAGGTAAAATAAAAGAGATGTACATCACGAAAACACGGCTATATAATTTTTACCCCCTTAAACCCCACTTTTATATAGTAAACCTGGGGTTTACATCTCTTATTTCTGCTCGAAAACATAGATTGTGGGTACATCGTCGAGGTGATTCTAACGAGTACCTTCAATCTATGTTTTGATCAGAAATATGAAAAATATCAGAATTTTTTAACTGATTTTTTTTTTTTTCAGTTTTTGGTGGTAAAATTTTCAGTATATTTGAATAGGCATGTTTTCGTAATGGTTACTGCGCGTTTGACTGCGGTGATGAACGTTGTGTTCGAGCCAAGCTGGAACCGTGGAGTGAAAAACTTTCTCAATCCAACCAGCAGTGACATCACGAAAACAAGCCTATATAATTTTAACCCCCTTAAACCCAACTTTTATAGAGTAAAACTGGGGTTTACAGGGGTATACATGTGTACATTATTTTCCTTATTTCTGCTCAAAAACATAGATTGTTGGTACTCGTTAGAACCGCCTCGACGAGGCGGTTCTAACGGGTACCCACGATCTATGTTTTGAGCAGAAATATGAAAAACATCAGAATTTTTTATCTGAATATTTTCATTTTTGGCGGTAATTTTTTCAGTATGTTTAAATAGGCATGTTTTCATAATGGTTACTGCGCGTTTGACAGCGATGATGAACGTTGTGTTCGAGCCAAGCTGGAACGGTCGAGTGAAAAACTTTCTCTGTCCAACCAGCAGTGAATGGGTAAAAGTAGAGGAACTGACCTTACCTTTCCATCTAGCACTGGTTTTATTCCGTTTTCAAATCACCGTATTCTAAAAAGGCTCAGAAAGTTCTTTTGTATGTATTTGAAATGCAAGCAAGAGTTGAAAGAGAGGTATTTTATTACTTGGATTTTATCTGCCGACATAATTATGATTAATGTATTTGAAAAACAAGGCAATGCATAGCCCTCAAAGTAAAACAAATAGAACCGTATAAAATGCGATATACAGGCAATAAAACATTTTTCTTTATTTTCAATGGAGGACGGTGTGAAGTAGACCGATGAAAACGTAAGTTCAGGTGAATGTATAAGAACATTAATGACGCAGTTATTATCCTTCCCACGTGATCCTTCCCTGTATGATTTTCAGGAATGACTTCGAAACAGACATCTGACATTAAATGCTATTGTTGTTGTAAATATAGAAATAAAGTCTATTTCTGACTCCTCGAACGCCATAACAGGTTCGATTCTATCATATTTTATGACTGATAGTTACAGAAACTCAATAAAAGGTGTGGGTTTATAGTGATGACGTGTTATTACTAAACAGGCATTTGGTCAAGTGTCACGATACATTTTTTTAACTGGAACTCGTATATCAGGATTAATATTAAGGGTTTGGTTTTCGAAAACTGAAGACCTCGACCAGATTGCTCAATATACAAGCTCGCCTGACTCTTTACTCTGCAACGAGGCAAAATAACTGCTCTAAAATGACAAATAACTTCATCCCGGTCAGATTGCATATAACGTTTTAATAAAGCTCCGAAGCTTTAAAATACTGAATGTTAGAAGTCAGTCTGGTTTTAAAGCATAATCAGAAATGGCAAAAGTATACATGCACATACACATCACGAAAACATGCCTATATAATTTTGACCCCCTTAAACCCCAATTTTATATAGTAAAACTAGGGTTTACAGGGGTATACATTATTTTTCTTATTCCTGATCAAAAACATAGAGTGTGGGTACTCGTTAGAACCGCCTCTGCGAGGCTGTTCGAACGAATACCCAAAATCTATGTTTTGAGCATATACATGAAAAAAATGTCAGAGATTTTATCTGAAAATTTTCAGTTTTTGGAGGTAAAATGTTCTATATATTTGAGTAGGCATGTTTTCGCAATGAAAGGCACACATGTACATACAGAGGCAAATAACATTTTGTTTAGATTAGGCTGTATGTGATCATTAAAATAAATAATTATTCAAAAAGTTGGCTCCCATAAAATAATTTTGATATATTTAGTCATCGGTAACTTCCACATTTTCTATCTTATTTTGCTCAAATTTGCACTGGATTGCATGGTTTGTTAGACAAATTTCCTTTTCGTCAACGTTGCCTTCCCCTTTAACCCTTTAGTGATTAGTGACCTAAACGATGAGCCAGTGCAAACAGTGTAAACCCATATTAGACACACAGAAAGCGACGTCGCATACGATCAGAGTGCACTGTTCATCATGACATCAGTAACGCCTATTAAGGGGCGCAATGCAGAGTCTGTGTAATACCCGTTCGAAACGATAATGGACCATTCAGAATGCACTATAAAATAAAAACCACTGACAGAAGTCAGTGGTTTTTATTTTATAGTGCATTAGCACAAAGAAGACCAAATCGCTCCGAAGAAACTAACCTACACATCGTTATACCCAGCTAGCATTCTTTATAAACCAATCGCGGTCCGTTATCGACCCGTCATCTATCCTGACGGGCCGATCACAGCCCGCTATAGATTTATAAAGAATGCTTACTGGGTAGATGATGCTATTAATGTAACACTTCCAAGCAGACACATTTATAAACTGGCCGCCTCATCAGGATCACACTGTGTTATCCGTTCTGTTATTTCTTTTTAAAATTTTATCCCGATTTGAAATAGAGGACGCTCACGGATTCAAAGACGAACAGTCCATTTCAGAACATCAGGGCTGATCGGGTTAATGAGCTGGTAAAATGCTAGGAGTCCTCACGAAAACGTGCCTGTATAATTTTGACCCCTTAAACCCACTTTTAAAACCCACTTTTATATAGTAAAACTGGGGTTTACAGGGGTAAACATTATTTTTATTTTTGCTCAGAAACATAGATTGTTGGTACTCGTTAGAACCGCCTTCTCGAGGCGTTTCTCTAACGAGTACTCACAATCTATGTTTTGAACAGAAATAAGAAAAATATCAGAGTTTTTTTTTTCTATCTGAAAATTTTCAGTTTTTGGAGGTGAAATTATCTATATATTTGAATAGGCGTGTTGTCGTGATGACTGAAAAATTGTGAGCATAAATAGTCACTTGAATCCCTAGAGTGCATACAACTATACAGTGAAAAGATAGACAATGTGACAAATAGATTCTAAAAGCCATTCTAAAAGGGAAGGAACGAGAACAATGAACCAACACACAAATTTAAAGTAGGTGAAGTATAAGGCTGTCTTTGCCAGTTAAGCTAAGTTTAGCCGATTAGGGCCCCATCACGTCCTTCATTTAAATGTTTACAAAACTGGGTCATTGATCATAAAGTACCAGAAAATATCAACTTTACTAAAGTGATATACGGGGAGATGTTTTACGGCCGCTTCACTGTACTAACAGCAGCTGTAGTGAAGATGCTAAAAGCAATGGTCCTTGACATCTATAATCTCGCACACAAAACTGAAAAAGGTCAAAATAATAAAGCGCCTAGCTTGCGCGTATTTGCAGCTCATCACGAAAACATGCCTATATAATTTTGACCCCCTTAAACCCCATTTTTATATAGTAAAACTGGGGTTTACAGGGGTATACATTATTTTACTTATTTCCGCTCAAAAAATAGATTGTGGGTATTCGTTAGAATCGCCTCTGCGAGGCGGTTCTAACGAGTACCCACAATCTATGTTTTGAGCAGAAATTTGAAAAATATTTGAATTTTTTATCTGAAAATTTTCAGTTTTTCGGTGATTAACTTTTCAGTATATTTGAATAGGTATGTTTTCGTAATGTGGACCAAGTCCCTGCTGTTAACATACGGCAAAATGTGTTGTTTTTCATCGCATGCATCAGTTAGAACTGTCTTGTAATTATGTTTGCATTTTATGTGTCTTCACGACATAAAACGGTAGTTGATCTTTGACATGATTGTATTCCCTAGAAAAGTAACGATATTCACTAATCGTTTTTACCAGGATTATAATTGCAAATACGTGTCCGTAGACTGACACTAATGCTGAATAATTGTTTTGTTTTTAACAGACAAACATACATTCGTGTTAAGGTCATTGTATAGCATGGTTCAATTAGCATTCGGCTTAAATCTATATCGGGCTGTTATCGGCCCGACAGGAATCCTGTCGGGCCGATACAGGTCCGATATAGCTTTTAAGACATAAAAACAAGATGAGTCTGGATCATTAGTCTTACCATTGATAAGAGACTGGGTGCTATAAAACCTGGTATACTGTCATTGAACGGTAGACATGTAGGGCTCAATAGGGGAATTAGATATTTGAGAGTTTAGTATTATTTATCTGTTTCATATCTGTTGGCTGAGCGGAGAGTCACACCAGCCTGCACGTCCGATCAGAAGACTGAGTAGGCTGTGGATGTGCAGACTGAGCTGAGTCTTTACTAGGCACACGTTTTATTTTGAAGGATGTACTCTGCAGTATTAGCCTTCATTATTAAACCCAAAACATGAACTGCCCTGTGGACATTTCAGAACTTTAATAATAATGTAATGAAAATATTGATCAATTTCCTTATTATTTTATAATCCACTGTGGATTAAAATCAAACTCGATTTATGCAAAATTCTATTTATTAAGGCAGTGTTTTTGCATTTATGAATAACAAAAAATAATCGAGCACAGCACTTTCTACAAAATGACGTAAGTCCAGTGAAGACTCAGATCAGCCTGAAAAACCTGCACAAGCTCATCTTAGTTTTCGGTGGGCACGCATGTAAATTGTATGAACCGCTGTGTCCTAGGCTCTAAAGGAATGACGACGAAATATTTATTACCCTTCAGAAGCCTCTTAAATAAATGATAAAAAAAAAACAATCAAATAAAAAATAATTTAAATAACTATTTAAAGAATAAAAGAAATGAATAAACAAACCATTCAAATCTGCTCTCCAAATACGTCAATTTTCCAAACTATTTGTTATCCCCTCAAAAATATTGATTTTTTCCAAAGTATTTGTTATCCCCTCAAAAATATTGATTATCCTTCAGGAGGCCTCTTTACGACTTCCTGCTGGTGTCACATAATCACCTCTTTATGCCCAAACTTCGAAGAAGTTCGAGGGGCATATTGCTTTTTGGGGCGTTCGTCCGTCCGTTCGTCAAGCTTTTTGATGCATAGCGTAACTTTAGACACGTGCATGCTTCTGTTTTGAAATTTCTTATATGGATTCCTCATGAAAAAATAGCTGACATGTATTTTATTCTCGACAGGATTATGCCCCTTTACTGAGTTATTGCCCTTTGAAAAAATATGGATGCAATATTGTCAGCAAATTATCTCAAACAACTATTAAAGCTAGAGCCTTGAAACTTGATTTATGGACTGGTAGTGATGAGCAGACGATCTGATTAACTTTTGAATAACATTACGAAAACAAGCCTATTCAAATATACTGAAAATTTTACCACCAAAAAATGAAAATTTTCAGATAAAAAAATCCTATATTTTACTTATTTCTGCTCAAAACATAGATTGTGGGTACTCGTCAGAACAGCCTCAAAACTTGATAAACAGATTGGTGGTGATGAGAAGGGAGTTGGAGTGGCCTAGTGCCTCTGGGCATGAGTAATGTTCCTTTGTAAATTTGGGCATTTTCCTTTGTCAGCAAAATATCTCAAAAACAGTTGGAGCTAGAGCTTTATAACTTGATGAATAGAATGGTGGTGATGAGAAAATGACTTGATTAACTTTTGGATAAATTTTGAAAAAAAAAATATTTCAGGAGTTATGGCCGTTTGTAGATTGGGCCATATTTACCTTGTATTATCTTTAGAGGCAAGCATATGGTTGGGGGCATAGTGATATACAATATACAAACACAATTTCTAGTTATGTCGTGCCTTTGATATACACCGCATAGCGCCTAAGTAGGGGCAATAAAATCATTAGTGAGTGGCACCATTTTTATCCTCGTTTTGCCTTTGTCTTTAAGCAGAATGCTAGTTAAGTTTTGATATTTGCAGACGACGTTATTCCAGAACCCGTAACCTCCTGATCACCAATCGGACGCGCATCCAGCTGAGCACCGAGGTCCGATGCCCCAGTCCAAGTTTTACAGATAACCATCTTAACATCGCACTCTGACGTCACAGCGATAAGAATGGCGCAGCTATGAATAACCGTTACGTGGATTTCGTACAAACGCACGGTTATCTGTAAAACTTGGACTGGGGCATCGGACCTCGGTGCTCAGCTGGATGCGCGTCAGACTGGTGATCAGGAGGTTGCGGGTTCGACATTCTTTCTTGAAGATTTGATTATGAAATATTTTCTACGGTCATTCTCCCACTTCCGCTGATTCAAGAAGGGCGGTTGTCAGTTTCTGGCGAGAGATTGTGTACAATACTGGTTAACCGCTTAGAGGATTAAGCCTGCCCAGTAAAAGTGTGGTTGTGTAAACATGTCAACATGACCCATTTGGGTTGACTAGGCCGTAAAACCTCTTCACAAACAAACAAAAAAAAAAACTGCAGACCCAGATCATACGCCGTAGAATGAGGTGTCTGATCATAATCTGCACTGTTTGCTTAAATTACAGGAAGCTAATGGTAAAATAAAACAGTCTTAAGTCCTATTTTAGGACCATTTTCCCAGCCTACACTCAGTCGACCCACCAGTGCTGTCAGTGCTTTGATTACAGTTTCGACAGAACCTACAAAGACCTAGTTATAGTCAAATGCAAATATACGAAATGGATCACTTTGAAAATCTGAACTTGTGTCAACATAAAGTATTTGAGAATAAAACTTCTTCATGTGTATCTTCAATATGCCTTTAAAATAATACAGTAAAACCTCGATGACTGGAACACCGCTTGTTCGTTTACTTTGGATGATTCGAACTCGTTTTTGAGTCCCTGCGGAATTCTTTCGACAACTAAAAAAAAAAAAAAAAAAATCAAGTATTTAGGGATTTTTTTCTTATTTTAGCATGAAATTGTATGTTGTGTGTACTCATTAGAATCGCCTCGATGAGGCGATTCTAATGAGTACACACAACTTACCATTAGTGTATAGACAACCGAAAACACTTCCGTAAATTATCGCCATTTGTTTTCTGACCTGGCGCTATGATTAACCCTCAGTGGCTCGAACTACCTACGACTCGAACAATTTTTCATGGTCCTTAAGATGTTCGAGCCATTGAAGTTCGACTGTACTGGATTTCACATCAATTCCTTAAAAACTGTAGATTGAGCTGATTAGTTGATTAAACGAAGTACACACTCAATATTGTTATAAACAACTGCAAGTTTCCGAAATGGCTAAGTTTGAGAATGTATAATTTGTCAATAATCATTATTTTAGACAGTTTTCTACATGGACTTTGCTTCCTGATTTTCAAACGAATTACAAATTCTACACAGCACACGGTTAATGGGTTCTATTGTGCCAGACAGTTAAGAAAATCTAATTTTAACAAAAACTACGAGAGATGACAAAATATGTTTTTTTTTCATATCGACACACAACTATGGGAAATGTTAAAAGACTTTATAAAATAATAATTTAAATTGTCCAAATTATTTAGTATAAATATGAGTGTAACTGTATAACTGAACAGAAGCATTTTGCCGAGTTCAGCCCCACAAAAACATGAACAAACGATTGTTTTGGAGATAAAAAAATCAAAAGATCAAATTGCAAAAAGCGTCGATCCAGAGGAGACGTCTTAATTCACTCGACTCTGAGATTAACTTTGCTGCAGAGCTTGCCATTATCGTCTGTGGCCAGAAAAATCTCGCATGCAGACATTTATCCTAAATATTCGGATACTTTAACTCTCTATGATACTTGTCTTAAAATTTAAACAAGTTCATTTGACTCTCTATTGATTCGATTAAAAATTTCGGCGAGTGTAAAACAATGTACACTGTGATCAGATGCCACTTTCTACACTGTTTGTTCACGCCTGTCTTTCCGATTACCTAGGGTAAATGCGATATTCCATTACGAAAACACTCCTATTCAAATATACTGAAAATTTTACCTCCAAAAAATGAAAATTTTCAGATAAAAAAAATCTGATTTTTTTTTTTATTTCTGCTCAAAACATAGATTGTAGGTACTCGTTAGAACCGCCTCGACGAGGCGGTTCTAACGAGTACCCACAATCTATGGTTTTGAGCAGAAATAAGGAAAATAATGTATACCCCTGTAAACCCCAGTTTTACTATATAAAAGTGGGGTTTGAGGGGGTCAACATTATATAGGTATGTTTTCGTGATGGCTTCAAGGATCAGCACTGTCTTGTGCACTTTTACATACATGTATATTCACACATGAAAAATGGAAATATCTTACTCAATAGAAGTTATGTTCAGACGAATTGATTCTTCTGTCCTATTTACTAAGGATGCGATATTATACAATAGAACTGGCTCAGTAAAAGGGATTAGACAGTCGCTTCGCAAAGTCAGTAGCCGAGAAATTGACGGCATGTCTCTTACAATTTACAAGAAAGCACCGTTTAACATTTTGTGCGAATACACGTGAAATATCAAATGCTATTTTCATGAGATTATAAGAACATAACTTCAGAAGATGAATTGTTTTGCTGACGTCCTTCTTAATCCAAATAGAATTGTTTACGTCTAACATTTGAGACTTTTAGTTATCTGCGCTTTATAAATTCAAACACAACAAGAGCATAATTGCGTCTGAGCATTTTGCACTCAGAATTAAATTAGATGGTCAGTTTGGTAGCACAATCAATGACGTATCCTGTACAAGAACTGACGTAACAGGGGGTTGATTGGGAGATAGGTGAAGGCGAAATTCAGATCAGACTGACATTCTGTAAACGGTCTTGCTTTAGATATTGACAGTAGGGTCTGAGTTCGTTTAAACAATATGTAATTGACCGGCGCGGGAATCGCGCCCGTCTCTTAATGTAGCTTTGGATTTTTATACCCCACCACACAATAGTGGCGGGGTATTATGGTTTCACGTTGGTCGTCCGTGAGTCCGTCCGTCTGTCCGTCCGTCCGTCCGTTTTTCGTTTCCGGATGATAACTTGAGTAAACATCAATGGATTTTCACCAAACTTAGTATGTGCATTGATATTGTGAAGATCTGGTTTGGGATTGCTAATAGGCAAAATTCGTCAATTTTTGACGGAGTTATCTGCCCGAGACACGCCCATATTTTCGTTTCCGGACTATAACGAGTAAATAAAAAGGGATTTTCACCAAACTTGCTATATGCATTGACATTAAGGAGATCTGGTTTGGGATTGCTAATGGGCAAATTTCGTCAATTTTTTACGGAGTTATCTGCCCGAGACACGCCCATATTTTCGTTTCCGGATGATAACTTGAGTAAATAACAAGGGATTTTCATCAAATTTGCTATATGCATTGACATAAAGGAGATCTGGTTTGGGATTGCTAATGGGCAAATTTCGTCAAATTTTTAAGGAGTTATCTGCCCGAGACTCGCCTATATTTTCGTTTCCAGATGATAACTTGAGTAAATAACAAGGGATTTTCATCAAACTTGCTATATGTATTGACAATAAGGAGATCTGGTTTGGAGTTGCTAATGGCCAAATTTCGTCAAATTTTTACGGAGTTATTTGCCCGAGACACGTACATATTTTCATTTATGGATGAAAACTTGAGTGAATAACAAGGCCTTTTAACCAAACTTGCTATATGCATTGATATTATCAAGATCTGCTTTAGGATTGTTATCTGTCCATTGATATTATCAAGATCTGGTTTAGGATTGTTATCTGTCCCTCTGTCATTTTCTTTCCAGACATTTTCGCAACGATAACTTTAATACATAAACAAATAATTGCTATGGCGGGATATTATGCTTGCGGTGTTTTTATTATATATGGGAGACTATTCGATTAGCTCATTAAGGACTTTTTTATATTTGCCGAGATCGTCGGTTTGTGACAATCCCGGCAAATATAAAAAATCTGATAACAAACTGTGTTATAAACAGATTAATGTCTATTTTATGTTCATTTCAATCAAGAAATTTCATAAAGCTTAATAAAAGCAAACATTAAAGAATCACATTGCTGTTCTTTTTTTATTGTTACATTGAAAATTTATTAAACTTTAGTATACCCTTGTCCCATATCTCTATGTAAACATGAACAAAATTTGCGCCGGTACTTAGAGGTTTACGTCTAATATTTTGTCTTGTTTGTTTTTTTTTTCAATAACATGGCTATCAATGTTACAACAGATAGGCTCAGGCGGTAAGCTCAAACTTTGTACAGGCTTGGGCCTTAAACGTGATTTTAAATACGCAATTTTAATGCTATTCAAAATGTGTGGCTGACATAGTAGCACTTATTTGGACCTTATATCTGATGCCGTCGTAAAAAAAGCGTATTTACCCCAAGTATTCGGACAGACAGGCCTTTGTATACCGTGTAGACTCAGAAAATGCGGCGTCTGATCATGATCTACACTATTTGCCACTCGTCGAGCAGTTTTCGAATACCCCAAAAGTAGTAAAACGGACTTGTTCGAATTTTAGGACAAGAATGGTAAGGAGCTATTATGTTCGAATATTTAAGGTACATACGTTATGCTCTATTTGAGTTGAGGGTTATCTCTTTTGCTGACGTCAACAACTTCAGTATATCAAGAAATTTCAAAACTTATCTAGTTCAAATTATATTATAATCGTATCCTATTTGGCACAGGTGCAGACGAGTAAAGATAATGGATTTGATTTTTTGATGAGCAGCGTGAGTAAAAATGGCCCTTATACCACAACCGAACACCAAAATTTAGCTTGCGCAGCCACAAACCAAGATCAGTATGTGTCTATTCGGCAATATTACCTAGATTATCCACTGATTCTGTAAATAGGCAATGGAGGCCCTGCTCAGGCTATCGTTTGCGCAGCCTGATCAGGGCGTTCATTGCCCGCATATGACAGAAGGACGACCATCTTCGCGCCTTTAACATGGTTTTGTTTATTCTTGCGAGTCATACTTTCACTTATTCAACCTCGGGGCGGAGTGTAACTTAGGGGTAATCGTGGTACGGGTGTGCGAGCCAGTATTTCGAAACCTACCCCATTCATATACCTGACCTTTGAATAAACGGACCCATTCATATACTTGATAGTCCGAAATGTTGACCTATTCATATACTGCCCTTTGATTTTTTATACCCATTTATTGCTGGTAGTTAGACAAATATTGCAGTCAATTCATTAAAAACCAAGAGAACAAGCAGCCTCGAAAAATCGCTGATCGAAAAAATATATACGCATATACCGGGATGTCAGAACAGTGGCGCCTTTCACATACGAATCCAGAAAAAAATCGGGTCAGTCATATACTTTTTGTTGAAAAAAGGGGGCTAAACGTATACCTAGCAGCGCTGAAAAAGGGGGCCATTCGGCACGCACATCCGTACTATGCCATATATAGGAAGTTACGCCCCCATCCCCCTCCCGCGAGTATTCAACACCATAAAGACAGACATTAAGAGAAATGTAACATTCAGTTGTACATTAACATAATGGCTTAATAGAAACTGATCAGTTTACAGAGTTGTTTTCAGATAATATGAAACATTTGGCTTCTGTACGCTTTATACGACCGTTTTCCACTAAAACTTAAGATTAGTCGAGTACCACAGCCACCTTTACGTTCACATTGACCGTTGTAGAGAAGTGGATGTTATATATCATTACGAAAACACACCTATTCAAATATAGAGAAAATTTCACCTCCAAAAACTGAAAGTTTCAGATAAAAATACTCGGATATTTTTCATATTTCTGCTCAAAACATAGATTGTGGGTACTCGTTAGAACCGCCTCAGAGAGGCGGTTCTAACTAGTACCCACAATCTATGATTTAAGCAGAAATAATAAAAATAATGTATACCCCTGTAAACCCCAGTTTTACTATATGAAAGTTGGGTTTATGGGGGTCAAAATTATATAGGTATGTTTTCGTGATGTAAAATGCAAAGCAAAAATGCACTTCGGGGATTCAGAAAAATGCCCTTCATAAGGATGTGGCCGTTGTGTAAAGGTGGCTGTCGATGGAGGTTCCAGTGTATAACAAACTGTTTTTGCTACATAAACAGGACACAGAAAGTCAGAAATATATTGTTTTAGGACCTTTGAAATCTTACTTTATTAAGGACCACTCTGATAGCAGAAATATGTATTCTGAGGCTGATATTAACAGAATGCTAATTCTGATAGACATTTTGTTGTGTTTGATGGACAAACATTTGAGCAAACTATCAGCAATCCAATGGGAATAAATTGTGTCGCCTTACTTGTACATCTGTTTCTATACTAAAATAAAATTTCACCTCAAGTCAAGCAAAAAAAATACAATTACACGCTTTCTCTAAATAACTCGAAGTTTTCGGATTATTTAGAGTTCCTCTATCCGAGTGAACTCGATATTTAGTTTTTCTGAGGCCGACAACTATGCTTCATATTAGGACATAGTTGTCGCTTCGTAAAAGATTTCTCTTCGGGGATTGGATATCTCACCGATGTCACTTTGGTAAACTTGATGATTGATACTTGTAATACCCCAGCTAGCATTCTTTATAAATCTACAGCGGGCCGTTATCGGCCCGTCAGCTACCCTGTCGGGCCGATAACGGCCCGCTCTAGATTTATGTAGAATGCTAGCTGGGACATACCTAATTTCTGCAGATTTATGGATAATGTAGATGAGATGGACATTCAGATATATAGTTATCATTTCGCCATGATGACAAATATTGTGGATATCGTTAAGGGTGCCTCTCAATGAAATTGATTTAATGAGTACCGACATGACTTTTTATTTTTGTGGAGGAATAAATGCAATATCAATACATTTTGTTTGGTAGAACAGCCTTATGGAGCTATGGCGTTATTCGCTTTTATTTACCCATTTGTACTGAAAATGCCAAGCAAACTGTGTAGCAGACGACATTCTACATATATATATATATATATATATATATATATATATATATATATATATATATATATATATATATATATATATATATATCGTCTGCTGGAATTGTAATTGGCGCTTTAAGGTTTAAATGCACTTCTTTGTAGATTCCTCTTAACCTAGATTTTGCCAACTGAATCAGTCTAAAAAAAAATAGCACTTTGAAATTCAGATTCACTTTATGAGATGTGCTATTTACTGTCAGTTTGGGCTAACACTTTATAATTGAAAATCCTTGTTTTGTTACGATATAATATCGAACGGACATTTAATGTTTTATCCTTGCTCTACTGACCTACAAACGATATTCTGAAATTTGTGTAGCATTACACGAACAGGTCTTTCATCAAATATACAGGTAATGTCCCAATATTCCCTTTTAACAGTGGCGCAGCTAGAACGGAATTATTTATTTTTTTCGCAAAACCCGAAAAATCTAGAAAAAAATCTCCCTAGTATCATTACGAAAACACTCCTATTCAAATAATTTGAAAATTTCACCACCAAAAACAGAAAACTTTCAGATAAAAGTTCTGATATTTTTCATATTTCTGCTCAAAACATAGAATATGGGTACTCGGTTCTAACTCGGCGGTTCGACTGAGTACCCACAATCTAAGTGTTTGAGCAGAAATAAGAAAAATAATGTATACCCCAGTAATCCCCAGTTTTACTATATTAAAGTGATGTTTAAGGAGTCAAAATCATATAGGTATGTTTTCATGATGTTGCTTCTACAATTGGACTAGGAAAACAATTATTGTGGTTTCTCATTTAAAACACCTCTGGTGAATACCCGCAAACATATATTTTTTGGAGAAATAAGAAAAATACCAAAACTACTGTTAAAAAAGTGCATTGTCTGAAGCGATAGCTTATTAATATTTTACATGCATGTGGGCGTTTTAATTAAATGTCAGACAGAGTATTTCGATATGAAAATAGTAAAAATGGTTAAATGGTTTTCTGATGACAATAGCCAGCGACTTAAATGAAACTGGAAAAGAAGACTTTATTTTAAAATCTCTTGTAATTAAATCCTGCTATCTTTGTTAGGACAACCGGGAATTATCTAACAGAAAAACGTTGCATGAGGCTAGCGCTATGCTACAGAGCGCTTTGTGGCAAATAACTATGCAATGATGCCTTGCTAAAAGCGCTGCTTGAAAATATGTGGCCATATTTGGAGCTACCTCACGGAGCGAGCCGTTTCATAGCAGCGCGACGCAACAATATGGCGATACTGCTGGTGACAGTAGGCTTTAAAATATTGAATGGACTGTTTTTCAACACTTTGGTCACCAAAGGACGATGCAATGTGATTTTATTGTGGTAAATTGAAGTTCAAATCAGAAAACAAAATTTATTATTATTAAGTCTTACAACTAGAGAGTATTAGTCTGACTATAAAACCCAAAACTAAGATTAAAACTATATATTGTATTTTGAATAATCAGCAATGCGGAATTCAGTAGTTTTAAAGTAAGTCATAATGACAGAAACCACACACTTATTTTTATGAATACATGTATACTGGAATCTCGGCGCCTGAATTCATAATCTAAGTAAACATAGCATTTTGGTTCCGACGGACCTTCGTGCAGAAGTGTTTTCAAACCACCGTTGTATTTGAAAATTAAGAATTCTTTGTACTAGTAATATACGTAAATACAGGGCGTTCAAGTAATATGTATTTATCAATTTCCAAGTGTGATTCTAAAAGTCAAGAGCACTAATGAATTATTGTTTTCTAAATGATAATTTATTTCTAACGAAGAAGATAATAACTAAAAAAAAATAAAACAAAAAAAACGTCTATTCTACCCAATGACTACAAATTAGTTTCAGACAAGGATTTCCTTGTCAATTGAATGCCATGTCTCAGTAAGATTACAAGTATTTGGATGGCGGTAACAAATCCATACAAAATTGGCTGCAAAGTATGTTAAATTGCGGGCGAAAAGTGTACGCTTTTAAAATCATAACTCTGAGAAGGAAACTCTTTCGGCCAGTATGTATTTATAGTTTATTTAATTTCTCCGCGAAAAATGTGTGAATGCACATCAGAATTTCCTGAAAGATTCTACAGAATACCATTAAGTATGTTGAAGCAAGGGCACTTTGGATTCTTATCTGGAGTTGTAATAAACGTTTGACTTAAGTAAAGGTTTCTGCTGCTGAAAATTTGACACATACCGTCTTCATTTACTAAGCTTTATTTTATTTTTTTTTTTTTTTTTTTTATTTTTATTTTTATTTTTTGTTATTTTCGACCACAAAAGCGCCTGCGAAATCAATAGTTTAAGAAGTAGGTTTGGAAAAAAACGGGCGTCTTACGTCTTAGGGTGTTTGCATTGTCCACAGTCCCAGAAAGGCGAACGTGGACGAGTCTGCTGATAGGGTCGAAACCATTCTCTATTTTAAAATCGACAAGGTTCAGTGATAATGTATAGAAAATATGCTAAGGGTGAAACTGGCTTATATATGTCGCGTACGATTCGGAAGACCTTTTCGATTAACACTACCTATTGTTCTACTGCCAAAGTTTGCAAATGTAATCCTGCGAACATGATGATTCCTCCCCAATACACAAAACGATAATCATTTTATTTACAGATGCTGTCAGATCGTTGGTATCATCAAAAATATAATAAAAATTACTAAACACAGCTATGGAATTGGAAGAAAATAACTACAAGTAACCTTGCTTTCGACATCATTAAGAATGACTTATTTTGCTTGCTTGGCGTTTTCTTCCTAGGAAGAACTTCAGCAGCGGAAAGAAAATACAATGTTACAAGCTAATGGAAAGCGGCAACCAGCGCTCTCTTCCCCGACGAGGTGACGATAGTGCCAGACAGGATCTGCCAACTATAACAATAAGATAATAAACATGACCAAACAAATATAAGTGAAGATACTCAGGAAACGCCACAATCACGAATCACAGCCCTCCCGAGGCACCAAAAGAAGAGGAATAAATAATGACTAAACAAATGCTACATACACAACCGCAGACTCACAAAGTAGAACTGAAGCCGAGAAACTGCATTTGAACACATAAAAACTCCACAGTGAGTAGCGATATGGTCCCAAAAGGAACGAACCACACCAGAACCACCGCCTTAAAATAGTGGGTGGCGAAAGTCTGAAGAGGTTTTATCGGTTTAACTGTCGCCAAATCTTTACCGTGTGTTCAAATTGGATAACGAAAGTTGTGTTTGGCTTCCATAGAGGCACTCTGACTTCCCTGTCAAATGCTATAAAGCTAGTTCAAAAAGGGTGAAAACAGAATCACTTTAAACCTAAGAAAGAGGTGCTTCTGATATTAATGGCGAGTTGAGACAAAGCGTTACATAAGTTATCAATCAAAAAACTTGCAACTTGACGGGATTTTTTAAATAATTTAAAAGCTATAGGCAAAAGGAAAGAAAGAGATGAAAAAAAAAAAAAACAAAAAAAAAACAAAAAAAAACACACAATCTCCTGAGATATGTCGAAAGCACAACCAAAAACGTTCTAATTGCTTAATTATTGCTTATGTATAGACACAGTACGGCGTTGTGTTATGGTAGTAAAGATCAGGGGAAACAAAATGTAATCTGAGATTTCTCTGCGTTTCACTGTCCTGTATGGATAAATCTTGATGATCCTTCAACGGCCCCAAATGGTCATCCTTCAGTTACATGATACTCAATCACCTTGGGCTGGATTGCGGTCGACAAATTTTGCCGAAAACGTCAGCGCAATGTCATCTAGGTCAACCCAAAGTTTTTAGTGCTATGGACTTGCCAGACCTAGTCTTCTGGTCAGGAGCATTATCGGAGCCGCAACGTCAGAAAACATACCTTTGGACATGTGCTGCCCGCGAAAATTCAGGTCAGCCTGCACATTCGCGCAGTCTGATCGGAATCCTCAATGGGTTCATTTTGGATAGCCAAATATGCAACGCATCACGAAAACTGCCTATATAATTTTGACCCCCTTAAACCCCACTTTTATATAGTAAAACTGTGGTTTACAGGGGTATACATTATTTTTCTTATTTCTGCTCAAAACATAGGTTGTGGGTACTCGTTAGAATCGCCTCGCCGAGGCGGTTCTAACGAGTACCCACAATCTATGTTTTGAGCAGAAATATGAAAAATATCAGAGTTTTTTATCTGAAAATTTTCAGTTTTTGGAGGTGAAATTTTCTATATATTTAAATAGGCGTGTTTTCGTAATGGTTTCTTCATACAGACAACGAAGACTCCGATCGGACTGTGCATATACGCAAGCTGATTTGAGTCTTTGTTGGGGTACATGTCAGCAGGAACGCTTTCTCACGTTGCTGCTCATCACCTAATTTAAGATGTTAGCAGGCATTTCAGAAGAGCTACCTGCCAAATTTGTTTTACTACTCTTCTGAAAAGAGGTCTGTTCTAACTAAAAAGGAGGAAGTATAACTTGAATTCTTTATTCTTACGTCCCTGCAGACCAACACAAATACTTTTGCAAACAATGCAGAACTAGATGAGAGATCAGGATCTACACTATTTGCCATTCTTTACTGAACTTTGACTCAAACCCATATTGGCGTCCAAATTCAGAGATGGAAGTGTCTATTTCAGAAACTCAGGGGTGAAAAAAGTTCAAGAAATAAAACTGAAGTTAACGAAACTACTTACCATATACATGCGTTTACACTTCATATTCTGTGTTTTGCCTTATTTCTTGTTATTGCATAGATATCGAAAGGTCTGGCACTCCAGGATTTATAGGTAACCACTTCTTGGTCAGTATATATTAGGCAATGCTTCTACCGGCCACATTTTTTCTTATAAAACTTACTAAATACGTATGAACAAAAGCAGTCGTAGTATAAAATAAAAGTTTGAAGCGCTAACATGGATATCTGACTAAACTTTTGGCATTTTAGTCGCAACATGCTACTGTCATAAAATTTAAAAAAAAACAAAAAAAAAAACATTAAATGCATATGCACAGTTTTATTCCACGAATTTGAATTGCAGCAATTAACCATTCACAAACAAAGCTTCACCATTAGCAATAAAAAATAAAACTGCAGCTCCGTCAATATGCAAAGCAGAAACAAAGCACGGAAGTTTTAGAATTCTGAACCTTTCCATTGAACTCAATAAAAAATGTAGCACGTCTGTAAGCCCAACACGATTTTATAATTCCATTTCCGGCATCCTATTTTGAGTATTGATATAGTGATACTTTATTCTGCGAAAATGATTTTATTTGTTATTTTGGAGCAGGAAACGTAAAATACCGTTTACGAAGGCTTAAGCCTAGAGGTGGCCGCTTAGAATTTTGCTGGTAAAAGCTTTCAATCCCATAAACAATTCTCAGTCATATAACAATGCATCGAATTATCCGAAAAATAGTAATCGAAACAACAAAGTACGTCTTTATTTTCCCAAAGAGAAGCCAAAATGTGCCCAAATATATGTATGAAACAATTTATGTTCTTTCAGTACAAATTACTGAATCGGATCCAAATTTGCATAACATGCACTTGGCAGGCGCAGAATTAAGCGAGTTACACTACAGAATAAATGTCTAACCACTTCGGGATCTTTCCTAGCTAATTCCCACAGGAATTTGTTTACTGTGGTTATACGCATGACATTGCATTCACAGCATTTTATTGATGCAAAGTACATTAACGGGTTCATCATCAATTTTATTACGAGTATTTATAATAAAGGGCCTTGTTCTTATTATAAATATCAGCCGCAACGTCAAAATGCATACATTCTTACATGTTTGCCCAGCGAAAATTCAGTCTGCTCAGTCTTCATTGGGCGCAGTTTCGCATTCTGGATAGCCAAGGATGCGAAGTTCAAGTCAAGGATGTAAAGTTTCTTCTTGCAACAACAAAGACTGATTAAGTTGTACGGACTCGGATAAGCTATAGTAGTGATTTGTTGAGTAACAAATTACAGTTTGGACGTCAGTAGTAAAGCAGCGCTCGTGATTTATTTACTTACAAATGACCGACGAATTGTAATTTATTACTCGACAAACTGCGCAGCAGAGCTGATCTATTTCGATTCTAAAAACACGCTAAAGTGGACGAAAATACTGTGGTTTCCTTCTGGTTTTCTCAACTTTTCGACATTGTTTGAAGGGATCGACCCAACATCTGCATGCATTTACTTGTATTTTAACGTATCTGATGCGAGAAAACGACATGCCGTACAACGCCAAAGAAAAGATCAATGACATTGTGACTCATTACAAAAAGTCGATTCTTTGTGTCGGGCTCTTCCGCTTCGTGACTTTGTTGCAGAATTAAACACAGTTCTTTACCGCTGCCTGTATAAGCGCCCTGTTCTGTGTTAGCATATAATATGAACAACAACTTTCGAGAGCAAAATTTCGATGACAGCATTGTAGTTGAAACTCGGCCATTCACTGTCTGTGAGATGCTGATAGCTATTGTCTGGCTCCAGAGTAAAACCGTTTGAAGTATCTAACACAAATACAAAAATCGCCTGGCAAACCTCTAATTCCAGCAATATACTGTCATCATTATCTTTATGGTGAGGATTGTATTATCACCTTGATTGGGTCTCATTTAGCTCCGATTTCCTTGTTCAGAGTTGTAGTAAAAGCTATTGTATAGTATAACAAAGTTATTGAATAATATAACGAACTTTGTTTTGTAAACTGCAGTTCAAATTCCTTTGGAGCTAGTATTAATGTCCTGAGTCTACTTCATGTCTTTATGTATTTTAATAAATAGAACAGCTCTAGTCGTTAATTGTTGAGTAATAAATCACAGGTTGGAGGTCAGCTGTAATGTAGATCAAATTAAGAGGGTGTAGCGCGAGTGCTTTATCTACTTACAACTGACCGACAAAACTGTGATTTATTGATTAACTATTCACTCACTAGAGCTGTTCTATTTTGATTCTTACACACTTAAAATCGGCAAAAATATCGTTGATTTCTTAAGATTCTCCTAACCTTCCGCCATTGTTCGACGAAATCCCGCAAACTTCCTTGGCTGTAACATGCATTTAAATCCATTTGTAACGTATCTGCTGTGAATAAAAACGACGTTACACAGTCTGATGTCCAGGAAACGGCAAATGACGTTAGAAGAATTAAAAAAACAACAAAAAAACATGAAACGGTGGCCCTGAGCTCGTCGCTCACGCTCTTCCGCCTAGTGATCTGTAGCAGAATAAAACAGTTCATGACCGTTGCCGATATAGGCGGTCTGTGTTAGAATTGCCTACGAATAGGTTTGTTAGGAAATAAGCTATACATGAAGTAGGGTACGAAAATTTTAATAAGATTTTTTTCCTAAAAATAGGTATTTATGTAAGCTAAAGCATTTGGTATAGTGAAGGTTGAAAAAAAAATCCTTAATATAGTATAAATGCTAAGCATCCCACAACTGGATCCCAGCAAACACTATAGACCGAGATCAGATGTCGGAGAATCCGGTGTTCGATCAGGAACTACTAAAGGAGATGATAAAGTGTTATATGAACAGCCAAAGGGGGTGGGGGCGGGGGAATTAGAATATCACCTTTTGCTATTTAAATAGATTTCCACAGCCCTTCACCCCATGCCCAAGCCTTATATTCATACCGTGTGTTTCAAGTGAACTGCAAAGATCATGAAGGTACCGCTGGCCTGGCTCGGTGTTATTCACATATTAAAAAGTCTTAGACCTCTACTCGTTTTATTTTTTAGCAAAACTGCATATGTTGACCAATCGCGGTACTCTATCACAAAACAATAAAAAAGTTACTTGTAATTTTGTGCTTAGGTTCCAGTTTTTAGCCTTTCGTAGGAATCCCGTGTCCAGGCTGGAAAACGTTTCCAAGATTGGGCATACATGTCATTCTGACATTTCTAGTTTAACTTTATTCCAGTGGTTAAGCAAATTGGAATGGTGACTGTGATGCTTGACTTCGTGGTGTTCAAATAGTTGGTAGGAATTTGGTGGGAGAAGACACCACCATCTCAAGTACCTGGCATGTAAGGAACATGTAGTTGCAGCAGCGATACGCAGGCTCTCGTCTCGGATCTGCTATGGGTGTGCAGAAGAGAAGAAATAGTTTCTGAAGCCTTGCAGTGGGAGCCGGCTATAATGGCGATGAGGGTAGGATAGCTACAGGTAAGTTATTTTGATTTTACCAAAAGTGTTCATTGCTGAAGCGCTTCGAACGAGTATCCACAACATGTTTTCAAGCAGGGCGAAACAAACAGAGCACACCACGCGTCTGATCAGGATCTACATAATTTGCAGCTTAACGAGGTTTTAACACATGGCCCGTAGTAAATCAGATATATTTAGATTTTAGAACGGCTCTTGTTTCCGAAAGCTTAGAGTTAATACGATAATGGTCATTTATCCTACGCATTGATTATTTATTTCACAGCTGATCTGATGTGAAAGCGTAACACGTAATTTCAAAATGGCGACATCTTACTTGAAAGCTCATGACACATGCAGCTTGACGCCTAACCTTCTGCCATCCCCAAGTGGGAACTCTCATAGATTTTGACCCTATTCTGAAAAGTGGTGTACTTTAAAAAAGAAAATAAATTTACTTCCATTATTCTCTTATGGAGTAGACCCGTTTTCAGAAGTGACTTAGTGTGCAAAAAGGCAAACAGAGAGTTGTCACCCTTGTAAAATGTGCCGGAAAATATAATTGTTATATGTCATTGGGAATGTCGTAATGCGAAAACATATGAGCCAGCGCACGACAAAACCAAAAAAATGGCATGTGCGCCCAGCGAAGACTCAGATCAGTCTGGACATCCACTCAGTCTGATCAGAGTGTGCGCTCAGTGGGTAGCAAAGGACCGCGAAGATTGCTCAGAATGGGAGGATGCCCAGGCTGATCTTCGCTGGGTGCACATGACATTTTGTAGGTTCTGTCGTGCGCTGGCTCATGTAAATGTAATTTTTGGAAATCAGAAGACTTTTAGTTTAAGTTAACTCTGCTTCCCATTCTTTGAAATGTGAAAAACAACGGAATAGTCTACCTTGATTTGGTGACTGCCGCATAAACACATATTATTATTTTTTTTATGAAGGAAACTATAAGACTTAGTGTTAAAGGTCATTTTATGTCTTGATGACAGAAATAAAAATACATATTGTTTTGAAATATCAAGAGTTATTACCTTTGAAATTTGTAAAAATAGCGAGAATCATCAGCTGCACGTAGATATTTCCCAGTGTTAACATATCATTGGAAATGTCATGAACCGGTAACAAAAAATCTTCATATTTTGTTGAAATAATACAGGTGGTTCAAGAGTTATGCTCGACAGAAATGTGTAAAAAAAAAAAGCGAACGTTTCCCAAGGAGCTCACAACAAGCGTTGTATGCCATTCAGACTATATAAATTAGACATGCGGAACGATGTATTTTAAACTAGACAATTGCTTTAAGAGTAATGGCGTTGCAAAAACTGAAAGTAGCAGAATTTTGTACTAGTCGGAAGCACATATGCTTGCAGTACTGCATCCATCAAGGATATACGGTTTTTTTTTTGTTTTTGTTTTTTTTCAGCTTTGTGGAAAAAAATACTTAAATCTTCTCTTTAGTCGGTTTCCACTGTTATCAAGTCCATTGGAATGATTTCCAACAAAGAATTTAAAAGCAAATAGCGTAGGGCTTATCATTACGAAAACACGCCTATTCAAATATATAGAAAATTTCACCTCCAAAAACTGAAAATTTTCAAATAAAAAAAAACTGATATTTTTCATATTTCTGCTCAAAACATAGATTGTGGGTACTCGTTAGAACCGCCTCGACGAGGCGGTTCTAACGAGTACCCACAATCTATGTTTTGAGCAGAAATAAGAAAAATAATGTATACCCCTGTAAACCCAAGTTTTACTATATAAAGGTGGGGTTTGAGGGGGTCAAAATTATATAGATATGTTTTCGTGATGTTTGCAATAAAATCTATTGCCTGCCATATGCAAACACGTATGTAGTGGCCTTACATACAAAACAAGTCATGCCTGAACAGGCTCAGATACTAAGGAACAGGCTCAGATACTAAGTAGGCTGGTTTGAGTTAGAGTTGGTGCAAATTGCATGAATGATTTTCTTGTGATACGACTTATTTTAAATTCCTTCTCTGAACGAACTTACCTCAATAATTCAGCTGTATTGAGGGGATGTGAGCAGATTACTGTTGTGACTGGAATTTGATTACATCTCCAGCCTGAAAATCTGCAGTGCTTTATAGATTGCTTTATCACCCTCATTTTTCAAGTTGAACCAGCAGGGGAATCCGGGCACCTAAAAATAACATAGCCAGAACCGAATTATGTTTTACGCACACCCAGAAAAAATCTCAGAAAATGCTTCCAAAATGGGGCTTGTCTTTAAGGAAAGAATTTGCTACCAGGGAGCGTGAATTCTTTCCTTTAAGAGCAGCTCGTGTGTTAAAGGATGAAATATCTTGTATAAGATAAGATAATCTCTCTTTATTGTAAATATTTTCTGCACATGCGTAATGAGCGCTTCACCTGTGCCTGAACTGCACAAAGGCAAGAACTGAATACCGTGTGGAATAACATGCAGGGATGGTGATTCTTCTGCAAAAAGTGTACTTCTATTATCATCATCACGTAACTTTCTACATTTTGCGTTAAAGTGCAGAGAAAGACTACTCCCATCACTTTCTTTTTATAATTTAACCATGCAGAATGAGTTTCTTACTAACGAATAGTAGTGCGAATTGTGCTCGCGCCTGTTCTACATATATCACGTGAAAATGTACGAAAGTTCTGAAATTTGCTTTTTGAGTGCTTCATCTTGTAGAGCGGAGCGAAATAGTCTGAGCAATTTTCATAGGTGATCACTCAAAAACGTTCTTTTTTTCTAGTTTTTGTTGTGGCGGCTATCTTGTTTAGTGTAGCAGAACGATTTCAGCAATTTTGGTAGAGGTACGTCCTTCAAGGATTATTTCTTTGAAATTATTTTGAAATCGGGCCATTGGCCTAGGAACAGATGTCGCTTAAAGGTTTTTTTCTATTTTGTAGCCCAGGCAGCCATTTTTCAGCGGAGCGGAACGGTTTGAACAATTTTAGTAGAGGGTCACACAAAGATCATTTCTTTGAAATTATTTCAAATTCTGTCCAGCAATTTCGGAGAACTCGTTTAAAGCAAAAGTTGACGAAGGACGGACGATGGACAGAGGTCTATCACTTTAGCTCACCTTGAGCACTTTGTGCTGAGGTGAGCTAAAACTTCAAATACTGATTTACATGAAATTACCGATTGCTTTACATAGTATCGATGTACTCCTGCTTTATTTCGAAAGGCGTCTACTCACTTTATACCTATGAGGCATGACTCACCCTGAAAACGTGTCTACCTCCATTGTTCTTGTGTAGCCACGCCTCTGCTGTAGTCTTCAAGAGAATTCGTTTCGTAGAATAACCTGTTTCGGTGACTAACCTGTTTCGGTGACTTTTATTTACCACAGGCTAGCTTCTCACAGAAAGGGTCAGTGATATCATTCTATTCTGTGCTCTCAAGTGTAAACGAAATTCTGTCATTTGGAGCATAACTATTGAGCATTTTCCTTCACAGAAATTAATAGCTGTTAGTTTTACAGATCCTATGAGATTTTAGTTGATTTTCTTAATGCCTTTTTTTCTGTGCATCCTTAGTGTGCCACAAAATAGCCATAATATAACATTTGAAATTATTTGCCAGTGACTGCATTTTCTTCTATTACACAATGTTACATGGTCAGTATGGCTTCAGTTTGATTTAGCATCTACTGGACATGCCTTCAAGTTGGTACCTGTCTTAGCATTTGACTCTCTATTTTTTTTTTTTTTTTTTTTTTTGCTATAAAGAATATGGTTATGTGAAAATATTTGCAGCACTGATGAGTTAGGAAGCCTTCATACGGACTGAACAAATTATGTGTCTAAATCGCGGCAGAAGTAAGGGCGACGTAAAATCGATTTAAGCCTTATACTTTTCACTGACCGTTCCAAGGCGGTTCTTCTGTCATGTTTTATTTTTGTTATAGTTCGTCTTTGAATGTGTGTGTCGCTTACATCTTTTTGTTTTGGATAGCCATTTGGCCACTTTGTGGGAAAGTAACTGTCCGTTTGGCGTTCTGCTAGTGATGTTTCCATTAGGGTCTAGTTATTTCGTCTTTGTGTTTCTTTCCCTTTGATGTCTCTGATGGGAGGTGTGGGATAATTGTATCGATTCCTGATCATTGCCTTCCCTTCTATTTTCTATGACTATATTTAAGATTTAAACCGCTCAGATTAATATCTTTCTGGTTTACATTATATTGATTCATTATATTAATTTTTACATAAATTCAATGTTTATTTTTTTTTTCTACTTTTTAACCCGTCTGTATCACTAATATTGCTCACCATCTTAGTTTTGTTGATAGTGAGTGGTTTCATCATGAGTCATTTGTTATTTGGATATCTTTTTTTATCCTAAATTTGACTCACTGACAGTGTAAATGAATAGAAACCAAAGGTCGCCTATTTAGGCAAAATCTATTTCCTGCATTGCAAAATATTTAGGTCAACAAAAGAGCTGCTTCTATCGTGATGATCATGCTTTTTGAAAACATAATTGCTACAATGTGAAGAGAATAAATTAACCCAAAGGTAAGATGCACTTTCAGATAATATTTGAAGTTTGAAATTTCAGCGTCATGAGAACAATAGGTCACCGAAATAGGTGAGTCGACGATAATTATTTTCAAATTCTGTTTCAATCTAAACCAGCCGCGTTCTGTTACGGCATGTTATAAAAGGCAGACATCTTTTATGGCTTCCGGTCTGCTTGTCTGCACAGTGAGGCCCTTTTAAAAGGGTTTCTACTCAAAAAGGAAAGAATTTACTTCAAAAGGAGCAAATTCTTTCTTTTTAGAGTAGAAACCCTTTTCAGAAGGGGTGCAAAATATTTTCGCAGTTGTCTACCCTGAAATGTACTCAATTCATTCTACTTAATAAGAGACAGGCTATGAGAGAAGCAAACAGCTTCACATATGCAAACAACTTCTTGTGCTTTTTGTGCATCATTAACCATAATAATGAAAATGGACCGCGCCATGTGAAAAAGTGCCTGAGGGCATATGCAGACACGATTGCCAAGACCGCCTGTGCATCCGACTGATCAGAGCTTTTGATGTTCTCTGATGGAAACATTGGATGCCGTAGGATATATCAAAGTTCAGCAAACGTCCGTATCAGAGTGTGCCGATCCTTGTGGTTCTGGATCTTTGCATTTCGAAGTAACACCAAATAATATTTTCTTATAGCGTTGGTCGATTGTATTTTCCATGAAGTTAATGATGGCGAACAGTTAAAAACCCTGGCACCGTTGTTGGCATATTGGAAAAACGTTGAATTCGAGTCAGCTGCAAGGAAGCATTAATGTTGGGTTTTGTATTAAAAAGCTATTGAGGTGCAACAGCGAATATAAAACTACTCATATAATCAGTATAGGTTGCCAAAACAGGTACATAAAACATAACATCGAATAAATTGAGTCGTAGTACAGAAAAACGTACGTAATCTACAAATAAACAGTAAATTATCATGTTGCCCTTGGAAAAAAAGGTCCAAAAAGAATGGGAATGGGTCCCGGTTTAACTGAAACTGTTCATACGACTGTATCGTAGGGCTGCATACGCATCACGAAATCATACCTATATAATTTTGACCCCCTTAAACCCCACTTTTATATAGTAAAACTGGGGTTTACAGGGGTATACATTATTTTTCTTGTATCTGCCCAAAAACATAGATTGTGGGTACTCGTTAGAACCACCTCACTGAGGCGGTTCTAACGAGTACCTACAATCTATGTTTTGAGCAGAAATATGAAAAAATATCAGAATTTTTATCTGAAAACTTTCAGTTTTTGGTGAAGAAATTTTCATTATATTAAAATAAGCATGTTTTCGTAATGCTCAAAGATATCAGAATCAACTGAATGATCCCAAGGAATCAAAACGTAAATGCTGGACTATGATGAAGTTCGGAGAGACTTTTTACGGCCTTTTCAAGGCACTTAAAGAACGAAAATCGGAGTTTCGGTTTCACTGAGACTATACAGCATTGTAGTTTGCAGAGCTGCATAGACTTCCTTGCACCCGCTCATTACGAAAACACACCTATTCAAATATATTGAAAATGTCACCACCAAAAACTGAAAATTTTCAGATAAAAACACTGTTATTTTACATATTTCTGCTCAAAACATAGATTGTGGGTACTGGTTAGAACCGCCTCGATGAGGCGATTCTAACGAGTACTCACAATCTTTGTTTTTTTTAGCAGAAATAAGAAAAATACTGTATACCCCTGTAAACCCCAGTTTTACTATATAAAAATGGGCTTTAAAGGGGTCAGAATTATAGGTATATTTTCGTGATGATGATCTTAAGGAATTAAAAAGTAAAGGCCGGACTATAATGAGGTTCGGGGAAACTCTTTACGGCCGTTACAAGGCACTTAAAAAAGAACTAAAAGCGGAGTACACTCCCTTGCACCCGCTCATTACGAAAACACACCTATTCAAATATATTGAAAATTTCACTACCAAAAACTGAAAGTTTTCAGATAAAAATTCTAATATTTTTTTTATATTTCTGCTCAAAACATAGATTGTAGGTACTCGCTAGAATGACAAGGTTGTTCTAACGAGTACTCACAATCTATGCTTTTGAACTGAAATAAGAAAAATTATGCATACCCCTGTAAACCCCACTTTTACTATATAAAAGTGGGGTTAAGGGGGTCAAAATTATATAGGTATGTTTTCGTGACGTTGATCCAAAGGAATTTAAAAGTAAAAGCTGGACTATAATGAAGTTCCGAGGTGGTTCTAACGAGTACCCACAATCTTTGTTTTTTTAGCAGAAATAAGAAAAATACTGTATACCCCTGTAAACCCCAGTTTTACTATATAAAAATGGGCTTTAAGGGGGTCAAAATTATATGTAGGTTTTCGTGATGATGATCTAAAGGAATTAAAAAGTAAAGGCTGGACTATAATGAGGTTCGGGGAGACTCTTTACGGCCGTTACAAGGCACTTAAAAAAGAACTAAAAGCGGAGTACACTCCCTTGCACCCGCTCATTGCGAAAACATACTTATTCAAATATATTGAAAATTTCACTACCAAAAACTGAAAGTTTTCAGATAAAAATTCTAATATTTTTTTTATATTTCTGCTCAAAACATAGATTGTAGGTACTCGCTAGAACGACGAGGCGGTTTTAAACGAGTACTCACAATCTATGCTTTTGAGCTGAAATAAGAAAAATTATGTATACCCCTGTAAACCCCAGTTTTACTATATAAAAGTAGGGTTTAAGGGGGTCAAAATTATATAGGTATGTTTTCGTGGCGTTGATCCAAAGGAATTTAAAAGTAAAAGCTGGCTTATAATGAAGTTCGGTGAGACTCTTAACGGCCGTTACAAGGCACTTAACAAAGAACTAAAATCGTAGTTGGGGTTTCATTGAGACTATACAGCTTTGTAGTTTGCAGAACTGCATAGACTCCCTTGCACCCGCTCATTACGAAAACACATCTATGCAAATATATTGAACATTTCACCACCAAAAGCTAAAAGTTTTCAGATACAAATTCTAATATTTTTTATATTTCTGCTCAAAACATAGATTGTGGGTACTCGTTAGAACCGCCTCGCCGAGGCGGTTCTAACGAGTACTCACAATCTATGTTTTAGCAGAAATAAGAAAAATAATGTATATCCCTGTAAACTCCAGTTTTACCATATAAAAGTGGGGTTTCAGAGGGTCAAAATTATATAGGTATGTTTTCGTGATGATGATCAGAAGGAATCTAAAAGTAAAAGCTGGACTATGATGAAGTTCCGGGGAGAGTGTTTACGGCCATTACAAGGCACTTAACTAAGAACGAAAATGTTAATCTGAGACTTTGCAGGGCATAATGTCGTATGCTACAGTTTCTTCCTTTGCCGGAGATTTATATAATTCCTCCTAGTTATTTTATGTTTTTTATTTTTTTTTATTTTTTTTTTTTTTTTTTTTTTTGGAAAATCGAGTTACAAATGAGCAGGTGCAAAGGAGTTCATGCAGCCCTGCAAACTATAATGCTGTGTAGTCTCAATGACCTCCCAGTCAGCATTCTACGTAAATCTATATCGGGCCGTCATCGGCCCGTCAGGGTAGCTGACGGGCCGATGACGGCCCGATGTAGATTTACGTAGAATGCTAGCTGGGATGAGCGCAATAGCGACGTGTTTGGACCACCGGCCTCCTCTTGTGCTAGAGGTCCCGAGTTTGGCCTTGCCGGACGTGAGAAATGTTCTTGGTCCGATGATGCCCCATCACCACCAGTGACTGGGATGATGCTAATAAAAGGCAGCGTCCCCTGTGAAGGTTAAGGACAAAATTGTTCCTTAGTCGTCCATCTTGCAAACGCAGCTCCCTGCGGGTAATGTTCGATCACGACCAAGTACGATTTACGGAGAAAGAAAGTACAGCAACACTTCAATGTCTCGAACACCGATGGCTCGTTTACCGTGGCTGATTCGAACTCGTTTTTGAGTCACTAGGAAATTCTTACGACAGCTCTAGAAAACAAATATCTAGGGATGTTTTTGGGAAGAGTTCTTACTTTTCTCATAAAAATGTATTTTTGTGTACTTATTAGAACCGCATCATTGTAATGAGTACACTCAACATACCATTTGTTTATAGACGATCAAAAATACATCCCTAAATTATCCCTGGTTGTCCCCTGACCTGGCACTCTGATTAACCCTCAATAGCTCAAACTACCAATGTCTGGAACAAGTTCCCATGACCCCAATGATGTTCGAGCCATTGACATTCGACATTACACAAGAAGCGCAGTACGATCCATGGCCTCCGTTCATTAACCTATTAACTGCACTACTCTCTGGACAAATTTAGTAAGTGATGATACTTTTCTTATTTTACCAAGAAAATAAGATTTGACATTTCAATCAACAGTTTGCTAAAGCATGTTTTCTGCGTAACATAAGAATATTTCAAAATGTCGTCTCTCCTATGATATTAGCATTTTAAGCGGTAATATAATCTATAGTCATGATTCTGTAAGTGGACAAAGAAGGCCTTGATTAGACTGCACAAATGCACAGGCTGATCCGGCTTCTCGTCCAGATTTGTGATACATTAATACGAAAACATGCCTATTGAAATATACTGAAACTTTTACTACAAAAAAAAAAAATGAAAATTTTCAGATTAAAAATATCTGATATTTTCATATTTCTGCTCAAAATATAGATTGTAGGTACTCGCTAGAACCGCCTCGGCGAGGCGGTTCTAACGAGTATCCACAATCTATATTTTTTAGCAGAATTAAGAAAAAAAGTAATGGATACCTCTGTACATCCCAGTTTTACTACATAAAAGTGGGCTTTAAGGGCGTTAAAATTATATACTCATAAAATACCATAAAACAGCTAAGACGTTGAGGGGACTGGACACAAATGTAAGATTTTCCAAATTTTTTAGCAAGGAGACAAATTTTGTGAGTCCCTTTTTGCCCACCGGCACACTAGATCCCTTCTGAAAAGGGATCTCTTCTAAAAGGAAATAATTTGCTCAGAGTCTTTCCTTTCAGAGTAGACCCCTTTTTAGAAGGGAAACAAAATAATTTTGATAGTTAACTCCCCTGAAATCGATTCCCAATAAAGGCGCAAAACATCACGAAAACACGCCTATATAATTTTGACTCCCATAAATCTCACTTTTATATAGTAAAACTGGAGTTTACAGGGGTATACATTATTTTTCTTATTTTGCTAAAAAACATAGATTGAGGTACTAATTAGAACCGCCTCAACGAGGCGGTTCAAACGAGTACCCACAATCTATGTTTTGAGAAGAAATATGAAAAATATCAGAACTTTTTATCTGAAAAATTTTCTGTTTTGGTTGTAAAATTTTCAATATATTTGAATAGGCGTGTTTTCGTAATGAGATTGCCTAAATATTCGCCATTGGTAAATGACATACTTCGTAACTTTTCCGTGTTCCGGTCTTCCAGTCATCAAACAGAGGCAGAATGTTTTGTTAAGTATGCCAAATTAACCTGTTCAAGCAGTCGATGTGCACGCAAGTACCTTAGTCACTATAAAGATTCGGATACCTTCACTCATTACCATATTTGTCCTAAATATCGAATAAATCCGTTTAAGACCTGTGACCTGTTGATGCGTCTAACAACTAACAGTCGAGTGACAAACATTGTTGACCCGGATCATCCGCACTCCGTGGGGTCTGAACTGAGTCGGAACTGAGTCTACACTGTTTGCAAAGGCCTGTCTATTTAAATACAAAGTGTAAATATGGTAGTAACAATTTATGAACGCCCGACTCGTTATAAAGAACATAAACAATATTGACACTCGGTTGTATAAAGATATAGTTGCGGTATCACAAGACAATATAAACATTGTATGGGTACAATATCTCTTGAATCCGTGTGGGTCTTTGAGCTTTAACGCTCTGCATGCTGGGTAAAAAAGTCAGCAGACGACATCTTGAATTATATTCTTATTTTTCCCAGACAATAGGCTTTGACGTTTCATGCAAATTGTCTCTTTAGGAGACAATTTGCATGTAATGTCAAAGTCTATTTTCCGAAAATTCCGTAAAAAATAATAAATGAAAATATTGTAAATATCGCCTGCTGAATTCGTCCCGAGAATGGTAAAGGCTGAAAGATTGAGCTGTTTGAGCTCCAAAAACAACTTTCCCTCCACTTGCCGTGAGGAATTCGCTGTCATACTGAACATTGAAATCTTAGTAGGACAAATTTATATACAAGCGGCAAGGAAGAGACAGATGTTAATAAGTATGTCGTAATCCAAATAAAAATTTAGCCAGATCCGAAATTTGGCTAGGCCAAATACGGATTATTATTTGGACCTTCATCTCCTCTTCCAGGAGGTTGTTTTTCTCCCAAGTAATTTCACAAATATACATAAAAGGTAAGAGAAAAGTCCAGGGAGTGCCACAATTACAAACCGCAGCCCTTCCCAGACCCCAAGAGGAAGAGGAAACCGACAAATCTAAACAAGCACAAACCGAACAAACGTAAATTGAGTTGGTGATTAACATAAAATGTCTCTGTTATATCTTCTCAACCTATGTTATCAGTTGAGAATGAAAATTATAAAAGTAAGATGAATCTATTGAACTCATTTTCTTTGAAAAACCTGAAATGGACCCATGGCGTAAAAAACTAATTATGCGAAAATAGTACATAATCTAATAGCTGATTTGCTGGTTAGTAGTGAGGAAATCATTTGAAGATAAATAAAACTCCTATAAGGCTTAGCCAGATTCCGGATCTGGCTAAAGTCTTATTGGACTATATGTATAAGCACCTTCTTTTCAAACCGAAGTATATTTGAATATTTAGTTAGTTGCAAAAGCTTCTACATTAAAATATTTGCTTTTATTCGCAAGCGGTCGCTGCAGTTGCGGTAATTCGATGGGGGCAGAACAGATATCTTCAGTATGGTGACTGTAAAAACAATAACAAATGTACCGCAACAATAGAAAACGAAGCTTCTGAAATATGCACACAACGGAGACTCAAATCAGCTAGCGCACCCATGCAGTCTGATCAGAGTTTTCGTTGTCCGCATGAAGAAACTTTCCGTTCTTGGCATTTCTAAATGCGCCGTGAGACGATTCAGATCATTCTGCGCGAATGCACATGTCTGAAGCTACGTTTTCTCACGATGCGGCTCAAATATATGTTATAATTTATCATTCTGCCACAGTCATGAACACCTTTCAGAGAGTACTCATCAGGGATGCTTGGGGGCTGCTGTGTTTCGCGGATACTGACATTGATGTGAACATTGTGGGAGTGCGCATTTTTTTTTTTTTTTTTTTTTTGCCACAAGCTGCTACATGTATCAGCAATTCACTTTTAGCTTTTGGGATTAAGTGCCACTGAGGAAGTACCTTTAGAAATACGTATATCTTGATATGCTTACGATTATTTTCAAAATAAGTTACATGAATCAAAGATAGCAGACGATACACAATGCTGAACCAGCTCATTTGTACAAAGAAGTAATATTCCTATTCGTTTCAATTTTATTTTCCTTTCTAACTAGAACATGTTGTTTATCTAAAAACTATTAATGTATTGTTATCACGGTATTGTGTAAATTCAAGTTTTGCAATTACAGTTTACTCTGTTTTGCATAAATATAAGTATTGCAATCACAGTGCGCACCGCTTTGCATAACTGCAAGTATTGCAATTACAGTGCGCAGCGCCTTGCAAAAATACAAGTTTTACAATCTAAAAACTATTAATATATTGTAATCACGGTATTGTGTAAATTCAAGTTTTGCAATTACAGTTTGCTCTGTTTTGCATAAATATAAGTATTGCAATCACAGTGCGCGCCGCTTTGCGTAAATGCTGGTAATGTAATCACAGTGCGCATCGCTTGGCGTTAATGCGAGTACTGCATTCTTTTTGCGCTTTGTGTAAATGCAAATATTGTAATCACAGTGCGTACTGCTTTGTGTAAAAGAAAGTATTGCAATCACAGTGCACGCTACTTTGCGTAAATGCAAGTATTGCAATCACAGTGCACACTGCTTTGCATAAATGCAACAATTACAATCACAGTGCGTACTGCTTTGCATAAATGCAAGTATTGCAATCACAGTTGCACCGCTTTGCGTAAATGCAAGTATTGCAATCCGAGTGCGCACCACTGCATAAATGCAACTATTGCAATCACAGTGCGAAATGTTGAGCATAAAAGCAAGTATTGCAATATCAGTGCGCATCACTTTGCATAAATGCAAGTATTGCAATCTCAATGTGAAATGCTTAGCATAAAAGCAAGTATTGCAATCACAGTGCGCACATCTTTGCATAAATACAAGTATTGTAATCTTAGTGCGACTTGCTTTGCATAAAAGCAAGTATTGCAATCACAGTGCACATCGCTTTGTATAAATGTAAGTATTGCCAACCGCTTTGCATAAATGAAATTATTGCAATCGCAGTGCGAATTGTTTATCTTAAAAGCAAGTATTGAAATCGCAGTGCGCATCACCTTGCATTAACACAAATATTGCAATCACAATGCAACTTGCTCAGCATAAAAGCAAGTAATGCTATCACAGTGCGCCCCGTTTTACATAAATGCAAGTATTGCAATCTTAATACGAACTGCTTAGAATAAAAGCACATATTGTAATCATGCTGCGCACCTTTTTGCATAAATACAAGTATTGCTACCTCATTGCGAACTGCTTAGCATAAAGGCAAGTATTGCAATCACAGTGTACACCGCTTTGTATAAATGCAAATATTGCAATCAGAGTGCGCACCTCTTTTGCATATATGTAAGTATTGCAATTACGGTGCGCACCGCTTTGCATAAATACGAATATCGCAATCATAGTGCGAACTGCTTAGCATAAAAGCAAGTGTTGCAATCACAGTGGGCACCGCTTTGCATAAAATGTAAATTGATAACATTCAACAACATTCAACCTCTATACTGGTGTAGTTTGCTTCTTCTCTGAACATTTATGGATTTTGCTTGAAAACGGCAGTACTCTCTATTAGAAAAAAGATTCTATTTAATGTTTTGAAATGTTTAGAGCCTTATTAAATATCAATAATGGCGGTGCCCTTGATAATGGTTTTGAAATAATTAAATGTCTTTAACTTCCTTAATTTTTATTTTATTTTCATGAAAATTACATCAAAATGCATACATTCAAATCCTTTCAAAACTTGCACTCCTAAGTGCAGTTAATATATTAACCCTTAGTTGCTAATAACAACTGCAGGAATTTTTTTTTTTTTTTTTCAGAGAACATAGGGCTTGACATTCCAATCATGTCAATCGTCTGCCTTTGTCATCTGCTACGATCCCGGCTAGCACATTAAAGATTGATATATTTGTTTTAAATTGGCAGTTTGCCAAGGTATTGCATATTCCAGGCCATTAGAACCAAAACTACTCACGGCTCCATGAAAAGATCACATCTGAATAATTTTCAGCTCTAAGAAAGATAAATTGCTTCACTAAAAAGAACATTCCAAATGCAAACAGCAGCCTGTTAACGATTTATTTGTCTGGGGAATTTAACCATCAAACGTCTTATTTAAACTTGTTATTGCAGTCTACAAGAAAACATTTAAGCTATTGAACGGAATGATTAAATTTAGGAACAGTGAAATTAGTCTGGTTGTATTCTGCGGATGTCTACGCTCTGAACACGAACAAACGAACAGCTATCGAATCACAAGGTCAAATAACTGTCCAATATTACAATGGAGGAAACACCTTAGAATTGTCAGCAGAAAAAAATCTAGGGGCTTAAACTAATTTTACTCGATCGAAACATCGCCCTTGATTCAGATTTAACTGAACAGTAGTCATATACTTTCCATGGTACCGACGCAAAAAGGAAAACAGTGAAAGACATATCCTTAAAATGAAGGTTCTTCAAAACAATATATTAAATGCCTGCACATTCGTTTTGTTTCAGCCGTTCTTAATTTGTCGTTTTACATTTAAGTCCAATAGGTTCCTTTGCATTTGCTCAACAACAAAACAACACGTGAAGTATGTCATTTTTTTTAGTATTCATTTCAAGGTACTGGTTGCACTTGTAGATTTTCCGACATTGTTCTGAAAGAAGACAATTTTATATGACTTCCTGTTTGCTTTCTTGTACATCCAGCCTCTTCTGAAAGCGGGGTTTACTCTAAAAGTAAGCAAAGTATTTCCTTTCAGAGTGCAACCCTTCAAAGAAAGGTACAAAACTTTAGAGTTATCTCCCTCTGAAAGTGTACCCATTCCCCATACGAAGACGATGCTTAAGGTGTACATAATATAACAAAGAAATAAAAGCACTGGCAGCACTGGTTGGTCGATTATCTTAGTGTAAGCTGAGAAAATGGTCCTGAACGGGGAGAAGATTGTTTCATTTAACCCTGAACTTCCTTTATTTAAGCAAACCTCGCGTTTTGCGGCGTTTGATCTGAGTCTGCATTCTTTGCCAATGTCCCAGTCCAGATTTCACAGATAACCCTCTTCACATGGCACTCTGACGTCACAGTGACAAGTATAGCGCGGTTATAAATATCTTTATTCAAATTTTATGACATAAATACATACATTTGACGAAAACAAATATACATAAATGCCAACGGATGGCTGTAGGCTAGGCCTATATATATCCTCTCCCAGGGTGCTGTGACATATGTAGAAAACATATAAGCAGTACACACAATAGTTGAACTACATGTCTATACATAATAACTAGCAAGTATTATAAATACGTGAAATTAGTGGGTATGTTACGATTAAATTGAAAGAGAAAAAAAGCAGGTGAAAGAAAATATAAGTAAAGAGCTTGACTTCATAGTCATACCACAAATATAGGTCATTGCGCAATGTTTTTAGTATTTGAGTTGTGATTTAATCACAAAAGTTAGTCAATAATTAATAACGTTAGCCAAAATGACCCGTTAGAAAGTTGTATTACTACATAATTAGTCGTATTTGTCACATATAGTCTTATTTTTGTATAGAAGAGTATATTCAGCCGTATAATTAGCTTATGGTTGTACAGGCTTATAGATAGTATCTATAAAATATTCATTTCTATTTTGCATTTACGAAAACTGACTGACTCTGGTATTTTCGTATTCAATTAAGGGTAAGTAATTTTCAATGGATTTCGTACAAACGCGGTTTGATTTCATTGGTCAATAATAATTACGTAGACAACAATCTTAAGGAAATTTTTGTGTATGTATACCTTGGCTCCATTGAACACAATCGACCAAAAAGAAAAACATTTTAAACTTTTAGAAGCCCCGTAGTACCAGATAAGAGGCGTCTGTACGATACAGAAAAAAATACCCATCTTCTTTTTACTGTTAAAAAAGCATCTTATCAGGAGCTATTAAGCCTCATTCAAACATTTGGTCATGCTTTTCACCACAGAAAGGCGACAAATTACGTGTCTTAATGTTGACGTCAAGATGCTCCCGCTTGAAAAGTTTATCAGAATCTGAATAATCGCATTTGAAAATTGCTCATGCTCAGTTCCTGTTTTATTAGGGTCTAATTATTTGTTTTACAGCCAATCAGAAGGTGACGTCATGTTAAAGAAAAACGGTAAACAAACAAAAAAAAAAATTACACCGATACTTGCCTTATTTTTTTTTTTTTTTTTTTTTTTTTTTTTTTTCGGATTTCGTTATATTATTACAACAATTTGCATTTCAGTATATTTTGCGCAATCTAATATCCCAAAAAGTACTTTTAACTGGTGAAGTAAACCGATGTTGGCTTTTAAATTGAATATCGCATTTCAGGAGTTTTTTGCTGACTTCATTGACTTGAAATTATTTGTGAAAAGCTGACAGTCGTTCCGTACATCGACATTATTTCTAAAACGATGCTGGACTCTATGACTCTATGTGCATAGTATAGACCTGCAAAAAGTTAAGCGCCTTACAAAATTTCACCGCATCTCTCTCTTTCTAATACAGCAAAATTGACGTAGATGACAAAACTATCATTTACTGTGCCCGGATGACAGATTCCACCCTACTTATCCCTCCAGTCAAGCGTCGGACTTTCTGAAGAGATAATCACGACAAATGCCGTATTCTGTCGACAGCGTCACGAAGAACTGGTCATAATTCTCTTATGGACCATCGCCAATATTAATTCCACTAATGATATTTGATACACCTATACATCTGATCTACAGGCCAAGGTTTCTGCAAGAAGTGCTTAACCTTTTTTTCCAGGTGTTTATGTACGGTAGGAATGTATGCTTTAACCGGATTTTCATAACAAGTCAGGAGATAGACCAAACTTTGTCCAAAATCGGTGTAAACAAAACTATTATATTAACAGAAAAGGAAAAGTCTAGAGGGAACTGAATTTTTATCATCTTATAAGGTTTCAGATAATAGCGATGCCATAATAATATAATAAATGTTGCAGACCGTTCGAAAAGGTCCTTTACGCTTTATGCGAACAGTGAAGGCCCATATGAGTGCGCAGCCGCGCAGTCTGGTCTGGATCTTCTCTGTTCGTCGATATACATTCAATCCACCGTATCTATTGATTCTGCTTCGAAATAACAGAGGTTTGTTTGTTTCTAGGCCGGCAAAAGTGTCCCTAATCACAATGTGCATGTGACATCAGGTCGTTTTTCCTAATTTGCGAATCAGTTAAATGGATTACTGTCTGCTATGTCTGACCGGTCAGTTTTACATTCCTCGTGGTTGTAGTTTTATTTTAAAGCAAATAGCCTCGATAAACAAACATTACTATATTCTATATATAAATAAGTTAACGCAGGACACCTCTCCATTTGCGCATTCCAATCAGGTGTACGCCGTTCGCATTAATGCGAACTGCGTACACCTGATTGGAATGCGCAAATGGAGAGGTTAACTGGTTTCCTGTGTTCTATAGAATAGACCTATATGCGAAGAATTGAGCTATAGGGTGAGGGAACCAGTCAAATGGAGAGGTGTTGTTTGTTCTTTATGTGGCCATGTGGCTGCTCGCTGCGAGGTTGTTGTCATTTTTTGTCCTGTTCATTCTCTTATTGTTGTGTTTACTGGATCCTGTCTTGCATTGTAATCACATGGTTGGGGAAGAGGGGGTTGGTTCCTTTGCTTTTCTTTGGTCTTTGTTTTTGTACTGGCTGTCATCGTTTGTTTGCTCTTCCTCTTAGTGTCATTGGTTCTGTAATTATAGCTATTCCTGGACATTTTCTATACTATTCCCTGTGTACATGCAATTTGTGTACACGTATATAGCCTAACTGACATGGTTTTATTTGATTCAACTAATTAAATCCGCTGTAATGCTAACAATAAACCAATGAAGTCCTCCCAAAACAGCAAAACTCGTCTTACATGAACGGCGACGTCTTAAATCAGCCTTCGCAGACACACAATATGACCAGAGCAAAGTCAGTCATATGACAGTTCTATAATATGGGTACTGTTGCGACGTTGTGTGGTTTTGGCGAGCTGATGGAGGGAGTTTATTTTCGTCAGAGTATTGAATAAGTGGAAAAATACAACTGATTGTATTTAGAATGATAAGTGTGACTAAGCATTATGTTAACAATGAACGTGTTGCAAAACATTAATGAAGAAGTTCATGACGTGCCATAATCAATGTTCATAGTATACCTCCGATACATAGAGGGCGAGTGAACGAGCATTCACAGCTAGAACATATAACTAAACCACTAGCAAAGTGACAAGCTCCCTCTTCTCATTACGGAAACACGCCTATTCAAATACATAGAAAATTTCACCTCCAAAAACTGAAAAATTTCAGATAAAAAAACTCTGATATTTTTCATATTTCTGCTCAAAACATAGATTATGGGTGCTCGTTAAAACCGCCTCGGCGAGGCGGTTCTAACGAGTACACAAAATCTATGTTTTTGATCAAAAATAAGAAAAATAAAGTATACCTCTGTAAAACCCAGTTTTACTATATAAAAGTGTGATTTAAGGGGGGGTCAAAATATTATAGGCATTTTCGTGATGTTCAAATGAGGTGACCACAAACCTAGGATATATGGCAGAACACAAGAACAATACACAAAACAGGATGAAATGAAAATAACTGCACATCCAGAGGACACAAAGTAATACAAGAAATAAATAATGTCCAAACCACCACCTTAGAACGGTCAGCAGTCTAAACACACAGGGCTTTAAACCAGGGTCCAGTTGTTCAAAGCTAACGATGTCGTTAGTTAACGATTCGTTAAAATTTACATCGAGTGATACGCAAATGTGCTGAAATGTCTTGCTGAAAAAATGTGAGTAGCTTTTGCAGTGCAAAAGCTACTCACATTTTTTCAGCAAAAAATATCAGAATATTGTACATTGAAACCGCTAAAACAATTAACAAAATGACCCTTAACGAGCTCGTTAAGCTAACGACGCTTTGAACAATTGGGCCCAGGTTTACAAGGTCCACATACTCTACCTAGGTTCCGACATTATTCGAAATAACATAACATACAATAGTATACAATAATATAGACAGCACAGACTAAAAGATAAACTCAATCAAAGTGGGCAGCGGTTACAGATTGTGACCACTTTGTTAGCTTTAATACACGACAAATGGCACAAGGACACGCAGCAGCAATTAAAGTTGGCAGCCTAATAGAGAGTGACAATCATGCTAATGCTACAAGAGCGTAACACAAAGAACGAACACTATAAGAAGCATCGTCTTAGAACGGCCTCATTAACACTTTGTAATGACAAAGGAACGAGTATGATAAGGGCCAATTTTGGCCCCAATTCAAACTCTATTCAGTGTGCATTATTTTGCTTGTTAAAAGGCTGAGTTTGTGGAAAGAAACTGAAATAAATTGTGTCGTCTTCTTGCATTCTGAGAAAAACTTGCTTTCTGACACACCTTTATATTGTCAATAAATGGTAAGTAACTAAAAAACAAGTACACACAACATATATTTATTTTTACTATAAGCGGAGATATAAAATCTGCAAGTTTAGTGACAAAAAAATAAAGATTTACATACAGCCCCTATTCCAATTAATTTTTTCACCACATATTGACATATCAAACCTTTACCTGAACACCAAAATAAAATATGCTGGAGCCTGGGCTGATATATTTTGAAAGCCTGGAAGGTGACAAAATTCGCCATTTTAGTCCAAAACAGCTAGGGGGTAGGGGTAGTGTCAAGGTAAAAAGCACAATTTATTTGTAAATGATTTTTTATTTAGTTGATGTTGGATCTTTGCAATATGCGTAATTTTGCTATTTCAATAGAACTTTTACAAAACGGATTTTCTCGGGGCCAAATATATGGATCATCATATCAGGTTTTCTCTAAGTTCTTTCGTAGGTGGTATTTGAAATAGCATTTATAAAAGCAAACATGTTTATCGTGAATGAGGCAAGACATTTTACAGTATGCTATAGGCATATCCAGGTCTTTCTAGGCATCGGAAAAGTCCGATGTACACTGTGATTAGGGTCAACGTATTTCTCGTATGCTCTATGTATAGTTTTTGCTGTCCTCATATACTGTGTACTATTGTTTCTGTGTTTCGTCAACACTTTGTGTATAATGAGATTATAACGTATTTCAGTTACATTGATTTTATTGTTTGAGGTGAGGCGATTAAAATCATTATTATGTAGTAGTTCGGTCCAGATCAGGTGAGCAGCCTGTACAATTTGCAATGTTATATCAGGCCATACAGAATTTGTGTACAGCTAACGGCTCCCACTGGATTGCGAGGCTCAGTTTACATATTTCGAGTCTATGTACAGTTCGTTTTGCTTGTATTTTTCCCCCTTTATGTTCTTCATATTCCAGTATCAGAAATATTAATAGAAATTAATTAAAATGTAAACAGAATAAATGCATTTAGTTTCTTTCCAAAATGATCAGTTTTGATTGAAATGACACTTAAATAATTTTAACCCATTGTAGTCGGGAGACATTGGCATACAGTGCTGACCCAGATCGGAATGCGGCGCCTGATCAGGGTCTTCACTGTTTGCAAATAGTTTAGCCATTTTTCTCTAGGAATATTAAAATAACATAACCTGACATACTTAAAAGGGAAATTGGACTCTTCCGATATATAGTGGGGCTGAGTATTCAGTTTAAAATAGGTTAATGTGCTTCCAGATCGATAAATGTATTGCTCGCGCGAATTTAAGGTTAAAATAAGACATCACCAATGAAGAAATTTTCCATACATTATTTAACGAAATAACTTAATACAATAAGCCAAGTCAAGATGATTACTGTAGTGCCGTTCAGATGCACAGAAAATCAATTGATATAACTGTCATGATCTGCAAATTATAGGAGAAGATCACAAGTCTGTGTATGATGTCATAAACCGTCTTGCTATGTTTTTTCAGTTAATGACGAAATTACACCACTATACGTCAAAACCTACATATTATGTTAGTATTTGGATATGTGTCTGATTGGTAAGTATTAATTAACAAATATATGGATACAATAATTTTGCTCAAGAATAGGGAATACACTGTCAATTAAGAGGTAATTTACGGTTCTTTATTTCTTATTTATTTTGTTAAAACTGTTGTCACACTCTTATGAAAAGGACATAAAATGAATAAGTGGATAGTCAGGAAATGCCACCAGTACAACTTAATAAGGGTTGAATAAACAGACATTACAACACAAAACAGCACAGCATCTAAACAGCACAAGCAAAATAAACAGATGAAGACAAAGAGGAATGGCTGCTCTTTTAAGGGAGGCAATTCTGTTAAAATTGTTTTTGTCCGCTACTGAAAACGTCTGTTCTTTAAAAGTAGACCCCTTTTCGAAAAGGCTTGGTGACAAAAATGCAAAAATGAGGTAGCAAATGTTATCCTTTCAAAAACTATGGCGCAAAATATACCAAGTATAGTAGTTCCCTTAGTATCCCAAACATTCTAAAATAATGTGGTATCTGTAGATGACAAAAAAAAACATGGCTTCGCCGAAGCGCTTTTAATGAGTACCTACAACATATATATAATAAAGATGATTAAATATGTGGATAACGCTCTCATCTCGAGTTATGCAAAATATAAGAAAAGAAAAGCTCTTTGAAGGGTTTGTACTACGGGTTTGCACTACATAAATAATAAGAATGCATTACCCAAACCATCTAGTGTAATTATTTTATAACATAACGTAAAGTTAACTTGACGACTATTTTTTTTTTTTTTTTTTTTTTTATCTTTTACTAAACTTGATATCTTTTTCAAATTGAATTTTCGCGATAACTTACTTTTTGAATATGTGTTTGTAAAACTTCCTTGGATGAAAGTTGTAGTGGAGAAAGACACCGTCATCCCTGAGAGGTCTCGAGTTTGAAATATCTATAGGTTTAACTTAAAACTCTTAAAGATTTTACTATTTTCGAAAGTTCCGTAGAATTTTAAAATTAAAGAGGACCGCCCCAACACACCTCAATGATTGCCTGAAACCAAGATAGAATCTACGATTTGGACATGAAGAAGTTATGTTTTTACGGTGACTTAGTGTACAGACTTAGGAAAATCTAGCTTTTCGGAGCAATTCAGAAAACTAATTAACCGTTATAAAAGAATTGGCTATAGCCTGGATATTATGCGGCAGACTGCATGCCTAGTTGTCAACCCAATCATTGTTGATGGCTCTGCTTCACTCTTAATTGCACGACGGCGGTTCGGGCCTCTTCGTAAAACTTTAACCAGTGGGTTGGGGCTTGACGATATGTCTTTGGCTTGGGCAGCCGTGGTTCAACTATTGGTTTTCATTTACTCTGGCATACAGTAGAATTAGCCATAAGTACTCGTCTTTGTTTATCATTGTGATTAATTTGATTTTTCATGTTTTCGCTTTGATACATTGACTGAGTTTGGAGCCTTTATGCGAACCGAATTTTTATGTATTTCTGTATTAAGAGCAGCATCGGGACCCAGGGTGTTGGCTAGCTGTAAAAGTGCTTTAAACCTCCCCCTCCAACTCCCGCCCCCCCCCCCCCCTCCCCACCGGTGCTTTATTCTACTGACCTTTCTAAGGCGGTGATCTCGGTGTAAGACCTACTCTTGTTGTTTTGTGGTTTATTCTACGAGGCGATTTGTTTTATGTCTTACCTTGTGTTATTGTGTTTTTCAGTCCTTTTAGCATTGCGATTACCTCGCTTGGGGAAGAGAGAGCTTATCTTAGTGCTTTCCGTACGTTTGTTCGATCTGCGCTTGTTTGGTTTTGTCTGTTTCCCCTTCCTCTTGGTGTGAACACTATTAGAATTGTCTAAGTGATACGAGTCTAAAACGTTCTTAGAGCGGAAGTTTTCTCGTAGAATATAAGGAAAACAGCTTAATGCTCTCCTCATCTAGTTCTCTGAGCCGTTTATAAACTTAAAACCAATGTTAAATTAACCAATGCTGAATTAATGCTTATAAATAGGAATGAAATATCAGGTATTAAGCAATGATTGGCTGTCGACAGTATTCATTACCTAAAAAAATGCACGTGGGTGTCAATCATGGACTTTGGAATTGTATAATTGTGAAAATCTCCAACGCTGTACAACTATTCAGTGATATGCCCATGAACTTTTCAGAGATGTTGCTCCCTATCTTCTTCTGCACCTTTTATGCCGGATATTCTTGATAGACTAATATTTAAAAAGTTGTCATGCAAATTCATTTTGAAAAAAAAAAGATAAAAAATCAAATTTAATGTACTTTTAGCAACTTGACCCAGACGATTGACTCCCCGTTCGTTGCAGGTATTTTCCTAGCGTTTGGAATGACTGGAAGTGTTTGAGTATAAGACATTTGCCCTGAAGAAAGTATTTTATAATGCAAAATGCACAGACGCCGATTAGCAAGTCTGATTAAAGTTCCTACATAATAATATACAATCTAAGGCACAAACATTCATTTAATAGGACGTCCGCTTTCCGTGTATGAGGTCGTGGGCCCCATTCTCGTGCGAGTTATACCTAAGATTTTAGGTAGTATTAGTTGCGTTGCTGCTTTTCTTGGCGCTCAGTACTAAGAAACTAGAACGAGAAATCAGAATAAGTCGCCCGGTGGCAGCATAATGTGATTGGGTGGAGTATCACGTGTATGTGCCGTGATCATTCAGTGATACAGTACTCTACAAGCGAGCATTGAGCTCCCTGTCATAACTAGACTTGTAGTGATGTAACTGAAAGACGCTGAAAGCGACATAAAATCAGCTCGCCTATCCACCCTTTTATACAGCGAAATGGCATCAGTGATCGGAATGTGCAGCTGCGCATGCTTGAAGTTGACAATGAGCATGTACTTTTTAGTTTTCGCACGCAGAGTTCATGTACTGGAGCAAAGATTCAGGTCAAATAAACAGGCTGCAGCATTTGAAGACACGTCGCAACAGTACAATGACGGCAAAAACAAAGTAATTGGTTTTGTGTCCTCCAGTGTGATCTGAAAAAGCTTAATCAGCAGCCTAAATTACAATACAAAGTTAATAAAAAAATTCCGCAACGACAGACGAATCGAATTTTGATGAATAGCATGTCAGTATTTTCGTTATTGTGTTGCTCTCATTTCAAAGTGAAATTTAATTCCCACAGTCAGAATTAAAGGCTTGCAGATGTGCAGAAGTAGCTATATTCCCTAGTAAATAAGTTGTACATCATATAAAAATAACATTACGAAAACACGCCTATTCAAATATACTGAAAAATTTACCATGAAAAAATGAAAATTTTCAGATAAAAAAAATCCTAATATTTGTCGCCTCGACGAGGCGGTTCTAACGAGTACCCACAATCTATGTTTTTGAGCAGAAATAAGAAACAAAAAGTTTACCCCTGTAAACCCCAGTTTTACCATATAAAAGTGGGGTTTAAGGGGGTCAAAATTATATAGGCGTGATTTCGTGATGATAACTTTAATCTTTACGACTCTATGGGCATATGATTATACACCGCCACAACGTAGTGGCGGTGTTTTATGGTGTCACGTTTGTCGTCCGTATGTCTGTCCGTCTGTCGTTTCTGGACGATAACGAGTGAATGTCACTGGATTTTCACCAAACTTGGTATGTGCATTGATATTTTGTAGATCTGGTTTGAAATTGCTAATGGGCAAACTTCGTCAATTTTGACAGAGTTCTCTGCCCACGACACGTCTGATTTATCGTTTCCGGACGATAACTTATGTAAATGTCAATGTATTTTCACCAAATTTTATTTGTACATTGATAGTGTAGAGATCTGGTTTGCAATTGCTAATGGACACATTTTTATTAATATTTGACAGAGGCATCTGCCCCCGACACATCCATACGTTCGTTTCCGGGCGATAACTTTAGTAAATATCAATGGATTTCACCAAACTTAGTGTGTGCATTGAGATTGTGCAGATCTGGTTCGGGATTGCAAATGGGCAAATTTCGTCAGCGTTAAAATGATATCTATGTTTTTGTGGAACTATTTAAATATTTCCCACTATACTCACTTATAAGACGTACCTAATATTTGCTTATTTTATCGACCGTTTTTACGCAAAGCCACAACGTTAGTTTACTTCCATAGCTATTGCAACGATACCTGGCAAGCATATGTAAGATATAGTGGGTATTGCTAAATTATGAACATTTGTTTCTTCGCTAAATACTTTAATAGTGCCTCTGAATCCGAATTTTGTCATATTTTTCTGTTTCTTTTAGACCTTTATTTCTTTGACAATAGGCTTCTTCAAAACTCAGCAAAATATGGTTTTCTTTCCAATTGATGAATTAAAAGACAACTTTACACGTTTTCCTTGATGTTTACTTGATCAAAATGGGCAAGGTAATTAAACCCCACTGTCAATTATATTGCTAAAATTCTGTTGTTATATGTCATCTCATCTTTACAAATCAGTCATTCCGACATTACTACAAATCACAGAAGAAATTAGAAATAATTCAACATCCATCGCACTAGTCTCCTTCTAAGGCATGCCCACATTTAAGCAATATTTTTTTCAATCATTTTAGCAATATTATTTTAATCTTACTTTATATCATTGCATCAATGTTCAAGCGTTTCACTGGATATTTTATAGTCATACTGCAGATAAAAAATGCCAATAGAAAATTATGTTGTATCTTAATTTTAATATTTAATTTGTCATGTATCTGCCCCTGAATCTACAATTGTTTTAGATTTCCAGATCAGAATGTATGTTTTGTCATAACCAGGTGATTTCACATAAACACTTAACTTCTTTTATTGTTTGTTCCATATGATCACATTTTATAAGATGTTAAAATGGCATTATTTGACCATGCTGATTAACCACAAGTTTGTAAAGCTGCAGGGTATTTTATACGCTTTTGCTTTTCTTATTCTTAATTTGTATTGTTTCATGGGTTGTATTACACAATGGTTTATGTTCGGTCTGTTTTCCACTGACCATTTCTCTTATGTCTCGTTATCCTTTCTAACAGTTACGTCACCTCCCTTGACGGAAGAGACGATTCCTTGGTCTTGTTTATTTTGTGTATGTTCATTTGTGTTTCTTTTCTTCCATGTTGGAGCAGTGACTTGGACTTTTCTCTTACATTTTTTTTGTGATCTTAGCACTCCCTGAGCCTTTCATTTATTTCTGCCTTAGATTAAAAACGTCTACTAACCATCTCTAATGTGCATTTTTGAATGGACTACTTCTGTAAATGCACTATCAGTTGTGACTTATTAACCATTGCTGAGAGATTTGACAACAAGCACAATCACTACACATACCTATATAGCCATAAACTCTAGTACTGATCCTTTTGAGCTTTATTGGGGTATAGTTAATGACATATTATTTGAACTAACCAAGTGTTCTATCAACTGGAGAAAGCACTTGATAATACAAATTCTTTTCGAACAATGTGTTGTTGATTTTGTATTTACATCTCTCTTCATTAGACTCGCTTGATACACTCCATGTGTCTACGATGGCATCTAGGACATGATCAATGTGTGCTGTGTTTGGTTTGATGTCATTATTTTCTGTCTGGTGACGAAATTAGCTCAAGTACCAGAGCACAGATGCTGTATGTGCACAGCAGCCAACTGTACGTGCTCCACTTCTATACCCACAGTACCACCCTCCCATTGGATTAAAGCCTTGGCTGTATTCAATCCATAAATTGTAGGTTTTGCTTGACGCATCGGGCGAATGAATCTGGGCTTTACATATGCTATCTTCTTCTTTATGCGTGATGATTTCGTACTGCCCATTTTCATCGAAGTATACAATCGTTTATGACTGTGCTTGTTTGAGCTGATATATGCCCATAGTCAGATCCCTAAGCTCATTGTCCGTAAAAAGGGTAAGAGAAAAGTCCAGGGAGTGCCACAATCACAAACCGCAGCCCTTCCCAGACCCCAAGTTTGGGAAAAGTAAGTAAGTCTAGAAAAGTTATCTAAATCTGCATCCTGCATATTTTCCCATGTGACAGGTTTGTTTTTTTTTTATCCCAGTCATTTCTAAGTACCTTACCTCGCAACTTGTTTTGGCTCTTTCATTTTTTCACCCTCCCGTTTACGGATTTCACAGCCCATCGAACCTATGTAACAAGCCTAGACTTATTTGCCTCTTCTATCGTATGCTGCTTTTGCGTTTTGTTTAGTAGATGTGGCTTGTGAGAATTTATTCCAAACTCTTTTACAATATCAATCGTATCTCGAAAACTTCGTCCTACTGCAAGGAAATCGATTTGTTTTTGAACAAATCAGCAATGTTTTCCACATTGGATGTGTTCGCTGATCTTCATCACGAAAACATGCCTGTATAATATTGACGCCCTTAACTTTTTATATAGTAAAACTGGGGTTTACAGGGGTATACATTATTTTTCTTATTTTTGCACAATCTATCTTTTTAGCAGAAATATAAAAAATATCAGAGTTTTTTATCTGAAAATTTTCAGTTTTTCGAAGTGAAATGTTCTGTATATTTGAATAGGCGTGTTTACGTAATGTTTACGTCACTATTTTTCCCATCTGCAAGATAGGGTCTAAGGACTGTCAAAATTTAGCCATCAGAATCAACAAGCATAATGAGCTTTAACAAATGCTGACCATTATGCACAGAGTAAGCATAGCGTATAACCGTACCATGGCCTATTCGGAAGCGCCACGATCGGTACACCCAGACATCACTAGCGAATACGAAATTCTCAACAGATCTCTGAGATTTTAACAGGTAAGAAAGCAACGTAATATCCTATTATAATGCGGTTTTCGATGTCGGGGGCAGAAATTAATGTATTTTAGCTGTATCCTTCTCACAAACTCTGACAATGGTCCGTTTTTTGTGTAGACCTTATCGCGTACTGCTCAATCAGTGATTTTCCTAGTTCTGTCGCCCGTCAACTCGATGAATCCAGGTCGATATACTCCAAATTAAGACCAACTTCACACTTATTTAAACGTGAAGTCTTTCAAAACACATTATCTTTTATGTATGATATCTGACAGGCTCTACACGTTTCGATTTTGTAAACCATGACCTCTCGAATTGTAACATCAGTTCCGACTGACTGTACGACTAGCGCACAGCTTGGAAAAAAAAAAAAAAAACAAAAAAAAAACATGCTGTCCGACTAGCGCCGATTTTTTCAGTTTTAACACTTCACGTGAATATTAGACGTAAAACGATTATGACAGGAATAAGGTAGTGATTTTATTTTCGTTTTATTTTGAAAATAACAGGTACAGTATATTGGCAGAAACAAAAGTATGTCTATCTATTTGTCTGTCTGCCTGTCTGTCTGTGTACACAGGATTATAACGCTAATTAATTAAGACAAGGGTTACTCATTTTTGGCTCACTCTGTTTTTCTCCGTGTAGCGATGGTGATTATGATTTCTTTTTGCATTTTATTTATTCTTATGACAACCATGACTGTCCGGATAATAGACACGTTTATTATATACATGTACTAATTAATGAAATATAGAAGAATATTAGAAGCAAGATCCCATGGTGCCTTATTTTTTTTAGCTCTGGCAGGCATCTTGTTCAGCAGAGCAGGATGGTTTGAGCAATTTTGGTAGAGGATCACCCAAGGAAAATTATTGTGAAATTATTGAAAAATCTGTCCATTAGTGTCAGAGGAGAAGTCATTTAAAGCAAAAGTTGCAATGTCTGCATGTTAACTTTTATGGAAATTCAGCCAGCTTATGGCGTTTGAAGGCCTGAGGGACAAATGAATAAATAAGTGACAAGTAAATGAATAAACAAACGAACGTAGGACACTTTGGATACTTTGGGATGATATCTAACATCATACCAAATATTAACTAAATCCGTCATTTTGTTAGAAAAATATGAGCTCTTTAAATATTTTAACATAAAAGTTGTGACACAAAAACTCAAAGTATGTTTCGTAGACCTTAAAGTCATGGGCATAGGTAATAATAATCTATGACATTTTTCTTATTTCTGCTTCTATACTTAGAATGGGGCCATCCTATATAAGTCTATGTAAACAAGTGGGCCCCGAGGCAGGCCATTTTTTACCCCAGGGCTATAATTTGAACAACCTTGCTAGAGGTCCTCTCGATGAAGCTACAAACCAAATATCAAAGACCTGTGTCTTTTGGTTTCAGACAAGATTTTTAAATGTTTTCCCTATAAGGGTATATAGATAACATGTGACCCCTAGGGCGGGGCCAATTTTAACCCTATGGTTATAATTTGAACAATCTTGTTAGAGGTCCACTAGACAAAGCTGTGTACCAAATATCAAAGGGCTGGACCTTCTTGTTTTAAACAAGAAGATTTTTCAAGATTTTCCCTACACAAGTCCATGTAAAACATGTGGGCCCTGGGCAGGGCCATTTTTGGCCCCAGAGCTATAACTTGAACAATCTTGGCAGAGATCTACTAGACAAAGCTGTGTACTAAATATCAAATGCATGGGCCTTCTGGTTTTAAACAAGAAGATTTTAAAAGGTTTTTCACTATAAGTGTCTATGTATAATATGTGACCCCCCAGAGCGGGGCCAATTTTGACCCCAGGACTATAATTTGAACAATCTTAGTAGAGGTTCACTAGACAAAGCTGTGTACCAAATATCAAAGACCTGGGCCTTCTGGTTTCAGACAAGAAGGTTTGAAAGGCTTTTCCCTATAAGAGTTTATGTAAACCATGTGACCCCTAGGGCGGGGCCAATTTTAGCCCCAAGGCTATAATTTGAAGAACTTTGGTAATGGTCCATTAGATGAAGCATATACCAAATATCAAAGACCCGGGCCTTCTGGTTTCAGACAAGACGATTTTTAAAGGTTTTCCCTATGTTAGTCTATGTAAAACATGTTGGCCTCTGTGCGGGGCCTTTTTGGCCCAAAGGCTACAATTTGAACAATCTTGGTAGAGGTCCTCTAGATGAAGTTCACATCAAATATCAAAGACCTGGGTATTTTGGTTTCAGACAAGAAGCTTTTTAAAGTTTTTTACTGTATGTAAAACAGGTTGGCTCCTGGGCGGGGTCATTTTGGCCCCAGGGCTATAATTTGAACAATCGTGCTAGAGGTCCTCTAGATAAAGCCACGTACATACCAAATATCAAAGACCTGGGCATTCTGGTTTCAGACAATTTTTTAAGGTTTTTTCCCTATAAGGGTCTGTGTATAACATGTGACCCCTAGGGCGTGGCCAATTTTGACCGTGCGGCTATAATTTGAACAATCTTGGTAGAGGTCTGTGTACCAAATATCAAAGACCTGGGCCTTCTGGTTTCAGACAAGAAGATATTTAAAGGTTTTTCCTTATAAGGGTCTATGTAATACATGTGACCCTAGGGCGTGGCCATTTTTGGCCCCAGGGCTATAACTTGAACAATCTTGGCAGAGGTCTACTAGACAAAGCTGTGTACTAAATATCAAAGCCATGGACCAAGAAGAGTTTTATAAAAGTTTCCCTATAAGGGTCTATGTATAGCATACGACCCCTAGGGTGGGGCCAGTTTTGACCCAGGACTATAATTTGAACAATTTTGGTAGAGGTCCACTAGACAAAGCTCTTTACCAGGTATCAAAGACCTGGGCTTCTGGTTTCAGACAAGAAGATTTTTAAAGTTTTTTTTCCCTATAAGGGTCTATGTAAAACAGATAACCCCTAGGGCGGGGCTAATTTTGACCCCAGGGCTATAATTTGAACAATTTTGGTAATGGTCTATTAGGTGAAGCTGCATACCAAATATCAAAGACCTGGGCCTTTTGGTTTCAGACAAGAAGATTTTTCCCTATAAGGGTCTATGTAAAACATGTGACCCCTAGGGCGGGGCCAATTTTGACCCCAGGGCTATAATTTGAACAACTTTGGTAACGATCCATTAGGTGAAGCTACATACCAAATATCAAAAACCTGGGCCTTCTGGTTTCAGACCAGAAGATTTGTAAATGTTTTTGCTAATTTTCACCTCTTTGTTGCCATGGCAACCAGAGTTCTGCTTGGATTCCAAATTTTTGAACAACTTTCAGTTATTAGCTCCCAAGAATCATTCTAGTGAAGTTTGGTCCAAATTGGCCCAGTGGGTTAGGATGAGATGTCAACTGTTGACGGATGCCGGACGACGGTCGCCGGAGAAATGGCCTATCAGAATAGTTCACCAAGCACTATGTGCTCAGGTGAGCTAAAAAGTTATATTTTCACTAGTGAAAAATATAAAATTTTATATTTCACTAGTGAAATATAACTTTTTTGACTCCTCTGACTGTTTCGTTTACTTCTGATGCTTCACTGCAAAACTTCAAACCCCTACCGGTGTACAAAACCATCAAGTGTGGGTATGCAGTTTCTTAATTAGATCATAAGAAGCAAAAAAGGGTAAGAGAAATGTGGTACCGAAATCACTGGGCTTTACCAGATCCTTTAAGTTTTACGTCTCAAGTAGCTTCAGCTTCAATAACAATCGTTATTTAAAGACATTCACGTTACGTAACGTCATCAAACTTATATGACGTCATTTGTGACGTCGAAGTATATAATAAATATGAAATTCAAATTTTTGTCATGAATGTGTCTTTTATTTGATCTCGTGAACTGAAAAAAAAATGGAAATTTCATTCGTGGCTTCGCCACTCATGAAATATATATTTTTTTTCTTCACTTGATGAAATAAAAGTAATTTATTTTATACTTTGCAGTGAAATGAATGCATTTCTCAAACAAATGAAAATGATATCAATCTGGCGAAATGATATCGTATCATTTTACTAGTAACTGATACGATTTATATCGTTTCACTCCTCGTTTCGGATTACTTCGGTTGTCTTCATTGCTTCTCCTACAGATCCATTAGGTTTCTCACCGCTGTGGTTCGAGCCTCGCTCGGGTCACGTGGGGGAAAGCCAAGTTCTGCTTACGGATGGTCAGGTGGTTATTCCCCGGGTTCTTTTTGATGAACGATCGGCTCGATATAAGTGAATTATTCTTAAAAGGGCAGTAAAACTCAAATCAAAAAAAAAAAAAAAAAAAAAAAAAAAAATCTACAGATGTCAATCTAACATTTTTTTTTTTTTTTTTTTTTTTTTTTACATTCTTTCTTGACGTCCTTTAACATCTCTGTTACTTGGAATACTATCACGTATCAGTATCAATTGTCTTAGTTAGAATGTAAGGAACAATGTGATAACAAAAATAGTTTTGATTTGCCTTTATTTTTATCTTTTCTAGCGCTTCGAACCTCGACGTCATAGCGTTTCTGTTTTGTTTGACCATGTCAGTTATGACGTCGACGTAAAAATCGCACTTTGACGCGTACTTAATAAAATAAGAAGAAAATTTACTCTTTTTCCGTGAATACCATAACAATTTTCATCTCATGTAATGAGACTTTATATTGTCACTAGTATGCATACTCATCTTTAATAAATCAAAAGGAACAATTGAGTACCCAAATTATTCGGCTTTGCTAGTTTTCTCGTGTTCTTCATCTACAGCTGTAATGGAAGACGTTACGTTACGTTACGTTACGTCATCAAACTTTAAAGATGTCATTTGTCAGAGTATATAATAAAAATGAATATTTTGTCTTGAATATGACTTTTATTCCATCTCGTGAAGTTTTAGATAACTGTCCTAAAAACACATCAAATTGTCTCTCCTTGCTTCTGTACAATTTGGAACTAAATTTGACCGTATGTGCGTTTGTTTCACAATGAAATGTACTTATAACAATTAAATAATACTCCAGATAGTTTTCTTTCCCATTAATTGATCACATTTTCATTAGAAAGTGATGGCCCGTCATGTACTCCCAATCAATGTAGCACTTACGAAATTTATAACAGCAGTGCCAAAACTATCGTTCCACATGAAGCCGAGGACACAAAAGCGTTAAAACTTTGATGAAGTTAGTTTCAAATAATTCATTCACATCAAGGCATTTTTACAGTAGAATGCCATTCAATAATTGAGTTAAAGTGGCTAACAGAGAAATGTACAACATTCTTCCAGTCAGATTTGCAGTGCTTCAGTCCAGTTTTCAGGTCTCATGTTACTTTTGACTAGTGTTGCAAATAAAAACTGACAATTTATTGAGCCTGGAATGCAGTTTACATCATTTACAGAGAGCCGATTCTTCCGATACCGAAGTACCCTTTTTTTGGATTTGAATCTATGTGTACCTAATGGTACAGTTTCCACCAAAATGTACGATACACGGGGCGATTTTGATTTTGATAGTTAAGTTCCCTTTTCTGGATGGAGATGTTCCCCGGCGTACCTCATATGGGGTATACATATCTCAACTTATTAGATTCGCCAGCGCTTCTTCAAAGCTTAGTGACTTTAACTGCCGTAATAAAACACTTACTACCAAACTTCTTAGGCAGGGCTATCGTTATTTTAAACTTCGTAAGGCGTTTTTCAAACTTTATCGCAGACACAGTGCCTTGGTAGAAAAATATAACGTCAGTTTGACAACAGTTCTGCAACAAGGTATATCGGAACCAGAATTTTACGGTGACTTTGAGTACAGATTTATAAAAAATGTGGGAAATCTAACTTTTCGGAGCAATTTAAAAAACTAATTAACCGTTATAAAAGAATTCGCTATAGCCTGGATATTATGCGGCAGACTGCATGCCTAGTTATCAACCCAACCATTGTTGATGGCTATGCTTCACTCTTTAATTGCACGACGGCGGTTTGGACCTCAGAATCAATGACGGCCTCGTCATAAAACTTTAACCAGTGGGTTGGGGCTTGACGGTTGTCTTTGGCTTGGCCCGCCGTGGCTCAACTATTGGTTTTCATTTACTCTGGCACACATTCGAATTAGCCATGAATACTCGTCTTTGCTCATCAGTGATAAATTTGATTTTTATGTTTATGCTTTGACTGAGCTCGGAGCCTGTATGGGAAGCGATTGTTTATGTATTTCTGAATCAAGAGTAGCATCGGGACCCAGGGCTCCGTTTCGCGGAGGTGATGTCATTGTATACAACGCTCTTGACTAGCCGCCATATTGGTTTGACGGTCGCATTCAAAGACGTTACATTGAGTTTTGGACGTTTTCCACACAATTTAAATTTGGAATCGTAAGTTATGCAAGAACAACGATCATCCATGTTTATTTCAATGCATTAACATTTGCCGGGTCCCTTGGAAGGTATTTGAACACTCGGCCTTGTAACCTTTTGTTCAAACAACTTCCTTGGGACCCGGCAAATGTTTATGCATGAAAAACCATGGTTGATCCCTATATTTTTAAACCGTCCTCATTTTCAGATCAAGGTGGATGAATCACTCGTAGTCATTTCCCTAGATGAATTCATAGAGGTAGGGGTTGTACAGACGAGTTATAAATGTGACGTTTACAACAATCAAACTAAATACAAGCAGAATCTCACCAGACACATGAAAACTAAGCATTCTGCACCGTCAGCATCAGCACTGGCAATTCAAAACAACTTACCCCTGATGTGCCAATACTGTGGAAATGACTACAAGTCGATGATTGGAGGTAGAACGCACGTGAAAGATAAACACGAGATTGTATATCGTTTTAAATGTGGAGTGTGTGACAAAGGGTTCAGTAGACTGTGGAATTACAAAGGAAACCTCACTGGCCACCACAAACAACTCAGGGAGAAATGCCAAGATTGTGGGAAGGAGTTCCAGTATAGGTCAGCTTTAGTAGCGCATACAAAAAGTTGTGGACAGACCAAAGAGGGCACCAGTCGCTACCATTGTTCCGTTTGTAACAGTTATTTACAAGACAATAAGTCTTTAAAGGATCACATACGTGGTGCGCACTGAGGAAAAAATACCAATGCCATGTTTGCGGCAAGTTATTCTAATGGAGAAGTATCTTGGCATATCACTTCAAACATTTTAACCATCCTTAAAATCGATCACCCGTCAAAAATGAACTAGTCTTGTGTTGGAGCATCATTCACACCGGTTTCCAACGCCATTGAGAACAAATTGTCACAGATCAGCCTGATTCATTACAAGTTGTTCCCAGACACGTGTCGCTGTTACCACCTATTGATTCCAACTGCGTTTGTTGTTCTCAGTCGCGCGTTGGGTGTCTCTGTGCATTCGTTATATGAGATAAGCATTCATTCAGAAAAAGAGAAGTTTTTGCTGACTTAACAGTATGGACAGTATCGATTAATAGTTAATCAATGGAAAGATATATATACCGTCAGAAACTCGTTTTACATGTATAAACAAATCTAAGCCGAGTTAGTTTGAATGTAATCGCAAAACCAGAGGACGGACTCGAGGTTTTAAATGTCAATCCACGGGCGAATGTCGCCATTCGTCTCTTGGGAAACGCCGACATGTTAAAGAGTTCATTCCTCTTGTGCCAATTGATAAACTTGTTAATTTTACATTCGTTTTATGAATTCTGAATCTGAGATTCTTCGTTTTCAAGGTTTGTTTATTTTTTGACATTTTACAAATTTTATCTGCAAGGATGCATGTTGTATTACTTTGTTAGTTTTTTGTGACACACTGAAGTTTTCTTCATGAAAATTTTATATTTTAATTTGATAGATTTTTGCTCAACTGAAATGTGGAAGGCCAAGAATAAAAAATTACATGAAGCATTGATACAGTCCAGACAATCAATCTAGCATGTTTTTGTTAAACAATCAAAACATCTAATAAACAAATACTGAAACAATCAATAAAATTAATCTATCTGGTGCTCATCTCATGTAATTTACGAAGACATATTAGTTTGATATGCCAGATGTGGCCCGAGTCGGCCGACACAAAAATTTCCTCATTTACCGGCCAAATAACCTTTTGTTTGAAGGATAAGTATGATACTATGAGGTGCCGTTTTACTGTACAAACCTATTTTGTTATATCACAGTTCTTTTTTTTATATAAAAAAGACTTTTGTGATATCAAAAATAATTGTGACATCACAAAGTATTTTTTGATTTCACAAATTACTTGTGAAATCACAAAATCAGTTTTATATCCTTAAAATCACTTAGATTTTGTGATATCGCAAATTCGTCTTTGTGATATCACAAATTCGATTTGTATATCACAGTACCAGATTTTTATATAAAAATCAAGCTATTTTGTGATATCAAACATCGATTATGTGATATCACAAACTACAGTTTTTATAGTTGATGCGTCGTCTCATTAGTGTCTTCACGGTTTGCTTTAACGATACATCAATTTCAGTTATGATCTAGTGATAAAAATAAAGTGGACCTGACACCCGTAAAATGAGGAATGGGCTCGTCCAAATGATAAAAATGGAAAACTCCATCCGATTTAAATGGGTAAGTAGTCTTGAATAATCGTTTTATTTTTCCTTCATTACATGCATATACATGTAATGAGGATATTGTCTTCTTTGCAAATCTAAGAGAACATGTGATGTGGATCCGATAGTTTGTATTTTTTGCTTTAGAACCGAAATGATGTTTGTTTGGGTTGTACCATTTTCACCATCATTATCAGTTCATCACGTTGACGTGCCTATTTTATTTTTATCCCATCAAACCCCACATTAATTTGGTAGAACGGGGGTTTTCAGGGGTAAACATTTTTTATGTCTTAACCTCTAAGCATAGATTGTGGGTAATCGTTAAAACCGCCTCGACTTCTAACGAGTACCCACAATTTATATTTTCAGCAGAAATAAGAAAAAAATCACATTTTCATCTGAAAATTTTCATAAATGGCCATAAAATGTCCATTATATTGAATAAGCGTGTTTGCGTAATGGGCTTTGTTTTCCTTCATTTCTCGATCACTTACTACGTTTCTTTTTTCTAGTTCCAGGCGAACATTGATGCCAAATGAAGACGAATAAAATTTGAGGGCAGATAACTTGAAACCTATTCGAATACTACATAATTTTCTATTGACCATTAATTATGTCTCCCCCTGACAGGGATGGAGACATATTGTTTTTGGCTCGGATGTCTATCCGTCTGTCTGTCCGTCCGTCATGCAATCGTGTCCATTCTATAACTTGAAAACCGTTCAAAATATTTTCATGAAACTTCATAAAATTATAAAGCATCATCAGACGACGTGCTGAAGACCAGAACCGTAACTCTTATTTATACGTTTTTGGAGTTATTCCCTGTTGAAAATAGAGAATGGTAATTTCGTGTCCAATCTATAACTTGAAAACCGGTCAAGATATTGTCATGAAACTTCATAGAAATATAAAACATCATCAGAAGACGTGCAGAACACAAGAACCGTAACTCTTTTGTGTACAGTTTTGTAGTTATTTCCCTTTGAAATTTGACAATGGTCATTTCATGTCCGCTCTATAACTTAAAAACTCTTCAAGATATTTTCATGAAACTTCATAGAAACATAAAGCATCATCAGACAACGTGCACAACACAAGAACCGTAAGTCTTGTCTATAGAGTTTTGTAGTTATTTTCCTTTGAAATTTGACAATCGTCATTTCGTGTCAGCTCTATAACCCTTCGATATTTTCATGAAACTTCATAGAAGTACAAAGCATAATCAGACAATGTGCACAACACAAGAACCGTAACTCTTGTTTATACATTTTTGGAGTTATTCCCCTTTCAAATTCGACAACGGTAATTTCGTGTGAAAAACGTTCAAGATATTTTAATGAAACTTCATAGAAATATAAAGCATCATCAGACGACATGCACACTACAAGAATAATAATTCTTGTCTACATTTTGGAGTTTATCCCCTTTGAAATTTGACAATGGTCATTTCGTGTCCACTCTCACTCTACAACTCTGCAACTTGAAAACCATTCAAGATATTTTCATGAAACTCTTTGTATATACTTGCAATAATGATAAACAATAAGTATGGGTAAACATTCTATATGTGAGTGGCAGCTGGGGAGAGACATATGTGTGTGTGTGCTTTTTTTTTTTTTCTTTTGTTGATAAAAACAGCTCTAGATTTATCTGAAGCAGGGTCATAAAATATCTCTTAGAACGCTTATTGTATTTATCTGTCTTTCCCTTTGGTGTTTGGGGCTTGATGTGGATCTGATTGTATCCGTTCCGGAGCTCTCTCATTTACTTTGTAAATGAATGATGTGATTTATTATGATATCAAAAGACATTATATTATTAAACATGGGTATGACTGATGGTGTGAATTGTGAGATTCTTACTTTTTTCTGCAATGAGTTGTAGTGTCTAGCAGTGTGTGTGCATATCACTGGAATGAGAGATTTGTAAAGATGAATTGACATAAAACATTAGAATTTTAGCAATAGAACCGACACTGAGATGCAGTTACCCAATCCACTTTGAGCAGTAAGATAATGCTTTAAAGTTGTCTAATAATTCATGAGACTGAAAAAAAAAAAAAAAAAACATAATGTCCTGAGTTTACAATTTTTTGAAGAAGCCTGTTGTCACGGAAAAATAGAAACAGAAATATGATAAAACATTGGATTCAGAAGCAGATAATTATAAAAGTAATCGGTGAAGAAAAACACGCTCATTATTCAGCAATACCCAGAACATCTTAAGTATGCCTGCCAGGCATCTTTGCAATAGATTTTGAAATAAACCTACGCTGTGGTTTTGCGTAAAGTTGATTGATAAAATCAGCTAAAGTTTAGGTACGTCTTATAAGTCATTATAGTGGACCGTATTGAAATAGTTTCATAAAAATATGGGAATCATGTTTAATGTCTCCAATGGTTTAAATTTTTCTAGAAAGGTCCATTTGCAATATAACGCTTTGTTAAAAGAAAATCAAAAGTGGTCATAAAATTGCTCTTATGGGGACTACTCCAATCAGTAACAAAAGTAAGTAAATCAGTTTGTTTGTATATATTAAACAGATAATGAACCCTTCTAATATGGGAAAAGACAGTTTCCACTGAAGACATCTTGGAATGATTAATTTCACCCAAAGAACAAAGTTTGCCCCAGCTAGCATTCTTTATAAATCTACAGCGGGCCGTTATCGGCCCGTCAGCTACCCTGACGGACCGATAATGGCCCGCTATAGATTTATGTAGAATGCTTACAGGGGCTTGACTAATATGGTTGTTAGGAATTGCTTATTTTATATCGGAGTTCCTGAGTTTCAAGGCATACTTTGTTTACTCAATTTTATTTCATTTTAAAGACAGCGTCAGACTGCTTCGAAAACAAAATGACGTTAATAAATTACTAGCCAATCTTATTGCTTTTATGTTTCTCACTAATCCAGAAGCAGACATCTTCATTGTGGAATCTTCGATAAAGGCAGTAAAACTGATTCCTTAAATTCTATTTTCAGAGAAAAAGCCGACACTTATACTTTACTTACTAAATTGGTATGTTATCTCCTCGTCGAATGCTGCACATTGAAACATGCACAACAAAACGAAGCATATGGCTTTTTTTAACAACGGACTAACAGTCACCAAAGTATGTTATATTTTTTAATTTACTTTAGGATCATTGAGCCCATTGTGGGATCTTTGAAAACGGAGTTCTGCTCATGTAAACGCTTGAGGGCATAACAAGTGTTGCAAACTTCATTACTGCTTAGTCTCAATAAAACATCACGAAAACATGCCTATATAATGTTGACCCCCTTAAACCCCACTTTTATATAGTAAAACTGGGGTTTACAGGGGTATACATTATTTTTCTTATTTCTGCTCAAAAACATAGATTGTGGGTACTCGTTAGAACCGCCTCACCGAGACGGTTCTAACGAGTACACAGCCTCACCGAGGCGGTTTTAACGAGTACACACAATCTATGTTTTGAGCAGAAATATGAAAAATATCAGAATTTTTATCTGAAAATTTTCATTTTTTTGGTGGTAAAATTTTCAATATATTTGAATAGGCGTGTTTTCGTAATGACCAAGTCCATTTTCTTTTTGTAACGTGTTCTTTGTTTCCAATGGAAACCTTTTAGATTTTGATTAGTATTCAAGTTTGGAAAAATCAATCAAATAAACAGCTAAACGTTTTGTAAACTTCATTGATATACTGGCTAAATTGATACTTCATTTTTCGACATTGTATACAGGTCCAGTTCCCCCAAATTATTGTTATATTTTACTCAAATGAGCTCTTTGCACACAAAATCACTCAAAAGGGATGCCACATTTACCCAAAGAGTCGGGACATCATAAGACCTTATTATATTTGGTCAACTTTTTATAAGTACATTTTACTATCTGTTAATGTCTTAACATTGCTGTATAAGTGACCATCTGTGTAGACTCTGATCATACGCCGCGTTGTACTAAGTCTGACCTGTTCGCTTAGATCTGTCTTTGTGAATATTTAGGAAGATTGCGTCAAAACTGAAGATTGTGCTGCCATTATTCAAAGAAAGACAACTTTAAAAGACAAATATCTATTTCCATAGCCTGCACTGTTCAACAAGAACAGTCAACAAACCACAATATAGGGATCAAACACGGTTTTCATAGATTAACATTCGCCAGGTCCCGTGGGAGGTGTTGAAAACCGAGGCCGAAGGCTATTATTGCATAAAAACTGAAACATTTCCTATATTTCACGTTATTTCTTGCACTATTTTGTTTCTCCTTTTCACCGATGTCTCGCAAACGTAATTTCCACTGACTATGCTCGTTCTAGTGCCGGACAGTACACATCTCGTAACGGCAGCAAATCTGTGGTCCCGGTACGATCATATTGAAAGTTGCGTAGCCGTGCATTAACAGTGCGTGAATTGCCTTGTTAATACACGGCTTTTCGCCGGTTATTGCATGGCTGTTAATAACGTGCGGCACTGCTTTTTATGCAATAATGGTCAATACACACCTAACAAAAGAGCAAACGGCAAAGCAACCAGCTCGCTTTCCTGGTAAGTTGCTCAAGTTATAACAGGTCAAATTATGTCTGAACGATCCTTTACTGCAGTAATATTGCCTGCCCTACTAACATGCAGAGATCACTAACATACGATTATTTAAAAAGATCTGTGGCCCCTTTGAATGCATGTAGGCACTTTGGTAAAAACTTCCAAAGACTGGTCCCTGCAAAGTTAAAATAATCTTCGAAATAACGGGTCCTCGAAGAGGGTACTCGAAGCAGTTCATTTAAAACAGGGCGCAAGAATCTGCCATGTGAATTTCCCATCCAATGAATTTGAGCCGAAGCACAGCGTTGCCTGCAAGATAGTAGCGCAGCGAAGACTCCGCGCAGGCTGATCAGTCTTCGATGTCCGCTTGCCTGAAAACGCTTTGGATCCTTGGCTCTTCTCTGAGTACCCTACAAAGATTGATCAGCTTCGTGGATGCGCAGGCTGAATTGTCTTTTAGTGGGAACACATGCAGTCTTGTAGTGTCCTGACTCAATATATATTGTGAGTGACTTAAACTGCCGTTATAAAGCATTACTGCCAAACTTCTTAGGCAGGGCTATCGTTATTTTAAACTTCGTATGCGTTTTCGAAATTTTATCGCAGACACAGTACCTTGGTAGAAAAAAATATAGCGTCAGTCTGAAAACACTTCTTCAACAAGGTATATCGGAACCAGAATTTTACGGTGACTTAGTGTACAGATTTAGAAAAATTGTAGGAAAATCTAACTTTTCGGAGCAATTCAGAAAACTTATTAACCGTTATAAAGAATTGGCTATAGCCCGGATATTATGCGGCAGACTGCATGCCTAGTTGTCAACCCAATCATTGTTGATGGCTATGCTTCACTCTTTTAATTGCATGACTGACAGCGGTTCGGGTCTCAGACTCAATGACGGCCTCTTCGTAAAACTTTAACCAGTGGGTTGGGGCTTGACGATATGTCTTTGGCTTGGCCCGCTGTGGTTCAACTATTGGTTTTCATTTACTCTGGCATACAGTAGAATTAGCCATGAGTACTCGTCTTTGTTTGTTATAGTGATTAATTTGATTTTTATGTTTTCGCTTTGATGCATTGACTGAGTTGGGAGCCGTTATGCGAACCGAATTTCTGATGTATTCTGTATTAAGAGTTGCATCGGGATCCAGCGTGAAGCTGGCTAGCTGTAAAAGTGCTTTAAACCCCCCAGTGGTTTACTCTACCGACCGTTCTAAGGCGTTGGTCCCGGTGTTTGTCTTACTCTTTGTTGCTTTGTGGTTTATTCTACGAGGCGATTTGTTTTATGTCTTACCTTGTGTTATTTTGCTCTTGTGTTTTTCAGTCCTTTAAGCATTGCGATTACCTCGCTTGGGGAAGAGAGAGCTAATCTTAGTGCTTTTCGTACGTTTGTTCGATTTGTGCTTGTTTGGTTTTGTCGGTTTCCTCTTCCTCTTGGTGTCTGGGAACGGCTGTTGTTTGTGATTATGGCATTCCCTGGACGTTTCTCTTACCCTTTTTTGATCAGTTAAAGCTTTAAACATCATGATGCATGTACGTATTGCACTTGTTTCTGAAAGGATAAGCATGCTGCGATGGAGTATTTGATAAAACTTAGGCGAATTTGAGGTAAATGGATACACCTGGAGATTTACCTGATATTTCGCTCTGATAAGGAGCCTTAATAAACGAAAAGAACCTGCTTTTATTGGGAGTACGTTCTAGTGTTGCCTGCCCTGAAGGTGCATCAGCGCTTCCTGACTTTGTATACATGTGTGCGGAAATAGAATAGCACAGTAATAAACTAAGCAAATATTATGTCGCCGCATGCGCTAAAAATATCGTTCTTAGGCAATCGCCTAACAGTATTTTCTTCTTTTCCTCTGCCGCATTTATTTTTCCGTGCTTCTTTTTTTTTCAGTGTACGCCAGGGCCCAGTTGTTCAAAGCTAACGACATCGTTAGTTAACGATTCGTTAAAATTTACATCGAGTGATACGTAAATATGCTGAAATTTTTTGCTGAAAAAATGTGAGTAGCTTTTGCAGTGCAAAAGCTACTCACATTTTTTCAGCAAAAAATATCAGAATATTGTACATTGAATCCGCTAAAACAGTTTGCGAAATGACTCTTAACGAGATCGTTAAGCTAACGACGCTTTGAACAACCGGGCCCTGGTGTCAAATATGTTCATGTAAGCTCTCCTTCCCGCTCTTTCTTCTCCTTCCTCTGCGTCATTATCATTTTCTCTATTGATTTTGTATTTTGTTTATATTTTTTTATACAATATGGGTTGATTATGTTTAATTTCACGAACGCATACAGTAAAATTAAAAGCAAAAAATTTTATTTGTATTCTGTAAAAATACCAATTCCCATCATACTACATGGAGTGTGAACTGATGGTTCCAATCTTACAACAGAAGCAAGAATTTAAGGGAACTGATTACACCGGAAATTTTTCAACAATTTTTACAAAGATGACGTCACAACCATTGTGACTTTCTTTTTGCTTTCCTACCCACAATGCTCCTTCCTGCCCAACAGTGATCTACTCTTAAAGTAAAATATTTGCTCTCAAGAGTAGAGCCTCTCCAGGACGGAGTAAAGCAAATAAAAAACCAATAAAATAGCTATGTCTGCAGAGAGTCCCTTAAATATTGGAAAACTTTAACTCTCTACCATTTATGTCCGAAAATTTAAAAGCACCATTTTACTGCCTGTTAATGTGCTATATGATCAAATTAGCAATCACTGTGTACCTTTGTGTGTGGGGGTGTGCCTTGATAAGAAGTCGTTCATCGCGGCGTCTGATCAGGGCCTACCATGTTTCCTCAAACATTTCTGTCCAAGTGTTCTGGGTAAATACATTAATCAATGACTTATTGTAAACACATGCCCCGGGTGAGCCACAAATGACAGCAACTGATGTGTAGAAGTTGTCTTGGTCAGACTAGCTGGTTTCGGCCAAATTGGCTTCATCAGTAGTCTTCATATACATTTTCAAAATTCATGAAACGGGCTAAAAGAGCAGACAATTAAGTGTTTAAAAGAGTGTTTTACAATTCTGTGTTTCCTGTGATGTTTTATGGAAAAAGTGTAGACCCAGCCCAGACGCTGCAGAGGGCAGCAGTTGAACTTATCTTCAATGTGTGTCCAAGTCCACTCTTTGAATCATTAGACTAACTCTTTAACACTCTATGGACGGACTCAGCAGGCGTCTGTTGATATCTTGTTCTTGTTTCCCCTGAAAAGGGTATAACATTTCATGCAAACTGTCTCTTGAGGATACGACTTTGCTTGAAATATCAAATGCTATTTTCTGGGAAAAAACACTAAAATATTTTAAAATGTCGTCTGCTGAAATTAACTTGCGTGCTAACGGGTTAATGTTGTTTATCAGGTAAATGACACAATTTGTCTGAACATTTCCTTCATTAACGCTTATCTTTCTGGGTAAAAGTTTCAACAGACGACATTTTGAAATATTTTTTCTCATTTTCTGTTTGTTTGTTTGTTTTTTTTTTTTTTTTGTTTTTTTTTTTGTTTTGTTTTGTTTTTTTGTTTGTTTTTTTTTAATTGGATTTGTATTTGGAGTCAATTTGCATGAGATGTCAAACCATATTTTCTGTGAAAAATAAGAAGAAAAATATTATCAATTTGTCGCCTGCTTAATATGCCAATATGCAAAATATATACCTCTAAGCAACAGCACTAGACAAGTCTATATTTTAAACATGTTTTTTTTTTTTTTTTTTTTTTTTTTTTTTTTTTTCATCAACAAAAACATATGCTGTGGGTACTTAAAAACATATGCAGTGGGAGGCACCCACACACAAAAAAAATACTAATCTTGATACCCATCTTATGTAGCGCTATGTGTATATACGCCATAGCATTATCACAAAATGATATAAGAAATGAAAATGGGGCCAGATGGCCCGGTATCGCTCACCTGATTACCAGACAAGTTATAAGTGGTCTTTCAGTTCAAGAGAAGAAGTTCAATATTGATTTTCAACATGGCGGCCATCTTGGATCTCCAATCAGAATGATTTAGCTACTTTTGATCTACAAGTCACCTCGATACTTCAAATGCAGTTTCAAGTCAGTTGTCATTTTGGTTCGGGATACAAAAAGTTCAAAATAGATTTTCAACCAGGCTTCTAGGGCGACCATCTTGGATTTCCGATCAGAATGGTTTTACCTATGTTTGATCTAAAGTCACCTTGATACTTCCAATCAAGTTACGAGTCAACTGGCCTTTCTGTTCAGAAGAAGTGCAAAATAGATTCTCAAGACGGATTTCAGATCGGAACAATTTTAGCTATTTTGATCTACAAGTCACCATGATGCTTTCTACCAAGTTTTGAGTTATTTGGCCTGTCGGTTCAGGAGAAGAAGCGCAAAACAGATTCCTTAGCTGTTTTTATCTACAAGTCACCCTGTTATTTCCTACCAAGTTTCGAGTCAGTTGGCCTTTCGGTTCAGGAGAAGAAGCGAAAAATAGATCTTCAATCTTGGATTTCCGATCAAAAGAATTTTAGCTTTTTTATCTACTAGTAGCCCCGATGCTTCCTTCCAGGTTTCAAGACAATTGGCCTTTCGTTTCAGGAGAAAAAGCGAAAAACAGACTTCAAGATGGCGACCATGGCAGCCATCTTGGATTTTCCACCGGATCATTTTAGCTAATTTTGATCTACAAGTCACCCCAATGCTTCCTACTAAGTTTAAAGTCATCTGGCCTTTTGGTTCGGGAGAAGAAGCGAAAAATAGATGGCGGTCTCGGCAGCCATCTTGGATTTCCGAAAAGAACATGTTTTGCTATTTTTTTATCTTCAAGTCACCCCGATGCTTCCTACGAATTTTCAAGTCAACTTGCCTTTCAGTTGAAAAAAGCGAAAAAAAAATAGATTTTCAAGATGGCCGCCATGGTGGTCATCTTGGATTTCCGATCGGAACGACTTTTATTTGTGTTTGATCTACAAGTCACCCCAATGCTTCCTACCAACTTTGAAGTCAAATGGTCATTTGGTTGAGGAGAAGAAGCAAAAAATAGATTTCCGATCGGAACGATATTAGCTATTCTTGATCTACAAGTAACCCACATACTTCCTAGTTTTGAGTCGATTGGCCCATGAGTTAAGAAGGAGAAGGCTTTTAATCTTTTTTTACCTTAATTTCAAAGCAAATTGTTGACGCCGCACGACGGACGACGTACGATGGAATGCGGACATTGGCCGATCACAATAGCACACCTTGAGCACTTTGTGCTCAGGTGAGCTAATAAAGACTTTGATTAAGCATTTTAGAACGATTTATGCAGTTAAAGAGTTGCTAGGACTAGCAAAGGATATTGAAAAAAAAAAAAAATGGTTAAAAATCTGCACATTACGAAAACACGCCTATTCAAATATATTGAAAATTTTACAACCAAAAGGGAAAATTTTCAGAAAAAAATCAGATAAAAAAAATCTGACATTTTTTTTTATTTCTGCTCAAAACATAGATTTTGGGTACCCGTTAGAACCCCACAATCTATGTTTTAGCAGAAATAAGAAAATTAATGTATACCCCCTGTAAACCCCAGTTTTTCTATGTAAAAGTGGGATTTAAGGGGGTCAAAACTATATAGGCATGTTTTCCTGATGAAAATTATGAGTATCCCCTGATAATGTAGACCCCTGCATACCTCTGTTTTCACTACATACTCTACAGAAACATGGGTAGGGGTACACTTTACATAGATTTGTTATTGTAATGATCAGACTGTGGAGATGCGTAGTAATAAGACTGCATTTACGCCGAGCGAAGACTCAGATCAGCCTGCGCATTCGCGTAGTCTGATCAGTCTTCGCAGGATATCCTAAGAGTAGGCAAGGATCCAAAGCTTCAGGCGGACAGCGAAGAATCTAATCAGCCTGCGCGGAGGAGTCTTCGCTGGACGAACATTCAGTCCTTCAGGAAATGTTGTGCCCCGGCTTAAATTATACTTTTACTCGTATGATGCGGCTTGTTTACTAATCAGGGCGCGATGGCTGTGATAAGGTCATCCTAATTGACAATTTGCGAGTCATTAACAACCTTGTGAATTGTTACAATTATAATACAAACAGATATTTCCTGAAAAAAAGGTTACGTCAATTATAAACAGAGTTATTTAATCCAATGGACGACACCAATTAACGCTTATAAAACAAAAACATCATATGTTGAAGTAACGAGTTTTGTTTCATAAGCCACCTTATATGTGCCGCGTCATGCGAAAACGTGACTGGGCGTATGCGGACAGCGATGGCCCTGATCAGACTGCGCATTCGCGCAGTCTGATCAGAGCCTTCACGGTCCGCTAACTGAATCATTGGATACCACAAAATGCATTAATGGAGAGCAAAGACCCGAATATAGTACTTTGCGCATACGCAAGATGATCTGAATCTGCGCAGTTTGCGCATGTTCGAAGGCACTTTTTCGCATTGCGCGGTCCAATTAACACTTAATTACACAAATACCATTTAGAGAAATAATGTGTTTCTTTCATAAGTCTCCTTATATAATTCTTGTACACAGTCAAGGTTACAAAGGAGAACGGGGAATCTTCAAGAAAAATAAAACAAACAAAAAAAAACACTGCCACGAAAATATTTAAATTCTTTTTCTCTCTTTTTTCATCCATTTATGCCAAGTGAACTGTCCTACCTCTCTCTTTGGACAGGAACATTTCCCAATATAGGGCGTGTCTGGTTAGTTTTCAATGTTAGCATCTTTTGTAGAAAATTCTGTATTTCATGCAAACAGTTCGGAGATTCAGAACAGCTGCCATCGATACGCTTTATTTTAAGGTGAATGTTGGGTCCTGAAAAAAATTACTGTAATTTTGCAGTCAACGTTTACCTACAGAATTAAAATGAAAATTGGAATAACCATGGAACACAGTCTTTTCTAAAGGCCCAGAATAAGGTTTTAAAAACACGAAAAACAAAAACAAAAAAACATAAATTAAGTTCTCAACACTGTGATGAAATGCACAGGTATACTCGACTACCAACTGAAAGCCAGAGCAAAGTAAAAACAACAAGTAGAAAGGCGAGCCAGAAAGTTGAAGCACGAGTGTATAAAACCTTCCAGAATTTGGGGCTACTCTTAAGTAAGCGATTTTACTCTATGAGGGAATGTATGGGTTATTTCATTGGAGGTGTACACTTTCTCCTTAACCCTTCTCTTGCTGAACACGACATGTCTTGTCTTAACAAACAGTGTAGATCCAGATCAGTTGGTTTCTGAAAAAGACAGGTTTCAACAAGTTCCACTTGTTCAAAATTCCTGAAGTTTTCACAAGATTGTCATGAAACATATAATTGAAATCATCAAACTAAAAATATTTTCTAAAATAAAAATTCCAAAATGTCACTTTACTTTAGAAAGTGCATAGGTAAGCGAATTTTTCGCCGTAACTTTAATTTTAGGGTAGATATTTGAGAACAAAACACCAAATCAAACCAGATGAATGATAAGATATGGTCAATCAGAACAAAATGTTTTCATTTAAGATAAAACGCCATGCAAAAACGCGTCTTTCTGAGTGTTGTCGAAAGGACAGTATGGAGAGGGAGCATGTATGAGTGACGCAATCCCAGGTCAGCTGCATAGCAGTCTAAACAGGGTCTTTGCATTTCATCAAAATAAATATCCATATTATTTTCCTTTTCTCCATGTTTTACAAGGCAGGCAACTTTTGTGGCTTCCTGTTTGCTTCTCTGCACACCAATCCCTTTCAAAAAGAAGGACAAAGTAATTTTGTCGGAGTTGCCTGCCTAAAATGGTATCCATTCCCATAAACTATTGGCAGTTGGGTCACCACAAACATTTTACAACTATTGTGTCTTCACTTTATTCTTTTAATCCCTTTAGCTCTGCAAACCAAGCCAGATACCTATGCATTAGCTCTGCAGACCAAGCCGGATACCTGTGCAAACAGTGTAGCCCCTGATGAGACGGTTCATCATGAGCCGTCTCATCAGGAGCAAAACTGTTAGCCATTCTGTTTTTATTTTCGACTGACATCCCTATTTGCAACAATGGACATGTCCAAATTTAATGATGGGAAGGTCCATTCAACAAACAGGGTGAAAAAGGTTAATGTGACCCGTTGGGAGCTGACCAAGCTGAGACTAATCCAGTTGTTTTAATACGATCAGTGAAGATTCTAATCAGACTGCGCGGGCTGATCTGTACGAGGATGAGTCAATAAGTAACCAGCCTAACTTATTTCCGGTTGAGATCCACCTCTTCTTTCTCAATGTAATTGCCCTCTAGTGTGATGCACTTAGACCAACGGTGTTCAAGTGCCATCAGCCCAGAACTGAAAAAGTCAGGGTCCTTTCCATTGACCCACTCCTCAACTGCCGTCACGACTTCTTCATCAGACCGTAAATGAAGTCCACGGATATCCTTTTTCAAGTTAGGGAATAGGAAGAAGTCGCTAGGAGCTAGGTCAGGCGATTAGGCAGGATGTGGTATTAATTCATACCCGTTTCGCTCTACAGCATCCATTGCAACTTTGCAAGTGTGGACTCTCGCGTTGTCCTGTTGCAGCAAAACACCTTTGGAGAGTTTATCTCGGCGTTTTTCACGGATGGCAGTTCTCAGCTGGTCTAACAAGCTTGCATACTACACTCCAGTTATTGTACTTCTCTTGGGTAAAAAGTCCAACAGAATAACGCCTTTTGCGTCCCAAAATACTGTGGCATTCACCTTGCCAGCAGATGGTTGCGTCTTGAACTTCTTTGGCCTCGGGGACCCAGGCCCTACCCACTGACGACTGAGCTTTATTCTCTGGCTCATAATAATGAACCCAAGTCTCATTTACAGTCACCAGACGTAAAGAAAATCATCGTTTGACCTAAAACGCTTCAACAAGGCGCTGCATACTGATGCTCTGGTTGCCATTTGCTCATCGCTAAGGTATTTGGGGACACAACGGGCTGTTAGCTTGCGCATACCTAAACAATCATGTAAGATTGTTGAAACGCTACCATGTGAAATGCCTAATATATGCGCTATTTCTTCCACCTGAATTCACCTATCAGAGTATACCAGATCCCGCATAAGATGGTGCAGAAGACCCATAAACATCGGCTAACTCGCCGTGTATTTCCTTGCCTGTTTTACCTTTTAAATATAAGTACCGAATTACAGCACGGTACTCATCTTTAGACGAAAAGCATGCCTTTGCATCACTAGCCATGTTTAACATTCAATATCTTATTAAAGAATGGTTCGATACGTGTGCAATTTTGTACCCATGTATAAAACATATTGAAACAAAGCATGAAAATCGTGACCATCTCGGTCATCGGAAATGGGATAGGCTGGTTATTTATTGACACGCCCTCGTATCTTAGTTGGGCGCAGGTACGACGGTACGTTTTCTAACGTTGCGGCACACTTTTACTACCATTTCTGCTGACTACCTCTTCGTCTAATTGATTTGCCTGTACCTTTGTCTTTGTCCATGCCAGTGGAACGAGAGATATGACCATACGTCTACGTTATCATAACATTTGAAAAAACATTTTTTCTACAATAATTCCCTTGATAGGTAAAACACAATGTAGACTCAACACTATGTCCTTTAGAATGGGATTTTCTCCATTTTTATCACGTCTTCACTGGAATCTATATGATTCTTATTCTAAAATTTTCTACTTAGACATGATAGATTTATTAACATTATATATTTTGTTGCACATAAAATGTTTGTGATAGTTTGTAAGCTTTATTAATACATGTATATGACTAGGTTTAAGTTAAATTTCTCAAGGGAAAATGAAGCCATAATTAATGGAAATCCTAACAATAAAACAGAAGCATCCAATCATTTGGACCTAATTGTTTACAAACAGTACTCTGCTGTCTCCAATTAGATAACATGGCGTTGTCTATGGCGCCGCCGGCTAAATCACAAAGTGTAGACCCTGTTCAAAGAGCTTAGAATCTCCCCTCTTTGCTCATACATGTCTGTCCGAGTTTTAGGCTAAATACTATGCTCGTATTTGTTTTTCTCGTTATTTGTTTCGACGTGATAATCGGTTTAGCTGTAAAATGTGGTATCACTTTGTACTGAATTTGGTTAACTCTTTCGGCCTTGCATTATGAGCTGTCTCGTCATGATCTACACTGTTTGTCATCCCGTTTTGATGTTTGACTGAGACTCCTAATTGGAACAACGGTTTTAACCAGATTCTAAAGTAGAAGTCCACTTCAGAAACAGGGATGAAGGGTGAAGCCCCCATTGAAGTCCCAGAGAATGCTGCGCATGTGTTCTGGTTGGACTGGGTCTTCGCAGTCCGTATAAACCATTTTTTTTTTCACATGGACAAATTAGTCATCGACTATATAACTGTAGCATTTTTTTCTCGGCGACTGTGTGACTTAGAGCGGAGCGGATTACCCAAATTACGGTGCGTCTAAACACCCCAATCACCCAAACATACCCCTTGACAACCCGTATAATACCATCAACTTTATTTGGATTATCCACAGTTAACAAAGATGGGTAGCAAGAGGTGTAATTTTGTTTTAGCTCTTTGAGACCTCATAACCTACTACTGCATTATTTTATAGAGCCAAAAGATTACTTTCTAAGCTTTTTAAAAAGCTAACCTTGCTTACTTTACTTTCGTACCTTATTGTTTCCCAAACCAGTCTGAATTATAAAACACAGCTGAATTTCAGGTATGAAGATACTGTTTCTGGCATAGAGACGTCAAGAGAAACTTATCTTTGTACAAGTGATCCTCAAGGAGATATAGCTTACCACATTGTTCCATATTTAGCTGGTATGAATTTCATCCGATAATAGAACGATATTTGATGAATTTAGTTTTATCATTGTATACTTTATCAAATATGACGTCTTTACATAAGAAAAATAACCATTATAAATAAACATTTTCGGCATCATATAACACACATCAGTCGCAACGTCAGAAAATGCACCTTCGGACATATGCAGCCAGCGAAGATTCAGATCAGCCTGCGCATTCGCACAGTCTGATCAGAATCTTCTCTTGGAGTATCCTGGATAGCCAAGGATGCAAAGGTTTTTCATGAGGACAATGAAGACTCTGACCAGGCTCCACAGATGCGTAGGCTGATTTGAATCTTCGTTGGACGCATATATTAGCAGGTACGTTTTCTAACGTTGTGTTTCATATTGTTTCCATTAATAGACTTTTGCGGTTGTTTATTTGCATGTGTGCCGTCATTATTATGTTTCTCATATTAAAACTAATCGCCAGAATAACTTATATCGCAGCTGCTTGGATCATTTAAAATAATAGACGCATATCCCAGCTAGCATTCTTTAAAAATCTACAGCGGGCCGTTATCGGCCCGTCAGCTACCGAACCCAGTGACAAAATTAAACATAATGTTTGTCCTTATTACTTCTAAATCGAATACTCGAAGCTTGGACACATAGGTTCAAAAACTAGGCAACGTAGAACCTTGTGATCCTTCTAGTAACCGTTGAAGTTACATCAAAGAAATTTGGACCACATGTAAAGTTTGACCAGCAAATTTCAATACTTATCTTCTATTAACTTGACCATCACCGTCTACCTATTTAAATCGAACTGAAACATACACTGAGGTGCTTGATCCTGGACCATTTTGGTGTGGTGTAATGGGAAGAAAACAGAAACAGGACATCATAAAGTAATCTCCCTTGAAAATTTACCCAGTGTATCCTTCTCTTTAATCTGTTAGAGGGGACACAGAAATTATTTTTTGATGAAAGCAGAAACTATACGAGCCGCGTCATGGGAAAAACCCTTCTAACATACGCGAAGGCAAAGGTCCAGACAATCTTGCACATCTGCAGTCTTGCAAGAACAAATGCTGTTCACTCACTTAAGCGGTACGCCAGGCGCGAGCCAAGCGGAAGCTATGAAGCCCGGGCTTCATCACAAATTTGGCAATTTAACCTTATTTTCATCTCCATCGTTCAGATGACGTCGAATGGGCTGGGCTATTGTATTTCCTACAAGACCACATGTCCGCTAAGCAATGACTCAGATCAGCCCGCGAAAGCACGCATTTCTTTGCGCTTCTTCGCCAAACATCCAAGCTTTCTTTAGGCGAACACTTGACGCACATGCAACCTTGTAAGAAATGCTGTGCCTCGGCTAAAATTCTATTAGCAGGCTTCATCCTCATAATGTTCCTAGCTACGCCAGCCAAATAAATAAAAATGTGACCTAGCTAAGGGGCCGGACATGCGATTGAAAGATTGATTCAACGAAGCCCAAGAGGCTTTTTTCTCGCGACGCGGCAATTATATACACTGTTGCGCGCAAATTATTTGGAATTACTTGCTGCGAGTTCCATTCCTTTTATGTCACCTAAGAACAAAAGGGAGAAAACCTGTCATCGTACATACAAAACATAGTACTGCAATTACTCTTTCTCTCTTCGCATTTCGTTATCAAAAGACGAAAAAAACTAGGCTTCGTTCAATAAAGCAAAACATTCGTCAGAGGTTTTCCCAAACAGTTTTGCATTTTTTGAAGGTTTATTGTACACCCGTCTTATATTATCTCAAATTAGGGAGTAGACGTTATTCTCGTTGAGGAGACTTAATATTAGATATAGTTGCGGTCATGGTACCTAAGCCATAATCAAATAAATACATCAATAATTATTAAGTTATTTGCTAGGACGCCGTTTTCCTCGTGCTTTTTGGGTTGGATTTATACGGCCCAGTCAACACCATTTAAGTCATGTCGAGCATGTCAGTTTACCAAAAAAAGGTAAGAGAAAACTCCAGGGAGTGCCACAATCACAAACCGCAGCCCTTCCCAGACACCAAGAGGAAGAGGAAACCGACAAATCCAAACAAGCACAAATTCAACAAACGTACGAAAAGCAAACCACACAGTTGCTGAGAAGGCTTAGTCCTCTAAGTGGTTAATCAGTACTTGTGCACATTCTTTCGCCAGAGACTGACAACTGCCCTTCATGGAATCAGTTGTATGGGCAGAATGACTGTATAAAATATTTTATAATCACTGTCCACAAAAAAACGTTGCCGAACCCGGCGAGAATCGAATCCGCGACCCCCTGATCACCAGGCGGAGACGCATCTGACTGACACTCCGAGGCTTGTGCCCAACGACGGCTTGAGAATAGTTCGCGGATACTCACTACCATACGCCTAAAAAGTCACAGTTGAACGGAAAAGCTGCAATAGTTTTGGAGTAACCGCGAACATTTCAGTTATTTGAACACAGTCCTGATTTATGCAGAACAGTAAAGACACAATCAGAACATAGACTACCAATGACACTAAGAGGAAAAGTGATCAAGGTTATACGAAGAGTACATGCGTAATAAAACAAAAGAGGACACAGACGGTGTACATTGTACACCCCGGGTTGCAGGATGAAGGCTTACAAGTAACCAATTTGAATTACCGTATGATTCTTTAACCTGCAGATCGTGTGACTTACCCTGCACAGGGAACCTCCAGTTAACGTCCCGATCCGAAGGACGGCACCCTGTTTTCATTTCATGTCTGCAAATGACATGAAGGAAAGCGTGTTCGGACGCCGAAAACTCCCTCGCCTAAGCCTGGGGTCTATCCCGGTACTTCTAGCTCGAGAGGTTAATGCGCTCACCACTGAGCTGTCGCGCTATCTAAAATATGTATTTTTATACGTCTTTGTTATGGGATAAATGTATGTTTTTTGTTGTTGTTGTTTTTTGTTGTTTTTTTTTTTTTTTTTTTTTTTTTTTTGTTTTTTTTTTTTTGTTTTGTTTTTTAATTTTGACAAGGAAACACAAAGCTAACTGATGTAAATATTGCTTTTCATGCACAGTCAGATACTTGATAAGTAACACATTAAAACCATTCAAATAATAAACCTTTACCTTTCATAGTTAAAATCAGTCAAAACCACATATTATTTCAATAAAGGAAACAGTTTTGTTTCCATGGCAACGCTATTTTTTCTTAAGTGATATTTTTTTCTTTCTAAATTGTCATCCAGTACTTGACAATCAAAGTGGTGAAAAAATAGCCAAAAAAAAAAAAAAAAAAAAAAAAAATAGAAATGCAGTGTAAACAGAATATATTAAATAAAACTATGTGCTTTTATGGGTTAAATTTGACATATTTGTTGCCATGGCAACATAAATGTTGATTTTGTTCATAAATTTGTGCTTCAATATTTAACAATAATAAAACTATCATGCTTTTAATTACATTGTTCTCAGATTGCTGCCATGAAATCTATTAAAGACAAACAATTTTAAATACAACATGTAGTGTATTGTTGTTGCCACAGCAACCATAATAATTGTTGTTTTTTTTTCGAGCTTATTTTAGTTGATTTTGAAGATGTCCCATGATGACTTATATTTAGAAAAGTTTTCATTGATATATTAAATAGGGCAGAATTTTGTCATTCGCGAACGAATCCTCTTTGATTTGTATCCTAAAGTCATTAGCCTATGGGCTCCATCGGTCGCACTCTTCGAACATCTCAGAAACGGCTGGGTCAACCAAAATCCAATTTCATATAAAGCCTCTGAGGCATTTGGGGAACATACATTTGTTTAAATGATCCAATCATGTCATCAGGATATCCGCCTTACCAATATACTTTGTTGTCTCTAGAGGGGGACAAGGGTCTATATCTCCACCTAAAAGCATGAATGAGACAAGGGGCCTTGATGATCCTCAATATTAAGTCGTGTTGCTTATATTTAAGGTAATAGAATCCCTCAAAATAGGGATAACAATGGTTAAGAGGCAACAAATGGCCCCATCACATTGGTCCTAGCGGCAACTGCATATATGAGCCGCCAGCAAATCAACAAAATGATATGTACACCCGGCGGAGACTCAGATCAGCCTGGGCATCTGCCAAGTCTGATCAGTTTTCACTGTCTACAATTCAATTCTCAATTTTTTAAAGCTATAGTAACTTAGCTACTTAGCGATCCATTGTCTGCACAGCGAAGACAGATCAGACTGGGCGGATACCATATTAATCTGATTCCTCCCTGGGAGCCCAGTCGTTTTATTGGTTTTGTCATGCCCTTGCTCATTTATGGTTAAAACCGTTCAAATCAGCAGGCCAATTACCTTCGAATCTACTGTCGCAGTGGCTCATTTACTAGAGCGTCCGGCTTGCGTCCGGGAGGTTGTGGGTTCGATCACCGGCCGAGTCATACCAAAGACTTTCAAAATGGTATCAGCCGCTCTTTCGTTTGCGCTCAGCATTGAGAAAGCGGAACTGGTCGGTCCGGTGTCAGTATAATGTGACTGGTACGTCATATGTCTGAGATGTGATAACTCAGTGAGGCAGCACTGTCGCGATATAACTGAAAAATTGCTGAAAGCGACATTAAGTCTGAATAAAATAATAGTAAAAACAAAAACTGTCTGTTTTCACTTGAAATCTGTCCGATGGATTAAAATTTAATGTCAAAACCGCGCTTGCGCTGGTCCTTTTCACATGGAAAAATCAACAAAATGACATGTGCACCCAGCGCACTCAGATCAGCCTGGGCATCTGCCCAGTCAGATCAGTTTTCACTGTCTACACGTAGAAACCTTAGCTCCTTAGCAACTCATTAAGTGCTTAGCGAAGACTGATGAGACTAGGCGGATACCCATGTTGATCTGATTTTCCCTGGGAGCCCAGTCATTTTGTTGGTTTCGTCATGCGCTGACTCAGTTATGGTAACAACCGTTCAAATCAGCAGGCCGATTACCTTCGAACTTTCTGACTGGGCGGATACACATATTAATCTGATTTCTCCCTGGGAGCCCAGTCATTTTGTTGGTTTTGTCATGCGCTGGCTCGATTATGGTTAAAACCGTTCAAATCAGCAGGCCGATTACCTTCGAATCACCGGCCGAGTCATACCAAAGACTTTCAAAATTGTATCACCTGCTCTTTCGTTTGCGCTCGGCATTGAGAAAGCGGAACTGGTCGGCCCGGTGTCAGTATAATGTGACTGGGTGGAATGTCACGTCACGTGTCTGAGCTGTGATATGTCAGTGAGGCAGCACTCTTAAGGTGAGCATTGAGCTCCCTGTCACTTCCAGACACCGTCGCAATATAACTGAACGATTGTTGAAAGCGACGTTAAGTCCGAATAAAATAAAAAAAAATAACCTTAGAACCTTCTGTTTTCATGTTGAAATCTGTCTAATGGATTAAAACTTAATTTCTTACTGACGCTTGCGTGGATCCTTTTCTAGTGTATATATATATAAATATATATATATATATATATATATATATATATATATATATATATATATATATATATATATATATATATAATATATATATATATATATATATATATATATATATATATATATATGTTGGGAGAAAGAGCATAACATCTAACAAAAAATCTTTTCGTAGCACTGGATCCAGAATGAATGCTGAAATGATAGGCGTTAAACTACATATTGAGAGTTAATCATTAACAGTGCAAATGATTTGTTTACCTGAGGTATTCTATTTAAAAAAAGTGACATAAAATGTAAAATTTACAAAGAAAAGTTGCATGCCCATTTCGGGACCAAGTTATCTGGCCCGCTGAGACTTGACAACTGATCGTGTTTGGATATATGTAAAATGTAAACATTACGCGCAAACACTACGTGCAAAAAGTATAAACGGCTAAAATGTCAAGTTTTCTGGTCAGATTAGTTAGTCTCGGCTAATTAGGCCTCATCAGTGACTCGCATGTTCCAAAAAATCCCGGGATAGGTTTAATGATCACAAAGGACAAGAAAATATATACTACACTATTCAGTTTGACCACTTGCTGGTGTGTCTAATAACTGACGGATGAGTAGCAAATAGTGCAGGCCCTGATTAGACCGCGTTCTGTGTTCAAAGTTTCATCAGTACAATATTTTTGCTGTCAATAAGATTCGGAAGAATCTTCAAATTCGTTGTGAGATTAATATATGAGCCGGCGCACGACAAAACCTACAATAAGACTTGTGTAACCAGAGAAGACTCAGATCAGCCTGCGCATCCGCGCAGTCTGATCAGAGTCTACGCTGATCGCATGTGCCTTTTACGGCCTCCGGGTTATCCAAAGAGGGATGGACGAGAACCGTTGCCATACCTAGTGGATGTTAAGGCTGATCTTAGTCTTTGCTGGTCACACAGGTCTTATTGTAGGTTTTGTCGTGCGCTGGCTCATATATGATTTTGTAACACGCCTATGTAAATCTCTAGATACGGCTTCATCAACAAAAATGCATGTGTATGGTTCATATTTCTGCACAAACATATATGTTGTGCGCCTCGGCGAAGTACTTCTAATGAGTGTGTGCAGAAATAAGTTTTTTTTCTTCGTATTTGTCTACCTCTCTTATCTTGAGCTATGTAGCTCAAAGAATTGTCACCATATCTACAGGAGAAAGCATTTATAACAGACTTAGGTGTGCAGCTGCATTTCATTTGCAGATCATTATAAAAACATGCCTATTCAAATATATAGAAACTTTTACCTCCTAAAAACTGAAAATTTTCAGATAAAAAAAAAAACTCTGATATTTTCATATTTCTGTTCAAAACATAGATTGTGGGTATCCGTTAGAACCGCCTCGGCGAGGCGTTCTAACGAGTACCTACAATCTATGTTTTTGCGCAGAAATAAGAAAAATAATGTTTACCCCTGTAAACCCTAGTTTTACTATATAAAAGTATATATATAAAAAAGTATATATGAAAGTGGGGTTTAAGGGGGTCAATACTATATAGGTATGTTTTCGTGATGTGTTCAGTCGAACTTCAATGGCTCGAATATCTTTGGAACCATGGACATTTATTCAAGATATGAGCAGATCGAACCACAGAGGATTAATCATAGCGCCAGATCGGGGAATACTTTAGGGTTGTCTTTTAGACATTCTATGAAAATAATGTTATGTTGAGTAAACTCAGAGCCGCCTCAATGAGGCGAATGTAACGAGTACACGCAACCTATATGTTTACGTTAAAATAAAAACATTCCCTAAAAATTATCCCCAGTATTTGTTTTCTTGACAATCGGAACTAAAGCAACGATCTCGAATCAGCCATGCTAACCGAGCCATCGTTGTTTGAATCTTTGAAGTTTTACTGTATTATAGATAACTGAAATTAAGATTATATCAAACATAGCTCGGTTATCTTTCTTTTACCTGTAATTTTGCAGTCTATAATGCCCAGTGACGCCCAGTAGATGACTGCATTCCACGCCAGTAAACCTCATCCCGGAAACATGCCTATACAATTTTGACCCCCTTAAACCCCACTTTTATATTGTAAAACTGAGGTTTACAGGGGTATACATTATTTTTCTTATTTCTGCTCAAAAATATAGATTGTGGATCCGCGTCTGGCGGAAGCGGTTCTATCGAGTACCCACAGTCTATGTTTAGAGCAGAAATATGAAGAATATCAGAATGTTTTATCTGTTAATTTTCATTTTTGGTGGTAAAAATTTCAGTAAACTTAAATACGCGTGTTTTCGTAATGTGTATCACGTGGTAATTCAAGCCTGTCATTCATTCAATGGGCCGCGTCAAGCAACAAGGTGTCATAATTTGTGTCAATACGAAATATGCAGGTTCAGACGCTCCTTTGCACCCGCACAATCCGTTTTGTCTTTTTACCAGGGTTGATACTTTCTACAGTATCCAACGATTATGTAAGAGGTTACATAGGACCTGGTCAGACTGTGCGGCTGCGCAGACCGGTCTGAGTACTTGCAGGACACGTATTCTCATAATTTACCTTTTTGTTTTGCTAGGCCCAAATAATATTTTGGAGTGATATTTTTTTTATACACTTATAAACCAGATACGGTTAAATTCATCCAAAATACTGAATATTATATCATATTAAAGTAATATGTGATCAGATGGATGTATTTTATGCGTACCTGCGTACTATTTCATACATTTAACTAAAATACAGTCGACTTTTGTTATCTCAACACGGATAACTCAACTACTGCTTAAGTAAAACTGAAAAAAAGATCAAAACTGGTTCATTTTGATATATGTTCTTTACAATTTAGCTCTTTTTATCGCAAACTATTGTTATCTCAAACCAAAATATTCTGATCCCTTAGAGTTTAAAATAAAGAGAGAAGATTTAAAACTGATCCGCGTCACGCAAAATGGCGAACACATCACGAGAACATACCTATATAATTTTAACCCCCTTAAACCCCACTTTTATACAGTAAAACGGGGGTTTACAGGGGTATACATTATTTTTCTAATTGCTGCTCAAAAACATAGATTGTGGGGACTCGTTAGAACTGCCTCGCCGAGGCGGTTCTAACGAGTACCGACAATCCATGTTTTTAGCAGAAATATGAAAAATACCAGAATTTTTTATCTGAAAATTTTCAGTTTTGGAAGATGAAATTTTCTATATATTTTAATAGGCATGTTTTCGTAATAAGATATCGTACAGTATCAAGATTTTTTTTCCAGGCGATCCCGAAAGCTCTGAATGCATATGCCTTAACTCCGATAGCAGCTTGAAAAGGATTATATGATTAAGGGAATTGATATATTTTTCAGGGAAGAATACTTCGTCAAAATTGTGTTGCCTCTTTTGAAAGAAAAGGGAGTACTCTAAAAGGTAAGTGTTTGCTCCTAAGGGGAGCAAATTCATGTCTTTTAGAGCAGACCATTTTTTTGAAGTAGATAAGTGAACAGGAAGACACAAAAATTGTCTTCTTTGTACGAAACGACGGAGAGTCTGTCAGGTGTATCTAATACCCTTAGTTATATTGCTTTATAGGGAACAAAGTATCAGCACAGTTTCTTCCTTGTGGAGTAAATGCAAACAATTCTAGAGTTGATGGATGCATACAGGTAGGTCTCTCTCTCTCTCTCTCTCTCTCTCTCTCTCTCTCTCTCTCTCTCTCTCTCTCTCTCTCTCTCTCTCTCTCTCTCTCTCTTACTCTCTCTCTCTCTCTCTCTCTCTCCACGCACACACCATTCCTTTTAAGAGTAGCCCTTAATCAACCTTAACCTTTACCAGTCCCTTGGCGAATTCAGCTGACGACAAATTATTGATGTTTTTTTTCTTCATTTTATTACAATTTGTCCTAGAACATAGACTTTGACATTTCATGCAAATTGTCTTCCAAGAAGACAATTTGCATCAAATGTCAAAGTCTATTTTCTGGAAAAAATAACAAAACTATTTCAAAATGTGTCTGCTAAAAACTTACCCAGCATGCTGTGCGGTAATGAAGTTTGTGAGTTATACTTAATGTAAGCAGTTAAAGTATATATTTGTTGTCGATTTAGTTGTCATTTTAGAAGAAAAATGGGCAAGAAAACGTATTTTATCTCCTTTTTAAATTATTGTTATTAATTTGACTTGTCTGCAACAAAAAGATTGCAAGCATGTCAATTATGGTTTTAACAATTAAAAAAAAAAACAGTTAATGTCCACCCTTAATTTCACATTCTTAGATATTTTGCCCACAGACATGAAACAGCGTGATCTGTATGGAAATTATGGCATTGATAAAAACGTTTCTCCAATTTTCGGTCTATTTTGTGTTCGTTTGTTAAAAAAAGGCAACCTTCTATATTTTCATTAACTGGCTTTGAAATTATTATGTTGCTACAGTAATGTTCCGAAAATCGCTACAAAAGAAGCGTAGCAATGTCTTGTAATAAAAATATCGAATTCTCCATAAGATTAAGTTTCTTTCCTTTTGTATTGCCCAAACACTTGATTTTTTTTATTGCAAAATACATTTCAATCGGATCAGTTGGTTTCAAATAAGCCAAGTCAGCCATGAAAAGGTTACTGTGAACGCCTAAATTTAGTGATAAGTTGATATGAAATAGAGTGAAGAAAAATACCAACATATTTTGCAAGTTAAGCCTATAGTAAGAGGCAAACCATAAGAGCCATAAGGTGAAAAAGTCCCTACTGACGTGTGTGCCAAACAAGGGCTCAAATTAGATAATCCGCGTAGTCTGATCAGAGTCTTCGTTGTCCGCATGAATATCCCCCAGTTAATACGAAGGCTAATTGGAATCTTCGCCGGGCGTAAATGTCCGAAAGTACGTTATGTAACATTGCGACTCATTAATACATTATATTTTGATAGCGAGGCTCCGAGGGTATAAAACTTTTTTCATGCTCAACTCAGCTGTGCATGAAATTTGTCCTGCTAATAAATCCCAAATTACTAGCAATTGCAAATTCTTTCTTGTTAAAAATAGCTGAGAATGAAAATTTCTCTGCTAATAAATTTGAAAATGCCAACTTTTGTTGGCATTTTCAAATTTATTAGCAGAGAAACTTTCATGCTCAGCTGAGTTGAGCATGAAAAAAGTTTTATAATCTCGGAGCCAGAAAAGGTACAATCACGGACAGAGTCATCCCATAGAATCATACATGGGACTGAATCACATGATATGACCAAAAAAAGAAAAAAAAAAAAAAAAAAAAAAAGGAAAAGAAAATAGTTTACCGTCGAAAGCGGAACAATCAAGGAATGAGGAAATGAGGAACTGCAACAGAAATATCACCTTGGAACGGTCAATAACCTGGGCCCAGTTGTTCAAAGCGTCGTTAGCTTAACAAGTTCGTTAAGGGTCATTTCATTAACTGTTTTAGCGGATTCAATATACAATATTCTGATATTTTTTGCTTAAAAAGTCACATTTTTTCAGCAAAAAAATTCTGCATATTTGCGTATCACTCGGTATAAATTTTAACGAATCGTCAACTAACGATGTCGTTAGCTTTGAACAACTGGGCCCTGGTCATCTGGATACAGTTACATTTACACGTTTAAACGTAATTGCTCGGTCTGCGTAGGGGTCAGTGGATCAACACAGAAGAAACATAAATATTAGTTTCTCAATACTTCAACCCATTTTAGTCTGGAGACCATAAAAAAGGCAACTGGCAAACAAAAAAGACCAAAATCAGAATGCGGCATCTGATCAGAGTCTCCACTGTTTGCAAATAATTTAGCCATTTTTCGCTAGGAATATCTAAATCATATAGCCTGGCATACATAAAATTGAAATTCTAATCTTCAAATATATAGTGTTCAGTCTAATGTTCGGAAATTCGTATGGTTACTGTACATATTTTTGTTCTTCACTGAATGTACGGGTATACAATGGAAAACCAAAAGGTTCAAAAGGTTGCCTTTGGAAACAAAGAACAGAATACAGATAGAAAATGGGAGTCTCGGTTTTATAAAGACTCTTCATAAACAATATTGAAGTTAGCAACACTGCTTACGCACTCTAGCGTATACATGAGCATAACTCCATTTGCAAACATACCACAATCGGCCCTATGATCCAAAATGAAATGAAAATATAATGGACCACGACAAAACCTACAATAAGCCGTGCGACCAGCGAAGATTCAGATCTGCCTGTGCATTCGCGCAGTATGATCAGTCTTCGCTGATCGCATGTACCTTCTACAGCCTCAAGGCTGTCCAAAGAAGGATGGATAAACGATTACCCTTGCCATACTGGGTGGATGTACAGGCTGACCTGAGTATTTGCTGGTCGCACAGTTCTTATTGTAGGTTTTTCGTGCACTGGCTCAATCTGCACTGTACTGTTGTAATGACCTGGACCCAGTTGTTCAAAACTAACGATGTCGTTAGTTAACGTATCGTTAAAACTTTGATCGTTAAATATGGCATATACGCTAATATTTTTGCTGAAAAAATGTGAGTAGCTTTTGCATTTGCAAAAGCTACTCACATTTTTTCAGCAAAAAAACTGTGAATTTGGTATTGTACTTACTAGGGCAGTTCACGTTTTGACCACTAACGAGCTCATTAAGCTAACGACGTTTTGAACATCTGGGCCCTGGTTCAGTTTTTCCTGCACATCCGCACAGTCCCATTAGGATGTCTTATTTCTTTCCGTTGGTACATTCTCCTATATTCAGTGGTTCTGTAGACTGTGAAGGTTCTGATCAGTCTAATCTGGGCCTTCACTGTCTAATTTACAGTCCTGGGTAAACAGTACAGACCGAGGCATCTGATCATGGTCAGTTATGTTTGCCACTCCTCCAGCAGCTTTGGATAGACTAACAGGTGACTCAGTTGGATGCGCCTTCCGACTGGAGACCAGGAGGTCGCGGATTCAACCCCCACCGAGGTCGGCAATAGTCTTTCGTGGAGATTGATCATGAAATATTTTCTACGGTCATTCTCTCCCTTCCGCTGATTCAAGAAGGGCAGTTGTCAGTTTCTGGTGAAAGAATGTGCACAATACTGGTAACCGCTTAGAGGACTAAGCTTGCCCAGTAAACGTGTGGTTAGGTAAACTGACCGCGCTCGACATGACCCCAGTGGGTTGACTGGGACGTTAATCCTCAACACAAACAAACAGACTAACAGGTAGTAAAATGGACATGTTCAAAATTAGGTCAAGCATTGTGAGGAATTAAGGTGTCTGAATATTTAGGGTAGATAAGATACTGCGGAAGCTTTGGTAATTTAATTTACAAGGTCGGAAAATTTTATGTATACAGTCGACTCTCGTTATCTGGAAGTCCAAGTAACTCTCTGAAACACTTCGAGATATCCATACCTTGACATATCAGATTTTCGGAATTGAGAAAAACAATAACTCAAACAACCATATTTAACAAATGAATATGTAACTTGACTCCCTAAGTTAGAGATATTGTGGAAAAGAGGAGAAATCTTCTTTTCCACAATATTTTATTACCTATTGTTAGATTTCAATGTTAAAACAGGGACCAGATTTTCACTTCGAGATATGCGGTTATTCGAGATAAGCGAGGTTGAGATAACGAGAGTCCACTGTATTTGAAACTAGAGTTCCGGTTAAGAAGCTGCTGAGGGTAATGCGGGCGGGATATTGCAGTTATCCTTATCCACCATGAAGAGACTCAATTATATAATGTTTTCTAGCTTTTGTTTTGTTCTATATTTCTAAAGAATCTCCTTTCATATTATTTTCATTACTCTGGCATTTTTATATGGACCGCGTGAAGAAAATATGCCTTCTAGCATGTGCAGATGTGCGCATTTACATCAACTTGCACATGCGCAAAGTCTCATCCGGGCATTTGCTCTCCGTTGAAACATTCTGTAGTGTCCAATGATTCTGTTTGCGGACAACGAAGGCCCTGGTCAGACTACGCGGGTGCGCAGGCTGATCTGGGCCTTCGCTGTACACATATGTCCGTAGACACGGTTTCGCATGGCGCCGCCCATATATCTATAATTTCAGTAAGTGACTACTCACAGGAATGTATTTCATCGTGAAAATAAGGAGAAAACAGAATGCCGTCGCCAGGGTTCATATTTCTAATAACGTTTCTCTGTGCTTGCTTGAAACCATGGAACTGCTCCCCTCTCTTGAGACACGGACCCAACCATCCAGATGACATAGCACTAGACGTTGATGATGAATCAACTTTCCTAATATCCCCTCTTGTACCATTCTACTTTTATGAAAATTCTTATACAAGTATCTGGGTGAGTGACTTTAAAACATTTAAATATAAATATGCTTTATCAAGCAAGTAATAGACGTTAAGCATTGTGTTGACAAGTCTATGTAACGTGTACCTCCTTGTTGTTCCCATAATTTATAATGAAGACAGGGGTATGTCGGGGTCGACGTTATTAGGCGTATTTTCTGAACTTGGCAGTTTTTAAACTAGATTTACAATTTATTTAATATTTCGTGCAACCTGTTTACTGCATAAACCGGTCTTAATAGGCTCAATAACCAAAACCCTCGTCATTAACTATTTTGTGTGGTCGAAAAGGGATGGCTTACATCGCTCTAGACAATAGAGTATCTAGATAGATGATTTTCTTATTTCTCCACAAAAACATATGTAGGGTATTCATTAGAATTGTCTCGCAAAGGCCAAAATCTACGTTTTTAGTGGAGAAATAAGAAAAACATCAAAGTTTTTCTAGAACATTGGCTTAATTAGAAAAAAAAGGTAAACTACGGTAAAGAAGTATAATGTAAATCCAATTTCCACAGAAAATAGCACTTGGCTTTTGAATAAAAATCGTTTCTCTATGATGCCGGTATAAGATACAAACGTTCACAGTATGAGAAACAATATGCTCTACTTACTCAGTGCAACCTAACCGATGAATAATACAGAGAAGAAAGTGTCCGTAAAACTTTGGCGAAGCTAATGATCCAACGAATTTATACGCCTTGGATAAATATACATTTTATCAGCACGTAGCTGCATGTAGACACTTATGATATGGTCTTGTGTAAAAAGGTCGTCCATGTTTATAACCTATCATGACTTGGAAATTCCTGTTATAATATAATTTGATTTGAAAACACTTCTGCACGAATGTCTAGCGAACCAGACTTTTATAGCGACTCAGTCTATAAATTTTGAAGGATTGTTGCTAATACTGATTTTTCGAAACACTTCAAACAGATTGTCACTCATTTCAAAAAGATAGGTTACAACATTAATTCTATATAGGCCCGATAGGAAACCGCATCCATGTATATAAACAATTATGATGCATTAGCTTCCCTCTTTAAGGGGCCTGCATACACCTGATGGATTTTTCTACCGAAATACCAGGGAGACAAGTTGTACAACTTCTTGTTTGTTTTTTTCTGCGCACCAAGCCGCTTCTGAAGAAGAAGTCTCTTTGGGAGCGAATTCCTTCATGTAGAGTAGACCTCTTTTCAGAAAGGAGGTAAAATTTTTAGCTAAGATCGAACCGAAGATACCCTTAGTATTCAGGTAGACAGGCCTGAACAAATAGTGTAGACCAAGATCAGAAGTCGCAAAGGGTATAACTGTCTGAGCAAATAGTGTAGACCAAGATCAGAATGCACAAAGGGTATTACAGGTTTAGTCCATCCTGGTTGCTCTGAACCTCGAATACCGATTAAGCCGATGCAAGGGGCCGTATGCATCCTTGCAAACTACGTTCTTGCATATGAAGAGACTTGAAAAAACGAGTCTCCGATTTTCGTTCGTTTATATGTTCTTTGTTTCCAGGCAACATTTTTATTGTCACTCATCCAGTAGTTTTAGAGACATTTACAGGTTGTAAAGATTCTAGGACAAATATGTTAAGTAGTTAGGGTTTGAGAATATTTATGAGAAAATACGGTCGTTCTTTTTAACGTACCGGCTTCTTCACAATTCAAAGTAGTTCGGCATGTATAGGATAAAAATGCGCTGCAAATAGTTATGAAATTAATGAAGAAGTTCAGAAAGTGCCACAATCACAGATTGTAGTCTGCCACACAGCTAGCTTTATTTATAAATCTACAGCGGACCGTTATCGACGGGCCGATAACGGCCCGCTATAGGTTTATGTAGAATGCTTACTGGGCAGCGACCAGTTCCCTCTTCCTCAAGTGAGATGATCACAAACTAGATAAACCAGGATAAACACAAGTACAAGATACCAAACAATACTGAACGATAACAAGAGATAGCTGTCCTTTCATTGAAATCATGCTTTTAGTAAATAGACTTTTGGTAATAAAATCATTTGGTTAACGTGTTGAACTTCCTTTTTAAAGTTTATATAATTATTTGCTATACTTGCCGTTGATTATTACCATTTAGTTAAATAATAATTGGCATTTGCGCTTTATAGCTCTTAAAATTGAATTAATTAACGATACAAAATTTCCATTTCTATAATATTTTCGATGTTAAGACCTTAAATGTCTGCTGTTTTAGTGTTTAGGTGACCTGTGATGCATTGCACCTTATTTGATCTATCTTATGAGTTCCAAATTTGTAGGTATAATTTATGCATCGTACTTTATATATTAAATTCTGTTAAAGTTTTGTTGAAAATCACCTCACGTTTAAATGTCCAGAATTTAAAACGCATTGCTTAAATTATAGTAATGTTTCAAAATACACTACATACATTATGATTCTGGTAATGCTAAACATAGCAACTTACACTATTTGCTTTAATTATTCTCACATACGGAACAGAACAATAAAGTCGTCTCGGAGTCTAATGCATCATCATCTTATCCTGCCTTAACTATGGAATTAATGCATTAAACGCTTTGGATTTATTTTCTTCAAACATTTATGATTGATAGAGTGTATAAATGTTAGGTGTACTGATGTCTAGGTTTCGAAATTTTGTTTGGTCCAAGACAGGCCTACGTAATGAAAATGAACATATGATCTTCAGAAGTCAAACAAAATACGTTTTATTTATTACAAAAATATAATATACTCAGCAAATGCCACAATCGCGAAACACAGTCCTCCTGAGGCACCGTAAGAAGGAGAGATTAGGAACAAATTATGACCAAACAAACGCCACATATGATTCCACAGATGCATATAGAAGAACTGCAATAGATAACCTCCCTTGGAACGGGCAGTAGGAAAACTACTTAGGGTAGGGGGACGGGGCTTAAACCAGTTTTACTCGCTTGAAGTCAAATAAATGCAGTCCTCCCGAGTAAATGTCGTGATTTAAAGTCAAAAGTTTTGCGCAATTTTAGAACTTGATGTCATTGCAAATCCTGATAGACTGAGGCACAGCCAAAAAAGGCAAGAGAAAAGTCCAGGGAGTGCCACAATCACAAGCCGCAGCCCTTCCCAGACACCAAGAGGAAGAGGAACAGACAAAACCAAACAAGCGCAAGTTGAACAAACGTACGAAAAGCACTAAAATTAGCTCTCTCTTCCCCAAGCGAGGTAATTGCAATGCTAAAAGGACTGAAAAACACAAGAACAAAATATCACAAGGCAGGACTTAAAACAAATCGCCTCGTAGAAAAACCACAAAGCAAAGAGTAAGACTAACACCGGGACCAGCACCTTTGAACGGTCAGTAGAATAAACCACCAGGGGTTTAAAGCTCTTTTACAGCTGACTAACTTCACCCTGGGTCCCGATGCTACTCTTAACCATAACTAGTAAAACAGACAGCAAAATGGACAGCTGTTAAAGGTGACCAAAATGCTAGCATCACAACACAACTAGTAAAACAGAAAGCAAAGTGGGCAGCTATTGAAGACAGTGACCACAATGCTAGCATCACAATACATATAGAAAAAACAGGAAAAAAAACAGGAACCACAAAGCTATAAAGAGCTACAAAGAGTAGAACAACACCAGGACCACCGCCTTAGAACGGTCAGTAGAATAAACTATCGGAGGGGGAGAGTGGGTTGAAAGCACTTTTACAGCCGGCCAACTTCACCTGGGTCCCGATGCTACCCTTAATACAGAAATAAAGAAAAATTCGGATCGCATAAAAGCTCCCAACTAACATAGATATCGACGTTTTCACTGCAGATTACAACAAATGGCTTTTTCGGTTTTGGGGACTATACAGACTGCTGTTTCTCTAATTTCCCATATGACAAACCAATGATAGCTCCTCTATGGGATGACTGGGAGGCAGGTATACTTTACTATCGACAGACTACAACAGATGACGCCGATCTAGAGGTAAGTCTAATTTTCATTTCTTGTTTTCTTGTATTTACCCGATCAAGAAATAACTTTCATTGTCATTTCCTGTTTTATTGTATTTTCCTGTTTTATTGTATTTCGGACAGACAGGCGAGGGCAAACAGTGTAGAACTAGATCAGACTCACGGCTCCTAGAGTCTTCACGGTTTGTCATAAGGTCATTTTTTACATCAGATATTAAATAACCTTGTAGGGATTTTAGGTGTCTGCATATATAGGGTAATTATAGTATTTCACAATAACGGCACAGCATGCATGTATACTAGCATGGCTATTAATACAGAAAATATACAGAATAGTGAACAGCAAGACTGACATAAACCGATCAAAAAAGGCACTGGTCCAAACAGTAAATTCGACAAGTGAAACAAGATGGAAACAGGTCATTTTACTAAGCGAAGGCTTGGCTAGGGCTGCGTTAAGTAAAGCAAATTACCCGCGCGAGTTTTTCAAAAACTGTTTTGCATCTTCTGAACGGTCTTATGTGACCTCAAGTTAGAGAGTAGCCGTTATTCTCATTGACGAGAATTGATATGAGATCGAATACATTATATCAATGAATATTAATTTTATAAGGGATCGAATGTTTAACCCAGTAATCAGCTCAATACTTTTTGTTATCAACAAGCAAACTAAAATTTCGTTCGCATAGGCCGCCGTCTTGGTTGTGCCAAAAGACAGCTTGAGTATAGTTTGCGGATATTCGCTACCGTCCACCGAAGCTCACACCTAATGGAAAGTTTACTATAATTTACGAGTAACCACGAACGTCTCGTTTAATTGAACACAGCCCATGTGTCCGCGAAAAGATCTTACATGAAGTCGAGGTGTCCAGGAAGCGCCATAATTACGGAATAAAGCCTACCAACGACAGCAATAAGAAGAGAAGATAAACCACAACAGACAGCACAACTAATCAGTGTAATACTTTTGAACCACACCTCATACGTGACTACATTTTGCTCATTGTTCTTTTTAACTGTAGAATCATTTGGCATAAAAGGATTCATAGCAGCCCTTAACAATATATGCATTTTGTTTGTGTATGCTTAATCTAATTTAATACCGCAATGAAATAATCATTTTGCCTCTCTTTGTTTTACAGTCAAGTGTTTTTAATACTCAATTCTATTTCAGAGTCAAGGCCATGAAATGTTACAAAAACAGCGTGTTTTATTTTTTTCATAAAAGATTATCTGTTGTTATTTCTTTTCAGGAATACTTTTACCAAACGTTGTAATCAATCCATACACTGGGGGCATACCTATTAGTAACCGTGGTAAACTAACTCCATTTTTGTTTGCTTCTAAGGTGTAAACTTGTGTTAAACTATTAAACAAGTATCCTTTAAAATATTGCCATTTATACCAACACAAAAATAATAATCTTGCAGGAAGGTTTAATTGTTTGAAATGTATTAGGCAATACCCCTTTCGAAACATAAATATTAAAATATCCCAGAAAGGGCACAATCGCATACCACAGTCAACAGGTAAGAGTTGGCTGACACGAAATAACAATGTAAAAATATTTTATTGAGAACAGAATAAACGAACTACGAGGAACTGCAACAGAAATACCGCCTGGAAACGGGCAGCAAAAAAGTGTCGCTTAAACCTTCCTTGATGATCACTCAAACCTCGCTAGACAGCATTGGTACGTTCGCGTAGGGGTAGCAGTGTATCAGCATAGAATAAAACCCATATAAATTAACTTCCATCCAAAGTGATATAACAACGAATAAAATCCTAGAGTCAGGGCAAACAAAAAACATGGTGAGCCCGACCACAGAAGAATAAGGTCAGGTATAAGCTATAAGTGAAGATACCCAGAAGAAGCTACAAACACGAAGCTCAGCCTTCCCGAGCGACCGAAAGAAAGATAGATGTAGAAAAAATAAAGACAACCCAAATGCCACAAATTAAACCACCGACGCAGAAAGAAAGATAAACTGCAACAGATAAAGCGCCTGAAACTATCAGTAGAAAAATTATTGGAGGTACAAACAAGTTTTTACTCGCGCGAAAAGCCATCAAGAAAAGGTTTAGTGTATTTAATATTTTCTGGTCCTTTTTTATCAATATGACCATTCGGAGGTGTTTGAAAACATAAAAGGGTCAATGATTGGCCTTATTGGCAGACTAAATGACGGCTCAGTCTGTTTCAGATGGTCGGCGCCTGACTATCTATATCTGTGATCGAGATCATAGTGGTTCTGTTTGTGGTTTCCTTGTGTTCTTGCTTCAGATCGCCGTTGAGCCCTTTGCTTGTTTTATCACAGTGTTTTCATTATATGTGTTTCACTTTAATGTTTCACAGATGAGGTAGAGGACTCCAGTGCGGCCCGAATACACATTCGTATTTTAGTGCTGCATCAGGATAAAGGGTGAGGTTTCGTGCATGTAAGACTTGTTCAAGCCCCCCACCGAAGTGATTTTCCCAACAAACCGTTCCAAGGCGGTTACTCTGATATAGTGCTTCTTTGTGCGCCTGTGGTTTAAAATATGACGTATATCCTTATTTGTTTCTCATCTCTCTTTCTTTTAGTGCCTCAGGAGGGCTGTGCTTTGTGATTATGGCATTTCCTGAGTATCTTCACTTATATTTTTGACATAGTTGTAAGTGTGTTCGTTGCGTTTTAAGGATGATTCCTTTTAGAATCTGATTAAGGTTGAGCCGTCATTCAGTCTATGGTCCTACCATCCGTCGTGCAATAACAGAAGATAACGGTTTGTCGAATATCATCTACATTATAGTCGGTCAGTTTATACCGATTAATAGTCATATTGTCATAACTCAGACTTTAACAACTCTGCTAGTCTTATAAAGTATTAAACGTCAAAAAGATTCCGTCAAGTCATCATAAAACTTGGGTTTCGACAGGCCTTGTTGAAGCAGTTTGTCAAGCTTTGTTTTTTTCGAATGCAGAACTGTTTCACAAAGGGTATGATTCTTCCAATAGTCTTACTTTAGAGGTAAAGCAGATTATTATGGTCGTTAAAGTCTCTGTCGTGATTAGATGATTTGGCATAAACGAGTGAGATGATATTATCGTAGCATGTGGGACGTCACCATCTTAACAATATGTTACCAATTCAAATACTTACGTGCGTGAACACATCTTTTGTAAGAAATGCTACCATAATTCAAGACCCTAATTTCAGTAATTAGTGAGGTTGATAGAGTTTACAACTAGGGTAAAATATTATAAAACTAAAGGCACTGGACAGTATTAGCAGAGCAGATAGGTTTGCTGTTTGCATCCCATTTGTTTATCCACAGATTGTTTGTGTTGAGATTTTACGGCCCAGTCAACCCAGTGGGGTCATGTCGAACGCGGTCAGTTCGCCTAACCACACGTTTACTGGGCAGGCTTAGTCCTCTAAGCGGTTAACCAGTATTGTGTGCACTTTCTTTCGCCAGAAACTGACAACTGCCCTTCTTGAATCAGTGGAAGGGAGAGAATGACAGTAGAAAATATTTCATGATCAGTCTCCACAAAAGAATGTTGCCGACCTCGGCGGGGGTTGAACCGGCGACTTCCTGGTCTCCAGTCGGACGGCGCATCCAACTGAGCCACCGAGGCCGGATCCACAGATTGTACTAGCCTGTGTGAATTAATTCAATCTGAGACGGCGTGTCCACCTCAAGCTTTTGGTAACACTCCTGCTTGGATCGAAAGCAAAATCTTGTTAGCTAAATAACCGGATTGTATTCAAACAAAGTATATAGATTATATAGAAAAGTGAATATCAATTGCCATTTTCAATCTAATTTATACATTTTTGTTTGTATACAACAGTTTTGGGGTCCATCGTTTATATCCGAAACCGTGCTGTTAGGAATTGTATAGTAAAGCGGTTCTGTGTTTTTGTATTGGTGCGTCAAAGGACATTTTTCTTGTATAAAAGACGTCTGAATAAGTTTATCTTTATTGTTGTTGTTGTTGTTTTTTTTTTTTTTTTTTTTGTTATTTTTTCAGGCAGCTACAGTCCACATTAAAAGTATTTTTCCTGCCTTCAGTACCTTTCGAGCAACTTGGGCTCTTGTAGCCACATGGTCGTATTTCATACTATGGAGGACTGGTGATATGTTTAGTATGTTTAGTAAATAAATTATTCTCAGAACGACAAATACTCTCTGTCTCTCCCTCTCCCTCTCTCTCTCTCTCTCTGTTGAACTTGTATAGCAAGACTAGTAATATGTGTAGGTCTCTGACCTTTTAAGTTTGGTATAATGCTGCGACAGGCATATTTTTTATTGTTAGAAAGCTTGAACATTTTAGTTAAATTACTGTTTCATGTTATCGAATTCTAAATAAAACAGACATATTCAGCGAACTAGGTCCCCCGCCTTTTTAAAGATCCTCCAAAATCGATCAATTCTAAAACCCTAAAAAGGGAAAAATCTAATTAAAAAATACCAAAGTCAGTTGCACAGCTTCAGACAATGTCCAAGGCATTTGCAAAGTTTCCAATCTATGAGTTAAATACACTTGAATGAATGCTGTGCAGACAAAGTATGAACCTCAGTACTAAGTAACACAAAAATCCTCCGAAAAAGACAATGTGAAAGGCCCGGAAAAAGTGAGAAAAAACAATTTGTCACTTGTACATGTTCAGAACAAGTCCATAACCTCAGGTTTAAAAATTGTAAGAAGAGTTATGCACGCTATGTAATCACCAGATACAAAATGTCGAGCCTGACGCACCGAAAACAGCAATATATGCAACACTGTAGTTTGCGAGGCTGCATGCGCCCCCTAAGCCACTGAATGAACCATGGAGGGCCCAAACAGAGACATAACATAGACATCAACCCTCTAATGAAAGCCTAACAACCCTCTAATGAAAGACTTAGGTCGGCACCGTCATATTGTCTGATACTCGACCCCCGTCATACAGTTGAAGAGGAAAGCATAGCTATCAACCTTGTTTGGGTTAAAATTGTCGCGTGACATCCATTTTATATGCCGTCTTTTTAGCTCACCTGAGCTCTGCTCAGGATGAGCTATTGTGATCACTTTTCGTCCGTCCGTCCGTCCGTTAACATTTTCAAACGACTTCTCCTCTGAAGCCGCTGAGCCAATTTTGCTCAAATTTCATATGGAGCCTCCTTAGGTTGGGGCAAGAAAAATTGCTGAAATGGTCATGGTCCGTTGACCAAGATGGCCGCCATGCCAATATATGGTAAAAACCTAAAAAAATCTTCTTCTCCAAAACAGAGGATGTCTTGGGGCTGTTTCTTTGCACAAATCATCGGGGACGAGAGGTCTACCAAAGTTTCTAAAATAATTGTTGTACAACTCTAGACAATGTGCTTCCAAGGTAGGTGAACTTGTCTACCACTTGCTTTTTACGGCGAGGTCAAGTTTGCTTCCCTATGCATTTTATGGGCACTATACATTTATATAGAAAAAATGTTGAGAATTTCAAACGACTTCTCCTCTGAAGCTTTGGGCCAGTGTTGCGCAAATTTCATGTGGAGCCTCCTAATGTTGGGGAAACGAAAGATTGCTAAAACGGTTGCGGTCCATTGACCAAGATGACCGCCATGCCCATATATGGTAAAAACCTTTAAAAATCTTCTTCTCCAGAACAGAGGTTGCCTTGGGGCTGAATCTTTGCACAAATCATCAGGGACTGAAGGTCTACCAAAATTGCTAAAATGATGGTCGTACATTCACGTTTGGCCTTTTACGGCAAGGTCAAGTTTGCTTCCCTATGCATTTGTATGGGCACCATACATTTGTATGGGAAAAATGTTGAGAATTTCAAACGACTTCTCCTCTGATGCCTCTGGGCCAATGTTGCTCAAATTTCATGTGGAGCCTCCTCAGGTTGGGGGAACAAAAGATTGCTAAAATGGTCGCGGTCCATTGACCAAAATGGCTACCATGCCTATATATGGTAAAACCCTTTAAAAGTCTTCTTCTCCAGAACCAAATAAGCCCTGGGGCCTTATCTTTGCACAAATCCTCGGGGACAGGAGATCTACCAAAATTGCTAAAATGATGGTCCTACATTGACATTTGATCTTTTTACGGCAAGGTCAAATTTGCTTCCCATGCATTTGTATGGGTTCTATACATTTATATGGGAAAAATGTTGAGAATTCATATTTTGGACATTCCAGCTGAATTGAAACTTGATGATGAGCATTAGGGTGCTTATGAGACACAAAATTTCTAAATGAGCCGATAGAAAATCCAAGATGGCCACCACAGCCGCCATCTTGAAAATCAATTTTCGACATCTCTTCTCAAACCTTAGATCGCTTTGAGCCGACACTTGCTTTTTAGAAACAGGATGACTTCTGGATCGAAACAAGCTAAAATTATGTCGATCGAAAATCCAAGATGGCCGCAATGGTTCTGCTCCATTGAACAAGATGGCTGCCAGAGCTAAAAATACAAAATCTTCAAACAACATCTCGTCCTTGGCCAATGGCCTGATTTCAAAATATTTGCACAGAAGTATTCCACCAATGGCCCTCAACCAAAATTACTAAAATGGCTCCGCTTGGATGAACGAAATGGCGACCAGAGCTGGCATGTAGTCTGTAACAGAAAAAAAAAACGTTAAAAGACATCTCCTTTGCAGCCAGTGACCTGATTTCAAAGTAATTTTACAGAAGTGTTCCTTTTATGGCCCGTTACCAAAATTGCTAAAACGTTCTGCTTGGCTGAACAAAATGGCCACCAGAGCTAAAAATAGAAAAAATCTTTAAGCATCTCCTCCTTGGCCAGTGGTCTGATTTCAAAATGACTTCACAGAAATGTTCTTCTAATGCCCCTTTACCAAAATTGCCAAAATGGTTCTTCTTTGCTGAAAAAAATGGTCACCAGAGCTAAAAATAGAAAAACCGTTAAAAGATATCTCCGTGGCCAGTGGCAAGATTTCAAAATAATTTCACATCAATGTTCCTCTTATGCCCCTTTGCCAAAATTGCTAAAATGGTTCTGCTCTGCTGAACTAAATGGTTACAAGAGCTAAAAATAGAAAAGAAAACCTTTAAAGGACAGGATAAGTAGATGAACCAAATGTCTTCTGAAAAATATCTGAACTGTTTTTACTTGTGGCATTTTGAAAATTTCAGCATTTTAACCTTGAAAGCAAGATATCTCAAAAACTGTTTAAGCCATTGCCTTGTCATAAGAGTATTGGAAAACTGTTGCATGCCCTCTGCATATCTGCAGTGGAGGTTTCACTCAGGTGAGCGAGTTGTGGCCCGTGGGCCTCTTGTTATAACGAGTTAGAATTGTTTAGAATTCGCCTAAAATTAGATTTTCCGACAATTTTCCTACATTTATAATCTAGGTATTCGTAAAACTGTTTCCGATATTCCTTGCTGCACAAGAATTTTCAAGCTAACTATATATTTATCAGTGGTGATACATTTTGAAAAATGTTTCCGGAGTTCACTGGTGAATTTAGATGAAATTACATGGCCCTTATGAGATCAAGAACAGACATGTGACGTTGTAACAGGTGCGACCGAGAACAGACATATACTGGTGTAACAGATTTGAGGCAGAGCGCTAGACGCTAATTTTATTACGTTCGCTATGCCTTTCCATCTGTTTTGTTCGTCTGTCATTACTGACAATGACCAATCCTAATCACCTGTGTAATGTGTTATTATTTGTGTGTTCTAAGATGGCTGATGAGACCAATCTTAGCTCTAAACTGTCTGTTGCAGATAGACCAAGAGAGGTCTGAGGAAGAAAGCTCTGTTGGTGATGCCTTAGCTCTGGCTTTCCGCTGTGCACGTTTCTGCTCGGCTTCGCTGATTCTTTTTGCTTCGTATTCACCAGCTCCCCTTTTTATGAGGCCTCGCCACTTTGTACGATCCTGTGCAATCTGTTCCCATGACTCTGTTGGTATGTTGAAATCTTTAAGGGAGGCTTTGAGGGTGTCCTTGTATCGCTACTTCTAACCACCATGGGAGCGTTTTCCTACTTGAAGTTCTCCATAGAGGATTTTCTTTGGCAAACGTTCATCAGGCATTCTGGTAACATGGCCTGTCCATCTTAACTGTGCCAATTTCAGAAGAGTATGTACACTCTGCATCCCTGCCCTTTTCAGGACTTCTGTGTCTGGAATCCTGTCTTGCCACTTGATCTTTAGGAGTTTTCTAAGACAGCTTGTATGGAAGTGGTTCAGTTTTGTGACATGCCGTTGGTAATAATACTGTTGGCAGCACTGCCGATCTATACACTTTCAGCTTTGTGTCGATAAACGTCAAAATTGCCTTTGGAAACAAAGAACACACTAAAGACAAGAAAATGGGAGTCTCGGTTTTATTGAGACTCTTAATAAGCAGTTATGAAGTTTGCAACACTGCAAAGTCTGATTCTACTTCAGTCCCAAATACTTCCACGTAGCCGGCCAAATGCTGCACTAGCTTTGGCAATTCTAGCATTGACTTCATCATCAATGTGTACAACTCTAGACAATGTGCTTCCAAGGTAGGTGAACTTGTCTACCACTTGCTGTCGTTGACGTTTCATTGTGATGGTAGGCTCCTTGTTAGGCTTTCCAGGTGCTGGCTGATATACTACCTCAGCCTTTTTGATGCTGATTGTGAGATAATAGCTGTCACATGAATCAGATACTTGATCATCACCTGTTTGCATTTTCTCTTCTGTCGGAGCACCCTTTGCCATGTCATCAGCAAAGAGGAACTCGTCTAGCACCTCTGTCTGCACCTTAGATTTGGCTTGCAACCTTCTTAGGTTGAAAAGTTTCCCATCAAAGCGGTACCTAATAGGTATACCATTGTCACCATCCTGGAAAACATCTGTAAGTATGGGACTGGCACAGTGGCTCAGTGGTAGAGCGTCCGCTTTGTGACCGGGAGGTTGCGGGTTCGATCCCCGGCCGGGTTACACCAAAGACTTTAAAAATGGTACTAGCTGCTCTTTCGCTTGGCACTCAGCATTAAGAAAGTAGAGCTAGCACTGGTCAGCTCAGTGTCAGTATAATGTGACTGGGTGGAATATCATGTCGAAGTGTCTGGGGCGTGATATTTCAGTGAGACAGCACCTTAAAAGTGAGCATTGAGCTCCCTGCCACATCCAGACAACGTCGCGATATGACTGAAAGATTGTTGAAAGCGACGTTAAGCCCAAATCAAACAAGCAAACAAAATCTGTAAGCATGGCAGAAAACATCATGCTGAACAGTGTTGAAGCTAGTACACAGTCTTGCTTAACTGCATTTGTCACAGGAAATGGATCAGAAAACTCGCCATCATTTTGGACCCTTGCAAGCAAACCATCATGGAACTGCCGCACCATTGCTATGAATTTGGCAGGACAGCCAAACTTTGCCATAATTTTCCAAAGTCCAAAGACTGTGTCAAATGCTTTGGTAAGGTCGACAAAGGTCATGTAGAGGTCCACATTCTGTTCCTGGCATTTTTCTTGAAGCTGTCGTGTTGTAAAGACCATGTCTATTGTTCCTCTGTTTTTCCTGACTCCACACTGGCTTTCTGGTAGAAGCCCTGATCGTTCCAGGTGTTCATTCAATCGGTTCAGTAGGACCCTAGCAAGGATCTTCCCAGCAATTGACAATAAAGAGATGCCTCGATGATTGTCACAGACTTGAGGATTCCCTTTCCTTTTGAATAGGTGGATAATTGTTGCGTCCTTGAATTCTTGAGGGATGGCTTCTTTTTTCCACATAATGTGAAATAACTCTGTCAGTTTCTCTGCAACTGGAGGAACCCCTGCTTTTGTAGATCTCTGCAGGTATTGCATCTGATCCCGGCGCCTTGCCAGATGACAGGAGTTTTATTGCTTTCACTGATTCAGAGACGGTTGGGAGCTCATCAAGCAGCGGATTACATTCCACCTGTGGTAGTCTGTTGATAGCTTCATCATTGATAGATGATGGCCGATTAAGGACACCATCAAAGTGTTCAGCCCATCTTTTCAAGATAGCTTCTTTGTCAGTCAGAAGACTAGTTCCATCTGCACTAAGGAGTGGGGTGGTTCCTGAGCTCTGAGGACCATACACTGTCTTGAGTGCATCAAAGAACTTTTTCATGTCCTTTCTGTCTGCAAAGGACTGGATTTCATCGGCCTTTTTTCTCAGCCAGGAGTCTTGCATGTCTCTGAGCCTCGTCTGAACTGTCTTGCATATGTTTGAATAGACAGTCTTGCTAGATACTGATCTGGTATTTCTGACGTAAGCCTTGTGTTGCTGGTGTTTCTCTTCAAGGAATCCCTGAATTTCTTTGTCATTCTCATAAAACCAAAAGAGGCAAAAGAGCAAAACCATGTCATATATCTGAACGCATTTTTTTGTACATAGCGGTGGTCGGTACGCAGAAGTAATTCTGAAAACAGCCACGTGGTAAGAATCGACGAGATCATGGTGCCTTTTATAGAATGTTTTCAATTGACTGGATGCATTTTTGCCATATCCGCTACGGGAGACAATTTCACGGCGCCTCAAGCCCTTTTTAAAAGGGACAAAAACAATTAAGACAGAGTTGTCTTACCTGAAAGTGTATGTCATTCAGCGTTGAAAATAGCTACAACCTGACTTATGTCATATTTCTGCTTTACAGGTAACTTTCAAGGAATTCTAACTACCGACGGAACTAACTCGTTTGCCATATTTCTCTATGACAGAATCGACGACGTCAACACTGCAACAGTATGTAGATAAAAACTGAAGAGTACCTATTTATCCTAAGCATGTAGTCTGTATTGGAGTTTTATGACCAAGTCAACACTGATAATATCAAGCCATTCAGTTAACCTACTCACATTTTCCTGGTCAGGCTTAGTACTTTAAGCGGTTTACCAGCAGAAATGTTTCATAATCAATATCCACGATAGTTATGTGGTCGAGCTGGGATTCGCACTTCCGACCCCTTAAGTCAGACGCACTACCGACTGCGCTATGGAACCCGGTCCAGGTACATTTAGACGAACATATTTGAGCAAACAGCGTATATCTAGGTCTTAAAGATGTGAATAGGGACTTGCATTATTTGCTATGCAGGAAAAATGTTTTACTATGTACCCGCCCCCTCCCCCCAACCACCCCCCCACCCATCGCCGCCCCCCCACCCCTCCCCCCCCAAAAAAAAAAAAAAAAAAAGAAAGAAAAACGGAATATACTTCACGGCACATGCGAGGATCGGTCTGATTAGTCTTCACTGTCCGCCTGAAGAAACGTTAAAACCATGGCTGTCATTAGAGAAAGCAGCAAAGACTCCGCTTAGATTGCGCGCATGCGTAATTTGGTCTAAATCTTGGCTGAGTACACATAGCAGGTTATATTATTTTTTATGCAGCTTGGACGGATATGCTGGCTAATCACAATGATATTATAAGCTGGGACGTGAGAAAATAATGTGTCAAAATAATAAATACAATGCCTTTTCCGAATTGCGTATCAGCGCAGTATGGGTTGGGCCTTCGCAGTTTGCTATTCAGTTTATGGAACATTCAAATAGTGGCAAACAGCAACTGCGCTTTCATTTTCAATTTATAGAGGCTTTTATTTATTCCGTGTTTTTGGGTATAATCTTCGAATTCGCTGTATAATTGTAAAACGTCAGAAGAGGCTCAGTTTCTGCCTTGTGATAAAATATTAGTGACGATTCCCAGGGAATGCCACAATTACGAAGCATAGTCTTCCCGAGGTACCAAAAGGAGGGATGAGGAACAAATATTGACAAAACAAACTCCACATATAAAAAAGGTAAGAGAAAAGTCAAGGGAGTGCCACAATCACAAACCGCAGCCCTTCCCAGACACCAGAGGAGGAGGAAACCGACAAATCCAAACAAGCACAAATCGAACAAACGTACAAAAAGCACGAAGATTAGCTCTCTCTTCCCCAAGCGAGGTAATCGCAATACTAAAAGGACTGAAAAACACAAGAGCAAAATGACACAAGGTAAGACATAAAACAAATCGCCTCGTAGAATAAAACCACAAAGCAACAAAGAGTAAGACTAATACCGGGACCACCGCCTTAGAACGGTTAGTAGAGTAAAACCACCGACGAACAAACAAAAAACTGCAGCAGAGGAACCGCCTTGGAACGGTCAGTATGAAGTCTTAAACATGAATTCGGAATAAACCTATTTAATGAATGCGGTTTTATTGTTTTAAGGGAGATGATGCAAGAATTGTTTCTGCTACCTTTTGAAAAGGTGAAGTCTCTAACAGAAAAAAAATAATAATAAATACATAATGGTTTTCATATTGTTGGTGAAAAGGGATCTTAGATATTTGCTTTTTGCCGGTTTGTAGCGTGTGTGCTGTCCGTCCTAGTTTGTTTACTTTTCCTCATCGTGTCATTGGTAGGCTAATTTCTGTGGCCATGGCTCTTCCTGGCTATCTTCCATCATGATAACATGCCTGTATAATTTAATTTTGACCCACTTGAACCCCACTTTAAATAGTAAAACTGGGGTTAACAGGGCTATACGTTATTTTTCTTATTTATGCTCAAAACATAGATTGTGGGTGGTTCTAACAAGTACTCACAATCTATTTTTGAGCAGAAATATGAAAAATATCAGAATTTTTATCTGAAAAATTTAGTTTTTTGGTTGTGAAATTTTCAATATATTTTCGTAATGTTTACTGATTTGTACTCTGTTATCAGGTGGGAATAAATGCTGGTGATGGCATTAACTTCTTAAAGTTATGCGGGACCGCTACTCCTCTAATGGATACTTTACCGTTAATGAGACAGAATTGTAGAAGTGAAGTTGGTGTATTTGCTTTCAGAATGGATTCGAACAACCCAAATCAAAGTAATTCTATGTTGTTGTTTTTTTTTTTTTTTTTTTTTTTTGTGTTTTTTTTTTTGTTATTTTAAAAGGATATAATTTGCTCGTGTTCCACAACAGCTAACTTGCATTAGAAATATACTTTAAGTAGACTTTCTGTGATACAACCTATTTATAGATGTGGGAAAGGGGACGGGGGTTAATATTCAACTGGCACTGTCATTCACTTTCCCTCATTCTCTTCTAATGTTCTCTTTCCTATCGTGTAAAATAAATAAGTGAAATCAGGAATTGATAGATTCAGATCCATTTGAGTTCTCAACATCAACGGGAAAGATAGACAAATACAATGTGATAGCCACAAAAAGAACAAATGTACTAGATCTTCTGTACTTTTCTCTCTTTCTCTGGGAGACGGTGTAAGATCTCCCAAGGGATAACATGACGGTAAACAACAACTTACAAATCAAAATCCATTTGTAGCTACAACGTACTCGTCTTTGAATTTTGGTGAAGGTATCAGAGCTTTAGACAGCTTTTATATGGGCAGAGGATAGGGGTATTATCGTTTTTTGTTTATCTACTTATTGTTTCTCTCTAAAATTGGAATTTTATTGTCTGTTTTGTTTAAAATTCTGCTGCTTTAACAGAAGCTGTGGACTTAACTTTTACGCCCATATTCTTGTGCTGTATTTCGTTGTTAGTTTGCTTGCTTATTTGAGTTTGAAGAATCGTGATTTTAATCAAATGAAATGGATAATGCTACATTTAAGCTGTACCATGAGTAAATGGTATCTTCGAGTCGTATGTGAATAGTAAAACTGCAAAACGGTAATGAGCTCACAACATCTGATCAGGGCCATTGCCATACATCGATAGTTTACAGTAATTAGTATACCTTATTAATATACTTTAATTATACGGGTATCCAGCACTTGGTAAGTCTGATTGAGTAAATCGATGAAACTACAAATGTACCGTTTAAATAAAAAGTGCTGTGCCATAGGAAATGTGTCTTCGGGGCATCTGGGGAAAGTGACGGCCCAGAGCAGTCAGTACATCGGTGCAGTCTGATATTGGCCTTCGCTGTCCGCTTACAGAATAATGATTTATTGCTGCCCATGATTTAGCATATCCATATAAGGCGCACAGCGTTAAAAAAAAGTCGTTTTAACGTTGATCCAGCTTCTAGGACCAACGTCCTAGAAGTTGAATAAACGTTGAAACGACATTGTTTAAACGTTATGTGCCCGCTGGGATATGGAATTCCCGTGTTTAGGCATGAAATTCCAGTACCCCCCCCCCCCCACCCCGCCCCTCTCCCGTGACGTTTGGCCAGTAAACAACTTTCATATTTATACATGATAGGAGAGGTGTACAGTGAAGCAAAAACCTTCTATATTTGTGTCTTTACTTCTCTTAGTCGGGCTCAATATATTAGGTCTTTCATGTACTTCTCTATTTTCTTTTGTATCTCTTTCGTTTACCGTCATATTGTTTGATTTGTTACGAGGGGTATTCGAAATTTTTTGCAAACGCAATGTATACTCGACAATCACAGGATTTATCTGTACAAAATCAATACGAAACAAATGACTGATCTTTACTGTGCATTGTGTCTAAATATACTTGAAATGCACAAAACGTGTTTTTTTTTCTTTGTTCTTTTTTGTGTTATTTTTTTTTTTTTTTTTTTTTTTTTTTTTTTTTTTTCAGGTTACTGCGTTGAAAATGGTTAGAAAACGTATAGAAAACTCTGTGGTTGCGTAAAAGTCCGCTTAAAGTTGGGATTGAGTGCTAAAGCATACATGAGATATGTGTTGTTTATGGGGATGACAACTGTCTTTTTCAACAGTTTATAGGTGTTTTACCTCGCTTGGGGAAGAGAGAGCTAATCTTAGTGCTTTTCGTACGTTTGTTCGATTTGTGCTTGTTTGGATTTGTCGGTTTCCTCTTCCTCTTAGTGTCTGGGAAGGGCTGTGGTTTGTGACTGTGGCACTCCCTGGACTTTTCTCTTACCTTTTTTACAAAATTCAGTTCCGGTTAGGAATCAGTCAAGGATGCACCTTATTCAGGAAGACCCAGGTCTGCAGTTACCAAATCTAATATTAATAAGATCAAGTCCATTATTGAGAAAGGTGCGCGTTTCAGTGTCAGACAGCTGGCACAAATGACAGACTCGGGTTTAGCATCTGTCCTCTTCATTATGAAGAACATTCTTAGGGACACGAAGGTAAGTGCTTGCTGGATCCCCAATGAGCAGAAACGTACGAGGGTGCAAATGGTGCAAATGACAAAGCAACTGCTGAAGATGTATCCAAAATATCAGAAAAAGGTGTTTGATAGTCTCATAACTGATGATGAGACATGGGTCCTTTTTATGAGCCCAAGCGGAAAGTTGATAATAGGATATCGGCTTTGAAACATGCTGAAAGGCCAAATATTGCTAAACGAACACTGACAGCAAAGAAGGTGTTATACGCCATTTTCTCATTGCTGTTTCGAAAGGTAGGGATGTGTCTGGTAGCTTCTATAAGAATGTGATTCCGAAAAAAAAAATGCGAACAAAAATGAGAAGAGTACGTCCAAACACCGGTCTCCAGCATGTTCATTTGCTACTTGACAATGCTCCAGCCCCCAAATCCTCAACTTTTTTGCTCTACCTATCTGGTAAGAGATATTGGTCCAGAAGTGAAATGTGGTCTGTAGTTCACCAGTTTCTTATGGGTGTACCCAAAGACGAGTACGGAAATTGCTTCAGAAATGGATTAAAAGATTTAAACTCTGTGTGTTCTGCCTGAAGGGGAATAATATTTGAAGGTTATTAGACAAAATCAACTTTTACGTATATCTCGGAGAAAATGTGTCACTTGCAAAAGCTTTTGAACACCCCTCGTATATATTTAAACGGAGTAAATAAATGAAGAGTGGTTAGAATACTATTACAGCGGTAACCAGGAATATATGTTTATTTTTGGACAGGTAACTATGACTGTACACCAATTTTATCAAGTACAGGGGACCCAAAAGGTTTGTGCATATACATCTATACATCTGTCTATGCCATGTCAAGCTGTTTATATCCCCTGTTTCTTGGGGGCTGGTAGCAGACGTGTCAATACGATGGTGTCTATTAATACCATTGGTTTGAGCATATTATTTTCATTTTATTATATTAACGAATTTTATTGATTTTATTGCATACTTCGACACACAGCAAACATCACTATAGAATGGCAACCGAAAAACCGCTGGCGATTCGTACGATATTTGTCTTCAACACATCATAAAGACGAATACAACTCTTACATCACAAATATAAATGTACAAATAGAATACCCTGTTTACCAAAGGTTTTCGGACAAACAGGCCTGGACAAATAGTGTAGTCCCGGATCAGACGCTACAAAATGCGGCCTCTGATCATGGTCTGTATTGTTTGCCATTTATCCAGCTGTTTTTTAAGGCACGTGAACAGGTAACTAAATGGTCTTGCTCAAATTTTAGGACAAATAAGGTAAGGCGTACGCAATAAGTAATGATTTTCTGTTTGTGATAATTGTTTTTACTTTGTATAATATAGAATACTAATAAAGCAGATCTACTATATGTATAAAGTGGTCGAAATATGAATGCCGAAATATCAGACCATATAAGAACCAGAAAATAGTAGATTTAATTATTACCATTTGCTCGCTCAAAGATACTAAGGGCCCCGTCAAACAAGAAGGGATGCGTGCACAACGAAAATCTAGAGCTGCACGGTCTGATACCGTATACAGACCAGTCGGAGAACTGTTAGTAAACAGTGACCATGCTCACTGTTTGCTGATAGTTCCCAGAAATCATACACATACTCACTATTTGCTTACAGTTCCAAGAAATCATACGCATGCTCACTGTTTGCTTATCGTTCCCAGTAAGCATACACATGCTTACTGTTCGCTTATAGTTCCCAGAAATCATATGTATGCTCACCGTTTGCTTAAAGTTCCAAAAAATCATACGCAGGCTCACTGTTTGCTTATAGTTCCCAGAAATCATACGCATGCTTGCTGTTTGCTTATAGTTCCCAGAAACCATATGCATGCTCACGGTTTGCTTATAGTCCCCATGATTCATACAAATGCTCACTGTTTGCATTATAGTTCCCAAAAATCATAGGCATGCTCACATTTTGCTTATAGTTCCCAGATACCATACGTATGATCATTGTTTGCTTATAATTCCCAGACTAGTCTTCGCCATTCTATGTACTTTTTGTTTTGTCTGGCACATCTATTTCGCGCTTCTATATGCTCTTATGCAGCTCTTCATGCCATCAACTTCGAAGAAGTAAGAGGGGCACAATGCTTTTGGGTCGTTCTTCCGTCCGTCCGTCTATTCGTACGTCACGCTTTACTTGTCAGCATTAGATCTCGATAACTATTTGAGCTAGGGTCTTGGAACTTAGTGAGCTTATTACGGTTGAGGAGTAGATCCCCTCTTTGACTTTTGAAACAAAAAAAATCAGATTTTCTTTTATGAGAGTTATGCCCAGTTTCAGCTTTTAGCAATTTTAGAGACAAGCGAATCATTGTGGGCATAGAGTTCTACAAACATACGTTTCTGGTTTTCTTTTGTTTCAGCTTCTTATCTATGTCAATGGGGCGACTCCGACCACAGCTCGATAAACGTGACATTTATTCTGACCAAACCTCAAACCTGTGGACTTATGGCATGGGATACACAAAAATATAAAGCAGGAGAGAAGCCTGATCTGTCGGATTCCAGTTGTGAAGTCTTGTACACAGATGAGCCTACAATGTTTACTTTCACTGTTGATCCTGATTCGGCTGCTCCTGCTTGTGGTGTTCAAGTGGTCAGTTTCAATCTTTGGTATTCCGTAAGATCACGCCTTTCTAATTTTGTATATGGTTTCACGTATGGCTTAGATACTTTTCTGGACATATTCCAATATCTGTCGCCATTTCATCATTTAAAACATCTACCCGTATTACACTTAATATATAGTATATATTTTTTGATCCTTTGAAATCAGTGAGCTCATTTGGTGATTGAAAAATAGAATATTAATCGAACATGGGTTAGGCGACATATGCAATAAAGGTAAGAGAAAAGTCCAGGGAGTGCCACAATCACAAACCGCAGCCCTTCCCAGACCCCAAGAGGAAGAGAAAACCGACAAATCTAAACAAGCACAAACCGAACAAACGTACGAAAAGCAATAAGATTAGCTCTCTCTTCCCCAAGCGAGGTAATCGCAATATTAAAAGTACTGTACGTTAGATTGCTGTTAATGAACAGAATCAATAAAGCCGAGTCTAATGTTTCCGTTTATTGTGTTTTTGCTTCGAAATGATCACTCTTTATAGTAAAAAGGTAAGAGAAAAGTCAAGTTAGTGCCGTAATCACAAGCCGCAGCCCTTCCCAGACACCAAGTGGAATAGGAAATAGACAAAATCAAACAAGCGAAAATCGAACAAACGTACGAAAAGCACTAAGATTAGCTCTCTCTTCCCCAAGCAAGGTAATCGCAATGCTAAAAAGACTGAAAGACACAAGAACAAAATAACACAAGGAAGGACTTAAAACAAATCGCCTCGTGGAATAAACGATAAAGCAATAAAGAGTAAGACTAATACCGAACTTATTTATACAACTATATATACTGAGAGGCAAAAATAAGTATACAGGCAACTGTTTTTTTATTTGTCACCGGAGTTATACATATGTACAATAATCGTTGATATAATAGTTAAGAACAATCATTTACGCATAATTTGCAATAATTTCCAGGAAGAATCTATCAAAGAGCAAAGAAATGACATTCACAGAACGAATAAGGGGTCTAAATCAACATTTACTTTGAGTAGCTTCCTTTTAAAAGTGCATTTTGGACAAAGAAACTTTCATTTATGCATTTGTTTTGCATTCATTGGATAGAAGGATACAAAGTGCTGTAAGGACATTTCAACTTCAAATGCATAACAGAGTACACTGTCAAGTGTCTATACCAAGGACATGACGTTTTTGACATTTTTGTTCCTCTTATGACGGAATGCACTGAATTTCTATGGGACATTAATTGACATTGTTCTGCTAAATAAACGGTCTTAGGAGATTTCATCTGTATGTTGTACAAGGAGGCTAAGCCACGCAACACTTGTTTGAAAAAATCAAGTGAAAACGACCAACGCCACTTCAGATATAGACTTTTTAAATTCCCTATATGTTTCATTCAAAGGGAGATAATTTGAGACGAGAAGAAATTCAAATTCAGCTTGACGTCATTTGATGGGAATTTCGAATTAAATAACGTTGTGGTTTTACTCACAGACATTTGTGCAAGACGTTTATGAAAAGTAAAATGAATTTGTTTTATACAAAGCGAGTTATGATTGGAAATGCTGTTTTTTAAAAAAAAGGCTCATAACCCCATAATGTGTAACTGCGAAAGAATTACCTTTGTGATTTTCAAAGACAGACGTTTGACAAAAATGACCATGAAAACATGATTACGAAAAATGTACAACACGAGTTGGTACTCAAAACTCGAAACTGTAAACTTTTATTGCCCTTGAGTATATTACTAGATAAAAAGACTCCAACAGTAGCAGCCTGTCTGCTTTACGTTATGTGCTTTTATATAAAACCATGTAAAGTTGGGTGGACAATAAGAAATATTAGAGCAAAGATTTCAATTATTAGGTTTTGTATCAAAATGGCTTTATCTCGTAGGATAGTAGTGATTAAATTTCATTTTATATGGACTTACATTTATGATGCCCCGCCATGAACTGTGTACGATATAATGTCCGTACGTCCACAACACGGGCATGTGTGCGTTTAACAAGGTTAGTGTTTCTCTATCAATATACTTTAGTTTTGTACGTCTTGTAGAGGGGAGTTATGTGTCCTTCTTTCCAACGGTTTTGAATAGAATATATATTGGGACATGAAGTTTTTGGCAATATGTTAAATATCGATATTCGGTATTCTTTATTTACAAACTCTTTACTATGTTTTACTGTCTGATGTTCATATCCCTCCTCCTTAAACCTCAAATAAGCCTTCTTACATTCTGAAATGATCTATTTTCCTGGCCGTACAAACTTTTTATTAGTGGGAATAAGAGTATCTGCACTTCGATCTTCAACAGTGGCAAGAAAACAGTTCTTTGTATCCATTTCTATGCCTCCAAAACCCAAACACGATCCTTCCTTCTTTCAAGTGATATTTTCTCTTTCCAAATTTACTGTCATCAATTTCTACGATCTTACCTGGGCCCCCTACCGTCGCATTTTCTTTTTCTATAGCTTCTGAACAACCTTCCCTACAGAGCGTGTACCAGTTCACTTGTGTTTCTTTACAGTTTATTTTCAGTTCACATCTTACAGTGTCTTGTCTTGTCTTGTAAACCCAGTAATAAGTTACTTTCATAACTTGCTATAAGGTTAGATGAGACCCTTCAAACAAACTCCCTGCTCTCACAGAAATTTTAATACCGAACTCCTTCCTTGTACAGCGCCAGAGGTGTCGCTTCCGTAACTTGTGTCCTTTCTTGGAATGATTCTTCCCTCTAAACAACGCACACAGTCGCCCCCGAATTTTACCAATTACACCTTTTTCTTGCAACCACAGATTAAATTGAAATATTCCTCGTTATTTCATAAATATCATCGTAAACCAGTGATATTGTATTTTAACAGCTGTTTATTTACAATATTGCGCGTCTACAACTTGGATACGCCACGACCGATCAAATCGCTTGATTGGTCACATGCTCAGCTTTAAGAAATAATGCCTTTCAGTATTACATACTGATGTATTAACATAAAAACACAAGATGAATTCATTTTTGAGGTTATTTTTGCTTTTTACTGGCTTTTTAAGATCGACACGCTAATGCGTGTCTCTCTATATAGCGTCTGGCGTGCGAAGCATGCGACAGCCTTCGGTGTGGCTTTTCTATTTATTTCCTAAGTCATTTATTGCGCCCGGTATACCTGAGGTGTGCCAAATGTTTATATGTTCAGACCTGTGAATTGGAATAAGTGGGTTGTGTTCAATTATGAGTGCTTGATATTTTGGGAGGCGGGGGAGGGGCGGAGCTTGGATATACACTGCAATTTAAATAAAAGATTACATTTAGACAGTGCTACCACAAAATAACCTTTTGCTTGCATTTACTATCCCAAAATCTAACCTGACGATATGGTCAGAAGTATGTTTTAGTGTAGTTTGGACATATTTCTAATTTATCTTGTAATTATTTTATTGCCAATCAACAGTTTTCTTCAGACAGGCACAACCGTGAAGACCCTTACTTTTACAATACGGGCCTACTACAGTGATGCGAGGTTTGATACTGCTGATGACAGAATATTCCAGTTTTCCTGCTCGACTGATACTGCTCTCCCAGCCTCAGTTGTAGCCTACAAAGGTTTTAAGTAAGTATTTGTTTCGTTTGACTTTTTTAAAACATTACTTGATATATATAATGGAATTTACATACTGTTATAATGGAAACACTTTATTATCTATGGACTGTATGTTTTGATCTAGTATTTTCGCACAGTTTCTATATTTTAAATATTTAAGAGTTTGATTAATACAAAACTACTCCAGGAAAACACAAAATACGTGTTTGAGACTGAGTTTGGCAGAATCACACTCTTGATAACATGACGTCACTAAGTTAGGTTCTGGGTGCACCAGCTTTAACATTACTTCAAACAATACATGCTGCTATTTAGAAATATAATTAAAATATTTTGTAGCATACCATTCATGTACAAACATCTAAACGAGAAGGAAAACCCTCTGTTTGCTTTATCATAATGTCAATACATAAAAAAAACACTGCAACTGGTAAAATAAAAAGTTATTGTAACAAAAATTCATTTTGAATTTCCTCGGTATTTTAATGCATCTATCCTTCAGAGTAGACCTAGCTTGGGGCACTGCAAACGAAAACATTACAACCTACCGGTATTAAAATTTAAAACTACGCACATAATAACGGAGATTCCTATAACTTGAAGACAGACCTTTGAAAAAGTTTCTAAGACGAGATAAGATGCAAAACTATTTCAGTATAGTTAATTATGTAGTTGCCAGTCAGATTATAGGGGACCGTTTGTTGCCGTTTGGATGAAAGTTGAAGACGAATTTATAATTCATGATTTGTCTTTGTTTTGTTTTCTCTTTCTGGAATATTAAACAAGAAATCCGCGGAAAGCGATGTCGCACCTGCGGGGATTAAGTCATACAAGTTCCTATTTGTATTGAAAAAAATCTATTTTGCAGTATTCAAAAATTGATGGGTTAGAAAAATGGACAAAGTAGAAAATTTGGAATATTGGCTTGCAAAATATTATACAAGATATTGATATTGAGCGGATATCATTTTTGCCCATTAATCAAGGCCAGTAACTCAGCTGAAAATTGACGAAATCCCAAGCTAGGTATTGTTAACAACAATATGTATGCAAAATATGATCCTAATCCATCAATTCTTTCACAAAATATTGAGCGGAAACCAATTTTGGGCATAAATCAAGGGCCCCTAGCTCTGCTGAAATGACTCTGAGATTTATGTGCAAACAATATGCATATTTTCAGACCATGACCTAATCATATGTGAAGTTTCAAAGCTATTGGCTTAAAACTGCAGGAGGAGTTGCGCACACGAAACACCCACTAACTATAAGGGTTTTAGGCAAAAACTGACTAAGTTAACAAAGCGAAAAAAAAAGAAGAAAAAAATCTGAGATTTATGTGCAAACAATATGCAAATCTTTAGACCCTGACCTAATCATCTGTGAAGTTTCAAAACTATTGGCCTAAAACTGCAGGAGGAGTTGCGCTCACGAGACACCCACTGACTCTAAGGGTTTTAGGTAAAAACTGACTAAGTTAACAAAGCGAAAAAAGTTGAAAAAAATCTGAGAATTATGAGCAAACAATATGCGCATCTACACACCATGGCCAAAACATCTGTGAAGTTTCAAAATGATTGGCCAAAAACTGTAGGAGGAGTTGCGCTCACGAGACACCCACTGACTATTAGGGTTTTAGATAAAAACTGACTAAGTTAACAAAGCGAAAAAAGTTGAAGAAAAAAATCTGAGAATTATGAGCAAACAATATACGCATTTACACACCATGGCCAAAACATCTGCGAAGGTTCAAAATGATTGGCCAAAAACTGTAGGAGGAGTTGCGCTCACAAGACACCCACTGACAATAAGGGTTTTAGGTAAAAACTGACTAAGTTAACAAAGCGGAAAAAGTTGAAAAAAAAATCCGAGAATTATGAGCAAACAATATGCACATCTATACACCATGGTCAAAACATCTGTGAAGTTTCAAAATGATTGGCCAAAAACCGTAGGAGAAGTTGCGCTCACAAGACACCCACTGACTATAAGGGTTTTAGGTAAAAAAAACGACTAAGTTAACAAAGCGGAAAAAGTTGAAAAAAAAAATCTGAGAATTATGAGCAAACAATATGCACATCTACACGCTATGGCTAAAATATCTGTGAAGTTTCAAAGCGATTGGCCAAAAACTGTAGGAGGAGTTGTGCTCACAAGTCAATTGTTGACGAACGGACAAACGAACAAACGGACGAACGGACGGGTCACGGCACGCCTATATCGCACCTGCGTACTACGACAAAAGGATGAATTTTCCATTTCAATCTTTTGTAGTCTAGGCATGTTTGTAGAAAAGAAAATTGGATTAATGAAATAAATTATTAGGCCTCTGTCTGTGCCACATTCCTTAGGTGTGAATACAGTTTAGATACTGGGATCATTTTTACTGTTATCACACCAGAAAGAGATATGTCTCCTTTGGGGACAAAATGCATAATACGCTTAGGGTGCCAAATCTGCCTTTTATAGCCCATCTGTTCCTTTTAAGGAACATAAATTAATGTGCTTTCAGAAGTTCTGATTTTTTTATTATTTATGCCGCATCAGACGAAACTATATCTTAGCCATTTTATGAATAGCAAAGGCAGAGAACAACCTGCTAATCTGAGCATTCCTGGCCACAAGTTACAGTGATTCTATAAGCTCAACAGCATGCGTAAGTTTATTAGGGGTTCACTGTTCAAGTGTTCGTTACATCCCTTTTGCGACTTACCCCCGTGGTTTCTGCTCATACATACGATAGAGGGCGTAAGCAGTGTTGCAAACTTCATTACTGTTTATGAAGAGTCTCAATAAAACCGAGACTCACATTTTCTAATCTGTAGTGTATTCTTTGTTTCCAAAGGCAATCTTTTTGACGTTTATTTTACTACACTGCAGCTGGTGTTAGAGCCGTGTGGCGGTGGTAGAACATCTCCCCGTACTTCACCATTGTGCAAATTATATTTCGTTTCCTTTGGGATCATTGGGTCCATTGTGGATTATTTGAAAATGGAGTTCTGCTCATGTATACACTAAAGGGCGTAAGCAGTGTTGCAAACTTCATTACTGCTTATGAAGAGTCTCAATAAAACCGAGACTCCCATTTTCTAATCTGTAATGTGTTCTTTGTTTCCAAAGGCAAACTGTTTTCACGTTTACTTTACTACACTGCAGCTGGTGTAAGTGCCGTGTGGCGGCGGTAGAACACCATAGTGCAGATTACATTTCATTTCCTTTGAGATCATAGGGCCCATTGTAGTATATTTGAAAATGGAGTTCTGCTCATGTATATGCTAGAGGGCGTAAGCAATGTTGAAAACTAAACTTCATTACTGCTTATGAAGAGTCTCAATAAATACGAGACTCCCATTTTCTAATCTGTAGTGTGTTCTTTGTTCCCAAAGACAATCTTGTTTTACGTTTATTATTCTACTGACCATTCTAGGGCGGTGGTCCCGGTGTTAGTCTTACTCTTTGTTGCTTTGTGGTTTATTCTACGAGGCGATTTGTTTTAAGTCTTACCTTGTGTTATTTTGATCTTGTTTTTTTATAGACCTTTTAGTATTGCGATTATCTCGCTTGGGGAAGAGAGAGCTAATCTTAGTGCTTTTCGTGCGTTTGTTCGATTTGTGCTTGTTTCGATTTGTCTGTTTCCTCTTCCTCTTGGGGTCTGGGAAGGGCTGTGGTTTAAGATTGCGGCACTCCCTGGACTTTTCTCTTACCTTTTTTGTGACTGTGCTACTCCCTGGACTTTTCTCTTACCTTTTCTTTTACATCAGCGTTTTTACATAAAAACCAAATAGTATAAAATATACGTAAATAATACAACGGTACAAACAATGTTCTGTGACATGTAACTAGATTTATATAACAAAATACAAATGGTAATGCTGTCCGGGAAGATCCACAATCACACAACGACAGCAAGAAGAAGATTAAACAAACTCCGACAGCCAAACCTGTCGGTCAACATTACAGTATAACAGGAAATTATTAGAGATCATGGTTAAGATTATTCAGTTGCTGGGCATATACTTTAAAGGTAATGTTTTAGTCGAACTAATTGCATTTCAATTCTGTTTTGTAGTGACATACAAGTAACTCAAGTTCCTGTAATTTCACGCACCGTGCACCTGCAAGTAACAAGTCCTTACTCTGATGACGTTTATACAGCTGTAGTAATTGGACAACAGTTAAAACTTAGGGTGATCTATAACAACACAGTCTATAACAGTACGTATTGAAATTTACAATGATCAGCTAACAAACTATGATAATGAAACCATATCGCTAGAACTACAAAGTATGAATTCATTAATTGTGGCCAGAACATCAGTCAACATTTTTAAATTTTAAGAAAAAATAAGAAAAATATTTCAAATTTGCCATCTGCTGAAATTTTTACCAAGCATGCTAGGCAGTAGCACAATACTCATATTTTGTGACAAACATAAAAATCCAACAGGATTAAAGTATGATATCGTCTAGGACACTTGGTATCGTGATACTTTTTTCCTGGTGATACCCAGCGCAAAATCATAGACGAGTATGGCCAGGAATAAGCCTTCTAGAAATAAAAAAATATAGGTATGTTCTGTGACTCTGGCTCTTTCTTGGCATTTTTTGTTTTGCTGTTTAAGATTGTGTCTGTGGCCCGACCCACCGTCCTGCAATTATGGACTATAAATTCATCATGCGCAAAACAGGTAACGTACTTCAGTGGGACTGAGTACACTTTCTATGGGAGGCAGCTCTGTCAAAATTGTTTTTGTCTACTTCCGAAAAGAGGCCTACTCTATAAGAGTTGACTCTTTTTCAGAAGGGACTTGGTATGCAGAAAATGTGTTTTGCCTCCTTTCGAAAAGAGATCTATTTTATAGAGAAATAATTTGTCCTCAGAAGGAGTAAATTCTGTCTTTATAAAGCAGGTCCCATTTCAGAGGGGATTGAGTTTTTGTTTGTAGAAAAAGCAAACGGAGTCACAAAAGGGAATATCTACAAAGTTTATCTAGTCCCCTTAAGCCATTAATGAACACACAGCCTGCACATCCGCATAATATGAGCAGGGTATGGTCTGCATTTATTATTGGTTTGAAAGCTATAACGAAATCCCTGACCAGACTGCGTGAATGCGTATTCTAAAATTTTCCTTCGTTGTACGCATACGGCACACTGTACATAATATGGCATACTGTGTATATTTCTGAAAAACACAAGTATATATGCATGTTCTGTTTTAAAAAATTACATGGTTTATCCTTTCTTCGGCTATATGCGCTTAGACACTGTTATATTGTCCAGCCAAAGGTTGGCTACAAATATGATGACTATTGAGTAGCTTGTTTCCACGAAATGGTTGATGTTTTGCAGATGATATTAGCAAATTATTAATAAATTCTGTTAGGAAGGAGCATTTGTAAAAAGGGGATACATCAGGATAAACGAAAAAAGCAGATTCCGTTTTATTGAGGCAATATGTAATGTGCAAACACTGCTCACGCCTCTTTTATATTGTCTAATCAAGTAATCCAAACAGTCGCATTTATTCCAAAGGACCAGATAATATAGACTACAAGTAGGTAACCGTGACTAATATATTGACAGCTATAAACACTATACTTCAGAATGATGTTATAGATGCCGTTTTATATTGCCTATGGAGATCAAACTAAATATTTTGGTGTATTTAATGTATCTACACATTACATTCGCGTTACAGAATTGAATCATTTCAACATATATACTGACAGTTCCAAAATCATGTAACGGATAAAGCAGTCGTGAATGCTGGACAAAGGTCAGACGAAGCAGTCACTCACGAATGTAGGACAGAGGTCAGTGAAATCGTGTAACGGATGAAGCAGTCACAAATGTAGGACAGGTTGGTGAAATCGTGTAACGAATGATGCAAAGTAGGATAGTCATAAAGGTAGGACAGAGATCACGGACGTCTGTCTTACAGTCGTGACTGCTTCATCCGTTATATAAGTTTGGATTACTCTGCAATATTAATTGCACTGAAATAACGTATCTTTTTTCAGTTGAGCCGTATGGCGTATATGTTACAGAATGTACGGCTGCTGACACAAACAGTTTTGATAAAATGACTGTCCAGTTAATTCAAAATGGGTAAGAACACTTTTTGTAGAGATGCTTTCAATTCTTATTTTGAACATAGCTGTTGAATTTCTTTGTTTAACATCATTTATAAGACCGTCCTGATGGTACATGAAAATGCCTAAACGGACATTTATATCTTAACATGTTTTAGAAAGCATTGCATCTGCATTAATTTTGTGTTATAATGGGTGAATTGGCAGGTATTTCCTGTTTACTTATTTAGTTAATATAATGTTTATAGTAAAATAATATATAAAAACCTCTATATCAGCGATTTGTTTGGTACCATTTAAAATGACCATAAACGACTCACCAGTGAATTTATGCCAGAACAAAGTTGAAGACAACACGTAGATTTATTTTCAATCATTTTTTACTGTTTCAACAGTTGTGTAGTAGAGCAAAATCCTGACAAAGTCTGGTATATGTCAAGAGCGTTCCAGCAAACATCTTTGTCACCCGAAGGGCTTTTCATTGGCGACTCTGGGACAATGAATGCAGCCAAATTTGTCACACAAGATCGACTTTTCCTCCGATGTCTTATTAACTTCTGTTACTATCCTCCAACAGTTCCAAATCTTTGCACTGACGTAAGTTTCCATGCTAAAATGTTGTGTTGCATGTTATGTCTAATCGTACCTACTCTAGTCATAGTATAACAATGCCGTACGTTCGTATTGAAGGTGTTTGTTTGGACTAGTAGCCATACGCATTATATCCGGTGGAAATCGGTCCATAAAAATGTAAGTGTACAAGTTCTTCGTTATCTGTATTAGATCCATTAATACAGCTGCAAAATAACATGAAATACTTCTGTACCGTTACCACTCTATGTATAAATACAGCAAAAGACAGATTGATATATATTTTTTTCAGAATATAGGCTTTGATATTTCATGCAAATTATCTTTATTTTCTTATTTGCCAATAAGGGAGACTTAATTTCCTACAAACAAAAAGAACATACGATATATATCAAGTGACCAACACTTTTACCAGTTGCCCTAACATATTCATATTCTTAAAGAGCAAGTGTTTATCGTCTAATTTGCTTATACTGTGATGGATTATAATACAAGGGGGCCATGATGGCCCTATATCGCTCACCTGAATCATGTTATACATAGCATTGCTAACAGAGATGCGGTTCTAAAGGACATGGTGATCTTGACCAAGACCTTTGCCCTCAGGGTCATCTTCTGGTCAGAAGAAACATCCCTACGACGTTTGAGAGTCCTTGCCCCAAGCATTGTCGAGTTATAAAGTTGTTTTGTACAAGAGGTCACTGTGAGCTTGACATTTGCAGTTAGGGTCATCAACTGGTCAAGACCAACATCCCGTCTTAGTTCAAATTCTGTAGCTTCAAACACTGCCGAATTATAAGCTTTTTAGTACTGAAGGTCATGGAGACCTTGACTATGACATTTGCCCGAAGTGTCATCTACTGGTGAGGACGAACATCCCTTCTAAGTTTGAGGGTCCTATCCTCAACATTGCCAAGTTATCATGCTTCTTAGTACTAAAGGTCTTGGTGACCTTGATTTTTGCCCTTAGGATCATCTACTGGTGAGGACGAACATCTCTACTAAGTTTGAGGGTCCTAACCATAAGCATTGCACAATTGTTTTTGGTACTAAAGGTCACGGTGACCTTGACCTTTGCTTTAAAGGACATCTACTCTTCAGGTCCACCCTCCCTATTAGTTTGATAGTCCTAGGCCTAATCATTGCCAATGGCTTTTTGCTCTATGTAAAACAAGTGACCACCTCTGTGGGCAGGGCCTGTTTTCACCCCAGGGGGCATAATTTAAACAAAGGACCTCAAGACAATGCTACATACCAAATATTAAATATCAAAGGCCTAGGCCTTGCACTTTCAGACAAGAAGACTTTAAGTTTCCTCTTCCTCTTCCTCTTGGTGTTAGGAAAGGGCTGCGGTTTGAGATTGTGGCACTCCCTGGACTTTTCTCTTACCTTTTTTCCTATATAAGTATATGTAAAATATGTCGACCCCGGGGCATGGCCATTTTTCGCTTCACGGCTATAATCTGAACAATCTTGGCAGAGGTCTACTAGGTGAAGCTATGTCCCAAATATCAAAGAGCCGGGCCTTCTGGTTTCAGATAAGAAGATGTTTAAAGGTGTTCTCTATATACGTCTATGTAAAACATGTCGCCCCAAGGCGGGGCCATTTTTGGCTCCAGGGCAATAACGAACAATCTTGGTAGAGGTCCACCAGGTGAAGCTATGTATCAAATATCAAAGGCCTGGGCGTTCTGCTTTCAGACAAGAAGATTTTTAAAGTGTTTTCCCGATATGGGTCTATGTAAAACAAGTGACGGCGGCGCGGGGCCATTTTTGATCCCAGTGCTATAATTTGAACAACTTTGATAGAAGTGCACTAGATGAAGCTACATATCAAAAATCAAAGACCTGGGCCTTCTGGTTTCAGACAAGAAGACTTTTTATAATTTTTTAGGTAAAAAATCTGCTTTTAGCTCCTGTGACCTCAGTGTGCAATGGACCGAAACCATCTGAACAACTTTAAAGAGGACCAACCAAGGATCATTCCTGTGAAGTTTGATTAAAATACAATTAGTGGTTTAGGAGGAAATGTCGTTTGAAGAAATTGTTTACGGACGGACGCACGACGGACGACGAAAGAAATGTGATCACAAAAGCTCACCGTGTCACTACGTGACAGGTGAGCTAATAAGCAGTTAGATTTTATTGCTGCAAATACCATCTTTCTGACTTGAGCAGATATCTAATGGGTATTGTCTAAAGAAAAACTGTCATGACAGGTCTAAAATATCATTACTTTCTTTTCAGTCCTGTCCTGCCCTAGGTCGTAAGAAGCGAAGCAGTAGGGAAAAGGATGTCAAGTCATATGCTATATATACAAGTGTCATGGTTTCTTTATCAAAAGGTAGAATAAATACCATACAGTATAGTTTAGGCTTCGTTTAGCTGTATATCATGTTTCCGTGGAGAGTTATACAAAAATCGGGTCATGACATGTAATGATAGAGAAAACCATATCACAGACAAAATCAAACGTGTATTAATCGTTATAAAAGAAATAACTCCCATACCCAGCAGAACTTAGGAAACAATGCATACTGTAAAAACTAAATCTACACGGGCGCATATTGGAACCCGACTTTTATGGTGTCTTAGTCTAAAAACTAAAGGAAATGTTGGTAATGCTGATTCTCCAGAGCAATTCAATCAGATTGCCAATCGCTGCAAAAATAGGATGAAACAATATAAAATGTATATAGTATCTTCTGGAACTTCCTGCGTATCTTCACTTGTACTGTTACTGTGATGTTTGGCAGACAAGGCAGGGGACTCCATACATTGTATTTGTAATTTTGAGAAACATCAAAACTAAAGGGCGATATTTCGATCAAGTAAAACTAGTTTCAAGCCCCAGTATTGTTTCTGCAATTCTGCCTTTTTTCTTTATATGGTGTGTATTGCAAGTGTCCTTTTTTGTATTACCGTTGCTTGTTCCTAGTCTCTTCTTCTTCTTCTTTTGTTGCCTTGTGATGGCGATGTTTCGTAATTGTTGCCTTTTCTGTGTAACTTTATTTGTATTTTTGTTGGTAATTCACAACGAGTTTGGAAATACGATTTGTTTTGAATAATTTAATACGATTGTCACTCGTCACAAAACAAATGGGTTAAAACTTAATGTTCTGCAGCAAATTGCTTACATAGTTTTTATTCCTGTTACGGTTTCTAACTTTGCTTCCCTATTTAATTGCACGCAATTGGTATGTCGACCCTCTGACTGAATGAAGACTCCTTCAGTCTGTATCAGAAGATTGGGGTAGAAAATCTTATGCTACCCAGGTTATCCTACCCAGGGTAAGGTAAAAATTGATAATTCTCACTTGTTTGATATGCACTGGCTATAATGGACGTCACATAAGCCATCGTTAAGGTTTACGTAATGTCGTAATGATGTCAGTAAACGCCACAATAATCATCACAATAATGCGGACGTTAGCAATCAAATTGGCTGCATTATCAAAAGATCTATGTTCAGAAATGAAAGGTGTGCAAAAAAAGAATCTATCATGGTGTGAGGGGTAGATAGAAAAATCTGTCCCTCGTGATCACAGTCCGGCAAGCGGAGTAATGCCAGACTGTGTTCGCGAAGGAACGGAGTTTTCTATCTACCCCTCACACCAATGACAGATCATTATAGTATAGAAGATGTCCATGAAAAGCTCTGAGCTTACGATCCAGTAGACCTAGCTTAGGCTTACCCGAAGTTGTTTTTCTACGCATCGATTTCTCATGCGGTTCCTTCTTGTTCGGATATCGATTGTTGATGTTGTGCTGTTTAGTCTTGCAATTGTTTCTTCCTCATCACTCCTTTGTTGCCTCGAAAAGGCTGTGCTTCGTGACTGTAACTTTTTCTGTGTAACTTCATTGATAGTTTTGGTAATAATGTATCGTCTATTATTTCTTTTACTGAAGCTAATAGATTGTACCTTGGCGAAATACTATTTGATTTTTTCCGTTTGCCAATATGTTTTGCATTATCTACGAGTAGAATCCCCGTGTAGCTTTAAGCAAAGGTACCGATGAGGCTTGTAGGATTTACAAGCTGATCTATGTATTCGCAGTCATAAGTCAAATTTTATGTTTGACCTGGCTCAATTCTGACTGCGCAGGATCAAGAAAAAACATATCTTCACGCATCTGTCAAACGCACGCAAATTTAGAATATCATGCGCAGCCGAAGTCTATTGAGAGCCTTACAGTATCCAGTGATTCTACATAAGACGAACAGCGGTCCCTAATCGGACTGCGCGCATGCGCATGTGGATTTGAACTTTCGTTATTCGCCTATGCCCGACGATATTTGTGCTCGCTTAACGCGGCCCAATTACAGCAAATATGTTGTGTACATTCCATGATCCCTAAGTATGTTTCATATTTTCTTTCAGATGGCAGTTCAGGACTCCAGCATGAAGATGATTCTTGCATCGATGAAGTCTTTGTGTACTCTTTGTTTAGTGCACTGGGTTTCATTATTACTATTGACATGATTGTTTCTTTTGTTCTCTTTTGTAAAATAATGGTATCTGAACATATCAGTTTTATAAGTAAAGCTGGAAATGCAAACATCGTAAAATAATAATAATAATAAATGAATAAATGGTCTCTGTTTTGAATGTTTTGAGAACATATATGTTTGGTTTAAACATATTTTATTTGTATAATTTCAATATAATAATATAAACTAGTACAAACATTGATAATTTATACAAATGGGATTCAGAAGAAAGTCAAAAGACTTGTATTAATCTGTATCCCGATGTGTAATCATCAAAGCTTACAATAACAATAGCAATACGTGATTTGAACAACTTACAGCTTAATTAATTGTACTATTTTACATGTTAAACCATGCATCAGAATAAGCAGAAGAAACGAGAATACTTGGGACATTTGTATTCCCTTTATTTCTGCATAACTAGGTATTTTATTTACCATTGATAACCTAATAATCTACTATCTAAAATATATGCATGTTCGTGATTATATGAGATGCTGCAGCTCCACGGGGAATGGAGTCTTGATATATTTTCATAAAAAACACTATAACACAACAACCGTAATAACTCTAAGACAAAAACAAAATTTAGCCGTCAGGATAACTAAATAACGGACCTACGGTCGACTAGCTTGAAATATCTTATTTTGCTATGTTAAAGCATGGGCTGTTTTATATAATTACAGAATTATTTTAGTTTATTTTAATTGCTTATCTAATTTCAAAACGCATGGGCTGTTTTATATAATTACAGAATTATTTTAGTTTATTTTAATTGCTTATCTAATTTCAAAACGTTTAGATTTTAAGATAAAATTCTGTACTGCTGTAAATATTTGTTGATTCTGCATTTCATCCAATTCTTGGCATCCATAAAGGAGAACATTAAGGGTCGGTATATGAATATGAGTCACTGTGTCCAACATTTCTTGTCTTTGATTGCTAAAACGATTACATTTCAAAAGGAAATGATTTGTGTCTTCAATGGCTCCACAGACACACAATGGGTTGTCTAAAATATTTTTAGAATATAGATGTTCACATAGAGAACTACATTTTGTTCTCAATCGTGCGTGGTGAATCTGTCCCAGGCGTTTACCAGCAAAGAAAAAATTGGGTGGGTTAGTAATGTTACTGTTAAGATGACGTTTAAATACCATTTTGCTGGTCTCTGTTTTGAATGTTTTGAGAACATATATGTTTCACGTGTTTACTCTTTCAGCAGACCCAAACAGCTATCTTTACAAACAGTGCAGATGCAGATGAAATGGCTCGTGACGAACTGTGTCATTAGGATCTTCATTGCCATTCTTTCTTCTGATTTTTATTGAAACTTTCTATTTGCAACAATGAGTATGTTAAATTTAAAGACGGAATAGTTCTCTTCAGAAAGCTAGGGTTTGAAGAGTTAACAATTATGACCTGAGGGGCAGCACTGGAAATTACACTGTTAAAACACCGCATACTCTTGAAATTGAAAATCTGTACTTTTTACTACGTAACTGGCGTACAGATGGGAAATTAAACTGAGCCTCGGCAGCGGTTTTCAAATTATCTGGCTCATGAAACGTAAATTCGATCTTCAGTGTTCTCAATGTCCCATGCGGGCACATTATTCACTTGATCACTTTAGTGTATTTACCCTAAATATTAAAAATAAAAATTCCTTGCCATACTTGTCATAAAATTTGAACAAGTCCATTCTAATATCATCTGATGTCTCTAAAATTTCTGGATGGGTGGAGAATAGTAAAGACCCTGATCAGAAGCCACGTTGTCTGATCTGGGTCTACTCTGTATGCACAGGCCTGTCTGTCTTAAAACATAGCGTAATTATGTACCTGAAGCGATCTATCATTTGTTTCAACTTTCAAATTGAAGAATTAGACATAGAATTTGGAAACACAATGCTTCATTTTTCTGGGTAATCCCGTTGCCCTTCCCCCTTCAGATGAAACAAATGGCATTTACATTACCGTTTATTTCAAACAATATCTTTAATACAAATACAGGTAGACATTCTACGCAATGTGGAAAATGGGCTAGTATGTTATATGCGAATAGTGATGGCCCAGGTTAGTGCAACAGCACTGTCCGATTAAGGCTTTATCTTATCCACGATTGATACCTTCCACGTTATACAGTGATTCAGTAAATGATTATTTTGAAAGGCCAATATCGAGAAGAACATCTGTGTAAGTCACTTTAATAACATTGCTCTGTTAATAGGAGGAAAACAGCCATATGTCATGCAAATGTCACCATACCTCCACAAACTTTACTTGTTCACATTACAAAAATATGGCATTTTTTCACGATACAAAACCTAACATTACCTTCTCATTGGTAAAATTTTAGCAGGCTATGTCTTCCCCTCTTTTGGTCTAATTAGGTTCAATAACAGGTGCAGGCTTTTGGTGGACATCTCCTCACTTATGTCTAATGCTAATCCTAGGAGAATGGCAGCCAAGGTCAGCTCAACTGCTCATATAGGGATCTTGAACAAGTGGTCATTTCATATTAAATTTATGAAATGAGCTTCAGCGAGTTTCACTAACTTCACATGAAATGACCATGAATGTAAGATTATGTTTATCATATGACTTTTAAACTTTATATTATGGCCGTAGAAGTTGAGTTCAACAGAAAACATGACGTTGGCACGGACGGCGCACCAAGTGTTATGTAACGTGTGCCATTTTTATGACGTTATTCTTTGAATAATAAAGATGTCATATGATAGATAGTATTATCGCAAGGGTATGGCTTTCACATTTTTATTTCCATACTTTTATTGATTAATCAAGACGTTTAATAGTTGATACTGCATCAATGTTTAACCACTAAAATGCCAAGAAGACCTGCATCTGAAAATGTCGTCTGTTTATGTCGTCTGCTGAATATTCTTGCAAACTTTTCAAACCTATTTTTGCATACAGGCAAACAGTGTGGACCCTGATCAGACTGCAGTCTGATCTGGGTCCGCACGGTTTGCAAAAATGACTGTTAGAATTACAAGCAGATGATGAACCAGACGACAATTGTTGTGATTGGCAGTTTAAGGGTTAAGAAACGATCATTTGAGCCGCGTCATGCAAAAACGTGTCTTCAGACGCGCAGTTTGATCAGGGCCTTTGCTGTCCGCTAACAGAAAAATTTGACACTATAGAATGTATCAATGGAGAGCAAATGCCCCGATGAGATATTGCGTATGCGCGGGATGAATTGAATTTATGCGTTCTGCGCATGTTCGAAGACACGTTTTGCTTTACCTGGCCTATTTACATCGCATATGTATTTTGGAACAATTCAATACAAGAAACACTTCCCTTTACCTAGAAAATTAAATGATATGACAACCTGAAGATACAGCCATTATAAGTTATTTTCATGCTAGGTCAAAACCGTATATATTTTAGCCTTTACCACGCTCTTGGCTAATTCAGCAGACGATAAACTGATTATCATTTTTTCTTATTTTTCCCAGAAAACAGGATTTGACATTCATGCAAATTGTCTCTAAGATGATTTTCTTCTTATTTTCCTAGAAAACTGGTTTTGACATTTCATGGAAATTGTCTCCTTAGAGTCTTAATGTCTAAACCTGTTATCTGAGAAAAATAAGGATAAATGTATCAATATGGCATCTGCTGAAAAGTTTACCCAGAGTAATCAGTGTTAATATGCATATGGATATCCAGCATCTCGCATCCTTTTCTTTATCCAGTGGGAATATCGACTAATATCCTTAAACACACTAGGCTCATCAGCCACCGTGCAGTTACCTCCAGACGATGCAATACCTGAAAATAACGGTAACGAATAAAGGTCCCTTAAATATTCGAACACATAAGGGGAACTTATACACTTTCTAGAGAGACAGCTCTGTCAATACTGTTTTGCTCCCTTCTGAACAATGGTCTACTCAAAAAGGTAATAGTTTGCTCCCAGGAGAAGACCCCGTTTCAGAATAGGCTAGGCACGCAGGTAAATACCCAGGAAGTCATAAACGCTGTATACCTTTTCAAAAAAAGTCGGTTAATCTATCATTGACCGGCGCGGGATCGCGCCGGTCTCTTAATACAGCTTTGGATTTTTACATAAGGGAGCGTGTTAGCTCTCAAAGGATTTTTAAAACCGCATCGTACCTTAATTTTGCAACATGAAGTTACATCGTATTTATGGCGTAATAGTTAGCAGCTTCGGCTGTCACGCGGACGGGCGTGAGTTCGAATCACGCAGTTTTTGTTGTTGTTTTTTTTTCAAATTCAGTACGTGTTTTCATGGTGACATTTTTTTATGTTGGTCTACAACCAGTATTTTTTATTTCTTTAGGTGTGCATGATTATTGCACATCTTTCCTGTATTATGTGTAAAATGGCATGCAAAGCTATAAATGGGATATATGGAGGGCAAAGTTACAAATGTGATAAAGATGTCCGTCCTACTCATACTATATTTAATTTTCTCAATATGGGCATAATAATCACCTTTCATCAGGTTAACAAGCCGATGCAATGAAGATTCCATCAAAACCCAATTTTATAAAGTAAAACTGGCTTTATTAGTTGCATTTATCAATTTTGTTATTTCTGTTCTAAAGCTCGTACGGTACGTGTACGTGCGCGTCACACTGCGATAAAGTTTTTTTTTGTTTTTGTTTTTTTGTTTTTTAATTTCCATATCTCAACAGTCACGTAACAGAAAACATTCATATTTGGAGCATGTGTACATAGGAGGGTCTTCTGTGATTCTATAAGAATGGACACGGAGTTCAAGCCTCGGAATGGGGCTAGAGGTCAAAATCTGGGACATTTCTGTAAAGTGCTCTTATGCTGCGGTTAAGTTTTTAAATGCTTATATCTTGATAGTCAGTCGTCAAAAAAGCCCTCATATTTAGAACTTGTGTATGTACATGTCATCTTCATTCAGGTGCATGGTCACCTATGTTTTATAAAAAAAAACTAAAAGGGTTCTTCACGTGCAATGTCCACCTTTGTTGTTGCCATGATAATTTTACATAGTGCAATGCCCAGTCATGTTCACATTTGCATAGCTGTTTTCATTGACCGGTTGGTTTTTCTATTAGTTTGAGTTTGACATACTGCAGGCATTAATTGCAAGAATCATACATTGAGCATATTATAATACATTTCAAACAACATGAATCATCTCCACATTAAAAAATATTACAGTACAGTCCCCGTCTGTTCTTTATTTTGCACGCTCATGTGGTTTGCACGCTCACGTGTTTTTTTAGTGTGTTTTTTCACGAGAAATTTCTCGGCATTATATACCTGATACTTGTCAGATTAATGTCCAATTTATTCTCATTTCAATCAAAGACTTTAATAAACCTTAATAAAGCATACATTAAAGAATCACATTGTTGTTCTTTTTCACCTATTACATTGAAAATTTATTAAACTTTAGTATACCCTTGTCCCATATCTCTAAGTAAACATGAACAAAAATTTGCGCCGATACTTAGACGTTTACGTCTAAATATTTCGTCTTGTGTGTATTCATTCACCTTTACACTTTACCAGACTCTCAAAGATCACTAAAATCCTTTTAGAATCTATTAACCCTTAAAGCGCCAATCACAGCTGCAGCAGACGACATTTTTTTTTTTTTTTTTTTTTTTTTTTTTTCAGAGAAAACAAGCCTTGACATTTCATGTGAATCCATTCACATGAAATGCCAAGACTTGTTTTCTCTGAAAAAAAAAATAGAATGTCGTCTGCTGCAAATTTTGCTTGGTGCTTTAAGAGTTAAACTTGGTTTAGAACAAGTCCATTTGACTACTTAGTGGTATGTCTAAAGTGTGTCTAAACATAACAGTTTTGGCCCTGAGCTCAGGTTTTTCTGGCTAACTAGTTTGGGTAAATAGGATAACACGTGAAAATATAATGCAATGAATGTTTACTGGCCATTATGTTGCGCGGGATTCCATGTTTTGAATTGGAATTTCAATATTCCCCAAATGACGTAATGGTCACTAAACAATCGTTTAGTTATACTGACGCAAAACACTTTATATCAATCGTGAAAGGTTAGAATTATTATTATTGTTATTGCACGACCTGAAGGGGTGCCCTAAACTTACCTTGTGTGTCCGTTTGTCCGTAGTCAGTTAGCGATAAATGTGTGATTAATTAGCGAAAATGGCCTTGAAACTTCAACCATTGGGAATATTTTAATATTTTTGGATACTGATAGATGCCAATAAGATCTAGCCAATGGACCTCCCAAGTGTCAGATTTTATTGACCGAGGCTTTGCCGAGCATATAAATATTAAAAGGAGAAAATGGTCATAACGCTTGAACAGTCTGGAATATTTTGATGATTTTTCGCATTCTGATTGATGCCATCTACATCTAAGCATTTTGTTTTTGCATACGAAGAGATACCAGCATGATCCAGCCAATGGTCTTGCACTCGGTATTGGTTCATTACTTCGGACAAGTTATGGCGCGGAAGCCTGCCATTAGATACGGGTCATGCATTTTAGCCAAAGGTTGATTATTATAATTATTATTATTACTCCTATTATTATTATTATTATTATTATTATTAATATTATTATTATTATGAATTTAATAGGTGCTACTATATCCGTGCGTCCAAATTATCATCACATTCTTCATAGGTGGGTTGGCCAGATCTAACTGAATTTGATTTCAGACCACGCTTGACTTCTAGTCTACTGCATGAATTCCGATATAACGTCCAAGTCAACAATATTTCAGTAGTACAGAGACATTGCCTCCAAAGTTGTGGGACTTTTACCCGACCCGATCACATGAATTCGGGCCCTGCTTAGTTATTAGCAGTTCTGCCATGGAGGCTTTAGGCAGCCCATCTATTTCGCGGGCCCCGATGGGCGGGGGCCATGCTTTCCAAATACCGAAAACTAGTGTACGTCGATGACAAGTACAACGACAATATACTATCGTTTGCTTACCTGTGTCGAAGTTGTTTTTTTTTTTTTGTTTTTTTTTTTTTTAAATTATCACGTAAAAAAAGTGTTAAGTCTATGGGTTATCTAAAAATCAACATCAAAGTGTACTTTGTGCACAAAACGCATCATGCTTAGCTTGTAAATAGACGGAGAACGGATAGAAATAAAATTCGAAGTGGAGACAAAATTAAAGACGGCTGCGATCGCAAATTTGGTAGACTGACGTCAGAAGTCTCGTGATTCAACCTCTTGCAATTGGAATACTTGGCGTTATTGGTTATTGTGTTGCTATTATTGGAACGGCCGTCGTGTCAATAGGGTCTGCCAAATCAAGGAATGCTTATTGTTTTTCACGATAAGCACAGAACCACCCATGCAAGCGTGTGTTGGACCATCACATTTTTGGTCACCAACATCACTGGTCACATCGGTTGTCTATAGTAGTGCGTCTGCACGCTGAATCGCTCCGCGGTTCGGGGAACTGGAAGCAGTTCCCGTTGGACGCACTTATTATTAAACTAGAGAAATAGCAAAACTATCATAATATCAAAACGGGGGAAGAGAGAGAAAAGCTTACAATTACATAGACTTAGCGTCAGTTATGTCACTAATAAATTACGTGCCAGAAATTTTATAATTGATGATAAGCTTTCAATAACAAAGCAACAATGTCGACTGTGTGATATCACGTTTAAACCTTAGAGCACTGAGCAAAACTGTTTGCAGAGCAGCAAACTACAATGATCTCATATGAAGTCTCAATGTAACCGTAACTCTAATTTTCGTTGTATTTTTGTTGTTTGTTTCCAAAATCAACCTTTACATAATTTAGTTTAGGTGACTGTCAGCATACTGTACCCCAATCGATGCAAACATAGGGAAAACAAAACAAATTTGCCGTGCCACGGGAGAAGTGTTCTTATCGCACATGCGAACTAAGAAGACGCATATCAGCTTGTGTACCCTTACATCAGGACTACTTAGATAATCATTGGCTATGTCGACTGTGTCGACGAACAGGGATGTTCCTAAAGAGCTTGTTGTCCGCAGGCTGTTCGTTGTGTTTACTGTTCGCATATGACAAAATTATCCTATTTTCTCATGGCACGGTTAACTGCAGTCCTTAACCTTACCCTGAATATACCAGGTGCCAGTTGCGGCTTTACACATCAATGGACTGCCAAGGTCTTCCTGAAAATGAAATTGATTGTGTCTCATAAATGCCATTGGACGTAAAACAAATCGAAACGAAAAGAAATGAACCTTGAGAACAATACATACACAAATACACATAAGAGTTTTCGGCCGATGCTATTTTCGGCCAATTAGGCATCATCGACCTCACTTTTTTGTTTTCAAAAATCCTAGAATGGACTCAATGACCAAAAAGGAGGAGAAATTCATGGATAGAAGAGAACCCGTGTTTTATTCTTATTTCCTCATAGAACACATGTCTTGAATATTTGTTAGAATCGCCTCAGAGAGGCGATTCTAACAAATATCCAAAACATATATTGCTTGAAGGTTTAATGCATATTCTTGCATAATTTCTCATTGTCACATCTTGAGCGAAGGTTTTGTGACTTTCAAATTGTCATTATAACGAAAGTCGTTGTATCGAGTGTCGGTATAAAGAGGGTTGACTGTAGAAATTTAGGTAGTTGTGAAGCCACTACAAAAACAGCAGTTTCTATGGTAGCATTTTGTAAACATTAAAAGGCTAATAACTTTCTTATTTCACGACAATTTCGAATGAAATTTGCACCAAAATATGTTAATCTTAAAAGTCTTTATTTTCAGATAATGTTTTAATGAACGTTTTCCTTTAAAGCGACAAAGATTTTGACTTCCAGTCACTATTTATATGAAACAGAATGAACTGTTAAGACAGCAGCTTAGATCATAGTTCTTTCAAGTAAACGAAACTATTCGACAACAGATCAGTCTTTAACAGCTACAAACTTATTATATCAGGCGAAACAAAATTTAAACTAAACAAGCAGCACTATGCTTATACATTTTTTGCTTTTTAGGAATGAGAGGCGGACTAACATACGAAAACCATCACGAAAACTCGCCTATATAGTTTTGACCCCCTTAAACCCCGCTTTTATACAGTAAAAGTGGGGTTTACAGGGGTATACATTATTTTTTCTGCTCCAAAACATAGATTCGCCGAGGTGGTTCTAACAAGTACCAACAATCTATGTTTTGAGCAAAAATATGATAAACTACCAGAATTTTTCATCTGAAAGTTAACATTTTTAGTGGTAAAATTCTCAATATATTACTGCCTATACAGACATACCTTTAAATGAGTATCTGTTTAATCGATAAACAAGGGACTAAACTTTTTATTGTTTAAATGTTTGGTTTCTTTTGTTTTTTGTGCATTGTATATTGAATTATCCAGCAAAACCAGACTGGTTGCCTGTAAATACTCAGGTCGCCAATGGTAGCCTAATTGTTGATATGATTTACGCCGGGCTGGAGTCCGGCGTATCTATTTGAGGTTGTTTTTGTAAAATGTGTATGCATTTGAAGAACATCGGTTTTCTTCCAGTTTATGGGTTCTTAGTGGGTTATATATAACTATTCACCACCACTTTTTTGTTATTATTTTGCAGCAGAGAACTGTGCTATTGGTAACATAGTGAAATAAAAAAAATGGGAAGTACCGTGTAGAATGAATGTAGCAGTGTGGGTTTTGCTCATTTAAAAGAGAAATGAGCAGTTTTCCCGTAGGAGCCCCAATTTGACCATTCGACCTGAAATGAGCTTGTTGCTGTCAATATTCGTACACGTTTGAATTTTTTCATTTCGTTTTTTTCGTCGTACTAGGAAGAAGAAACAAAAGATATTTTTCTTTGTTTACGATTGGAAATATGCATTCTTAAATCGAACGGATTATAAGCTGGTTTAATAATACAGTTTAATTTGATATTCAAGCATGGAAAGATTTGGGCCGAAAACAAACGTTATGAGTGGAGAAAAGAACGAAACACTGCTACATCTATTAGATGATTTCGGATATAGTATATTCGGCCTAGGTTATGGATGGAGACATGTAATTATGTATGCGGGCTAGAAAACAGACGATCATAGTTGATTTTTTTACATAGCTCTGATAACGTCTATAATGTTTTTATCGTTGAGTATTGCGATAATTTATATAATTACAACATTTCATAAATTATAACATTTTTCCACTATACTACGATCTATAGGGAGCTAAGTAATGCATGATAGATTAGTTTCCCGGCGTATTGATGCTTTGCATCAATATTTTCTTGTATTTTGTTACAGTTCTGTTAGGTTTATTATGATCCCTTTATTCCTGAAATACAATTAGCATACATACATCACACCAATCCTTCCCTCCATTTTCGACTCCGGCACACAGCTCCTGATCTGAGTAGAAAGTTTTGTAGTGTCGCAGGCAAACAGATCCGTCTATTATAGGAACAGTAATCTGGTTCATTATATCCTCGTTACCGGTGTCTGTATGGAAAAAGCATTACTTTAACCTTTACTACTCTCTGGGCTAATTCAGCGGACGACATACTTGTGATATTTTTCTTATGTTTTACCAGAAAACAGGATTTGATATTTCATGCAAAGTGTCTCCACTGGAGACAATTTGCATGAAATATCAAAACACTGTTTTCTGAGAAAAATAAGAAAAATATTTAAATGTTTTCTGCTAAAAATTTTACTCAGTGTGCTAAGTGTTTACAAGACTCTGTAATGTGCACCCACATGTTCTCACATAATATATAGCGAAAAAAGAATAAGAATTTTTTGCACTTTTTAAATCAATTTTTCAGTTGTTTGTTACATTTAGCAACAATTTTTACTGCACAGGTCTGCGTCAATATGCTTAATAAACAAACGCTTCATCATTTCCCAGATTATATAGTGTAATTGACATGATTTACACAGCCCTAGATTAGAGGGGTATCAATAGAAATATATTTTATTTCTTTACACAACTATATGTGATGAGTACTCATTACAAGTGCCTCGAGGCGATTCGAAAGAGTTACTACAACTTTTGTGAAGAAATGAGAAAAATATTGTCAAAACTTGAGTTATGTAGACGTATGCCTTAGAGGTATACACTCAATAGGCTTAACATGCCTCACACTTTACACGTTTGCGTAAGTTAACAGAAGTTCTGCTCAACTCGAGAATAGAGGATATGTATATTGCCCAATACTGCAAATGAACAGACTTAATTAAGCTGAGTCTCTTTTCATTTCTTCGATATGTTCTTTGAATCAAAAGGATCCATTTTTACAGAACTTATTCTAATTATAGTAATATCTGTGAGAGAAATCAAACATCTTTAGCTTTTCAAAAAAGACCTGCAACTAATTTGCTGAAAACAAAACAAGGGAAAAAAAGCAAAATGCATCCTCTTTACAACGTCAATATTTGTTCCCCAATAATTTGTGTTTGAAAACTTAATTTGTTGTTATAAAGAAAATTGGTATCAATACAGAGAGGTTGCAGAAATCAAAGGGACGCTATAAAGAATTTTGCTGTTAAAGTCAACCCTCTCTATACCGATATTAGAAACAACGACATAAATCGTTACCATGAAAATTTGACTGGCATGAAACCCTCGCATAAGTGTTGACAATAAATCAGAAATCATACAAGAATAATGTTGTTAATACTTCAAGAAACATGTTTTGAATGTTTGTTAGATCTAAATCATATATATTATGTGAGGAAATGAGAGCAAAGCAAGCCCTTCCTTACATATCGTCCTGCTGCGTTTAAAGAATCTTTACAACAGCATATTTATTTAATGGCAACATCTTTGGTAGCAACTGTTATCGTTGATCATAGTTGTACCATGGTCCACAGATGAATCGTTATAAGGAGGGCAATGAATGCTAATATAAAATGTTGTATAAAGAGTCAAATTAAAATGGAATATTTAATTTACTGATGTATATATACTCACTGTGGGTACTGCCCCAACCTGGAACATAGCAGATATCACCAACAGTAAAATTATAACCTGAAGTTGGCAAACATGCTGGTCTTGTGTAAGCATTATACCTAAAACAATGAATATCAGATTATGACGTAAAAGGAAATGTCGACGCCTTATATAAAAATACCGCATTCTTACGACATGAAAGTCGCAACACAGGAATGAAGCATAGCTGAAAAAATTCCCGCCGATCGTGGGAATCGAACCCCGTCTGACCGTATAAAAATCCAGTGTTGTAACCACTGAGCCAAAGAGTCGACTCCCTGACGCAGTTGTCAGAGATTGAATACATACTTAGAAGCTATGCGTAATCTGCCAAGGCAGATAATCGAAGGCAGGAGTGCTCGGTCTGTAACACTCCCCCTTTTCAAGGAAGTCATCATTTATGATGACGTGGAGCCATTTTCAGCGTATAAAGTCCTATCCCGGACGAGCCCAATCCTACGACATGAAAGTCGCAACACAGGTATGAAGCATAGCTGAAAAAATTTCCCGCCGGTCGTGGGAATCGAACCCGGTTTGTCCGGAAAAAAATCCAGTGCTCTAACCACTGAGCCAAAGAGTCGACTCCCTGACGCAGTTGTCGGAGATTGAATATATACTTAGAAGCTATGCGTAATCTGCCAAGGCGGATAATCGAAGGCAGGAGTGCTCGGTCTATAACAGCATGAAAAAGGAAAAACTGAGAAGTAAAAACATAACGAGTAATACAGACCAGAGGGTAAATTCGGTACAATAACTATCTACTCAAGATATTCGGATACCTTAACCTTTACCACTCTCTAGGCATTTTCAGCAGACGACAAATTGATAATTTTCTTATTTTTCCCAGAAAACAGGATTTGACATTTCATGCAAATTGTCTCCTTAGGAGACTATTTGCATGAAATGTCAAATCCTGTTTTCTGGGGAAAATAAGAAAAATATTTCAAAATGTCGTCTGCTGAAAATTTTACCCAGAGTGCTAAGCATTAAGGGGAGTGGATTCACTTGGCAGATTTTCTGCCATATTTTACAAGGGAAACACATTTTGTAAGTTCCTGTTTGCTTTCTTGCATACAAAAATGGTATAGTAGATATCCAGAAATAGACAAGTCCCACCTGAAAACGGATCTACTCAAAAAGAAAAATGAATACTACCAGGGCAGTAAATTCCTGTCCTTTCAGAATCAAATCCTTTTCAGAAGGGATGCAAAACCATTATGACATTAGAGTTACCTGCCTTGAAAGAATCTATTTCCCATAACTCCATGTAGTACTTCTAAAATTTGAGTGTTTGTCTACCTGGTGATACATCTAAAACATTAGTGCCTGAATTGCAAACACTGTAAGTCCTAATCAGACATCAAGGTTATGTGACGACTGATCTGGGTCTCTCTGTCCGAAGACTTAAAGTAAATACGACAAAATTCAAGACATAGTATATCGAGTATATGACGAACTCTTTCATCTTGTCGTTTTTGCAACTTCTTAAAGCAGTATTTTCCTAAAAATCTATGTATTTTTTTTATTACTAATATAAAGTTATTTTTCAAGTGAACTCCTCCTGGCTTAGATTTCCATTCACTTCACACCCCTTTTACAAGAAGAAAATGTAATTTTCGCACATATTTGAGCCAATTAAATTTTAGTGACCCGGTCAAAAACTATGTATAGGAGCATGTATATTCTCAGTGAAATATAACCTGATTTACACACCAAATGAGCAGTTTGCTAAATGATCCAAACATTGAAAATGTTTTTAAAATAGATAAAGTTTATTCTATTTTGAGCAACAATGGTTTGGGACATTTTACGCAAATATAAAACTTTAAAGGAAAATGCATGTCAAATAACAAAAATATTAGAAAATAAAAAGTCTATTAAGCAGAGCATTTGGTGAAAAAAAATATGTTTATACTCAACAAAAGATCCGGAGGAATTAGTCACTTCATTTTTTACATACATAACAAACATAAAACACAAAATATATTTGGCTCTTTCTTTGGCGGCTATTCACCCGATGATCATAAAAACTGCATATCTATCTGTTTACTTGATTAAGCTTCTTACGTCCCCGAAAACAAAACATACAGACCTTTGGAGGTCTTATCTAGGATGTTTGACTCCAACCTTGCATTTCAGAAATGAAGAATGAGCGAAGTGAGCTCAGCTTTGGAATAGGACAGGACCGTATAGAGGAGTTGATCACGATTGTTATTTCCTCTGTTTGCAGCAAAAGATTGGCTCAACTGATCCCCAGATTGGCAAATGATTTAGGTTGATCTACAACCAAGCAAACTGGCGATTCTAATAATAACAGACGCAAGCATGGTAAACAATGCAGACCATGTTAATACAGTTTTTGGGAGAATAAAGAAGGTCCAGAAAGCAGACCAAGTGATTATTCCCTTGATAAGTTGCACACTTGTACTACAGATGCAGACAATTCTGAAATAGTGTCAAAAGGACATAATTCCAACTGTTTGCACACTGTAAAAAATCAGGTTGCTTAACTTTTGATATTTGCAGTAATGCCGAACAAGTTGTTATTGTGGATTTAAATAATGCCCGGTTTACACACACACACACACACACACACACACACACACACACACACACACACACACACACACATATATATATTATTGCCCACTAGCACTTTCTTATACTGAAGCAAAAACTGAACTGACCCACTTGAGGCAGCTGTAAATTACCCATCTATAGTGTTATCTAATTGCCCAGTAGCTGACCTTTCTTCAAGACGAACATCAAAAAGTAGTGCTTATGTAATGAAGAATAGTAAACGATACCCACTGAGTACCACTTATACTGTTCTACCCAAGAATAAATCAGTACCTGCATAGAGGCAGGTAAAGGTGCTAAGTCTTAGATTTTTAAACATATATTGTGTATAAATTACAATCATTTAAATTGTCATTTTATAAACAACTAAACAGCCGGAAGAAGTATTCACTTCATTTATTAAATACATAACATATGCCTAGTTGTCAACCCAATTATTGTTGATAGCTATGCTTCACTCTTTAATTGCACGACGGCGGTTCGGGCCTCAGACTCAATGACGGCCTCTTCGTTAAACTTTAACCTGTGGGTTGGGGCTTGACGATATGTCTTTGGCCTGGCCCGCCGTGGTTCAACTATTGGTTTTCATTTACTCTGGCATACAGAAGAATTAGCCATGAGTACTCGTTTTTGTTTATCATTGTGATTAATTTGATTTTTATGTTTTCGCTTTGATGCATTGACGGAAATGGGAGCCTTTATGCGAACCGAATTTTATGTATTTCTGTTTTAAGAGTAGCATCGGGACCCAGGGTGAAGTTGGCTAGCTGTAAAAGTGCTTTAAAACCCCCAGTGGATTATTCTACTGACCATTCTAAGGAGGTGGTCCCGGTATTAGTCGCACTCTTTGTTGCTTTGTGGTTTATTCTGCGAGGCGATTTGTTTTATGCCTTACTTTGTGCTATTTTGTTCTTGTGTTTTTCAGTCCTTTTAGCATTGCGATTACCTCGCTTGGGGAAGAGAGAGTTAATCTTAGTGTTTTTCGTACGTTTGTTCGATTTGCGCTTGTTTGGTTTTGTCTGTTTCCTCTTCCTTTTGGTGTCTGAGAATGGCTGTGGCACCCACTGGACTTTTCTCTTACCTTTTTTTTATACATAAACACAAATATATTTGGCTCTTTCTTTTTGGGGCTACTCACCCGATGATCTTAAACACTGAATATTTAACTTTTTACCTCATTTAGTTTCTTACGTCCCCCGAAAACAAAATATACAGACCTTTGGAGGTCTTATCTAGGATGTCTGACTCCACCCTTGCATTTCAGAAAAGAAGAATGAGCCAAGAGAGCTCGGCTTTGGACTAGGACCGTATAGAGTTGTTGATCACGATCATCACCCAGTGGTGGATTGTTATTTCCTCTGTTTGCAGCAATAGATTGGCTGAACTGATCCCCAAATAGGCAAATGATCTAGATTGATCTACAACCAAGCAGACTGGCGATTCTCATAATAACAGACGCAAAAAGGGTGAGAGAAAGGTCCAGGGAATGCCACAATCACAAACCGCAGCCCTTCCCAGACACCAAGAGGAAGAGTAAACCGACAAAACCAAACAAGCACAAACCGAACAAACCTATGAAAAGCACTATTAGCTCTCTCTTCCCCAAGCGAGGCAATCGCAATGCCAAAAGGACCGAAAAACACAAGAACAAAATAACACAAGGTAAGACATAAAACAAATCGCTTCGTAGAACAAACCACAAAGCAACAAAAAGTAAGACTTACACCGGGACCACCACCTTAGAACGGTCAGTAGAGTAAACCACTGAGGGGTTCAAAGCACTATTACAGCTAGCCAACTTCACCCTGGATCCCGATGCAACTCTTAATACAGAAATACATAAAAAAATCGGTTTGCATAAAGGCTCCTAACTCAGTCAGTGCATCAAAGCGAAAACATAAAAATCAAATTAATCACTGTAATAAGACGACATCACGAAAACATGCCTATATAAATTTGACCCCCGCCAACCCCACTTTTATATAGTAAAACTGGGGTTTACAGGGGTATACATTATTTTTCTTATTTTGCTAAATAATATAGATTGTGGGTACTCATTAGATCCGCCTCACCGAGGCGGTTCTAACGAGTACTCACAATCTATGTTTTGAGCAGAAATATGAAAAATATCGGGGGTTTTATCTGAATTTTTTTTAGTTTTTGGAGATGAAATCTTCTATATATTTGAATAGGCATGTTTTCGTAATGGAGTACTCATAGCTAATTCTACTGTATGGCAGAGTAAATGAAAACCAATAGTTGAGCAAGCATGGTAAACAATGTAGACTAAGTTAATATAGTTTTGGGGTGATTTAGGAAGAACAAACGAATTTGATAGAATCAAATGAAGCCCCCCTGAAATCGTAAGCAATGAGACATGGGTTAATCTTCTTAGTGTCATCCTTTGATTTTTATTATTCCTTGGGACTGCGTTCTTAATCCCTGTGAAAATAATTCATTTTAATTATTTAAATAGTCGTAAAATTGGTTCAGAAATGAGAACGTTAATGGGTATAGAAGATCTAGAAAATAGTACATGGAATCCGCCATTTTATGTGCGTAGGTGATGTCAAAAACACCGTATATGCAACTATCTGAACCAATATATATTATCAAGTAGCTCACATAAGCAGCACATCCCTGTCAACAGGCAGCTTTTAATTAATGTCATAAAAAATCAAATATATAATGAAAAAGTCCAAAATGGCAGCGACCATGCTCCAAGTTATTAACGCCTTTAAATTACAATATATTTCTTATTTCTTTAACCAACTTTACATACATAGTTAGTTTACTAAAGTTGCATATTCTAAGGTATACGGCATAATTTTATTCATATTTATACATTGCATTTGGTGGGACTTTCCCGTTTACAATAAGAAGATAAAGTATTAAACCTTGAAATAGTTAGTAAACATACTTACTGGATAGACCCATCTATGATGACCAGTGCTATGTCGTTCTCAATTGATGTCCAGTTAAAGGCAGGGTGCATAATCACACTTCTCACGCGGTACTCTCTTTCATAGGGATCTTTGTTATTTATGTTATATTCCCCGGCGTATACCTTCCACTGTCTCAGATCAATGTCACTCACGCTATAACCAGGCCTAGAAATTAAATTAACCTTTACCACTCTCTGGACAAAATCAGCAGACGACATATTGATGATATTTTCTTATCTTTCCTAGTAAATAGGCTTTGACATTCCACGCAGATTACCTCCTTAAGAGACAATTTGCATGAAATGCCAAAGCCTATTTTTTTCTTTAGGAGACAGTTTGCATGAAATACTAATGCCTATTTTCTGGAAAATAATAAGGAAAATAATTCAAAATGCTGCTCGCTGAATATTTGACCCAGCATACTGAGCGTTTAACAATTATGCTAGGTACACGAATAAGCATGATGCTACACAGGTATCATACCGTTTTCGGCGTAGAAATTATTTCAGGTAAGGAGAACGGGTCCGTGAGTCTTGTTTCGGCGTAGAAATTATTTGAGGCAAGGAGGATGGGTGCCTCTGAAAAAGGGTTAATGAATATGTTAGAATATTTGTACAATTCAAACGCTTTGTGTATGTATATTAAAAATGAAACACCTTTCCGCTAAAAAGACACAAGCCTAGCAAACCTTTCTGCTCATTCGCAAAATGACTCATAAAAGCAAGGGAGCCGTTCAGAACGCTACAATCGCATTCAGTAGCCAGTAGCTGAATAATCTTGAAATCGATTATTTTTCAACCAGACTATGTAATGCCAGATTGTTGACATTTATTTTGCCATTTTTTTACATTCATTGTTCTCAGCATTTTATAGTAGTTGTGGTCATGGTACCCAAGCCATAATCCAAACTCATAAATCCGTAAACGAATGACGAATCAGAATGTCCAGACCTTCAGACGTGGACCCCAGAATAAAGGGTGTCGTCAGGCGTCCGCGGATAGTAAGCATTACTTGGTAAGCAAGCTTCGCCCACCATGCCCATGGGCCTGAACGGAGGAAATGTAGGTAGTTGAAGTCGTTTAAACAAGGTACCTGTAATTGAAAATATTGATCTTCTCCGCGTATGTGTATTTTACTGCTCTCGGTGCACATATTGCTGATCTGACCGCGGATTACATATTTGAAGAAAATACTAATAGTGACCTTGGCTGATCTTTAGCAGGATGCTAATGCTCTCCTCAGAGCTGCAGGATGGCGTTGATGTTAAAGGTCTTCCAGATTACAATTCCCTGTCCAAAAGCCTGTTGTATAATTGTTACCACAACCGATACCGTGTGCAGTTGACCGTTATTAAGCGATGATTCGTTTTTGCTTTCACCGTTTTGTTCATTTTAGAACTTTAATTCTACATGATTTTTCTCGGTAACAATGCCTTTCGTAGGTTGTGTCCTGTAAGTTTGGTACTCCATGGACCATTCAGTTAAGGTTTAAAAAAGGTATAATTGTGGGAGCCAATTCACCCTACTCAAAGGAAACTTGTTTAAACGTACAACATTCTTCCGTGGAGTTTTGATCATGGAATTTTTTCTACGGTCATTCTCCCCCTTCACCTGATTCTTGAAGGAAAGAATGGCAAAAGAATTGCACAGTGCTGATTTACCGCTTAGAGGACTAAGCCTGCCCAGTAAAAAGTGTGGTTAGAAAACCTGACCGCGCTTGACATGACCCCATTGTGTTCAGTGGCCCGTAAAACCGCAACACAAACTTGTTGGAACGTACCTGTCACTATCGCCAAAAGGCAGTTCATAACAGACGTTGGTCGAACAGAGCAAATTTACATGTGAAGGTAATATTGTAAGCAATTTCAGAGAAGCTTTATTAGGGAAATGCAATTTTGGCATTTTAATCACTACATCTATTCTAAGTAAACATTATGGAAATGAGACAACAAATTTTGGAATGCTAAAATGGTGCAATTAAAAATAGGATATGGCACATTTAATGACAGTAATGCCAAGACAAAAATAGATAAAAAAAAAAAAAAAAAAAAAAAAAAAAAAGGATAACCACGGGGTTAAATGTTTAAAGTGTACTTAATTGAGTACTCTTAGCGTATGGTGTCCCAAACAAGACATAAAAGCACTGAAATAATTATAACAGGTTTTGCATTTCTGCACATTGACACCAATGTGTTTATTACTGTGATCTTGGTATGTTTTTTTGTCTTTGGCAAATGTTTTATCACAGTTGTTGAATGGGCAGATTTTGATTATGTATCGTCCTTTTCCATGATAAATGACGGTTGAACTCGGATTTCTTGTGCGATGCGCTACGCAGCAATTACACAAAAATACATTACTGTGTTTCTGTTCGCTATGTTTTAACAGCGCATCATTTCTACCAAAGTGCTTTTGACAGGTGGTGCATTTTGGTTTCGCATTTTAATCACTACATCTGTTCAAAGTTAACATAAGGAAAATGAGACAACGAATTTGGAAATCTAAAATGGTGCAAGTAAAAAACGGGTAAGGCAAATTTTGTGACAGTAATGCTAAGTCAAAATAGATAAAAAAAAAAGGATAAAACCATACGGTTAAATGTTAAAAGTGTACTTAATTGAGTACTCTTTACGTATAGTGTCCCAAACAAGACATATGAAAGCACTGAAATAATTATAACAGCTTTGGCGTGTGTGCGCCTTGACAGAAATGAGTTTATTAATGAGATTTTGATATGTTTTTTTTTTCTTTGGCAAATGTTTTATCACAGTTGTCGAAAGGGAAGGTTTTGATTATGTATCGTCCTTTTTCATGATAAATGACGGCTGAACATGGCTTTCTTTTGCAATGCGCTACGCAGTCTTTTCAGAAAAAACGCATTATTGTGTTTCTGTTCGTTATGTTTTAACGACGCATCATTTTTTCAAAGTACTGGTGACAGGTGGTACGTTTTGATTTGTCAAAATTGTCCATTGTCAGATGCCGCTTAAGGCTCCATCTATGTGCAATAATCACAGACGTCGCATGTGAAAAGGATAAGAGAAAAGTCCAGGGAGTGCCACAATCACAAACCGCAGCCCTTCCCAGACTCCAAGAGACCGACAAATCCAAACAAGCACAAATCGAACAAACGTAAGAAAAGCACTAAGGTTAGTTATATAGCGCTCTTTTCCCCAAGCGAGGTAATCGCAATGCCAAAAGGACTGAAAAACACAAGAACAAAATGACACAAGGTAAGACATAACATATGTAAAATGTTGTGATCTGGGCCCAGTTGTTCAAAGCTAACGACGTCGTTAGTTAACGATTCGTTAAAATTTACATCGAGTGATACGCAAATATTCTGAAATTTTTTGCTGAAAAAATGTGAGTAGCTTTTGCAGTGCAAAAGCTACTCACATTATTTCAGCAAAATATATCAGAATATTGTATTTTGAATCTGCTAAAAGAGTTAACGAAATGACCCTTAACGACGTCGTTAAGCTAACGACGCTTTGAACAACTGGGCCCTGGCTGCTGGTGTAGAGCATGTCGTAATAGAGCCTGTCATAGTCTGCCGAAGTAGAGTCTGTCTTAGAGCCTGCTGTAAAACTCTCCCTGTCCCTCTTCTTGTTTTGATCATACCATCGCCCACATACGCTGATATATCACATGTCGTAAGCCGAACGATAAGCACCTCACCTGCTGAGACACTTTTAATACGGATACTCGGTACCTCGATCTGTGTTTCTATCAACAGTAGAGAACCATCAAATCACCTGTCTTTAGGTACCCGATCGATCAGCACTTTGTCTGTTGAGATGCCTTTAATAGGGATACTCGTTACCTCGATATATATTACTACCAACAGTAGAGAACCATCTAATGTTTTTTTTTCTTCAGCATAGTCGGATCTCAATGATATATCCAAGAATTCAGATGCGAATACTTTTGGCGCATTTGCTGAAATAAATGACTAAGCAGTGTAGATGTTGGCAAAAACTAGTACTTATCTGCAATAATACTTAAATAAAAGGTTCAGGGAGTGGCACAATCGCAAGACACAGACAAGAAGAAGAGAAAATGAACCAAAATATGCACACACCAAGAGAATAACCAGTACCTTCTTCACGAAATGAGATGATTCAACTTGTAGAGAGCACTTATCAATTTTGATGTGAGAACAATGTACAAGAGGACACAAACAGTATGATATGTAAGTATGTTTTTCGCAAGCTGTGTAAGACTTAATCACTACGATTCGTAAGCGTGTACATTATCACGCATACACAAACCATGACATACACGAAAGTGATTTATGCTATAATAACCTTCGTAGGTATCAAGATAAACGTACGTGTGTGTGTCGTGCGTGTGTGTGTGTCATTTTCCATCATCGCCGTTTGTACGCATGCTACTGTAAAATACCATAAACAAGTTATCAGCTGAACTATATGACTAAAATGCACGATTTGGAGAAGAAGTATAAAAACATAAAGTGCATATTAACAACAGCTGCTCATTTTGAGCAATTGTATCCGTTTTGAGCGATTGTATGGACTATATTTAGCATGTTCGTATTTTTTTAAAATGAGCACCAAATTCAGTTAAGAACGCCGAATGACATCATAATTAATGATATAGGAACGACAATGTGTAGACTGTTTAAATGCAGGTTTTCATACTAGAAAGTGCTTGTAAAAAAGATGAAAACCTTCAGAAAACATGTTTTACATGTACTGTGCACATTTTTTTGCGTAACACTTGAACGGCTCTCGTATATTCTCTAGCACATGTGTGCGTACGCGCGCGCGCGCGTGTGTATTTGTGTGTTGCGTAGTCCTGAAATACTAGTGCCAATTTCCATTTCTGCGTACAAAAATGGAAAAATCGAATAAGGGAGTTCGGGATATATTTGTACAAGCGGGCTTATCAGTCAGTAATTTTTCATCAAACCACAAATCAAAATATTGATCGTTATGGAAGTCATCAAAGATCTAAAAATAAAAAGTGACGTGAATGTACAATAATGTTACGTTACTGAATAATTTAGCATATTCATTAAAAATACAACGCCGAGAACAAGTAAACAACCTACAGTACGTCGATGTCTGGTTCAGCATAAACAATGGTTGCATCCGAAAACCAGATTAGCAGCATCGTTTTGCGCCGTGGTACAGATTTGCATCTAAATCACGACAGAAGCAGTTTTGCTAGCTCTGGCAGGTAGAATCCAACAGAATATAACAAGAACATAGCAAGTCCGTTTTCGATCTGAGACTGGTTCTGATCATGTCACCATGGTTTCTTAATATATAACGTGTATATAAAGTCTTGCGCTGTGTCACAAAGCAAAACTCCGCGGTTGTTACAGCATTTGATTACGTGCCTCCGCAGTTATGACTAAACTCAAGAGAAGGGTTAGTGTCAGAAAAAAATGGTTCTCATAACTAATCCAAGATCAAATTGAATTTAAAGTCGAAAAACGCAAACAGACGTTATTGCTGACAAACCACATATTTTCTTCATTTTGCTGATTCGATCTAGACATTTTGGTGTTTTGCACAATTATTTCTTTCTCGTGCATACCATCGCCCACATACGCTGACGAAGTAACCATTTAAAATATCAAACGTACCTACATATAACTCAGTATAATCCATGTGACCAAATTACTAGGTGCACAGAGTGTGCTACTATTTTTAGCTCCGCATCAGGTAGGAGTTTTTAGAATATCTCGATTTATACCGGATGGATTTTGTTCAAATAAAGCGCAGAATATGCGGAAAATCAAGCTCTTTCTGGTGGTGTAAGCGCTATTCCGCAATCTGGTCTGATTTCCGAGAACATTCGGAGAATGTTTTTCGTCAAAATTCATGTAGATTGTCCCGGTAGCCCAGATTGACAGCGAAAACATTCTTCGAATGTCCTCGAGAATTAGACCAGATAGAAGAATAGCGTTTACATCACCAGTAAGAGCTTGATTTCCCGCGTACTCTACGCTTTATTTGATTTGAATAGAGATATTCCAAAAAAATCCTACCTTGTGCGGAGCTAAAAGTAGTAACAAACTCCGTGTCATTTGGTCACGTGGATTCCCCACACTGTAACTGTGATCAGCGTTTGTTAGCAAGATAAATATATTTATTGACTGTCCCTGACTTCGAAGCGCTGAAGCAAGACTGGCAGAAAAACATCTGAGATCAGAAAACAGTATGATACATGTGATGCTAGGTACACGGAATAAACACTGGATAGCAGGGTAGTTATAAAGTGCACTGAACAAAATTGTAGCAGACGACACTCTATTTTTATTATATTTACATAGCATTTTTATTTCATTATGTTTTATGCCCCGCCACCAAAAAGTGGCGGGGTATTATGTTATACCCTCTGAAATTTTGAGTGTCCGTCCGTCTGTCCGTCCGTCGGTACGTCTGTCCGTCCGTCCGTCCGTCCGTCCGTCCGTCAGCGCCCCCACCAATCTTCTGCCCGCAACTCCTCCTACAGTTTTAGGCCAATCCTTTTCAAACTTTACAGGCGCTTTTAGGATGGTCTGAAGATATGCATATTGTCTTTTCAGAATCTTTAAATTATTTTTTAGTACATTTTTTGCATTTTTAACTACTTTTTTCGAGCCCTAATACTACAGAAATGTATAGGGAGTATGTACCTTTTGCCCGCAACTCCTCCTACAGTTTTAGGCCAATCCTTTTCAATTTTTACAGGCGCTTTTAGGATGGTCTGAAGATATGTATACTGTTTTTTCAGAATCCTGAAATTATTTTTTATTACAGTTTTGCATTTTTAACTTAGACTTTTTTCGAGCCCTAATACTACAGAAATGTATAGGGAGTATGTACCTTTTGCCCGCAACTCCTCCTACAGTTTTAGTCCAATCCTTTTCAAACTTTACAGGCGTTTTTAGGATGGTCTGAAGATATGCATATTGTTTTTTTCAGAATCCTGAAATTATTTTTAATCACATTTTTTGCATTTTTAACTTAGACTTTTTTCGAGCCCTAATACTACAGAAATGTATAGGGAGTATATACCTTCTGCCCGCAACTCCTCCTACCGTTTTAGGCCAATCCTTTTCAAACTTTACAGGCGCTTTTAGGATGGACTGAAGATATGCATATTGTTTTTTCAGAATCTTTAAATTATTTTTTATCATAATTTTTGCATTTTTAACTTAGACTTTTTTCGAGCCCTTATACTACAGAAATATATAGGGAGTATGTACCGTCTGCCCGCAACTCCTCCTACAGTTTTAGGCCAATCCTTTTCAAACTTTACAGGCGCTTTTAGGATGGTCTGAAGATATGCATATTGTTTTTTTCAGAATCCTGAAATTATTTGTTATTACTTTTTTGGGCATTTTTAACTTAGACTGTTTTCGAGCCCTAATACTACAGAAATGTATAGGGAGTATGCACCTTATACACGCAACTCCTCCTACATTTTCAGGCCGATCCTTTTGAAACTTTACACACGCTTTTAGGATGGTCTAAAGATATGCATATTGTTTTTTTTTAAGAATCTTGAAATTATTTTTTATCTCTTTTTATTGCATTTTTAACTTAGACTTTTTTTTTATTTTTGTGTGTGTGTGTGTGTGTGTGTGTGTGTGTGTGTGTGTGTGTGTGTGTGTGTGTGTGTGTGTGTTTTAAGAGTTATGAAATAACTGTTTATTGCTTCGCTTCATGTTTAACTTAGATTGTTTTTAACCCTTATACTACAGAAGTGCATAGGGAATATGTCCCTGTGGCGGGGCATGGTGCATGGCTTGCAGTTTTATTTTTCAATATTATAAATGTGTTAATTACCAATAAATTGATAAAAGATAAGTAAGCCAATCTGTAATAGTCGTATTTTCAACAACTTACTTTAAAATAAAATCATTTGACACAAAATCAACAAAATCATAATATTTCCCTTGTTTTTGAAGAGATAAGATTACGTGTCTTGCCCCATATACATGTTAGCCTTGACTTAATCAACGTATGACGAATTAATGATGTCTCTCTTGCTGTTTTTTAGAAGACAAGGTATTAAAATTTTCTCCAAGTCTAAAGTTTATCACAGCAAAATGTAAATAGATTATAAAAGGAATGACCCTTGAGAGCAATGGATACACGCACAGGAATGAAAATAGCTTAAGTGTCGAAGTTATGCTGGTCTAGACTAGCAAGTTTCGGCCAAAAAGGCCCCATCAGTGGCCCTCTAATAAACTTTCCAAACTCTCAAAATGGATGGGCTTAATACTTTTCACTGATCGTTCCAAGGCGGTTCTTCTATCATGTTTTATTTTTGTTATAGTTCGTCTTTGAATGTGTGTGTCGCTTACATCTTTTTGTTTTGGATAGCCATTTGGCCACTTTGTGGGAAAGTAACTGTCCGTTTGGCTTTCTGCTAGTGATGTTTCCATTAGGGTCTAGTTATTTCGTGTTTGTGTTTCTTTCCCTTTGATGTCTCTGATGGGAGGTGTGGGATAATTGTATCGATTCCTGACCATTACCTTCCGTTCTATTTTTAATGATCACAAAGGACGAGAAAACATAAACTACACTATAGTGAAATACGAGGAGACGTTCTACGGCTGTCACACAGCACTAACACCAAATTAGTGGCAATAATAGACTCTAACAGAAAGAACCCTTGAGAGCGATGAACACACATATTAGATTGAAAATATCTGAAGATTTGAATTTTGTTTCTGGGCGAGTATACCTAACTTCGGCCAATTAGGCTTTATCAGTGACAATCATATATTTTTTCCAAACTCTCGGAATGGCTTAGTGATCACAAAGGACCAGAAAATATAAACAACAAGAAACAATATAAATATGATCTGCTGTTATAATAGTAAAGAGGTTAAACATAACTAGGCAACTGGACTGTTTTCAACTACGGAACATTTATGAATAAGTTAGGTTCTGTTCCTTTTAGGATGGCGGTCTAATGAACAAACAGTTTAACAGATTATTTATAAATAACTATTTCGGTGGATTTAAGGAAAATTGATACACTTTCAGCGGAGGCAACTGTCATTTTTTCTCCCTTGTAGAAAGGGGTCTACTATAAAAGAAAATTTCAAATTTTTTCCTTTTAGTGTAGACTCCTTTTTCAGATGGAAGGAAATTCATTTTGAAAGTATTGCCTCCCATGAAAGTGTAATCAGTCTCCTTAGTAGAAATACCCTTCAAACAGTTGTGCGGTGGTTAAGACAACATGTGGGTGGAGCAGAGTTCCCGTCCCAGCAATGTACCCCTCGTCATCGACAAGCATCAGCTGGGAAGACAAATAAATGTACAAAACTGAAATTTTCAGGTAAGACATTTTAGGCGGGGTACAGCATTTCCTACAAGACTGCACGTGCGCCCAGCAAAGACTTAGATCAGCCTGCGCATGCGAGCAGTCTAAGCAGTCTTCACAGGGCAATCTGTGGATAGCAAAGCACCCAAGCGTCTTCCGGCAGACAGTGAAGACTGATCAACCTGCACGGATGATGTGAGCCTTCGCTGTGCGCACATACAATTTTATAGGAAATGCTGTGCCCCGGTTCATTTGTCAACTCAAAAGTATCTGGCTTATTTTTAATTATGAAACCATGTGTTGTGGTGTTCATCATAGAATCACACCAATTCTAACTGCTGGCATCAAGGACAGACGACATTGTTGTAGCAAAGTTAATGCTTATGCTAAAATGGGTTAAAATAATACAGTTGTTGCAAATTAAGGGAGCGGTTTTGATTGATTTCAAGTAGTTTTAGCCCCAACAGTAGTTGTCCAAGGAACTTCATCTATTCTTCATTATTTGTATGTCGGATAGTACAATTGTGTCGTTGTGTCTTGCCATTGTTTGTTTCTCATCTCCCCCTCTTTCGATGCCTCAGGAAAGCTATGACCACTGTAGCAATTCAAATTCTAAAACAAAGGATTACAAGAAGTATTGCTCCAGAAAAGTCAGTGTTTACAGACAATGCAGATGTAGCCCACTCAATGCTGATAATAAAGGATTAAAACAATTGTACAGATACTACTGATGTCAGAAATTTCGGTATACTGAAAATTTTCTAAAATTTCGAAAACTTTGTTCCGTACTTTTTTGGCTTCATTCTTCTTTTTATGCAGTTGTTTCTTAAAATTCTTAGTGGAATGGCAAACAGGGTAAACCCTGATCAGACTGCTCCTTCTGTCCGATAGAAGTGGCCAAATGCATATGGAATATTTGTCAAAAACTTTGGTGTACGAAATTTTAGGACATTTACCATATTCGCAAGCATACAAGAGCTGAATCAGGCCAAAGATAACACACCTCTCAACAAACACACTTGCCATCATTATATGAAAGCCTCATAGTTTTATACGAATAATGAAAATTTTGACTAGACTACATGGATATGTAAACTGGTCTGGGATGTAAGTGGTCACATTTCTTTTCATTTTATGTAATCAGTATACTGCAGTTCGCATTGTACATGGGTGGATTTTGGAAAGATACTGGTAAATTTTTCAACCACGGCAAACTAATAACAATTGAGTCGCATTGTCGATAACTTGTTTGTACGTCATAAACGAAAAGCAAAAACACATACTAGGTGATACGATATTCACGCAGACAGTTTTGGAATTAAAAATTAGTTGTAGCGGTACGTATGTGCGTAAAAATATTTTCAAAAAAGAGTGATCGTCTAAGGTAAAATATTAATAATGCTTTCTCAAAGGGGCTGCTCTTCATTACGAAAACACGCCTATTCAAATGCATGTGCATGTATATTGGAAATTTTACCACCAAAAACTGGAAGTTTTCAGATAAAAATTCTGAAATAAGAAAAAAATGAATACCCCTTTAAACCCTAGTTTTACTATATAAAAGAGGGATCTAAGGGTGTCAAAATTATATAGGAATGTTTTCGTGATGTAAAGGCAGGGATCAGATTCTTTCTTTTAAGAGTAGCCCCTATTTTGTAAGCGATACTAGAGAAACATTTTTGCTTTAGATTTTTCTAGCTGTGCATAAAAAATAATTCCGTTCTGGCTATGCCACTGTAGAATGCTCAGGGTATCCTTTACACGTATATCTATTTCTGCTTCAAACTACGCGGCTCATATGTAGATTGAGAAACTCACTATCCAGGGCCAAGAACCAGGAACTGCCGCACGACCACCGACGATTCTTTTGGTAGTTGGCTTGACGGTTGGAACACCGCAAGGTGGGTACGCTGAAAACATACACTTGCCCAATAACGTGTCATTTACAGGTATGATTATTCGGTAAGAAGTAATATATATACCCTTAGTATTCGGAAAGACAGGCCATAGCAAACCGTTTAGACCAGATAAGACGTCACAGAACGCGGCGTCAGACCATGCGCAGCAGTTTTAATGCACATAAACAGGTAGTTAAATGGATTTGTTCAAAAATTATGGCAAGAATGGTAAAGTGTCTCAATAATTAGATAAATTGGTTACTCAGCAGTAACTTAGAACAAATAATTTTGGTTTTACCGTTTTATATATTTTTGTTTCTCCTAAATATTTGGACACTTTAGCTCCTTACCACGCATGTCCTCAATTTGAACAAATTCATTACCACCTGTTGATGTGTCTAAAAACTGCTGTATGAGTGGCAAACAGTGCAGATACTATTCTGCGATGTCTAGTCTGGTCAGCACTGTTTGCTCTTGCCTGTTAGTCAGATTACTTATAAATACGTTATGTCTACATGTTTACAAGCCTGTCTTAATTGCTGAAACTTTTTTCCATATTAATGGCTACATTGCGCTACACTACATATACCAGGACAAAGGATGCTAATTTCGGACAATCAGTTCCTTTTAAATGCTTCTCCTGTATCAGTCTTGGGTTTTCCTCTAATGACTGTATAGATGGATAAACGGGATACCAGGATACTTCCTTAGCCTTGTTTGATAAGCTTCACGACGCTGTCTCTTTTAAGCCGGAAAAATATGTGGTGCAAATCGAAGCTGGGCTGCATTCAAAAGTGGAAAGGTATAGCAAATGTTTTGCCCTTGATACTTGTACCCAATGGCAAATGCCAACAGGAGCAGGGGCTAAGGATAAAACAGTCGCGGGTACTTTGCACATTTGAACGCAGCCCGAATATTAGGAGGATCTTCGGACCATGTGTCTTTTTAAAAAACAAGTATGTATCTGACATGTGAGAGGTGGAAATAAGTAATTAAGATTTGCTTTCTACCAGTTAGTCAGTAAATACAGTAATAAAGTGGTTTATGCATTCAAGAAGCAATATCGTATCTGGGCTACGAATGTTTTTGCTATGATGCATCGACTGAGTTGGAAGCCATTATACGAACCGATTTTTAGGTATTTCTGTATTAAGCGTAGCATCGGACCCAGGATGAAGTTAGTCGAATGTAAAATTGCTTTAATTCCCCGCTATTTACCGTTCTAAGGCGGTGGTCCCGGTGCTGCTATTACTCTTTGCAGCTTTATGGTTAATTCTACGAGGCAATTCATATTAAGTTTTTGCGTTTTGTCCTTGTGTTTTCAGTCCTTATAGCATTGCACTCACCTTGAGGAAGAGGGAGAGTTGGCCTGTGTGCTTTTCGTGTGTTTGTTTGTTTTGCGCGTGTTGGTTTGTGTCTCTTTCCTTCACCTCTTTGTGTCAGGAATTGGCTGCGACTTGTGATTGTGGCACTCCCTGGAGTTTTCTTTTACCTTTCTACTTTACTTTCACGTCAAGTAGTTCCGTTTAGAAGCACGACTGCAAATGCTTCATGATATATGCTGAATTTGTAACAGTTATTGTTTTAGAGGCAAAAAATTAAAACTGCTGGCTGCAGTAGGGTGACTTATATATGATATTGTTAACTTTATAAACTCCAACATACAGTTCATATTCACAAGGACAACTGTTTGACTTCATTACACAAGAGTAAAATATAAAAGTCCTCAACTATATGACTATAATCCGTTGCGAGCCATAAGATTACTTTTATCCGCGCCATCTTAAATCTTATTGTAACATTAATATAGTGTATGCAAAAAGTAATGATTCGAATGAAATTTGTTCTGTAGATATTTCATTATGGCAGGATGATCATATGCCCGCTCATTACGACACATTTATCACAGAATTTCATTTAACACCATGCGCATTTTTAAGAACAGCCTTGACAAAATAGCTCACGATCTCGAAATATTTGAACAGCATTTAAATTCGTTTTCCTACAACAGATGTAAGAACAAGTGACGTATTTGCAAACCTATATTCAAATAATAGTTGCCAGTGACACAGGCCTTGTTAGGAAGAAAAAATCTCGAACCCTAAAGCGTTACCTGCTCGATTAATTGCTTGCCTGATTCTTAGTAGTGCCTCTTTTGCGACTATATATTCCGTCTGTATACTGGTAAACGTTAAATGGGACAAGATATAGGCTAATAAGTCCAATTTATGTGAAGTTCAAAATATAACAGGTATCATAATTTTGAGTTAAGAACCTATTGAAACGTTTGTGTACGGATCCTGGTGTCCATATAGCAAAGTATATATAACCTGCAAAAACGATTGAAAATTGGATTTAAGTCCTTGTCATATCAGATGTTTCTGAATATGTATAGTAGTGAAAGAATTTTAAAGGACTTGGAAGCAAAACAATAAACAAAACATAGTATGAAACCCTTAAACTGTCAACCGTGACTCGCGTCAACATAGTTTTATTTCAACCTTCCTTGTAAATTCTATTTTTTTTATTTACTTCTTCCAAAACCTTGATAGTTTTCTTAGTTTCACGTTATATTTGCCTTTTCTTTCTGGCTTCCAGTATATTACCTTATCCATTTGTTTCTGTTTTTTTCTCCCCTACAACATCATCAGAGGTTAATAATCTATGAGAAGTTAAACGTTTTCGGTTACTGACATTTTGATTATTTCCTTAAGATTTGCTTCCAGGGAGAACAAATATAGATTCGACATCTGCATTCAAATTACAGACAGTCGTTGTTGACGTGTCTATCTTGTCAGGAAACAGGAGCAAAATTTCATTTGATTCGCTTTCAGTATTGACTTGGTCAGCTGTTTCTTCTAAAGCTGGAAACAATGATAGAATTACATTTTTTCACCTTTAGTAGCTTGCATTTATATCAGTTCTTTAATGGGATAGTCTGAATAAAATCGAGGACCAAAAACTGCATTTGTTGAAGCAGCTGCAGTATGACTCGGAGAAGCTGAATAACTTCCCGGTGATGTAGTGATGAAGTAGGCGTTTCACTCTGAAGTAACAGCTGAGAGAGCAGTTCATAAGAATGAACTGCCAATGCAGGCATGACAAGATTGTGGAGAGATTTTCATTTAGGCATCTTGTGATGTGGTTACAGGGCGATCAAAACACGCAATGGCAATCTGTCTTATCGAACGTATTGCTCCGATATATGCCACACGTAGCGAAGCCACTTGTTATGTTGATCGCCGTCGTAGAACGTTTCTATGCAGAATTCAACAATTCAGGGAAATTCGTTGATTGCGTTTAGGGCTTGCAGAGAGATACTTGGTACACGTTTTATTGTAATAGCAAAAAGAGGGCCGAAGACGCTTTTGTCTAGGGGCTGCAGCCGATGCGTTCTGTGTGGTGTGTGGTGTGTGGAAGAAGTGCAAGTATGTGAATGTTATTTTCACATACAGTTTCCAGAATGCTATAAGCCACGAGCTGTGTTTGTTCTCTGGTTTGATGTTCTTCCTGGTAAGTTCTTTGCATCTTTGCGAGCCACTTCTCTGACAGTATTATGCTCGAATTGTTTCCACGACTCGTCCATGTTCAAGATTTGTTTCGGTTTCACAATCAGAATCAGGTCATTCATGATTTTACCGAGATCGTTAACTTAATTATTTGAACTAAGCATTGGAGCTCCGAAGGTTCCGGCTTACGTATAGCTATGGCGGGGTATCTATGCTTCAAACACTGAAGTATGCTTTGCCAGATATGTCATCCTTAAAAACTGTCTTGATGCCCATTTTCTGACAAACCTGAGCAGTTTTTTTTTTTCTTTCCGAAATATACCGAGCCTGCAACTCGCTGCACTAAAGTCATGTATGTATGTATGGTGATGTTAAACCAATATATGTATGTATGTATGTATGTATGTATGTATGTTCGTCATGGTGGACTGTCAGAGTTGAAACAATAATGCTCCTACCAATGTAGGATGGGGGTGGCGGGCTTACCCAGGGACAGACAACAAATCTCGGAAATTCGACAAAAATTTTAGACTCACACGTTGGATCTTAGATACCTTTGCTGGAAGTCCGTTGATTCAAGGTAACGAATCATAAACCATGCATGTTATTTGTCGACTTACGCTGGGTAAACAAGCCGTTCTCTCTCGGGTGAGAGCGCGGGGAGTGGGGGGGGGGGAGCGGAGTTAAAACTGATAGGTGCTTAAGCCTGAGACAGACAGTAGACTTCATAAAAGACTGTTTTATATGCACCCAGAATTCTTATAAAGTCAGCCTTATAGATTAAGCTTATGTCCGAATTAAGAATTACATGTGGTTCGAAATTACATCATAGTGTATTTACCGGGAGAGGATATTCGGATCATAAGAAATGATAAGAAATGCCTTCATTTTTCTCTGATTTTGTGTATTGTTTTATCAGAAGATGCATATATTATACTAGTTTTCAATCAGAAACTTTTTTTTTTTTTAAAAATACGTGCGAGTTTCTCACCTCTAAAAGGCCAACCTTAGGCCACGTTGTTTTTTTAATTTGAGACTTTGCCGGTGTCCAACTTTGGCCGTAACGTATAGAAAGAAAGAAACCGGATCCAGGCGAGTTCGTTTAGTGTCAAAACAACTAACTGGGACGGCAGGTGGAAAAGTTAATTACGCTTGTATCTATGTACAGTGGGGTCCATTGGGACGATTTTGAAAGGATTTATTTTAAATTTATGCATCCGAAAGTGTCAGCTGTCCGAAATTGGCGTCTTGGCGCAAATACTAAACATGCCTTTAAGGTAATACAGTTTGCAGGGAATGTATTAGTAATAATTTGGTATACAATGCAGTCATGCCTAACGTTAAATTATCTTTATTCTCAGAACATTAAATTCAGAACTACATAATCAGTCAATTTTAGGACACTCACCTTGTCCTGAGACAGCTGCAAGAACGCAGATGTTTATCATCCAGTTAAGCATCTTCTCATTCTGAAATGGGTCATAACGAGACTTACGATGTGTTATATTTAATATTTATCCAAAGGAGGAGACAATTTGCATGAAATGCCAAAGCAATTTTCTGGAGAAAACAAAAAGTTCAAAATGTCGTCTGCAGAATATTTTACCCAACATGCTAAGCGTTAAAATTTTGCACTCACAGTCATTTGCACCTATCAAATTAGCATGGAACTCGCATTTTCACTATATACAAAAAGAAAGGCAAAATTGGAGGCATTCATTTGCAGGGGTCTACATTATTAGGTAAATTATTTGGCCATTTTTCAGAATTCTGCCGTTTTTAAAATATGTTTCAAATTGTTTGCTATTTCTATCTTTTTTTTTTTTTTTTTTTTTTTTTTTGTTATTTAATGACCAAATCTTCCTCATTTTCCCTGTACTATATGGGGTAATAATACCAGAGATAACATACCTCTAGATAAAAAAGATATGAGTACCACAACATATTCTTTTATGAAGAAATAAAAATATATTTTTTTTTTGGTTGTGAAGAATAAAAATATATATATACTTATTTTGACTAAGTGGTATACATTTCGCATAGATGTATTAACGTAATAAATTGTCGCGGTGGTTCTAACGAGTACCCACAATCTATGTTTCGAGCAGAAATATGAAAAATATCAGAATTTTTTATCTGAAAACTTTCAATTTACTGTATATTTGAATAGGTGTGTTTTCGTAATGTCACTGTCCTAAAGATTCCCTCTTTGTGCAGAGGCATTTACCTGTATGATAAACCAGCCTAATTCTTTACGCAATTCTAGAATTGTACTGTTAAAATTCCTACTTTGCGTGACAAAGTGAGAATTCCTAATTTGTGCAAGACGATTCCGGAATTGTTCTTATTCCTACTATGCGCAAAGCATATATACTAGGTAATCAAAAACATGCAGTGGTTCTGGGCACAACGCTAAATCTCATCACCATTTGTATCCTAATATGTGACGAAAAACTAAACTAAAGATATAGTATAAGAGAAACACAGTAATTGAAATAACGAATCGAATTCAGCTTACCACGCTAGTTCTCATAATCTGTCCAGACTGTGAAAAAAATAGAACACTTTTTATCGGCACTAAAGGTCAGTGTCCCTATTATGCGTAAACAATCATACAACAGAAATGTAACAAGTAAAAGTACACGCTTTTAAGAACAACAGATATATGACAAAGATATGCAAATATATAGAACAAAGGTAGGAGTTGTCTGTCCAAAGTCAGTGGTTTGATACAGAGCCAAGAAATAAAATAAGTCACTTTTTACCATACACTTTTTATTCGAATTAAACTTACACAAACGCGTGCAAGCAAACGTGCAATGTTTTTCAAAGGGAAAATGCTGCTATCACAAAGTAATCTATAAGCAGGATATTTTGGAAATACAGAAAAAAAAGCAAAAAATACAGAGTCTAGAACATAACATACAACATTGGGATACAGATCTACACACAAGTCAAATGACTGAACTCAAATATACATGTGCGGACAGTGGAGGCCCAGATCAGCTAGCGCATCGTCGCAGTCTGACCAAAACCTTCGCTTTTCGCAAACAGAATGATTGGATACTACAGAATGTATAAATGGAGAGCAAAGGAAAGGGTGGTACTTTGAGCATGCGCACGATGGTGTGAATCCGCGTATTTGCGCTTGTTCGATGGTACTTTTCGCTTGACGCGACAAAAATGATTTATGAGCACAGAACTTTGCTCAAATACTTTCCATTTGCATTTATCAAACATCTTTTCCCTTTTTGAAGCAAAGATAAACCATTAGAAGGACCACGATCGGCCCGACCACAGGCATCGAAGTTTGGGATTCTTTCTAAACAATTAAAGAGTGAAGCATAAAAAGTCGACCATATCATGCACGCCGGTTGCCACGAAATACCTATATTGTAACTCATTTGTTTGCGACTGTGACAATCTGAGTTATTCCGCAAAATCAGGCCTTAGTCTCAAATCGAACTAAGCTGTAGTCACAGTAGCAAAGGAAAGGAACCTCTCTCAAGATTTGTTTATATTAGATCTCAAATTTCATCAAGCATTAGGTCTTCAGTTAACATACATGCATAGCTAAATGATAGTTATATCAAGCCAAATGCAACGGGAAAATGGTTAAGTTTAAACCTTTATTTTAGTGTGTTACTAGACAAACTTATAGATTGCAACAAATGAAATTAAGCAAATGCGCAGGCTGATCAGTATCTTCGCTTGACGCATATGCCCGAAGGTACGTTTTCTGATGCTGCGGCTCATATTAGATAGCATGAGGACTGTCGCCATCTAACATCGTCGCATTTGATTTTAATGAAAGCATTAAATTTCCAAAAGCTACATATCTTAAACAAGGTTTTTTGGAATCACAAACTTCATTACGCATTTGCTCTTTTTCGTCAACACTCAAGAGTTCTATGTGTGGGTGCACCATGACCTTGTCAATCCCTAAAATGTTACTTTTTCCAGACTTATGCATGATATTTTGCCGCAGCCAAGCCATAAACAGAATTTCTAATCCACAGATATTACTATTCCTGTAGTTTCCTAAATCTCTGTTAGGCTTATAGGCATGGTGGGTAAAGCAAGCTTACCAATCAATGCTTACTTCCTGATTACACCCGTTTATTGTCTGTATTTCTTAACATTCTTAATTTTGTCTTTGTGTATATCGACATTATGATTTTCCGAAATACGATTTTGGTATATTGACCTCAGATTCATTGCTTTAGATCTGGCCGCACACTTTATGATGACTCGACCCTAAATCTTTTTGTTGAAGGCTTTTGATTGGCATTATTCGTCTGTGTTCTAGACTAGCTGCTTGTCTGATAATAAAAGTCTGATCATTTTTGTTTATTATTAAAGTTATCAATATTATTCATTTTAACGCCTAGTGGCTAGGCTATCTGTGTCGTGCTCTGCACTAGTGGTTTCATTTTGTTCTGATTTCTAGTTTGTAGTCGATACCTTATTTCTTTCTCATTTCTTAATGATAATTTTTTTTCTTCTGTATTGATCCACTGAAGACTAAGGGAACTTCTATGCGAACATAACAAATATGTTTAGCTGGAACACTGTCAGCATTAACCCTATCACCCCCAAGTCTCTAATATTCGACACATTCATTGTTGCCGATGAGAGTTTCAGTCAAAAATCAACAGAATGGCAAACCGTGTACAAAGAAGAAATGTACAAATATATGTAGGTAAGCAAAGTTCAAGCCTAAGTTGTAACTTTGTAAAGCATTTTCTAGGTTTTATCGCCGTTATTATGAATTCATTTCCAAATATAACGGTGGTTTGAAAATACTTCAGCATGAAGATCTACTGAAGTCAGATTTTTATAGTGACATAATATAGAAGGACTTTGAAATAAATTTGGAGATACATTTAGAGAACCTGTATGCGAATCGAACAATTATTTTGCATTTTGCTAAATATTTGGTCCTTGGATGAAGATTTGGTAGCAATAAAATCAATTAACACTCCTTTTCCCACCCCTGTCCCACGCCCCGCGGTATTATTTCAACTACTGACCGTTCTTAGACGGCATTTTTGGTGTTGTTTGTTCTTTGTGTGGCCTTGTTGCTACTCGCTGCGGGGCGTTTTTGTGCTATGTCCTGTTTGCTGCCTTATTGTTGTGTTTAACTCGTTAAATTTTGAATAAACTCTCCCACACTATATATGGGAAGAGTCCATTTTCGATTTTAGGTATGTCAGGCTATATCATATAGATATTCCTAAAGAAAAATGGTTGAACAAATTTCAAACAATGGAGACCCTGATCAGACGCTGCATTCTGCGGCGTCTGATCTGGGTCTGCACTGTTTGCCAGTTATCCGTTTAGGGGTCTCCAGTCTTCGTTGGGTTAAAGGATCCTGTCTAGTATTGAGATCACCTTGTTGGAGAAGTTTTTAGTTGTTTGGTTTTGGTTTGCGGCTTGTGCACTGTCTGGTTTGTTTACTCCTCCTCTTGGTGTCATTGGTAGGCTATGTTCTGTGATTGTGACTCTTCCTGAATGGCGTCTTTACTATTGTTGGCAATGCCAATTTTTCGGAACAAATCAAAGTTTTACCACACGTTGCAAAAGAGATAGAGTCGACCTCAACAGCTCAAACCCGGATGGCTCGTTTACCATGTGTCATTCGACCTTGTTTTTGAGTTCCTACAAAATTCTTCCGATAGTGTCAAAAAACAAATATTTAAGGACATTTTCTTATTTCATCATGAAATTGTATGTTGTGTTTACTCATTAGATTCGCCTTATCGAGACGATTCTAATGAGTACACACGACATACCATAATTGTATAGAAGATGGAAAAGGTTTTCCCTGAATTATTGCCATTTACTTCCTGACCTGCCACAATGATCAGCCCTCAGTGGCTCGAACTACTCATGTCTCGGACAAATTTCCATATTTCAAAAGATGTTCGAACCATTGAGGTTCGGCTGTAGATTACAACATGAAAATTCTGCGGCAAACTGCAATGTGTATTAGTTAACCAGTTGGGCATCACCAAGCGAAAAAGTGCCTTCGAACATGCGTAAAATTCACATATTCAGATTATCTCGCGCATACGCAAACTATCATCCGGGCCTTTTCTCTCCATTCATACACTCAGTAGTATCCAGTGCTTGAGTTAGTGGCAAGAAAAGGCCCTGATCAGCCTAGGCGGATGCACAGACTGATCTAGGCTTTCGTTGTCCGCATATGCCCGAAGACATGGCGCGGTCAAATCATGGTTGAAAACTTTGTTTCACTTTAATTGCAAGGCTGTGAGTCAGCCAGTTTCAATAGCTTGGAGATAGTCTATTGCTGTCTGTGTTTAGGCCGTCGTGGTCCAGCTCATGTTGTGTGTGTGTGTGTGTGTGTGTGTGTGTGTGTGTGTGTGTGTGTGTGTGGTTTGCAGATTTACATTCAGCCAGTGCTTTATTTCATCAAAATGCTTATCTATCTATACTTCCTGCAAAATCCTCTCGCGAGGATTATGTGCGTCTGCGCGCGCCAGAGAAAGCAAAGTGTGATAGAAGAAAAAGTATTAGATTTTTGGAGAATTTAAAAATAAAATCAGTGTTAGTTAAGAAGCGATTAAAAGCTTGTAAAAACAGTATTTCATTGTCTATGGCATTAAATTTTGGAGGGTGCATATGACTGATCTAAAGGAACCAAGATCAGAGCATACAACAGCCCGAGAAGGAAGATGATTCCACTGTACAACTGTAGTAGTGATAGGTATATCATACAATTGTACTGTCTTGCGGTACAAGCCGGCTTTTATAGCGACGCAGTAGAGGGTTGGCCTGTCACGCTGGCGGCCCGGGTTCGATCCCAGGATGCGGCATTGGTGATTAGAATTTTTTTACCTGTTACATCTGGCGCCCAACGTAAATAACCGCATTTGATGGGCTTGGTGGCCCAAAAGGCTTGATGGCCTGGTATTGAGTGGTTGCTCAAATTAGGATTCGTGGACGAATCTTAAAATGGAGAGGGAAGATGTAGTAGTGATAGGTACATGATGCACTTGTACTGCCTTGCGGTACAAGCCGGCTTTTATAGCGACGTGGTAGAGTGCAGGCGGCACGGGTTCGCGGCATTGGTGATTAGAAATTTTTCACCTGTTACGCAACAACCAAGGGGAAGAAACTGCATTTGTAGTAACTGGCAGTGGTGGGAATTCTTAGGGTGGGAATTTGAATGAAGTGCATGGGATGCATGGTTTTAGTGGTTCTAATTGGATGGTAGATATATGAGGGCAGTGATGACAAGGCCATAAAATATCTTGGAGAACAATATGAGACGTGCATCTGCACGCCTCTGTTCCAGAGATTTCCAACCAAGGGTATTGGACATCTGGGTCACACTACTTTCCAACCAAGGGTATTGGACATCTGGGTCACACTACCATCTAGCTGCTCTCCTCTGTATCTTTTCAACTTTATTTATGTTGGACTGGGTATATGGGATACACACAGGGGAGGCATATTCAACTTGGAGTCTGACCAAAGAGTTGTAAGCAGTCTCACGTATGCCTTAATATTTGGTTCGAATATTTCTTCGTATGAAGCCCAGGATCCTATTTGCCTAGGTGGTCACATTTTGAATATGGGTATTCCAGGTTAAATCACTGCCGAGTGTTTGATGTTGTCTCTAGAACGCTAAACTATTTTAATCCTCTCCATCCACCCTCACCCAGACGTTTGTTTGTTTGTTTGTTTTTTTGTTTTGTTTTTTTGTTGTTGTTTTTTTAACGTTCCCAGGGCGGTTCTGAGGGCGGTTCTCTTGGTTGCAGTTCTTCTTTGTTCGTACGTCGGTTATTGTCACTTTGGTCAGCGTTTATTCCTCGTCTCTTCTCCTTCTGGTGCCCCGGGAAGGTTGTGCCTTGTGTTTGTGGCCTTTCATGGTATTTCATTTGTATTTTGGATACAATATCCAACACTCAGCAGAAGATGAAAAATAATGCATTTTGAGTATTTTTTTCATTTTATTTTATTATTATTTTTTTTTTTTTTTTTCATTTTCATATTTAGAATTTACAGAACGGCCGTTATGTCTTACAACTCTTGTTATACACTTAATTATTTTCACATGATGAAGAAATATCAGAAAAATAAAATTTAAAACAATTGTTGTGTTTATATCTTTTAATCTTTAAAGCAGATTCATGTAAACGGATTTAATATGGATATGGATATCCAGCATCTTCCATCTGTCTCTTGATCCAACCGGTGTACTGACTCACATCTTCAAACACACTTGGTTCATCTGCCTTCGTACAGTTGCCTCCTGATGAGGCCAATCCTACAAGCATAGAACAGAACAGAATAGAGTACTTTTCTAAGCCAAGCACGGACCCGGGCATATAAAAATGCATGAAAAACATGACTGAATAAATAACATTACATGAAATATACAACAAATATGTAAGACAAAAAAGCAAACATATTAGACAGAAGAGCAGACTACTGCTGCAGCAATTCAATATGATGACTGAATTAATAGCTAATGATGGGTGCAGTACATGGTCTACGCCGATGGTCTGAAATTTAATGGCAAATACAATTAAGTATTTTTTCATCTTTTTTTCCAAACAAATTAGTAGATTCAAAATAATACAACGGCAAGAATATATTGAGCCGCGAGATAAGAAACGTACCATCGGACATATGTGATCTATGCCGGCGGTTTAACAATTTAATGGCAAATACAAGATCTATTTAAAAATTTTACGTTTTTTTTTTTTTTTTCAAATCAAATTAGTAAATGATACAACGGCAAGAATATATTGAGCCCCAACGTACCTTCGGACGTGTGCGCCCAGTGAAAATTCAGATGAGACTGCACAGTCGTGCAGTCTGATCAGAATCTTCACTTGACGTATTTTAGATAGCCAAGGAAGCAAACGTTCTTCATGCGGACAATGAAGACTCTGATTAGACTTCGGAGATGCGTTGGGTGCACGTGTCAGAAAGACCGTTTCTAACGTTCCGACTCGATTAGACACAATCCAGTGGGCTCCGACATTGATGTGACGTTGCATTAACGTCCTCCCGTTGCACCGACGTTGACGCGAGTTGCATAAATGTCATGATGTTATATCGACGTTGATCCGACGTTACATTAACGTCAAGTGCCTGCAGGGAATATACATGGAACCAAATGGTATTAAAAAAAATCGCCGACTTATTCTCATGTAAGTATCTCTTAAAATTGTATTACACATAACATTACAAAAAAGGATTTTGAATATTTACTATGGGACGAACATTTTAGAATACAAAAATATATGTGAAGATACCCAGGCAATGCCACAATCACGACGCACAGCCTTCCGAGTCACCAAAAGAAGGAAAGATGAGGAACAAATAATGACTGCAATAGAGGAACCGCCTTGGGATGGTCAGTAGAAAAAATATCCTGGGTGAGGGTGGGCTTAAACCAGTTTTACTAACGCAAAATCTCACTCTTAATTCTAATACAGCTCAAAATTACAAATCTATGTTCAGTCTTCTACCTCAGCTGTGAAACATCACAGTGAAACACATATAATAAAAACACAGTGATGAAACAAAGAAATGACTTAATTGAGATCTAAAGTCAGAATATAAGAAAACCACAAACAAGACCATGGTGGGCCCGACTAAAGCCAGGTTTTGCAGGAATGTCACCACGACAGGACAGACAAATTACCTGATTTTTTTTCTGCATGAAATTTATGTAATTCACAATGAACTGTAACCAGATAAGGCGCTATATATATTCACCGTTATTGTTTCCATCTTACATCTACTTAATATTTACCATTCTCTGGGCTAATTAAGAAGATGACAAATTGATGATATATTTCTTTTTTTTTTTTTCAGAAAATAGGTTTTGACATTTTATGCAAATTGTCAAAACCTGTTTTCTAGGGAAAACATAAAAAACAGTTTAAAATGTCGTATGATGATTTTTTTTTTACCCAGAGTGCAAAGTGGTAAATTTATTTGAAGTCTTTAAAATGTGTTGGTCATGGAAACAACAAACATTTCAAAGCTATAATTAAAAATAATTAAAAAACTTCACGCTTCGATCTAATATATTTAAGAAATAGAACAGCTCTAGCCAAGATTTGTTGAGTTATAAAGGTCAGTTGTTATGTAGATCAAATCACGAGCGCGTATAGCTGGTGCATTTTTACCTGTCTTTTTGACCTCGGTTCGTGAATATGCATATCAGAATGTAAACTAAGTTGGAAAACAATTATGCTTTGGTTAAGAATGAATGAGTCGTATTTACATGATCAGAGGACTAAAAGACAGCTTGCCCTGCTAGATAAGTTTCTTGCAATCCGCAGGCAATACAGTCATGTGGCAATTGTACTCACCGGTGTTTGTATGTTTGCTTGAGATGAGTTTAAACGCCTTTTTCAACAGACTGTCAGTCCTGTCGTGACGGTATCAGGATGTGACGATGGGAACTGATGCCCCATTTACAGTAACGCCCCACTGCAGTATCAAACCCCAGCCACTTTGATGATACCACCAGCCATATTATAGTGTCACCGGTGTGACCAATCCTAGCTCTTATATCTAATGCTAAACGTCAAGACAAAGGGCAGTTGGTACCAATTTCAGAAATACTAAGGAAGACACGGCTAACCCTTAACCTCCTGATCCGAAGACGGTTGCTCTGTCAGCTGAATCAGCAGACGGGCCTTTAAATATTTTAATGCACGACGCGTGTGCTTAACCTCTCGCTTAGAGGACTGTCATTGTTTCGAATCTATCTAAAGCAATAGCAGTGAGGCAATTAGAGTATCTCGCTCACATTTGTGTCTGACTCCTGTCTTCTATTCACGCATAATGAACATGCGTTGCCGTCCCGGTCAATGGCATACTCATACATCGTCTCGGAATTACTTACCATTTTAACGGGACTAAGCTATATGTGAAAAGCAAGGCATTTAATTTCGTGTTAAAATACCAACGAAATGTTGAAAGGACGTAATTCTTCATTCTCCACCGGTCCATTAAATGGATAAGTTATAACTATTGTTTACAGGCGTGTACAAACGCTACAACATACATCTATCACAATTTTTACAGGAAAAAATATTTTCACGTGCAGGTTATATTAGAACTCTAATTCTAGGGTAATAATCAGTCATCGGAGCGCTGGTGTTAGTAATTATCTTGTTTAAATGCATGAGAGGTTTGTTGCAGAAAACTCGCGGTAGAATTTAGTTACGCTCGTTTCAGTCATATGTGGTCGAAGACGTTTTAACCAAATCGCTTATCCTGTGTTGACCAAAACGTTCATCTCTATAATTAAGATGGTAATCATAAATGTTATTTTTCAGTCGAGACTTTACTTAGTCTGGTTTGTTTGTTTGTTTGTAACTTAATATGGGCAAGTTTAAAACAAAATATTTTTCACCGATGTTTTAAACAGAATTTAGAATACAGCACAATTAGTTTGTAAGAAGCAAAATGGTCAGTATTAGTGTGCTCTTTCATAAATTATGCACCTTCGTAAAACCAGTTTGAAACCAATTAAAACATGCCGTTATAAAATCCCAGCGGATATCTTAGTTTGGCTAAATAAACCTCTCAGCTGCCAGCCTCTTTTCTTAATCCTTTGATCACATATTTATAAATGATTTATAGTTCTTGAGTGTGTTATGTCACTAGCTAATTAAATTTATAAACGGCGATTAACTGGTTTTGCCATATGTCAAGTAGATGAATTACGTACCAAGATTGACAATAAAACTTTGCATATAATGCACCCTTTTCGTGAAATCGACAATGTCAAGTACTATATTCAAATAAGGGGTCAGAAAGACAGGTCAATGTGCACCAACAATAGCGCGAATGATTTATCTACTTATAACTGATCGACAAACTGAGATATATTCTTCAACAAGTCACACACTAGAGCTTTTCTATTTCGAGTCTAAATATCGACAAAAAATGCTTTCAGATCCTTCCAACCATCCGTCATTGTTCGACGAAACCTCGTCGACTTCCTTGGCTGTAATATGCGCATTTACGAAGCATGATCAAACAGTTCTCGCCCAATGAACTTTGGGAATGACGAAGAGCAGAACTTGTATCAAAAAGTTCTGAATGTAATCTCTCTTTGCCTTGATGCACTTTCTCCATTTTGCGTATCCCTTCAAAATAGGAGCCTTCTTCCTGGCCCCAAGTATTCATCAACAGCATCTATGAAGCCCTCATTGTTTCTAGAATTCCTACCATGAAACTTAGTTTTCAGATTTGGAAACAGATAGGGCATAAATCTGGCGAATACGGGAAATGAGGAGGGACCTCCAAGTTGCATTTAGTCGTAGCAGCCCTAACCACTTGAAAGGTGTGAGCTGGTGCATTATCGTACAAGAGCAGAACACCTCAACTTTCCTCTTCTTTTCTTCACAATTTCCTCACGCAGCCACCGTAGTTCTTCTGCATAATATGCACAATTTATCGTGCAACCTTCCTCAACATAAGCTACCAGGATAACGCCCTGACTATCCCAAAATATAGAGGCCATCACCGTTTCTGCTGAAAAAACTCTCTTATTCTTAGGAGGAGGTGAGCCACGGTGCTTCCATTACATATCTGCTTTTAGGTCCCATGATCTGTCATCACGAAAACACGCCTATATAATTTTGACCCCCTTAAACCCCACTTTTATATAGTAAAACTGGGGTTTACAGGGGTATACATTATTTTACTTTTTACCGCATAAAACATAGATTGTGGGTACTCGTTAGAACCGCCTCGCCGAGGCGGTTCTAACGAGTACCCACAATCTATGTTTTGAACAGAAATATGAAAAATATCAGAGTTTTTGTATCTGAAAAATTATAGTTTTTTGGAGGTGAATTTTCCATATATTTGAATAGGCATGTTTTCGTAATGGTGATGAACCCAAGTATCAGCTTGGGCCACGACGCATAAACTCTTCAGGGATCTTCATAGAGAGCAGGGGAGACTTAGAAATATCTAGTCTGCTCTTCTTCTGATCTTTGGTCTTGGAGCCCATCTAGCTGAGACCGTGGACATCCCTAAGGTATCGGTCAAGGGAGACTGAGCTGCCTCAAAACGTATACTTATTTGTCTATCTATATCACACAGGCTTCTTCTCCTGTCACATATGATCAGATGTGCACATGCTGGACGTTTTCGTCTGTAGGAGCTTCTTTACAGCGCCTAGACCGTTCATAATTCTCTAGTTTCTCCCGCTCTCTCTTAAATTCAGCAGCCCGTTCCTTCACCGTGCTGTAAGAAGTAGTCATCCCCAAGGGTTTTCATTAATTTGTCGTGAATTTCCTTCGGGACATGCCTATCTTAATGAAGTACTTTATGACCGCTCTAACTTCATCTTTGTCCATTTTCTCTGTCTCTGCTTTCAGAAGTATTGTGACACTGCATATGCCAGGAGTGGTGTTAATCAGATGTGGATCCTGAAAAACTCCAAGGAGCTTTTAGAAAACCTAAAGGCACAATCTCTTCATTCCGTCAACAGTATAAAATCTTTCGATTTCTCTACTCTTTACACAACTATTCCTAATGATAAACTGAAATCTAAATTAAAGGAAATTATCAACCAGTGTTTCTTCCAAAAGAATGGTAACCGTCGCTTTCAGTATGTTGTCATTGGCTACAAAGAAACATACTTCGTTCGAGATCACTTTGATGCACCACAAAAATACTCAGATACAGATGTCATAAAAGTGCTGGAATATCTAATCGACAATATTTTTGTGGAGCTCGACGGACGGATATTTCAGCAAACAATCGGTATGCCGATAGGTACTAACTGTGCACCGTTGCTTGCCGACTTGTTTTTATACTCGTATGCGGCGGAGTTTGTACAAAGTCTCCTCAAAGCAGGCAAGAAACACCTTGCACAACAATTCAATTTCACCTACAGATATATAGATGATGCATTGTCTCTAAAAACACAAAATTTGCACAGTATTTGGAATTCATCTATCCACGTGACCTTGAAATAAAGCTTGTTGTTGCTCCGGATATAAAGAAACAAACATAATTTAAACCATACCCTGAATATACCAAGCGCCGCTTTGATCCCTACACATCAACGGACTACCAAGATCATCCTGAAAAGAACATTATAAAAGAGAGTCTTTACGTAATGTGGGACGTCAATATTGTGTACTCTAACAGGACAGACCGGCCCGAGAAAACAGTATAGACTCACACCTGTTTGCTTCTCAACCGTCTGTTTGGAACGGACACATAAACAGGTAGTAAAATGGATTTTTTTTTTCTTCAAATTTTAGGACAAGTATGGTAACTAATTAAGGTGTCCCAATGCTTATACTAGATATGGTACCATGTGTTTCGCAATATCCCACATCCTAAAACGTTTTGTCTGTGTCCAAAACCCCTAAAGTATCCCAAAATAATTCGAACACATCTAAGCATAAACCCCTATTCATGCCTCAACAGTTACTGTATAATGTTTGTGTGTAGGCCGTAAAACGTCACCCTGTAATTCGATAAAGCGCTGATGATATTAAATTTCTGGTCCTTTGGGACTGCTGATTCACACTTTTAATGGGAAAATTGTTGACCTTAAGGCACTGCAAGGGGACATAAGAAATGATGCGGGTTTTTTTTTTATTTTCCCTCATGGACTGACTCCAACCGATTCCGCTATGGTCAATCTTATGCTTTGTTCTGTGCATTTCGATATGATCTCCCTTTCGGGCTATTTAAGGGAACTCGATATACTTACTAGAGTTTCCGCCAGTTTTTACAAGGCAGCAACTTTGGATTTTCTGTTTTCATTCCTGCACAGCAAATCCCTTTTGGGGAGCAAACTCTTCCTTTTTAAAGTAGATCCCTTTTCAGAAGGGAGGCAAAACCATTTTCAAAGAGTCACGACCCCTGAAAGTGATTCAGATCCCCCAACATATTCAGATATATTTTCCAGATTGCTGTAGCGTGTTCAATAAAAGTAATACATAATTTCTTCTTCTCTTCATACTGCCAAAAGCCGTCGTACGTAGACATTTTAGGCATCTGCGCCTGTCAAGAGTGTATGACTACTAAGATTAAAAATGAAAGCAAACGCAAAAGCAACTTACAACACACCAATCCATCCCAGAATTTTCAACACCTGCGCAGAGTTCTGTTCCTGTCAAGTATCCTGGGAAATGCTGCTGACAAAGACTGTCATCTTGTATCGGAAGAGAAATCTGGTTCATTACCTCTTCATTACCAGTGTCTAATTAAATAATAATGTGTAGAGCTAAGCACTCCGGATAGAATTTTCAGCAAGTGACAAATCGGTGATATTCTTTTTATTTTTTCCCAGAAAATTTCAGCCATATTGTCTAATGGAGACAATTTTCATGAAATGTCAGATCCTGCTTTCTGGGAAAATAAGATAAATATCACCAGGAAGCTATTGCAGTAAGGTAAATAGGCTCAGGTGTTGAAGACCCGGTTTCAGAAACCCATATTCCCATTCATATATATTACGTATATCAAGGAAATATATCCACCAAAGGGCATCTTGTATCTAGGGGAATGCATATTTTTTATAGCAACTTTTACGAAACGCATTCAACTTTGCATTATTTTAACCGGAAATGAGAAACAGAATTCAAGTCAGATATACCAGACATGCGCACTGACTGTATTCATTTAACTATAATTTCCAATCAGTGTTCTGATGCAAGAACTATTTCCCAAAGCGGAAGGTAGCTAAGTGTAATTCCCATCGTTTTAATATTATTAATTAAGGACTTTGAGGTGTTGTAAACAGGACTGAGTTACCTCCCGTAATAATAAGGAAGAGGCATACCTTTTCCTTTCTGCTATGATTCAGATATCAACTACCAGAATATGTAATAAGAATAAATATTGTAATTCAACACCAGAGCCAAGTAGGGCAAATCCTCGCCTTACTGCAATATTTGTTGTCTGTTGAATTAGCCCAGATAGTAGTGAGGGTTAAAGACATATGGGTAAAATGAGACCAAAACTGGTACCACTCACTAATGATTTTATTGCCCCATATCTAGAAGTTATGCAAGAGAGATCAAAAGCATAATGAGATCCCAACAAGGGGTGGTAAAGAGGCTTTTTGAAGGGTAATAAATATCTTTGAGGCGATGACAGATGGAGTTACCTATGGGTCAGATAAATAAACCAATACTAAATTCCTCTATTGGGCCTCCACCTGTATGTTACGTCGTTTTTTGTTGTTGTTGTTTTTTTTTTGTTTTTTTTTTTTTGTTTTGTTTTTTTTTGTTGGGGTGGGGGTGGTTGTTTGTTTTTTGTTTGTTTGTTTGTTGTTTTTTTGGGGGGGGTTTTGTTTGTTTTTTTGTTTGTTTGTTTTTTTTTTTGTTGTTTTTTTTTGACAGTATACTAGGATTTGTTGTACCCAGTCTCAGTCTCTTACCAGTGATAAGACTATTGACCGAGACACAACTTATTTATATGTCTTTAACCCTTAAACGTGCTGATCAAAACAACAGCAGAGGACACTTTTTTTTTTTTTCAGATAAAATAAGGCAAGGTATTTCATGTGAATAATCTGCTTGGGTGATACTTGGGAGGATTCACATGAAATATCAAGTCTTATTTTCTCTGAGAAAAACAAAAGTCAGCTTTAAATTGTCGTCTGCTACAAATTTTCACAGCACTTAAACGACTAATGCTTAACACTCTGGGTAAAATTTTCAGCAGACGACATTTTGAAATATTTTTCCCAGGAAAGAAGATTTGACATTTCATGCAAATTGTCTCTAATTGCAGGAAATATCAAATCCTGTTTTGTGGGAAAAATAAGAAACTTATCTGTATTGGAGTCTGCTGAATTCGTCCAGAGAGTGATAAAGGTTAATCAAATGCAAGCGAACGACAATAAGACACCGTATTTGCCCTGAGTATTCGGGCAGATAAGTTTGCGCAAACAGTGAAGACTTGGATCAGTCGCAGCGGAGCAGAGGGTGACGTCTAATCAGCGTCGACACTATTTGCTACAAGTTCAGTATTTCTAGACACATTAAATGATATGAAACTTTCAATTTTAAGATAAGTATAGTAAGGAGTAACTTAAATGTTCACAGAATTGGTCCATAGAATATGTTTCAATAGTTTGTTTTTCTGTTGTTTTCTTTTTTTTTTTTTTTGTGTGTGTGTGTGTGTGTGTGTGTGTGTGTGTGTGTGTGTGTGTGTGTGTGAGAGAGAGAGATTTAACCGTATACTCACGTTTGGTACTGCCCCACCCAGGAAGGTAGCATTTGTTACCGACTGTGTACATATGACCTGCATCAGCCAGACAGGCTGGTCTTGTATAAGCATTCCACCTAAAATAAAGATAAACATATCTAAGCATTGTATCTTGAATGAGTTGACTCTCGTTCTCTCAAACACTGATAACTCAAAAAATGTTTAACTGGACCCATTGAGGTATCTTTGAAAATGGAGTTCTAATCATGTATACGCTAGAGTGCGTGAGCAGTGTTGCAAACTTCATTACTGCTTATGAAGAGTCTCAATAAAACCGAGACTCCCATTTCTATCTGTAATGTGTTCTTTGTCTCCAAAGGCAATCTTTTTTACTTTTAGTAAGTCAACTAAATTTTTGATAAAGTTGGTTTAATTTGGCGCTATGTTTTTTATTGTTTTTTTTTGTTTCGTTTTTTTTTTTGTTTTTTTTTTTTTTTTTTTTTTTTTGGGGGGGGGGGGTGGTGGGGGGTGGGGGGTGGGTTTCACATTTAAACTGCTGTTATCTCAAACAACTGTTATATCTAAGACTAAAAAATATTATCCTTGGAGTTTGAAGTGACGAGAGTCCACTCTATGAATACATGAGAACAATAAAAAAAAAAAGCTACGGTATCTTTATCTTTTAACGATATTTTAGGGTTCTTCATATACTTTGTATGTTTTCTGCCATTTTTACAAGGGAGACATTTTTTGTGACTTCCTGTTTTTGTTTTGCATAGCAAATGGTTTATTGTTTTGCGGGGTGGTTGCCAAACCGCCACTAAATTTAACATACCACATTTCGACAATCCGTTTTCCTGTTATTACAAAGCTAATAACAACCTAACAAATAGTTCCTTGCTGACGCGGATATTGCTAAATTCGACATCCAAATATATACACTTTCTGGCTTATAAATAGCGAATCAATAAATAAAACCAAAAAAATGAACAAATGGGACTTTTAATCATATTTAATGCTGACGAAGATGACTACTCCAGTGAAACGCGCCAAATCCACTGCGTTGGTTAAAACGTGTAACCCGTAGTCCTATTAAACACCGAAAAGGACTTTTTCCGCCGAAAAGGATATATCGGGAGCTTTAAGGACTTTATGAATATGATATTACAATTTACATATGACTTTTGACACTGAAAAAAAATTTTTTTTTTTTCAGGAAACCGCCCCACCAGCACTCTCTGATCTTTCATTATTACATTGTATTAATACAGAAAAACACGTAAAATAAATAAAAGCGGGGATGATATTATTTGTTGGAAAGGCGAAAATATACAGTAGAATTTCAATGGCTCGAACATCTTTGGGACCATGGAACTTTGTTTCAGACATTGGTAGTTCAAGCCACCGAGGGTTAATAATAGCACCAGGCCAGGAGGCAACGGGGTGCGGGGTGTAATTTAGGGATATCTTACTTCTATCGTTCTATAAAATAATGATATGTTGAGTTTATTTGTTAGAATCGCGTCGATGAGGCGATTCCAAAGAGTGCACACAACATGCATATTCATGAAAAATAAGAAAATTTCTCTAAAATCCGTTACTATTTGTTTTCTAGAGCTTGTTTTTTAGAGGAACTAAAACCGAGTTCGAATTAGCTACGAATGGGCTACGATCAGGGTCTACAATGTTTGCCTCTCTTCCAGCAGTTTTAGACACGTTCATGGGTAATGAAATGGACTTTTTGAATTTGGTTAGAATTATGCGGTAAATAATTAAGTGTGCGAATATTTTGGGCAAATAGTAAATACGGTATCCAAAATTTATCTGACTTATCCAAAATTACACATGAAATGACATTTTAAGTGAAAGGAGGGTGAACCCTCTACCCAGCTAGCATTCTTCATAAATCTACAGCGGGCCGTTATCGGCCCGTCAGCTACCCTGACGGGCCAATAACGGCCCGCTATAGATTTATAAAGAATGCTTACTGGGTAAGCCCCTCTGGATCCACCCCGAAATAGAGCTGTATTCTTACTGAACTGGGGTCGAAAGTATAACAAGAGCTATGTCGTTGGCAAGTGTTGTCCAGTTGTAGCCCGGATGTAGAACAACTCTTCTCACGTGGTAATATTTCTCATATGGATCCGTGGTGCTTATATTATACTTCCCGGCGTAAACTCTCCAGAACCTCAGGTCGAGATCGTAGACAGAGTAACCATATCTAGCAAAGAGAGCATGAAAATTGTTAAATTGTGAACTCTTGAAGCGCTATGCCATATATGATATATGATCTGTTATTGTTGTTGTTGTTGTTTTGTTTGTTGTTTTTTCTTTTTTTTTATGTTGTTGTTGGTTTGTTTTGTATTTCTCTGTAAAGATTTATACAAATAAATTACTGTTGAAATCAAGCGCTAAGCAAATTTGTAGCAGACGACATTTTAAAATTGATTTTATTATTATTCAGAGAAAATTTGGCTGGACATTTCGTGAGCTAGGCAAAGGATTTAAACATAACACCAAGTCTAATTTTTTCTGAAAAATATTTTTAAAAATATTGAAAGTCGTCTGCTACGACTTTGCTTAGCGCCTTAAGGGTTAATATGCATTATTTGTGCCGCAGCACAAGAAAACAGGCCATATATTATTTAAAATGACTGTTGATGTGGTAATAAAATTTTATCACGAAAACATGGCTATATAGTGTTGACCCCCTTAAACCCCACTTTTATATAGCAAACTGGGGCTTACAGGGGTATACATTATTTTTCTTATTTCTGTTTAAAAACATAGATTGTTGGTACTTAGTAGAACCGCTTTGCTGATGCGGTTCTAACGAGTACCCACAATCTATGTTTTGAGCATTTGGGATAATAAATTTCAAGAGTGCTGTTTTATCTATTTATTTATTTATTTATTTATTGTGATCTTTTGTGCCTAACCTGAATTTTCTTTAGCAAAACAGCCTGATCTGAGAATGTCTAGAAATCCAAAGAAATCAGCCATATGATACATGAGATCAGAGTACAATCAGATCAGATTGTGCATCTACGCAGTCTGATTAGAGTCTACACCTTTCGCTAACATAAAGTGTAAACTTTAAAGATTATGTTAGTGAACAATGCAGGCCCTGAGCAGATATGCAGTCTGGTCTGGGTTTACGCTGGTCGCATATATGATAAGGTCGGTATCTATATGGATAACTCTTTAACCCTTTCAGTCCGGCAGATCAAACCCAGTACCTGTGCCAACAGTGTAGATGCAGATGATACGGCTCGTTACGAGCCGTCTCATCAGGATCTACACTGTTTGCTATTCTGTTTTTGATTTTGGACAAACCCCAATCAGATTACTTGATTGGGGTTTTTGTTAGAAATTCTCTTATTTAATGACAAACAGTGCAGATCCAGATCAGTTGGCTTCTTCAGAAGCCAACTGATCTGGATCTACACTGTTTGCAAACACAAGGCATGTCGTGTTCAGCAAGAGAAGGGTTAATCCAGATTGTTGATATAATTTCACATACTGAATGTCAAACAGCGCAGATCCAGATCAGTTGGTTACATTAGAAGCCAACTGATTTGATTCTACACTGTTTGCAAACGTACGGATTCAACAGGACCTGGATTAAGGCAGGCCTCTGGTACATCAGAAAAACAATAAAACCCGTCCATTATCTAGTTTAGAGAATATATGGGGTACCCTTCAAAGTGTTGAGCCGATGTTAAGACAACATTTTGGTTGATGAGAGCACCGGTGCCAGAAATATATCCATAATCGTCAACAAGAAGAACCTGGAAATGTAAATATATATGCAATTAAACTTTTAGACCCATCACGAAAACATGCCTATATAATTTTGACCCCCTTAAACCCTACTTATATATAGTAAAACTGGGGTTTACAGGGATATACATTATTTTTCTTGTTTTTGCTCAAAACATATATTGTGGGTACCCACAATCTATGTTTTGAGCAGAAATATGAAAAATACCAGAGTTTTTTATCTGAAAATTTTCAGTTTTTTGGAGATGAAATTTGCTATATATTTGAATAGGCGTGTTTTTGTAATGGTCGGGGTAAATCGTGCACATACTGCACCAATCATTAGCTATTAATTCAATTATCATATTGAATTGTTGCAGCATTTATGTGCTCGATGGCTCAAACATCTTTGGGATCATGGAAATTTATTATAGATATGGGTAGTATGTTGATTGTACTCACTAGAATCGTCTCGGTGAGGCTACTCTAATGAATACACACAACATACAGTTTTGGGGAAAAAATAAGAAAATCTCGTCAAAAGATCCGTATATAAATATGTCTTTAGACCATCCTGCGTAAAGTTTTATCCGGGCCTTTATTCTCCATTTATACATTCCGTAGTGTCCAATGATTCTGTAAGCGGATAGTGACTGCCCTAATCAGACTGCACAGATGCGCAGGCTGATCTGGGCTTTTGCTGTACGTATATGCCTGAAGATACGGTATCGTATAGTGCGGCTCATACAGTACCAGCAATATTTCAGGCGCTATCTAAGATAACATGTTTTGGAATAAGATTAACCCTTGCCTTGCTGAATAAATTCAGATGCCACGCTCACATCTAATTTCCAGCCAATCGGATTACTTGCTCCCGGTTTTTGACAGAAATTCACATATTTAATGACAAATAGTGCAGATCCAGAACAGTTGGCTTCTTCAGAAACCAACTGATCTGGATCTACACTGTTTGCTAAGACAGGGAATGTCGTGTTCAGTGAGAGAAGGGTTAAAGTCCAGTATTTTGAAATCTTCCTTGTCCGTTATCAATCATTGATAGTTGAAAACTATTTCAAAATTCCAAGTCGAAAACATTGAGCCAGCCGTGTTAAAGTATGTCTTCTGGGCATATGTGGACAACGAAATGGGCAGTGTGATCATTGTTTTCGCTGTCCGCTTACAGAATCGGTTTGGTACTTTGGAATGTACGGTGGACATCAAAGACCGTAACGAATCTACAGGATAAATTTGAATACAATCATGAACGCATATGCATATGCTCGAAAACAGATACTTTTTTCGTTTGGTGCAATTCAAGTTATAGTCAAACTTCAATGGCTCGAACATCTTTGGGACCGTGGAAATTTGTTCGAGATATGGGTAGTTCGAGCCACTGAGGGTTAATTGGTAAGGTAGCAAATAACGAGAATTAAGGGAAATATTTTCGATTTTCTACACAATAATTGTAATTTGAGTGTACTCATTAGAATCGCCTCGATGAGGCGATTCTAATGAAATAACACAACATACAATTTCGTGGTAAAAAAAAGGAAAAATTCCATGAATATTTGTTTTCTTGAGCTATCGGAAGAATTTCGCAGGGACTCAAGAACGAGTTCGAATTATCCATGGTAAACGAGCCATCGGTGTTCGAGCTATTGAGGTTTGACTGTATCTCAATTTGCCCTAGGTCAAGTGAGACTTATAAAAATGCGGACCAGTGTGCATATTCTCTGCCATCTAGTCAGCGCGGCTTTGCCACTCATTGCTACAACATACGGATATGATACGAAGAAAAGTAACCAATTTCCCGGACTGCGCTGATGCACAAGCCGGTCTGGTTATATAATTACATATGTGGGGAAATGGCGTTGCTTCTGCAGTCCTATCAATTAATGCTTATTATGATATTTTGAAACTGTTTCCTTATTTTTTTCCAGAAAATAGGATTTGACATTACACACAAACTGCCCCCTTAGGAGACAATCCGCATGAGATGTCACATTATATTTTCTAAAAAAAAAAAAAAAAAAAAAAGTCGTAAATTCGTCGTTCGCTGAATTGCCCGCGATATGCTAAGTGTTAAACCTTTTCCCAGAAAATAGGATCTGGCATTCCATTGTGTGATTAAATGTCAAATCCTATTTTCTGATGAAAATAAGTGCAAATATTTTCAATTAATCGTCTGCTGAATTTGTCCATTGTGTACTAAGTATACTAAGTATTGAATATTTTGCATGAAATGTCAGATTTTTTTTTTTTTTTTCTGAAAAAAAAAAAAAGAGAACAATCTTCAGTTTGTCGCCTGCTGACTCTGCCCATAGTGTACTAAGTGATAAACAATTTGCATGAAATATCAAATCCTGTTTTCTGGAAAAAAAATGTCCTCAATTCGGCATCTGCTAAATTTGTCCATAATGTGATGTGTTAAACTTACAGTCCATGGCCACGACCCCGGTTTCGCAACCTGACCTCCAACAATTCTCTTGGTAATTGGTTGCACGGTAGGTACACCACAGGGTGGGTTGGCTGAAAGAAAGATTTACATAAAATGTGCAAGCAGTTGCGATATTTTTTTTTTCTTTTTTGCAAAATTCACACATAAAACACACACACACACACACACACACACACACACACACACACACACACACACACACACACACGCCACTAATTTATGTGAACAACAAACGCCTACATTATCCCACAGTTTGCATCAGCTACCCTGGAAAGGTTAAGCGAAATTGTAGCAGACGACATTTTTTATAAGCCAGTTAGTGCGGAGTCTTGTCTGTCAAAAGTTAAAGCCTGTCCCTCCTTGTCTGTCAAAAGTTAAAGCCTGTCTTTCCGTTAAAATGGATTTGCTGCTGTAAAGAATCTTAACCCTTGTCATGCTGAAGAAGTTAAGGTACCACGCCCACTTCTGATTGTCAGCCAATCATATTCTTTGATCCAGATTATTGATATACATTCACATACTGAATGGCAAAACAGTGCAGTTGACTTCAACTGATCAGGATCTACACTGTTTGCAAAGGCAGGGTATATCCGGGTTCAGCAGGACCAGAGTTAATAGTACGGATTCCAGTTTAAGAAAATTGCTAACCCTATAATCGGAAAAATATACAATTTATTTTGATAGTTTTTGGTTATCAGTTTGGTTATTCCTGTATAAAAAAAGAACTATATAGCAGATATGTATACATTGCATTTCGCGGAAACTTGTATGTTTGTTTCTACGGAGGCCCAGTTGATACTTAAAGTCTAAGCATACAAAATCTTTTGTATTCAGATTAATGCCATAAACAAGAAAGTAATGTTCAATACAGAAACTAGAATGTTTATTTTCTCATGTGCATATGCAGCTATGAAGCAAACAGTGACACTGAGGCTTTTTTTCTGCATTGCATTCAAGGGAGCGTACCCTAGATTTTTGCCTGAAACCAATTTCAAAAATTCAAGATTTCAAGATTTATTATCGACTGTAACTCCAACTGGAGCATTAGTCAAAACTTTTATATATGAAAAAACATGTAATAAAACATCTGAGGAAAGTTGCAAATTATGATATTGAGGAATATTCTAAATCATTCTCATAGCCACATGGCTGTGGCCAAGAGTGCCATATGACAAGAATATGTAAAAAACAACATCAGAGAATACAATCCTGATAAAACTAATAATAAGTGTTAGTAGAAAATTGTCCCTATGTCTAGAGGGTTCATAAGTGTCCTATTGACTCAAGTTCATATGCATCCACTGAAGCACTGACCAATTGCCGATTCAGTAAATGGTATCATACAACAAAATCCAGAATATCCGGCCGTGAAAACCACTGCAAGCATCATATATTAGATACGTGTATACAGTCCCAAATCAGACCGCTCCCAGGAACAGCCAAATCCAAGCCTATACCGCAGTAAACAACACAGACTCGGGTCACTTTCCTTTGTCGTATTCATTAATAATGAATGGCATGGCACATGTCTAATTAAAATATTTTAATATCCATTTAACTAGAAATTCAGTGTCTTGTTGATTAGAAAGGTGCTTGTAACTGTTACAAATTGTCTTTAGTTAGTAAGATACAACAAAAATACAAAATGTCCAGGCATGAGAAAGCTGCCGCAAATATCATCAAAACGATACCTGCAAAATACAGCCCCAGATCGGACTGCTCCAGAGAGCAACCAGATCCAGAGCAATACCAGGCAAACAGCACAGACCCAAATTGCAATGTTACACAAAACAACCCAATTCAGATCTGCACCACTCACCATAACAAGCATAACCTAGAACTTTTAGAGTTGTTAAATTTCACCATCACTACAATACCTTTCCATTGCCAATGAATAGCGTAAACTACACTTTTAGTGTAAATTGATTTAAATATTCCTGAAAATTTCCTGGAATGTTTCTAGCACCACTTTACAAAAGTTTGCAATATTAAAAAGCAACCGAGTATCAGTATTACTTGAACTCTTGAGATGCTCAAATTTCACAGTATTAGGCCTAGTGAACAAGTCTCTTGGTAAGTAAACTTTACGCAAATCTTCAAAGTAAGTGCACTCTAACACATAGTGGTATTCATCACCAAGCCTGTGAAGAGAACATAGCTCACAAATTCTGTCATCTCTGACAGTACCCAGAAATCTTCCCCATTCAATGGGCATTTTATGGTTTAGAGATCTAAAGTGAAAGAAAGGGATAGCAAGATCTATTGGTAAAATGTTAAAGTATTTTTCATACTGCAATTCTTTCTTAAATATCCTGTAATTTAAACATTTAGGACTATTGAAAACAGACTCCTTCCAAAGCAATTTGTAATTCTCTATTAGTTTGAGTTTAATGACTTTTGCAATATTTAAAGGTGCATGTTGATCCAGCCAAACATCAACCCTGTCACATTCGTGAAAAATGTTCTTAATGCTTAAAAGCCACTTTGAATGAAAAAAAGTCTTTTTCGTGCATGACTAGTAAAATTTTATACAATTTATTGGAAATTTTATCTGGTTTTCCATTAATTAACCTCTGCCAAAATCCTACCATTCTGGCTTTAACAGCAATACTAATCCGATACCTACCAAGTTCACCATTTCGCATACTGTATTTTAAATATACCTTCTACCGTTTTTCAGTGTCACGTTAAAAGGATCATAGAAAAGGATTGAAAATAAAGATGCAATATGGCCGCTACGATAAACTTGTAAGAGAACGCTTGTTTTGGAATTTTTACAATATCGTTTTGACACATTTTAAATTTTACCAGACACCTATCGGACGTTCGTGCTTATGATTTTCCTATTAGATTATTTCGTATATAATTTAATTTCATAGTTATGCCAGTCTTTAAAATGCATGCTGAGGGAGTTCTCTACAAATCTTATCATGTCCACAATTTTAAAACATTTCATCACGAAAACATGCCTATATAATTTTGACCCCCTTAACCCCACTTTTTTATAGTAAAACTGGGGTTTACAGGGGTATACATTATTTTTCGTATTTCTGCTCAAAAACATAGATTTTGGGTACTCGTTAGAACCGCCTCGCCGAAGCGGTTCTAACGAGTACCAACAATCTATGTTTTGAGCAGAAACATGAAAAATATCAGAATTTTTTATCGAAAATTATCATTTTTTGGTGGTAAAATTTTCAGTATATTTGAATAGGCATGTTTTCGTAATGGTTGACGGACTAAACTCGGTAAGAATATATGAAGACCAAATACAATAAGTCAAGTGATTTCCGCAAACTAAAATGTTCATCAAAATTCCATAAAATACAAGCCGTTTAACAAAAAACGCGACGAGTATTATAAAGATTCTGTGCTTCTACTCGTATAGATTAATTTATCGTTTATTATTTATAACTGTCAGTATATACGAGTACATGTTTACTGTACGTAACTTACAGTTGCTAGGCAAAACAATACCATGCAAAATACATGCATTTCACCAAAATGCAACTAGTTTCGGGTTGCTATACAGTGTCTTGTATTATGCAATATCCAGGCTTTATATATATATATATATATATATATATATATATATATATATATATATATATATATATCAGCTACAATAGTTTTTTTTTTTCTTTCTTTCTTTTGCAAGATCCTAGAAATGAGAAACCCGACTATAAACGCAGCAGAATGATATGTAAGAAAGGGATTGTTTTCACAGAACATATGTTTTGGATATGTATTAGAATCACCTCGGCGAGGCCATTCTAACAAATATTCAAAACATATGTATACAGATATTCAAGACAAATGTATCTTGAAGTGCTAAATACAATGTTCTTGCATAATGTCTGATTGGAAGATTCCCTGCCAGTCAAATTATCAGTATAAGGATCTGTGTCGTTGTGTTGAGTGTCGGTAAAAAGAGGGTTGACTGTATAAGCCAAAAGTCGCCATAATAGCTGATATCTCACTACTTGCCTGGGAAAATACCAGATTGACTTTTACAGATGAACTTTGTGCACTTAAATTTGAGCATGCTAAAAATTAATTTTAAGTAGACGACATGTATTTTGCTTTTATTGCCTTTTCAGACTTTAGAGATGACTTAGGTTAGGTCATAGAGAGAAAAATAGAAATTAATATTCACTTTCCGTCCATTTACAGTGCGAATCACAATAGTATACTGTAGCAGAGGATACTCTTGACTTCCTCCATAGAAATAAGGCTTGAAATTTCATGTAGATCGTCTGCTGAGTAGACGAGTCACATGAAATATCAAGTCTTATTTTCTCTGAAATATATATATAAATATTTGAGAATGTCGTCTGCTACAATTTTGAATGACTTAGCACTCTCTATAAAAACTTCAGTAGACAACATTTTGAAATATTTTTGTTATTTTTCCCAGGAAAAGCATTGGCATTTCATGCAAATTGTCTCCACTGCAGACAGTTTGCTTGAAATGTCAATATCTGTCTTTTCCGAAAAAAAAAATCAGAAAATAATTCAATATGTCGTCTGCTAAAAATTTTACCCAGAGTGCTAAGCGTTACGGACATTTTTTATTATATTTTTCAGAGAGGGTAGACAATTAACAGGAAATATCAAGCCTTATGTTATCTGCTATAATTTTGGATGGTTCTTTAATAAAAACATTTCCTCCGGCCGCTACCTTCATTGTCATTACTCACTCTGTCCTAAGACGACGCCAAGGATACAGATGGATATCACCAACTTCAGCATCTTTCTCCTGAAATAAATTCAAACCAGCTGGTGCAAGAAAATATTAATTCGAATACTATGTATTCTTTGGTTCAAAAGGCAATCTTTTATTATATATTTATTTTACTGCTTACACCTGGTATTAAGTGCCATCTGGTGGCCGTAAACCGTCTCCCCATATTTCACCATAGTGCAGATGATATTTCCATTTCCTTTTGGATCATTCAGCCCATTTTGATTGCTTTGAAAAACAAATTTCGCGTTGCCAGTGTACGCAGCTTCGCATTACGAAAACACGCCTATTCCATTATATAGAAAATTTCAATTCCAAAAACTGAAATTTTTCATATAAAAAACTCTGATACTCGTATTTTCATATTTCTGCTCCAAACATAGATTGTAGGTACTCGTTAGAACCGCCTCACCGAGGCTGAGGCGGTTCTAACGAGTACCCACACTCTATGTTTTTGAGCAGAAATAAGAAAAATAATGTTTACCCCTGTAAACCCCAGTTTTACTATATAAAAGTGGGGTTTAAGGGGGGGTCAAAATTATATAGGTATGTTTTCGTCATTGTAAACTACATTGCTGCTTATGAAGAGGCTTCTTAAAAGCGGGTCTCCGATTTTTGTTCTTTTGCGTGTTCTTTATTTCCAAAGGCAGCCTCTGGGCTATTTTCAAATATACATTCTAATACATTCAACGGCATAAAACAGATGAGGAAAAAAAAAAAACAAAAAAAAAACACGAAAACACACCTATATAATTCTCTGAGGCGGTTCTAACGAGTACCTACAATCTATGTTTTAAGCGGCATTATGAAAAATATCAGAATTTTTTTTCTGAAAAGTTTCCTCTTCTGGTTGTAAAATTTTCAATATATTAGCACAGGCGTGTTTTCATAATGGCAACGCTTATATCAGTCATCTCTTGTTGAAAAGCCTTTGGGAATCGATTTAGAACATTTAAATCTTCTCAGAGACACCGGAATTGATATCTACAGTCGACCTTAGATAGCTCGATCATTTTGGGACAATAAAAATTTGTTCTAGACCTGGGTAGTTTGAGCCACTGAGGGTTAATCATAGCGCCAGGTCAGAGGGCAAATGGGGAGAATTTAGGGAAGTCTTTTCGATCTTCTACGAAGTAATGGTATGTTGAGTCTCTCAAAATCTCTTCATCAAGGCGATTCTAATGAGTACATAATACATTTCATGATAAAAATAATAAAATATCCTTAAAATATCGCAAAATATTTGTTTGCTTGAGCTATCGGAAAAAGTTCCCAGGGACTCGAAATGAGTTCGAATCAGCCAAGGAGAACAAGCCATCGGTGTCCGAGTCATTGAAGTTGTATTGTACTTTATAGTTCAGGAACCAAAATGAAATTATTTGTAAAGTTCAATGATAAGAAGATTACAATCAACCCTCTTTATACCGACACTCGATACAACGGCAAAATTCGTTAAAATGACAATTTGAATGTAACGGAACCTTCGCTGAAAAGGTGATAGTTAATGAGAAATTATACAAGACTATTGTATTAAAACTTCAAGTAACATATGTTTTGGATATTTGTCTGAAGAAGCCAACTGATCTGGATCTACATTGTTTGCAAAGGCAGGGTTTTTCCGGGTTCAGCAGGATAAGGGTTAATGTGTCCATGCTTTTGTCAAATTGCCATGTTTTGACAAGCTATTCTTACAGAAACAGAACTATATAAGACTGGTGGCTGTCTTCTGTATCCCATTTGTATGTAAGTCCTTGTCCAGCTGAACCCGGATATGCCCTGTCTTTGGATCTGCACTGTTTGTCATTCAGTACGTGAATTTGTTTCAACAACCTTGATAAAGTAATCTGATTGGCTGACAATTAGGCATGACATCTTAATTTATTCAGAATGGCAAGGGTTAGTATCAGTTTGTAGTTCATGTAATTCTTGTTATGTGGTTAATAAAAAAAAAATATGTTTAAACCAAGGTATTTCTGGCTAGAAGCGCAATTAATATTATTAGAACCAAAGGTACAGCCCAATTACCTACCTGTATATTACTATGGTAATAGACATGAAAAAATATGATTACATCTACTTTTAATGTTTTTAAACAAAAGGGAAATCGATAAAATTAATTAATAGTGTTAACACCAAAATTAACAAAAGCCAGTATGCTTACAATTTTGCTTACTAACCTGTTGTCTGCAATCTGCTCCCGACTGATGAAAGAATTTGGTTTACAGATAAGACGTCAGTTTTATCTCATTTGGAGGTCTATCACGCGCCGTGGAAAAACCAACTTATTCCCTCATGCGAAAAGCAAAGACCCAGGCCAGCTGCTAGCTATGCACAGCTGACCTGCTTCTTTGCTATTCGCTGTATAAACTAGAGAAGGCAAAAAATGTCAACAAAAAGGCTAACGCATATCTTGGTCAAATTATGTGGATACGTGGATCCGTCGTGACAGCCCATTTTTGGACAATTATTACGACACCAGTCTACGTAATAGTACATTATGACCCTGACCGTCATGTTCCCATGGAGTCTTTTTCACCTGCCATTAAGGGAAATGCATATACTTTCAGGGAAGGAAGGCAACCGTGTCAAAACTGTTTCCCCTTTCTGAAAAGGGTCTACTCCAGAAGGAAAGAATTTGCGCCCCTTGTGAGCAAAGTCTTTCTTTTTAGAATACACCCCTTTTCAGAAGGGGATTCATGTGCAGAAAAGCAAACAGGGTGTCATAAAGGTTGTCTCCCTTATACAAAATAGCAGAAAATCAACCAAGTGAATTCAGTACCCTTAATAATTATGCAAGTTTAATAGAACACATGCATGAGCCACGCAGCGCAAAGCATACGTTTAAAGAATGTGCAGTCACTAAAGGTACAGTCGCCATTTTTTTAATCTGAATATTGAAATAATGCCAAACAGGGAAAAGTATTGACTGGGTGATTTGTGGAGCATAGAAAGGGGCGGAAATGCGTTCCTATTTAAACCGATAGTAAGTAAAATGCTGTTTTGACAATGCAATAATAGACAGTTTGGACTTCAGGTCTGTTTTAATCTTCGCCCATTTTACATTCAAACAGTTTTACTAGCTCTTTCAGCCCGACAGCCCAAAACCAATACCTGTGCAAACAGTAACGATCCAGATGATCTACACCGTTTACCAACCTGAATTTTGTTTTAGACCGAAACCCTTATTTGCAATAGTGGACAAGTCCAAATTCAAGAATGGAAGAGTCCACTCCAAAAACTCAGGTGTGAAAGGGATAAGTGCTGTCGATGAGAGATGAAAGGGATAAGTGTTGTCGATGAGGGATGAAAAGGATAAGTGCTGTTGATGAGGGACGAAAGGGATAAGTGCTGTCGATGAGGGATAAATGGAATAAGTGCTGTCGATGAAGAATGAAAGGGATTAGTGCTGTCGATGAGGGATGAAAGGGATAAGTGCTGTCGATGAAGTTAAAAACAGAAATGTACGTATGTGTCTGTTCCTGATCTTGAAATGCGATACAAAACAAATGGATCTTTTTCGTCCACAAATTGTACTTAACATTTACCACCCTCTGGGCTTATTCACCAGACGACAAATTCATGATATTTTCTTATTTTTCACGGAAAACAGGATTCGACATTTATGCAAACGGTCTCTGTTGTAGACAAAGTGCAAGAAATATCGCATCCTGTTTTCAGGCAAAAATGAAAAAAAAAAAAAAAAAAAAAAAAAAAAAAAATCAAAATGTCGCCTGCTGAAAATTTTACCCAGAGTGCTATGGGTTTACTTACATGTGAACAGGTTGAGACTTAGATCCGCTTTCACGTCTTCACTGATGCGGTCAGTCGGATTTCAACGTTGATTTCTACGCGTGTGGTGATTATCTGTGCTGCTCCACTGACGATTTAGGGTGTCCCCTCCACTCCCCCGCCCCACCCACTCCCTAAACGACCGAACAATTATATGTAGGTAAAACTGCACCAGGATTAAGGCTGAGGCTTGGTGTATATGAAACCAGGTTCAATCTTTACCACTCTCTGGGCTATTTCAGCAGACGACAAATATATATATAATTTTTTCCAGAAAACGGGATTTGACATTTTTGCAAATTGTCGCCATTGGAAACAATTTTCACGAAATGTCAAGACCTGTTTTCTGAGAAAAAATATTTCAGTATGTCTGCTGAAAGTTTTGCCCAGAGTGGTAAGCGTTAAGCTCCTTATCCTCCACCCAAACTGCTGTGCTGTTGACCGTACCAAGGCGGCATTTCTGTTGCAACTGCTTCACGTTTGTTCATTGTTCTCGATGAAGTTTCCTGGTGCCGTTTTATGCAATTCAATCCTCATACGGCGTCTTGGGAAGATAAAGGTTCATGACTGTGGCTTTACCGGGCATCTCCAACATATTTACTTTCTTTTCATTCATTCAACTTAAAAGTCACCCAAAAGTAAAAATAGATTATTGTAAGTACTGAAATCATCAAAGGAAACTTGCACGTTTACTTTTAACGCTTAGCACTCTGGGTAAAATTTTCAGCCTGAAGACAGTTTAAAATAGTTTTCTTAATCCTCCAAGAATACAGCTTTTGACATTTCTCCAATGGAAACAATTTGCATAAATTATCAAATCTTGTTTTCTGGGAAAAATAAACAAGGTCCGTGGGCCAGTACGCTCACCAGAGCTCAAATGGAGTGGACGTGAATCCAACGTTTGCAACCTTAATCCTTTTGCACTCAGACCCATTAAAGCACTTAGCATTTTCGAAATTCTGTTTTACAGCCATCTTGGTCATGAGATACAGATCCCGTGAACAAACTTTGATTTTCCAACCTATCGAGGCTCTGTATACCCCGTTTGGTTTCAATCAGCCCAGCTGTTTAAGAGAAGATTGTAAACTACTTAATCCGAGGGACCTAGGACAAAGGTCAGTAAATGACAATGACCTCCGGTATTTATGGAAGTTCATTTAGCTGCCTGCATAAAACAACTTTGATATGATAAGCTACAATGGCTTCAGAAAAATCCACTATTTTTGCCTTTTCCCATACAAATGGCTGTGACCCAGTTCTGCCTTGAATTTAAACAGGCCATGGTCAACCAAGGATTATTATCTGGATAAATTTGGTGGAACCTGAGTCCCCAATGCTACATACCAAGATTGAAGGTTGTTACCATATTTGGGCATGGAGGCCTTTTTGGTTATGTGACCCAGATCCTACGCGTAAACTTTCGCTCCCTCATCCGATAGTTGCTCCACATGTCATTTGGTATCAATCAACTCAGCAGTTTTTTTAGAAGTTCAAAATACTTAATTTGAGGCAGCAAAGAAAAAGGTCAATAAATGACCTTGACCTTTGGTTTTTATAAAAGTTTATTCAGTCAGCTGATTGCATCAATCAACTTCGATGTCACAGCCTCTAACAGATTCAGAAAAATCAACAGTTTCGCCTTTTTCTCATACAAAAGTCGGAGTGACCGAATTTAACCCTGCCTGAAAATAGGTCAAAGTCAATCAAGAGGAATTATTTGAACAAACCTGATAGAGCCCGAGTCATCAATGATGCAACCCGTTTCAAGGTCATTGGCCATTCGGTTCCCGAGAAGATGATTTTCTAGGGATTCTACCACATATGGACGCGGCGGTCATTTTTGTCATGTGACACAGGCCTTTGTCAGATAACGATATCCAGGTCAAGGTCAGATAATGATTATGGGCTTTACCTGCTTTCCCCAGAAGAAATCATAGCCTAAATATCAGTACCTTAACCCTTTAGTTTAACTTTTATTTTATATGTATACATATAACATATATGTATACATATAACATTACCGTTTACAACGAGACATGACAAAACATCAATACATACAAATGGGATCCAGAAGAAAGTCGTTTGACTTTTTTTAATCTGTATCCCAGACCATAGTACATATCAGTACAACTAATTTGTGATTTGAGACGGTCTGACAAACGTCAACAAACAAGTATGTGGTATCAATAAGTTATATGAAAAGTAATGAATGTAAACTATTTCAACAAAATGTCAAGAAATAGATACGAAACTATGATATATTATTGTCTCCATGGGGGAAGAGGTGGAGGAAGATATACAATGTACTATATAAACACTAGGTCCGATCGCGACGAATTAATCTAGCTAGCCGTCAATATCAAATATAAATGTGTTGATTTTTTGATTTGGGATATTTATTTGAGGTCACTGTGAGTTAGTTACTAAAGGTAGCAAGGAACCTTATAGATTTATATTCGTTTATTGAAAACGTTTAGACTTCAGTATGAATTCATGTACCGCTAAGAAAATAGCTTTATTTTCTTCTAATGATAGAGATAGATCTCCATACAACAATACATCTAGAGTAGCGCTGCATTTTTCCGACACGGTAGTCAATAATTCCAGCCCGAGGTCTGTATACTGATCACGTACTAACAAGAAATGGTGATTCTCTTCCACAGAACCGCATGCGCATCTTTGGCTGTCTATAAGATTTTTAGAAAAGTGTTGGCGAAGAGAGCTGCATGTAGTTCTAAGTCTTGCGTGATAAATCTGACCAATTCTTTTGCCTGTGAAATAGTAAGAAGGTGGTAGGTTAATATTGCTGTTTAGCCTGGTTTTAAATATATTGCGACTAGATGAATTACGTGTTTGTTCCGGAAGTTCATTCCATTCGCGAACAGCAGACGGCAAAAAGGAGTTGTAATAAAGTTGTGAATTTGCATGTATGGTTTGAAAACCATTGGCATTACGCAGTGGGTAAGATTATGTACTTCCTACGGTAGGAGGTTCAAGTGAGCAGAGGTAATCAGGAGAAAGATCATTTTGCATTTTGTAGAAAAAAGTCAGTTTGTGTTTATTCCTCCTTGAAGACAAAGTTTCCCAGCCTGTTTCCAACAAAAGTGAATTTATTGAGGCTAATTTTGTTGCCCCTGTGACAATACGTGCGGCTTCATTCTGGATTTTTTCTAGTTCATTCGATTTGTATTGTGCACAATTATTCCATACGACATCAGCGTATTCTAATAAAGGACGAATAAAAGAAAAATATATGATCTGGAGAGATCTCCTATATAATTTGAACTTCAATTTACGCATAACATTTATTCGATTCCATGCCTTTGTCTTAATATGTTCAATATGATTGTGCCAACTGCAGTCGTTTGAAAAAAATAACACCTCAATGCTTATGTGACGTAATTTCATTAATTTGTGTTTCATCCGTCGATACTGGAGGGTGGTACAGTTTGTTAAGTTTTCTTGAAAATAGTATAGATTCAGATTTTGCAGGATTAAATGTTACTAACCATTGTTGGGCCCAACGACTAACTTTTTCTAGGTCTAAGTTAAGTGTTTCGGCTGCCTGAATAGCGTCGTCCACTATGATATACAGACTGGTATCATCTGCAAAGAGCCTTATGGAAGAATTAATATCTTCGACAATATCATTTATATATCAAAGAAACAATAGAGGACAAAGAATAGAGCCTTGAGGAACACCCGCTTTTATTGGTGTCCATGCAGAAGAACCACCTGGCAGTACAACTCCTTGGAGTCTGTCATTGAGATAATCAGTAAACCAAGATAAAAGAGACCCAGATATACCTGCTGTTTCGAGTTTGTAAAGTAATCCTTTATGCCATAGTCTGTCAAATACTTTGCTTATATCACAGAATATGGCACGGATTTCTTTACCCTCATCAAGAGCCTTACAAAAAGTATTATATATGTCGACCAACTGGCTAACTGTAGAATTCCCAGGGACAAAACCTGATTGTAGAGTCGTAATGACATGATGCGCGTTAAGGAAATTGAATAAATGTTTATGAACAATTTTTTCAAGAACTCTGCCCACTGTACTTAGGAGGGAGATAGGTCTATAATTGGATACATCGGATGGGTCATTTTTCTTGTGTATGGGTGAGACATTCGCTTGTTTCCAAATTTTTGGTACTAGTTCATGATTTAATGAAAAGTTAAACAAATTACTGAGAGGAAGAGAGAGAGGCTGTGCAAGTTCTTTAAGAAGTCGATTATTTATCAAGTCAGGACCAGATGCTTTTCCAAGCGGAAGTGATTTTAGAGTTGATTCAACTTCATGGGGTGTGGTAATAACAGGTCTAGCTTGTGGGCGTGTAAAGGTTTCGTTTGTGGAAGAGTTGCTTGACTATCGTCTAAAAGCGTCTGGTCTCTAAACAATTCATTGAAAATACTGGCTTTTCATTATCATCTGAATAAATTTTATCATCCTTACTAAAGGGTGGTACGGAATTTGTCAAATCGGGCTTTATAAAACCTTTTAAAGTTTTCCACCAATCCTTCTGTCCAGTTTCTGAATTAACTAACCTTTCTGATAATTTGTCAATTTGACTCTGTTTTGACTTGCGTAGTTCACTAGTGACACGATTTCTAAAACGTTTATAAATATCCCAATGATTAGGGTTGTTGGATTTTTTTATATTTGTCGTACAGCCTTTTTTTCTTCTGTAGAAGTTTCTTAATATTATTTGTTAGCCAAGGTGGATCAGTTTTACGAACTGTAATCATTTTGTTCGGGATATGTTTATTGGTTAGAAAGGTAATCCGGTCTGTTATATGCTCTGTGTAGGTATCAATATCATTACTTTTCAGTGAGTTCCAGTCCGTGTCCATCAGGTCGTTTGAAAAAGTTTGATAATCACCCCTATCAAATAAATAGATTTTTCGTTTAAAACAAGGACTTACTGGTTTTATGAAATTTAATACACAATAAATAGGACAATGGTATCTTACGTTTTGTTCAAGGAAAGGTTCTCCAACACCACTAAGTATAATATTATTTTTGTTAGAAGTAAGAATCAAGTCGATTGTAGATGAAGAGTTTTCAGTGAAGCCCGTGTGTTGGTTCGTTGATCAATCAAGGTTAAATTGTCGACACAAATCATGTATTTTTCTGTATGAAGTTTCCTTCAAAGTATCAATCACCTGTTAGTAAAATATTTTGTATGTTAGTGTCTAAAGCCAGACTGATAGAGTCGTCAATAGATGACAGAACTGCATTCGGTGAATTTGGAGGTCTGTAAAATGTACCTATCAGATGTTTTTTATTGCTAAGTGAGACTTCCGCCCAAATGTACTCACTATTCGGCAACTACAGATCATCCCTTCGTTTAGAAAATAAATTACTACAAATATAGACGCAAATACCACCATGGTGATCACCTGGTCTATCACGCCGAAATAATTTGAAGTTGTCAATACGTATCTCTTCGTCTGACGTTCGGTCGTCTAGCCACGTTTCATTTATACAAATTAGGTCGAAACGGCAAAGTTCTGATCCAATAAGATCTATTTTGTTCCCTAAACTCTGAACATTATAATGCACTATTGAAAATTTGTCTACGATCAATTGTTCCTTATTTGTATGACTGGGGTTAGAACTTACAGAAGACTCGGACGCAGGACCGGGAATATGTTCTACTCCTCCTATCAAGAATAATGACATGATTATCAACAGTTCGAAATAAATAAGATGCTTAATACCTTTAATTTTGGCTTGACTAAATCCGTATCTAAGTCCACTCCGTATCCTTTTCAACTTTGGGTTTCTGTGGTGGGCTCTCCCGTCCCTTAATTTGAACTTCATTGATGAAAATTTTGGTTTTAGTTTAAAGTTAAAAACAGAAGGAATGGCAAACAGAGTAGATCCTGATAATACGACTCGTTATCTAACTTTTTGTATGGGTATCTGTTTTGTTCTGTAGGGCTGAAAGGGTTAACCTTATGGCTAATGAAAAGCTGGTCAAAGTAAGTGTACCAGGAAATGTTAGGTCTAGTACTGATGGTGGGTATATGGCAACCGGTCAAAATGCTCCATCTATACAAATTTTAACACTTTTGACAGAGACCGCGTAAAGATCAAGGTAGCTTTAAATGCTCGAGTTATTCTATTCCAATCATTCCCATTTTAATATTTAGTTTTGTCATGGCACCCGTCAAAATGACACAAAATGAAATACAAACTTGACGGATCATCTTAAGGATCACTCCCAGTATTAACCCTTGTCCTGCTGAATAAATTAAGATGCCACGCCCACTTCTAATTTTCAGCCAATCAGGTTACTTGATCCAGATTGTTGTTATAAATTTGCATACTTGATGGCAAACAGTGCAGAAGTCAACTGATCTGGATCTACACTGTTTGCAAAACAGGACACACCCGGGTTCACAGGACAAGGGTTAAAATGTCCAAACGATGTTGTAGAAACATTTGTGTGTGTAACTGCTTAATTCATTTAAAATCTTAGAGGCACTAGATGCCGTTTAACATTTTTTCCGGGGACTGTTCAGATGTCACAGATGAGATTAGGTGAGCTTTAACTTAGAGGCCCAAGGGCACCAGTTTGCTTGCCATAGCCCATTGATTTTAGTAACTTGTGAAATCCTGTGTAACGGTTTTCCATTATTGCAAAGTCTGGCATGGCAACACCAAAAAAGTCAGTGGGCACACAATATAAAACTTCATAAGAGTAGGCCTACTACCTCTTAAAACAGCATTACCATGACAACTTACCCAATAGTGGGTGGCTAGAAAACACTTCCTTGGCAGAGGATTTTGTTAGTTTCATCAGGTACTGAGAACAGGTATGTCACAAGGAAATATTTGTTGCCATAAATGCCAAATCACTGGAGCCACAAGTTTAAAAACACAAAAATCCGCGGAAAGTGATGTCGCACCTGCAGGGATTAAGTCATACAAGTTCCTATTTGTATTGAAAAAAATCTGCTTGCAAAATTTGATCTAAACCTGTCCATTATTTCACAAGATATTGATATTGACCGGATATCATTTTTGCCCAGTAATCAATGCCAGTAACTCAGCTGAAAATTGACGAAAATGTCATGTGACAATCCCAAGCTAGGTATCGTTAACAACAATATGTATGCAAAATACGATCCTAATCCATCAATTCTTTCACAAGATATTGAGCGGAAAATAATTTTGGGCATAAATCAAGGGCCCCTAACTCTGCTGAAATGAATCTGAGATTTATGTGCAAACAATATGCATATCTTCAGACCATGACCTAATCATCTGTGAAGATTCAAAACTAGACAAAGTGCCCAGTGGGGCACGTATACCCCCGAAGAGCGCTACCGCCAGTTTTTAACGAGCACAAAATATGTAGCTTTGACTCTGGAGATGGTAGGATGGATGAATTCCATGCTGATAGCTATATCCCCTAAACCTCTCTGTAGGAGGATAATAAAATTCAACAAAAGGTCTTGATGGTATAGCTATATAAACTTAGATGCATTTTTTTTTTACTTTTATATGAAATTTCTAAGTCTGTGACCTTGACCTGAAGGTCATACTCTATATCTACCAACATGTCAAATATAAATGAAATTCCTCAAAGGTTCTTGATGGTATAGCTATATAAACTTAAACACAAAAAACTTTGACTTTTTTATGAAAATTCTAAGTCTATGACCTTGACCCCAAGGTCACCCCTGGGGTGGGGATGGTGCTAATAAAAACTTTAGACCTATATCTACCATCATGCCAAATATGAATGAATTCCATCAAAAGGTCTTCAAAATATGAACAAAGTATGAACAAATAATGTTTCAAAGGACGGACGGACAGACAAAAAGATTTCTTTCTGATAGCTATATCCGCTCAACCTTTCAGTTAAGGGATAATGAAATTTAATAAAAGATCTTGATGATATGGCTATATAAACTTAAACGCAAAAATTTTTACTTTTATATGAAAATTCTAAGTTCGTGACCTTGAACTCGGTCACACCCGGGGTGGGGATCATGCGGAGTAAGACGCTAGGCCGATATCTACCAACATGTAAAATATAAATGAAATTCCTCAAGGTCTTGATGATACAGCTATATAAACTTAAACACAAAAAACTTTGACTTTTTTATGAAAATTCTAAGTCTGTGACCTTGACCCTAAGGTCACCCCCTGGGAGGGGATGGTGCTGATAAAAACCTAAGACCTATATATACCATCATGCCAAATATGAATGAAAACCATCAAAGGGTCTTCAAAATATGAGTTCTTATAACATTTAACGCAAAAACTTTGACCCTAAGACAAAAAAAAAAGTATGAACGAATAATACTTCAACGGACTGACGGACAGACGAACAGATTCCTTGCTGATAGCTATATCAGCTCAACCTTTCAGTTAGGGGATAATGAAATTTAATAAAAGGTCTTGATGATATGGCAATATAAACTTAAACGCAAATATTTTTACTTTTATATGAAAATTCTAAGTTCATGACCTTGACCTCGGTCACATCCAGGGTGGGGATCATGCGGAGTAAGATGCTAGGCCGACATCTACCAACATGTCAAATATAAAAGAAATTCCTGAAGGGTCTTGATGATATAGCTATATAAACTTAAACACAAAAAACTTCGACTTTTTTTACTAAAATTCTAAGTCCGTGACCTTGTTCCCAAGGTCACCCCCGGGGTGGGAATGGTGCTGATAAAAACTTTAGACCTATATCTACCAACATGCCATATATGAATGAAATCCATCAAAGGGTCTTCAAAATATGAGGTCTTATAAACTTTAACACAAAAACTTTGACCCTGTGACTTTTTTACAAAAATTCAAAGTCCGTGACCTTGGGAACCCGGGGTGGGGGTGGTGCTGATAAAAACTTTAGACCTATATCTACCATCATGCCATATATGACAAAATCCATCAAAGGGTCTTCAAAATATGAGGTCTTATAAACTTTAACGCAAAAACTTTGACCCTGTGACGGAAAGATGAACGAACGAACGAACGAACGTACGAACGAACGTACGTACAAACGGACAAACGGAAAAGCGAAAACTATATACCCCACATACTTCGTATGTCGGGGGTATAACTATTGGCCTAAAACTGCAGGAGGAATTGAGCTCACGAAACACCCACTGACTATAAGGGTTTTAGGTAAAAACTGACTAAGTTAACAAAGCAGAAAAAGTTGAAAAAAAAAAATCTGAGAATTATGAGCAAACAATATGCACATCTATACACCATGGCCGAAACATCTGTGAAGTTTCAAAATGATTGGCCAAAAACTGAAGGAGGAGTTGCGCTCGCGAGACACCCACTGACTATAAGGGTTTTAGGTAAAAACTGACTAAGTTAACAAAGCGAAAAAAGCTGAAAAAACATCTGATTGATTGTGTTGGGGTTTAACGACACGTCAACCCTTGAGGGTCATTTTGTGTCGTCTCCCAGAGAAAGGGAGAAAAGAGATAGAAGAGAGAGTAGAGGAGATGAAAGAGAGGGACAGGGAAGAAAGAGGAACAGGAATGAAAGTGAAGAAACAGAAGAAATAAAAACATTCCCCCTCTACCCTTATCCACTACAAGGATAGCAGGCCTTGCCCAACTGTAAGCCAATATCAGATGGACGCCCCAGTGATGTAAGATACACAGCACCTTTGCACCACCCTACCACCCCCGAAAAAACATCTGAGAATTATGAGCAAACAATATGCACATCTTAGATCTACACACCATGGCCAAAACATCTGTGAAGTTTCAAAATGATTGGCCAAAAACTGTAGGAGGAGTTGCGCTCATGAGACACCCACTGACTATAAGGGTTTTAGGTAAAAACTGACTAAGTTAACAAAGCGGAAAAAGTCGAAAAAACATCTGAGAGTTATGAGCAAACAATATGCACATCTACACACCATGGCCAAAACATCTGTGAAGTTTCAAAATGATTGGCCAAGAACTGAAGGAGGAGTTGCGCTCATGAGACACCCACTGACTATAAGGGTTTTAGGTAAAAACTGACTAAGTTAACAAAGCGGAAAAAGTAAAAAAAAATCTGAGAGTTATGAGCAAACAATATGCACATCTACACACCATGGCCAAAACATCTGTGAAGTTTCAAAATGATTGGCCAAGAACTGAAGGAGGAGTTGCGCTAACGAGACACCCACTGACTATAAGGGTTTTATGTAAAAACTGACTAAGTTAACAAAGCGGAAAAAAGTTGAAAAAAAAAAATCTGAGAATTATGAGCAAACAATATGCACATCTACACGCCATGGCCAAAACATCTGTGAAGTTTCAAAATGATTGGCCAACAAGAGCTGTCGTAGGACAGCGAGCTCGCCTGCTGGGTACATTTTATATTGTAACATTTTTATCATTAAGCCATATAATATAGGTCACACTGACCTAGATGTATTTGTATGTAAATCATTTTGTCACATAGATATAATAATCCAGGTATGACAATTCTCCGTGAAATAGTAATAAAAATAAAAGGCAAAATCACTGAAGCATGAAATATAGGTCACAATGACCTAGATATAGTAAGTGGTCATTCATTGGGTCACATGGAAGTAATATCCCAGGTGTGACATTTATCCAACAAATAGTATTCAAGATATAAGGCAAAATCACTGAACCATGAAATATAGGTCACACCAACAGAGATATATTTTGACGTCAATAATCAGGTCACAAGGAACTAATATCCAAGGTGTGACATTTATCCAACAAATAGTATTCAAGATATAAGGCAAAATCACTGAACCATGAAATATAGGTCACAGTGACCTAGATATAGTAAGTGGTCATTCATTGGGTCACATGGAAGTAATATCCCAGGTGTGACATTTATCCAACAAATAGTATTCAAGATATAAGGCAAAATCACTGAACCATGAAATATAGGTCACACCAACAGAGGTATATTTTGACGTCAATAATCGGGTCACAAGGAACTAATATCCCAGGTGTGACATTTATCCAACAAATAGTATTCAAGAAATAAGGCAAAATCACTGAACCATGAAATATAGGTCACAATGACCTAGATATAGTAAGTGGTCATTCATTGGGTCACATGGAAGTAATATCCCAGGTGTGACATTTATCCAACAAATAGTATTCAAGATATAAGGCAAAATCACTGAACCATGAAATATAGGTCATACCAACAGAAATATATTTTGACTCAATAATCGGGTCACAAGGAACTAATATCCCAGGTGTGACATTTATCCAACAAATAGTATTCAAGATATAAGGCAAAATCACTGACCCATGAAATATAGGTCACAATGACCTAGATATAGTAAGTGGTCATTCATTGGGTCACATGGAAGTAATATCCCAGGAATGACATTTATCCAACAAATAGTATTCAAGATATAAGGCAAAATCACTGAACCATGAAATATAGGTCACACCAACAGAGATATATTTTGACGTCAATAATCGGGTCACAAGGAATATCCAACAAATAGTATTCAAGATATAAGGCAAAAATCACTGAACCATGAAATATAGGTCACACCAACAGAGATATATTTTGACGTCAATAATCGGGTCACAAGGAACTAATATCCCAGGTGTGACATTTATCCAACAAATAGTATTCAAGATATAAGGCAAAATCACTGAACCATGATTATAGGTCACAATGACCTAGATATAGTAAGTGGTCATTCATTGGGTCACATGGAAGTAATATCCCAGGTGTGACATTTATCCAACAAATAGTATTCAAGATATAAGGCAAAATCACTGAACCATGAAATATAGGTCACACCAACAGAGATATATTTTGACGTCAATAATCGGGTCACAAGGAACTAATATCCCAGGTGTGACATTTATCCAACAAATAGTATTCAAGATATAAGGCAAAATCACTGAACCATGAAATATAGGTCACAATGACCTAGATATAGTAAGTGGTCATTCATTGGGTCACATGGAAGTAATATCCCAGGTGTGACATTTATCCAACAAATAGTATTCAAGATATAAGGCAAAATCACTGGACCGTGAAATCTAGGTGACCTGGACCGTAAAATGTAGGTCACCATGACCTTCACTCTCTTACACTTAAACCGATGTCACATAGTTAGCTGATGTATAACCAGTTGTGTCTATAACCTTTAGGCATATAAGATTTTACAAATGTGTCCTAGATTTTGACCCCTAGCCCCACTCCAAGGCCCACCCTGAGGTATGAACCCAGGGGTATGTTCTTTTGGAATCTCAGAAGACTCCTCCAGGTACCCAAATTCTAAATATGAATGCTCTATGAGGAGTGAAAGTCAAGATATAAGAATTTGAAAAACTTTAACACAGTATTACAAAGGTGTCCTAGATTCTGACCCCTAGCCCCACCCAGGGGCATGAACCCAGGGGTTTATTCTCTTGGAATCTCAGAAGACCCTCCAAGGTACCTAAGTTCCAAATTTGATGCCGCTGTGAGGAGTGACTGTTGAGATACAAGCATTTGAAAAACTTTAACGCAGTGTGACGGGAACGCAAATGCAAACGCAAACGACCGGGGTGACTACAATAGCTCTCCTTGTACTTCGTACAGGCGAGCTAAAAACTGTAGGAGGGGTTGCGCTCACAAGTCAATTGTTGAAGAACGGACAAACGGACGGGTCACGGCACGCCTATATCGCACCTGCGTGCTAACGCAGGTGCGACAAAAAGCGTGGTAGAGGCCACCTTAGGAGAATGCCTACAGTCTTTCAAAGATATCAATAAGAGCTTTTGCAGAAGACACCATTTTAAGATTTCTCTGATTTAAAATTGTAAAGATGGTCAGGTTTAATCTGTTAACCTTTGAGCGTCATGGGTGTCAGAATGGTTTGTAAGTCATTAGGTTAACCTTGGACCCAATATCCGAGGGTTAACAAATCAATGTAATGTCCACCCATGTTCCATCAAAATATAATATATGTATAGGGGTATCGACAGGGAAAAATATTATTTAACAAATTTCCAAAATTTTCAGTTTTCAATTTATTCTCTTATTTCAATCAATGTTTTATGCTGCATAAACATGTCTTAATGAACTTTGTAACCAAATGTTCCTGCTTTCTCTATTACAGTATTCGACCTAATTACCACACATACCCCTGTAAGCACAGTCAGGCAATTTCGTAGCCTTCATACCTATATATACACTTTCATAGTATTGAAGCATGAAAAAAGTCTAAGTTAAAAATTTGAAAAAAAATTATTTCAATATTCTGTAAAAGGCACATGCATATCTTCAGACCATGATTAAGATTTTTGTTTGTGTTTGTGTTGAGGTTGTATGGTCCAGTCAACCCAATGGGGTCATGTCGAGCGCGGTCAGTTTACCTAACCACACCTTTACTGGGCAAGCTTAGTCCTCTAAGCGGTTAACCAGTATTGTGCACATTCTTTCGCCAGAAACTGACAACTGCCCTTCTTGAATCAGCGGAAGGGAGAGAATGACCGTAGAAAATATTTCATGATCAATCTCCACGAAAGAATGTTGCCGACCTCGGCGGGGGTTGAACCCGTGACCTCCTGGTCTCCAGTCGGACATCGCATCCAACTGAGCCACTGAGGCTGGCCCATGATTAAGATAAATTGAAGTTTCAGAAGGATCGGTATAAAACTGAAGGAGGTTGCGCTCACAAGGTCCCCACTACAAACTCAGAACCATGCAAAAAGAGTCTGTTAAAAATGTGAAAAAAGTGAAAAAAAATAATTTAAGGATTCTGTAAAAAGCACATGCACATCTTCAGACCATGATGAAGACACCTGTAAAATTTCAGAAGGAATGGTTAAAAACTGTAGCAGGAGTTGCGCTCACAAGGTACCTACTAAAAACTTGGAACCACACACCAAGCGCCACGCACCACGGAAAGCCAAATACTATGTCCCCTCGCTTTTCTTCGAAAAGGCGGGGGACAATAACTAACAATTCCAAACTCTTTCTTGCTAAACATAGCTGAGCATGAAAATTTCTCTGCTAATAAATATGAAGCATTGTTGGCATTTTCATATTTATTAGCAGAGAAATTTCATGCTCAGCTGAGTTGAGCATAAAAAAAGTTTTATAAACTCGGAGCCTGATGAGTAGATTTCTTAGTTAAATCATGTTGTGGATACTCACTAGAAGGCACATCTAATGAGTATTCACGTTTTTATGCCTAAACAAGAAAAACATATATTTGTATACTCTTTTATCTAAAGCTCTGTCTTTGCACAGGCATTAGAATAACAAACAATGAAACGATTTCACTCTTTTATTGTATAAAAACAATAACAAGAAAAGGGCATACATTTATAAATTGATGCATGTTAACTGACCATTAGGTAACATGGGGAAATACTGAAATTTTCAATGTTAAACATGGGAATCTCAAGGTACATCATGGTCAGTAAACATTCATCTCTTATACAGTTAAAAAACTAGGTGCCATCCTGATAATGACTCTAGTGCTTTGTTTTATGACTCTTTCAACAGTAATTTAGTCACAGTGAGACAATGAAGGGGGTGGGGATGTAGTGAAAGTTTTTAGGCCATAAAATGCCATACAACTACGTGTATAAATTGAGTTATCCCTCTTGCAACCTTGTGATCCGAAGTCAGGCAAACTAACTGCTCGGCCACCCTGGGCCCAGTTGTTCAAAGCGTCGTTAGCTTAATGAGCTTGTTAAGGGTCATTTCGTTGTTTTAGCGGATTCAATACACAATATTCTGATATTTTTTGCTGAAAAAATGTGAGTAGCTTTTGCACTACATTTTATCAGCAAAAAATTTCAGCATATTTGTGTATCACTCGATGTAAATTTTAACAAATCGTTAACTAACGATGTCGTTAGCTTTGAACAGCTGGGCCCAGATGTTTTGATAACAATTCAAAAGTACTAGCCAGTAGTCACCATAAAAAGAACTGAATAACAACACCCAAGAGTGATTCAGCATCAGAAATAAGACATTACTGCATATCCAGGTAAGAAAGCCCCAGATACACATGCACTTTCACATAGTATTGTCAGACATAACTCCATATAAGAAGCAGTAATCCAAAAATAGTTTCCTTATTGCTTCACAGCAAAGGTGCTTCTAATGAGTACTCACAACATGCTTTCAGGAAAAAATCAGAGAAAGATAATGTTTTTTGACAGAAAAAAGTGCCTTATCTGGAGCTATGATCAGGACCTTTGCATTTTCCACTTACAGAAATAAATATATGTATAAATGTATAAATCTATGGCTTCTGCAGAGTAGTCAAACCAGTCCTAAAGGTCACCTGTATTAAGTAATCACCTGTCTTTGAAGGCCATTATTTCAGATCCCCATTCAAGGCAAAGTAGTGGGAATCTACCTGTATTAAGCAAGCACCTGTCTTAAGCAGCCAATTTTTTGCTTTCCCACAGATGCTTGCTTAACACAGTGTTGACTCAACACTGACAGAGAAGGCACACACAGAATGTGCAGATGTGCAGGCTTATCTGGCCCTACACTATTTGCATCTGTCATAGAGCCCTTTTTAATGTTGTTCATTATTTAGAAATGAGTTTTCTGATACTGTATTTACCCTTTATATTCAAGCAAGTGTCCTTCCTACCATACTTATCTTAAAATCTTTCCTATAGTGTGTATCGTGTAGTTATGAATTTCAGACATCATATTTATCCTAAATAGTGGGATACCTTCACTCCTCACCTGACTTGTCCTAAAATTTAAACATGTCCCTTTTACATCCTGTTGATGTGTATAGAAACTGCTGAATGAGTAGTTAATTGTGTAGACCAGTCTGTAGCATCTCATCTGGGTCTACTCTCTTTGCTAGGACCAGTCTAAATATAGATTTGTCATATATGGGTATGGCAGCAATCTTAGTCAATAGAGCATGACCATTTGAACAAATTGTCAATATCCAATTGTGAAATATAATGAAAACTGACCAATCAAGTTTTACAAAAACCTTTTCAAACTTTCACGATTTTAAAACATGCATAGAGCCCAGGGGTTAGGGGCTACTTCAATCACAAATAGTTTCAACCATTAGTCTTTAATACATTTTGAGAATATGATTTTTCAACACTTTTTTCCACACAAATGTATGGGGAAGTAAATCTGACCTTGCCATAAAAAGGTCATCGGTAAACCTAGGATCATCATCTGATGCTATACACCAAGATTCAACCTCAAAGCTTTCTTTGTTCTGGAGAAGAAAACTTTGTTGTTTTTTTTTGTTTTGTTTTGTTTTTTACCATATATGGGCAAGGCAGTCATCATTGTCAATAGAGTGTGGTCATTTGAAAAAGCTTTCATTCTTGGTTCTGGAGAAGAAAACTTTAAGTGTTTTGTTTTTTGTTGTTTTTTTTTTTACCATATATGGGCATGGCGGTCATCATTGTCAACAGAGTGCGGTCATTTGAAAAAGCTTTCATTCCCATAGCCCAAGGTGGCTTCATATGAGATTTGATTTAAAAAAAAAAAAGTGGCCCTGTGGCTCCAGACAGAAGCCGTTTAAAGAACTGGGCCCAGTTGTTCAAAGCTAATGACATCATTAGTTAACGTTTCGTTAAAATTTAATTCGAGTGATACGCAAATATGCTGAAATTTTTTGCTGAAAAAATGTGAGTAGCTTTTGCAGTGCAGAAGCTACTCACATTTTTTCAGCAAAAAATATCAGAATACTGTATATTGAATCTGCTAAAACAGTTAACGAAATGACCCTTAATGAGCTTGTTAAGCTAACGACGCTTTGAACAACTGGGTCCTGGATAACAGGCTCTGGGTGAAGGGCAAAATTTGATGACAACAGTTCATCCTGAGCCTCTGGCTCAGGTGAGCTGAAAATTAAATACACCTTTTGGTTGAAAAACAAAATTCTCTCTAGCTATTGGCTTTCAAAAAGAAGACTGATCAGACAGAGCTAATGCAGGCTAACTAACATCCTCACCTCTGTTACTTATCTGACACTGTAGCTCAGACCCTACATTCCTCAAGATGCTATTATGCAATATCATCTACACCAAGGCCTGGTTATTCAAAGTGCTAGTTGCTTAACCTTTACTGCTCTCTGGGCTAATTCAGCAGACTACAAACTGACAATGTTTTTCTTATTTTTCCAAGAAAACAGGATTTGACATTTCATACAAATTGTCTCAATTTGCATGAAATGTCAAAACCTGTTTTCTGGGAAAAATAAGAAAAATATTTCAATGTTGTATGCTGAAAATGTTACCCAGAATGTTGAGCTTTTATGAAGTTGTTCAGGTGTTGTGATGTCACAAGTTTGATATACATAACGGGAAATGGACTGATTTTTTCCATTGTATAGCAAGCTGAGCTATTTTTTTTCTTTAAACTTCAAGGTGTCAATTTTTTAAACTATGTTTGTTACAATACTAACTTTGTACCACAATGACTGAACTAATTTGGAAACCTTTGCTCTTTACCATACTTTTACTAAAACTTGAACAAGTTCATTTAGCTAGCTGGTGAGGTATCTAATACTGTGGTGACAGAAAGGCCAACACAGTAGACCCTGACCAAATTGCTCCATAGGAACAGTTTGATCTGAGCCTAAACTATTTGCTGTGATCTGCTAGTTCTTGTTGTGCAGATTTTTCACACTCCCTGACATTCAAGGCACATGGAGGCAGTGGCGAATGTGTTATGTACATGTATTTGTACAACCTTGTTTCAGGGATCACACTTGGTGACACTGATTATCACCAAGTGCTTCCCTGGCCAGGTTATACTCTATCCTGGGCATGTGGAGTATAGGCAAAGTGTACAAATGGTCTCAAAGTTTTCTTAATCTGAATGGGACTTGAACCCACAACCTACTGCTTGCAAGTCAAGAGCACTAACCTTTAGGCCACCCAGACCTAAAAGACCTGTATGTACAAATATTTATGATACATACAGTATTATTTTCTGCACTGATCTGCCAGATACTTAAATATTCATAAGTAGTGCATCAGACTGCAGATCCAGGGGTCACGTTTGAATCTCAGCTCAGCCACATAATTTTTGTGGAGACTTATCATGAAATCCTTTCTATTGTCATTCTCCCCCTTCCACTAATTTAATAAATAGGGCAGTTGTCAATTACTGGTGGAAATATGTGCAAAAGTACTGATTAACCGCCTGCCCAGAAAATGTCTGAGTAGGTTAACTGACTGGCTTGACACTACCTTAACAGTGTTGACTGAGCTGTAAAATTCCAACTCAAACAAACGCATCTTCATAACCAAGAGATTTTCTCTTTTTGGAAATGTATATACAAATAATGCTGATAATAATAGATTCAAGGCTCTAAATAATTTGTTGAGAAAGAAAAACTCATATTTTCCACAGCTCCAGATAAGGCACTTTTTCAACCCAAAAAAAATTGACATTTTTCTTATTTCTCCAAGAAAACATATGTTGTGGTACACATCAGAAGCGCCCTGCAAAAGCAGTTCTAATTAGTACCCACAACATAAGTTTTTGTGGAGAAATAAGAAAAATATTATGTGGATATCCCTCTTATCTCTAGTTATGAATTTTTCCTTACTTTATATACATAAAAAATGTAGGATGAGAACTGAAGATCTTTGTCATCTCAATAAGATGATTATAAGAAGATGATGAACTGGCAAAGTCCTAATTACTCAGTATACATAATTCTCAGCTCCAGATAACAAAGGGTAGCTGACAGTTTTCTTATTTCTCTGCTAAAACATACACTGCCCTTGAGGCATTTTAATGAGTATCCATGACATATGTTTTCATATGTAAATCACATTGACCTATATTTTGACACTTGACCTACATTACATAAACAACTTATCAGATGCATGCTAAATTTTATAGATTAGGCTAAACAAATTATGGGTACATGATAGTGGTAGGCAAGATATACCCTAGACAGATGTGGTGCAAATCAATTGCCTCCTTCTGGGGATCCAGTGGAAGACAAACAGAAATTCTCCCAAATCATCACCTCTTTTATCACCTTATCTGGAGCTATGTGGTTTTATGCAGATTTTCTTTTTAATAATTCCATTTTTACAAGCAGTTAAAAAATGAACCACCTCAACCCACTCTGAATCACAGTTATTTTAAGAATTTTCTTTTGGCAGGTAACATGTGTGTCACTCTTTATGTTTTTGGTGGCTCTTGAGCTTCAACCTTATTTTCCAACTTTTCAAATTCTTTTTTATTTATCTCATCTATCTCATCTTCCACCTGAAAAATAAAAAAAAAAAACAAAAAAAAAAAAAACAATAAACAACAAATATGTCAAACAAAGATTAATTTTTCTTTTATATATGAACAGCAAAGAACTAGGCAAGCCTGCACACCAATGCAGTTTACCTAAGGTCTTTACTGTTCATATGTGCAAGAAGATAAAGTACTTCAAAGAAGTGCTTAGGAGAATGCATATATTTTCAGTAGGATGCAGGGTGTTTTCTGCCTCTATTCTGAAAAAAAGGTCTACACTAAAAGGAAAGAGTTTGCTCCCAGGGGGAGCAAACTCTTTCCTTTTAAAGTAGACCCCTTCTCAGAAGGGGCTTTGTATGGATGAAGAACAAACAGGAACTCAAAAAAGTTGTCGCCCTTGTAAAAATTGGCAAAAATCTACCAAATGTATCTAGTTCCTTTATGTCTTATCACAATACCATATTAACCCTTGTCATGCAGAATTAATTAAGATGCCATGCCCACTTCTAATTTCCAGCCAATCAGATTATTTGACCCAGGTTTTTGATAGAAATTCACATATTTAATGACAAACAGTGCAGATCCAGATCAGTTGGCTTCTTCAGAAGCCAACTGATCTGGATCTACACTGTTTGCTAAGACAGGGCATGTTGTGGGTTAAATATTGTACATTCTGACCACCAGATCAATTGAATGGTCTTCCTGTCTAGCTATATCCTGTCTCCAGCCCAGCCACATTATGAATAAGTATAAATGACTTATAACCTGTTTCCAGCCCAGCCACATTATGAATAAGTATAAATGACTTATACCCTGTTTCCAGCCCAGCCACATTATGAATAAGTATAAATGACTTATAACCTGTTTCCAGCCCAGCCACATTATGAATAAGTATAAATGACTTATAACCTGTCTCCAGCCCAGCCACATTATGAATAAGTATAAATGACTTATAACCTGTCTCCAGCACAGCCACATTATGAATAAGTATAAATGACTTATAACCTGTTTCCAGCCCAGCCACATTATGAATAAGTATAAATGACTTATAACCTGTCTCCAGCCCAGCCACATTATGAATAAGTATAAATGACTTATAACCTGTCTCCAGCACAGCCACATTATGAATAAGTATAAATGACTTATAACCTGTTTCCAGCCCAGCCACATTATGAATAAGTATAAATGACTTATAACCTGTCTCCAGCACAGCCACATTATGAATAAGTATAAATGACTTATAACCTGTTTCCAGCCCAGCCACATTATGAATAAGTATAAATGACTTATAACCTGTTTCCAGCCCAGCCACATTATGAATAAGTATAAATGACTTATAACCTGTTTCCAGCCCAGCCACATTATGAATAAGTATAAATGACTTATAACCTGTCTCCAGCACAGCCACATTATGAATAAGTATAAATGACTTATCAGAAACTATACAGTATCAAAACAGAAAAAGTCTCATCTCAAAAAATGAACAATGTTATTACTTGAGAATAAGTATTTGCACTTCATCATGCAAAAAAAGGGCCTCAGCTCACATGAAAACAGACAAGGCCCAGATCATTGCTCCTTTTTTGCCAACTACAGTCGACTCACGTTATTTCGAATTCCAAGGGACTCACTGAAACAGTCCGAGATATCCGTACTTCGACATACCAGAGTTGAGAGAGTGAGGCAATCAATAAATTGAACAACCACATTTAACAAATGAATATGTAATTTGACTCCTGAAGTTAGAAATATATATATAAAATAATGTGGAAAAGAATTTCTCCTCTTTTCCACATTATTTTGTTACCTGTTGTCATAGTTTCATGTTAAAACAGGGACCAGATTTTCACTTCGAGATAAGCGGTAATTCAAAATAAGCGAGTTCGAGATAACGAGGTTCGACTGTATCTGAAAATATCAAAGCATGCTCCACATGGAAAATGATACTGATCTAACTGTGCAGGCCTTTGTGGATCAGTTTACATATATGCTGAGGGACTCTTCTGTGTGATCTGTAGTTCCACATAAATATTTTGCCTACTTCTCCACAAAACCATGTTGTGGGTATTCACTGGAAGTACCTCACTACAAAACCATGTTGTGGGTACTCACTGGAAGTACCGGTACCTTACCACAAAAACATGTTTAGGATACCCATTAAAAATACCATTGAAGAGTGGGGTTGGGGGACGGGAGGTGAGGGGTGAGGGGGAATGGGGGGAAGGGGGGTGAAAAAGTGTCTTATCAGTAGCTATGGTGTGATCCCACTTATTCACAGATTCAGCTAAAGGGGGTTGGTTGGGTTGATGTTTAACAGTCAACACTATTAAGGTCATGTTGAGCTGGTCAGTTTACCTAACTACACCTTTCCTGGGAGGCTCAGTCCTCTAAGCAGTTTACCTATGCATTTTTTTGCCAGAAACTGACAAGACTTAGTGCCTTTTCTGAATCAGCTGGAGGGAGAGAATGTCCAAAGAAAATACTTCCTGATCACTATCCATGAAAGAATGTTGCCAGATCCGATGGGGATCAAACCCCCAACCTCCTGATCACCAGTCGACCACACATATGACTGAGCCACCAAGATTGTCAGGGAAAGGGAGTAATTAGAAGGATTTTTTTTTTCTTCTTATTTTTGCACAAAACATCATATTGGTACTCACTGGAAATGCCTCACTAAGATAATTCCAGTGAATACCTACGAGATGTGTTCTAATAAAAACATCGATATTTTACCTTAAATGAATGCTAAAAATATTGCCATATCTGGAGCTATGTTATTTGATGTTTATTTTGTTATTTTCTGGTTTATCTGCCCTTTCAATACTGGACATTCTATCAGTAGACCTTAACCCTTTCAGTCCTGCAGACCAAAACATTTTTTTTTTTCTGCAAAGAGTGTAGATCCTGATGAGATGACTCAATGAGCCATCTCATCAGGATCCACTCTGTTGTCATTCTCTTTTGATTTTGATCAACAGCCCTATTTGGAACAATGCTTCTGATCAGATTCAAAAACAGAAGAATCTACTTCAGAAATGTGGGCACGAAAGGTTTATAACTCAACCACTTTAAAAACTTTACTAGCAGTTAAAGATAAAGGAACATGTAACAGGTGGAAAACTGCAAATTGCCATTTGGTCTGAAAAGGATATAGGACCTAGTCAGCTGGACTTAAAGTCTTACACTCTAACATGTCACTATAAAGCTGGCTTGTACTGCAAGGTCTATACTGTTTGGTCAGGCATGTCTGTCCAAATATTAAGGATAAACACTGTATCTTGTAATTAAGAAAGATGAAAGCAAAAGCTCTAATCATGTTATGTGGCTGTTCCAGTCTTCACTGTTTATATGATATTTCTCAGACCACATTTCATTTCATCTGACATACTTCTTTTTTTCTTCATATGGTGTCGGTGTGATACAAAGATGTATACAAAAGCATTTTAACCCTTGTCATGCTGAACCCGGATGTACCCTGCCTTTAAAAACAGTGTAGATTCAGATCAGTTGGCTTCTGAAGAAGCCAGTTGATCTGGATCTGCACTGCTTGCCATTAAGTATTTGAATTTATAGCAACAATCTGGATCAAGCAATTTGACTGCCTGAAAATTAGAAGTGGTGTGGCATCTTAATTTATTCAGCATGACAAGGGTTAATGCAAAGACAAAGCAAGTACAGTGAAAACAAAAGGATAATGAAAGCAAAGTAATATATCTACATCTCATACACACTAGCAGTGCCTTGAAGCTGGGCAAATTAATCTTTACTCAGCCCGAGGAAAAGAAATTCAAAACAGCATTTTTTAATACCTGGTAAATGTCAAAAAAATTCAAGCACTTCAATCTTTACTACTGTATTTACCATATGTATTCGGACAGACAGGCCTGAGCAAACAGTATAGACCCAGATGAGACGCCACAGAACGCGGCGTCTCATCTGGGTCTACACTGTTTGCCACTCATCCAGCAATATTTAGGCACAACATCGGGTAGTGAATTGTACTGGTTCAAATTTTAGAACATATATGGTGAGGTGTCTGAATACTTAGGGTAAACACAGTATTTTTTTTTTTTTTTGCCTAAATTTTCTTTTAATCAGTTTATTTGACACCATACTTGGTGGAATGGCAAACAGTATAGACCTAGATCAGAAGGCTCCTGAAGAAGTAATCTGATCAGGGCTGATAATGTGTGACTTGCCACAGCCTCAGGCAGTAAATAATGGATCTCATCACGAAAACACGCCTATATTATTTTAACCCCCTTAAACCCCACTTTTATATAGTAAAACTGGGGTTTACAGGGGTATACATTATTTTTCTTATTTCTGCTCAGAAACATAGATTGTGGGTACTCGTTAGAACCGCCTCGACAAGGCGGTTCTAACGAGTACCCACAATCTATGTTTTGAGCAGAAATATGAAAAATATCAGAATTTTTTATCTGAAAATTTTCATTTTTTGGTGGTAAAATTTTCAGTATATTTGAATAGGCATGTTTTCGTAATGATATGTAGTGTATCATAATAGGAGCGAACAACGGCAATATTGCTAATAAGTTGTTTCAACAAAATGCACTATGGGTGGCTAAGAAATCCCATCATATCTAATTATCAACGAGTAAACTAAACAAAATTTCAGTCAAAGATGATGATGATGAGTTCAGGTTTAATGATGCATCAACCCATGATGGTCATTTGCATCAAAATGGTATATTAATTTGGTTTGGAACTGAAATGGCCAAAAAATAACCAGTCAGGTATGCATGAAAATATAAAACCCAATGAATTTAAAAAATAAAATAGTTATATATGTATTTTATTAAAAAGATTTATGTTTTTTAAAAACGATAGAGTGTTATCAGCTGGTACATCTTGAAACTAGAGCAAGTGCCCAGAGGGTCACGAATACCCCCGGCCGGTGCCATTTCTTAATTATAAAATATTTTAAAGTTAATGACAATGATATAAGGCAAGATATAGTTGACAATGTCAGTCTCTGAGTGACATCGATCTATCATCCCAAGTACAACTTTCCTGAAGTAACTAGTCTTCAAGACATGAAGCAAATTTGCTGGGCCATAAAAAATATAGGTCGCTGACCTACATATACTTCAGAAATTAATCTGATGGTCACACTGATGAATTATACCAACTATGATGTTAATCCATTAAATAATCTAAAATATATTAAGCAAAATCACTAGACCATGAAATATAAGTCATACTGATTTATATCTACTTTGAATGAAAGTGGGTCACGCTGTGTCATTATATGTAAATATGACATTTAGGTATCAAACAGTCGAAGATATAAGACAAAATCACAGGGCTATGAAATATAGGTCACAATATCCCAAAATATGATAGTAATACATCAAACTGTCTTCAAGATGTAACATAAAATCAATGGACCATATAATATAGGTCACAAAGACCTACATTTACTTTTATGTCAACTGTTGGATCATACTAATTCATAATCCCAAATAATGGTGTTCATACATCAATTAACATTCAAGATATGCTACAAAATTACTGGACCATGAAATATAGGTCAAGATGACCTACATTTTTTATGCTGTCAATCGTGGTGTCACTCAGAACCAATATTCCAAGTATCACATTAATCCATGAAATAAGTCTTCAAGATATAAGGCAAAATCGCTGGAGCATGAAAATATGATCATAATGACCTTGACCTTATTACACTGAATGTTGATGTGATAAACACATCTGATGCCCATCCTTCTTTAAGAAGTTGTTTCTATAAACAAACTGCAACTACTACTTTATTGAGGCATTAATCCATGAAATAGGCTTCAAAATATCACTGAAACATGAAAATAAGGTCACAATGACCTTGACCTTTTTACACTGTCTGTCGATGTGATTAACATGTCTGATGCCCATCCTTCTTTAATAAGAGGTTGTTTGTATAAACAAACTGCAATATACTACTTTATTGGGGTGTCCTAGATTTTGACCTCTAGCCCCACCCTGGGGCATGACCCAGGGGTCCATTGATGTAGAATGGAAGTGAACCCTCCCAGGTACTCCCATACCAAATATGAAAAGATTTTGATCAGTAGCTGCAGAGTTATAAGTAATCAAAAAACTTCATAGTAAAACTTGGTTATAGAAAGGGACAGACAGAAGGAAGGACGGACGAACGGACAGATGAACGGACTAACGGAACGGATAAAAACTACAAGCAAAAGACAAAAACTTCACATAAAACTCTGACGTAAATATCACACTATTTTCTAAGTCCGTGACCTTGACCTTGGGTCAGCAGCATCAGCAGAATGATGTCAGCTATTCTGTAATCATCTAGTAGGAACACTAACCACACATCAACATCCTAAAGTGTAAGCTTTCAAAAATATATGCAACAGGAAAAAACTTCACACAAAACTTTGACGCAAAATATTAACATTCGTATGGACGCACGCACACATGCACGGATGGACGAACAGAAAGACAAAAACTATATATCCCTCAACATACTTCGTATGCCGGGGATATAATAAGGATCTCAAGTCATTAGTCTGGAAAAAAATTATGCCTCACGTGATGATTCAATGCATTTGATCATAACGTGTTTTACCCACAATGGCTCATTACAGCTCAAATTGTAAAGTAGCTGATCTTCTTGCTTAAGCAGACTAGACAAAGTGCCCAGTGGGGCACATATACCCCCGACTAGCGCTACCGCCACCTTTTAAAGAGCACAAAGTATGTAGCTTTGACTTTGGAGACGGCAATTGTATGCTATAAGTTTTAACATTGAAAAAATTCAATCACACAGTAATATGAAGCCCTTACCTCAAATGATTGATTGTGTTGGGGTTTAACGACATGTCAACCCTTGTGGGTCAAAGGTCAGGCACAGGTGCAGGGATTGAGCTAAATAAAACTTTAGCCCTATAACTATCACATATACCAGTGAAATCAGTCTTTATAATATAAGCAAAAATGACATTTGTATGAAACGTCTGTGACCTTGACTTAAAAGCCATGCCCCAGCTTGTGAATGGTGCTGAGAAAAACTTCAGACCTATATATAGCATCATGCTTAATATTAATGAAACCAACAAAAGGGTCTTCATAATATAGCTATATAAACTTAGATGCAATTTTTTTTTTACTTTTATATGAAATTTCTAAGTCTGTGACCTTGACCTCAAGGTCATACCCCAGGATAAGGATGATGCTGAGTAAAACTCTAGACCTATATCTACCAACATGTAAAATATAAATGAAATTCCTCAAAGGGTCTTGATGGTATAAATATAAATGAAATTCCTCAAAGGGTCTTGATGGTATAGCTATATAAACATAAACACAAAAAATTTGACTTATTTATGAAAATTCTAAGTCCGTGACCTTGACCCCAATGTTATTCCCCGGGATAGGGTTGGTGCTGATAAAAACTTAAGCCCTATATCTACCATCACGCACAACATGAATTAAATCCATCAAAGGCTCTTCATAATATAAGGTCTTATAAACTTTAACATAAAAACTTTGACCCTAAGACAAAAATAAAGTATAAACAAATAATGCTTCAACGGATGGATGGACAGACAAACAGATTCCTTGCTGATAGCTATATCCACTCAACCTTTCAATTAGGGTATAATAAAATTTAACAAAAGGTCTTGATGATATGGCTTTATAAACTTAACAGCAAAAACTTTTACTTTTAAATGAAACTTCTAAGATCGTGACCTTGACCTCGGTCACACCCGGGGTGGGGATCATGCGGAGTAAGACTCTAGGCCAATATATAGCAACACATCAAATATAAATGAAATTCCACAAGGGTCTTGGCGATACAGCTATATAAATTTTTAAACACAAAAATTTTGACATTTTTATGAAAATTGGAAGTCCGTGACCTTGACCCAAAGGTCACACCCCCCAGGGTAAGAATGGTGCCAATTAAAAAAAACTTTAGAGCTAAATCTACCAACATGCCAAATATGAATGAAATCCATCAAAGGGTCTTCAAAATATGAGGTCTAATAAACTTTAACGTAAGAACTTTGACCCTAAGACAAAAATAAAGTATGAACGAATAATGCTTCAACAGATGGACGGACAGACCAACAGATTCCTTGCTGATAGCTATATCCGCTGGCCTTTCAATTAGGGAATACTGAAATTTAACAAAAGGTCTTGATGATATGGCTATATAAACTTAAACGCAAAAATTTTTTACTTTTATATGAAAATTCTAAGTTCGTGACCTTGAGCTCGGACACACCCTGAGTAAGGATCATGCGGAGTAAGACTCTAGGCCGATATCTAGCAACAAGTCAAATATAAATGATATTCCTAAAGGGTCTTGATGATATAGCTATATAAACTTAAACACAAAATACTTTGACTTTTTTATGAAAATTCTAACTCCGTGACCTTGACCCCAAGGTCACACCCAGGATGGGGATGGTGCTGCTAAAAACTTTAGACCTATATCTACCATCATGCCAAATATGAATGAAATCCATCAAAGGGTCTTCAAAATATGAGGGCTTATAAACTTGAACGCAAAAACTTTGACCCTGACTTTTTCATGAAAATTCCAAGTCGGTGACCTTGACCCCAAGGTCACCCCTGGGGTGGAGATGGTGCTGATAAAACTTTAGACCTATATCTATCAACATGCAAAATATGAATGAAATCCATCAAAGGATCTTCAAAATATGAGGTCTTATAAACTTTAACGCAAAAACCTTGACCCTGACTTTTTTTATGAAAATTCTAAGTCGGTGACCTTGACCCCAAGGTCACCCCCGGGTAGGGGAGGGTGCTGATAAAAACTTTAGACCTATATCTACCATCATGTCAAATATAAATGAAATCCATCGAAGGGTCTTCAAAATATGAGGTCTTATAAACTTTAACGCAAAAACTTTGACCCTGTGACGGAAAGACGAACGAACGAACTAACGAACAAACGAACGAACGAACGTACAAACGAACGAACGAACGAACGTACGTACGAATGAACGAACGGACGAACGAAAAAGCGAAAACTATATACCCCCACATACTTCGCATGTCGGGGGTATAATAAGAATGTGCAAGTCTAGTATGACCTATATGTTGATGAGTAAGCTTAGTTAAGCTCTGCTGATTAATTTGTAACATGATGTTTTATCTGACAATTTTGAACAACTGAAGTGCATCATATACATGACTGACATTTTGAAGTGATAGATATTTTCTTTAGAAAATAAGACTAGGCTCTATATCTGCAGCTACAGAAACAAGGCCTGTCACCAGACAGTATAGCTGGCCTTTGACTTACAATTTTAACATGAAACGTCTAAGTCTGTGACCTTGACCTTGACATGACCTAGGCTGGTGGGGATGGTATTGCGCAAAATTTTGGACCAATATGTATATTCATATCAAAGATGAATCAAATCGGTGATAAGGTTAGGAAATAATGAGGTCTTAAAAACTTTAAAACTTTAACATTTGTGGATGCCGACGCCGACACTGCCGACAATGCTGACCCAATGCAATGACTGCCGCCAACGCCGTGAGTAGTACAACTGTTCTCCTTGAACGTTGTTCAGGCGAGCTAAAAAGTAAAAGAAAATATCTGACTTATATAAGTGTACATATACATACAGATTACTCTCAGCAACTTTTAACAGTATTTCAGTCATCTAACAATAAGAGTAGTAAAACCTAAATAATAAGACCTCTTTCCAAAAGTCCAGTAAGTGGTCTTAACCCTTCCCCCTTAAAACAATGTTTTTGCAAACAGTGTAGACTTTACTTTGTTTGCCATTCTGTTTTGATTTTAGACAGTTATCCCTATTTGGAATAATGGATCTGTTCAGATTAAAAGATGGAAGAAACTCGGGATGATAGGGTTAATAGCAAAAAAATATTTGCAATCTGTTTTTTTCACCTCAAGCAGCTATGATTAATGAATAAGCAATGAATTACATACATGCAACTATCACCATTATAGCAAGAACTCTGCAGTAGGTGGGGTTTTACTTGACCATGCCTGTCAGTATATATGTAACAGGTTCATACAGTTATCAGAAATGGAGCTACTGTACACTTGATGGAAAATGAAGAACTTATTTGATAAAGAAATCTAGCTCCAGGTGTTTCAGGTTTAGGAATAAAGCACATGGTATGTTAGATGACTGTATGTGTTACAGTTAACACTTAATGGTGTTAAATGCTGGGGTTGATGTAAAAAAAACGGCAAAGTGATTAGACCCTAAAAATAGGTCATGGCCATAGAATGATATTGCAAAGTTTCAGTCCTTGTTAGAGAGGAAGGGTATGCAAGACTAGATGACTGTAGGTGTAATACTTATTCAGAAATGAACTTAAATATTCTGGTTGATGCCATTGCTACAGAAGGATGGACAAACAACATATGGACAGACAGAAAAACAGACCCTAAATAGCACTTCCTTGCTTAAGCAGATGGAATGATAAGCATAGTGCAACAAGAACAAGACCATATTTACCCTAAGTATCCTGTGTTGACCCAGATCAAACAGCTCCTAAGAAACCATTCGATCAGGCTCTCCAGTTTTTGCTATGCCTTCTAATTTTATGATGTATCATAAGGAGCCCAATGTGTGTGTTCAAATTTTAGGGTTAGTAAGGAGTTAATAGGTGCAAGTAAGTAGGGTAAATATGGTACAGCTCAAAATATTTATAAAATACCTTTTTTGGCAGTAGTGTGCCTAATAACGTTACACCAGGTCATTCCTCATACTGAAGAAACCATAGAAATAAGCCATGTTAGCAGATAAAGGCCTAACTAAATACATGTACAGCTATTTCACTCAATGTTGAATCATTTGAACTTTCTAAATACAGGTAAAGTTTATACATCAGCATGCATTTAGACCTTGACCAATCTGCATAGATAGATGTAGTATTAAGGATAATTGGCATTTGCACATGCCAAGTTGATGATTTGGAGTTTTACCTCCCTTTCAACATCATTTAAGTCATTTGAAAATGATGGAACAGTAAAATGAAAGGCTTCATGCAATGAAGCAATATACAGTCATGAGTTGAATTCTGCCTCCAGCTGGATTTGAACCCCTAATCTATTTCGCCTCTTAGACACTTCTATCTGCCAAAGTGTACCTTTTCACATGCACATGCTCATTTCCCTGCAATATTGCTCAGCACTCTGGGTAAAAACTTCAGCAGATGACATTTTGAAATATTCTTTTTCTTAAATATTTTTTCCCCAGAATAAGTTCTCCTAAGGAGATGATGATGATTTCGTGTTTTATGTCCTTTACAACATTTATCAAGTCATACTGGGAGGATGAGAGGATATTAATGATACCAGAGTTTTCCCTTAAAAAGGAGGGTCTCTTATGTGAAATTAAGGGGTCCTTTAATAAGAAGAGGCAAGTTTTGATGGTGGGAGCTTTTTAGGGAAAGATTCTTTATAATTCTGAAGTTTGAAAGATAATTAAAATATATACCAGTACTAATGTTATGGTACCTCATAAGTGACCTTCAATGAGGAATATGTAGCTCCAGATTAAGTTGCTTTTTTCAACCAAAAAATATTGATTATTTTCTTATTTCTCCACAAAAACATATGTTGTGGGCACTCATTAGAAGTGCCTCATCGAGGCACTTCTAATGGGTACCCACAATGTATGTTTTTGTGGAGAAATAAGAAAATTATGATGAGGATACCCCTTTATATAGAGCTATGGGCAAATCTAAACAATAACCACAAGGCAAGTAGTGATTGTAATATCTATCCACAATACGTCTTTATTGGGGAAAACAACTGAACATGTCCACAATGCACCAAGCCAAAGCTCCCATCCATGCAAAGTCAGTCAGCCATGAACTATGGTTCAAGATTAGTGCAGCCTAAGATGATGATGCAATATTCACAGCCAGTTATTCCTACTGCACAGGATCCACTATATGTGGGTGTACTACGGTAAAAATCAGCAAATGTAAGTACTTTCATCCTTGGTACATACTCTGAGCTATTTTTCATCAAAACAAAAAAAATAATAATGAATACAACTCAATTATTTGTATTGGCCCTTTTCACAAAAATCATTAGTCTTTTTCACAGTTCTATATGACGTAGGTTCTCCCCCTTGTTGTGTTGGATATAACAAAGTTTAAAGCTGGTCCCCCAAAAATATTTTAGCAAAGCAAAAAATGCATAGATTACATAGAAAAAAAATGATCATTCATTGTCATTTTTATATATAATCTATGAATTTTGCTTGGATACCAACAGGGTATTTTAGATAACATGGTTTCTGCTTTGGATCCCAGCAACACTATTATAAAGAGGTACTAGTTTATATTATAAAGCAACAGTATTATAAAGAGTGTACCAGTTTTCAGCTTCTAGGTGTGATACAGCCTTTGAACCTACATCTTCTAAAAAAAAACCATAAAATATTTACCCCAAGTTATATCATAATAACTATAAGTATTGAGACAGACAGGCCTGAGCAAACATTGTAGACCCTGATCAGATGCTGCATTTTGCAGCATCTGATGAGGGTCTACACTGCTTGCCACTTATGTAGCAGTTTTTCTGACGTACCAAAATAAAATACAATGGACTTGTTAAAATTTTAGGACAAGTCTGGTAAGGAATTAAGGCGTCCCAATATTAAGGGTGAATACAGTCAACATCTTAACTCCTTATCATATTTGTCATTAAAAATTTGAACTATCACGAAAACCTACCCATATAATTTTGACCATCTTAAACCCCCTTTTATATAGTAAAAGTGGTGTTTATAGGGGTATACATTATTTTTCTTATTTCTGCTCAAAAACATAGATTGTGAGTACTCGTTAGAACTGCCTCACCGAGGCAGTTCTAACTTCTAACAAGTACCCACAATCTATGTTTTGAGCAGAAATAAGAAAAATATTAGTGTTTTTCATCTGAAAATTTTCATTTTTTTGGTGATAAAATTTTCAGTATATTTGAATAGGCATTTTTTCGTAATGACATATATTTTACTTCCTGCTGATGTGTCTGAAAAACTGCTGAATGAGAAGCAAAAAAAAAAAATACATGTATACAGACTCTGATCAGATGCTGCATTTTGTGGCATCTGATCTGTGTCAACATTTTTTGCTGAGCCATGTCTGTGGGGAGGGGACAGTGTAAAATGACATGAGTGTAACAGGTGTAAGGCAGGATCTAAGGTATACATACACAACCTAAATATATATGCCCCCTTCCAATATTGGAGGCAAGTGGAATCAAAATACCAATACCAATTATTCTATCTAGTCATTTATTTGCTTTAACAAGAAATTCAACAAATGGCTATGTCACAACAGCTGATGGTGTTCAAAAAACAGAGCTAAACACACAGACTAAATATTTTCAGCCAAGCTTGTAAAGCAGGTCAAGGTCAGTAACAGGCAATGGCAGTGGACAGGTTGCATCATGGCTTCTGTGTGTTTGATGTTTCATTCACCTAGAAGCCTTGGTGTTTGAGAATGGAGCTGAACCCACGACTTAACATTTTTGACACTGACAACAATGCCAACACCGACACCAGAAAGTGACCCCTATGTCACTTCTGCTTGCTTCAGCAGTTGCAACAAAAATCAACTAAAACTACTCTAGTTTCTTTTTGACAGTTATGTTCACTTTAACTCTTTCTGCGCCAAATTTCAGATGACATTTGTTGTCTGCTTTTTTACTTTTACAAACTATCGTTTGGAAAGACGTTTATATGTAAAGTTGAAAAGCGGAATGTCAAACAGCATAGATCTAGATGAGACGGCTCATTGAGTCGTCTCATCTGAATCTATGCTGTTTGCAAAAGCCTATTTTCATCGCCTGTGGCAGTGAATGAGTTAATGGTAGATTTTCTGCCATTGTTTGAAGGAAGGCAATTGTTTTTGACTCCCTGTCCACTTTTCTGTACATCAAACCCCTTCTGAAATAGGTCTTCTCTAAAAGGTGGAAATTCTTTACTTTTTGAGTACATCCCTTTCAAGAAGTCAGGTAAAGCATTTCTGACAGTGTATAGGCTCCCCTTAGGATTGCACATTTTTGAAGAAAGTAAATCACTGTGGCCTGTTTTCTATGAAATAATCTGGCAAAATGGGGTGAATGATATGCTCAAATTTAAGAACTGACATAAAGCCGATATAAAATATAATCGAAGTTTTGTGATTATCAGATGATGAGCATGTACCATAGGTCATGATAAGGGAGTATTCAGAAGAAAATATTTTTTACTTTCATACTAAGACTGTGGTACTGGATAGAATAGGCAATTCCAATGAGTACCCATAAGATCTGTTTTGCTGTTAAAATGACAAAAGATTATCCTAAATTATCACCACAAGCATCACCATACCTGGATGAAGATACTGACGGTCTGGGCCCAGTTGTTCAAAGCTAACGACGTCGTTAGTTAACGATTTGTTAAAATTTACATCGAGTGATACGCAAATATGCTGAAATGTTTTGCTGAAAAAATGTGAGTAGCTTTTGCAGTGCAAAAGCTACTCACATTTTTTCAGCAAAAAATATCAGAATACTGTATATTGAATCTGCTAAAACAGTTAACAAAGTGACCCTTAACGAGCTCGTTAAGCTAACGACGCTTTGAACAACTGGGCCCTGGTGTTCAAAGTCTTAAAACAATATTTAAGTCATGCAGGGATGATGAAGGGGTGATAATGAAATGTTCTGAGCAATGAAGTACCATCCAGACATGAGCAGAATTACCCCACTAGGGGTATTTGAATTCGGGACTTGTTATCTTAAGTTGGGAAGACTATATACTCAGCCATGTGGATGCTTCCACCAAATCTGGAGCTATGGGGACAAAATCAGGCCCCAAGGTTATAAAACTTTTTCAAGCTCAACTCAGCTGTGAGCAAGAAATTTGTCCTGCTAATAAATCTCAAATTACTAACAATTGCAAATTATTTCTTGCTAAACATAGCTGAGCATGAAAATTTTTCTGCTAATAAATATGAAAATGCCAACTATTGTTGGCATTTTCATATCTATTAGCAGAGAAAATTTCATGCTCAGCTGAATTTAGCACGAAAAGTTTTATAACCTCGGGGCCAGATTTACAAAATTTACTCTGGGTTTTACCTGTTCTACTTCTAGCACCTCTGGTACATAAAACTGTAACATATTCTGTATTCCATTCTTTAATGTAACTGTTGAACTTGGGCAGCCGGTGCAGGATCCTTGCATTTTTAATTTTACAACACCATTTTCAAATCCCTGAAAAACATATTATATGCAACTTTTTTTTTCCTTGTTTTTTATTCCAACTAAATATATTTAAGGACTATCTCTGTTTATTGCCACCTCTAATGGCAGCCACATTTAATAAAATATTTTCAGAGAACACCACCCTTCCTCTCCCCCCCCTGATTGTGCAATTCACATGCCATATTACTTAAATTTGAACTTAAAAGAGCAATCAGGGTCTGGATGTGTACTGTTTGCCATTCTAGCAACACTTTACACATACCCAGGTTTGTCTGCAGACTCTATATATAAAATTTTGGGATAAAAATCTGGTAAATAGTCCAAATATTCACAGTAAAATTCCGCTGTTAAAACCACTTTTGGGACTGCCCAAAACTGGTCTTATTAGTGGGGTGGTCTTCATATTGAATATGGAATAATAAGGAAGAAATCATTTGGGACTGGAAAAAGCTGGGCCCAGTTGTTCAAAACTAACAATGTCCTTAGTTAATGTACCGTTAAAACTTTGATCATTAAAACAAGGCATATATACTAATATTTTTGCTGAAAAATGTGAGGAGCTTTTGCATTTGCAAAAGCTACTCCCATTTTTTCAGCAAAAATAACTGTGAATTAGATATTGTACTTACTACAAGCACTTGACAGTTTGACCACTAACAAGCTTGTTAAGCTAACAATGCTTTGAACAATTGGGCCCTGCTCTTAATAGTGCAGTGGTCTTAATTTTGAGTGGTGTTAATAGTGGAATTTTTACTGTATTCATAAAATATATGCGTTTTTACCATATACTGAATATCTCCCCCATCCTCCTGTACTGTTGGTCTTATTCTTGTATCTAGGAGTTCTTTAATCATAGCCACTGCCTCATCATCGTCAGGATCTGCCACTGCAATACAAAAACCAGAGCTCTAGAGAAGGAGGGTAGTCAGGTAAATATTTTTTTTTTACCTTCTCAGAAACATGTTGTGCATACACAAAAATGTTTTCTTTGTACTTGTCCCCAAAAACATATGCCATGGATACTCATTAGAAGCACCTCCCGAGATGCTTTTAATGAGCAATCACGACTTATGATTTTAAAAAGAAATATGAAAAATATTAACACGTCTCGGTTAGCAGTTAGCAGGCTGCAGCACTCCAGACCCTAGACCCTGAGTAGCTTGTTTTTAACTGGATTGTAATTTCATTTAACTATTTTAACTTATTATCTTTCATCCATTCAGCTATCATTCTTCAGTCTCAATTATCATCTTTGCTTTTATCTTTTATATTATTTTTCTTGTAGCCTAGGCTAGGGAACCTGCCTAAAATGTCAGTGACAGTGTGTGGCAGTATCTAGAGAAAGAAAGAAAAAGAAAATACCAAGAGATCTGGGGAACACTGCTGAGAATTTGGTGTTTTGTCCCACATCTATCTATATATACTGTGACATCCTTATTTTCTAAGTACAGTCGACTCTCGTTATCTTGAACTCCAAGGGACTCTATGAAACACTTCGAGATATCCGTACTGCGACATATCAGATTTGCGGCAATGAGGAAAACAATTAATCGAACAACCACTTTTAACAGAATGAATATGTAATTTGACTCCTAAGTTAGAGATATACTGAAACTCTTTTCCACAATATTTTGTTGCCTGTTGGTAGATCTCTGTGTTAAAACAGGGACCAGATTTTCACTTCGAGATAAGCAGTTATTCGAGATAAGCGAGTTCGAGATAACGAGAGTCGACTGTATTACGCGCAAGTCTTCCTGAGTAGAAACCAGTACTAAACAATGTGGATATAGTGTCTTGCTCAAGGACACAACACTACTACACCAGAGCGCTCTACATAAGAAGAATGACATAAAATTAAGACCCATTGTGTAATGTATACCCTACATCCTCAAAGTATACCCCTACTCCCTCATAGTATACCTCAACTCCCTCATAGTATACCCCTTCTCCCTCATAGTATACCCCTACTCCCTCATAGTGTACCCCTACTCCCTCATAGTATACCCCAACTCCCTCATAGTATACCCCTACCCCCTCATAGTATACCCCAACTCCCTCATAGTATACCCCAACTCCCTCATAGTATACCCCAACTCCCTCATAGTATACCCCAACTCCCTCATAGTGTACCCCTACTCCCTCATAGTATACCCCACCACCCTCATAGTATACCCCCTTCCTCATAGCATACCCCTACTCCCTCACAGTATACCCCTTCTCCCTCATAGTATACCCCAACTCCCTCATAGTATACCCCAACTCCCTCATAGTATACCCTTACTCCCTCATAGTATACCCCAACTCCCTCATAGTATACCCCTACTCCCTCATAGTATACCCCAACTCCCTCATAGTATACCCCTACTCCCTCATAGTATACCCCAACTCCCTCATAGTATACCCTAACTCCCTCATAGTATACCCCTACTCCCTCATAGTATACCCCATACTCCCTCATAGTATACCCCTACTCCCTCATAGTATACCCTACTCCCTCATAGTATACCCCTACTCCCTCATAGTATACCCCTAATAGTATACCCCTACTACCTCAAAGTGTACCCCTACTCCCTCATAGTGTACCCCCTCATAGTATACCCCTACTCCCTCATAGTATACCCCAACTCCCTCAGTATACCCCTACTCCCTCATAGTATACTCCAACTCCCTCATAGTATACCCCAACTCCCTCATAGTATACCCCAACTCCCTCGTAGTGTACCCCAACTCCCTCATAATATACCCCAACTCCCTCATAGTTTACCCCACCTCCCTCATAGTATACAGTGAAAACAGGGGTATGCAGTGGTATACAATATTACCCAAATATTTAGAACTTTCGAGTTTAAACCTAATTTATATATGTACAGATGCTTTTGTTACTTATTTCTTTATCAAACTGTTTTGCTGACTTGTAACAGTTATTTTTACCTCAAAACTAACTGATCCTGTCCAGAAAATAAATTTATATCACTATCATTATAACTAAAATAACCATTAAAATCAGCATTATATTGTGACTTCAACAGCCAATACCATTTTGAATTGTAAGAAATATCGCTTTCATCTTTTGGACGAAAATATGTGTATTATTATTTTTGGCTATATCAGGTCATACTAACATTTTAATGTCAAGAAATCACTCTATGAACCAAATCAAATTGTGCTCTTGCATCTTTGTCATTACACGTGTAGGTACAGTAAATGTCCTAAAAATTCAAACACTTTATTTCATACTTTGCTTGTTATGCAATGGTTTCTTAAAATACTTGGTGAAATAGCAAACAGTGTAGACCCAGATCAGACTGCTCCTTCAGGAGCAGTCTGATCTGGGTCTGCACTGTTTGCTTATGCCATTTTGACAGACACTTTGGCGTTCAAAATTTTAGGACATTTACCATAAACAGGGTTTGACATTTGGCACTCCAAGGGAGCTTGTTATATTGTGTGTAGCAGTGAGAGATTGTAAGTAGCAGAATGTAATTCTGCAAACAGCAGGGTACGTTCTAATGCTATTGTACTTATAACTTTGAAAACTTCAGAAATGTTTGTTGTAGTTACAGACATGAGGTTCTAACCACTTACATGTATCTGGGGACGGTTGTTCATCTGTGAGAACAGGTAAACCAGTAGCAAAGAAATCCATCACAGTAGAAAATACATGTGGTTTTATCACAGCCCAGTCCATATCATCATCCATCTGACAAAAATACAAGCAAGGATAAATGGCACATTCAAAAATGTTTGTTTTTGCACTAAAATGTATTGTGTGGGAACTTACTGGAATCTCCTCAGACTACCAAAGAGTATCCACAAGGTATGTTTTGGGACAGTAAATTTGATTTGATTTGGGTTTTATGACCCTTTCAAGAATATTTCACTTATATCGAGCCGATCGTTCATCAAAGGTGGGCGAAAAATGGAGAACCCAGGGTAAAACCACCTGACCATCCATAAGCAGTACTTGGCTTCCCACATGTGACCCGAGCGAGACTCGAGCCACAGCGTTGAGAAACCTAATGGATTAAGAGTCAACTCTTCTATCCACCAGGCTACAGGGGCCCGCTTTGGGACAGTAAAAAAAATTCATCCTCAAAGTAATATATCAATTATCACCTTATTGGGTGCCATGTTTTTTTAGTTCTAGTGTTCATACATTACATACATTACTGCATTAGGCATAGCAGTCTGATCAAGGTCTTTGTCAGAGACAATACATTCAATAGCATCCAATGACCCATGTCCTAACCACCTACATATGCACTGAAGACATCTTTTCATACAGCCATACTCAAATGATGAGTATTGTGGTTAGCTATGATCAACACAGCAAAGGAGTCACTTATTGTAAAATTAACTCTTGTCAAGCTGAACAAATTAAGATGCCATGCCTACTTGTCAGCCAATCAGATTCCTTGATCAGGATTGTTGATATAAATTCACATACCGAATGGCAAACAGTGCAGCTCCAGATGTGAAGAAGCCAACTGATCTGGGTCTACACTGTTTGCAAAGGCAGTGTATATCCGGGTTCAGCAGGACTAGGGTTAATGATGCTATAAGTTAGGCTGGGGAAAAAAGTTCAGCAGATGACATTCTGAATTTTTTTCTCTTTTTTTAAGGTCTTATTTTTTGCCAGAAAACAGGTTTTGAATTTTGAAGCAAATTTCCTTTCCTGAAAAAAAAAAAAAAAAACAGAAAAAAACAATAGTGTGTTGTTTACTGAATTTGCCCAGAGAGTGGTAAATGTTAAAATTATATCTGTGTATCTATCCCTGGATAAATGAACTGGCTCTCATTCTGTTCTTTGTACATCTCTTTTAGGAGTCTCAAGTTCCACATTCCATCAAGTACATGTATGTTTGCAAACAATCAAAACTTACAGCTTGAGACAAAGCACTTTTTTCAACCAAACAGTATTGATATTTTTCTTATTTCTCCATTTCTCCACAAAGAACTGTTAACGACTACCCACAGCAAATACTTCTGTGGAGCATGAGAAAACATATGAGCCTGAATAACCCTTTACAATGCCTGTAACCACAAGAAAAAAAAAAAAAAAAAAAATCCAACACCCACAAATAACTGATTTCACAATACCTACCTTTGTGATTGTAATGAAATCCATCCCAAAGAAAACAGCCTTTACACCCTCTATTCGAAACAGTTGCCTGGAATTAACAATGATTTTGTAAGGATCAAAGCAGGGTGGTAATGGTTTATACTTGATATTCGAACAAGAAAGTTCAGATCAGTCAGCATATCCATGAAGTCAGAACACATACTTTGCTGATTACTGGTATATACAGTTGACTCTCGTTATCTCGACCTGGCTTATCTCAAATAACCGCTCATCTCGAAGTGAAAATCTGGTCCCTGCCTTAACATGAAAATCTAACAACAGGTAAAAAAAAAATATTGTGGAAAAGAGGAGAAATTGCTCCTAAGGAGCAATTTCTCCTCTTTACCACAATATTTTTAATATATCTCTAACTCAACAGTCCAATAGCATATACATGTATATTATTTAAATGTGGTTGTTCGAATTACTTTTCCTCAATTCTGCAAATCTGATATGTCGAGGTATGGATATCTCGAAGTATTTCAGAGGGTCCCTTGGAATTCCAGATAACGAGAGTCGACTGTACATTCAATTGAGAGATGCAGGCCGATATGGATCTTTTCTTTTTGTTATGTGTAATATTTAAATGCTTAATGCAGGAGTTATCAAGATACATTATTACAGGACAATGCCTTCACAATATTGTAGTTGTTTCTATGGAATGGAGTAGCATTACTAGTTAATAATGTTATAACCCATTTTAGTCTGGAGACCCCCAAAAGGGTAATTGGCAAATGGTGCCACCCAGATCAGACACCACAGAATGTGACATCTGATCAGGGTCTCTACTGTTTGCAGACAGTTTAACAATTCTTCTCTAGGAATATCTAAATCACATAGCCTGACATATCTAAAACTAAAATTGGACTCTTCCAATATAAAATTGTTTATTAAATCTAAACTGGTTAATGGGACAGAAAGGCATAGAAATCAAAAGAAAGTACTGTGTTTACCCCATGTATCTGAGGTCTGAGCAAAACGCATAGATCCAGATCAGACCCCACAGAATGCAGCATCTGATGAGGTTCTATACTGTTTGCCACTCATTCCAGAATATTTTAGACACATGAACAGGTATAATATTAGAACGAGCTTGTTCAAAGTTTAGAACAAGTACAGTATACAGTATGCAGTCTGAATACTTAAGGTAAATGTGGTATTTAGAACTGCATCAAGCAAATGCAAAATGTGTATATTCAGATCACCCTGCACATGCTCAGTCTCCTCAGGTTCTTTGCTTCTGTTGATTCATTCTAAAGTGTCCAATGATTCTACAAGCTAACAAGCAAACACCCTGATCATACTACTGAAATGAGTATGGTATTTACCTTATGTATTTGGACAGACAAGTCTGAGGAAACAGTGAAGACCCAGATGAGATGCCACAGAATGCGGCATCTCATTAGGGTCTACACTGTTTGCCTCTCATCTAGCATTTTTTTAGAAACAACATCAAGTAGTAAATTGTTCAAATTTTAGAACAAGTATGGCAAGGAGCTGAGGTGTATGAATACTTAGGGTAAATACTGTATGCTGAACCATATATATACCGGGTATATTTATCTGGCCACCTTTTTTATCTAGAGTTATGGCCAATAAACACAACACAAGTTGCACTACCAATTAGGCATCAGATGCCTGCTTCATTAACATGGCAAGTCTAGAGTAAATACTCTAAATATTCAACAGACAAGCCCGAGTATGTCCCACCTCTCACTGCACCTGAAGGGTATGTATTGTTTGCCATTCAGTCAGCATTTTTAGACATTACTAGTAAGGCTGGCTAATCAGAGCTGAAAAGATAATCGATTACCAGTCCTGCCATTGTGATCGATAATCGATCAGTAGTCACTGAAGATTTAGTCATAATTTTACTTTTTGTCTGTCTGAGCATGACTCTTACCATATGTTATACTTTATTGTATGTATTTGGTCAGACAGGCCTGAGCAAACAGTGTAGACCTAGATGAGAAGCACAAACATGGCATCTCATCAGGGTCTACACTGTTGGCCACTCATCCAGCTATTATTAGACACAATAGTGGGTACTAAATTGTACTTGTTCAAATTTTAGATAAAGTATTGTAAGGAGCTGAGGTGTCTGAATACTAGGGTAAATATGGTAAAGTAACAGACACAGAAATCAAATGATCGATTATTAGCAAATCTGCAATGATAATCATTTTTGTGGAATTTATCGATCAATTAATCGATTATCTGATTAATTATGCCAGCCTTAATTACTAGCTAGTCAAATCCACTTGTTCTAATTTTGTTCTTAGGACAAATACAGTGAAAGGTAAAGTGCTGCGCATCCATCAAACATTCAGTGATCCTAAAAATGCTTTTGTCTGACAGCAGCCACTTAACTCTTAACCCATGTCATGCTGAATAAATTAACATAAGATGCCACACCCATTTCTAATTAACAGCCAATCAGATTACTTTCTCAAGATTGTTGATATAAATTCGCATACTTAATGGCAAACAGTGCAGATCCAGATCAGTTGGCTTCTTCAGAAGCCAACTGATCTGGATCTACACTATTTGCAAAGGCAGGGTATATCCATGTTCAGCAAGACAAGGGTTAAAAAGGTCAAGCAAAGTTGTAGATCATATTCTAAAAAATTTAGTTTTAACTAGAACAGTGTTTTCGGAAGAAAACGTATGTCCCCACCTATCAGACAGCCCTATCTTTGAAAAAGGTTGTATCTATAAATTATCTTTTTTTGTGTGTGTATGTGTTCGATAGGGGCCATTTTCCAAAATCTAAGCCCTAGTGTGACCTTGAAAATGGGGTCAAGGTCACCAAAATCTAATGGGGTCATGGTCACCAAAATCTAATCAGTTCTTATTCCTGTCTCAACAATATAGCTGTACAAGTTTGGTCAAAATCCATCCATTCATTCTGGAAATAGTGTGCAGAAAAGCAATTTTCCAACAATCTGAGCCCTTCTGTGACCTTGAAAATGGGGTCAAGATCACCAAAATCTGATCAGTTCTTTTTCATGTCACAACAATATAGTTGTGCAAGTTTGGTCAAAATCCATCCATTCCTTCATGATAGGGTGCAGACAAGGCATTTTTCAACAATCTAAGCCCTTGTGTGACCTTGAAAATGGGGTCAAGGTCACCATAATCTAATCAGTTCTTTTCCATGTTACAACAATATAGATATACAAGTTTAGTCAAAATCCTTCCATTCATTCTAGTGATAGGGTGCAGACAAGCCATCTTCCAACAATCTGAGCACCATGTGACCTTGAAAATGGGGTCAAGGTCACCAAAATCTAACCAGCTCTTGTCCTTGTCTAAACAATATAGCTGTACAAGTTTGGTCAAAATCCATCCATTCATTCTGGAAATAGGATGCAGAAAAGCCATTTTCCAACAATCTGAGCCCTCCTGTGACCTTGAAAATGGAGTCAAGGTCACCAAAATTTAATCAGTTCTTTTTCATGTCGCAACAATATAGTTGTGCAAGTTTGGTCAAAATCTATCAATTCCTTCATGAGATAGGGTGCAGACATGCCATTTTCCAACAATCTAAGCCCTTGTGTGACCTTGAAAATGGGGTCAAGGTCACCAAAATCCAATCAGTTCTTTTTCATGTCACAGCAATATAGTTGTGCCAGTTTGGTCAAAATCCATCCATTCCTTCATGAGATAGGGTGCAGACAAGCCATTTTCCAATAATCTGAACCCTCCTGTGACCTTGAAAATGGGGTCAAGGTCACCAAAATCTAATCAGTTCTTTTCCATACCTCAACAATATAGATGTACAAGTTTGGTAAAAATCCATCCATTCATTCAGGAGATAGGGTGCAGACAAGCCATTTTCCAGCCATCTAAGCCATCAAGTGACCTTGAAAATGGGGTCAAGGTCTCCAAAATCTAATCAGTTCTTTTACATGTCCAAGCAATCTAGATGTGCAGGTATGGTCAAAATCCATTTGTCCCTTCAGGAGATAGGGGGCGGACAAGCAATTTTCCAGCTTTTTCCAACAATCTAAGTCCTCGTGTGACCTTGAAAATGGGATCAAGGTCATCAAAATCTAATCACCATTTTTCCCCAACCCAATGATAAATCTGTGTAAGTTTGGCCAAAATCCATCCATTCATTAAGGAGATAGAGAGCAGACAAGAGGCTACACTGACGGGATCTGCACTAAAAACAATATGTCCCCCCTATGGTGTGGGACATTATTTTCAGAGAAAAAAATAAGGCTTGATATTTCATGTGAATTGTCTGCCTAGACAAAATATTAAGCTTTATTATCTTAGAAAAAAAACTGAAATGTTGTATCATGTCTGCTGCAGTTGTGATTGGCACTTTAAGGGTTAAGCATACTGTAGCAAAATATAGGCTACTATATTTACCCTAAGTATTTGGACATCTCAACTCCTTACCATACATGTTCTAAAATTTGAACGAGTACAAGCTACTACCAAATATTGTGTCTAAAATTTGCTGGATGAGTGGCAAACAGAGTAGACCCTAATATGTCACGTTCTGTGGCCTCTCATACACTGTTTGCTCAGGCCTGTCTGTCCTAATGAATACGGTAAATACAGTACTTTGAAGATGGAGATGAAATGCAGTGAAATTCTATATTTGATATTTTCTGCTGGGAAAATCCTCAAAAAAGCAATACCAATGACTATCTACAACATACACATTTTGGTGCCAAACAATTCATAGCTCCTGATTACTTGTTTTTTTTAACCAAAAAGTATTGATATTTTTTCTTATTTCTCTAGGAAAACATATGTTGTGGGTACTCATTAGAAGTGCCTCACTGAGGTGCTTCTAATGAGTACTCATAACATATATTTTCCTGGAGAAATAAGAAAAATATTATCTGGATACCCACTCTCATCAAGGCTATGCAATTATTACCTTATCTAAAGATATGATATTAGCCTTCAGCACTCTCTAGGCTATTTCAGCAAATGACAAACTGGTGGTATAATCTAACGTTTTTATTGTTGTTTTTTTTTCAGAAAAGAGGACTTTACATTTCATGCAAACTGTCTCCTCAGGAGATAATTTGCATGACATGTCAAACCCTACTTTCTGTGAACGAAATAAATTGATTTATATTTAAAAATGTCTGCTGAAATTTTTACCCAGCATGCATAGCATTGCTGAACAAACCTCGCAAGAGGAGAGCAATATGCTGACTGTGCAGAGGGGAAATCTTTGGTCCCAGACTCGAGAACATCCTTGCCTGGAAGAAACTTCAGACAGTTAGGGTTTGGTGTCTCCTGTGTCTGTATGAACATTGTTCTCACTGAAAATAAAAAAGAAGAAATAGGCAATTTTATCATGCAGTGATTTTAATATTATACAGAATTTAAAGTGAATTGGTGCAATTTCTGGGAAACCATCCCTATCTTAATTATTTTGCCTCCCTTCTGAAAGGAATCAATTCTTAAAAGAAAAAATGTGCTCCAACATTAAATGTTCAAAGTTAAAGAGACAGTTTCTGAGCAGCTTTTCAAAATGATGCAAATCTTGGAATCGTCAAATATTTAGAATGATTTTCATACCTGTGATACATGTATATCCAGGACTTGTTAAGGAGAATCTGGTAATAATTCTGGGATAAATTTTCTTATATCTCCATAAAAATATATGTTGTGAGTACTCATTAAGGCTCTTTTAAGAACTAACAACATGCTTAAAGTCTTAAATGGTGATTTGGAGAAAATTATCCCAGAATTATCATGAAATACTCTCCCTTTAACAAGTCCTCTATATATCTGCCCAGAATTAAATTAAACATTTTTGACAACAATCAATTGCCTTATTTAGGAGCAGATAACTGATCTGGGTTTACACTGTCTACTCACTCATTCCTATCAGAACATTAAGGGTAACAAGAAAAGTGTTTTCAGATAAAGCAGATGTTCACCTAGCATGCATTACTACTGCTGTGACCTTGAAAATCAGGTCAAGATCACCAAAATCTAATTGAATTGTGTGTGTTGTGTGTGTGTGTGTGTGTGTGTGGGGGGGGGGGGGGGGGGGGGGGAGCATAAATTCTTTCACTCTTTAAGAGCCATTCAAAACTGCAGCAAAAAATAACATTCCAAAATATATTTTTAAGGAGAAAAAAATAAGGCTCAACATTTTATGAAAATGATATACCTATTTTACTATTAGATGGTCATATGCCACAATTCTGAATGCCACTTTCTGGGTTAACTAGTAACAGTGTTTTCAGAGACAACAGATGCTCAACTGCCATGAATTTTCAGCTTTTCTACTGCTGTGACCTTGAAAATTAGGTCAAGGTCACCAAAATCTAATCTGTTCTTTGTTATGTCCCAATTGTATATCAATGGAAATTTCGTAAGAAACCAAACACTGGTTGACAAGTGTGTGTGTGTGTGCTGAGTATATGTGCTTGGGTATATATAGTACATTATTGTTTCTGACCTGGCTGGAAATGTTCAGAAACCCTTCTTGTATTTCCAAGTAATCTTCTGTATCTGTTCTTGTTTTGATGGTCAGAAACTGCAGTAGTGACATGTCTACAGGAGCAAACTGCTGGAAACGACACCTTATGTATCATCTGGCATTCACTAAAACAGAAAGACAAAACATTAAGTTAACCCTAGTCCTGCTGAACCAGGATATACATTGTACTCTGCCTTTGCAAACAGTGTAGATCCACATCAGTTAGCCAACTGATCTAGATCTGCACTATTTGCCATTATATATGTTAATTTATATCAACAATCTGGATGAAGTAATCTGATTGGCTCAAAAGTAGATGTGGGCAGGGCATCTTAATTTATTCAGCATGACAACGGTTAACAAGTGTATGTGTAACCCCATGTTCCCTATAATATACAGTAAAAACTGGGGTATATAGGGGGCTACATTAGAAAGATTTTCAGAATTTTGTAATTTTTAAACCAGCTTTCATAGCTAGATAAGACAGGGTATCCGAAAAATATCAACAATGTTTGGCTGAAAAAAGCTCCATATCTGGAGCTATGGCGTTTCAATTTGTTGTTTACTTTTAATAACATTTTTTTTTTTAAATCATGCATAAATGTGTCTTAATTTGCTTAATCCTTGTCCTGCTGAACCCCGATATACCCTGCCTTTACAAACAGTGTAGATCCAGTCTCCAGACCAGTTGGCTTCTGAACTGATCTGGATCTGCACTGTTTGTCTTTCAGTAGGTGAATTTATATCAGCAATCTGGAGTAAGTAATCTTATTGGCTGATAATTAGAAGTGGGCATGGCTTCTTAATTTATTCATCATGACAAGGGTTAATAGCCAGCTTCATCCTTATTCCCCATATTATATGGTGAAATGCCACAGCTTACATAGCTCTAGAAAAAAAGGGGAATCAAGAAAGTATAATTTTTTTCTCATTTTTCCACAAAAACCTGTTGTGGGTACTCATAAGAAAGAAACCCTATATCACACTATTGCCATATTTGTGATTTCCGCTTTCAAGATGGCAGCTAACTGATGGAAGAAAACAAGTAAGTTAAGCTTTATTTAACAAGGGTGACAACATTTAGCATATGGTAAAGCTAATCTTCCAGAGTCCCACAGAGTATACTATACAAATTACACACAGATATAACACAATATTCATGTACAAGCACCCTATCTATAGTTATGAATACATACATCTAATAATAATGGTAATGATTTGAGTAAAACTAAACATAAAACATTTTGACAAAATAGACAGTTGAAGATAAAATGCTATATTACAAATGTATTCATCAAGACTAGAAAAAAACTAGAAAAGAGTCCATGGGACATGGATGCTCCCGCCTTGTTATGAGCAACATAGATCTAAATGTGAATGTACATGTAAATATGCAGGTAAACTTGCATGTAAACTTGAATGTAAACTGTCACATTTGTTAGACTCAGATGTTTACGAACATGACATACACACATATGCCGTACGGACGTAACATCATGGAGAAACGCTATATGTCCCACTCCTGCCTTTGCCAGGCAGGGGCATAAAAAAAGTTTGTACAATGTAAGTATGTTTACATTGAACCACTACAGTTTCAATGTACACATGTATATAAAGAAGAAATGGGAAAGAAAAGGAAAATGCCAAAAAAGCCATGAAGGGACTGAGTAACCTATTACAAAAGCAGCTGCAGTATATCTGTTATCTTGCTTACTATTTCATACATAGATCTGCTGTGGAAAGTTTCACTTGAGTGTCTGTGCACACTTTACTTCATTGGGTACACTATTCCATATTAAACAGCCTGACTACCTCATGCTACGCTGAAAACATATCTTTCTAGGCTGGGGTTGCATAAAACACTGATGCTGAAGATCTCAAAGTAACAGTACCTTTCTTAAAGTATTTTTTTTTCAGAGATGTATGTCACACATGGTACTCTTGTAAGGGGTAGCTGGTGAGACACTCAAAATCTTTGCCCAAACTTCCGGCCATGACTTCCGAGACATCCAAATGTCATCAAATGAATAAGTGCTCCTGATTTGTTGATTTTTCGTCAATTTCATAGACAAATTTTGAAAAATCAGACAATGCTATTCCCAACAACTTATTTCTGCGTCAGAAAAGATAGGTATAGGCTCGGAAAAACAAGCGACTAATTTTTATTTCAATTTCACCCATAGAAGGGTAGTCCAGTATTCCTGTTTTGACTTTTTTTCAGTGCAAAATGAAGGTATTTTCAGCTACATGTATCTGGGCTATGAAATACTTATTTAACATATCAAATAAGATGCACTAAAACCTAGGTCTACATTGAAATACATAAGATGCTAAATCTCCAAAGCATTTGTTCTGGGGACTGAAATATTTGCGCCAAATATGTCTTACAAGGCCAACTACCCCTTATGGGGGCATTAACCCTTACGGGGACAAAAAAGCTTATACATAACAAAGAGATTTTACAGCAGTAAAACGAAACATATAAATTTGCTCAATTGAGAGCTTCAAATATATGCAAACGTGGCATATCAAAACCCATTAAAATCTGCATGTTTTTAAATGCGGGGCATTCTGATAATGGCTAATGTTCCCATAAGGGATAATCAGGCTTTGTAATTAGCTACCTGACAGTTGGCTTTTTTGTCCCCATAAGGGTTCATGCCCCTGTAAGGGGCAGTCGACCTTGTAAGTCATTTTCAGCACAAATATTTCAGTCCCAGGAACAAATGCTTGGGAGATTTAGCATCTTATGTATTTCAACGTAGACGTAGGTTGCAGTGCGTCTTATTTGATATGTTAAATAAGTATTTCATAGCCCAGATAGCTGAAAATACCTTAATTCATTTAGCACTGAAAGAAAGTCAAAACAGGAATACCGGACTACCCTTCTCCAGGTGAAACTGAAATAAAAATTAGGTGCTTGTTTTTCCAAGCCCACCTATCTTTTCCAATACAGAAATGAAAGTTGTTAGGAATAGCATTGTCCAATTTTTCAAAATATGTCTATGAAATTGACAAAAAGTCAATAAATCAGGAGAACTTACCCGTTTATTGTCATTTGGATGTCTTGTAAGTCATGGCCAGAAGTTTGTGTAAAGATTTTGAGTGCATAATCACCGGCTACCCACTTCCCAATTATATATCCATGAAAATTTGGTAAGAATCCAAAAGCTGGTTCGTAAGCTACTGAGTAGACAAGAAAGTGTCAGGCCAGTGCCAACTGGATCAATATGTCCCTCTCCCATTAGGTTGTGGGGCATAATTCATTATTTTATACCTAGTTTACCTGGTGAATGGAAATGGTAGAAAATAGCAAATTAATCAGAGCTCTAGATAAGGTTTTGGTACAAAGAGTATTTTACCCCCTGCTTTAAAGCTTAATGTTTAAATGCCCATTTGCAATGCTTAACTCTTAAAATGCCAAGCTTAATTGTAGCATAAAAAAATCTAACTTTTTCAGAGAAAATAAAGCTTGGAATTTTATTTGAATTGTCTGCTATGAGACAATTCACATGAAATGCCAAGCTTTATTTTATCTAGAAAAACAAAACAAAAAAAATAGTAATGCATTTGTCTTTGAAGCTTCAGGGTTAAGCCCTTTCTAATCTAGTGAACTGCTCCTGCTCACAACAGTTACAATTTGCGGGAAATTGCTTCATATTAAGACTTAAACTTCTCTGAAAAACTTTACCCCCTAATTTTGATTTCAATGCTGAAATCCAAAATAGAGTATTTTTACCCTCTCAGCTTCAATTTCAATGTTGAGTAATGACAGTTTCAAAAATTCAATGCTGAAATACCCTTTACTCCCTCTTATCTAGTACTCTAAATTAATAATATATAATCTGACCTCTAGCCTGTCATAGTAGGAATGGCTAGAGATCTGGAAACTAAGGCTGGCTAATTGGACCTGAAAAGATAATTGATTGTCAGTCTTGCTATTGTGATATCGTTTAGTAATCACTGAAGATTTGGTCATAATTTTACCTGTCTGATTGAGCATGCTTTTTTTTTTTTGTTTTGTTTTGAAACTTATGTGCCACACTCCAACCCTGTTATCATGGTCAGAATTGACCGAACACAGTAACAAAAGAAAAGAAAGAGCATGACTCTTACCATATGTTATACTTTAATGTATGTACAGTTGACTCTCGTTATCTCGACCCCTCTTATCTCGATCCTATCACTTATGTCGAACTGATTTCTAAGTCCCGATTATTTTCCCTATGTATTTATTGTATTTCAGCTTCGCGTATGTCGAACTACTTTTATGTCGATACTTCGGCTATCTCCTCCATCATTTTCAGTCCCTGAATATTATATTTTTCACAGTTTTTACTACCGCGTATCTCGAACTCAGACCATGACGAAGGAAAAAAAATGTAAGATGTGGCGCTGGCGGTCTCTCAGTTAATGAAAATCATAATAGGCCATTGATAAATAAATCAATATTTTAATTTTCCCCTTTGTCCAGGTAATTACAAACAACACAAACAATGTCTAAAATTCGTAATTATGAAATCACATGCGTGTCGAGTCGGGTTTGACACGCGGCGCTCAACACCGTCTCATGTCATTGATTTGTAAGATAAAAAGCGGCCCAGAATAGTGTTATGGAAGATTAATCAACGAAGTTTCTTTAATTTATTGTTTAGATATGCTCTTCACTATTGAGTACTGTCCGTCTGAATGATATAGCGTCTTCAAGAAAAGTTAGCGTGCGACAGGTTCCGACTCAGATCAGCCTGTATTGATCAGGCTAGCTAAGTCTGAATCTTCGCTTGTTACTCTTTGGTCAGGCGGTGCTCTTTGGTAAGCCCAGGTAAGGCTCATGTGTATAATGGAAAATTAGTGGGCGTGCAGGCTGATCCGAGTCTTTGACAGTCGCACAGTCTTCCAATAGGAGTTGTCGTGCACGACCTCAAATAGACGAATCACACGTGGGTACTGATGTTAACCCTTCCGACCCTGTAGACTGGTACGGATACCCGCACAAATAGTGTAGGTCCAGATGTGATGGTTCATAACGAGCTTTCTTTGCAGGATCTACAGTCTGCCGCGCTGAGATGGTTCGTTTATGCCAGGGGAGATAATCCAAACTAGCTTTCAGCTGCCGCTTAACATTGTAAGCGTTTTATGCAAAAGCGGAAACCAGTCAACTCTTTATCGAGTCATCTATGCGAAGGGAGCTAATCCAAACCAGTTCGTAACGTATAGCTAACACAACCTGGAAACCAGTAATTTATTTATAGCTCATATGGAAATCCAAATTTGCAGGAGTATTAAAAGACATTTATTGATGTTATTATTTCAAGAAAACCATTGCATCTCCTAAAACAAACAGTAACAATGCAAACTGAAGTACGCGTAAATTATTTAAATTGCCATATACATGTGCCTTCCAAGCACGTTTTGGCGAACAGAGAGGCGAACAGTCGTCATACCTATGATGTCACAATTTGGTTGTATCAAACTACTGATAACTCAAACATTTTTATCAGGTCCCGTGAATTTCGAGATAACGAGAGTCGACTGTATTAGACAGGCATGAGCAAAATGCTGTGTCTCAGTAAGGTCTATGCTGTTTGCCACCCATCCAGCTATTTTTATACACAACCTTGGGTAGCAAATTGTACTTGTTAAAAGTTTAGATAAAAAATGGTAAGGAGCTGAGGTGTTTGAATAGTAAGGGTAAATATGGTAAAGTAACAGACACAGAAATCAAATGATATTAAAGGGTAAGACTGCTTAATTGTTGTTAGTTACCCCAAGAAGAAAAAAAAATGTTGCTCCAAGAGAAAAAACAATCAACCTGACAGCCAGTAGTTTTATGCACGTCGGTAGTTTTATTTTTTACGGCGCTGAGGAGAACATTTTTGCAAAAGCCAATTACTGAATTAGGTCACGAAAACACATGACATTGCGATTAAGCTTTAACTGACAGACATTTTTTTGGCACATCTGTTCGCTGCAGACTTAATAAAAACACAGAAAACAGATAAATATTAAGGCTTAAAGATCTTTCGCTGTTTCTAAACTTACGATCTGCAAAAACTTGTGAAATTCATCTTTTTCCAACACCGTAGAACTCGAACAGCCATTTTCGCAGACAAGGCAGATAACTCGATGCGACAACTTATATAATACAAGATCAGATTTTTAAAAAAAGCGTCGGTCATCCTTGTGCAGTTCGTGTTTTAGTTATTCTTATATGTTGTTTGTTTTTTGCTCTTTTTTTTTTTTTTTTTGTAGAGTGATTTTTACTCAACTCATTTAGAGGTGAAATTGATTAGTGTTTCTGTGAAAAGCTATGTCCACTGACCACATTATGCCAGTTGAACACAGAGAGAGAGAGAGAGAGAGAGAGAGAGAGAGAGAACAAGCTATAGGTATAAGGATTTAAAACATATGAATAGATATGAAATCTTCGTAGTTGTTTATGAAAAGGGTGCCTTTTTGCAATTAAATATATGAATAGGTATATATTTTGATATTTCCAGAATATATAAATAGGTAGGGCTACAAAAATTCCAGCCGCACATCTGTACCATATAAAAGGTTAAGATGCCCCCACCCCCGTGTATTTGATGTACCATAAGGCATACATTTGTACTACATGTGTATCAATTTTACAAATTTCGAACAAGTAGAACTTGTTAAAACATATCTCCACTCTATACGACAAAGCCTTACTTTAATTCCCTGCATAATTATTATAATTTACGACTTTTAATTAAATGCATGTGAAAAAGTACATTCTGGTTTGATTGGAGTGTTATGGCCAATCAACACTGTTAAGGCCATGTCCAGCCGCTTAGTTAACCTACTCACACTTTTCCTTGATGAGTTCAGTCTTGTATGTCCAGTCAATACTGTTAAAGTCATGTCGAGCCGGTCAGTTAGCCTACTCACACTTTTTCTGGGCAGGCTTAGTCCTTTGTCCTCTAAGCAGTTAACCAGTACTTTGTGCTCATACTTTTTTTTTCATTAACTGACAACTGCCCTTCTTGAATCAGCAGAAAGGGAGAATGGCCATAGAAAATTTCATAATCAGTATCCACATCACGAAAACATACCTATATAATTTTACCCCCTTAAGCCCCCCTTTTATATAGCAAAACTGGGGTCACAGGGGTATACATTATTTTTCTTATTTCGGCTCAAAAACATAGATTGTGGTACTCGTTAGAACCGCCTCGGCGAGGCGGTTCTAACGTGTACCACAATCTATGTTTTGAGCAGAAATATGAAAAATATCAGAATTTTTATCTGAAAACTTTCAGTATTTTGGTGGTGAAATTTTCAATATATTTGAATAGGCGTGTTTTCGTAATGACAAGTTAGGTAGCTGAGCTGGGATTCGAGTTTGCAAGCCCTGAGTACTGTCAAAGGCGCTACCGACTGCGCTATGGAGCCCAGCAATAAAGTATACTTAATTCCCATAATAACCTACTTATCCTAATACAGAGCTAAATCATACCTCCTACACAGCTTAAACGTACATATTCTGTCCTACGGAACAATAAGAGCCGGAATGATGATTACCTTGAAAAAAAAAAAAGGTAGATAAAAAGCAGCTTCACAGGGGTATCACCTATTTTCGCTACCTGTACTGTATACATTATTTTTCTTATTTCTGCTCAAAAATATAGATTGTGGGTACTCGTTAGAGCCACCTCGCCGAGGCGGTTCTAACAAGTACCCACAATCTATGTTTTGGGCAGAAATAAGAAAAATATCAAAAATTTTATCTAAAAATTTTCATTTTTTTGGTGGTAAAATTTTCGACAGATTTGAATAGGCGTGTTTTCGTAATGAAGGCGCATTGGTATTACCCGTGTGAGCTTCCCGCAATAAATAAATTCTGAAAATACTGAAGCCCCGTTTCTATATTCATTTTTTTACAAATATCCAATGATATAATATCTACTAAAATTTGACAGACGGTATAAAATTCAATTTTGGTATTGTAATCTCTCTCTCTCTGTTTTATGTGATGTCCCTCGTGCTATTCTATGGTATTTATATGTCTCAGCTCATTGATTTTGCTAGTGCATCTAGTCAAGTCAGCGACTTTAATGATCGGAATAAATTTTTAACTGCTACACTTCTTAAACAGAGATGTATTGGTATCATAAACTTCATATTATAGAAACGATATCCAAGAAGTGTCCCAATCACATTATAAGCCAACAAATGACACCGCTAGAAAGAGCTAACAAAGCCACGACGGACATGCAACAAAAAAATGAACAGCAAAGTAACCAGTTTTCATTACGAAAAAGTTTTCATTACGAAAACACACCTATTCAAATATATAGAAAATTTCACCTCCAAAAAACTGAAAATTTTCACATTAAAACTCTGATATGTTTTTTATATTTCTGCTCAAAACATAGATTGTGGGTACTCTTTGGAACCGCTTCGGTGAGGCGGTTCTAACGACTACCATTAATCTATGTTTTTGAGCAGAAATAAGAAAAGTAATGTATACCCTTGTAAACCCCAGTTTTACTATATACAAGTGGGGTTTAAGGGGTCAGAATTATAAAGGCATGTTTTCGTGATGTCTCATTGTGGTGATCAAAACCCTGGACAGGACCCACCAAACACAACATTAATCAGTACCAAAAGCAAAATAAATCGCAACAAGCAGCACAAAGCCCCTCAAAGAACGGCCATTATAAGAACCGCTGCCACAGAGCAATCAGTAGTGATAACTACCAAGAGTTTTAAAACGGTTTTACTAGAACCAAATCTCCACTCATGACTTGGACCTAATATTGGGTCCAAGCTCATGAGTATATGACCGAAATCACTTTACACTGTTCAAAGGGCCAAAAATTCCAAAAGTAGGTAACCACAGTTATGTCTCTTATTTTCCTCACGTCGTCTGTTAACTTTCGTGAAAATATCTCACACGGTTTTCGAATTACAGATCGGACATGAGTATATGACCAAAATCACTATTTACTATGTTCAAAGGGCCGTAGTAAACCACAGTTATGGTTCTTGTGTTCTGCATGTCGTCTCAAGATGGTAAACATTTGTTTAAAGTTTCGTGAAATATCTCAAACGGTTTTCAAGTTATGGGGCGGACGCGATTTTACGGCTCAAAATCGCTGTTTACAATGTTCAAAAGGCCACAACTCCAAAAGTAAGTACACGACAGTAAATTGTTATGGTTCCTGTGTTCTGCATGTCGTCTCAAGATGGTAAACATTTGTTTAAAGTTTCGTGAAATATCTCAAACGGTTTTCAAGTTATGGCCAAAAGTAAGTAAACAACAGTAAACTGTTATGGTTCCTGTGTTCTGCATGTCGTCTCATGATGGTTAACATTTTTGTAAAGTTTCGTGAAAATATCTCAATCGGTTTTAAAGTTACGGGGCGGACAAGCTTTTATGATCAAAATCACTATATATTTACCATGTGCAAAGGTCCATAACTCCAGAAGTAGATAGACCACAGTTATGGTTCTTGTATTCTGCATGTCGCCCCATGGTGGTAAACATTTTTGTAATTTAAAAAAAAAAAAAATATCTCAAAAGTTTTTCAAGTTACGGAGCGTACACCATTTTGTGAGACAGACAGACGGACGGACATACCTACAGACGGACGGACAGAGGGACATGTCCATGGCAAAAACAGTCTCCGACCCTGACGGGGGATGGGGGTGGCGGAAGCATAAGTACTGTGATTAGTGTGTGTGGGTGGGAGGGGGGCGGGGCGGGCGTGGAGGCATAATTACTGTGATGAGACATGGTGACTTGGCATTGCAAACGATAATTCAGAAATACGATAAAAAATCATTTCATTTTTGATCCAGTTCAAAAACGAGAACGAGATACTAACTGAAATTTTACAGGCTGTCAGATGCCATATTTTATGATTGTATTAATACCATAAATCAATTCTATTTTTGAGGAATATGGTGTCTTTAAAGGCTCTATATTCCTCAAAAATAGACATTTTATCCAAGAAAGGTTTAAAGGCTCCATATTCCTAAAAAAATAGACATTTTTTTTTTATCCAAGAAAGGTTTAATAAATTGATATATAGTATTAATACGATCATAAAATATGGCATCTGACAGCCTGTCAAATTTTAGTAAGTCTCTCGTTTTTGAACTGGATTAAAAATTTCAAGAATGAGAGACTAATTAAAATTTTACAGGCTGTCAGATGCCACATTTTATTATTGTGGTAATACACATCTTTCTTGGAAAATAAAATGTCTATTTTTGAGGAATACGGAACCTTTAATAAATTGATACATGGTCACTCGTATTACTACAATCATAAAATGTGGCACCTTGCAGCCTGTAAAATTACAGTTAAATCTCTCGGTCTTGAACTGGATCAAAAATGAACTGATTTTTTATCGTATCTCTGAATTAATGTTGCCAATTCAGAGAGATAATAATAAATCATTTAATTTTTTTATCCAGTTGACTAACTGAAATTTTACAGGCTGTCAGATGCCACATTTTATGATCGTATATATACCATATATTAATTTATTAAAATTGTCTTAGATAAAAAAAAAATGTCTGTTTTTGAGGAATGTACGTGGAGCCTTTAATTGTACTACGGCGAGTCTGACCTTAGACTGAATGACAGTTTCCTCAATCTGTTTCAGATGACTGAAGATTGACTGTCGATGTCTGTGGTCAGGCCATCGTGGTCCAACATGTAGCCGTCTTGTGTTCTGGCTGCCGATCACCATTCTGGCTGCAGATCACCACTGAGCCATCTGCTTTGTTTCATCACATATTCGTGATGATATGTTTTAATTTAAGTCCCCGCTTTTACGAAGAAAAGCGAGGGGACCTAGAATTCGGCGTTCCGTAATTCCCCCCTGACAGTAGGTAGTTGTGGACGATCATTTTTTAAAAACTTTTAATTCATGTGTTTTTGTCATTGTAGGAAAAGATTCGTGCGCTTTTTGTATATTCCTGAAATTACTTTTGTCACTTTTCCTGCGTTTTGACGGTTTTTCGAGCTCAAATAGTATAGATATTGTGTACATTGTGGACGCAACTCCTCCTACAGTTGTGGACCGTTCTTTTTTAAACTTTGCAGGTGTTTTCGTCATGGGCTGAAGATATGCATGTCTTTTTTATATATTCCAGAAAATAGTTATTTTGTCACTTTTTCTGCGTTTTGAACTGGTCATTTTTCAAGCTCAAATAGTACAGATAGTGGGTACCTTGTGGATGCAACTCCTCTTAACAGTTGTGGACAGTTCTTTTTGAAACTTTGCAGGTGTTTTTGTAATGGTCTGAAGATATGCACGTGCTTTTGGTAATTCCTGAAATTATTTTTGTCACTTTTCTACGTTTTGAACTTGTCATTTTTCGAGCTTAAATAGTATAGATAGTGGGTACCTTGCTCCTCCAACAGTTGTGAATGGTTCTTTTTGAAATTTTGCAGGTGTTTTTGTCATGGTCTGAAGATATGCATATGCTTTTGGAATATTCCTGAAAATATTTTTTTGTCACTTTTCTGCGTTTTGAACTCACCATAATGCACGTTATATTCTTTATTTCCTTTGAGGTCATTGAGCCCATTCTAGTTACTTTGAAAATCGAATACCATTTAAGCCAGTGCTAGGGGGCGCATGCAACCTCGCAACTACATAGCTGCATATAGACTTAATAAAACCGAGTCTCCGATTTTCGTTCTTTTATGATTTCTTTGTTTCAAAAGGCAATCTTTTAGAGTTTTATTAATCGTTTTTCGAGCTCAAATAATGTAGACAGTGGTTACCTTGTGGGCGCAACTTCTCTTACAGTTGTAAGCGGATCTTTTTGAAACTTTGCAGGTGTTTTTGTCATGGTCTGAAAAAAATGCGTATGCTTTTTTTCATTTCTGAAATAATTTATTGTCACACGATACAGCTAACAATTCTTAACAGACAAGAAATAAAACCCTCTGCAAAATAACTTTAAAAAGCACATCAAGTTGTCTGAGTTTCAGTTCATATACTTCCAAAATCCGAGAGGTTGTGTGTGTGTGTGTGTGTGTGTGTGTGTGTGTGTGTGTGTGTGTGTGCGGGGGCGGGGGGAGGGGGCGGGGACAGTGGAATTTGTGGACTGAAAACATAATTTATAGTTTTTGCGCTGCACTAGTACAAAGGGCGACGTTTTGCGAGAGTGAGATGTCCTATTATGCACTTGCAGCTTGTTTTTTTTTTTTTTTTTTCCTTAACAAGGAACAACAAAATAAGAGTGCGAGACAAAATCAAGTAAATAATAATCCTGTCTTAGGTTAGTTACTATGGATGTGGTAAAAACAGACACGACTAAAGACATGCACAGACCTTAGACTGTGTTCTTTAAATTTTACGTTGATCTACACGGTTTGCTTAAATATATTTTTCAAACAGGGATTTAAAAAAAAAAAAAAAAAAAAAAAAACAAGACTTAAGCATCCAGTCCCAAACTTTTAGACTCGTATTCCGGTTTTCTGGCATATACACTGGATAGGCTAGAAATCATCCGGAATCAACATACTGCCATCAAACTTCACAATGCTCGCTACTTTGAAAGAATAACAGCTCTTTTACATACCGACAGTGCAGATATTATAGTTATGTTGCAACGCCCTCAACAGAAAGCCAGGTTTCGATTTGGATTTTTTCTTCTTCTAATTTTCTAAGTTTATATCGATCTCTAAGGCTGCAAGAAATTTATTTTTGGACATGTGTTCTACGTCGTGTTTCAACTGGTCAGTCTTCACTGGGTGTCATTTGGATAGCCAACGATCCAAGATTCCTTAAGTCGGATAGTGAAAACTCTAATCAGAATATGCCATATGTTAGCTTTTTCATGCTGTAGCTCAAATTAAATCTATATTTTATACCTTTGGTTTCTCTTACCGGTGTCATGCGACTTGAAATTCCTTTCCACCGTTTATGCAGCTGTACACAAATTCTGCGTACTTGATCGGTTGCTTTTAAAAAATGTTCTTTTGGAAAGCGAGTTACTGCTACGGCGACTGAACACGAATCGACGTGATCTACACGTTAATAACAATTTTCCAACGGTGAATTTTTTTCTTTTTTTTTTTTGTTTTTAGTGCTACTTTCGCCAATGTCAGAAAAAACACTTTTGTTTGAGGTCTTGTTTAGTAACACCTCATAAATACAAGAACTCATTACAAAAACACGCCTATTCAAATATATTGAAAATTTCACTACCAAAACTGAAAGTTTTCAGACAATAATCCTGGTATTTTTTTTCTGCTCAAAACATAGATTTTGGGTACTCGTTAGAACCGCCTCGCTAACGAGTACCCACAATCTATGTTTTTGAGCAGAAATAAGAAAAATAATGTATACCCCTGTAAACCCCAGTTTTACTATATAAAAGTGGGTTTAATGGGGTCAAAATTATATAGGTATGTTTTCGTGATGTCAAGCAAAAGTGTCGTCTTCCACAGAAAGGAATAAAAGGGACAGAAGAGCTAGTGCAGGAGGAGAGAGAGATATAGAGGAGGAGGAAAACAGCGAATGACAGTGCAGAAACAGAAGAAATGCTATTGTGCACACTTTCCCCACCTGGTACCCCAGCTAGCATTCTACGTAAATCTACATCGGGCCGTCATCGGCCCGTCAGCTACCCTGACGGACCGATGACGGACCGATATAGATTTACGTAGAATGCTGACTGGGGTGCTAGTACAGCAGGCCTTTACTATCACCAACATAGAGAACGCATATCGCATCGTAAATATAACACCGTCTCGATAGGACTGTTACAACGCAAAATGTAGAAATTACATTTTTATACCGCGCCACACGATAGTGGCGGGGTACTACGGTATTACGTTGGTCTTCCGTACGTCTGTCCCTGTTCTTATTTTCGTTTCCGGACGATAACTTAAGAAATATGAATGGATTTTCAACAAATACTTGGTATGTGCATCGATATTGTGGAAATCTGGTTTGGGATTGCTAATGGGCAATTTTGTTTGTGTTTGTGTTGAGGTTTTACGGCCCAGTCAACCCAGTGGGGTCATGTCGAGCGCGGTCAGTTTAACTAACCACAGTTTTACTGGGCAGGCTTAGTCCTCTAAGCAGTTAACCAGTATTGTGCATATTCTTTCGCCACAGACTGACAACTGCCCTTCTTGAATCAGCGGAAGGGAGAGAACGACCTTAGAAAATATTTCATGATCAAATCTCCACGAAAGAATGTTGCCGACCAGGCAGCGGTCGAACCCACAACCTCCTGATCACCAATCGGACGCGCAACTGAGCCACTGAGGCCGGCTGCTAATAGGCAAATTTTGTCAATTTTTGACATAGTTATGTGTCCGCCTCCCTCTGCACTTTCGTTTCCGGACCGTAGCTTGAGTGAATATCTATGGATTTTCATCACACTTGGTATTATGCATTACTATTGTGGAGATCTGGGTTGGATTTGCTAATGGGCAAATTTCGTCACTTTTTTTAGTTATCTGCCCGCCACACGACAGTGTTTACGAAATAAATACCCTTGTGTATCTTTATAACATATATTTTTGGTCATGAGGTAATGGTCGCCATAATTCAGGGTAATGTGATTTGCTTTATATAGACGGACACACAGACGACTGGGCCAGATTAGCTAGTTTCGGCCAATTATACTTCATCAGTGACCATCATATAAGTGTCAAAAATCCTAGAATGGGATCATCATAAAATACCAGAAAATATAAGAAACACTATAGTGAAGTATAGGAAGACGTTTTACGGCTGCCGCATGGCACTGACGCCAGCTGTAGTGAAGATAGATTCCAAAAGGAGTGACCCTTGTAAGCAATGAAATACTACCTTAGGCAAATTTAGAAGTTTGCACACCTTAACCATATAGGTAAACTAATGATATAAAAAGAGATCCAGAAGTAACAACATGCTCACCTGAGTGACTCAGCCACTGTATATATGCAGTTACTGTGTAACAGTTTTTCTAATACTTCTACAGCAGTCACCTATAGGATATACATGTAGTAATCTGACGAAAGTTATTCAAGGAGAATGACCATTCACGTATCCTTAGGGAATAGATTTTCATAATTCTGTAGTTTTTGCATTAAGGCGAAGATTTCCCAAGTTATCACTTTTTAAACATAAACTAAGTTTGGGTCTGTCAAATCATCGATTGGGCCATTGAAAAGTATGGTAAATTTATGAATAGCCTACTTTAAATCTTGGCCATATATGGAAGAATACTATAGGTTCAATGAAGTTTATGTCTGGAGATCATTACAAGAATGTAGCACGTGAGTTTCAGTCTCAAAACTTTAGACTAAACAATTTAAACACAAATCAGGTTCCTCTAGTAGCGCAGACAGGCTTTGAAAAGAACAACTTGGTAATCCCTTTGGTTTGTACTTTATTTTCCCTGAACAGGTGACATGTATAAATGGAATATTTTAATCAACCTGTCTACCTTTGGCCATGCAGAAAGCAGACAACAAACTGCCACAATAGTCTATCAAGGTAGGACTTCTGGAATTTCAGACAGCTGAATTTCTCATCAGATTACTGCTTTACTCAGCAACAAGAAGAATCTGAGACCTTTTTGAGAAGTCGGTAGTTGTTCTCTAGAAAACCTTCATTGGAGGCATGTTTTATAAATTCAACATTCAAAAAGAGATTGTGAAAATTCAATTTTAAAAAGATAAAAAAAAAATCAACTTCATAAGGATTTGAGGTGTCCCAATAGTGAGGGTAAACACAGTAATATCAGATGTGATCAGACTGCATGTTTGTGCTCATTGTTGGCATATATGACATTTTTTTTTTTGTTATTCACTAGTTATTGGAGACATTTGCATGAACGGTCAAGACCTATTTCCTGGGACACTTAAGAAAGACATCTCAAAATGTTTTCTTTTGACTTTTACCCTATGCATTTAAAAAACAGGCTTAAGATCCCTGGAAGGAATTACACCAGTTTTGGAAAAACATGTCCTTTGGAAAAACATGTACCATGTTTGATCACAATTCTTTGAAACTTGACTAACCACCTTTAAACAATTAATTACCTTTCAAACAATAACAAATATGTGATTAAAATTCCATTTTACTAGAAACAAAAATAATAAAAGAAATCAATAAATCCTAAGAAAATTGCTCTAGATAAAGATATTATTTATCTGATTTTATCTAAATAATACTTACAGTTTTCTTATTTCTCCATTGTGGGTATTCATTAGAAGCACTCAAGGAGGCACTTATAATGAGTACCCACAACTTACATTTTCTTAGAGAAAATAAGAAAAATATTTATTTGGATACTCCTTTTATCTGGCACAAGAAAAACACTGTGACATTCAAAATGTTCCTCATTGATGCAATACAAACCCTGATATGACTGAAGAAAAAGTTCCTGAGATAAGTAATGGCATATTTAAGACATTTTCAACACAAAATAAATTAAAAGACTTAAGTAAGATGGCTGGTTTGATGAAAACATATGTTGTACTTTATACTTGTTTTCTTCTTATATCCATCTTACATGTATAAACTATACAGAACTTTTAACTGGTTTGCATTTTTAAGACTAACATAAAGCATGCTGGGTTAAAATTTCAAGAGATGACATTTTGAATAATTATACCTCACTTGCAATTCCAATACAAAATCTCCATAGGCCTAAGGGTGGTTTTTACTATCTCTATAGGGTGACAGCAAAAAAAAAAAAAAAAAAAAAAATCATCAAGGGTGCATGTAGGGTTCATTTTCAGTTCCTCGTTTCTATTATATTCTAAAATCTGCAGTGAGCTAGATGCTTATTAATCAACTGACTGCTTGCAAAGCAAAACGAAAGACTGTAAATAAATAAATAAATAAATAAATAAATAAAATATGGAAACCAATGGCAAATAGCAAATTTGCTAAAACAGACATTCTAAGAAGATTCTTTGCATCGATTAGATGCAATCAGGAACTGATGTCAAAACAAGCACTCTGAATTCCTACAAATATGGGATTTCAAAGTATTTAAAAGACAAATGTAAAAGGGGAACCAGGTGTAAAAGTTTGGTATAATAAAATAAATATTACATTACATTCCTGAGAGGGCAACAGTAAAAATGGTCAACCTGAGTAATAGGATTATTATGATAAGCCACGTTCTATGATTATATTCCTCAGGGTGATATTTTTTAATACTGCCCTCTCAGGAATGTAATATTACATAATATTTGTACCAGAAAATAGGCTTATCTTCTATATTACTACCTCTAAGGAGAAAATACTATTAAGGAGACAATTTGCATGAAACACTATTTTCTAGAAAAATCAGAATAAAAAAATATAAAAAAGTTTTAATCTGCTGCATTTCTCCAGAGGTCAACAAATAAATATGACTAGTTACACAGAAATAAACAACTATTCAGACACATCTTGCAAAATATCCTTTAACACTTTGCATGCTGAGTAAAAATTTCAGCAAACATTTTGAAATATGATTCTTTTTTTCCTAGAAAATAGAATTGGACAACTGTCTCCTAAATGCCTCTCTGTCATGTGTTCAATTTCTTCCTAGCATTGTAAGTGTTAAAACTTTTGAAACATAGGTTGGCACTGTACAGAAGTGGTATTGTGCAACACATTCAACAGTGTTGTCAGGGAATTCCCTCTGTCCAAATTATCTGCTGATATAAGACCTTCGTTTAAAAATGCATTGCCCATGGTTAATGCTGCATTTGTTTGCGTGTTATTATCTGGTACATTAATAGTTCTATAGGCATCATGATTATACTTTTGTGTTTCATTATGTTCCAAGTCTTTTGCAAGAACAGTTGCATAGTCTATCCTATCCAGGTCAACAAATGATTCAATCTCTGATTTGAGTATAGCACAACTATTCATGTTCGTAGATTTAGCTATTATTTCTTTCTTTTGCATTCTATGCTTTGCAGCTTTGACTTTTTTCATCCCTTGTGACTTCACTACAGATTTTGGAGTTTTTGACACCAATTCAGGTTTGTGAGGACTTGTTGTTTGATCAGGTTTCATCAACTTTTCTTTGCTTTCAGTACCATGTTTTATCTGTACATGCTTTCTTAAACCACCACTGGTAGCGAATAATTTCAAACAAATTCTACAGAAGAGATGTTTTTTCTCATGTGCTGCAGTATGATATTTCAATGCTGATCCCCTATTGAATAACTTATGACACAAATTACACTTAGGAAATCTAATATCAGTGTTTGACTCTATTTCTGCCACCTTTTCTGCATGTTTTTCTATAATATGACTTTTGTATTTTCCTATGGTTCTGTAACTCTCACTGCAATAATCACAGGTGTACAAGTTTTCTACATTTGAGTGTACATTTTTCTTGTGAGCATTCAACTTTAAATTCGTGCTCAAGAGTTTCCCACATATTTCACATGTGTAACTGGCAGGGTTATGGCGACGCCTATGAGATACCAGGTAATGATAGCCCCTGAAACAGGCACCACACTCCTGAAAGAAAAATCAAATACACATTATTACTACAGTAATGTGGTCTGACACTCTGTTTCCAATGTTCACATCGCAGGATCAAACCATATGCTAGGTTAACCCTTGTCATGCTGAATATATAAAGATGCCACACCCACTTCTGATTGTCAGCCAATCAAATTCATTGATCCAGATTGTTGATATAAATTCACATACTGAGTGGCAAACAGTGTAGATCCAGAGCAGTTGTATCTGGATCTACACTGTTTGCAAAGGCATGGGTATATCCGGGCTCAGCAGGACAAGGGTTAAGAGTGATCCAGGGGCAAGACATGATACAGAGCATTAGATCAAGTTACTGTCGTAATATTGTATACATTAAAAATTAACCCTTAAAACACTATTCATTAAAGCAGCAGATGATATTCTTCTTTTATTTATTTTTCTGAGAAAATAAGGCTGGACATTTTGTGCAAACCATCTGCATAGCAAAAAAAAATTGAATGTTGTCTGCTAAAATTTTGAATGGTGCCTTATTAAAAAGATGACATTCTAGTTTTTAGTTTTTGTTTTTTTTTGTTTTTGTTGTTGTTCTTTTTAGTGTTTTTTTTTTTTTATTTTTTTTTTTTAAGAGAAAAGTCTTGACTTGACATTGTATGTAAATTGTCTATTTGTCAAAGACATAATATATTTTCTTTGAAAAATACATATACTGTTGTCTGCTGCAGCTGTGATTGGTGCTTTTAGGGTTAATAATCCATGGGCCACTAAAGCAAAAAGGAGTCCTTGTGCAAATGCAAAACATAAACAGATGTATAGATCTTTCTGGACATTTGCCATAGCTCTAGATACAAGCTCCATCAGGCATTCTGGTAACATGGCCTGTCCATCTTGTGCCAATTTCAGAAGAGTATGTACACTCTGCATCCCTGCCCATTTCAGGACTTCTGTGTCTGGAATCCCGTCTTGCCACATGATCTTTAGAAGTTTTCTAAGACATCTTGTATGCAAGTGGTTCAGTCTTTGGCATGTCGTTGGTAAACTGTCCAAGTTCCGCATGCATATAATAGTGATGGCAGCACCACCGATCTGTATACTTTCAGCTTATGTCAAGTCTGATTCCACTTCACCCTACTAAAGCAGGTGCAACAAAAATAGAAAAAGAATATCACTTTTACAGGTGTCATAGCTTTTAACTTTAATCCAAACCTGGGGTACAGACACTGGAATGAGTGCCAACCCTCTTGGGTACCTATGGTCCAAATATAAAAGCTTTCTGATATTAAAGAGGTTGTTGAAATACAAACTTTAAAAAAAACTTGAACATACTAGACATGTGTTAAAAGTACACAAATTTGCTTGCCCTTATGACCCCTAGTTCTGGCCATGACCAAGGGGCAGCTCTAGCAGTGAGTTTAAGGCTTAGGTCTAGGTGAGCAGCAAACCAAATTTCAACTTCCTAGCACAAAAGGTACCCAAGTTATGACCTAGAGAAACGTGGATGTAAATGTCAATTGACCCCTAGCCCCACCCCAAGGCATGACTCAGGGGCAACTAGCACAGAGTTGAAGGTTCAAGTCTGGGTGTAAGTAGCATACCAAATTTCAACTTCCTAGCATTAAAGGTACCTAAGTTTGGCCTGTTATACATTTTGACCCTTAACCCCACCCCATGGCATGATCAAGGAGCAACTGTAGCATAGAGTTGATGGTTTAGATCTGGGTAACTCAGGGGTCATCCTAGAGCTTTCGGAGAGGGAGAAGTTTTCAATCAATTTCAGGATTTCAGGGAGAAGTTTTGGTCCAAATTTTGTATTTCTCTATACATTCTATACATTTTCACTTCTCCCTCAGCTCAAGATAGGGAGAAGTCAATCAGCTTAGGGAGACTTTTTCTCTCAAATCGCCCTCTAGGATGACCCCTGGTAACTAGCAAATAAAATTTGAAATTCTTAACCCAAAAGGTACCCATAATGACCTAAGTAGCATACCAAATTCAACTTCCAGGTATAAAAGGTATCCAGGTTTGACCTGTTATACATTTTGACCCCTAGCTCCACCCAAAAGCAGGACGCAGGAGCAACTCTAGCGCGGAGTTGAAGGGCTAGTCTGGGTAAGTATACAGAATTTCAACTTCCTAGCATAAATGGTAGCAAAGTTACGACCTCCAAGAGAAACATGGACGTAAATGTCAATGTAAACTTGAATGTAAACTTAAACATTGACCTCTAGTCCCACCCCAGGGCAAGATCAAAGGGTAATCCTAGCACAGAGTTAACGGTTTAGGTGTAGGAAAGTAGCATACCAAATTTCAACCTCCTAGCATAAAAGGTACCCAAATTATGGCTCTTCTTAAAGGCTCCATATTCCCCAAAATTAGACATTTTTTTTTTTTTTTATATCCAAGAAAGGTTTAATTGATATTGATATATGTTATTATTACGACCATAAAATGTGCCATCTGACAGCCTGCAAAATTTCAGTTAGTCAACTGGATCAAAAATGAAATGTTTTTTACCATATCTCTGAATTAATATTGACAACATTTATTCAGAGCTTGGACCCAATATTAGGTCCGAGTTCAGAGATTCGATAAAAAAATCATTTCATTTTTGATCCAGTTAAAGAATGAGAGATTTACTGAGATTTTATAGGCAGTCAGGTGCCACATTTTATAACTGCATCAATACCATATATGAGTTTATTAAACCTTTCTTGGATAATAAAATGCTATTTTTGAGGAATATAAAGCCTTTAAGAATGTGACATATGCACATATGGACAGCGGAAGGCTATATGCCCCACTCCTGCCTTAAGCAGGTGAGGAAATAAAAAAAATTACTCTTTAATTTAAGATACAATTAAAATACATTTCTGTTATATTGTAAATGAGGAATGCAGGTGGTGTGATAACCACTTAACGAGAAGGATTCTTTGTTAGGTGCCTTGGTTCCACTATTCAAATTTAACAAGATCACAGCTGCAGAAATAGATACTGAGACTTTGAATTTTACACTTTGCATGCTGGGTAAAAACAGCAGATGTCATTTTCAAATGTTTTTTTTTTTCTTATTTTTCCTAGAAAATAGGATTTCATATTTCACGTAAATTATCTCTGAAATAGGCTATGGAGACAGTTTGCGTGAAATGCCAAATCCTATTTTCTAGTAAAAATAAGAAAAATATCATCAGTTTGTCATCTGCTGAATTTGCCCATAGCATGGTGACTGTTAAGGAGTTACTCCCCAAAGATCATAAATGGCTGCGACTTGGTAGAAGAAATTTTTCAAACTAAAATGTGAATTGCATGCATAGAAACCATACTTGAAACTATTTTAGATAAGGTGAGTTTAAACACCACTCTGATATTTACTATTACTGTGCCCTTTAGACCATGCCCTGTGGTTAGAGATATTATAAGAAGTTCCATTCTTTGTATGACAGAATAAAAAAAAAACTAAATTACTAGACAAAAATTTCATGTATTCCCATGAAAACAAGAAAACAACTTGTGGCTTCGCTTTCTAAAGCTCAAAGCAATATGTGATATTTTTGGCTAATAACCTAGTATGGCAGAGGAATTGTTAAGAAAGAGTATTTGGTGATAACTATGGGATAATTTTCTCCAGCTCTCCAAAAAACATGTGGATACTCATTAGAAGCGCCTCAGCGAAGTGCTTCTAATGAGTACCCACAACATATGTTTTCATGGAGAAATAAGAAAAATTATCCCAGAATTATCACCTGCCTGCCAAATTCCTCTGAGCATGGTATTTCTTACATAGCCGCAATGTACTTTCGGACATGTGTGCCCAGCAAAAATTCAGATGAGCTTGCACATTTTCACAGTCTACTCAGAATCTTCCCTGTCTGCATTTTGGATAGTCAATGATGTAAAGTTTCTTCATGCAAAGAGAAGACTCTGATCAGACTGTGTAAATGCCCAAGCTGATTTGAGCTTTCCTTGGCCGAACATATTAGAAGGTATGTTTTTGCATGCTGCGGCTTATATGTTACAGTCCCATTGTAGCATAATAGGGGTGACATACTTATAAATGGTTAACTCGGACTATTTTTTGTGGTCAATCATCAGTTCATGCAAGTGACTGATGTTTGTTTAAACATAGATAAATAAAACTGCTAGAAAAATTTACAGTGTTGTTTGATTTGACACGGTTTTGGAATATAATAGGTCTGGAAGCTTGTTGCGAAACTGTATAGATTGAAATGACCATAAATGGTCATTTTTCTATATAATCTATACATTTTGAATTTGGCTTTAATAACAGGCTGTGTAGTGAACAGAACTTTTCTGTAGATCTTAACCATAAATATAATAGGACTTTTTCATGTACATAAGAGACAGAATCAATTATGGAGAATCATGATCAATAAAGTACTCATTTGGCGTAAACAAGTAATCGAGTTAATTGATTAATCCGAAGACCATAAATACTTACAGAGCATTTATAGGGTTTCTCTCCAGTATGTAGCCTATGATGAACCACAAGCAGACTTTTTTGACGGAAGCCTTTACCACATATCTGAAAACAATACAGCAACAGATTATCATATTATATTTACCCTAAATATTTGAACATACCAGTTTGCATGCTTGGTAAAAATTTCAGCAGATGACATCTTGAAATATTTTTTTCTTATTTTTCCTAGAAAATAGAATTTGACACTTCATGCAATTTGTCTCCTGAGAAGACAATTTGCATGAAGTGTCAGATCCTATTTTCTTGGAAAAATAAGAAAAATGTCATCAGTTTGTCAGCTGCTTATTTGCTCATAGCATAGTAAGTATTTAATCCTTACCATTTTTGTCCATTTTACCACCTACTGATGCGTCTACAAACTGCTCGATGAGTTGCAAACAGACCCTGATCAGATGTCATATTCTGTGGCGTCTGGGTCTACATTGTGTACTCAGGCCTGTCTGTTCGAATTCTTTATGGTAAATACTTTAAACTGATAATTTTGGATATGTCTACACCAGAAATTCTAAAAATACATATTCAGAAAAAATAACAAAAATTTAAGGAAAGGAAATGCCTGACAGTCCTCCTTAACCTCAATAATGTTTACAAAATCCAATGCTAGAACTTACTTGACAATTGTGTTTACCTCACACACTGCTACTTATCATTTCTGTGAATTCTTATGAAAATTTAACAAAAAATGTACAAGCTCACTCCACTCCACAGTGTGGAGTGAGCTTATACATTTTTTTGTTAAATTTTCATAAAAATCTCATAGATGTTTGTGCCACTGAAGTGCATCTGAAATCAATATATTAGTATTTGTCATCTATCTATAAAATTTGTTGTTGTTTCTTTCTTGCTGATGCACACAAAAATGTACAGATATAATGGTTTCAAACAAAAAATTCATAAATTGGACAGTCTGACTCTCTTATGATGACATTATGTCTGAGAGGGATATTGATATCAAATTTAAAACTTCAAACTTTACTTAACAAAATGCATAAAAATTTGTTGTAAATCATGATTTTATTTTTCATCAATTTTACAAGTCAAAATCATGGCTGGTAGTCCCTATACATGTACCTTCACCTGTTACTGTCATAGACCTTTTGCATACTTATTTCTGATTTGCTGATTCAGATTGTTACTTTACATTCATTAAAATGCAAACTTAAATTGTCCCACCCAGCATCCTTTTGAACAAATTAACCCTTAAAATGCCAAGAAAATCTGCACCTGAAAATGTCGTCTGTTTATGTCGTTTGTTGAATATTCTTGCAAACTTTTCAAACCTATTTTTGCAGACAGGGAATTAGTGTGGACTCAGATCAGACTGCTCCAGGAGCAGTCTGATCTGGGTCCACACTTTTTGCAGAAATGACTTTTAAAATCACAAGCAGATGACAAAGCAGACGACAATTGTTGGGATGGGCAGTTTAAGGGTTAAATTCACAGTTTTTAACAATCATTTTGGTAATGTTGGTTGAAAATGAGGATGGTTGCATGACTGGATGTATCATAGCCAGAGCTGTGGAAATAGCATGCCTGACTTGTCCAACTTGTCCCATTTCCTTGAGGACAAGTGAGAAATTTTAATTTACCTGTCCTGGGACAAGTAATTCATAGATCATCTAGCTAGACAATTTTCTGGCAAGTATATCTTGGTTGGACAAGTGGATTTTGACCATTTACTTGTCCGTGGACAAGTAATAAGATTTGATAATTCCACACACCTGATCATAGCCTAGATAAGGTGCTTTATTCAACAAAAAATGTTGATATTTTTCTCATTTCTTCATTAAACCACTCTATGGGTACTCATTAGAAGTGTCCAACAGAGGCTCGTCAAGTGAGTACCCACAACATATGTTTTTGTGCAGAATAACAAAAATATTTACCTGATACTCCCTGATATCTAGAGCTATGAGTAGAGTATGGATGAAAAATAATCATTACACTCATCCTGAGCTTCACTCAAGTGAGCTAAAATTGTTGTACCATATTTACAGACAGGCCTGAGTAATCAGTGTAGACCAAGATCAGATGTCACATAATGCAGTGTCTGATCAGGGTCTATACAGTTTGCCACACATTCAGCAGTTTTGAGACGCATCAAAAGAAAGGCAAATGTACTCATTTTATTTTTAGGATATGTATGGTAAGCAGTTAGGGTTTGTTTGTGTTGAGGTTTTACGGCCCAGTCAACCCGATGCGGTCATGTTGAGCGTGGTCAGTTTACCTAACCACATGTTTACTGGGCAGGCTTAGTCCTCTAAGCAGTTAACCAGTATTGTGCATGCTTTTGCCAGAAACTGACAACTGCCATTCTTGAATCAGCGGAAGGGAGAGAATGACCATAGAAAATATTTCACAATCAATCTTCACGAAAGACTGTTGTCGACCTCGGCGGGGGTTGAACCGGCGACCTCCTGGCTTCCAGTCAGACGGCGCATCCAACTGAGCCTCCGAAGCTGGCAAGCAGTTAGGGTGTATGAATGCTTAGAGTAAATAGCAATGGAAAAATCTCACCTCACAAGTGAATGGCTTTTCATTGGTGTGATACAGAGCATGTTTTTTCATGTAGTGTATATCTTTGAATGACTTATTGCAAATGTCACAGTAAAACTGGGGCTTTTCATGCTTTTTCTTGTGATGTAACACACACTGTGCTCGGTTCTTGAACTGTTCACCACAAACATCACATTTAAAAGACGAGTCTATCATGTGCACAGTTCGGATGTGTGCAAAAAGAGAAGACTTTGTTGCAAGATTACGGCCACAGATTTCACAGGGAAACTTGGTTCCATAATGGAAATTTAAATGTTGTTCGAATCTTCCCCTTGTTTTTGCTGTATAACCACATGTATCACATTTGAAGATCTGATTAATGCGCTTTGGACATTTTAAGAGCACATGGACTTTAAGTTTCTCTTCTGAGATATATGATTTGTTGCAGTGCTCACAAGATACAGTTTTTATTAAATTCTTATGCTGTAGCATCTTGTGATCATCTATGTTATTCTGAAATTTGAATTTTTTTGGGCAAAACTCACAAGAATATGGCATTATTTTTGAGTGCTTTGACATAATATGCTTTTGTAATTGTGAACCTTTTTTACAATCCTGGTGACAAATATCACATATGAATTTTCCACTCCCGAAATCAACAGCTCTCAATAAGTCAGTAATGCTGATTTCCATTTCCTTCCCTGTTCTTTTATCTAAATACTTAATAAGTTCAGCAGGAAGATTTTCTCTAAGTACTACTTCCTTGTCCCGACAAGATATTGTACGACCTGTGTGATTACGTAACTGTGCCTCATGTATGAATTTTTCCCCACATACTTTACATTTGTATTTGCTATTTTCATTAATCTGATTTTTAATAACAACCTTGAAATGTTCTTTTCTTCTATGGGCATTTAAATGTCCACGCAGAGCCTTAGCACTCTGCAAAGTTTTAAAGCACACAGAGCATTTGGTATCATCAGGATTAAATACAATCTGGTCTGCAGAAAAGCGTGGCAAAATACCTCCTCGATAGTTCTTCTTTACTGTCCCTGAGTCATTAAATATAATCTGGTCTGCAGCAAAGCGTGGCAAAATACCTTTTCGACAGTGTTTTTCAGCTGTCCCTGAATCAGCCTTTAATTTTAGTGTATAAAGCGCATCATTTTCATTTGCAAGACTGTCGAGATTAGTATTATATTCAGGGTCAGAACTGTCAATTTTCAATAAATTTTTATCTTTGGTAGGATTTGCTTGACTCGCTTTTATTGACTCAGAAGTGTTTTCTCCATCAAATTGATCATAACTTTCAATAACTGTTGACTCTGAGTCATAATCCATATCACTGTCATTTGTCTCTTGTCTTTCATGTTCATATGTTTCACCTTCAACTTTTATTTCTACATCTGGTATTGATTCCTTGTCTGTATATTCAACTCCCTCATCTAATGAGCTGGATTCCTCCAGAAATTTTCCCCTTTCATTCTGTACACATGTTTTTCTTTTCCCTCTGGTATTTTTTTGGTCAACTTCATGTACATTTTTTATTTTTTCACTGCACTTCTTATCTGAAAAATAAATTTAATGAATTAGCCCAGGAAAGGCTTCAATCAAAAAGCACAGTCTTCCCAAGGCAATGAAAGAAGAAGAGAGGAACAAACAGTAACAAGACACAACAGCAGAGTTTCAATAAGGCCAAATATTTTGTTTGTGTTGAGGTTTTACGGCCCAGTCAACCCAATGGGGTCATGTCGAGTGCGGTCAGTTTACCTAACCACATGTTTACTGGGCAGGCTTAGTCCTCTAAGCAGTTAACCAGTATTGTGCACATTCTTTCGCCAGAAAATAAGGCCAAATAAAAAATTATGTGTGTTTAGGGTCACATGTTAGAAAAAAAATAGGTAGGGTACTAGGTTACAGACTGGTAGGTATTTTTTTTTTTCTTTACATTTTTTTTTATTTTATGAAGAATAATACCAGAATTATCAAATATATGTGGACTTCGCACATGTTTCACATAAAATTTTACTGTCTGCTTGGGTATCCTTAGCTGTGTCTAAAAGTACTGATAGAATTGCAAACAGTGTAGACCCTGATCAAACTGCTCCTATAGGAGCAGTTTGATCTGAGTCTACACTGTTTGCTCAGACCTACTTGTCCTAATTTTTAGCATAAATACTTTATTCAAGTAAAACAGGAAAACAATTGCTAAATTTCACCAGGAAAATTAGGCAGGGTAGGGTTATCCTAAACACACATATTTTTTTTATTTGGCCTAACCTACATACAAAGAAAGAGGAACTGCAACACAGAGGAACCTGTGAATGATGAGCTGAAAAACTACTTAGGAATGGGGTAGGGCGGGTTCTAAACTAGTTTTACTCAATTGAAACATTGCCCTTAATTCTGATGTAGCTCCGAGTCTACTCAGGGTCATCTACCTTATCAGTGAATATTCATAAAAACTGTGATGAAACACAGAGAGCTTAATGGTGACCTGATGCCAGAACAAAACAAAACCACAAGTTGGACTATGATATATTTAATTATAAATAGTATTTTAACACTATTATACATCCTGCTGATTGCTGCCACTAGACACCTGACCCAAAATTACTCTGTTTTTGGCATCATTTGGAAAGATGTTTACAACACATTATGGTCAAAGCCAGCAGTATAGTGGCATTATTTTGATTACCGGTAACAATAATGGCAGGCATTTTCTCTATGTTTACTTGAAAAAAAAAATGAAAAAAAAAAAACTTCATAAAATTAGACTTTTATTTAAAGCACAATTGTAGCAGAAGATGGTCTATTTTTTATTACATGTATTATTATTACATGTATAATTATTATTATTATTATTTATTATTATCATAAATATCCTATACAAATCTCAAAACTTCATAAAATTAAATTGTGTTATTCAAGCAAAATTGTAGCAGAAGATGTTCCATTTATTATTATTATTATTATTATTATTATTATTATTACTTCATCATTATTATTTTTCAGAGACAAGTAGACTTGTTATTTCACCTTTTTTTTTATTTCTCCACAATTTACATTATGAGTACTTATCGAAAGCACCTTGCAGTGTACCCAAAATATATGTTGTCATGGAGAAATAAAAAAAAATATGTGACATCTCTGTTTATCTGAAGCTACATATTGTATGGTATATTGTATGGTACATAATCTTACCATACATGTCTTAAAATTTGAATAAGTCCTTTTTTTACTTCCAAGTAGTGTGTCTAAACATTGCTGGATGAGTGCAATCTGATCTAGTTCTACATTGTTTGCTCAAGTCTGTCTGTCCAATATTAAGAGTAATTATGGTATCTAAAGAAACTCTTGGTGTCCCCAAAATGAAACAACACATCAGTTTTAGGAGATCCAAACTCATTTGACCCTACCTGTGTCACTCTTAGAATGACATTTGTACATGATCCATGGGTCATGAATTCCCATTTTCACAAGTGAGGAGATCTGATACCTCAATATTTGATAAACCCACTGGTTAAGTCCTGAGCCTTTTGATTGTGTCTTATTGGAAAAAATGGTAAATGTAATTCTAAAATTTCATATACATGATAATCTCATGATGTAATTCTAACGTTTAGCAAACTGAATTTACAAGACTGATGAAATTTTTCTGAAAAAAATTCACATTTCTTTCAGATGATTTGAATGCATAGATCTAGATAAGGTGCTTCTTTTCAATATCAAAATGTGTTCTTATTTCTTCATGAAAACCTATGTTGTGGGCACACATTAAAAGCATCTCAGAGGGTCGCTTCTAATGAGTACCCATACCAAATGTGCTGGTGGAGAAATAATAAAATATTTATTCTAGATCCACAGTCTGGTCAGTGTCTTATTGTTCACATACACAATAACTAAACCACGCAGTGAACACAGAAAATACTGAAAAAAGCCAAGGTCATCAAAGTCCAGTCCAGCCTGGCTCTTCACCATCACTACATGGCATTACATAGGTTTTTCCTGTGCACTCTCAGAGTGCACAGGAAAAACCTATGTAATGCCATATATAGATTGGTGAAGAGTCTCCCTCTAGCTCAAGCACAAACTTACCATAAATAAAACTCTTGAAACAATCTACAATGTCACGTGTATTAAGGAATTCTATACCATTCTCAGATCCAACTCCCTCACAGAGTTTAAGGCTACCACTTTGAATAACAAATAACCATTCCAAATCATCAGGCCAGATACCATCACTCTGAAATTTGAGTGTGAAAAATGGCTTTTAGACATAATATACAAATGAGGACCATTCCAAAAGTAGTGCAACAAATTTTATTCCGTGTAACTCCAAAGCAGCAGTATATGGAAATACCGTATTTAATATGTTTATATATATACATTTATATCTTGGAAAATAAACTCTTAAAGCTACATTCACAATAGCAGCAGATGCATTCTAAAATATACTTTTTATTTATTTTTCTATTCTAAGAAAACAAGGCTTGATATTTCATGTATAATGTCTAGCAGATGATTTGCACATGATAATGTAAAGCCTTATTAATAAAAAACAAAAAACAACAGAATGTTGTCTGCTACAATTCTGTATGGTGCTTTAATTTTATCACATCAAAACTGATCTGAAAGGTTGACTTCTCAGCAGTAAAATACCTATGCATCTCATGATTTGTTAAAAAACTTAGATCTAGAACTTTGCAAGTTACTTACCACTAGCTGAATAACTTTCTCTATTAGTGAGGAAGGATATTTGTTGGATATACATGTATCTGTGACCCTCTTTTTAGTCTGAACATCTGTGTTCTCTCCATTCTCATCCTCAGGTATTGCTTTTGCACAAGTAAGCATGATCTGGGCTCCTGTGTCCCTCTGCAAAAATATAAATACATGTATCACCTTATTTTCCAACAGTATCAATACAAACAGTATGAATGCAAAATCTGTCTGAAAGTTAACACATGTTTTAGCTTTCAACAGTGTATAATTGTTATGCTTTGAAGGATGAATTAAACTCATAGGGAATGTGCTCCCTTTCTGTTGTTACATTTAAGACTAAAACAGGTAAAATTAGTATTTTCTGGCTTATTTTATGTTTAATTAGTATATGATTTTTTTTCCTGCATTTCACTTATTTTTTTTAAAAATTGGTTTTAAAACAATTAACGAACTTTTATTGCCCATCCCCAAACTGTAGTCGGGAACCAATCATCTGAATCTGCCAGACACTCCAAACACCCCTAAAAGAGTATTACATGGAGTGCATGCAATAATGGTCTGAATCGAAATCAAATTTCAGAAAAAAAAAAAGGGTCAAAATAGAACCTGAAGAAAGTTTGGAATTTCTTTTTAGTTGAGACTGTGAGATTTGCATGTCAGAAAAACTTTGTGATGATGATGATGATGATAAAGATGAATGTTTAGAGTAGATGTTTTTGGCACCCTACTCGGAATGCTCCAATTTCCAAAGTCGGGGCTCTGGCATATGTCAAGAGGGAGACTGTTCTACAGCTTTGCTGTTCTGGGATAAAATGAATATTTGTGTATGTTAATTCTAGAAAATGGAATCATAATACTTTGCACTCTTCAAGGATGGTTTTTAATATCTAAGACTATGTGCTACTAATGCTGTTGCCTGACCTCTTAGTTTTTGCTGGGAATAGTTTCCACTTGAGCAGTTTGTTACCTGGACATAATATTTGTTTCTAACTTACGCACAAAGACTTACAAAGCCCATATCATTTCCTGAAATGTGAACTATGTAGGACATTGAAATGACTGCCTGATGATGTCTTCTTGGAACAGAAATGTTACAAGACGAAAACAAATCAGTCTAAGAATTAGTTCTATTTCCACTTTTTAATCGCAGCATCAGAACAAATTTAAGATCATTGAAACTGGTTAATTAACATGTATCACTTAACCAGTTTCAGTGATCTTAGACTTGTTCTTCTGATGCTGCTGATGAACAGCAAAGAATTAATATATATCTCTTTATGAGGCCTGCCAAATGTTTCATTCTATGATGTGTAGACAAAGTGCAATACTGAGAGGTGGATATAGTTGTTGGGCCTAGTACTTTGTATGCTTGTGGGTTACTCTAATTTATGAAAGTTCATTTTTTTTTTTTTTTTTCAATCTGACATCTTTAGTGAAAGCGAAATGGTTTTGGCCTAATATAAAAGATATCCTCAAAAAGAAAATAAATAAGAATAATGAGTACACGAATGTTAACAGGAACCAGTGCCACATATTTATTGGACTAGCCTGTGCGGATCTGAGGACAAATCGTATAATGTAGTATTCATAGTATTGACAGTTTTCATTTGTTCTATTACCTCCCTTGGTGTCTCGTTGCTTTATGATGTATTAGTTTGAAATTTTTTAAGTCATTAACACTTGATTAACACTAATATTTCCATCTCGAATGACAGATATAGTGCTTTATTTTGTTCCAGTCAGTAGTTCCTACCAGTTACTTCGTGAATTTTACTACATGTAAATTGTTTATTTCCAGTTGATATCTTTACCGCATCACCGGTAACTGTCATATTGTAATCTCTGGACTGGAGTAGCGGTCTTTTAGATACCGGGACATTTAAAATAGACCGCTGTTGTTGCACTCCCTTTGACATGACTGCATGCGAGGAAATGTCTTGCTAGGGTAATTATCATCTGTCTATGCAACGTAAAAGAACATTTCTAACAGCAGTTATTGCATAAAAAGCATGCTTTAGCGCTTCAGACGTCATAACTGACGTCGCCAATCAAAACATAAACGTAATGACGTCATTATTGCGTGCTTACCACAGAGAAAAACAAATATATTGGCAAATCAAAATAATTTTGATACCAGAATGTTCCTTACTTTCTAAATAAGAAAATGCATATCCAATTTGGTAATTTGCTAACACGCACTTACACACGTACACGCAAGCTAAGTTATGTGCTCGGGGTTTTCCATACCACCCGATAAAACGGCCTTTGTCGCTATATTTTATCCTACATCGACGAACCTTGATGAACGCCGAAATATTGATGGTGACAATATAGTGTAATTACGCCATGACGTAACATCCTTCGCAATGCACGTACTTATAATTGCGCCATTAATTTAAGTATTCTTGACCTTAATCTCATTTTGGGGCAATATTTTTAGAAAACTAATCTATAATGTGCTTAAAATCTTAGATAAATATAATTTTGGACAAGAAAGATCTAATAGAAACGGTATCCCTTTCCAATTAAAACATCTATAAAATATCTACCTACCTTCCCTGTCTAGCTTTTATTGACACACTATCTGAACCACATTTAACTGAGCACGCAAGAGTGGTGCTCAGCAGAAGTTATCCAGGATGTCACAACACTAATTTTCAGTTTAAAAATAAGTTACATGTACCTGTAAAAGCCACCAAAACCTATCACACCATTTACACACCAGAAGTCTGAAAGGCAATTTAATAATTATTTGATTTGCTTAAATACAGAAGTATAAATCTGTATATAATACTGTCTTTTAAATCTCTATCAACCATCCAATTGTTTAACTTTCGCTTTAGACAGCTAGGCTGTCCATAGCGATCGCCCTTTTCCCTTACTGTTTTATCTAAGAATGATTTGTCACATGCATGTGGATTAAAGATTAACTAGAGCAAGTCGATGGCGCGCCATCGCATATCCCCGGCTTTGATATACCCCATGACTATGTTTGTACAAAATGGATTTTGGACCCCTCGGGCGCCGGCCCTGGCCACGCTCCAGGCGTCACATCAAAATTCCAAATAGGTTCCTCCAATCCTCATCCATAGGGCTATTATCTTTCATAGTTTCAAGATACTAGCTAAAAAAAGGCTAGGAGTTGTGTGACAATATAAAAATGACCCAAAATACTACATTTTTACTTCTGGTGACCCCCAGACATGCCCTGACAGCTACCCTGACGAGCCGATGACGGACCGATATAGATTTACGTAGAATGCTGACTGGGAACAGTCTAAACCCCGACATTAAATCCTGTATTTCCCTAAATTTCTCAGGCTGATATGCATGGTGGGCGAAGCTTGCTTACCTAGTAATGCCTACTTTCCATGGATGCCTGATTATACTCCGTTTATTTTGGGACCATGTCAATCTGTCTGTCTGTCTGTCTAATTTTGCCTTTGTGTATATCGACTTTATGATTTTTCCGGAATACGATTTTATGATGACCTCAGACTCACTTTGACCCCAGGATTATGCATTGAACAGTCTAGGTAGAGGTCCACCAGATGAAGCTTCATACCAAATACAAAAGGCCTGAGCTTTCTTCTTTCAAAGAAGAAGATTATTAAAGTTTTTCCGTCTTTGAGGCTTTGTACAAGTGACCTTTGGGATGGGTCCGTTTTTGACCCAAGGGGTATAATTTGAGCATTCTTGGTAGAGGTTCACTAGATGAAGCTACAAGACAAATATGAAAGGCTTCTAATTTCCAAGTTTGGGTTGTTGAAACTGGCATTAACCGGCTAAAACCACTCTGGTCAGTACTCCTCAAAGTGGTCAATACTGGTCGATTGAACTTTAAGTGTTCGATTGAAATTTTTAGAGGTCGACTGGTCTGATATTTGGTCAGAGGAGGATTTTTGAATACTGGACTGCACACAAGGTTTTCTCCCATTTTCTGATCTGTAGTGTCTTCTTTGTTTCCAAAGGCAATCTTTTTTATGTTTATTTTACTACACTGCAGCTGGTCTTAGTGCCGTGTGGCGGCGGTAGAATGTCTCCCCGTACTTTACCATAGTGCAGATTATATTTCGTTTCCTTTGGGATCATTGGGCCCATTATGGTACATTTGAAAATGGAGTTCTGCTCATGTATACGCTAGAGGGCGTAAGCAGTGTTGCAAACTTCATTACTGCTTATGAAGTCTCAATAAAACCGAGACTCCCATTTTCTGATCTGTAGTGTGTTCTTTGTTTCCAAAGGCAATCTTTTTGAGGTTTATTAAAAGAAATTTTACTTTGTGACTATGGTGGCATATTTCTGCCACGAGGTAGCTAGATAGCTATCGCGATAATATTCTTAATTTTCCAGAAAAAAAAAAAGTTTTCCTGAAAACATTATCGCAATAACTTGAATTATCTAGATATGTTTTTCGATTTCCAGAAAATATTTTAACGCAAAATTTCGTGATACTGCTCGGAACTGACATTAGTATCTAGATAAAATTATCGCGATAATTTTTTCATGGTAGCGAGGTAGCTATAAATAGAACACAAGCGGATATGACATTCTGGGATTTCTACGCACCGATTGGCGATGTACCTAGTACAAACTTTTACCTTAAAAGTCGCTGGTAAATACCCTCGGTGAATTTCAACAGTATAAACAAAGGTATTCCGATTTCGGTTCTATCTATAGATAACAGAAAATAAATGGCAGCTCTGGGCACTAACGCAAAAAAAATATTGCGATAATACTGTAAACTTTCGCGATAATATTTCCAGGAAACTTTAAACTATTAAGATAATCTTTTCAGGAAACTTCGAAATATCAAGATAATCATTGAAGGTATCGTGATAGCTACCTAGCTATCTCGTGGCAGAAATATGCCACCATATGTGACCATGTTTTTTTTTTACCTCACATGACCCATATTCGTACTTGACCGAGATAGTACCAAGACAAACATTCCGGTAAAGTTTCATGAAGACAAGCAAAACTGTGGCCTCTAGAGTGCACACAAGCCTTTTCAAAATTTTATAGACGTCATTTCAATTTAGTTTCAAAATTCTATCTATCTATACATCCTGCAACACTCTCTCGCGAGGATTATGAGCAGCTGCGCGCGCCAGAGAAAGTAAAGTGTGATAAAAGAAAAAGTATAAGATTTTAGGAGAATTTAAAAGTCAGTGTTAAAAGCTGGTAAAACAGTATTTCATGGTCTACGACAGTGAATGTTTGAGGGTGCATATGACTAATCTAAAGGAACCCAGATCAGAGCATACAACAGCCCGAGAAGGAAGATTCCACTATACAACAGTCAAGGGGAAGAAACTGTATTTGTAGTAGCTGGCAGTGGTGGTAATTTGAATGAAATGCATGCGATGCATGGTTTTAGTGGTCCCTAATTGGATGGCATATATATGAGGACAGTGGTATCTCGACAAGGCCATTGTAGAACAATATGAGACGTGCATATGCACGCCTCTGTTCCAGAGATTTCCAACCAAGGGTATTGGGCATCTGGGTCACACTACTATATGAGGAGTAGTAATTTTTTACCTATCTAGCTGCTCTCCTCTGTATCTTTACAACTCTATTATGTTGGACTGGGTATATGGGCTCCACACAGGACAGGCATACTCGACTTGGGATCTGATCAAAGTGTTGTAAGCAGTCTCTCTTATGTCTTCATGTTTGGTGCGAATATTTCTTCGTATGAAGCCAAGGGTCCTATTTGTCCTAATTCAATGTTGGACAAATCTCTTCTGTAACAAGGCTTATCGGAACCTGAATTTTATGGTGACTTTACAGTATATAAATTCAGAAAAATATATAAATTCAGAAAAAATATATACTTGCAATGATTTTAGCGCTCAATTTCGTAAACTCATTCTTCGATATATAAAGATTGGGTACAACATAACTGCAATACGACAGACTGCATGCATGGTAATTAACCCAATCACGGTGTATAAATTAACTTTGCTTCTCTCCGGTTGCACACCGGCGGGTCGTGCCTCAGACTCTATGATGGTTCCGGTCTAAAGACTTTTAAATAAGTCGAGTCAGTTGGTGCCTGATGCTCTGGCTCTGTTCTCTGAGATGTTGCACTGATGAGTTAGAAACCCTTCACTCGGACTGAACAAATGCTTTGTGTATACCACGGCAGGACTAAGGATGAGGGTTGTGGCAACATATAATCGATTTAAGCCCCCCCGCCCCCCCCCGCTTCCCCCCCCCCACACACACCCATTCCACGCCCCTCCTCCCCCAGTAAAACATTTTACTGACCGTTCCAAGTCGGTGCTTCTGCTGTGGTTAGCTATTTCTATCATTATATGTCTTTGCATATATGTTATGTCCCGTGTAATTTTTATTTTGGATAGCCGCTCGGCCAATTTTTGGGAAAGAAACTGTCCTTTTGTTGTGTTTTGATTGTGACGCCGTTGCATTTAGCGCGTCCTTCTTTCCCTTTGGTGTTTTGGACAGGTGTTAGGTAATTGTATCGATTCCTGATCAACCATTACCTTCCTTTCTACTTAAAGAAATTTTGATCTATTGCCCTAGTTTTTTTTATCCCAAATGACCCATATTCGAACTTGACCGAGATATTATCAAGGCAAACAGTCTGATATAGTTTCATGAAGATTGAAGCAAAACTGTTGAGTGAACACAAAGTTTTAATGAAATTTGACCTAGTGATCTAGTTTTGATCCCATATGACCAATATAGAACTTGACCGAGAAATTATCAAAACATTCTTGTAAAGTTTCATGAAGATCGAGGCAAAACCATGTCCTCCAGAGAGTGCACGGCAAATGCTGATGACAGACGACGGATAACGTACCACGGATGACGGACACGGAGGTGGGGTGTGGGGCGCGGGGGAGGGCGGTGGTCACAATAGTAGCTCACCTTGAGCACTTCGTGTACATGTTAGCTGAAAAATTAAGCTGGTATAACGACCTTTTTTCTGTGAGAAACTGTTAGTCGTAGCCTCTGCGAATGTGTTTAATTTTTACACTACTATTGAATACGATGAAAAAAAAGTTTCATCTGTTCCCGAATAAACAACACAAAATAGGAAAAAACCAAGGACCACTTGGCCACCTAATCTTAATAGCTACACTCCCTATCCTACCAGCCCTCCCTGCCACATCTGCTTCACTACAAGGTCATTTGAGTATCGTAAACATTCAAAAATACTAAAATGAATGTCTGTGTAACAAAAGCCCTATGCATGGCCACTATAACGACCATCCTTCTCCCTGAAAACATGAGATAGCCTCAGCGCTGTAGTAGATTCTTTGATCATATTTGTAGAAAGGAAACGACAGTATTATTTCGTCACTGGGGCAAATGAATTACAATTGTTTAGCAGCTCGAATGCCCAAATCCCAACTAGCTAGTTTTAAATGTGCATGTATCTAAATGAACAAAAAGTGCACAAGCTTGTGTCAATGTACATATTCATACAAAATAACGAGTTCCGTGGCTGCCAATGATGTTCTACTGTACAGCGTGGGGTGAAAGCGAGGGGAAGTAACTGTCCTAAAGTTGTTGTTTTGTTTTTTCACCCTTGTAAGCTTTATGAATGATTTGTTACATCTTATGTCACCCCGTCGAAATTATAATACCTGGTAAAATCAAGGATTGTTACAAGCACGTCAAATTTCGCCAATTTGAGCTGCAGCCTCAAGCGAACAAGACAGTAATCTTTGCGTGCGTGCTGTAGACTTGCATGTCGTATTACTAGTATGATTATACTGACTCCAGTGAGGTAAGACCTAGCTCTTCTTCCTAAATCTGAGCACCAAGCAAAAGAGCAGGTAGTACAAATTTTAGAGTTTTAGGTATGACGTGACTGCATGGAGACCAGCCCCATGCATAAGCTCTCAAGCCGAAGGCGGACGCTGGACTAGTTGAGCCACTTGGACCAGTATAACTTTTCGTCCAGCGAAGCCCCACAAGAAAACCTGCACCGCGGGAACAAAAAGAGGGTAAAAACCCCGCGTTTTGTCCGAATGCTATAATCCGGACTAGTCATAGCCCTTGTAATAATCCGGCATTTATCCCCACACTACGATGCATCAGTCATTTTAACAACTGTCCCACTACACCACCGAGGTAGGGCGGTGCATAACGGAGTAACTACGTGGGGTTTACCTCTGCCTTGTCCCCACATTGCCTTGCAGGGCTGGGGCTACATCTTCATGTTAAAATTAGTGGGATTATACCACATGTTTAGAAACACTGAAATTGGGACAAATAGTTGGGATATTATCATGTTTGTCCCATCATTGCAGGGCTTTGGCGAGACACTACTGACAAAAAAAAACATACCTGGATGATTGAAGGTTGCGGGATTGTAGAAGTGATTGCTTCGGAAAATCATACTGACTTGTGCTTGTATAAAGCTTTCGAAATGGGACCTCAGTACATGTAAAATTCGAATTTCTACTTATTCGGAGTACAATACATACATGTATTTTAATGAAATAGTTTTGGATCTCGATATAAAGAATTCACTTCAATATCACTTTATATTATCTCTCATTCAGATTCCCTAACCATATCAATTTCAACAAATGCCGGAAAGAAATTGCTGGGGCTTCAGGATTTATAAATGGAAGCATGCTTTCAATGACTGGAAATTAAGCAATTTAGATAAATGTACTTCACCCTATTCTTAATACCCTAGCCTTTTACAGCTTAAAGACTGCTAACGGAGCTAATTTTGATATAACCTTACTTTTTGTTGTTTGAAAATACTATTTCCAAATGAAATTAAGCTACTCTTAGTTTGCTTCTGTTTAAAAATGCTTCTGAGCACTGTGCAATTAAATATCATAGGAGGAAAAATTGTCTAAGTACGTAGTTTTCTAACTAGGCTACGTAGCCAAGTGAGGTCAAGGGAGGTAAACTGTCATCAATTAAATAGTGATTATAATCTAATTACTTTAAAAGTTTTTTTGGTATATTTTTATTTTTATGTCTTTTTTATGATAAGATTGTATATTTCTTTCACAATGTGTGTGCAGATTCTTCAGAACCTCACCGTGAGCATAAATTATTTTCGTGAAAATTAGAGTATCAGAACACTTATTCTAATTAATTTATATTAAGTTTACAGTAAAACATAATTTAAGTTTCTACAGAAGATCACAGTCACGATTGATTGTGTTGGGGTTTAACGACACGCCTACCCCTGTGGGTTATTTTGTGTCGTCTCCCAGAGAAAGGGAGAAAAGAGATTGAGATAGTAGAGGAAATTAAAGAGAGGGATAGGGAAGAAAGAAGAACAGGAATGAAAGAAAAGAAGAATAAAAACATTCCCCCTCTAACCTAACCTGCTACAAGGATAGCAAGCCTTGCCCAACTGTCAGCCAATATCAGTTAGACGCCCCGGTGACGTAAGCTAAACGACACCTTCGCTCAACCCGACCGTCCCCCACCACAATTACGAATCACAGCTTAAAAGCAAGACGTAAAAGAAAACGGACCAGGAACAACCAATGTCAAAACAAAACGGTACATTTACGTTCACCGACGTATGAAAAGAAGAACTGCAACAGAGGAACCGCCTTGGAACGGTCAGTAGAAAGTAGTAGTGGTCATGGTGCCCAAACCGTAATCCAAACTCATAAATCCGTAAACGAATGGCGAATCAGAATGTTCAGACCAACAGACATGTACCCCAGAATAAGGTGTGTAATCAGGTGTCCGCGGATAGTAAGCATTACTTGGTAAGCAAGCTTAGCCCACCATACCAATAGGCATGAACGAAGGAAATGTAGGTAGAAGCGTATGTCCGGGATTTTGGAAGTCTACTTATGGCTCGTCATTGGCAAAAACATTAGAAACAATTCTGGAAACTGCCACATTGTAGGGATTGACCAGATCATGATGTCTCCCATAGAACTTCTTAAGTGTTGCTACCAGTTTGGTTTTTTTTACACCACTGGCTCAACAAGCTTGTAGTGAGCACTTTCCCACGCTCCATGAAGTCCTGATAATTGAACAGGCTCCGGCATAACGGATTAACTGTGAAACGTAAATGCCGTAGGCTGGTGCAAAAGGGATATTACTGCTCAGGAATGGAAAGTTAACAATGGGAAAATTGAAGTCATCCCTAGTCAAGCCTAGTAGTAAGCTTTCAATTGTCAATGTACAGATAACAATCCAAGTATGAAGAGGAGGTTGCAGTCTCCGTTGTTTCCTTTATTTCAAGTTCACGTGGATAGATGAATTCCAAATACTTTGCAAATTTTGTGTTTTTCAGAGACAATACATCATCTATATATCTTTAGGTGAAATTGAATTGTTGTGCAAGGTGTTTCTTGCCTGCTTTGTGGAGACTTTGTACAATCATTCTGTACGGGTGCAGGACAACTCGCCCCAAAGATAACTCGCCCCAAGACAACTCGCCCCACATTAAACTTGCCCAAAGATAGCTCGCCCCACATTCATAAGACAGCTCGCCCTATTTAGATTCGGAATCTTATTATTTTATTTAGAGAGATGGGATATTTAGAGATTTAAGGGTGCTGAATGACACACATTATTCAGACATCCAATTTGGGGATATAGGATATTTATAGGAATTATGTTCCCCACCGGGACATGTTTTTTTTTTTTTTTTTTTTTTTTTTTTTGTGCGGATCCCTTTAGCTTAGCATCGGTGTTGGCTTGACAGTTTCTGAAGAATAAATGTTACTCTTAATGGAAAAATCTATTAACCTTTTTAAATGATCAATTATTACATGTTCTGCCTTGCTTTAAGGTCGGACTAATCACAATATATTTGCATGACTGCCAAATGTCTCTCACGAATCGGCCAGGAGATAGATAGGTCGACCATCACTTTCACAAATCCTGGCAATGAACTCTTACTTTTCCAATATGTTCCCTGTTAAACTAGTGCCATTTTAGCATAGACATGTTATTATTACATAGATAAATAAATATTTAATTAGATAGATTTGAACAATAATCACTTATTCGTCGTTTTAATTTCCTTTGAAGATAACCGCTACCACATGAAAGCAACCAAAGCGATTTCATAACTTAGTGCTGAGGATAATTGGCCAACACAATTAAGTATAATTAATGTAATAATGCAACAGTGGCTGCAGTTGCACAATGCAATTTGGTGCATAACGTATAAGATTTTCTTCAGTTTTACTGCGTTAAACAGGTTATGAGTACTTGGTCGACTAGAAGAGGGGGTGGGCGGCTTTTACTTGTGAGGCGAGTTGTCTTGTTAATGTGGGGCGAGTTTTCTTTTGAGTGTAGGGCGAGTTGTCTTTTGAGTGTAGGGCGAGTTGTCTTGGGGTGAGTTTTATGTGGGGCGACTTATCTTGGGGCGAGTTGTCTTTGGGGCAAGTTGTCTGTAATTAACTCCACCTCATACGAGTATAAAAACAAAAAAAAAGGAAAGATTGATTGTGTTGGGGTTTAAAAACACGTCAACCCTTGTGGGTCATTTTGTGTCGTCTCCCAGAGAAAGGGAGAAAAGAGATAGAAGAGATTGTAGAAGAGATGAAAGATAGGGACAGGGAAGAAAGACGAACAAGAATGAAAATAAAGAAACAGAAGAAATAAAACATTCCCCCTCTACCCTTACCTGCTACAAGGGTAACATGCCTTGCCCAATTGTAAGCCAATATCAGTTGGACGCCCCGGTGACTAAGATACATGACACCTTCGCACCACCCGACCCCCCCCACCCCCCCCCCCCCCCACAAAAAAAAAAAAAAAGGAAAGAGAAAAGTCCTGGGAGTGCCACAATCACAAACCGTAGCCCTTCCCAGACACAAAGAGAAAGAGGCAACCGACAACACCAAACAAGCACAGATCGAATAAAGTCGGCAAGCAATGGTGCACAGTTAGTACCCATCGGTATGCCGAATGTTTACTGAAATATCTGAACTCCACAAAAAATATTGTCGATTAGATATTCCAGCACCTTTATGACGTCTGCATCTGATTATTTTTGTGGTGGATCAGTGATCCCGAACGAAGTATGTGTCTTTGTAGCCAATGACAACATACTGAAAGCGACGGATGAGCTGGGTTTATTTTGTTCGCTGAAATTGTTACTTGAGAATCAGTCTGTCAACATTAAAATCCTGGCTTGAAGCCAGGTCTTTGTTGCAGCTTTGCATATTTGCTTATAGACACGTTTGTGGACTATTAATTTGCATTTTGAGAGATCATTGAGATGACTGACAGAGGGTTCGCTGAGGGGGCACTTATACACTTGACGAAGAAAAGTTAAGAATCCATAAATTTGCTTTGGCAATATATAACAAAGACCTGGCTTCAGGCAAGGACTTTCATGTTGGTCGACTACCAGACAGTATATAGTCAAAACATGGCTTTGAGTAGCTAGAAGTGGACTAATTATGGTAACGTATGGGAAGACCGTGACATATAAGCAGAAAGGCAATTTGCTGCTAGCGCCTGAGTTAAATGCTAATATTATTATTAGAATCCATAAAATTAGTCGCTAAGCAAGAGTGCAATAAAGACCTGGTTACAAAGATTTCAATACAATGGATGGCAATTTATGACTCGAATACCAATTGTAACTTATTTATCTTTAATGGTTACTGTAACAAGAAAAAGTTTTAAAATAGTACACTGTTTATAAACATCACACAAACAGTTCACAAGAGCATCTGCTTAGCTGTAAATAGATTCTAAAAGGAATGTCATTATTACTCTTGATTCCCAGTAAATAGTACTATATAATTCAAATATCACAGTATACTCTGTTTGCATTGTTTTGTTTTCCCCTTTTTAGAATATTGTATGGTTATTTTACAATATAACCCCAGGTTTATAACTAATCCGCCCTTCTCTTTTTGTTTATTGCTGAATTTATTTTTCTGTACACACGGATGTAATCCATACTATTTTCTAAAAGGAATGAACCTTAGAGCAATGAACCACACAAAAGATGAAAACTGCTCCAGTGTTAATTTTTTTGTTCACAAGATTAGCTGGTTTTTGCCAGTTAAGCTCATACAACGTATTAATTTTCAAAAACCTCTTGACTGGGCTTAAACTAGAAAACACTTGAATATAAATTACACTATGGCCTCCTCTCCTTTAATAGTTCCAGTTAAGGATCTTTTTTTCCACCATAAAGTTCTGATATTTTTCTTATTTCATCACAAAAACAGATGTTGTGAAATGCCCATAATATGTTTTCATGGAGAAATGAGAAAAATATGTTGCGAATACCCACTCTTCTCCGGAGGTATGTTCTTTTCAAAAGGAAATCACAACAGCAGAATTTGTTCCCTATACATGATTCAAAATCTTTCCCTTTAGAGTGGACCTTTTTTCAGAAGGGTGGCAAACAATTATGGTAGAGTCGCATGTTGAAAGTACAATATTCCTTAAAGTTGATTGGTAGCCTTCAAAGGAGGTAATTCAGGCCCCAAGGTTATAAAACTTTTTTCATGCTCAACATAGCTACGCATGAACTTTTCTCATCTAATAAATATGAAATTCAAACACTAGTAGGTAATTTCATATTTATGAGCAAAGAAAATTTCATGCTAAGCTATGTTTCGCATGAAACAATTTGTAATTGTTAGTAATTTGAGATTTATTAGCAAGAATTTGAGATTAATTAGCAGGGAAAAATTTCATGCTCTGCAGAGATGAGCATGAAAACAGTTTTATTACAAGGGGCCAGATGCTAAACTATTGTCCTCCCTTCTCAAAGTGGGTTCCTCTTACTGGAAAGCATGAGTTGTATATTTGACAAGGGCTTCAGTCTTTTAAGAGTGGGCCCCTTTTCAGAAGAGACATAATGTGCATGAAAGCAAACAGGAAGTCACAACAGTTGTCTCTCTTAAACTAAGTGGCTAAAACTAACAAGTGTATTCAGTTCCTTTCAATTAGTTATGCTGTGGCAAACATCTAAGACCTGAACCAGAAGAAAAGCCTACAAGCTGGCTAAGTTTTAACCCTTCTCTTGCTTAACACAACATGCACTGTCTTAGCAAACAATGTTAGCCAACTGATCTGGATCTGCACTGTTTGTCATTATATATGTGAATTTCTATCAAAAACCCGGATCAACTAATCTGACTGGCTGGAAATTAGGAGTGTGCGTGGCATCTTAATTTATTCAGCAAGTCAAGGCTTAAAACTCTAGTACATAGTTCTTGTATGTTTTTTGGGTTTTTTTTTCGCATAAAAGTATTAATATTCCTTTTATTTCTAAACACCAAATATGTTGTGGGTACTCATTAGGAGCACCTTGCCAGATCACTTCTAAATAGTACCCAGAACATATGTTTTCGTGACAAAACAAGTAAAAATATTTAGCTGGATAACCCTCTTATCCAGAACTATGATTAAAAAGGTTCAACTAATGTGTGAGCAACAACTGATCACTGCTCAAGTTACTGATAAGTGCCTCTCCCCTAGATTTTCAGCTAGATCCTCTGTTGCAGTTCTTCTTTCCTCCTGCCTTTTTAATATTGTAAATTTGCCGTTTTGTTTGTTTTGTCATTGTTTGTTCCTTATCTTAGATGTTCAGGTATTCTTAGGAAATCTGAAAATCCTAAATGATAGAATCTGTTTCCTATCAACTAGGTATTCGCACTTTCAGGCTCAAATGTCTTCAGTTTTCAAATGTACAGGTATTCTTAGGGAATCTAAAAATCCTGGATGGATAGAATCTGTTGCCTCATAGGTATCCACATTGTGAGGTTGGTGTGTCTTCATTTTTCAGATGTCCAGGTATTTTCAGGAAATCTGAAAATCCTGGGTTGATAGAATCTGTTGCCTCATAGGTATCCACATTGTAAGCAGCTTCTTGAAGCAGTCCCACTGTTTCATCAGTCTGAAAAAAGTATGTAACTGGTAGTGTGTTCTCGATTAATCAAAATCAAAGTCAGTTGGTATATTCACAAACACACCGACCACTTGTTATAGTAAAATTCAATATCAAGTACATCATATTTACCTGAAGTATTATGAAAGACAGATTTGAGCAAATGGTATAGACCCAGATCAGGTGCTGCAAAATGTAGCATATGATCAGCTCCACACAGTCTGTCATTCTTCCAGCAAATCCAATATCATTCATGACCAAAATCTGATATTAATTGCCTTTCAGCTCAAGTGAAAAAGAAGTAGTAACAGTGTTTTCAGAGAAAACATATGTCCCCCTAGAGTGACTTTTTAGTTTTTCAACTGCTGTGACTTGAAAATTAGGTCAAGGTCCCTAAAATCTAATCAGTTCTTTGTTATGTCCCAATTATATATCCCTGAAAATTTGGTAAGAATCAAACCACTGGTTCACAAGATGTTGTGCAGACAAGCAAGTGTGATGCCAAGGCTGACGGGATCCTCACCAAAATCAATATGTCCCCCTCCCTTAGGTGTGTGTGTGGGGTGGGTGGGGGGCACATAGAAAGATCAAAACATCCACAGAAATTGATCACATCTAAAAAGAAATTCCAGAAGAAAAACAAATACAAGGAACATCCTACACCAAGTATGCCAGGAACAAACAAACCAAAGTTTCCTAGGAAACAGGTGCTCTACTGTATTTTTCTTTTATTTATTTAAAAGGTGAGGCAAGTGAACAGAAGAGGTTGACTTGATACTAAACTTAGTTATATTTTGAACTGACGCCCTTCCCTGCAATGCTGTACCCCATTCTTCCCTACCCTCCCTTCTGCTACCCCACCCAAGTGATCCTACCCTACCAAGCTAGGATAGGCCAGGATTGAAGGGTAGGTACATGGTAGGGATAGTAGTAGTAGGGGTAGGGTAAGTAGGGTAGGGTTCGGGTAAGGGTTGGGTCGGGTAGGATGGGTGCGGTGGGGTAGTGTAGGGTAGGCAGGGTAAGGTAGTGTAGGTAGGGTTAAGAGGGTGGGGTGGGATAAGGTACAAGATTGATTGTGAGGTAAAGGGTGTCGCAATTTCTAAGATGGCCTTATTAGTTGACAGACTGGAAGGAGAGACATCAAGGGGTTGAGAAGAATTCATATGCAAAATTTTAACAAAATTCTTCCACCTGTTACCAGGAAGATGTGATAACGGGAAAAATCCAAGATGGCCAATGGCCAACAAATTTGTTGATGGACCAGAACCAAATTCAGGCTGGCACAACTAGACCACTTGGAGACCATCCCAGACAAGTTTGAAAAATATCTGAAGAGCGGTCTTGGAGGAGATGCGACAATAAGATTGTTACAGTGTTAAGGAGCAGTCACGGTTTCTAAGCTGCCCTCTTAGTCAATAAAGCAGAATCAATTTCAAGAAGACATATGCATGTGAGGACAATGTTGTGTATGTTGACAATTTCATCCACAAGAACTATATGGGTGTCCACAGTTAATCTTTGTTCAGTGGGCTAAATGCGATTTTGTCACGACTGGACCAATTTGCAGTATTCACAGATGTGTCATCAGGTGAGAAAATATATTTAGGTGCCTAGCCACCTAATCAGAACTAGAGGTCCAAGTGGGCCAGAAATGTCTCACCTGGAGTAGGCTGATCATGATATGTTACATTGTGTCATGGTGGCCATCTTGGCTATCAGATAATACTGCCTTTACCAATCAGAATCTGATGTTGTTTGAAGAGTTTCAAGATTGCCGCCATGGCTGCCATCATGGATACTGGAACAGAATGATTTAAGCAATTCTGAATCTCCCTGTCAGCCTGATGCCTCCCATCAAGTTTCAACTCAATCTGACTTATGATTTGGGAGGAGATGTGGTTTGAAGAATTTCAAGATGGCTGCAGGCATCTTGGATATTGGAAAAACAAATGATTTTAGCAATTCTGAAACTCCATAATACCCCAACGCCTGCCATCAAGTTAAAACTCAGTCCTACTTACCGTTCGAGAGCAGATGTAATTTGAAGGTTTTCAAGATGACTGACATAGTGGCCGTTTTGAATATCAGAATGGAACCATTTTAGCAATTCAAAATCTTAATGTTGCCCCAATGCCTTCCACCAAATTTCGGCTCCATCCGACTTACCATTCAGGAGCAGCTAACAACTGAAGACTTTCAAGATGGCCACTATGGCGGCCTTCATGGATGTCCTAACAAAATGATTCTAGCAATTCTGCATCTCAATGTCACCTCAATGCCTCCCACCAACTTTTGGCTCACTCCGACTTACCATTTGGGAGCAGATGTGGTTTCAAGATTTTCAAGATGGCCACTGTGTTGGCAATCTTGGATATCGGAACAGAACACTTTTAGTGATTTTAAAAAACTCTGCTGCTTCAATGCCTTCTATCAAGTTTCAGCTCCATCCAACATACGGTTAAGTAGGAGATGTCATTGCAAGAATTTCAAGATGCCCACTATGGCGGCAATCCTGGATATCAAAACAGACAGTTTTACAAATTCTGAATCTCCAGGTCTCCCCAGTGCCTCCCACCAAATTTCGGCAAAATCTGACTAACCCTTTAGATGTCATATGAAGGTTTTTAAGATGGCTGCCATGGCGGCCATCTTGGATATTGGAACAGAACAATTTTAGCAGTTCTAAATCTCTATGTCGCTCTGATGCCTCCCACCGAGTTTCAGCTCAAACTGACTTATAGTTTGGCAGGAAATGTGGTTTAAAGAATTTCAAGATGGCCGGTATGGCGGCCATCATGGATATTCAAATGGAATGATTTTAGCAATTCTAAATCTCAATGTGGCCTCAATGCCTCAAACCAAGTTTGGGCTCAATTTGATTTAGCGTTTGGAAGCAGATGTGGTCTGAAGATTTTCAGAGATGGCCCCATGGTGGCCATCTTGGATATTGGAACGGAACTATTTTAGCAATTCTGAAACACCATGTTCCCTTGTTGCCTCCCATCCAGTTTTAGCTCAATCTGACTTAAGGTTCGGGAGGAGATTTTCTTTGAGGAGATTTTCTTTGAACAATTTCAAGATGGCCGCCATGGCTTAGATATTGGAACAGAACCATTTAAGTATCTCCATGTCCCCTCCAACCAAGTTTGGGCTCAATCGGACTTATCGTCCGGAGTAGATGTGGTTTTAAGATTTTCAGGATGGCAGCTGTGGCAGCCATCTTGGAAATCTAAATGTAATGATTTTAGCAATTCTGAACCTCCATGTAGCACCTCCCACAAAGTTTCAGCTCAATCCGCCTCACGATTCTAAGGGATTGATTGATTGTGTTGGGGTTTAAAGACACGTCAACCCTTGTGGGTCATTTTGTGTCATCTCCCAGAAAAAGGGAGAAAAGAGATAGAAGAGATCTAGTAGAGGAGATGAAAGAGAAGGACAGGGAAGAATGAGGATCAGGAAGGAAAGTGAAGAAATAGAAGAAATAGAAACAGTTCCCCTCTACCCTTACTTGCTACAAGGATAGCAGGCCTTGCCCATTATCAGTTGCACGGGGAGGTGTGGGCAATGTGAAAAGTTACTGATGAATGTACGGATGAGGGACAGACCTTGGTCAACGGACCATGATCAACAGACCATGGCATAAGCTGACTCGGAGCAAAGTTCCAGGTGAGTTAACTATTGAAGATTTTCAATATGGCTGCTGTGGCAGCCATTGTGGATATCGTAACAAAATGGGTTTAGCAATTCTGAATCTCCATGTCCTTTAAAGATGAGGTTTGAGGATTATGAAGATGGCCAACTTGGGGACCATCTTAGATATCGCAACAGAATTAAGCAATTCTGAATCTCTAGGTCACTCTGATGCCTCCCATCAAGTTTCTGCTCAATCTGCATTACGATTTGGGAGGAGATTTGTTTGAAGAGTTTCAATATTGGATTGGAATGGAAAGATTTTAGCACTTCTGAATCTCAATGTCTCCCTAATGCCTCCCACCAAGTTTCAGCTTAATCCTACTTGCTGTTCAGGAGAAATTTTTCTTTCATGAACACCGTGGTGGCCATCTTGGAAATTTGGAATCAAACGAATTAAGCAATTCTAAGTCTCCATGCACATCATCATTTGTGCTCAATCAGGGTTTTGGAGTAGAAGTAGTTTCAAGATTTTCAAGATGGCCGCTGGCGGCCATCTTGTATATTCGAAGGGAAGATTTTAGCAATTCCAAATTTCTATGTTGCTTTGATGCCTCCCAGCAAGTTTTGGCTCAATCCATCTTATGGTTTGATATCAACTGAAGATTCTCAAGATGGCTGACATGGCAACCATCTTGGATATCAAAACAGAATGCTTTTCACAATTCCAAATTTCCATGTGTCCCCAATGCCTTCCAACAAGTCTGGGCTCAGTCTGACTTAGGGTTCGGGAGCAGATGTGGTTTCAAGATTTTCAAGCTGGTGGAACTGAACCATTTTAACAATTCTGAATCTCTATGTTGCTCTGATGCTTCCCATCAAGTTTCGGCTCAATCCGACTAATGGTTTGGGAGGAGATGTCGTTTGAAGAATTTCAAGATTGCCATCATGGTGGCCACCTTGGATATTGGAATGGAATGAATTGTAACAAATTCTGACTCTCTATGTTGCTCTGATGCCTCCCATCAAGTTTTGTTTCAATCCGATTTACGGTTTGGGAGGAGATGTCGTTTGAAGAATTTAAAGATGGCCACCATGGTGGCCATTTTGGATACTGGAATGGAACGATTTTAGCAATTCTGAATCTTTTTGTCACTCAGATGCCTTCCATCAAGTTTCTGCTCGATCTAACTTACAGTTTAGGAGGAGGTGTTGTTTGAAGAATTTCAAGATGGCCGACATGGCGCCCATCTTAGATTTCTGAATGGAATGGTTTCAGCAATTCTGAAAATATCACTCTGATATCTCCCATCAACTTTCGGCTAAATTGGATTACGGTTGGGAGATGTCTTGTGAAGAATTTTAAGCTCGCCACTGAGGAATGATTTTAGCTATTTGTGATCTACTAGTCACCCTGATGCTTCCTACCAAGTTTCAAGCCAAATGGCCTTTCGGTTCAGAAGCAGAAGCAAAATATACATTTTCAAGATGGCGGCCATCTTGGATTTCCAATCAGAATGATTTTTGTTATTTTTGATCTACAAGTCACCATGATGCTTCCTACCAAGTTTCAAGTCAGTTGGCCTTTCGGTATAAGAAGAGAAGCAAAAAATAGATTTTTTAAGATGGTGGTTATGGTGGCCATCTTAGATTTCGGATCAGAGTGATTTTATCTATTTTAGATCTACAAATCACCCCGCTGCTTCCTACCAAGTTTCAAGTTAGTTGGCCTTTAGGTTAAGGAGAAGAAGTGAAAAATATATTTTCAAGAAAATCTTGGATTTCCGATTGGAATGATTTTAGGTGACCTAAAAACAATAGTATCAGTTACAAAGTTGTAAACATGTTGATTTTTATTAGTTTTGGCTGCACATTATGTTTATTATGACTTAAAATTATTTATTAGCATTTTGACAGACTGAATAAACAGTATGACATGTATGAGCCACCCTAGACAGACAACAGGACATATATTAAGTAGGAAAATATATCAAGGTAAGTTAAGATTTACTAAATTTGAGTGCTACATACTTTATTGCGCATATACTGATCACCAAGACTCTAAGTACTGCGAAAACATGGCTGACCAGCAAAAGTGCCGTGTGGTGGCATCTCCCTGTATTTCACCATAGTTGATAGTGCAGATAATATTTTTATTTCCTTTTGGATCATTGGGCCTATTCTTGTCACTTAAAAAACAGGGCATTGTTGTTCAAAGCTAACGACGTCGTTAGTTAACGATTCGTTAAAATTTACATCAAGTGATACGCATATATGCTGAAATTTTTTGCTGAAAAAATGTGAGTAGCACATTTTTTCAGCAAAAAATATCAGAATATTGCATACTGAATCCACTAAAACAGTTAAAGAAATGACCCTTAACGAGCTCGTTAAGCTAACAATGCTTTGAACAACTGGGCCCAGAATATCACTTAAGCTAGTGGTAGAGAGTGTGTACAGACTCACAACCTACATACCTGTAGCTCTATATGAAGAGACTTCATAAAACCAAGTCTGCAACTTCCATTCTTTTGTGTGTTCTTTGCTTCCAAAGGCAACCTTTTAGATTTTTATTGGTCAGATATTAGGACAAGAATAGTGTGGAGTTAAAGTGTCCGAAGAATTAACTTAACCCTTAAAGCGCCAAGAAAACCTGCATCTGAAAATGTCGTCTGTTTATGTCGTCTGCTGAATATGCTTGCAAACTTTTCAATCCTACTTTTGCATACAGGCAAACAGTGTGGATCCAGATCAGACTGCAGGAGCAGTCTGATCTGGGTCCACACAGTTTGCAGAAATGACTTTTAAAGTAACTGGCAGAAGACAAAGCAGACGACAATAGCTGTGATTGGCGCTTTAAGGGTTAAATATGGTATATATACTTACTACCTTCTGTTTTATTTCTAGGTTACTCTCTTCAAAATTATCTGGTCTGTTGTTAAACTGAAGCAGTATTGTACTGGGATGTTTTGTCTCCAGATGTTGTTTGAATATGTCTGGGTCATTATACTTCCTTGAACAATGATTACAACGAAATTTCTTCCCTCCTGTATGACTTTTTTCATGCTGCAGCATGTTACCTCGACTGCTGAAACCCTTCCCACAAAAACGGCACTTGTTTGGCCTCAGCCCCAAATGTGTATTCATGTGCTCTTCAAAATGATCCTTAACAGCAAACATTTTTGGACAGAGATTGCACTGATAAAATCTAATATTTGTCTGACTTTCAATTTCTTTCGTCTTTTCTTTATGTGCAGTCAAGATATGAGTTTTAAATCTGAGGAGGCTTTTAAATTTGTCTTCACAATATTCACAAGGCCATCGGAAGTCAACCATGTGGATCTTTCGGTGATGTCTGTACTGACTTGGAACTTTAAACTGCTTTCCACAAACATCACATATGCAGGCATAGCTTGTAGAGTGGTAGAACTTGTGTTGTTTTAGGTTCAAAGGATTTCTGAAGGCTTTATCACACCCCTGTAAAGTCAAAATTCACAAAAAAAACAGTTCATATATAACACTGACCATCTATATTATGTTCAAACACCTATGTCTAAAAAGTCTAAACCATGGCTTTAGGTAAGCCCTATTCTTAAGTATTATATATCAATGTTTTTCTTATTTCTCCATCAAAGCATATCTGTTGTGGGTACTCATTAAAAAAGCCTTGTGCAGGGGCTTCTAATGAGTACTCACAATGTATGTTTTCATAAGAATACTGTTTATAATGATACCCCTTTAATCTCAAGGAATGTAAACAATGACATTTTCACCATATGATATAACAAAATGCAAATTCAGAGAATTTATGTTCCCTACCTTTTAAAAATCCTCCAAAGATACCTTTTATATATACAGTTTAATAGTACTGGAGATGGAAAAATGACTAAGTAAAATTTTGGAATATTGAAAAGGAAAATGGTAACGTTCGAAACGCAGAAAAATGATAAAATAATTAATCTAAGGATTATATACAAATCACATGAACATCTTCAGACCATGACAAAAACACCTTTACAGTTTCAAAACGATGAGCATAAAACTGTAGAAGGAGTTGTGGACACAATGTATCCACTACCTATATATGATATACTTTAATAGTATCTGAGCCTGAAATAATAACTAAGTTCAAAACATGGAAAAAGTGATAAAAATTAATATGAGGATTACATCCGAATCACATGCACATCTTCAGACCATGGAATTTTCATAAAACTGTGTGAAGAGTTATTGATACAATATAAAGGTACATATTGTCAGAGAGTTTCAGAACTACACACCACGAACTATGGAAAGCCAAATACCATGTCCCCTCACTTTTATTCAAAAAGGCAAGGTACAATTCAGAATTTTTACAGTAATTGATTTATGCAGTTAAAAAGTGTGCTAAAAGTAACAAACAAATTGAAATACCCATTTAAAAGCTACAAAATTCTGAAAATTCTCTGAATTATTGGACCCCTATAAACCCATTTTCACTAAATATATTTTCACTATATAGTATGAGGAACATGGGGTACTCATTACACAGACTTGTTAGCATAATGATATACTCACAGAGCTTACAACTACAGAAGTATCAATCAATTATCTTTATGTCCCTAACATTGACAAGTTGGGGCTATATTGGTTTGGCATTGTCATCTGTCCATTGCCAATTTTAGGTGCTTGTGAAACTTAACAATGGCTTATGGTAGGAATTTAAAATTTTGTACATGGTATTAGCACAAAAAAAAATAGACAAAGTGCCCAGTGGGGCACATATACCCCCGACTAGTGCTACCACCACTTTTTAAAGAGCACAAAGTATGTAGCTTTGACTCTGGAGATGGCAGTTGTATGCTATATGTTATAACATTGAAAAAATTCAATCACACATAATATGAAGCCCTTGACCTCAAAGGTCAGGCACTGGTGCAAATTTTGAGCTAAATAAAACTTTAGCCCTATAACTATCACCATACACCAGTGAAATCAGTCTTTATAATATAAGCAAATATGACATTTGTATGAAACGTCTGTGACCTTGACTTAAAAGCCATGCCCCAGCTTGGGGATCGTGCCGAGAAAAACTTCAGACCTATATATACCATCATGCTTAATATTAATGAAACCAACAAAAGGGTCTTCATAAAATACAGCTATATAAACTTAGATGCAATTTTTTTTTTTTTTTTACTTTTATATGAAATTTCTAAGTCTGTGACCTTGACCTCAAGGTCATACCCCAGGATAAGGATGATGCTGAGTAAAACTCTAGACCTATATCTACCAACATGTAAAATATAAATGAAATTCCTCAAAGGGTCTTGATGGTATAGCTATATAAACATAAACACAAAAACTTTGACTTATTTATGAAAATTCTAAGTCCGTGACCTTGACCCCAACGTTATTCCCCTGGATAGGGCTGGTGCTGATAAAAACTTAAGCCCTATATCTACCATCAGGCCAAACATGAATTAAATCCATCAAAGGCTCTTCATAATATAAGGTCTTATAAACTTTAACGTAAAAACTTTGACCCTAAGACAAAAATAAAGTATGAATGAATAATGCTCCAACGGATGGATGGACAGACAAACAGATTCCTTGCTGATAGCTATATCCACTCAGCCTTTCAATTAGGGGATAATAAAATTTAACAAAAGGTCTTGATGATATGGCTATATAAACTTAAAAGCAAAAACTTTTACTTTTAAATGAAACTTCTAAGTTTGTGACCTTGACCTCGGTCACACCCGGGGTGGGGATCATGCTGAGTAAGACTCTAGGCCGATATAAAGCAACATGTCAAATATAAATGAAATTCCACAAGAGTTTTGATGATACAGCTATATAAACTTAAACACAAAAATTTTGACATTTTTATGAAAATTGGATGTCCGTGACCTTGACCCAAAGGTCCCCCCCCCCCCCCCCCGGGGTGGGGATGGTGCCAATAAAAACTTTAGAGCTATATCTACCATCATGCCAAATATGAATGAAATCCATCAAAGGGTCTTCAAAATATGAGGTCTTATAAACTTTTACGTAAAAATTTTGACCCTAAGACAAAAATAAAGTATGAATGAATAATGCTTCAACGGATGGATGGACAGACAAACAGATTCCTTGCTGATAGCTATATCCGCTCAACCTTTCAATTAGGGGATAATAAAATTTAACAAAAGGTCTTGATGATATGGCTATATAAACTTAAAAGCAAAAACTTTTACTTTTAAATGAACCTTCTAAGTTTGTGACCTAGACCTCGGTCACACCCGGGGTGGGGATCATGCGGAGTAAGACTCTAGGCCAATATAAAGCAACATATCAAATATAAATGAAATTCCACAAGAGTCTTGATGATACAGCTATATAAACTTAACAAAAATTTTGACATTTTTATGAAAATTTGAAGTCCGTGACCTTGACCAAAAGGTCCCCCCCCCCCGGGTGGGGATGGTGCCAATAAAAACTTTAGAGCTATATCTACTATCATGCCAAATATGAATGAAATCCATCAAAGGGTCTTCAAAATATGAGGTCTTATAAACTTTAACGTAAAAACTTTGACCCTAAGACAAAAATACAGTATGAACAAATAATGCTTCAACGGATGGACGGACAGACCAACAGATTCCTTGCTGATAGCTATATCTGCTGGACCTTTCAATTAGGGAATACTGAAATTTAACAAAAGGTCTTGATGATATGGCTATATAAATTTAAACGCAATTTTTTTTTACTTTTATATGAAAATTCTATGTTCGTAACCTTGACCTCGGCCACACCCTGAGTGGGGATCATGCGGAGTAAGACTCTAGGCCAATATCTAGCAACATGTCAAATATAAATGAAATTCCTAAAGGGTCTTGATGATATAGCTATATAAACTTAAACACAAAAAACTTTGACTTTTTATGAAAATTCTAAGTCTGTGACCTTGACCCCAAGGTCACCCCCGGGGTGGAGATGGTGCTGATAAAAACTTTAGACCTATATCTACCATCATGCCAAATACGAATGAAATCCATCAAAGGGTCTTAAAAATATGAGGTCTTATAAACTTTTAACGCAAAAACTTTGACCCTGACTTTTTATGAAAATTCTAAGTACGTGACCTTGACGCCAAGGTCACCCTGGGGTGGGGATGGTGCTGATAAAAACTTTAGACCTATATCTACCTTCATGCCAAATATGAATGAAATCCATCAAAGGGCCTCAAAATATGAGGTCTTATAAACTTTAACGCAAAAAACTTTGACCCTGACTTTTTTATGAAAATTCTAAGTCCGTGACCTTGACCCCAAGGTCACCCCGGGGTGGGGATGGTGCTGATAAAAACTTTAGACCTATATCTACCTTCATGCCAAATATGAATGAAATCCATCGAAGGGTCTTCAAAATATGAGGTCTTATAAACTTTAACGCAAAAACTTTGACCCTGTGACGGAAAGACGAACGTACGAACAAACGAACGTACGTACGAACAAACGAATGGAAAAGCGAAAACTATATACCCCCACATACTTCGTATGTCAGGGGTATAAAAAAGCGAAACCATATTTTCTTTTCCGTTGGACATAGTATGCCAGTTATGCCCATTTTTTAACTCTAGTCTATTCTATCCTAAATACTGCAATTGTAGCAATAGCAAAACCTTATCAACGTGATATCTAGAGGACGGCTTGAGCTAGAGTTCTCACATTTGACATACAAATTAGGATAAAGTTGTAGACGATCCGAGTAACTTTTGAACAAATTCTGAAAAATATTGACAGAGTTATGCCCCTTTTCGGACTTGGCTATTATAAAATTGGAAAACCTTGTCAAAACAATATCTAGAGAACCACTTGAACTAGGATCCTGATATTTTGCATACTGTTTTGGATAAATGTTTTGATGACCTGATTAACTTTTGAGCTAAATTCATACTAGAGCAAGTTGATGGCGTGCTATCACATATCCCCACGCTTTGATACACAACATGACTATGTTTCTACAAAATGGATTTTGGACCCCTCGGGCAAGGGCCCTGGCCGCCAAGTCCCCAGACGTCACATCAAAATTCCAAATGCATTCCGCCAGTCCTTATCCATAGGGCTATTACCTGTGACAGTTTCAAGGTTCTAGCTAAAAAAAACCTAGGAGGAGTTGTGTGACAACAAAAAAAGGACCCAAAATCCTATTTTTTTACCTCTGGTGACCCCTAGACATGCCCCCGGATCAAATTTTTTGCACCACTGTATTCTACTATTCATTACCTTTGATTTGATATGCAACATGACTAAAATTGTACAAAATGGATTTTGGACCCTTCCTGGCCACATCCCCACCCCCCGACATTACAGACGGACGGATGGGGTATCACAATATCCCTGCTTTTTCTCAAAAAAGCGTGGGGATAAAAAAAAAATGGCAGACTTATGCCCCTTTTGACTTTGCCTGTGTTACAATGGGAAAGTGTTGTCAACATGGTATCTACAAAACCCCATGTGCTAGGATTCTGATATTTGGCATACTTTTTAGGATCAGTGTGCAGAAGACATGATTAACTTTTGAGCAAATCCTGTAAAATATTGACAAACTTACATTTATGCAAACTTTTCTATTATAACAATAGGAAAACATTGTCAACAAAACATCTAGAGAACTGCTTAAGCTATGGTCCTGATATTTTGCATACTGTTTAGGATCAAAGTTGACCTGATTAAATTTTGGGCAAAATTATAAAAAAATTGGCAGAATTATGACGCTTTCAACTTTGTCTATATTACAATGGGAATACTTTGTCAACATGATGTGTAGAAAACTGCTTGAGCTAGGTTTCTGATATTTGGCATGCAATTTAGGATCAGTTTGTAGATGAGTGGATTAACTTTTGAGTGCATTTCATAAAATATTGACTCAGTCATGCCACTTTTCAGACTTAGCTATTATAACAACATGAAAACCTAGTTAACACGATTTCAAGAGAAATGCTTAGATCTTGATATTATGCATACTGTTAAGGGTCACTGTTTAGATGACTTGATGTAGTTCTGGATGAGTAAGAATTTTGTAAAAAGTTATGCCCCTTTTGACTTTGCCTGTATTACAATTGGAAAACGTTATCAACCTGTCATCTAGAAAACTGCATGAGTTAGGATTCTGATATTTAGCACACAGTTTAGGACCAATGTTTAGATGACCTGATTATTCTTTGAGTTCTGCAAAATATTGACTTAGTTATGCTCCTTTTTCGGACTTTGTCATTATAGCAGTTGGAAAGCCTTGTCAACACTATATCTAGGGAACTGCTAAAAGTAGAATCCTGATATTTTGCCAGCTATTTGGGATAAATGTTTAGATACCTGATTAACTTTTGTGCTAATTCTCTTGTGCCTCTTTTGCCTTTATAACAGTGGGAAAATCTTGTCAACATGATGTCTAGAAAACCCCTTGAGCTAGAATCCTGATATTTTGCACACTGTTTAGAATCAATGTTTAGATGACCTGATTCACTTTTGACCAAATTCCTAAAAAAATGGCAGAGTTATGCCCCTTTTGACTTTGCAAATATTGAGATGGGAAAACATTGTCAACACAACATCTAGAAAACTGCTGAAGCTAGGATCCTGGTATTTGGCACCCAGTTCAGTACGAAAACATGCTTATTCAAATATATAGAAAATTTCACTTCCAAAAACTGAAAATTTTCAGATAAAAAACTCTGATATTTCTTCATATTTCTGCTCAAAGCACAGATTGTGGGTACTCGTTAGAACTGCCTCGACATAGGGTTCTAACGAGTACTACAATCTATGTTTTTGAGCAAAAATAAGAAAAATAATGTATACCCCTGTAAGCCCCTATTTTACTATACTAGGACAAAAAAGAAACACCAGGTAACCTTTACAGATAGTTTTAATGTATTTAATGTCATGTTACATTCATTTTTTTTTTTATTTTTGTATAACCTTTCATCTTAATTGATTTGTTTGTGTTGAGGTTTTACGGCCCAATCAACCCAATGGGGTCATGTCGAGCGCGGTCAATTTACCTAATCACACGTTTACTGGGCAGGCTTAGTCCTCTAAGCGGTTAACCAGTATTGTGCACATTCTTTTGCCAGAAACTGACAACTGCCCTTCTTGAATCAGGAGAAGGGACAGAATGACAGTAGAAAATATTTCATGATCAATCTCCTCGAAAGAAAGTTGCCGACCTCGGCGGGGGTTGAACCCGGGACCTCCTGTCTTCAGTCGGACGGCGCATCCAACTGAGCCACCGAGGCCGGCTCATCTTCATTGAACAAGCTGACAAAGTTTCATTCGATTTTCAGTGATGACTATGAGAAAAAATACCACAGTGAACGAGATATCAATGTGATCAACGTTCATTATTCTAGGCCAGGATAAAATATTTGTTGCATATTATATGTACCCGCATAAAAGCTGGGTTTAAGGGGGTCAAAATTATATAGGAATGTTTTCATGATGTTAGGATCAATGTTTTGATGACCCGATTGAATTTTTAGCAAATTCTGTAGAATATTGTAAAATACTGACCAAGTTATGCCAAGTTTCAGACTTTGCCATTATAGCAGCTGGGAAATGTTGTCAACACAATATTTAGAAAACCACTTGAAGTAGGATCCTGATATTTTGCCAAACCATTTAAGATCAATCTTTAAAAGATAACATGGTTATGCCCCCAACTTCGAAGGAGCTGGCATATTGGTTTGGGCATGTTGGTCAGTCCATCCTTCTGTCCATCCATTTACTTGCATACAGTCAGGAATAGTTAGAGCTAGGATCCTGAAACTTTATATATAGCATCAGCACTAAAAATAGGCATACCCATGTTATTTTATTTTTTTTGTTTTTTCCATTGGTGTTCTCCTTGTGGAGTTATTCCCCTTTTCAGCTAGCATTTGAAGACAGATGGTGGTTACCCTTGTGTGTGCAATTCCTCATACAGTTTTAAACCGATCAATTTGAAACTTTGCAGGCTTTTTTGGCATGGTCTATAGAAGTGTATGCTGTTTTGGCATAATCCTAAATTTAATTTTTGTCACTTTTTTTCGACTTTGAAACTTAGCCAATTTGGGGCTTAAATACTATTAAAGTGCATTACCATGAGTACCTTGTGTACGCAATTCCTCCTACAGTTTTGTACTGATCAATTTAAAACTTTGCAGGCCCTTTTGTCATAGTCTATAGATGTGCATGTGATTTTGGCATTATCATCAATTTTATTTTTGTCACTTTTATCAACTTTTGAACATAGCCATTTTTGGTGCTTAAGTATTACGGTCAATGCATCTTTAAGGAAAGCATATAGTTGGGGGCATAGTGTTTTACAAACACTTTTTCCAGTTTTTATTTTTCTGGGGAACTCTATCAATAGCTCCAGACAAGAAGAGTATCCAGAAAAATGGCTCCAGATAAGACACTTTTTTTTTCAGAAAGCATGTTGTAGGTACACATCTTTTTTTTTTTTTTTCAGAAAACATGTTGTGGCCACTCATTAGAACTGCCTCTGTGATGCCTGAGGCAGTTAAAATGAGTACCCACAACATATATTTTTGACAAGAAATAATATCAACAATTTTGGTTGAAAAAAAGTGCCTTATTTGGAGTTCTTCTGTTGGTGTATTCTGTTGGTGCCTCAGTGAAGCAATCCTCACCAGCTGCTTTCCCCATAGTGTATGCATAATATGGGTGTATCAACTTTATCATCAAATAATATCCCTTGAGCCCTCAAAACCTGAAAAAATTATTTTTAACTGCTATACAGTGTTTTCATATTGAGCAATGTCCAGACATTCTTTATATAAATTTTCAACTGCATATCTTTCTAGTCAATGTAAGATGGCTTTTTGTAAGATTTGCAACCTTGGTCTCTGACTATAAGATCTGCATTCTTTCACGGTGAAGACTATCTTATGCGATATAATATATGATGTGCCTCAATAATTCATGTCTGCTATTATCACTCATTTAAGCCTGGTCTTTGTTTTCAAGGAACCCTTCTTCTCAGAATTTATTTACCTTGTGTACCATATTTATCTTAAATCTTTGGATAACTAAACTCCTTGCAATACTTGTCCTAAAATTTGAACATGTCCATTTATCACTGGCTGATGTGTCTAAAAACTGCTGGATGAGAGCCGAACAGTCTAGACCCTGATCAGACTCCACATTTTTTTGATTTGGGTCTACTTGTTTGCTCAGGCCTACCTGTCCTAATACTTACGATACAAAGAGTAATCCTTGATAATTATTTAGCTCCTGTCATGCTGAATAAATAAAGATGCCATGCCCACTTCTAATTTTTAGCCAATCAGATTACTTGAGACAAGTTGTTCATACAAATTCAAATACTTAATGCCAAACAAACCAGATTCAGATCAGTTGGGGTCTGCAGATCTACACTGTTTGCAAAGGCAGGGTGTATCCGAGTAGACCAAATCAGGCTGTATGGGGCTGCATACATGTATGTGTATACCATAATAGGAAGTATGTATGTACAGTAGCACTTCAGTAACTCTAACACTAATGGCTTGTTTTACATGGCTGATTCAAACTGTTTATTCAGTTCCTAGGAAATTCCTCTGACAGCTCAAGAAATTAGGGATATTTTAAAATAAGTTTTATATTGCATCTTGAAAATGTATGTTGTGTGTACTTTATATAATTGCCACTGAGGCAATTCAAATGAGTAAACTCAACATATAAATATTTTAAAGAAGATTAAAAAGACATCCCTAAATTAACCTCATTCACCACATGACTAACCCTCATCAGTGGTTCAAATTACCCATATCTAGAACAAATTTCCTGGGTCCCAAAGCTGTTTGAGCCATTGATGTTTGACTGTATACCACAATAGAAAGTATATATGTACCTAGTCATTTTTCTTATTTCTCCATGTTACATGTACTAGGTATGCATTAAAACTGCTTCTTGAAGGATTTCTAATGAGTGCCCACAATACCTAAGTATTAGGACATCAAGTTTTCCAAAATCAGAAATACCGGGTAGTCCATCATTCTACCAGCTAACTTGTCTGAATTTTGTTTGTGTTGAGGTTTTATGGCCCAATCAACCCAATGGGTCATGTCGAGCACGGTCAATTTACCTAACCACACATTTATTTGGCAGGTGTAGTCCTCTAAGCAGTTAACAAGTATTGTGCACATTCTTTCACCAGAAAGGTTAAGAGGAGTATTTGATAATAATTCTGAGGTAACTTTTCTTCTGATGAGCACATTCTTTCACCAGAAACTGACAAATGCCCTTCTTGAATCAGCGGAAGGGATCAATCTCCACGAAAGAATGTTGCCGACCTCTGTGGGGGTTGAACCCGTGACCTCCTGGTCTCCAGTCAGACGCGCATCTAACTGAGCCATCGAGGCCAGCAACTTGTCTGAAATCTTCCTAGATGTGTGGCAAACAGTTGAAACTCTGATCAGATGCCATGTTCTGCAGTGTCTGATCTGGGTCTACACTGTTTAAATATCTGTCCCAATACTAAGGGTTATTATGGTAATTGTTTTGTAGAAAAATAGGCAAAAAAAAGTGTTCTTTACAGGGCTCTGCCATAACACATATTTTAACAGAAATGTTACCTCAAAATCACATTGGTATGGTTTCTCTCCAGTGTGTAGTCTAAGATGATTGTCCAGATAGAATTTCCGACCGTATCTCTTCCCACAAAAATCACAAATAAATGGCATCTCTTTTGTGTGAGTTCTCATGTGTTTCTTTAGGTGACCACCCTCAAAAGCTGCATAATCACACTCCTAAAATTAAATTAAACTTATTACAATATTTACCCTCAGTACTGGGACAGGCAGGCCTCGGCAAACAGTTTAGACTCTGTTCAATGCCGCAAAAATACTAGCAAAGACTCCTTTTCAGAAGGGAGAGAAAACAATTTTGACAATTGCCTCCTATGAATGCGTATTCATTCCTCTAAATACAGTCCACTATCATTATCTCAAAGTCCAAAGGACTCTCTGAAACACTTCGAGATATCCGTACCTCGACATATTAGGTATGCGGAAGTAAGGAAAACAATAAATCGAACAACCACATTTAACAAATGAATATGTAATTTGACCCCTTAAGTTAGAGATATATCGAAAATATTGTGGAAAAGAGGAGAAATTGCTCCTTAGCTTTTCCACACTATTTTGTTACCTGTTGTTAGATTTCCTTGTTAAAACAGGGACCATATTTTCACTTCGCGATAAGTGGTTATTCGAGATAAGCGAGGCCGAGATAACGAGAGTCGACTGCACATTCTATAAAATCAATTTTTGATAATGAAATGTATTAGTTCTTTGTTCACCCATGAATGGACAATTTTTGAAAAGTATACAGACTTCTAAATTATACACATCCAAGATAAAACATGTATACCCATCTATTGCATTTAACTTTTTGATTATTACAAGGTAATACTGCTCTAGGACCATTGCACCAGTCACACTCTCTAGTAATATGAAGTGATCTTCCATTATCAAAATTGTCTGACCAACCACATTTATATGACCAGACAGAAAGCTTATTGTAATGTCAATAAAACCAGTATTTGTTCAAACAATCTCTGGTTGATTTTTACAGAGATTTTTTAAGTCCTATGTATTTCTCAAAACATCAGATCTAGGCCCAAAATCAAGAAATTTAATTTAATGCTATATGCTTGTACATTAAAATGTAAATATACTAACCTCACACTTGAATTTTCGTTCCCCATGTTTCAACATATGTTTCTTCACAGTGTCTTTGCTTTTGAACTTTTTTTCACACTGTGTACATCCATAAGGTCTATCATCCTGATGAAACACCTGCCTGTGGCGCCACAAACTCTCCTTGGAGACGAGTTGTTTACCACATGCATCACAGCCCCATTCCTTAACACCTGTATGTACCCGCTGGTGAATCTCTAAAGCACTCCTAGGAAACACAGTGTAAGAACAAACATAATTCTAAATGTTTAACCCATTGTAGTCGTGAAACCCATAAAAGGGTACTTGGCAAACAATGCAGACCCCGATCAGATGCCGCAGAACATGGCATCTGATCAGGGTCTCCACTGTTTGCAAATAGTTTAGCCATTTTTCTCTAGGAATATGTAAATCTCATAGCCGGACGTACCTAAAATTGAAATTGGAGTCTTCCAATATATAGTGTGGGAGAGTCTATTCTGTCTACAATGGGTTAAGAGGAGTTTGTATTGAGGTTTTATGGCCCAGTCAACCCAATGGGGTCATGTCGAGCGCAGTCAGTTTACCTAACCACAAGTTTACTGGGCAGGCTTAGTCCTCTAAGCGGTTAACCAGTATTGTGCACATTCTTTCACCAGAAAGGTTTTAAGAGGAGTATTTGATAATAATTCTGAAGTAATTTTTCTTCTGATGAGTACCCACAACATATGTTTTTTATGGAGAAATTAAGAAAATTATCCAACAATTATTACCAAATATTCCTTAACAAATCCTCTGTCTACATAAGAACATTACCCACATAAATATTTTATTATTTTTGCCTTTTCAAGGAGTGTACCCCTCCTTTTGTGCTTCTTGAATAAATCTACTTCTTACCAAGTTAAATAAAAGCATCGCAGACACTGCATGATACCCCCCGCCACTGCAGGGTAACAAAGCATGTAGAGAAGACGGCTGTGTTTGATGTGGTACTTAATAAAGTGTAAACCACCATAAGAACTTGAAGCCACACCATGCTTGAAAAATCTTTAAAAAGCTATAACTATAAAAATGTGGTGTACCTTAACCTCAAAATAATATGCCCTGTACCACCTCATGGTCTAACTGTCTACCAAGTTTCAATGGGATCTGATGAAAACTGTAGGAGGAGATCCAGATACGAAATGAACACCAAAAAATCTTTAAAAAGTGCAATAACCCTATCAAAACTTGGTGTACCCTAACCTCATATCACCTCATGGTCTGACTGTCTATCAAGTTTCAAGGTGATCCAATGAAAACTGTAGGAGGAGTTATCAAGAAATGAAGTGCAGACTGACTGACGGACAGACAGACATCAGAGGGTATATCATAATATCTTACCACTATCGTGTGGCAGTTCTGACATCAGTTATGAATGAGTGGCAGTATGAAAAAAATAGTATCAATCATCCCTAAGATTGCTCCCATGGGAAGTAAAGATTCTCTTATGAGTCAAGTAGTCCCTTTTCTTCATAAAATCATTGCAGGCACTGCATAATACCCCACCACTGCAGGGTAACAAAGCATGTAGAGAAGATGGGTGTGTTTGATGAATAATATACTAGCAAATAATTGGTGTACTGTAACCTCAAAACAATGTGTGCAGTATAACTGGTACTAGTGAAAACTAAAGGAGTTAGCCTGAAAGCAAGTGAGGATGCTTTAATAAGTAATAACTCTATTAAAATTTGGTTTAATGTAACCTTGGAAGAATATGAAAATTTGGTTACACTGTAACCTGGCTGCAATTCTCCACATCTTCTTTCTATCCAACAACATACAAATAACAGTTTGACCAAATGAAAACTATAGGAGCGACTTTAAAGAGCTACAACTCTATCAAAGTTTGGTGTATTGTAACCACCAAACAATATACACCACATCACCTCATAGCCTAACTATCGACTATGTTTGAACCAAATCAGCTGAAAACTGTAGGAGAAGTTACCCGGGAACAAATTCTGAAAAATCTTTAAAAGTTTGGTGTACTCTAAACTTGAAATAATGTGCGATGTACCACCTAATAGTCTAATAGTCTAACTGTCCATCAAGTTTCAATGCCATCCAATGAAAATTGTAGGAGATATCCGCAAACAAAGTACGGATGGACAGGCACCCAAGAGTATACCATAATACATGTACTCTGCTACTATCATGTGGTGGGGTAAAAAGTTCATCTCGTGAAAATGTATCCACTGACCTTAAAATCTGACAAATAAGTGGCAGGGCACTTCTAATGAGTGCCCAGTACTACCCACAATTTCCTGGAGAAAAAAGAAAATTATCAATACTTTTTCACTGAAAAAAAAGTGCCTTATTTGGAGCTACATGTATGTACCAGGCCCCAAGGTTACAAAACATTTTTCATGCTCAACTCAGCTGAGCATGAAACTTGTCCTGCTAAAAAATCTCAGATTATGAACAATTGCAAATTCTTTCTTGACAAACATAGCTGAGCATGAAAATTTCTCTGCTAATAGATATGAAAATGCCAACTACTGTTGGCAATTTCATGTTTATTAGCAGAGAAACTTTCATGCTCAGTTGAGTTAAGCATGATAAAAGTTTATAATCCCCGGACCAAGGAAGCAAATTCACTTCTGTTGGTGTGGTCTTTCTCTGAAATGGAGGTGGAAACTTTAAGCTTAAGAGTGATCTTCTTTGGAGGTGAATTCAGCTTTGCGTAAAGCAAATATCTTTCAAATTTCATTATTATACAATATACAGATATAATATTGCTCTATTTAAACATTTAATGCAAATGAGACCAAGTTTGTTTTCATCCAGACATAAGTCATACCCATAGCTCCAGCCATAAAATTATATATATTTCTCCATGTTGTGGGCACTCATTCAGTATCTACATTTTCATGTACAAATGTAGAAATAACAAATATAAAGAACTTTGTTGAAGTTTATGTTGCACCTGTGTACTAAAAAGTGATACAAGCACTAGAAAGTGAGAGTTGTTATCCTTGTTTAACTCAGCGAGATAAAACAATCAGTGAAGTGAAACTAACTACAAAGTTTTAGAATTTGTAGACTTCATTTAGGGTGAACGTAAATACATGGGCAAACAGATAGAAACTTGCACGCATAAGGTAACGCAAGTTACAAAAATATCTATATTTATGGTTTGAAACAATGCCTCTTATTTAGAGCTATGATAACACTTCCGTACAGAATTGAGGTTCTTTTTGTTTTGTTTTTTTTTTATTTGGGTTTTACGGCCCTTTCAAGAATATTTCACTTATATCGAGCCGATCGTTCATCGAAGGTGGGCGAAAACCGGAGAACCCGGAGAAAAACCACCTGACCATTCGTAAGCAGAACTTGGCTTTCCCACATATGACTCGAGCCAGGCTCGAACCACAGCGGTGAGAAACCTAATGGATTAAGAGTCAACTCTCTTATCCACTAGGCTACAGGGGCCCGTACAGAATTGAGGTCTGTCTCCTTGAATTTAAGAATGTCTCCTTGTTCAAACACAACCCATTTTAACATACGAAAACTTACTTGGAAACACACTGTTGTCTACACATAGTACACTGTAAATCTGGTTTAACTTGGGTCTTCTTGCAACTTATCCTAACATGATGGTTCAGTCTTACTTGTGAATCATATCTTTCGAAACATTTAACACAGTAATAAGGTTTACTGTCATGTAGTTTCCAATGTCTCTTTAAACTTTCTTCCATATTAAATTCAGAGCAGCATATATTACATATGTAAGGTTTAACAGAAGAATGCTGTAGGATGTGGCGTCTGAAACTGTAAGGACGATCATAAGACTTCTGACATATCTCACATGTGTTTGGCATCTCCTTATTTTCCAAAAGCTCTTTCATAGTTTTTTTCTTAATTTCACCTCCAACTACAAACTTAATCACACTTTGAAGAATATTGTCTTTTTTATAGCCTGAGCTTCCCCTAACATCAGTTTTCTTACAGTTGGGATTCCTGTGATTATGTTCAAGGAGATGTGTATTAAAACTGAAAACAAAAGAACACTGATTACAAGTGAAATATCCTCTTTCTTTCCCAGCAGCTAGTTCATGCTCTTTCTCAATATGTTCCCCTAGTGACAATGATGATTCAAATGTCTTCTGACATTGCTGGCATTTCTGTCCAGCTTCATAATGTTTCTCTGTAATATGAACTTCTAAATATTTGAATTTACTAAATGCCTTCTTACAAATATCACATGTATGTTCCTTGTCATCCTCTATATCAACATTTGAAAGTTCCAAACTATCTGAGTTCTCTTTATCAATGTAAACTGATTTTCCTTTCTTTTTTATTGCTTTTTCATGTGAATTCAGTTTTGCACTCTCAGGTTCATTCTGGGTTGTCCTGCTCCAATCTTTACTGTCTTCTAGTCTCTTCAAAACTATTTTCACTTTTGGCAATTTCCTCTCTGTCTCTTTATTTTTGTCTATATCAGTGAAACTCTCGTGCATTTCATCTTCACTGCTGGTAGAATTAATCTTACTTTGATCTGTAGGAGTTATTTCATCTTGTTTCAGTCCATCATTCTTTGTTGTTATTCTTTCAGTTTCTGTATCCATCAATGTTAGAGACTCAAACAATTCTGTGTCATCATAACCATTTATATCATCATTAAATATATCAACATTATTTGGAGCTATAGGAGTGTTTAGATATTCCACTTTTGGTGAAGAAAAGATAGGAGCAGGATGTTTTGTTAAATCCATCAACTTTTCTCCTCCATTAACTGGCTTCCCAGAACCTTCTGGTGGATTAGAGGAAACTGCATCATCTAAAAATACACATCAGAAATCAGTCATGGACAGTATGTCATAAAATGAAAAAAAAAAATAACCTTTTACTTGATTCAGGGGACTGGATATACTAGGTAGATTTTCAACCATCTTTTACAAGGGAGACAATTTCTGTGCCTTCCTATTTGCATTCCTGCACACCAAGCCCCTTCTCAAAAAAAGGGGTTTGCTCTAAAAGGACAGAATTTACTCCCACGGGGAACACTTTTTTCCTTTTAAAGTACCGGTAGACCATTTTTTGGGAAGGGAGATAACAATTTGGCAGTTGCCAAAAGGTAAAAAGAAAAGTCCAGGGAGTGCCAAATTCACAAGTCACAGCCAATCCCTGGCACCAAGAGGAAGAGGAAAGGGACACAAACTATCACAACCAAAGCAAACAAATGTATGAAAAGCACACAGACCAGCTCTCTTCCCCAAACGAGGTGATCGCCAACCCTTCCCCTTTGGAATGAAAGTAAGTTTATCATGGAACACAATGGCCAGCAACAATAGCATCTCAGTCACGGTTCCAAGAAGGATTATAATAATAAAACAAATCTTAAGGGGACTTGAAACACCTAGAAGATTTTTGACTATTTTTCACATGGGACACAACTTGTGACTTCCTGTTTGCCTTCCTGCACACCAAAGCCCTTCTGAAAATGGGTATATTCTAAAGGAAAGCAGAACTGCTCAGCAAAAATGCTATCCTTCAGAAGACTCCTTTTCAGAAGGGTGAGAGTTGCTTCCTCTAAAAATATATCCTTTCCCCTTAACTCTTGTCCTGCTGAATAAACTGAGAGGTCACATGCTTTTCAAATTTTCAGCCAATCAGATAACTTGATCCAGATTGTTGATATAAATTTACACATTGAATGGAATATATCCGTTTGCAAAAAACATATGCTGTGGGTACTCATTTGCAGATTCCCTGAAATACAGTGAAGACTCGTTACAACTACAGAACTTGTTCCCGAAGATGTTGCCATTAAAATGAATTTGCTGCTGTAAAGAATCTTAATGGACAGAATGATATGTAAGAAAATGCCTTGCTTTATTCTTGTTTCCTCAAAGAACATTATGCATTTGGATATTTGTTAGAATCTCCTCACTGAGGCATGTCTAACAAATATCCAAAACATATGTTGCTTGAAGTTTCAATGCAATACTCTTGCAGAATTTCTCATTACTGTCCCCTCTTGAGCAAAGGTTTCGTGACATTCAAATTGTCATTATAACGAATTTTGTCATTGTATCGAGTGTAGGTATAAAGAGAGTTGATTGTACAAGTAGCAAGATGCATGGCAGAATATTCAACACAGCTGAATTACTCTGACAGAGGGTCAAGTCATTCCTAGCCGTATGTTTTACTGCTACCATAATTACCTGGATTATTGTGACACCTTAACCCCTTGTAGACTGAATGAACTCCCCAATACTATATAACAGAAGATTTCCATTTCCATTTTAGGTATGTCAGGCTATTTAGACATTCCCAGAAAAAAATGGTTGAACTATATGCAAATAGTGGAGACTGATCAGACGCCGCATTCTGCAGCATCTGAGCTGGGTCTGCACTGTTTGCCAATCACCCTTTTAGGGGCTCCAGACTACAATGGGTTAACTCATTAACTCCTTACCAAATTTATCCTAAAATTTGATTTACCATTTTACTACTTGCTCATGTGTCCAAAAGCAACTGGCTGAGTGGCAACCAGTGTACACTCACATTCTGTTATAGAAAGAAAACCAATTTTTAACATCTATCATGAGCCATAACTGATGTCAGAACTGTTATGTAAAACTGAAAATCAATATGGATCATCCTTTCAACATTGTCTGATTATGAATTTGTGTTAAGGTTTTATGGCCCAGTCAAACCAATAGGGTCATGTCAAACGCGGTCAGTTTACCTAACCACTTTTACTGGGCAGGCTTAATCCTCTATGAAGTATGAACAGCAAAGGTACAGTATACAAGTAGTTAAGCAGAAACGAAAAGTGTGACAATGATGATGCCACAGACACCAATGAGGCAGTAGGTCAAAAGTGTCTGCATGCCTAGTAGCTGGCACAAAAACTTATGTACTGTTATCATTTCTTGTATGAAACTCAAAAATGTATTTCTGCCATTCTGGTTTCCATACATGAATCTTATTACCATATTTACTTTAAATATATAGACACCTTAATTCAGGGTTCGAGAAAATGTTGGGTCTTTGGTCCGGGAATGGTTCTTGAAGAGCTGAACTGATTTTCCTTCGAAGAAGAACATCAAAAACTTGGTCCATAATAATTCATATTTTCTGATATTCGACTTTAAAATTTACACCTTATCTGGAGCTATAAAAACAAACAAACCTTCTGTCAACACATAACACTAACCGTGTACTGGAAATCGCCGTGTACTGGAAATCGCCTTGAGCGATCTGCTCATTATTACAACACTGCTTGATTCACATGTCAAAAATAAGTAACTGCCCATCTGATTGATGTGTGAAAAAAAATCAAAACTGCTAACATATTTACCCTAAGTATTGGGACACTTTAACGCCTTACCATACTGGTCCTAAAATTTAAACATGTCTACTTTTATTTTACTACATCTTGATTCATCTTTTGTTTGTTTGTGTTGAGGTTTTACGGCCCAGTCAACCCAATGGGGTCATGTCGAGTGCGGTCAGTTTACCTAACCACACATTTACTGGGCAGGCATAGTCCTCTAAGCGGTTAACCAGTATTGTGCACATTCTTTCGCCAGAAACTGACAACTGCCCTTCTTGAACCAGCGGAAGGGAGAGAATGACCGTAGAAAATATTTCATGATCAATCACCACGAAAGAATGTTGCCGACCTCGAAGGGGGTTGAACCCGCGACCTCCTGGTCTCTAGTGGGACGGTGCATCCAAATGAGCCACTGAGGCCGGCAATTCATCTTTTATATTGCTGGATGAGTGGTAGACAGTATAGATCTGAATCAGAAACCAGGCATTTTGCTCAGGCCTGTCTGTCCCGACATTTGGGGTTATTGCAATAAGTATAAAAGGGACAGCGCTTCATACCTACTTGGTCACACATTACAACAATAAAAGATGTTTTTCGTGCTGTTGTTAATTTGTTTATTTAATTTTAAAAGATCTCTTTAACAAACTCCATTCTAATTTTAACGTGCTCAACCTGCCAAAGTCAGATGTGCTGGGCCCTGAAGCGACACTAGGGTGCAACACTAAATTTTTTTTTTCTGGTCTGTAGAAAGAAAAAACACAATACGAACAATGCGAACACAAAAAAAAATGTGATTTGCCAAGATGTAAAGTGATTCTGGTTGTTTCCCTTCTGCGCTCTTCACCGAGTGCTTGGTTGTTGAGAAAGTATATTAAATCTTGCATGTCTGATAATATTGAACTATACTGCTGTGTATAATCATGATACTTATGCGCATGTAAGTTCAGCAAGAGTAAGCAATGTTGGTATGTCAGTTATTATGCTAATAATACAGCTGCATCTGCTTTTGGAAATTGCAATACAGAAATTCTTTAACAAGGTTAAGAAAAATACTCCACGCCTTAAACTCCATAAATGGTGTCGAAAATGACTCAGTAAACTCCACAAATGTGGCCAAAAATGACTGGACCAGTTGGCAATTTTCAGTTTCTCAAGCCCTGCCTTAAATTATTATCATACTTATCCTAAAAACTTGAAAATGTCCATTTTACTATCTGTGGATGTTTCTGAAAACCAATGGATGAGTGAGAAACAATGTACCATAATAACTCTAAGTACTGGGATACCTTATCTACTTACCATATTTGTCCTAAAATTTGAAATAGTCCATTCTTGATTTGTCTAAAATATTGCTGTATATATGACAATCAGTGCAGACCCTGATCAGATGCCACATTTTGCGGCATCTGATCTGGGTCTACAATGTTTGCAAAGGCCTATCTGTCCCAATAGGGTTATTATGGTAGACCCTGATCAGATGCCACATTTTGTGGAATCTCATCTAGATGTGTACTGTTTGCTGTAGGCTGTCTGTCTGAATACTTAAGGTAACTACAGTGGGCAAATAACTTACCTGAACAAAATTTCATAAAATCAGTGATGAAGGACTGTTTATCTTCCAAAAATCTTTCCCCTCCATGAGACCCTGTGACGTATGAGTACTCACTACCTTTACAAATGATCACCACCAAACTTTCATAGCTGTGTTCTTCCAGCTTTTCACACTGAAACAAAATTATTAATTTCAAGTTGTCTTAAAATGGATATGTAGATATATGCCAGGGAAAATGTTTTTATATGTATAATGATTTATTCTTTTACATCCCTTCCAATAGTATTTAACCCTTGCCTTGCTGAATAAATTAAGATGCCATACCCACTTCTAATTTCCAGCCAATCAGATTACTTGATCTGGGTTTTTGATAGAAATTCACATATTTAATGACAAACAGTGCAGATCCAGATCAGTTGGCTTCTTCAGAAGCCAACTGATCTGAAGCTACACTGTTTGCTAAGACAGGGCATGACGTGTTCAGCAAGAGAAGGGTTAAGTCATATTGAGACGATGGAAGGTGACAATGAAAGGCTCTGTGTAATGAAGAGCTGTACAGTCATGAGCTGAATTCTGCCGCCAGCAGATTTCAAACCCGGGACCTCATGATCAGAAGTCAAAAGCACTAATTTGGCCACCTGGACACATACACTTTGTGTTTTTTTACTTGGTGCCAGGGGCCCATTTAACTGGTAAAAAATGCATGTTCTATTCTACCAAGCCACTACAATTTCTTAAGTTTCTTTTCTAATGACAGACATATTACATTGGTAGTTATCCTCACGCTTTAGCAATGGGGATATCGTAAATGCCACTGTCCATCTGTCACACGTACATACTATCTACTCCTAAACCACTAGGCAGAATTTAACCAAACAAGTTACATGACTTCCCCAATGGTAAGGGTGTGTGAGAGCAACATTATTTTCTCCATGTGACCTTCGCATGGGGACCTGTAATGAAAGTGCGGGATTTTTGCCATAATGCATGCCATCGACTGCCTGATCTAGTTTGTTTTTGTTATTAACCCATTTTAGTCTGATGACCCCCAAAAGGGTGACTGGCAAACAGTGCAGACCCAGATCAGCTGCTGTAAAATGAGGCATCTGATCAGGGTCTCCACCATTTAGAAAAAAATTAGCCGTTTTTCTTAAGAAATATCTAAATTACATCAGACTGAAATTGGACTCTTCCAATACATAGTATGGGGGAGTTTATTCAGTATAAAAAGGGGTTAACAAATGGGAGTGTCTAAAAGATGCCTTTTAATAAGTACAGCAATAAACATTGCTCCAAACAAAAGGAGTACTTGTCACCTCCGCAGATATTTTGTTTGCTATTTCTGCACCAAAACATATCTTGTGGGCACTCGCTGACACTGAGGCAATTCTAAAGAGTAACAACAGTGAGATAATTCTTATGAGTACCAATAAAATATATTCTGGTTAAAAAATAACAATAATCATCATAAACTGCGATACAACATTTGAAAATGTACCTTCTGACAAGTGTGCCCAATGGACACTCAAATAAGCTAGTGCATCCATGCAGTGTGATCAGAGTCTTTCATGTCTGCATGAAGAAACTTTGCATTCTCGGCTATCCAAAATGTGCTGAAGATTCTGATCAGACTGCATGACTGTGCAGGCAGATCTGTATCTTTGCTGGGCATATAAGTCAGAAGGTATGATTTCTGAGGTTCTGATTCAATTACAAACCTCAGTTACTATATTTACCTTCATATTCAGTACTATTGGGACAACAGGCCTGAGCAAACAGTGTAGTCCCAAATTAGACACTGCATGAAGTGGCCTTTGATCAGAGTCTACACAGTTTGCCTCTCATCCAGCAATCTTAACCCTTGTCCTGCTGAACAGGGATATACCCTGCCTTTGCAAACAGTGTAGATCCAGATCAGTTGGCTTCTTCAGAAGCCAACTGATCTGGATCTGCACTGTTTGTCATTAGTTTTTTTTTAATTTGTATCAACAACTTGGATCAAGTGATCTGATTGGCTGAAAATTAGAAGTGGGCATGGCATCTTCATATATTCAGCATGACAAGGGTTAAGACATATCAACAAGTAGTAAAAGAGCAGTCTTGTACCTTAAGCAGTTGTGCCTAGGCAGTGTTTTACCTAGGCACAACTGCTTAAAGTAGACTTTTAGCTCTTATGAACTTTTTTCAAAGGGCCATTTCTGATGTTTTAAAGGGTCTTCAGTACATGAAATATACACAGAATTGTTTGATATCTGACTGAGGAACACCTGGGCTCCATTTTCAATGTTGAACTTAGGCATGGATCCCTCTAGGTACAACACTGGAAGGGGCTTGTTAAAAGGTTTATGACAAGTATGGTAAGGACAAAGAGGTCAAGGTGTCCCATATGGTATTGTAATTACAGAATAACCCTATCATATCAGGTTACCATACCATGACTAAGCTGACACTCTGACACTAAGCAAATAAAACTCAACTATTCATAAAATGTGTTATCAGATAGTCCTTATTTTTACAAAGGATGAGACTACATATTTATGTTCTTTGATAAGAGAACATCTATGAGCAGGGCTGTGCAAGAACCATGCATGACTTTCCAACTTGTCCCATTTCCCTGAGCACAAAAAAAAAGAAGTTCCAATTTACTTGTCCTGGGGCAAAGACTTCATAGCTCTAGCTAAGAAGAGTATCCAGATTATGAGATATATTCTATTCTTTTTTTCATGGAATAAAACATATATTATGGGTACTTTTTAGAAGTGCCTCACCAAAGCACTTCCCATGAGTGGCCACAACATACATATGTTTTCTTCGGAAAGAAGAAAAATGTCAATTTTCAGCATAGCTCTTGGTAAGGCGCTTTTTTCAACCAAAAAGTATCTATATTTTTCTTGTTTCTCAATGAAAACATATGTTGTGAGTACTCATTAGAAGTGCCTTGGGGAGACTCTTCTAATGAGTACCACAACATATGTTTTCGTTGAGAAATAAGAAAACTATTTACCTGATACCCACTCTTAACTAGACCTATGTTTCAGGCAAGTAAATGTTGGTTGGACAAGTGGATTTTGATTTGCTTGTCCATGGACAAGTAATAAATTTTGATAATTCCGCAACCCTGTGTACAAGTTTACCCTTAAGGATGCTGAGCAAGTTCTTATATTTCCAGAGTATGCATTTTTTTTTATCATTATGAAAACACGCCTATTTAAATATATTGAAAATTTTACAACCGAAAAAGGAAAAATTTTTTATAAAAAAAATCTTGATATTTTTCATATTTCTGCTCAAACATAGATTGTGGGTACTCATTGGAACTGCCTCAGTGAGGCAGTTCTAATGAGTATCCACAATCTCTGTTTTTGAGCAGAAGTAAGAAAAATAATGTACACCCCTGTAAACCCCAGTTTTACAATATAAAAGTGGGGTTTAATGGGGTCAAAATTATATAGGCGTGTTTTCTTGATGTTATCAAAAGTATTTATGTTTTATCTTATTTCTCAGCAAAATGACATGTTGTACGTACTCATTAAAAGCACCTCACTTTTTCAAACAAGTAGACAAGGGTGGGGCTCCATGTGGTCTAAGATAACAAAAATCACTATATCTAGCTAAAAAGTGCTTCAACAGGTCAAATTTAAACTCCTATTTTACTCTGCTAAAGATGAAATCTATGATAAGAAAGGGTACATACAATCATATTATACTGGTCACAGTTAACCCTTGTTCTGCTGAATAAATTAAGATGCCATGCCCATTTCTAATTTTCAGCCGATCAGATTACTCGATCCAGATTGCTGATATAAATTCATATATTTAATGGCAAGCAGTGCAGATCCAGATCAGTTGGCTTCTTGTTTGCAAAGTCAGGGTATATCCGGGTTCAGCAGGATAAGGGTTAAGATTGTCTGGGAGTGGCAGTAAAGATATAGTCAGTAACTGTCAAATCGACCATTTCATCAGGAGTTTCGAAAGAGTTACTTTTGCATGCTTTACGTGAGCAGAATATGTGCATATAACTATGTCCTCTGAAAATGATGCCCATGTATATTTCATATTTTCGATATACCTGTATAAGATAAATGAGGGTCTTCATGGGCATAATTAATAACAAAACAGCCTTTTAATTTAATCAGTATCAGTAAAGACATGTTTAAAATCTCATTACATTCTACAACTTTGGCTTTAATTGTTCAATTTAAGCCCCCACCCTGCCATAAAAAAGTGCCAATAAAAAAAATTGGGAAATAAAATTATGAATCTATTATCAATTTGAGAAAATGGAAACACATCTCTTATCAACAAACCCCACTAACATCCTCATATATGTGAGATTTTTACAGAAGAACAATTATGCAGTCATAACTGAGCCATGTATCTTTGCAACAAATGTGGAGAGCCAAGGCAAAGATCAGACTGTGCATAACTGCAGTCCAATCAAGGCTCTCACTGTCCACTGACAAAAGTATTGGAAGCTGTAGAATGTATCTAAGGTGGACAATTACCCTGATGAGACTGTGCAGATAGGCAGCAGATTTGGAACCATGCTTTATCACATAGTAGCCTAAATTGTCAATATTCAGCATGAAATATCTCGCGATGTAGATGATCTACATGCATGAAAATGTGATAAATTAGTTATACCATGGTTCTGCACATGAACATGTGATAATGCACTCACTCACACTTGTGCATTATGGCATCGTACATGCACACGAACCATGGTATAACTAAGACTTAGACCCATTTTAGGCTGACATGGCCAGTATAACTGTCATGGGTTGACCAGGTAGCCAAAAGAAGGAGGATTTATTTCCATTCTGCTTCTCTTCTGATATCTGACTGGTTGAACAGAGTGTTTTCATCCAGATGGTTATTGAGCTGTTTTATCCACTCGATTCACCATCAATGTCCCTTTTGTATCAAAGCAATCTTCAAACATACATTTGTAAGGTCAATGCATGTACCATTAAGGGCATACAACATTACTAACTTGCATGTCCAATTGCATGGTTCATTGCATTTGCCTCCATGCTTTTGTATGGTAAATTTTATACTTCAACATTATCTTGCCATTGCACCATATTGATGTTAGAGTGAAAATGCATTACATATATATTTTCAGATATGTGTTGTTTTGATATTTCGAAAGATTGTTTGGTCAATTAGTGTAAGTTTTTAAATTTAATACTATACAAGTTTAGCAGTATTAATTCTTTAATTAAGATGTGTATATGAAGCTGTAAGATAATCAATTTGGGCATTTGTTAGCAAAGTCCATACCAGAGCTATTTACATAATCCATTGTCCAATTTCCTAACTGCCATTTTCTGTCATTGGTATATTATATTGTATTACTTTGTATTATACTGTGGTGTTTGCCTCTTAGCTTTTGTACGATTTTAGTTTTATACTTCAGTGTTTTGTCATTGCATCATATTGGTGTTATAGTGAAAATGTATTACATATATATAATATTTTCAGTGAACCAAAAAATCCTCATTAGTCCTGTAGAATCTGTATATTCTCAATGAGAATCCAAAAGGCAGTAATATAACCCTGTCTTCTTTTTTGCTAAAAGAATATTCTGTGGGCATGTGCCAACTTAAGTAACAGTAAACACCCACATAATCTTAACAGCAATGACTATACCAACAGAATTTCGGAAATGTTATCCTATTTTCAGCAGGAGGAAAAAAAACAGGCACACTTTTAAAATGTTTCCACTAATACATGTATGCAAATTCAGCAGTTAAAGGGAACTGTATAATACACTTTCAAGGGAGGCAACTGTAAATTCCTTTTGCCCGTCTGAAAAGGCTCCCTCAGTTCTTTCCTTTTACATTACACACCTTCATAGAAGGGACAAGTGTAAGAAAGCAAACAGCATCATGAAAACATGTCTATATAATTCTGACCCCCTTAAACCCCACTTTTATATAGTAAAACTTGGGTATACATTAAAACTAGGGTTTACAAAGGTATACATTATTTTTCTGATTTTTGCTCAAAAACGTAGATTGTTGGTACTCGTTCGAAACGCCTCACCGAGACAGTTCTAACGAGTACCCACAATCTATGTTTTAAGCTGAAATATGAAAAATATGAGATTTTTTTATTTGAAAATTTCATTTTTCGGTGGTAAAAAAAGTTCTCTTCCATGGCAGAAGTGTTGGAAAGTCTGCCAAATGTATCAAGTCTCGTAAAGGGTTAAAAATTATAAGAGCAACAGTAACTTACTGCAATCTTAATATCATCTTGCAACCTCTGCACATACATCGGTTCAACAAAAGTGCCCATAGTCATTTATACACAAACCTCAGTCATTTATGTGTAAATCTCAGTTTCCTGAAATTATAAATTGAGTAACATTGTAAGAAGAAAACAGTACCTGTACATTGGCATGTAAGTCCCAGATCAGCCTTTAACCCTTAAAGTGCTTAGCACAACTGCAGGATGCAGGAATGTAAAATTCCACTCGCCTGCTCACATTTGCAAGTAAATTTTAAGGCAGGGCGAGTGAGATTTTCAGAACTTTCTTCACTTTTTCTTCATTTTTAGCATCTAATTGAAAAATTTAGACCATAAGGACAAGTAAGTTTTGAGGGAATTTTACACCTCTGGCGCCACGCCAGCAGATGGCATTTTGAATCTTTGATTATTATTATTATTAATTTTCAGAGAAAATGAGACTCAACATTTCATTTGAATCATTTGCTTGGCAGACAATTTACATGAACTTTCAAGCCCTATTTTCTTTGAAATATAATTTAAAAAATATATAGCATGACCTGCTACAATTCTGTTTAGTGCTTTAAGGGTTAAATCCACACATTCTAACAAGGGCCTCTGGTCTTTACGTACAGACATGATACGTGCTGCTGTATAGCCAACCATACAGCTCTGGGCAGTGGCACTTTATTCAGCCAAAAAGTGTTCACATTTTTCTCATTTCTCCATGAGAAGATATGTTGTGGATACTCATTAGAAGCTCCTCAAAACCGTACATGTACTCCTACTAAGTACCTATTTGTATTTTTGAGGAGAAATAAGAAAAACTGTCTATCTGGATACCCCTCTTACTCTTACCTAGAACTATGCATTTGACCTCTTTACCAAAGTCTCTACTGGATAGCAAACAGACAATATATGAAAAAAAGTTCCTCCCCACTCCTTCCCAGTTTGTAATATTGTCTGTTTGAGTTGGAGTTGTATGGCCTAGTCAACACTGTTAAGATCATTTTGACTTGGTCAGTTAACCTACTCACACTTTTCCTGGGCAGACTTGGTCCTCTAGGTGGTTAACCAGTACTTGTGCACATACATTTGACAGTAACTGACAACTGCCCTTCTTGAATTCTTCTGAATCAATGGACAAGGAAGAATGACTGTAAAAATGACTTCCTGATCATTCTCCAAGAAAATTATGCAGCCGAACTAGGATTCAGCTTGTATCCCCTTGATCTGCAGTCAGATGCACTACCGACTGCTCTCTCTGACTATGGCGCCGGGCCCAGTTTGTAATTTACATGTATAGCCATGTAGCCTAATTATGTGCATCTGCCAATTCGGTGCACTTAATTTTTTTCTCCAGTCAATTTGAAACCTTTGGTTTGAGGGTTTACTGATGTAACATATCACAAGAGGACCATGATGGTCCTATATCGCTCACCTGAGCAAACAGCTTTGCAAACTTTGATCATGAAATATTTTCTATGGTCATTCTCTCCCTTCCGCTGATTCAAGAAGGGCAGTTGTCAGTTTCTGGCGAAAGAATGTGCACATTACTGGTTAACCGCTTGGAGGACTAAGCCTGCCCAGTAAACGTGTGGTTAGGTAAACTGACCGCGCTCGACATGACCCCATTGGGTTGACTGGGCCGCAAAACCTCAACACAAAGCTTTGCAAACTTATTGTTGAAGTTTCAGCCAAGTTCACTGCTCTAAGATTTTTGTATAAATTTTATAGCCCTACTCCCGAGCGGCTATGTTTTTTCATGCATCATGACTGCTGGAACTGAATCTTGAAAGAAGGTCACCAAAGGAACAATTCTGCCAAGTTATATTGAAATTGGTCCAGTGGTTTCTGACAAAAAGATTTTTGAAGTGTTTTATATAGCTATATAGGAAAAATAAGCCCCACCCCCTAACGGCCATATTTTTTGATGAATCATGACAGCTTGAATAAACTTGGTAGAGTGCCACCAAAGGAACATTCCTGCAAGTTATACTGAAATCGGTTCAGTGGTTTCTGACAAGAAGATTTCTAAAGTTTTCTATTTAGATATATAGGGAAAATAAGCCCCACCCCTAGCAGCCATGTTTTTTGCCGAATCATGATTGCTTGAACAATCTTGGCACAGGGTCACCAAAGCAACATTCATGCCAAGTAATATTGAAATCGATCAGGTGGTTTCTGAAAAGAAGAATTTTAAAATTTTCTGTACAGATATATACGGAAAATAAGCCCCGCCCCCTGGTGGCCATGTTTTTTTACGTATCATGAGGGCTTGAACAATCTTGGTACTGGGTCACCAAAGCAACATTCCTGCCAAGTTACAATGAACTCGACCCAACGGTTTCTTACGAGAAGATTTTTAAAGTTTTCTATATAGATATATAGGGAAAATATGCCCCGCGCCCTAGCGGCCATGTTTTTTGACGAATCATGCCGGCTTGAACAATCTTGGTAGAGGGTCACCAAAGAAACATTCCTGCTAAGTTATATTGAAATTGGTCCATTGGTTTCTGACAAGAAAATTTTTAAACTTTTCTATATAGATATATAGGGAAAAATAAGCCTTACCCCTTGGCGGCCATGTTTTTTGATGAATCATGATAACTTAAACAATCTTGGTAGAGGGTCAACAAGGAAACATTTCTGTCAAGTTATAATGAAATCAGTCCAGTGGTTTCTGACAAGAAGATTTTTAAAGTTTTCTATTTAGATACATAGGGAAAATAAGCCCCGCCCCCTGGCGGCCATGTTTTTTGACGAATCCAAATGGCTTGAACAATCTTGGTAGAGGGTCACCAAAGAAACATTTCTGCAAAATTATATTGAAATCGGTCCATTGGTTTCTGACAAGAAGATTTTTAAAGTTTTCTATATAGATATATAGGAGAAATAAGCCCCACCCCCTGGTGGCCATGTTTTTTGACGAATCCAAATGGCTTGAACAATCTTGGTAGAGGATCATCAAAGGAACATTTCTGCAAAATTATATTGTAATCAGTCGAGTGGTTTCTGACAAGAAGATTTTTAAAGTTTTCTATATAGAAACATAGGGAAAATAAGCCCCGCCCCCTCGCGGCCATGTTATTTGACGAATCCAAATGGCTTGAACAATCTTGGTAGAGGATTACCAAAGGAACATTTCTGCAAAATTATATTGAAATCGGTCCAGTGGTTTCTGACAAGAAGATTTTTAAAGTTTTCTATATAGATACATAGGGAAAATAAGCCCCGCCCCCTGGCGGCCATGTTATTTGACGAATCCAAATGGCTTGAACAATCTTGGTAGAGGATCACAAAAGGAACATTTCTGCAAAATTATATTGAAACCGGTCAAGTGGTTTCTGACAAGAAGATTTTTAAAGTTTTCTATATAGATATAGGGAAAATAAGCCCCGCCCCCTGACGGCCAAGTTTTTTGACAAATCCACATGGCTTGAACAATCTTGGTAGAAGATCATCAAAGTAACATTCCTGCAAAATTATACTGAAATCGGTCCAGTGGTTTCTGACAAGAAGATTTTTAAAGTTTTCTATATAGATATATAGGGAAAATAAGCCCCGCCCCCTGGCGGCCATGTTTTTTGACGAATCCAAATGGCTTGAACAATCTTGGTAGAGGATCACCAAAGGAACATTCTGCAAAATTATATTGAAATCTGTTCATTGGATTCTGACAAGAAGATTTTTAAAATTTTCTATATTGATATATAGGGAAAATAAGCCCCGCCCCCTGGCGGCCATGTTTTTTGACGAATCCAAATGGCTTGAACAATCTTGGTAGAGGATCACCAAAGGAACATTTCTGCAAAATTATATTGAAATCTGTCCAGTGGTTTCTGACAAGAAGATTTTTTAAGTTTTTAGTTAAAAAATCTATTTTTAGCTCCTGTGACCTAGATATGCAATGGACCGGAACCATTTGAACAACTTTGAATGAGGACTGGTCCAACCAAGGATCATTCCTGTGAAGTTTGGTCAAAATCCAATCACTGGTTCAGGAGGAGATGTTGTTTAAAGATTGTGAACGGACGGACGGACAGACGGACGAAGACGACGACGGACGGTGAGTGATCACAATACCTCACCTTGAGCAGCTAAAAAAGTACATGGGAATACAATGTAATATTTTTAATAAAAAATTGGAATTTATGCCTAAACATATCAAGGAAAATGCTGTTTTCACTATCAACAAATGCACCTTTTCCTCTATCGTGGCATTTAAAAGACCATATATCATTGATAGTGATGCAAAAGTTCAGGTCTTATTTTGAATTGATCAGCAATCATTAAAAGATTATCAAATTTCTATCATTCTCCCCACATTCAAGGCAATGGACTAAATTGAAAAAGGTGTGCAGAATTAGCAGACATTTTTGATAACCCCAAAACACAGAGATAATGAAGTTTGGAACTCATAATTTATTTATTTTGCTAAAAATAATTACTAAAACTATATCTGTTACAAAAAAAAAAAAAAAAAAAAAATGACCAGCCATTACTATGATATAAATAAACAGTGATTGTGCTTCAGCTAAACTTGTTTAATGAATTCCAGCTTAAGTGTGAGAATTAGCCTACAGCACTGTACAATGTAGTATTTATAAAATGACTAAAAAAGATGCTATTACAGTTTTACAAGAGTTCAGCAAATGTGCATAGTTCTACTGATCATAATTTGGCTGCAGCAAAGACTATTTGTAGGTGCAACCTATTTTCTATTGTTAAATTTCTCATCAAGAGCTTTGATTTGACACCAAAAATGACCACATTTGGGGGTTAATCCCTAATGATCCCTTCTGATGGTGGGTTTAAGCCTGGGTGTTGATTTTGTTTTGTTTGTTTGTGTTGAGGTTTTATGGCCCAGTCAACCTAATGGGGTCATGTCAAGTGCGGTCAGTTTACCTAACCATACATTTACTGGGCAGGCTTAGACCTCTAAGCGGGTAACCAGTATTGCAGGCGTCATCCTAGAGGGCAGTTTGGGAGAAAGTCTCCCTAAGCTGGCTGACCTCTCCCTATCTTGAGCTGAGGGAGATTTGAAAATGTATATAATGTATAGGGAAATCCAAAATTTGGACCAAAACTTCTCCCTGAAATCCTATAATTGTCGCAAAACTTCTCCCTCTCTGAAAGGTCCAGGATGACTCCTGGTATTGTGTACATTCTTTTACCAGAAACTGACAAATGTCCTTCTTGAATCAGCGGAAGGGAGAGAATGAACGTAGAAAATATTTCATGACCACAAAAGAATGCTGCCGACCTTGGCGGGGGTCTAACCCACGACCTGGTCTCCAGTCGGAGGTGCATCCAACTGAGTCACCGAAGCCGGCTGTTTTGTTTTTTTTTTGGATTTCAGTCACTTTTTTTAACAATCTTTCAGTAATATTCTGACAGTGTCTGACCACAAGAGCTTGCCATCTCATTAGAACTATGATAAAATCGTAAGAAAGCCCAAAAATCGAGGTTTGCTATGTAAGGCCATGCTCCATTCCACATAATACTCAAAAGAGGGTGTTGTAAAAAAAGATAGATAGAGGTTGGAGGGCCTTCCTCATAACAAAACAAGCAACGCATATTTCCTCTAAAAGGATCCGTTTTGTTTATCCACCGAGTCTGCGTGTATAGCAGCGGGCAAGTTACGTCTGTTTGGGCGTATGGTGTATTATTCATAACATTGACAGTTTTCACATCTTGTATTTACCTCCCTTGGTTTCTGGTTTGTTGGATGTATCGATATTTTAAACATTCCAAGGCCATAAACATTTGCATTACAGTTATATTTCCATCTTGTATGGCAGATATATTGTTTGCTTTGTTCCAGTCGGTACCTTAGTGAATACCAGTTATTTCGCGAATTTTTAACCGGTTGTATTATCTATTTCCAGTTGGTCTCTTTACCAAAGCACCGGTAACTGTCGTATTGTAATCTCTGGACTGGAGCTAATTTATTGGTATTAATAGTTAGATCTGCTGTGCTTTAGACATCCTTTGGAAAGCCGGTTTTCGCTTTGCTTTTTATTCTAAATTAAAACGAGCTGTTCTGGTTGACTATATCCTGTCAGAAACCATTTGTCTTTCCTGTTCTTATGCTTTGTATGTGGAATGAAATACATTGATTTTGTCCATAATTCTTATAGCCACCATTTATAAGTAGGCTAATCTCAAGTGATCTCCTTGCGCTGTGCCAGTGGGGGTTTCGGATGCCCTGGTACCGCCACGGAGGCTAGAATGGACAGGAGAGAAGAGTTCTTACTTTCTGTTTTTTTTTTTTTTGTTTTTTTTTTTTTTTTTTTGTTTTTTTTTGTTTTTTTATCTGTTCTATCTGTCCTGTTTCTCCTGCTTTTTCTTTTCTTTAGTCGCACCACCCCGCGCTATAATAGCCAAGGCTGACGGACAGCGCGTATAGCATAGATTATATGTAGATCATACTACCCATTCATACTACCCTGGACAGATGGATGTTTGGAGTTATGATTTAAAGACGTACGGACGTCCTGACGAGCGGAAGGATGGACGGACGAATGGATGGATGAAAGGATAGATTGTTTGGTGTCAAAGTGAATGGGTTTATAAAGGCGGACGAATGAACAAATGAGGGCGGATGGATAGATAGATAGATAGATAGATAGATAGATAGATAGTCTTTCATCCTTATTTTAATAATTTAAGATAAAATCGACTCTCGTTATCTCGAATTCCAAGGGACTCTCTGAAATAATTCGAGATATCCGTACTTCGACATATCAGAATTTCAGAATTGAGGAAAAACTAATTCGATTAACCACATTTAACAAATATATGTGTAACTGGACTCTTGAAATTAGAGATATATTGAAAATATTGTGGAAAAGAGGAGAAACTGCTCCTTAGGAGCAATTTCTCCTCTTTTCCACAATATTTTTTACATGTTCTTAGATTATCATGTTTAGGCAGGGACCAGATTTTCACTTCGAGATAAGCGGTTATTCGAGATAAGCGAGTTCGAGATAGCGAGAGTCAACTGTATTAATAAAAAGCGGCAATCATTATTGATGTACACGTTTGTTTTGACAGTTGGTAATCAATTTATCAAGATGAGAAAACTCATGCCTGTTCATTAAAGGTAGGTCTTTAATCTTTAGTGATAATCCAGACAGTTATCAATTAACTGGTGTGATACTTGTTCGTTCGTCTGTCATTGCTGACAATGACCAATCCTAATCAACTATGTGATGTGTTCTTATTTGTGTGTTCTAAGATGGCTGATAAGACCAATCTTAGCTCTAAACTGCCTGTTGCAGATAGAACAAAAGAGGTCTGAGGAAGAAAGCTCTGTTGGTGATGCCTTAGCTCTGGCTTTCCGCTGTGCACGTTTCTGCTCGGCTTCACTGATTCTTTTTGCTTCGTATTCACCAGCTCCCCTTTTTATGAGGCCTCGCCACTTTGTACGATCCTGTGCAATCTGTTCCAATGACTCTGTTGGTATGTTGAAGTCTTTAAGGGAGGCTTTGAGGGTGTCCTTGTATCGCTTCTTCTGACCATAATGGGAGCGTTTTCCTACTTGAAGTTCTCCATAGAGGATTTTCTTTGGCAATTCTGGTAACATGGCCTGCCCATCTTAACTGTGCCAATTTCAGAAGAGTATGTACACTCTGCATCCCTGCCCTTTTCAGGACTTCTGTGTCTGGTATCCTGTCTTGCCAGAAGTTTTCTAAGACAGCTTGTATGGAAGTGGTTCGGTCTTTTGGCATGCCGTTGGTAAACTGTCCAAGTTTCGCATGCGTATAATAGTGTTGGCAGCACTACCTATCTATATACTTTCAGCTTTGTGTCAAGTCTGATTCCACTTCGGTCCCAAATACTTCCACGTAGCCGGCCAAATGCTGCACTAGCTTTGGCAATTCTAGCATTGACTTCATCATCAATGTGCACAACTCTAGACAATGTGCTTCCAAGGTAGGTGAACTTGTCTAGCACTTGCAGTAGTTGACCTTTCACTGTGATGGTAGGCTCCTTGGAATGCTTTCCAGGTGCTGGCTGATATACTACCTCAGTCTTTTTGATGCTGATTGTGAGATCATAACTGTCACAGCCTTTTTTCTCAGCCAGGAGTCTTGCATGTCTCTGAGTCTCGTCTGAACTGTCTTGCATATGTTTGAATAGGCAGTTGCTAGATACTGAGCTGGTATTTCTGAGGTAAAAAAAGTAAGAGAAAAGTCCAGGGAGTGCCACAATCACAAACCGCAGCCCTTCCCAGACCCCAAGAAGAAGAGGAAACCGACAAATCTAAACAAACACAAACCGAACAAACGTACGAAAAGTACTAAGATTAGCTCTCTCTTCCCCAAGCGAGGTAATCGCAATACTAAAAGGACTGAAAAACACAAGAACAAAATGACACACGGAAAGACATACAACAAATCGCCTCGTAGAATAAACCACAAAGCAACAAGGAGTAAGACTAACACCGGACCACCGCCTTAGAACGGTCGGTAGAGCAAACCACCGGGGAGAGGGTCGGGGGGGGGGGGTCGGGTTAAAGCACTTTTACAGCTAGCTAACTTCACCCTGGGTCCCGATGCTACTCTTAATACATAAATACATAAAAATTCGGTTCGCATAAAGGCTCCCAACTCAGTCAATGCATCAAAGCGAAAACATAAAAATCAAATTAATCACTATAATAAACAAAGACGAGTACTCATGGCTAATTCTACTGTATTCCAGAGTAAATGAAAACCAATAGTTGAACCACGGCGGGCCAAGCCAAAGACATATCGTCAAGCCCCAACCCACTGGTTAAAGTTTTACGAAGAGGCCATCATTGAGTCTGAGGCCCGAACCGCCGTCGTGCAATTAAAGAGTGAAGCATAGCCATCAACAATGATTGGGTTGACAACTAGGCATGCAGTCTGCCGCATAATATCCAGGCTATAGCGAATTCTTTTATAACGGTTAATAAGTTTTCTGAATTGCTCCGAAAAGTTAGATTTACCTATAATTTTTCTAAATCTGTACACTAAGTCACCGTAAAATTCGGGTTTTGATATACCTTGTTGCAGACGTGTTTTCAGACTGACGCTATATTTTTCTAACAAGGCACTATGTCTGCGATAAAATTTCGAAAACGCCTTACGAAGTTTAAAATAACGATAGCCCTGCCTATGAAGTTTGGCAGTAAGGGTTTATTACGGTAGTTAAAGTCATTAAGATTTGAAGAAGCTCTGGCGAATCTTATAAGTTGAGATATGTATACCCCATATTGGGTACGCCGGGGGACATCGCTATCCAGAAAAGGGAAATTGACTATATCAAAATCAAAATCGTCCCGTTTATCATAAATTTTGGTGGAAACTATACCATTAGATATACATAGATCCAAATCCAAAAAAGGTGCCTCGGTATCGGAAGAATTTGCTCTATTTAATTGGAGTTCTGTAGGGTATATCCGGTCCACCATTTGGTCAAAGTAAATATTGTCAATAGTTAATAAATCGTCAAGGTATCTTGAAGTTGAATTAAAAGCCTCAATAATGTCAGCCTGATTTTCACGTGAGAGAGACTTCATGAAATCTCTCTCATAACAAAAAAGAAACAAATCTGCAACAAGAGGAGCACAATTAGTTCACATCGGAATACCAACAGTTTGTCTATAAAGTTTAGTTCCGAATCTAATAAAAATATTATCCAAAAGATAAACAAGGGCATCACAGACTTTTTGACATGACCATAAATTGTGATTATTATATACATCAGAAGTGAAAAAAGCACATTCTTCGTTGCAAGCCAAATATTGGGTATTCTCCCGAATAAACGTTCGGTTAATTAAATCAGTAAGTTTATCTTTTATAAGATGATGAGGTAACGTAGTATACAGTGTAGAAAAATCATATGTAGACAATTTAGAAGCTTGAAAGTTTTTAGATTTAAATTTATTGAGAACATCATTAGAATTTTTAATTGGCCAAAAATAGTTAATTCCGTCCCTTTCGTAAACAGTATCATAGTATCTAATCCAATGTTTTTTAACAGCAGTAAGGCATGAAGTTAGCAGTTTGGACAAAACAGTAGTCGTACAAGAACTAGAATTAGCAATGAAACGTGCTTTATAAGGTCGTTTATGAAGTTTCGGTAACCAATATAACGTAGGAAGTCTGTCTTGTGTTTTTGGTGTTTCTCTTCAAGGATTCCCTGAATTTCTTTGTCATTCTCATCAAACCAATTTTGGTGTTTGCCAGATACTGGTCCTATGGAATCCATTGCTGAAGAGTGAACGATGTCTCTGAAGACTGTCCAGCTTACATCTACATCTTCTGAACTGTGTTCCAGTGCATCTAAACGGCTACAGAGATCGTTGACGAACGCTTGCCTCTTGCTGTCTTTTTCAGCTTGGAGACATCTAATTTCTTTGGCACCTTCTTGCCTTATGGTCGTCGTACAGGCTGAATGCGCAGGTTGAGTTTGCTGAAAACAAGCCTGTGGTCTGTCCAACAGTCTGCACCACACATAGTTTTAGTCACTCTGACATCCTGTCTGTCCTTCCTTCGCACTATGACATAGTCAATGAGATGCCAGTGTTTGGAGCGAGGGTGCATCCATGTTGTCTTTCTGCGAGTTGGTAGACGGAAGACTGTGTTGGTGATCAGTAATTCATGCTCTGCACACTTCCTTAAAACACTACATAAGACATTTAAGTTACTGCTTCTATATAGCTGTTAACAGAATCTGTGTAGCAATATCTAGGGTAGATGGAGCACTCAAGCCCTGGTCGGCAATCCATTTAGGAGTTGGCAACTCCAAACAAAAACCTGCATATTTGGATTTGCCTATTCCAGTTATGTAAAGTCTGCTTCGGCAGCTGGGGCGGAAGAAATCATTACTATGTGCGTGTTAATTAAAGGCGGTTCACATTAAATGTCAAGACAAATTTTCTCTGACAAAAAAATATGGGGTAAAGGTGTCCAAATACTTAGGATAAATACGATACTATATAGAGTGGTCTGGGAAGGGCTGCGGTTTGTGATTGTGGCACTCCCTGGACTTTTCTCTTACCTTTTTTGTTACATCGATATTGGTGAATATTGTCTCGAGTTGGGATATCAAAGGACCCTCGAGCTTATAGCTATAAATATTGATCTCTCGTTTCGCTTCTTATTCTGTATTTTTTTTTTTGTTGTTGTTGTTTAATGTGACGATGCAAATAGCGCGTTCTGTAACAGTGCAACACTGATATCATAAAGTGATATCATTTTTGCACTTGTAAACACATGTATTCCGACCAGGTGGCAACGTGATATTACTTTTGCACTATTGCTGTTTTACAGCGAATCTAGTCGTAAAAACAAATATATTTTTTAGCAAAAATCAGTTGTTTTGCTTATGACAGTAGTTTATATGATGTGGTGGTCTAGCGTGACGTCATATTTCGTGACGTCATATTCAATATGACAAATGAAAATAACGTCAACAATTTTGACGTCATACAACGTCAACATTCCACAATGGTAATAAAGTTTGAGATTGTTAACGGTCGACAAACATGTATTACTGAACTAAAGAAAGCATGCAATTTTGATATTGCCTGCTGGTATTGGGTTATATCGGCATCACTGTTCATCGTTTCTAATTATTGGACATCTATAGCGATATAATGATTATTGCCACGTGATGGGTAAACATGTTTTCAAGTATATGCAGAAGGTATGGATTCAGAGCATTTGAGTGATGAGCTCGTCAGGCTCAATGTCCTCCAATGATACATTCTGTAGCACCCAATGAATCTGTCAAGTTAACAGGAAGCAATTACCCTGATCGGACGGGTCTGCACTGTCAGCAGATGCCTGAAGACACTGATTCACATGGTGTGGCCCCCCATTACTTGATATGTTAAGTGGCATATCAAATACCTTGTTGCTTTGCGAAACGATCACAACATAATGCAATATGAGACCAAACAGATACAAAAGCGATTGATTAATTAAGATAAAATACACACACAAAAAAAGAAAAGAAATGTGCTATGAAGTTGAATAGCTGCAATTGTCAAGCGAGGTGAACACCATACAATGCTAGATAACGCTAAATAGAGACAAAACCGATGGTAATATATCCCAGAAAACACCTAATGGCCACGTCTCTCATAAGCGATGTAATCACAATGCAACGCTAGATAGGATATCTAAAACAAAGTAGACTTGTCAGAAAAAAGCTAAAAAAGACCTTACCAGACCTTATCAGCTATATCCAGACCTTACCCTATCAATCCCTACCTATGACACCACTAGACTCTTCACCAAATATCCAAATTATTGTTTATTCTATCAATCTTAACCTGGAGGGACTTAATAAAATCAGGACGAAACGACCCTCTAAAATTGGCCGAAACGACCCAGAGCCGAAATGACCCAGGCCGAAATGACCCAGGGCCAGAACATCTCGGGACCGAAACGACCCAGGACAGAAACGACCCGGTAGCTATTGGACTATAGAGGTAAAGACTAAATTCGTGAATATCGGACCCGAAGTGGGGGTGAGGTGTGAGGTGGGGGCGGAGGGGGGGGGGGGGGGGGGGGGAAGAGGGTGTGTGTGTGTGTGTGTGTATTTGGGGTGGCCATTGTCCATTTGCAGGTTTTTTTTTTTTTTTTTTTTTTTTTTTGTTTGTTTGTTGTTTTTTTGTCACTTTCAAAACTGTCTATTTTTGGGGTCTATCAAAATTCTCGTTTTTTTTTTTTTTTGTTTTTTTTGTCCCCCGACGTTAGGGGACTATTAAAATGGGTTCGTCCGCCCGTCTGTCCGTCCGTCCGTAGACACAATGAGATGGATAGCTTGTGGACGCAACTCCTCTTACAGTTTTTAACCGATCTTTTTTAAATTTGCAGGTGTTTTTGTCATGTTCTGAAGATGTGCATCTGGTTTTGGAGTTATCCTCCCGTTATTTTTTTATCAACTTTTTTTTCCACATTTTCGACTTAGTTTTCTTTGTTTTTGTTTTTTTTTTATTTTCAGGTCATATTACTATTAGAATAGATACCTTATTGGCGCAACTCCTAGGATTTTACATCGATAATTTTGAAACTATGCATATTTGGTCTACATGGTCTGTAGATGTGCATGTGGTTTTAGGGTTATCCTCCTGTTCTTTTTTATCGACTTTTTCTACTTTTTCGACTTAGTTTTTTCCAGGTTTGATTACTATTAGAATAGATACCTTGTGGGCGCAACACCGAGAGTTTTCCACCGATCATTTTGAAACTATGCGTACTTGTTCTATATCGTCTATAAATGTGCATGTGGTTTTGGGGTTATGGTCCCTTTATTTTATTTTATTTTATTTTCTACTTTTCGACTTAGTTTTTCAAGGTTCGATTAGTATTATAATAGATGCCTTGTGTGCGCAACTCCTCCTCGTCTGTAAATATGCATGTGGTTTTGGGATTATCGTCCCTTTATTTTTCATCATTTTTTTTCTACTTTTTCGACTTAGTTTTTCCATGTTCGATTAGTATAATCGATACTTTGTGGGCACAACTCCTCGTAGTTTTCCACCGATCATTTTGAAACTATGCATACTTGTTCTGCATAGTCTAAAGATGTGCATGTGGATTTGGGGTTATCCCCCTTTTATTTTTGTCAACTTTTTCTACTTTTTCGACTTAGTTTTTTCCAGGTCCAATTAGTATTAGAATAGATATCTTGTGGGCGCAACTCCTCTTAGACTTTTCCATTGATCATTTAGAAACTATGCATACTTTTTAACTTAGTTTTTTTTAGTTGTGACACGATGACACGGGTAACTTGTGGGCGCAAATCCTCTTACAGTTTTATACCAAACGTTTTGAAACTTTGCAGGTGTTTTTGTCATGGTCTGAAGATGTGCACGTGCTTTTAGGGTTATCCTCCCATCATTTTTTTATCAACTTTTCTTTCCACTTTTTCGACGTTTTTCAGGTCCCGATTAGTATCAGAATAGATACCTTGTGGGTGCAACTCATCCTACAGTTTTCCACCCATCATTTTTAAACTATGAATACTTGTTCTACATGATATGAAGATGTGCGTGTGGTTTTAGGATTATCCACCTATAATTTTTTTATCAACTTTTTCCACTCTTTTGACTTAGTTTTTTTTCCAGGTCCAATTAGTGTTAGAATAGATAGATACCTTGTGGGCGCAACTCCTCCTAGACTTTTCTACCAATCATTTTGAAACTATGCATATTTGTTCTACATGGTCTGAAGATGTGCGTGTGGTTTGGGGATTATCCTCCTATCATACGGATTTAAAATTCGCAACCATTTACTGGCAAAGCCATGACGTCGGGGGACGCTTGCCCGCAACGGGCTTTTATTTTTTATTCTATTTTATTTTTTTATCATTTATTTATTTATTTATTTTTCTTGGGGCAGAGTATTGTAAGAATCGGGGTTAGAGCCTTCTGTTGAACTGATAGTTGTTTTTATTTGGTTTTAACAGCTCTATTTCTGCTGTGCATCAGTTCAGTGCCATTAAAGTAAAAACGGAGCTACTAATGGAAACTGTTTAAAGCATTTATATAACTAACGCAATCATTATACAGTACTTAATCGTCGTAGCCGGCGTGGGTTCGAATCTCACTCAGCCCAGTGGTATTTCATATTTCTCCTTATACACTTTTTTCTGAAGTACTTGCATCAGTAATGATCCTGGGCCGGAATTCTTTGTTAAATTTGTTTAAATCTTTATATATATAGTACCCCCGCCCCCTCTGGGACTGGGAATATGACTGGAATACAGAAAAAAAAACTAAAATGGGACTCTCAAAAAAAAGGAGGAGAGACAGTAGACTGATTCTTTTGTACAAAGGTCTAAAGGGTGCTTCCAAAATTCCAACTGACGACCACCTCCCCCACCCCCACACCCCCACCCACCACCCACCCCCACAATATATATATATATTATATATATATATATATATATATATATATATATATATATATATATATATATATATATATATATATATATAGGCGCAGTAGAAATCATCACTCATTCACTTTTCAGACCCCAGCTTAGCCTGGCAATCAGGCCATGCATTTAAGTCATTCTAATAAACAAGGTACACAACTACAGTAAACCTATAGAAATATCTATTATTATTTGCCCCTTATCTAAAATACAGGATCAGACATTACTTGAGAACATTATATTAGTGTATATGTTTTGCAGTTTATTAGTGAATTAGTTTTATGAAACTGCTCTATTTAACAGACGGATACCAGTCTAACACCAGCTGCAAGAATTGACATTTACAACGGCTCATTTCTCCTCAAACAATCAGAGATTGGAATGCTCTTCCAGATTCGATTATTACCTCCTACTGAAGGTGCAGTAAGTAAGTAAGTAAGTTGGCTTTATTTAAAGAGGGTGACTCATTTGGCAATACCAATCTGCCATGAGGCCCTCTAAAACACATACAATACAAATTAATGAAACAAGAAATAAAATGCAATATATACAAGTATGAAAATGAGAGGATGATTAGTATGATACTGATTGAGCTAAAACATTGTATAACTTTAGCATCATTATGTTTAACTGTCAATTGTATTATATTTCAGTTATTCCATAACAATTTCTAGATATTGCATCAAGTACAAAATATGGACTTTTTTTTATATATATATACAGAAAATTGAAAGCGAGACTCATTAAAGAAAGACGCCTATTAGTATGCAATATTTACTCCAAATATTGTGACACCTTTAACTCCTTACGAGGGCGTGTCAATAAATAACCAGCCTATCCCATTTCCGATGGACCGAGACGGTCACGATTTTCATGCTTTGTTTTAATATATGTTTTATACATGGGTACAAAATTGCACACATATCGAGTCATTCTTTAATAAGATACTGAATGTCAAACATTGCTAGTGATGCAAAGGCATGCTTTTCCTCTAAAGTCGAATACCGTGCTGTAATTCGGTACTTGTATTTAAAAGTAAAACAGGCAAGGAAATACACGGCGAGTTAGCCCACCGTTTATGGGTCTTCTGCACCATCTTATGCTCAGGTTAAATTCTGGATAGGGGAATTCAAACGCGGTAAAACGTCTTTAGAAGATGAAGCCAGGTCTGGACGCCCACTGGATGCCACCGACGAAGAAATATGTAAGAAAGTTCGGGATCTGGTATACTCTGATAGGCGAATTCAGGTGGAAGAAATAGCGCAGGCATTAGGCATTTCACATGGTAGCGTTTCAACAATCTTACATGATCGTTTAGGTATGCGCAAGCTAACAGCCCGTTGGGTCCCCAAATCCCTCAGCGATGAGCAAATGGCAACCAGAGCATCAGTATGCAGCGCCTTGTTGAAGCGTTTTACGTCAAAATATGATTTTCTTTTGCGTCTGGTGACTGCAGATGGGGCGGGTTCATTATTATGAGCCAGAGAATAAAGCTCAGAGTTGTCAGTGGGTAGGGCCTGGGTCCCCGAGGCCAAAGACGTTCAAGACGCAATCATCTGCTGGCAAGGTGATGGCCACAATATTTTGGGATGCAAAAGGCGTTATTATGTTGGACTTTTTACCCAAGAGAAGTACAATAACTGGAGTGTACTATGCAAACTTGTTAGACCAGTTGAGAACCGCCATCCGTGAAATACGCCGAGGTAAACTCTCTAAAGGTGTTTTGCTACAACAGGACAACGCGAGAGTCCACACGTGCAAAGTTGCAATGGATGCTATAGAGCGAAACGGGTAGGAATTAATACCACATCCTGCCTAATCGCCTAACCTGGCTCCTATAGCGACTTCTTCCTATTCCCAAACTTGAAAAAGGATATCCGTGGACCATTTCCGGTCTGATGAAGAAGCCGTGACGGCAGTTGAGGTCAATGGAAAGGACCCTGACTTTTTTCAGTTCTGGGCTGATGGCACTTGAACACCGTTGGTATAAGTGCATCACACTAGAGGGCAATTACATCGAAAAATAAGAGGTGGATCTCAACCGGAAATAAGTTATTTCTGTGGCGTCTGATCTGGGTCCACACCGTTTCCTCAGATCTGTCTGTCCCAATATTAGGGTTTTTTACAGTAATTTTATAATCAATATATTGATATTGTGATGGCGGTGGAGGCGATTAAATAGTAATTCAATTTTTCATCCATGCTAAACATCTATTTACGAATGAATATATACAGTCAGCATTTTTAATTTCTAGTGGTATACTATTCCATATTATTGTACCAGAGTATGAAATACTATTTTTAAATAAATTAATGTTTGGTTTTGGTATAATAAAGTTTCTGTTGGATGCAGAGCGTAAATTGGAAGTCGTATCATTAGCATTAGTGTGCAAATCAATTAGGCAATCTTGTTTGCAATTTTGTACATTGTCTTAGCTTTTTGTAAAAATACATTTTCAATTTTCATCGAATGACAGTATTTTTGCAGAGGATGGTGTGGTTAGGTTTACCTCTCTGGTGAGAGCTAGGGACTAGCTTCCTATATCACAGGTCCTGATGAATGAATGTCATTAAGACGTGGACTCACCAGTGAAAACTCTGATTCCGTACCTAAATGAGGCGGTTCTAACGAGTACCCGCAGTCTATACTTGGAGCAGATATAAGAAAAATATCATTTTTATCTGATATTTTGGGGTGTTTTGATGTGGTTTGGGGTATTCGTAAGGTGGTACTCACCCCTGGAATACCCTACTCTACCATGACCATATGAGTGGTTTGGGGTGTTCTAGAAGGTGGTACACACCCCTACCATACCCTACTCTACCATGACCATATGTGGCTTGGGGTGTTTCAACGGACCGTTATTTATACTATAACACCGGTTGTAGCTCGAACTAAACAACAAACCCTTGTTGGTTTTGTTTTACTGCATTCCACCACACGTCAACAAGTTTATTATTACCTGCGAGTCTAGATTGCTCCAAACAATTTCGTAGAGAGGAGCGCTATCTGCCTTTTTTAAACTTTTCTTCCTCGTCTTTACCAGTTTACAACGTTAAAAGGCTCTGCGTGGAAACAAGATTAGCTTTTAAAAAAGGCGGTGCCCTTATCGGTTCCTCAAGTATCGCAAACCCCAAACAATAAAGTCAGTACACATGTTACAAGTATCTATATATACACTGTTGTCCAGAACTATTTTCAGGTAATTGTGTGAGTGAAAGTTTTCAGGATCATTCCTAAAATATATTACAGGATTTTTTTAGGCGAAAGTTTTTAGGAATAGGATCATTTCTGAATCAGGATTTTTTTTGTGCATGTGTGTTAAAACTGAACCACTATGAAATATAGGCAAAGCCACCTTTCCATGATTAGATGTAGAGTCTAAAAAGAATGATCCTTGGGAGCAATAAAAATACTTGCACAAAAATATCGAACTATGAAGAGTCTGGTTTTCTGCTTTGACTAGCTAGTTCTGTCAGTTAATAAAATAATGAGGCCTCATCATTGACCCTCATGAATTAAAAAAAAAAAAAAAAAAAAAAAAAGAATGAGCTCAAGGATCACATAGGACTAGAAAATATAAACTGCATTTTATGATTATAATGAAGTATGGGGTGATGTTTAACGCAGCACTAACACTGACTGTAGTGAAGATAAATAGAATCTAAAAGGAATTAACCTTGGAAGCAATGAACACATGCCCACAAAATATTGAAAATGCAGAAGTGTCAAGCTTTCTAGGCCAGATTAGCAAATTTTAGGCTTTGTCAGTGATCCTCTTACATTTTCAGGTATTCTGGAATGGGCTTATATAGTAATGATCACAAAAGGATTAGAAAATATTAACTTCACTCAGTACACTATTGTGTATGAAATTTATTTTTTGTGGATTTCAGGATTCTTGTATTTTAGAACTTTCACTTATGTACCATATTAACTCTTAAGTATTGGAACAAGGAAATAAAAATTAAATTTATTAATAAATATGAGTTTGGTCACATGACAAATATGCCTTTATATGACTCCTTACTATTGTACTTGTCCTAAAATTTGAAATAGTCCATTCTACTACCTCTTAATGTATCTAATATATTGCTGTATGTATGGCAAACAGTGTAGACCCTGATCAGACACCACATTCTGTGGCATCTGATCTGGGTCTACACTGTTTGCAAAGGTCTGTCTGTCCCAATACTTAGGGTAATTACAATAATTGCTCGATGGATGTTTCTTAATACATGACCTACATGTAATGTGTGGCAGACAATAGACATGGAGAGTATAAATCATTACACAAGTTACCATACTTTTAAATGTTTTTGCAGGATTCTTGTATTTTCTGAATTTCACTTATCTAGTTGTACTGCAACACCCCACTCATTAGGATTATGTGCCATTGCAATCCGTGAACGATGAAGAAGGATGAATACTTAGACAAAAAAGAGATGAAAAAAATAGATGAAAGTATGAAAAAGATTGCTTCTAAATACATGCAGAACTCCAGATAAGAAGGAGTAAATGGTATTTTAGCACTTTGTTTTTTTTTGTTTTTTTTTTTAAATCAGAATCGAATATGAAGCTGAGGGTAAAAATACACAGTAAAATTTTGGATTTTGACATAGAAATCAAATTAAGGGGGGTAAACATTTTCTGTGAACTTAATCTTTACAAAGCAATTTTCCATTCATTGATTCTTTCTGAGCAATACAGGTATATTAGTTCAGAAAGGGTTTAACTTAAAATGCTAATGACAAATGCAGCAGACAACATCCTGATTTTTTTTTTTCAGAGAAAATAAGACTTGGTATTTCATGTGAATTGTCTGCTAAATAGACAATTCACATGAAATGCCAACTCTTATTTTCACTTAAAAAAGTAAAATTTTGTATGAGCACTACAATTTTGCTTGATTCTTTAAGAGTTAAGCATGGCAGATGTGCCAGCCTCAATGGCTCTGTCGGATGTGCGACCAACTGGTGATCAGAGGATCCGGAGTTCAAGCAACATTCTTTGTGGAGATTGATCATATTTTCTATGGTCATATTGATTGATCATATTTTCTATGGTCATATTCTCCCTTCTGCTGATTCAAGAAGGGCAGTTGTCAGTTTCTGGTGAAAGAATGTGCACACATACTGGTAAACCTCTTAGAGGAATTAGTCTGTCCAGGAAAAGCATGGTTATGTAAACTGACCATGCTCGACATGACCCTAATGGTTTGACTTGGTCATAAAACCATAATCACTGCAGATGTGCATTTACATTTAAGGTTTACAACAGCGGGTAATATTGTACCAAAATCTTATCTGGAGTATTGTACATGTACTAATGTGTGGTGAACATGGAGAGTATAAATCATTACAAAAGTTACCATACTTTTAAATGTTTTCCAGGAATTTACTGAGGCAGTTCTGAGTCATGATGATGTATCAGTATGCACAGCATGGGTACTTCCATAGGTTATGCTGACACTGACAGGCTCAAGCAGGATATTGAGTTAGCAGTGAGTGAAAAAGATGTGATAAATTAATCTTATACCTCCATAATTCTCTAATGATTCGTCATATTTTTCAGTGTGTGTGTGTGTGTGTGTGTGATTTTATGTGGATTTTTTTTCATTTTACATGTGTAAAGCCCTTTAGTAGGGCCAGGCAACAATTTGAAGACTAACAGAAAGCTTATATTATTATTTGCTGTAAGTTTCTTCCATATTAAACTTACTTAAGGTTTTGATTTTATGGTGATTTTTTTTTTTTCAAAATTAAATTTCATACAAGTGTACAAATAGCCCAAGGAAAGTCTCTCTTTAGGAGACAGTTTGCATGAAATGCACTTTGGCAGTTTTCGGCCCCCACCTCACCCATACTCTGGAATCACAAAAGTTAGGAATAGGAATCCTAATTGATGCATTCACGAACAATCTAGACTAAATTTTATTTATTTTTGGGTTTGGATTTTAATTTACTTCCTCTCTAAAGGACAAAAGGAATTCAGATTTATATGGTGATTTTTGTTTTTTTTCAGAATTTATTGCATATAGCCCCAGGTTAGTCTCTCCCCCTACCCCCAGCCATATTCTGGACCCTCAAAAGTTAGGGGTAAGGGTCCTATTTGATGCATTTATTATCAATCTGGACTTGATTTTATTAGCTCACCTGAGCTAAAGGCTCACTGGTGAGCTTATAGTATGACTAGCCTCTGTTGTCGTTGTCTGTTGTCTGTCGTCTGTCAACATTTTCAAACATCTTCTCCTCTGAAACCACTGGGTCGATTGAAGTCAAATTTCATGTGGAACTTCAATGGGATGAGGGAACGAAAGTTTGTTAGCTGGGGGTCCAGGTCACATGACAAGATGGCCACCATGCCCATATAAGGTATGAACCCTTCAAAAATCTTCTTCTAGGCTGATTGTCATGAAACTTGGTATGTAGCCATGCCCGTATATGGTAAAATCATTTAAAAAAAACCTTCTTCTCCAGAACCAATAGATCGACTGCCTGCCGGCCTTGGTGGCTCAGTTGGATGCGCCGTCCGACTGGAGACCAGGAGGTGGCGGGTTCAACCTCCGCCGAGGTCGGCAACATTCTTTCATTGATCATGAAATATTTTCTCTGGCCATTCTCTCCCTTCGGCTGATTCAAGAAGGGCAGTTGTCAGTTTCTGGCAAAAGAATGTGCACAATACTGGTTAACCGCTAAGAGGACTAAGCCTGCCCAGTAAACATGTGGTTAGATAAACTGACCGCGCTCGACATGACCCCATTGGGTTGACTGGGCCGTTAAACCTCAACACAAACAGAAGACTGATTGCCTTGAAACTTGGTATGTAGTATTGGGGTCTCGGGGCCCATCATAGTTTATTCAGATGATGACTGGCTTGACCTTGACCAAATTTACATCAAGGTTAAATTTGGTTGCATATGCTTTTGTATGGGAAAAAGTGGAAATTGTTGATTTTTTTTTAAACTATTGTGGCCTTCGAACTTTAGTTTTGTATTTGCAATCAACTAAATGGAGTAAATGAAGCTACACAAGTAACAAAGATCAAGGTCACTCTTTGACCTTCGACCTTAGCACAGAATTTAACATAATCAGCAAATAAACTCATGGTACAGACCCCTGGGTTCATGATCCTAAGAAGGGGCATAAAGCCCCATAATGAGCCTGGCCTCCAATAAGCATATTAACGGTCCATGGGACAGTTTTCTATAATGACCTTCAAATTCATTTCAAAGAACACTCAGCACTCAGGTGAGCGGTTTAAGACCAATGGTCCTCTGGTTTATTTTTGGGTCTGACTTTTAATCTATTTCCCCTGTAAAGGACAAGAACTATTAACATTTAAGCAGTGGGTAACCCCGTTAAAACAACATTCCCCTAAACCCTATCAATGGACCCCTTCCGGTCAACCAGGGATCCCCCAGGGATCTAGCATCTCCTGCATTTGGCTGGAGTGAGCTAAAGGTTAATGAGCTGTGTAGTTCATTACGAAAACACGTCTATTCAAATATATTGAATATTTCACCACCAAAAACTAAAAGTTTTCAGATGAAAATTCTAATGTTTTTCATATTTATTATTTATGCCCCGCCATTTTCATTTGCTGCTGGGGGTGGGGGGGGGGGGCATATAGTATCACCGCTGTCCGTCCGTCCATCCCGTCCCATCCCGTACGTAACACTTTTGGTTTCCGTGCGATATCTTTTAAAAGGATTGGTGCATTGGATTGAAGTTTTATACACAGGTATATAATCATAAAATGTAGGCTAAGTTTGATTTAGGGTAAAATCCACCAATTATTTTGGGAGTTATGGCCTTTTTCAACTTTGAAAAGTTTTCAACTTTGAAAAATGGATTCCGTGCGATATCTTTTGAAAGGATTGGTGTATTGGATTGAAATTTTGTACACAGGATTTTAAGCATAAAATGTAGGTCAAGTTCGATTTAGAGTAAAATTCATCTATTATTTTGGGAGTTATGGCCCCTTTTCAACTTCGAAAATGGTTTACATTCCATAACTTTTGAAAAGATTAGTGCATACATAAAATGTATGTCAAGTTGGATTTAGGGTAAAATCCACCAATTATTTTTGGAGTTATGGCCCTTTTTCAACTTTGAAAAAGGGTTTCCGTTCCATAACATTTGAAAAGATTAGTGAATTGGATTCATATTTTATACACAAGCATATAATTATAAAATATAGGTCAAGTTTGATTTAGGGTAAAATCCACCAATTATTTTGGAGTTACGGCCCTTTATCAGTGTTGAAAAATAGTTGAAAAATGGTTTCCGTTCGATATCTTTTGAAAAGATTAGTGTATTGGATTCAAAGTTTATACACAGGTATATAATCATAAAATGTATGTCAAGTTGGATTTAGGGTAAAATGCACCAGTTATTTTTGGAGTTATGGCCCTTTTTCAACTTTGAAAAATGATTTCCTTTCCATAACTTACGAAAAGATTAGTGAATTGGATTCATATTTTATACTTAAGCATATAGTTGTAAAATATAGGTCAAGTTTGATTTAGGGCAAAATCCACCAATTATATTTGGAGTTACAGCCATTTTTCAATGTTGAAAAATAGTTTCATTTTGATATCTTTTGAAAACATTAGTGTATTGAATTCAAATTTAACACACAGGTATATAATCATAAAATAGAGGTCCAGATCCAATTAGGGTAAAATCAACCCATTATTATGGAGGTTATGGCCCTTTTTCACCTTCAAAAGATGTTTTCCTTCCGATATTTTTTTTAAAAAAGATTGATTTGTGTATTGGATTCATATTTTATACCCAGGTATATAATCGTAAAATATGGTCAAGTTCAATTTAGGGTAAAATCTGCCAATTATTATGAGAGTTATGGCCCTTTTTTCAACTTCATTTTTTGCAAAATACCTGCGTGTGGTTGAGGATGGCCCTGGGCGGGGGCATCTGTGACATACTGACATTGTGGGTAGTTAGAACTGCCTCGCCGAGGCGGTTCTAATGAGTATCCACAATCTAATTTTTTGAGCAGAAATAAGAAAAATAATGTATACCCCTATATAGTAAAACTGGGGTTTAAGGGTGTCAAAATTATATAGGTATGTTTTCGTGATGGATAAGTGGTCCAATTTGGGATTCTCCCTTGGCTTACAGAATAATTGGATGCTGTATAATCTATTGAAAACAACAAATCTATCAGACTGGGTATCTGAATCACAGTCAGCACAAAGAAAACCATTCTCCTATGACAAATACATGTATGTTGTTTTTATTCAGGGTTATTATGCAAATGTTTTATCCAGGTTTATTCAGAAAAAAAAAAGAGAGTAAATAATGAATAAATAAATATTAATACCAATAGATTCTGCTGTAAAATCAGGAACCTTTTTCCTACGAACAAGTCCTAAATATTGAGACAGACATGCTTGAGCAAACACTGTAGACCTATATCAAAAATGCTCCAGAGCAGTTTGATCAGGGTATACACTTTTTTGCCATTCTATCACAACATTTTAGACACATCAGGTAGTAGAAAAAAGGACACTCAAATTTTATGATAAGTATGGTAAGGAGTGAAGGTTTCAGAATATTTAGCCAGGATTGTGGAGTTATCAAATTTTATTACTTGTCCATGGACAAGTAAATGGTCAAAATTCACTTGTCCAAAGAAGAGTTTCTTGTCCGAGAATCAACATTTTTTCATATTTCTTGAAGAAAATATTTGTTGTGGGTACACATTAGAAGTGCCTTTGTGAGGCACTTCTAATGAGTACCCACAGCATATGTTTTCTTTGAGAAATAAGAAAAATATGTATCTCATAATCCTAATACCCTTTTTAGCTAGAGCTATGAAGTCCTTGTCCCAGGACAAGTAAATTGAAGATTCTTACTTGTCCTCAAGGAAATAGGACAAGTTGGACAAGTAAGGCATGGTATTTTCTCAGCCCTGATTTAGCATAATTACCATAATGGGTTTCAGCATGGTTGTATATCTTTTCAGTGCCAAAGATTGGAGGAACATGGACATGAAAGTTTGGTGGTTATAGTAAGCAAAGGTGGTCATATGGTAACAGGGTCAGAGACAGGGAAAAGATATTTGGAGGATAGCTGTGTCTTTGTTACTAACTTCATACAATACTGTGAAGGTAATGTAGCTCTAGGTAAGGCCAGAGAAAGTTAATAATTAGATTCTCATCCCCACTCGCCCCTAAAACTCTGACCAACCAAAAAAAAAATTGAGGTGGAACACTTTTTCAGAGACAGTTTGACTTATGCTAAAAACAGATTTTATAACACGTTTAAGAATTGCAAATGAATTATTTGTTATGAAAAGAGTATTAAAACAAGTTTTCTTGCACATGATAGTGTCAGTTATCTTGTTTTGCTATGATTAACCTCTTCACTGGATAGCCCAGGAATAAAAAATGAAATCCACCCGCCCACTCCATTTTTTTTTTCAAAAATCTGGATGAGAATCTAATAATTAATTTTCCCTTGCCTAAGACACTTTTCCAGCTAAAACCTTTTGCTACTTTATTCTGCAACAACAGATATGGTGTTGGTACTCATTTGATCAGTTGAAGATCCTGCTGAAGAGCTTATTACTACCCACAACATATTTGTTCATAGAAAAAACAAGAAAAATAATTATCTGAACAGCCCCCTTTCTTAGAGCTATACAGTTGGTGTTTGTGTGCTATCATGGCCATAAACTGTTTCCCATTTGATATTTTCATTTTATGTGTGAGTTCATTACTCTCAAGTGTCATTCCTTTTAAAATCTATTCCTATTATACAGACCCCTCAAATTTTATCATTGCAGGCATGCCACGACCCTCCAAGTAAAAAACTTATGACAAATTTCTGAATAACTATTACACCTACCAGCATGTTACTTGACATGCACTTTCTCCCTAACATGGACTCAAACAATGCTTTTATTAAAATGACATATTTTTCACTGTTTAATGACTTTACAATTTCTTTTTATGTCAACCCCAATGTTTATTTCCATTTCTGGTTAACTGCAATCATCTAACATTGCATGTTCTTTCTCCCAACCATGGGCTGAAACACCATAGTGTCATTTTATGATCCTGACCTATCTTTCATGGTCAGATGACATCATTTTTATGTCACCCCTAGCATAAAATCCCATTTTTGGTTAACTGTTTGACATACAGTACCAGGCTGGCCTCGGTGGCTGAGTTGGATGCACATCCCACTGGTGATCAGGAGTGTGGGATCAAACCCCAACGGGTTCGCAACATTCTTTCGTGGAGATTGATCATGAAATATTTTCTACAGTCATTTTCTCTCTTTTGCAGATTCAAGAAAGGCAGTTGTCAGCTTTTGGCGAAAGAATGTTCACAATACTGGTTAAACCACTTAGATGACTAAACCTGCCCAGTGAAAGTGTTGTTAGGTAAACTGCCCAAGCTCGACATGACCCCAATGGGTTGACTAGGCCATAAAACCTCAAAACAAACAAACATACAGTACCAAATCTGGAATATGCTTCTTCTCTAACAGGGACTCAAACCCTTTATCATTTTATGACCCTAACCTATATTTTATGGTCTAATGATTTCGTAATTTTTTTATGCCCCCGCCATGAAGTGGAGGAGGGCATATAGTTTTACCCTCGCGTCTGTCTGTCCACCTGTTCGTCACACTTCATAATACTAATACTGTTCATGTCTCCGCAACTCCTCCTGCAGTTTTCAAGGTATATGGTTTAAAACTTGTACCATAGTAAGGATATAGACTGAATATGTGCATAAAAGTCACAGAGCTCTGATCAAAGTATTATTGGTAGAGTAACATACCTTTGATTTACTTAGAAAATTTGTCTTATACACATGGCATAGTAGGGTTGGTGTCTCTGCAACATCTCGTACATTTTTTCAAGATAGTGATTCGAAACTTGCAACAAATTAATGTGCATGTGCATGAAGGTCACAGAACTCTGATCAAATTTTTATTGCTAGAGTTACATACCCTTAGTTCACTTAGAAATATGGCCTTATAGACATGGCATAGTAGGGTTCGTGTTTCCGTAACTTCTCCTACAGCTTTCAAGGTAATGGTTTGGACCTTGCACCGTAATAAGGATATAGACTGAGCATGTGCATAAAGGTCACAAAATCCTCAAAGATTTTTTATTGATAGAGTTACTTAACCTTGATTTACTTAGAAAACTTGTCTTATACAAATGGCATAGTAGGATTCATGTCTCTGCAACTCCTCCAACAGTTTTCAAGGCAATGATTTGCAACTTGCAGCAAAGTAAGATTATAGGGTGGGCATATACATAAAGGTCACAGAACTCTGATCAAATGTTTATTGCTAGAGTTACATACGCTGGATTTACTTAGAAATTTTGCCTTAATAACATGGCATAGTAGGGTTGGAGTTTCCACAACTTCTACACTTTTCAAGGTAATGATTTGAAACTTGCAGCAAAGTAAGAATATAGGCAGGGCATGTAAATAAAGGTCACAGAGCTCTGATCAACGTCTCATACATTTTTCAAGATAGTGATTCCAAACTTGCAGCAAATTAATGTGCATGTGCATAAAGGTCACAGAACTCTGATCAAATTTTTATTGCTAGAGTAACATACCCTTAATTTACTTTGCCATAAAAAGCCAAACTGGCAGTAGTGGAGGCATTCATTCCTTCTAGGGATAATCTGCTTTTTATACCCTGCCACACAGTAGTGGCGGGGTATTATGGTTTCACCTTGGACGTCCGTGTGTCTGTCCATCTGTCCGTCCGTCCATCCGTCCGTCCGTCCGTCTGTCCGTCCGTCCATTTTTCGTTTCCAGGATGATAACTTGAGTAAACATCAATGGATTTTCACCAAAATTGGTATGTGCATTGATATTGTGGATATCTGGTTCAGGATTGCTAATGGGCAAATTTTGTCAAATGTTTACGGAGTTATCTGCCCGAGACACGCCCATATTTTCGTTTCCGGACGATAACTTGAGTAAATAACAAGCGATTTTAACCAAACTTGCTGTATGCATTGACATTAAGGAGATCTGGTTTGGATTTGCTAATGGGCAAATTTTGTAAAATTTTTACGGAGTTATCTGCCCAAGACACGCCCATATTTTCATTTCCGGACGATAAATTGAGTAAATAACAAGGGATTTTAACCAAACTTGCTATATGTATTGACATTTAGGAGATCTGGTTTGGAATTGCTAATGGGCATATTTCGTCAAATTTTTATGGAGATCTGCCCGAGACATGCCCATATTTTCGTTTCCGGAGGATAACTTGAGTAAATAACAAGCGATTTTAACCAAACTTGCTCGATGCATTGACATTAAGGAGATCTGTTTTGGGATTGCTAATTGGCAAATTTTGTCAAATTTTTACGGAGTTATATGCCCGAGACACGCCCATATTTTAGTTTCCGGACGATAACTTGAGTAAATAACAAGGGATTTTAACCAAACTTGCTATATGCAGTGACATTAAGGAGATCTGGTTTGGTTTTGCTAATGGGCAAATTTCGTCAAATTTTTACGGAGTTATCTGCCTGAGACACGCCCATATTGTCATTTCCGGACGATAACTTGAGTAAATAAGGGATTTTAACCAAACTTGCTATATGCATTGATCTGGTTTAGGATTGTTATCTGTCCATTGATATTATCAAGATCTGGTTTAGGATTGTTATCTGTCCCTCCGTCATTTTCTTTCCGGACATTTTCGCAACAATAACTTTAATACATAAACAAATAATTGCTGTTGCGGGTATTATGCTTGCGGTGCTTTTATTTGTTGTTTCTCTTTTTGCCTCAGCCCTAGCATTTCATTTCATTACTGATTTTAAATTATACGACTTACAGTCATCAAACCTGACATATTCGTACTGTCTTCCTAACAGACGCTCAAACACTGTGGTATCATTCTGCTTGACCTACATATCAAGGTCTAATGACTTTTGCATTGGTTACATGTTAATATGTTAATAATACTGGTAGTACCACTTTCCACAGAATTATTTTTGTATTCTATAAATGAACAGGGTAGACCCTGATCTGACTGCATTGGTATGCCAGCTTCCCTAGTTCTGTGCTGCTCACATATGCTATAAAGTTGATGACGACTTGATTGGAAGAGTTATTTTCTCACCACTTCCTCTAAACAGTAAAAAATAACAAACTTTGCTTTCATAATTTTGGACGACAGACAGTGTCCAAGGTGATTGCTACAAGTTCGCATCCTTGTTTCATCACAGGGATTTAATTTGATTTACATGTTTTTTTGTTGTTTTTTTCCGTGATGTTACACTGGTTGAGTTAGGGAGCCTCTATGCTAGCTGAACAGTCATTTAGTATTTTTAACAACATTTGAACCTAGGATTAAGGTTTGGTACCAATAAAATTGATTTAAATCCCATACCCCAAATAGTGCTTAGTGGATCTTGTCTAGCATTGTTTTCAGCTTGTAGAAGAGGGGACTGGTTTCTTTGCTTTTCTTTGATTTGTAGCTTGTATACTGTCTGGTTTGTTTGCCCTTCCTCTTGGTGTCTTTGGTAGACTAGGCTATACTATTTTTCCTTTTATGATTTTGGCTGATTTGGAGTTTAACGGCCCAGTCAACATCATTAAGGTCATGTCGAGCCAGTCAGTTTACCTAACCACACTTTTCCTGGGCAGGCTTAGTCCTCAAAGCAGTTAACCAGCACTTGTGCACATTCTTTCACCAGAAACTGACAGCTGCCCTTCTTGAATCAGCAGAAGGGAGAGAATGACTATAGAAAGTATTTTATGATCAATCTCCATGAAAGAATGTTGCCAGACCTGACAGGGATTGAACCCACGACCTGCTGATCACCAGTTGCATGTGCATCCGACTGAGCCACCAAGTCAGGCTTTCCTTTTATGAACAGAGAATATGCTTTGATGTTATAAAGCATTTGTGGACATACATACATCATAAACTTCAGTTAATGCTAGGGCTTTGCTCTAGATGCTTCCCTGAAGAGTTATTGAATATGCTCACAAAATGTTCACAATGGATATGCAGGTTTTGCTTGAGTAAAGCTGGTTTATAAGCCCCCACAGCAGTTTTCCTACTGACCATTTAAAGGTGGTTCCCTTGTTCCAGCTCTTCTTTGTTTGTGTATCTGTGATTTCATATGTGGCTATTGTTTTGTCCTTATGTTCCTCATCTTGCATTCTTCTTTTGCTGCCAGGGTTGGTGTTGGGGGTGCTATGCTTTGGGATTGTGGCCATTTCCTTGGTATCTTCACATAGTTTTCCAAAATTTGAGTAACAAATGGGATAAGCAGTAATTGTGAAAGATCTATACTAAAATATGTATCTACACTTTCATGGCATATATAACAAGATGCATTTTTTTATTTTGAGTACAATTTAAATTATACAGTGTAGTGATATTTGAGTTGCCTTTATCAAAACACCCAATTACATAAGAAGATTTTTGACCCCTGGGCCAGGTGCTAAAAACCTAGTTATCATGTCATTTGATTCGGTGAGACTGATATGCTGACATGCTCTCTCCATGAAACCTGGTAATCTTAATATTAATATTAAAGGCCAGCTTGTGGTATACTTTTGTAGAGAAAACATATTATAACTAGACACTTACATGGAGTCCTGAAATTTCATATTATATGTTACCGGTAATCTGTTTTCAGAGTCAGACAGTGAAACAGTAGTAAAAATTAAGAAGGAATTCTTTGGTGAAGTTAATGCAGAAGCTTCTTTAGAACAACCAAATAAGGAAGAGGCTTCCAAGCATGCATCAGTAGAACTTCTAGATGCTATTTGTATGGCAGATTTAAACCTGCTCGAGGATGATACCAGTACTTGTGAGAATTTTCAGCTTGTAGAAACATCCTTTGAAAATGATTTGAAGTCACACAGTAAATCAAAGACATTTGAAAAAGCTAATGAGAAATATTTCAATATGGAGGAGAAACTTAAAACGGTTGTTTTTCAAAGGACCCTGAGACAGAGAAAAACAAGAATGAAAACTGGGTTTGATGCAGAAGATAAAGTTGGTTTAACAAAGCTAAAAGACTCAAGTAGTTCAAAGAAAATCAAAAATAAAAAGAAGCTTTTGAAAAGCAAAGGATTAGCTGATAATGATGAGAAAACTTCATTTTCTTGTAAACAGTGTGGCCTGGAGTTCAGATTTGAAACTCATCTAGATGAACATAACCAGCGTAATCCAGAATGTAAATCTGAAAAGCCTGTCACATTCGATGAAAAAGTTAAAAGTATACTAGATAGTAAAATAACTTTCAAAGATCCATTGACAGAAGAAATCAGAACAAAAACGATTGGAGAACTTTTAGATAAAACTGAAGGACCATACATTTGTGAAGTTTGTCAGAAGTCTTTTGACAAGCTACATGCACTGAGACGTCACGTCTGTCAACACTCAGAGTGTCGGCCATTCATTTGTAACATCTGTTACATGGGATTTAATCAGTGGGATAATTTAAGAAAACACTTGGACAAACATGATATGAAGCCGTATCATTGTAGCAATTGCAAGAGGAGGTATGAAACACCAGAGAAGCTTCGTCACCATCAACAAGATCGCTGCATTGGTGGAGAATTGACCTGTTCAGAATGTGGACATCAAGCACCCACATTGTAAGTAATGCAGGCCAGTCATAGAGAAATGAGAGCTTCATGCTATATAGAAATGGAGATGTCCAGGAAAATCCTCAGTCACAGAGGACATCCTTCCTAACCTTAAACTGCCAGTCACAACAATTGTCGTCTGCTTTGTCATCTGCTTGTGATTTTAAAAGTCATTTTTGCAAACAGTGTGGATCCAGATCAGACTGCTCCTCTAGGAGCAGTCTAATCAGGGTCCATACTGTTTGCTTTTATGCAAAAATAGGTTTGAAAAGTTTGCAAGAATATTCAGCAGTCGACATTTTTAGATGCAGGTTTTCTTGACATTTTAAGGGTTAAAGCACTGAAAAACAATAGGTGAAGAAGGGTTTTAATAAAAAAATACATAGAAGATATCCAGGAAAATGCCACAGCCATGTGACACAGCCTTCCAGGTGCACCAAAAGAAGGAGAGATAAGGAGATAACCAATTAATTGATCGATAAATTCCAAAACAATGATTATCATTACAGATTTGCTAGTAATCGATCATTTGATTTCTGTCTGTTACTTTACTGTATTTACCCTTAGTATTCAGATACCTCAACTCCTTACCATATGTTATTTAAAATTTGAACAAGTACAATTTACTACCCACAGTTGTGTCTAAAATAGCTGGAAAAGTGGCAAACAGTGTAGAGCCTGATGAGATGCAGCATTTGCTGCATCTCATCTGGGTCTACACTGTTTAATCAGGTCTGTCTGACCAATTACATACAATATGGTAAGACATATGGTAAGAGTCCTGCTCAGACAGGTAAAATTTTGATCAAATCTTCAGTGATTACCAATTGATTATCCATCACAATGACATGACTGATAATCGATTTATCTTTTCCGCTCTGATTAGCCAGCCTTACTTTGTTAAATTGTATTGCCTTTTTATGTCACATTGTATGTACAATTGCTCCAGATAAGGGGCTTTTTTCAACCGAAAAATATTGAGACTCTTCTAATGAGTACCCACAGCATATGTTTTTATCAAGAAATGAGAAAAATATGTGGATATCCCCTCTGATCTGGAGCTATGATGTACACATGTAATGAAATAATTGCTGTTTTATTTGCAGAAGTGCCATAGCAATGCACAAGAAATCTGAGCACCCTGATTTACCTGATCTACAACATATGTGTGATATATGTGGAAAAAAGATGCATAGTAAATACAGTGTTGTACGGCATAAGCAATCTGTTCACAGCCACGAAATGCGGTATGAATGTAATGTATGTGGGAAAAAGTACAATTTAGTGGAGAATCTCAAACGACATGAAGCTACTCATGGAAAACCCTTATTTCAGTGTCAGGTATGTAGCCTGTCAGATAGAAAATTACATTTTGACAAAAAGTTCTATCTTTCAAACTTGAAATCATTTTCAGAGACTACTTAGTGCGCTGTCATCTGTGCATTAAGTAAACGGAAGTCTCTGAAATATCAGAGCAATATCAAATCAACCGTACTAATTGTAGTGTACTGGATGCAAAAATATTGGTGCAATTAGCTTAAAAAGCAACACAAAACCCCAAATGTTTGAGTGAAAAATGATGAAGAGTTGGTGTCAGCAAACAGGTACCATCCCCCACTGCGCACACATAAACTGTGTCATGACTCTTGAAAGGCTGCAGCTGAAGACATCCGATAGGAGGCCCCTTTCTCAGTGAGTATAGACAACCTCGACCCCCATCGGTTTTCCTTCATACTCCATTTCACGCTACTATGTCCCACAAACCAAGACAGCTGCAAACAGCAGGTAAGCATTTCCTAATACTGTCAGCACCTGCAGTTGAATGAAACAAAAAAAAAAAAAAAAATAGAAAGCCAAAATCTACTTAGTTCTTCTGGCTGTTGTGTATTGTAAGCCTTGCTTACTGTCAAAGCTAGTTCATTCCTGGGCCAATGATGAAGTCACTTTAAAACATATACAGGTATCTCCTGAATTGTTGTATGCTTTTCTTTGGTACTAGGGCTTTTGTTACATACAGATCCCAAGTTTGTTAGTGGAAGCAGCAGACTTGTTAAGGAGGAATATGTGGTGATAATGCTGGGAGAATTTTCTCAATTTCTCCATAACAAATATACTTTTTGGCTATTCATTAGAAGTGCCTCAGCAAGAAGTTTTTAATGAAGAGATTAGGAGAGAAATCATCCCAAATAATACTCCTACGTTAAGCATTCCCATTCATCATGAGCGTACAGTCTCTGATGAAAGCCTTACTTTGCTTCCCTGCTAGTGACATTGAGTTGACAATTACATTATGTTTTTCCAACTAAAATGTTAAAGATATATTTTAAAGAATATTTGAAGTGCTGCATCCCCTGTCTGCTGGAATGAATTTAGTTGATACTTGGACTGATGTTAGATACAACTTGCACAAGGTATGGTGCATGCTTTTCATTAACTTTGAGGTCAAGGTCATTAGAGCTGCAACAGTTTATTGCAATATTGGTCATCAGACAATACCAGGGCTTGAGAAACTGAAAATGGACAATCGGTCCACTCTTTTTTGGCGGCATTTAAGCAGTTTGCCAAGCTAAGTCATTTTCGGCTGCATTTACGGACTTTGTTGAGCAGAGATTTTGGTATTTTCCGTAACCATTGTTAAAGAATTTCAGTATTGCAACGTCCAAATGCAGATGCTGGTTTATTATTAACATAACGAACGACATACAGTACAGCTCAGGTAGTTTTTCAAAATCCCCCCCCGAGCCGGTGGGGAGTGGATTGGAGTGGGAAGGATTAAATTTTAGTATCCCACGGTGGTTTCACCCAGACCGGTGGATCCGCTACGTTCCCGAGGTAAAAATCGCTTGATAAAATTACTTTCGAACAGGTAAAATTCGATGCAATTATGACAGGCAATTGAAACAGCTTTGGGGCCACACGGTGGTTCCGCGATGAAGTGTGAAAGCTGTTTCCAAAGGGGCATGGCTTAAAGCCAGTCATACTTTTCGGCATGTTTTGGTTGAACAGGTCCAAACTGCCGACCTGATCAAAATCCGTCCTTTCAACGCAATGTGTGACAGCAATTTACAAATTTTGATATCAGCATTCCCATTCATGAGCGTACAGAATTGTTGGTATCTACGTACACAAAACATACCCCCAATTCGGTGCTTAAATTGCAATATTCGTACGTCCTGCTTGAATCAGTTTTCACTCATTAGCATCCTTTTGAATATTAATAAAGCATCGAAACACTGCCATTGCCGACGGACAATAACGAATACGTAAGGCCAGTGCTTAGAAACAAATAGAGGAGTTATCCAAATTGCCCCATTCTGATTTCCCAAAATTAGGTTTATTCCCTTGTTCTTGTGAAATATATTTGGGTGTTCCCTTGGTCCACAGAAAACCCTGGTAGCCCCATTCACTGTTTGAACATGTAACATTGGCCGCAACAAAGCTCCATATGAAAAAGTACTGGATTCTGTGGCTTTGTCTTGTCCGGCCAACAGGTGGGTCCGGCATGGTCATTTTTACTTAATGTGCCATAGAAAACAAAACAAACACTCAAAAATCACAAAGAGAATCAAACATCTGCCCCCAATCCACGAATTACGTATTTATGTTTGGTATTCCTGTAACTGCCTTTTCCCGTGTAACAACCGCACGCGCTCAGTATAAATGACGTACTGTGGTAAAAGACCGGCGTCTGCAACAACCGCATGTGTCAATATAAATTTACATAAAGGGTGCTTCTGCTATCAAAGAGGCATTGAATCAATAAGACAGCCCATGTGAAAAGGGTATCTGTCACACAAAAACACACTTTAAGAATGCAAGGGGCCATAGAAGCTAATGACAATCCAAATGAGTGAGTTTGTTTACGTCCTACTAGCAGCTAGGTCATATGGAGGTGTGGACCTTGGTTTAAAGTCCCACATGAAAGGTTAGAGAAGCCTGGGATCGAACTCATGACCCCTGGGTGACACGACGAGCAGCTTTACCACTACACCACCGAGGCACCCTTTCCCAATATTTCAACCTGTTAAATACCTAATAAAAGGGCTGCAGGCTTCACCATGCCCCACCACTGCACTTACATCAAGCAAGTGCCATAACTCTGTAAATAAATTAAGTTTCAGGAAAATATCGCAAAAAGTGTTCAAGTTACAGAACGGACACAAATATATTACAGAAATCACTAAATATTTTTGGTGTTCAAAGGGCCATAACTCCAAAAGTAGATTCTATCGGCAAAGTATATGAAAGAAAAGAAGGGCAGCTGTCACTTTCTGCTGAAATGATTAATAGCTTATGAATAAGCCCGCCCCGGAAAAGAGTGTGGGCTCGACAAGACCGAAATAGTATTAACTGGGCCATTTAACTCCAGTTCAAACCAAAATTAAGTCATGTCTGAAGTATGATTTACAATGTACGTACTTTGAACCGGACAAAACCTACAATACTACAATTTACATGCGACCAGCAAAGACTCGGTAGAGCATTTGCTTTGTGAATGGTAGGTTAATGTAGGTAATAGTATACATATATAGATTCGAAAAAAGCCTTGAGACTTATATGAATTTGTCTCCCATCAAATCATAATTTCAATAGATCAGACTGTGATCACAATCACACATACATAAGTTGAATATGCATTCTCTGTTCCATGAAGAATGAATCATTTATATTAAGAAAAGATGAAAAAGTATAGGATATAAGAGAAAATTGGGTTGTTGCGGGTTCGATCCATGTCCGAGTCATACCAAAGACTTTAAAAATGGCACTAGCTGCTCTCTTGCTTGGCATTCGCATTAAGAAAGTAGAGCTAGGAATCAGAACTGGTTAGGTCAGTGTCAGTATAATGTGACTGGATGGAATATCATGTCAAATGTCAGGGGCATGATATTTCAGTAAGGCAGGACTCTAAAAGTGATCATTGAGCTCTCCACCATAAGACTGAAAGATTGTTAAAAGTGATGTAAAGCCTGAATAAAACAAACAAACATTCAGCAATACAAAAGAAGCATCAAGATGTAGTAAAGTAGACTTGTTCGAATTTTAGGACCACTATGGTAAGGAGTTATGATGTCCCAATACTTAGGGTTAATATGGTTACAGTCTGTATCAATTTTTCACATATCAATCAAGTGGGCGGATCAAGCAGCAATGAGATTATGAGCAGATCCCTCAAGATTTCTAGTACATGATTGGTATTATGTGTTGACAAAAGGTATGTTTGTATAGCTCCAGATCAGGTGTAAATTTTACAGCTGAATATTAGAAAACGTTCATATGAACTACTGTGGACTGAATTTTTGATGTCCTTCTGAAGTGAAATTCGATTCAGCTCTTCAAAAATTGTTTTTGGACCGAAGAGCTGGCATTTTCTCAAGCCTAGACAATAAACTGTATTGTACTAGAGGCACCTGGTTTGCTATATTGTAATATGGCCTGCTGATACATATTTTTATCGATTTATTTAAAGCAGGTCTCATTAAGTAGTGGCAAAAAATATATGCCTTTTTGTTTTCATTTCAGTATATTTTAAAGCTGTCTACAGGGTTTAATACTGCAGAATTACAGTTTTCCCTATCTTTGAAATTTACAACACATAATTCAAAGCCTTATTTTTTGTTGACTGGATCAATCCTTCTACTTACTCACTCTATTGTAATGAATTGCAAGAGGTGTATTGCAGGATGTCTTGTAGTAATAGAATGCCAGCAGTTCACAGCCCAAAAGGGCACAGACTTATATTATAAAATATATATTTATTTGTAAGGCAAGCACAAGCTCATACGAGCTATTCTGTCCTCCAGTTTTGTCTTGAATTTTGTTATACTCTGTTTATATTGAGCTTTTATGACACTGTTTATCTTTGACATTGATGGTCCATCATTTATTTTATTTTCTGTTTCTAGCTTTGTGATTATGGATGTTATTTATCTGCAAATTTGAAGTTACACATGATATCTCACACAAAAGAACGACAGTTTGTATGTGACCTTTGTGGAAAACAGTTTCGTATAAAAACACAACTGGATAACCATCGCCGATTACATACAGGAGAGAAGCCCTACAAATGTGATTTTGAGGTAAGGTTATTTTGATTTTGTTGTATCAGCACAGTTTGATCAGTCTTCACTTGGCAGTACCAGTGATCCAAGAATGAACTGTGCAGTGAATACTGCATAGATGCCCATGTTGACCTGAGTTATCACTGGGTGCACATCTAAAATGTATTTGTTCATATTGCATCTCAGTCTTCACTAGGTGCACATGTTTTAAGGTCCATTCAGCTCTTATTGTTTTTCCCAGAAACAAAGTGCTTGACATTTTGTGCGGATTCACGTCACAGTCATGACATATTTTTTAGGGTAAACCAAGAAATTATTTGATGCCCACCATGCTTAAAAGACCTTTCAAGGTATTGGAGTTTATTATGCCCCTGCCCATTCAAGAATGGTGGAAGGACATGGAAGGATATGTAAGTTTTACCCCTGTCTATCTGATTGTCCATTCATGCATTTGTGTCTGGCTCATAACTCCTTAACTGTATGGAATATATTCATGAACCTTCACAGATGGGTAAATCATATTGAGACGATGTGTTGCGAACAAGGAAAACAACTCTTAAAAAAAAATTGTGTCTGGGCCATAACTCCTAAACTGTATAGAATATATTCAAGAAACTTCACAGGTGGCTCAATCATATCAAGATGATATGTGGCAACCAAGGAAAACAGCTTTGCTACTTTGGTTTTGGATTTAAACCCGCTTGCCTTAAATCTATGTTGTGTAATGCTGAAACTCAAGTCAGGCTCATAACTCCTAAACCATATGGAATACAGTCATGAAATTTCACAGGTGGCTAAATCATATTAAGATGATGTGTCACAAACAAGGAAGACAACTCTGGCTAATTTGATTTTTTAATTAACTCCCCTTGCCTAAAATCCATGTAGTGTTATGCTTTCTTCACGCCTGGCTCATAACACCTAAACCATATGGAATACATTCTTGAAACTTCACAGATGGCTAAATCATACCGAGACAACGTGTTGGGAACAAGAAGACAACTCTGGCTAATTTGGTTTTTAATCAACTCCCCTTGCCTAAAATCCATGTAAGTGTCCGGCTCATACTCCTTAACCATATGGAATATATTCATAAAACTTCACAGACGGCTAAATGATATCGAGACCAAGGAAGACAACTCTGGCTAATTTGGTTTTTGAACTGTGTCTCTGCCATAATTATTTACCCCTGTCTATGCAAGTGTGTTAAAAAAATTAACTCTGGGCCATAACTCTTAAACTGTATGGAATATATTCATGAAACCTTACAAATTGCTTATAATGAGATGATGTGTCTGGAAAAACAAAGACAACTCTGGCTACTTTGGTTTTGGAATCATCCCCTCTTGCTTAAAATCCATGTAGTGTATTGCTGAAAACTCCTGTCCTGCTCATAACTCATAAACTGTATGGAATATATTCTTGAAAGATCACAGATGGCTAAATCATATTAAGATGATGTGTCATGATCATGGAAGACAACTCTAGCTAATTCGGTTTCTGAATTAACTCCCCTTGCCTAAAATCCATGTAGTATAATGCTTTCTTCGTGTCCTGGTTATAACTCCTAAACCCATTTGGTTTCTCACCGCTGTGGTTCAAGCCTCGCTCGGGTCACGTAGGAAAGCGAAGATCTGTTTACAGATGGTCTGGTGGTTTTTCCCCAGGTTCTTCTGTTTTCGCCCACCTTTGATGAACGATCGGCTTGATATAAGTGAAATATTCTTGAAAGGATCTTAAAACCCAAATTAAAAAAAAACAACAAAAAACGTGGAATGTATTCATGAAACTTCACAGATGGCTAAATCATATAGAGATGATCTGTTGCAAACAAGGAAGACATCTCTGGCCATTTCTGTTTTTAGAATTAACTCCCCTTGCCTAAAATCCATGTAGTGTAATGCTTAAAACTTGTATCAGACTCATCTGCTAAACTGTATTGAATATACTCATGAAACTTCACAGATGTCATACAAAGAGCACCCTGACAGCCCCATCCAAGTTATAGTTACATTTGTCATCAGCAGCTTCAGTTTTATACTAAACACAAGTATGTTTAGAGGCTGCCCTCTGATGACCCCTTTTAGGGGCCTTAGTTGAGGCTGGTGATGGCTGTTGGTTTGGGGCATTTGGAAGTGTGAGATCAAATCATCACCTATAGATAAAGTTCACAGCAGACATGCCTGTGTCAGCTTTCCTGATTTTGAATCGGGCACTCCTGGGTTGGAATTCTACTACAGAAGAGTTTGACATGAGACTGGATGGTACTTCATTGCACTGCACCTTTCATTGTCACCCCTTTATAATCTTGCTATGACTTAATGTTGAAAGAGGCATAAAAACACCTAATTAAAAAAGAATTAAAATCCTGACACTAGGTTATACCCATAAATGTGACATTGTTCATTATGAAGGACCCTCTGTGTACAGGAGAGCAGTAAGGGGTCAGATGGACAATGTCACAGCCTATTCATTGCAGTGTCAGAAGTACTGCTTACTTTATTCTAATTGTATGCATTACACCACAACCTCTTTATAATGCTATTGTTGGGGTCCAAAGCATAAACCGTGTTAGTTATACATTCATGTTATATCCAAACAAAAATGTATAGATTATATAGAAAAATGACCATTTATGGTCATTTTTCTATATAATCTATATATTTTTGGGATCCATCTTTGACCCATATTACATTCAAAACCGTGTTAAAATGAACTGTGTTATAAAGAGGTTAATGTGTATCTCTATATATTTTGTTATTGATAGTGTAGCATATGTTTGTCCAAATAACCTTAGCTGAACCCATTTTTTTTCCTTTTAGGGATGTGAGAAGACATTCAGGTCAACAGAAATGCTACGACAACATAAATGTATTCATGGGGATCATGCCTATGTCTGTGATATATGTGGGAGAAAGTTTAAGTCAAGAACATGATGAGGACTCACTATAAGAGCCATACCATAGACTTCAGATGGCCCTGTAGATATTGTGAAGAAAAGTTTAAGACATTGAAAAGATACAAAAATCATATTGCAAAATTACATTCTGAGAAAGTGAAGGAAATAGAGAACAGCTCAGCTATTAGATTTTACCAATGTACTGCATGTCCAAAAATTTTAATAGACAAAGATCATTTTGAAGAACATATGAATGTACATACAGGAACAAAGCCACATAAATGCCAGTATTGTGGTAAAGGCTTCTGTAGCAAAAAGAACACCGTACAGCATGAAAAAACACATACTGGAGCTCAGAAATTGCGCTGTGAATTGTGTCCAAAGAAGTACAGTGACCCAGCAGCCTTGAAAGTGCATCTGAAAAACAAACACAATGTTAACATTAACTCAGATGAAGAGGACCTATGGGAGAAAATTATTGAATCTAGCATGGTGGTTAAAAGTAAACCACTGAATGGAAAGGAGTTGCCAGTAGAGGTAAATATTTTATTAAAGGTAGGTTCTGTGAGTTGATGCCTTTAAAAATAGAAATTGAGATACCAAGGCAAGAACACAATCAAAGAACACAGCCCTCCTAGAACAAACGAAAACACACCTATATAATTTCGACCCCTTATACCTCACTTTTATGTAGTAAAACTGGGGTTTACAGGGGTATACATTATTTTTCTTATTTCTGCTCAAAAACATAGATTGTGGGTACTCGTTAGAACTGCCTCGGCGAGGCGGTTCTAACGACTACCCACAATCTATGTTTTGAGCAGAAATATGAAAAAAATTTCAGAATTTTTATCTGAAAACTTTCTGTTTTTAGTGGTAAAATATTCAATATACTAGAATAGGCGTGTTTTCATAATGATTTACTCAAAACATGAAAAAGAAATGCAACAGTAGCATCACTGGAATGGTTGCTTTTTCCATCTGCAAAAATTGTTGGCTCTTTATGTACAGGTCACAAGTACAGGATTATATGATTTTTGATGATGAAATGCTGAATAGTCGTGTGTCTGTCAATCCATTAACCTGTGTAAATCCACCATATTGCTTAGATATGTAATGTTTTCATTTGCATTTCCTCAGGAATTCTTTCCTGCCTGGCTGCATTTTGGGTGATATTTATTCCTTCAAGGAGGAGCCTTGTGGGAGTGACTATTTTTCCTTCATAAATGTCTTTCTTTTTTATCACCTCAATACCAACTAAGTACCCACTAGACTGATGTACTAACTGACACTAGAAAACCAGTCTGATGCAACCCTTAATAATTGAATCATCATTCAATATGAAACCATCATGATTGTATGGATTACATTGACATTTTATGACGTACATTGGTATTAAGAAGAATTTGTAGTACATGTAGTTGTTAATGGACTAATTTTGATAATTACTTAAATGGTCATGGCCCCCGATAAACATTAGGAATCAGGGCCCAGTTGTTCAAAGCTAACGACATCGTTAACGATTCGTTAAAATTTACATCGAGTGATACGCAAATATGCTGAAATTTTTTGCTGAAAAAATGTGAGTAGCTTTTGCAGTGCAAAAGCTACTCACATTTTTTCAGCAAAAAATATCAGAATATTGTATATTGAATCTGCTAAAACAGTTAATGAAATGACCCTTAACGAGCTCATTAAGCTAACGATGCTTTGAACAACTGGGCCCTGGTTATTGGGCCGTAAGTTGTGCATCTTTTATTAGATTCAGTGGTGGTTTATTACTTCAAGAAATATTGGTATAGTTTCAAAATGGAATTATGTATCCATTCTAATATAAGTTATGGCATCTGATAAACATAAAATGTTATTTCCTTGTGATATCATTGTGGAAGAAAATTCATACAGTCACTATCATGATAGTTATTGTTTACTTTTGTTATCCTGTAGGCATTGCTTACTAATATTTCAAGTCTCAGTGCAAACCAGTTGTCAGGTATCAAACAGTGCATTGCAGTGCTTTTATTCTTTGCTAATGCAATTCATGTGTAAGAAATACAATCAATTAGCTTAATTAATGAATTAACATTCTCTTTTCAAGTGAGGACAGTTTATGTCCAGGCCACAATTCTTTGAGCATTAATAGCTGTATGAAATCTTAAAAATTACATTTAAAATATATTCCAGAAACAAACAAATGGAGGTAGCCAGCAGAGCCCAGTCAATCCACAGATACCACTACCTGTTACATTAGATCAGCAAGAGACTATGGTTGTTACTTATGAGATGAACCCCTCATTTTTGACAGATGTCTGAAATGTTAGAAACACACATCTGATATTGCTATGTACCATCCAGAGCTCTAGATTAGAGGGGCATCTAGAGGAATATGTTTCTTATTTCTCCACAAAAACTGATGCTGTGGGTACTCAGTAGAAGCGCCTCATCCCACACCCTATAAGGTATTGGCTGACTGCAAAATATGATGCAACTGCTGACTGAGCAAGAGAAGACATTATCTTAAGAAGTCTGAAAAAAATATTTTTAAAAATAGTTTGTGGAAAATTCTAAGAGATGACACATATCATTGTTTGGTATGAAGTGTTAATCTGCAGGTTAAATGAACAAGTTGTTACTTATTCTGGATGATAAAAATAAAAATACAGTTTGAGGTACAGTTGGTATTACCAACAAGTCAGAGAAGTTGAATTTTAAATGAAATTAACAGGTTTTTTTTTTTTTTTTTTTTTTTTTGATTCATGAATAAAAGGAATAATTTTGTCTTAGAAATAATTATCTCAGAATATCTGGTGAAAGAATAAATAGCCTTTGATCATTTTAACTCACAAAATGCAGCCATATGTTAATGCTAGAGAGATTGGTGATACGAAAGACTGCCAAGGATAGTGGCAATGTGTTACGACTGACTGTATAGACCAGATACAGGACTTTAAAAAAAATATTGGCTAGTTACTCAAAATAATAGGATATTTTACCTAAATACAGAACTGATCTCATCCTCTGATAGATTTGCTTCATATCCTAAGATATCCATATGTCTGTCAGACACCTCACATTTATAAGGTTTTTCTTTATATGATGTAAAAATCTGCATTATAACAATATTTCTAAAAATGTCACTGAAGCAGTGGGAAGTGGAACTGAACAGTTGGTAATCTGACTACCATGTTTACCCTAAATAATTAACACTTAGACTCTACCATATATGTTCTAAACTTTCAACAAGTCAATTTTACTACCTATTGATGTGTCAAAAAACCAGTGGATGAGTGGCAAACAGTGCAAACCCTGATAAGATGGTACATTCTGATTGGGATGTACATTGTTTGCTCAGAGCTGTCTGTTCTAATTCTTAGGTTTAATATGGTATACATCTCCTGAACTCTTTCCCTGCTAGTGGCAACTTTTGTCATCTGCTGATAACCGTTGCAAACAGTTTGGACCCAGATCAGGCCCGACAAACATCGGGCCTGATCTGGATCCAAATTGTTTGACACTCTGATGGTATTCCTGAAAGATTTTTTTTTTTGAAGAAGTTAATATAAAAAAAATCCACAGACGACAAAAGAAAGCATGCAGAATTACCCAGCATTCAGAGTTGACACCCAAATGACATGCAATTTTTCAAACAAAGCAGTATCTTGAGACAGTTATGGGTTTTCACCACAATAATGACCACTTATAGCCTGAAGCTTTCTATCGGAGTATACAAATCTACAAGATATGAACAATGTACTGATGTGGACATTTGTGTGTGAACTGTGGAAATATTATTTATGATCATGAAACATACTGAATTACCCTAAATATTTTGAGAGTTTGATCAGGGTGCACATACTGTTTGTCCTTGTCACATTTTAGTCACATCATCAGGGCCCAGTTGTTCAAAGCATCATTAGCTTAACAAGCTTGTAAGTGGTCAAAATGTTAACTGTTCTAGTAAGTACACTATCGAATTCACAGGTATTTTTGCTGAAAAAATGTGAGTAGCTTTTGCATTTAGTAGCTTTTCAGCAAAAATATTAGCATATATGCCATATTTCATGATCAAAGTTTTAACAATATGTTAACTAATGACGTCGTTAGTTTTGAACAACTGGGCCCAGGTCGTCACATGGATTTGTTTGACATTTAGGATAGGTATGGTAAGGGGTTATGGTGTTTGACTATTTAGAATATGGTATGTGATGGTCCCAAATGGTTAAGAAATAATTTAAGAAGCTATGACGGTTTATCAGAAATGGAGCCGAAATTTAGTGTCGGTGCAATAACTATATTTATATTGAGCATGCGACTTCTAGTTTATGCTCTTAACATCATGGAAGTATGTTACATTTGAGCTCCTCCAAGCCAAAATGTACCTTCGGGTCATTTACGGATAGCAAAGACCAGATCAGACTGCGCAAATGTGCAGTCTGATCAGGGCCTTTGCTGTCCACAAACAAATATTGGATACTATAGAATACATGTATTTCAGTGGAAAGCAAATGCATGGATGAGACTGCGCATATGCAGGATGTGAATCTGGTCATTTTGTATATGCTTGAAGGCACTTTTTGGCTTGATGCGCCCCAGTTATATGTAGACTCAGAATATCGTAATTACCCTAAGTATTAAGGCAGCCAGCCTGAGCAGATAGTTTAGACACAGATCAGATGCCATAGAATGTGGCATTTGATCTGGGTCTACACTGTTTGCAACTCATTTTAGAAGTGTTTAGAAACATCAAAAGATAGTGAAAATGGAGTTTTTCAAGTGTTAGTACATGTACTAAGTATGGTAAGGATAAGGTGTTCATATACTTAGGATAAATATGGTAGCTTCATTTGAAAATGTGCTTATAACCTGTGATTTAAATATAATAATAAAATTTTGATGGTAAAACCCCAGGGAATAAACTTTTGATGGTAACAAAAATGTTTTCCTACTTCAATCATATCAGTTTCCAAACAAATCTGGTTCACCTTGCATTCCCGATGCTGTATACCAAGATTTAGCAAAGCTTTCTTGGCTCTGGAGGAGTTTAAATGCATTGTTTTATACATAAATGTAGCTCAGGAATAAGATTTGATAACCCGTGGGGCGGGAGGGGGGGATAAAATTTTGATTGTAACCGAAAGATTTTGCTACTTTGATCATACATTGTAAGTTTCAAACATTTGTCTTTAATACATTTCAGAAAATGATTTTGCAAAATTTCCCCATATAAATGTGTTGGAAAGCAGATTTGACCTTGCTGTAAAATAAAGAGTCAAAAGTCAACCTAGGATCATCCTTTGAACAACCAGTAGACCACCCCTCCCCTCACCCCTCCCACCCATGGCTATGTACGAAGAATCAGCTTAAAAGCTTTCTTGCTACTAAAGAAGATTTTCAGTGCTTTTACCATATGTGGGCATGGGGGGCATCATGTTCAACACTGTGTGTCCATTTGGAACAAATTTTTGTTTGCTGACCCAAGAAGGCTGCGTATGAGATTTGACTAGTTATGTGTCCAAAGGACACGGATGCCCCCACCTGAAAATTTAAATGCAAATTGCTAATGCTAGACGCGGGTGGAGACATACAGAAGGACAGGCAACACTAAATGCCCTTTCTACCATTCTTCGAATGGCGGAGGCATAATAAAAACTGGCCCAGCAGAATCAGAGGAAATGTTTAAATAGTTGGATGATGGATGCCAGTTAAAATTAGATGAGCTCATCTTGAGCCTTCAGTTCAGGTGAGCTAACAAATATAGAAAAGGTCATTTATTTTATTGTAGATGCAGCACCTAGTTTGTGTAAATTAGGACTCTGAATTAGACTACTGGATCATACAGTGAACCCTCGTTACAATGACAGCATTTGTTCCCAAAGATGTTGCCATTAAAATGAATTTGCTGTTGTAAAGAATCCTTAACGGACAGAATATGCGTTAGTTTCCTGACATTCAAATTGTCATTATAACGAATTTTGTCATTGTATCGAATGTCGGTATAAAGAGGGTTGACTGTATAGCAACTACAGCTTGTTTATCAATGTCTTGTTGTGTTTTACTCTAAAACCACAACACAAAGGCCAAGGTATTATTTATATTTTTAAAATCTGAATTGATCTTTCAGATCATTTCATCGAAACACCCTGCTTTCAACAAATAACTAGGTGGGTCACTGTCAAAAAAAAATTCAAACCAGAGGCCCATGGGCCACACTGCACATCTGAGTGAACTGCAGTAAAAGCTAAATTTTTTAACTCTTCTGCAAAGTTTTAGCTTTACCCCACTTTCAGCTTCTGAGGAGTTAATTTTTAGCTCACCTGAGCCAAAACCTCAGGATGAGCTATTGTGATACTTGCCATCCGTCATCATCGTCAGTCCGTCCACACCTATGAACGACTTCTCTGAAACCCCTGAACCAATTTTCTTCAAACTTCATGTGGAACCTTCAGTTATAGGGGGATTGAAAATTTGTACAAATGGTGACAGTCCATTAATCAAGATGGCCGCCTTGCCCATATATGGTAAAAACACTCAAAAATTGACAATACATGCATATAGCCCAAAGGCAAGGGCAGATAAACCCCAAGGGATAAAATTTTGATTGCAACTAAAAATGTTTTACCACTTTAATCATAAATTGCCAGTTTCAGCCATTAGTCTTTAATACATTTTGAGAAAATGACTTTTCAACATTTTCCCCATATAAATGTATAGGGATGCAAATTTGACCTTGCCGAAAAAAGGTAAAAGGTCAACCTAGGTCATCATTTTAACAGATTTGGTAGACCTTGAGTCCCCAAGGCTATAATCCAAGATTCAGCCTTAACGCTTTCTTGGTTCTGGAGAAGAAGATTTTAAGTGTTTTTACCATATGTGGGTATGATGGCAATCTTTACTTAATGGACCTTGACCATTTGTACACATTTTCATTCCCCTTTTCGCAGAAGGTTCACATGAAGTTTGAAGAAAATTGGCCCAGGGGTTTCAGAAGAGAAGTCATTTAAAGGTGTGGATGGACAGATTGATGGGGAGTGATCACAATAGCCTTCTGCTAAGGTGAGCCAAAAAAAAGAAGGAAAAAAAAATGTATTTGGGTAATTAAAATGAACAACAAACTGTATTACAACAATAGCATAGCTGTATTTTTTATTTATACATACCAAAACAAATCATACATGTATATGTACTACATAAATATTAAAAGTTTTCCAAGTAAAATACACTGCTATGCAAACAAATCAGTAACAAAAACTTAATGCTTAGAATGCTGGGTAAACATTCTGAAATATTTTTCTAAGAAAACAGACTTTACTGGAGACAATTTGCTTTGAATGTCAATCAGTTTTCTGGGAAAAATAAGAAATATATGAATTTGTTGACAGCTGAATTTGCCCAGGGGGTGGTAATGGTTAAATAAGCTCATCCAAAATGACAGTATTTCTCACACTGTTTTATAACAGGTATAAAAGTACATTTCCATATTTATACACATACATTGTTTCAAAATATAAAATATTTCCAAAATCATTGCAACAATATAAAACCAGAGCTATCAAAATAGGTGATTATTACCCCTACAGCAGCACTTTAAAGAATAAAACGGATAATGTGCCAAAGCAGATAATCCTTTTAAAAATCTGAAAAAAAGCTACACACTGCTACTCGTCATCAAGACCATTTCTGGTTTTATGAAAGTAGCAAAGACGGTAAAAGTAGTTCATGTCGCAGTAGCGACAAGGGCAGAGAACTGCACTGGAAAAACTTTATTGTCACACATTTACGCATCATGCTTATCTTTTTTGTGAAATTTTCTGAAAATCTAACACCAGACTGAACCATATTTTTTTTATTATCATTTAAAACAAGAAGCAAGTGAAGGCAAGGGGTTCATTTGGTACGAAGCATAGCTGTACTTTGAGTTGACCTTCTCTTCCCTGCAGTGCTCTACCTCCATTCTACTCTACCCTACCCTCCTTTCTGCTACCTCACCCTATCATCCCACCTAGGATAGGCCAGGATAGAAGTGTAGGTAGTACGAGATAACGATATTGTTACAGTGTTAAGTAAAGAAGTCATTTTTAAGATGGCCACCAGGCTGCCATACTATTAGTCAACAGACCAGAATGGTTTTGTGGGAGATGCAAATAATGGGTCGAGAGGAATCCATATGCAAAGTTTCAACAAAATTCCTCTCCTGGTTATGGAGGAGATGCGATAACAGGAAAAAATCCAAGATGGCCAACGTCGGCCATATTTTTTGACGGACCGGAATCAAATTTGGGCATGCACAATTAATCTACTAGGGGAACATCCCAGACAAGTTTCGAAATCGCCTGAAGAGTGGTCTCACAGGAGATGTAATAATGAGATTGTTACAGTGTTAAGTAACAGGGAAGTCACAATTTCTAAGATGGATGTCTGGTGACCGGAATCATTTTCAGGGAGACTCATCTAGGGTTTGAGAGGAAACCATAAGCAAAGTTTTGATGAGAATCCTCCTCTGTTTAGAGAGGAAATGCGATAACAGGAAAATTTTAAGATGGCTGATGGTGGCCATATTGTCGATAGACAGGAACCAAATTTGGGCCTGCCCAACTAGCTCAATAGGTGAATATGCCAGACAAGTTTTGAAAAAATCTGTCTCATAGGAGATGTGATAAGATTTTAACTCAACTTGTTAAGGCGAATTCGCAATTTCAAATTTCGCTGCCATTTTGCCACATTTATTGATGCACAGGAATCATTTTCAGAGAGACATATCTAGGGGTTGAGAAGAATCCATATGCAAAGTTTCCACAAAATTTCCTCATTGGTTATGGAGGAGATGCGATATCCAAGAAATATCCAAGACAGCTGACAGCAGCCATATTTGTTGACGGACCTGAACCAACTTTAGGCCTGCAAAACTAGACCACTAGGGGTACATCACTGACAAGTTTAAAAAAAACCCCAACGACTCGTCTCAGAGGAGATGCAATGAAAAATTGTTTACAGACGGATATAAGGTTCCCGACAGTCCCCCAAGTGGGATAAGTTCTACCTATGATTTAGCAAAAAAAAAAAAAAAACAGTAGTTCATGTCACAAACACTGACAGACAGTCTTAAATGCCAATAACAGAAATGATTTATTAGAGTTCATAGTTCTAAGTAAGGCACAGTTTTCATCCAAAAAGTACTGTGGTACTCATTAGAAGTGCCTCAATGTAGCACTTCTAATGAGTACCCACAACATCTGCTTTGATGGAGAAATAAGAAAACTTATGTGGATACCCCCTCTTATCTGGAGCTATGGAGTTCTTGTTTGAAGACACATCAATACTTTGGATCATTTTGTGTCGTCTGCCAAAGAAAGGAAGAAAATGAACAGAAGAGCTAGTAGATGGGCGGAGAGAGAAATTGAGGAGGATGGGAGAATAAGCAAAGAGAAGTGCAGAAATAGAAGAAACCCCACCTACTGCAAGAACAGAAGGCCCTTTTACCACCATATCGCTAACACCATCCTACCACCCAAACCCAGAAATGAACAGTTTTTTGTTTTTTTTCTTAGTCGAACACTGCTATTTATTATGCTGATTATTTCTGTGAAATTTGATGAAAATCAAACAAAAACTGTAGAAGTAGTTCCAGTGACAAACTTTAAGACTGATTGACTTGAGACTCCTATGTACAAGGGATGATCAAAACGTTCTCGGCCCCTATATTTTGGGAATGACCAAGAGCAGAAATTGTGCCATTATTTCTCAATATCATCTCCCTTTGCCTCGATGCACTTTTTCCAACGCTGTTCCAGTTTGGTTATCCCTTCAAAATAGAACCCTTCTTCCTGGTGCCCCAAGTACTTATCAACAGATTCTATGAGATTCTATGATGCCTTCATTACATCCAAAATTCCTACCACGAAGATTAGTTATCAAATTTGGAAACAGATAGAAGTCCAAAGGGGCTAAATCTGGAGAACACAGGGAATGCGGAAGGACTCAAAGCTGCATTTAGTTGCAATGGCCACAGCAACTTGAGAGGTGTGGGCTGATGCATTATCTTGCAAGGGCAGAACACCACGAGTCGACTTTCCTCTTCTTTTCTTCACAATTGCCTGACGCAGCCGCCTTAGTTCTTCTGCATAATATGCACCATTTATCGTGTAACTTTCCTCAAGATAATCCACCATGATGCTCTGACTATCCCAAAAGATAAGAGGCCATCACCTTCTCTGCTGAAGAAACTTAAATTTCTTATGAGGGGATGAGCCAGGGTGCTTCCATTGCATACTCTGCATTTTAGCCTCAGGATCAAAGTGATGGACACCGCCTCGTTGGCTCAGTTGGATGCGCCGTCCGACTGGAGACCAGGAGGTCGCGGGTTCAACCCCCGCCGAGGTCAGCAACATTCTTTCGTGGAGATTGATCATGAAATATTTTCTACGGTCATTCTCTCCCTTCCGCTGATCCAAGAAGGGCAGTTGTCGGTTTCTGGCGAAAGAATGTGCACAATACTGGTTAACCGCTTAGAGGACTAAGCCTGCCCAGTAAACGTGTGGTTAGGTAAACTGACCGTGCTCGACACAGGCCTCCTAGTGGCCCACTTTGAAAATATAGGTTTTTATATAGGTTCTTCTTACTCAAAATATAGGTTATTTACAGGTTTTTCAATAAAAATACAGGTTAAAAAAAGAGTCTTCCAAACTTATATAAAGATTTAAAACTGAAGAAAAAATATTTGATGAATTTTTGTGCCACAATTACTCAGATAAAGTTGATCTGAATTTTACTAAGTCCGAGCGAGCGAAGCGAGCGAGGAAAAAATTACAATTTCTTGACAGTTTTCATCACTTTTTATGGGACTAAAAAGTAAAAAATAGTAGTGCATTTTGAAGAAAAGTTAGGGTTGAGTCGCAAGAAGGTTCAAAAAGTGAAAAATATAGGTTTTTTCATGAAAATACAGGCTTTTTATAGGTTTTATGAACAAAATAAAGGTTTTATAGGTTTGGCACAAAATTATAGGTTATAGGTTTTATAGGTTTTGCTAGGAGGCCTGTCGACATGACCCCATTGGGTTGACTGGGCCGTAAAACCTCAACACAAACAAACAAACAAAGTGATGGACCCAAATGTCATATTGGGTCACAAATCAATGCATAAATTCCTGCAGGGTCATCTTCAGCGAGACAGGAGATATAATTTATCAAGCCTGCTCTCGTTCTGACCTCTGGTCAACATTCTGGGGACCCATCTAGCTGAGACCTTGGACATCCCTAAGTTATCAGTCCCAAAACTTATGCCTATTTGTCTAGCTATATCACAAAGGCTTCACCTGTCACACATGATTAGACTATGCACAAGCTCAACATTTTTGACTGTAGTAGCCTCTTTAGGGCGCCAAGACCATTCATAATCCTCCTCTCTCTCCCTCCCTCTCCTAAAATCAGCAGCCCATTTAAATTTAGCAGCCCCTTTCTCCACCATGCTGTAAGAAGGAAACTCATTCCCAAGGGTTTTAATGAAGTCGTGAATTTCCTTAGGGGACATATCCTTCTTACATAAGTACTTCATGACAGCTCTAACTTCAACTATGTCCATTTTCTCAGTTTAACACACCCTTCCCCTTTGCAGCAGATTCTTACTGAAATCAATAGTTTTGAAATTTTATTCTTTTTATCAAAGATGTTGAATAAGATAAAATTATCAGCTGATTTCAATTTATTCATTCTAAGTATATCAGGCCGAGAACTTCTTGATTGTACCTGGTACGGCTCCAAGGCTAAATTTGCAGGAATATAATACTGCTGGAACAATGGTACATTTGTAGACTTCATATGAGTCGCATCTGGGCTTGTCCACATAGCTCCAGATATTAGCGCGGTGGGATCAGGAAAGTATTTTTTTTTTATTTTTCCACAAAAATGTATGTTGTTGTTACTCACCAAGGTGCTTCTTAACATATCTTTTCATGGATAAATATTAAAAATCTTAGTAAAGCACTTTATCTACAGCTATGTGTACAAATGACCAAAATATGATCTCATAGAATATAGCCTACCAATGACACAGAGTAAACAACCTACAATAAACAGACAGCACACACTTTACAAACCAATGAAAAGCAATCCATTCCCTCTTCTAGGTGACTTTTTGACAAGACTTTATGCTTTTATATAGCTGGCAAGCAATGCCCAAAGAAGAACATTTTCATTTCAACTGAAGGCTTTGTCCCTGAAGTCTGAGAAAGTACAGTTTCCCCGTATAAAAGTAGAGGGAAGCAAATCTGACTTTGCATCAAAACTTTCTTGGGTATGGAGAAGAAGATTTTATATGCTTTTACCATATATGGGTATGACAGTCGTCTTAGTGGAACATGACTACCTGAAAGGGTGACTTAAATTGGCCCAGTGGCTTCAAAAAAGAAATTGTTTGAAAAAATTTGATGTAAGACAGACAGAAAGTGATGATCAGAGATCATCCTGAGCCTTTCAGCTCATGTGAGCTAAAAATAACCAAAAACTTTAACAAGTTCTAGACTTTGACATTCGACCGCATCCCCTAGCAAGACTGATGCTTGGATAGCATAAAGAGAAAGTCTTTGATCTTTGGTAGGCCTGTAAAAATAATTTGAATTCTGCATCTTTTATCAGATGATTAGTTTTTTAACAGGTGAATTTGGTGATAATTCTGAGAATTTTTTTCTTATTTCTCCATAAAACATGTGGTAGTGGGTACTCATTAGAAGTGCCTTGCTGAGGCTCTTCTAATGACAAAGCTCTAGTTAAGGAGCTTTTTTCAATCCAGAAGTACTGATAGAGGCGCTTCTAATGAGTACCCACAACATGTTTTCGTGGAAAAATAAGAAAAATATTAACCTGATACCCACCCTTCTCTAGGCCTGTGTTAAATGAAGAACCAAAACATGATGTTTTTATGGAAAATTGGAGAAAAATATTCAAGAATTATCTATACTCCTCCTTAATACTCCTCTGCTTTTTGATAGCTTCAAAAAGTAGAAAAAAATTAACCATACCTGTCCTAAAAATTGATCATGTCTATTTTGACACCCTGTTGATGTCCAACTGCTCCATGAGTGGCAAACAAAGCAGACCTTAATTAGACGCCGCATTCTGTGGCTTCCAGTCTGGGTCTAAACTGTTTGATCAAGGCTATCTGTCCAAATACTGTAGAAAGGTCTAGCCCAAAGAATTTCTTCCTGCTAATGATTATAATAGTGATTGTCCATTTTAAGTGGTTCAAATCCTCTGATTGCAGGTAAAAGTGCTGGGTTGATTACGGAGCTATCTGTATTAACATCATTATTTATTGGATCAAATCTTCTCATGGATTCTTCCAGTGTAGGACTGATCAAAGAACTGGCCAAGTTTGTAGATATGAAGGCACCTGGTGCTGGTGGTTGCATGGGTTTTGTTTCTCTTGTATCAGCCTGAATAAAGACAAAGATATGCAACACCATTATCTCACAACATAAAACTTGAATCAGAGATCAAAAATCATTAAAACATTATCTCACAAAATAGGATCGTTAAATGTGACATCAAAATGCCTTTGCAACAACATTATCTCACAACGTAAAACTGTTAAATGCGAGATAAAAAAAAGTTATGGTTCTCATTTTCTTACTTTTTCCCTCCAAAAACAGGCTTCAATATTTCATACCAACTGCCTCCTAAGGGGACAATTTGCATGAAATCTTTAGTCTTTTTTCTTGGAAAAGTAAGGAAAAATAATTTAAAATGTTGCTGGCTGAAAATCTTACCCAGCATGTTACGTGTTAACTTGTGGATGAGAATAATTTTTGCACAAAAATGTGTATCATGGAAAATTATTAGAATGGCTGCAATCAGTGCAGTGGGGCAATTCCAACGGGCAGTGAGGCAGTTACAATGAGACCCCGTAAGGTAATTTTGCTGCAAAACAGTGAAGGGATTCGAAAAAGTATCTGAAAGGTATGTTTGCAAATATTTCCTTCTCAGGAGATTACTTTGATCAACTTGTCAAGAAGGTTCTAATAAGCTCCTCCAAGTTATATTTAAAAAGAAATATATATATATGGGTACTTTTGACTCCAAAATATGAGATAAAAGAAAAAATTATTGCTACTGATATATCGAAGAAACTTCATTACCCTTCCGCAAAGTGGGCTGAAAAACAGTTTATTTAAGGATCAGCACACAAGGAAATTCAGCAGATGACAAATTCACAATATTTTTCCTAATTTTCAGAGAAACAGGATGACATTTCATGCAATTTGTCTCCTTAGGAGAGAATTTGCATGAAATGTCAAAGCTGATTTTTCTCGGAAAAACAAGAAAAATATTTCAAAATGTCATCTAGTAAATTTTTTACCCAACATGCAAAGCATTGAATGTGTCTAAAATAACAATACCTGAATATTTGCTACAGCTGCTTTTGTCTCCCGTTGTGATTCCTCTTTGGTGAGTTTTGATTTGTTAATATGTGTAACTAACCTACTATTTTTGTCATCAAAGACATCACTGTCCGTATTTTCACCATGCCTGTTTTTAAGGTGAGTTTTCAACATGTTCAGATCACTATAAGTTTTAGAACATAAATTACAGCGGAGTGTTTTGTGTCCCGTGTGGATCTTCACATGTTGTAACAAATTACTTTTGCTGCTGAAGCCCTTTCCACAATGCTTGCATACGAAAGGTTTAAGGCCTAAATGCACATTCATATGCTGATCAAAGTCTTCTTTCCCTGCAAACACTTTTGGACAGAGAGTACAAGGGAAAAATTTGATGTTTGTACGTAAAGACACTTCCTCTCTCTTCTCACTGTGAGATCTTGCAATGTGGTTCTTGTAACGACACAGAGTTTTAAATTTCTCTTCACAATACTCGCAAGGCCATCGGAATTCAATAACATGATTCTTTCTATGATGTCTCAAACCACTTTTTTCTTTGAATTTCCTGCCACAGAAATCACAGATGAATGCATATTCTGTAGAATGGTAGCACTGGTGTTTTCTCAGGTACTCAGAGGTTCTGAAGGCCTTGCCACAACCCTGAAATATAAAAAAATGTGTGGCTTGATAGCTCTAGATAAGATTTTTTTTCTTTGTTTTTTTTTTTTTTTTTTTTTTTTTTCAACCAAGAATATTGATATTTTGCCTTACTTCTCCACGAGAATATGTTTTGAGTACTCAATGGAATCGCCTGGCCAAGTTAGTTACAGTGAGTACTTACAACATATACCGTATTTGACCTAATTACTGCTCATACCCCTATAAGCGCACAGTCAAGCAATTCAGATTACAACCAGTGTACTTTCTGTCTACTTGTTTATAAATGAATATGTTTTGGGTACCTATTTGAATTGCATCGACTTGTCAATGCAATTCAAATGAGTACCAAAAACATATGCTTTTATAAAGAAAATCAGAAAAAAACACATGCAAACATCGCATAAGATCATTTGAAGTTCTTCCCTGATCTTTTTTTATAACCATACTATAGATAGGATAATATTTTACCACAAATTTTTCCAGTAGTTTTGAAAACTTATGGGCAGAGTGTGGTAATTAGGTTGAATACAGTATATTTTTTTGAGGAGAAAAAAAAAGGAAAATATTTACATGGATACAGATACCTCTCTTATCTAGTGAATTGTGAATTAGTACAAGCAAAAAATTATCTTACTGCATAAGTGAGAGGCACAGACTCTGATCAGTCTGTGAATATTCAAAGTTGATTGTTTCTAATCAGTTGGCCTGCTTTAAATAAGAGCTGCACCAAGCAAAATGGATTTTCCGGCATAGTGAGACAATGACCCTGTTTAAGGTGCTTTACGTCCCTTTCAGTGGTATTTTAAGTCAGCAAGACCACTGAAGGGTGATGATAGATGATGTGTGTCATACAGTCATGCACCGAATTCCGCCTCCAGCGGTATTCAAACCTGGGACATTGTGATCCAAGTCGGAAGCCCTAACCACTAAGCCACCGGAATACAGAGACAGCCTATGCATTTGTGAGAAGTGACCTGGGAATGTAGCCCTACAAAAACCAACTCTGAAATTTTAATCAGCTTTTATTTTTGCAAAAGCTGGCCCAAACAACTTCTTTTTGTGGAATATTACCAGGAGTGGTGGGGGAGCATGCATGATGAAGTGTGTTAGGTTTCCCAAGAGTGAATTACATTAACCTAGTTTTCTGGGAGGGACCAAAAGTGGCAGAGTGCCTGCACCTATGAAGTCTGATGTCATTCAGACCGTCAAAAGACTACCAGATCTTTTTTTTATTGTGTTGGGGTTTAATGACACATCAACCCTTATGGGTCATTTTTGTCATCTCCCAGAGAAAGGGAGAAAAGATACATGTATAGTAGAGGAGATAAAGGAGAGGGACAGGGTAGAAAGAGGGAAATGAAATAAAGTGAAGGAACAGAAGAAATAACAACATTCCCCCTCTACCCTTAACTGCTGCAAGGACAGCAGGCCTTGCTCAACTAAGCCAATATCAGTTGGGCACCCCCGTGACAAAAGCTACAGGACACATTCGCCTCACCCAACCACCCCCAAAAGCCTACCAGAACAATTAAAAGTATTAGATATTGCTAAAGTACATCACAGTGACTTTGATAAGGTGAGGGACAAAAAAAAGTGGTATATTTTTTAGAAGATGGAGAAATATTATTTTTGTCCAAACAAGATTTTCTCTGGAGACATGTTGACAGTTTGTTTGTTTTTTGTTGTTTTTTTGGGGTTTTTGTTTTTGTTGTAGTTTTGTTTGTTTTTTTATACCTGATTTTTCTTGCAGTTTTTTTGGTTTGGAAGCCAGCTGAAATATTTACTACAACTACTAAAGAGTTATTTCTAGTAGAAGTTTTGGATACAACCCAGAATCAGTGGCTCAGATTGTTCCTCCCAAACTTTTCAATGAATTGCATTCTTGTGGCATTTATTTTTGTGGTGTGAAAAGCATATGGTTAATGTCCTAAACTTTCAAACACTTTATGCAATATTTTTTCCCTATATTTTGTTTTTAAGCATTTACTCCACAAATTATTTTGTGGAAAGGCAAACAGTGTAGACCCTGATCAGACTGCTCCTGAAGGAGACAATTTAAAAGTACTAAGGATGCCCAAAAATTTCTTGTTAACCTTAGGCCTGCTGAACCCTGATATGTCCTGCCTTTGCAAACAGTGTAGATCCAGATCAGCTGGCTTCTTCAGAAGCCAACTGATCTGGATCTGCACTGTTTGCCATCAAGTATGTGAATTTATATCAACAATTGGATCAAGTAATTTGATTGGCTGAAAAGTAGAAATGGGCAAGGCATCTTAATTTATTCAGCAGGACAAGGGTTAATAAATACCAAAAAATAACAAACTCATATATTGTTGGAATGTACAGATAATTTAGATAACACAATTAATACATAAATTGTTTACAGGAATCTGCACTTACTGCTTTTTTCAACATAACAGTTACAGTGAAATGCTGTGACAGGAGAGTTGCAGCTGATTCAATGTGAAAGCCTTACCTCAAAGTTACACACATATGGTTTCTCCCCGGTATGTTTCCGGCGATGGTTGTCCATGTGTTGCTTAGCAGTGAAGGCCTTACCACATTTGTCACAGATGAATGGCTTCTCATTTGTGTGTTGTTTGATATGGTACCTCAAATTACTTGCACAGGAACTTTCATGACCACAGAACTGAAAAATTAATCAGAGGATTTGTTAAGGAGTATTTAGAGATAATTCTGGGATAATTTTCGCCAGTTCTCCATAAAAACATATGTTGTGGGTACTCATTAGAAGTGCCTCGGCGAGGCGCTTCTAATGAGTACCCACAGTTTATGTTTTTATGGAGAATTAAGAAAAATTATCCCAGAATTATCACTCAATACTCCTCCTTAACAAGTCCTCTGGACAATGGCAAACTTTTATTTAGGGAAGCTGAGTTTAGAGTTTTGTTTAGGGAAGCATTCAATAAAGTATTTTCCTCATTTCTTCTGGACACAATATATCAAGCATAGCTCCAGATAAGGCACTTTTTTCAACCAAAATTGTTCATTTTTCTTATTTCTCCATGAAAATATATGTTGTGGAACTCATTAGAAGTACCTTGCCAAGGTGCTTCTAATAAGTACCCACAACATATGTTTTCATACAGAAATAAGAAAGATATTTTTCTGATACCCCTCTTATCTGGGGCTATGAATTGTCATGGCAACAGACTACAGGACTATTTTTTTTTTACAACTCAACCAACAAGAATTCCAAAGCTTTTTTCTTTCACCTAAAAAGGGTTGAGGGTATCCAGACAATTTATTTTCTTATTTTTCCAAACATAGTGTTGTTGGTATTCATTAGAATTGGTTCTTGTTAATTTATATGAAGGCAAGGCACTTCCAGTGAGTATACACAATATAGATTTTGTGGGAAAACAAGACTCCCATGGGCCACGGCTCACTCACCTGAATGAAATAGCCACTGCAGATATGCATTTGTTATGCAACAGTTTTTCAATTCTGTCATTGCAACTAATGAAAGGATCATCATTTAAGCAGTTCTTGGTTTTGAAGAAGATGAATGTGTTTTTTACACATTCTTCTTCTTCAAATTATTAATTTTTTGTTTAGGGGCTAGCTAATGCATTTTAAACGGAATAAACCTCAAAAAAGCTCATAATTATGTCCAAAATAGCCCAAAAATAGCCCCTAAACCTTGGCTGTTCACCCGGACAGATGGACGGACACTCACTAATTCGGACATAATACACTTCCCATTTTTTGTGGCGGGGCATAAAAATGCAATTTAACCATTACCCATTATAAGTCAGTGGGAACTTTATGTTGCTATGGCAACCAAACCAAGAGGCAGACCACCATAGTTATAGCTATTTTGAATTGCCCTCACCCAAGCAACTTTTGTACCAAATTAGAGTCATACTGCTCCAGTGGTTTCAAAGTTGTCATTTAAAAAAGTCCTTTTTCAAAATTGAATGTTGCCGTGGCAACCAAACAAAATGGCCACTGGTCATAAAACATACAAACTGGGTAGACAATCAGCAGATGATCATAACTGCCAAATATGGCTCAAATCACTTCACTGGTTATGGAGAAAGTGCAATTTAACCATTTTCCCATTATACATGTAAGTTTATGGGAGCTTTCTGTTGCCATGGCAACCAAACCAAGATGCAGATTGCCAAACTTTTGGCTATTTTAAATTGTCCTATGCCAAGCAACATTTGTACAAAATTAGAGTACTGCTTTAGTGGTTTTGGAGGAGTTATTAAAAATTTCTTTTTTTTTTTAAATTTAATGTTGCCATGGCAACCAAACAAAATGGCAACTGGTCATCAAACACACAAACTGGGTAGACAATCCTCTAATGATCATAACTGCCAAATATGGTTCACATCACTTCACTGGTTATGAAGAAAATGCAATTTAATCATTTTTTCATTATAAATCTATGGGAGCTTTCTGTTGCCATGGCAACCAAACCAATAGGCAGATCACCACAATTTTAGGTATTTTGAATTGCCCTTACCCAAGCAACATTTGTACCAAATTAGAGTCATACTGCTTCAGTGGTTTTGAAGGACTGTCATTTAAAAAATTCCTTTTTTAAAATTTAATGTTGCCATCGCAACCAAACAAAATGGCCACTGGTTATAAAACAAATAAACTGGGTAGACAATCATCAAATGACCATAAATGCCAAATATGGTTCACATCACTTCACTGGTTGTGGAGAAAATACAATTTAACTCTTTTCCCATTATAAGTCTAAGGGAGCTTTCTGTTGCCATGGCAACCAAACCAAGAGGCAGATCACCATTATTTTAGCTATTTTGGATTGCCCTTACCCAAGCAACATTTGTACCAAGTTAGAGTCCTACTACTTCAGCGGTTTTGAAGGAGTTATTTAAAAAATTCCTTTTTCAAAATTGAATGTTACCATGGTAACCAAACAAAATGGCCACTAGTCATAAAACACATAAACTGGATAGACAATCATCAGATGACCATAAATGCCAAATATGGTTCACATCGCTTCAGTGGTTATGGAGAAAATGCACTTTAACCATTTTCCCATTATAAGTCTATGGGAGCTTTCTGTTGCCATGGCAACCAAATCAAGAGCCAGATCACCATGATTTTAGCTGTTTTTAAATCCCCCTACCAAAGCAACATTCTTACCAAATTAGGGACAAATCGCATCAATGGCTTTGGAGGAGTTGTCATTTGTAAGTGTTAACGGAGGCACGGACGGATGGACGACAGACAAAAAGTGATCACTATAGCTCATCCTGAGCATAGCTCAGGTGAGCTTACATGAAATGTCATTGTCTGAACATAATGATTATAGTGAGGATCAAAAATCTTTCTGACAAACTGGAACAAGAAATATGAAAAATTTGCAAGTTTTCCCATACATGGTTACCGATGAAATGAACTAGATGTTAAGACCTATTTTCAGGATAAGTTCGAACTTAGCTCAAGGAATGAGAGGGAATCGAGATAATATTTTCCTCATTCTCCATGCAAACAAATGTTGGGGTACTCACTGAAAGTGCCTCACTGAGGCAAATTAAGTTTCCAATCATTAAAAGACGTCAATATTTTACATATTGTGGTCTGACTATAAAAACAAAAATGAATCAAATGTAACTTTCACATTCAAATTCTCAGTCCATGATCTTGACCTCCAGGTCTGATCAAGGCAGATGGGATAAGGGTACTATTAAAGTTTGGATCAATAATATCTACTTCCCCCCTGAATTTAAACAAACAAAGGGTTTGGATAATATGATCTCTAAAAACAAGAGGCCCACAGGCCACGGGTCGCTCACCTGAGTGACATGGCTACTGCAGATATGCAGATGTTATGCAACATTTTTCCAATCCTGTCATCGCAACTAATGAAAAGATCATCCTAAATTTGAAAAAGAATATCATATATGGCATGACAGTCAATGGAGCGTGATCATTTGAACAAACTCTCAATCACATTTCAACAGTACGATCAATGTGAAATTTGGTGGCAATTGCCTAAGAGGTTTCTGAAGAATCATGATTTTATACATGTAAACAGCACAGTGGCAGGAAAATATAATAAACATAAACAAGATGGTAGCCGTCTTGGATTTCCAACCAGAATGATTTTAGCTACTGTTGATCTACAAGTCACCTCGATACTTCCAATGAACTTTGAGTCAATTGCCCTTTCGGTTCAGGACAAGAAGTTCAGAACAGATTTTCAAGATGGCCGCTATAGCCGCAATTTGGGATTTCCTATCGCAACGATTTGAGCTATTTTTTTATCTACAAGTCACCCTGATGCTTCCTACCAAGTTTTGAGTCAATTGGCCTTTCAGTTCAAAAGAAGAAGGGTAAAATAGATTTTCAAGATGGCCGCCATCTTGGATTACCCACTGGAACCATTTTAGCTATTATTATATCAACAAGTCATCCTGATGCTTCCTACGAATTTTCAAATCAACTGGCCCTTTGGTTCAGGAAAATAAGCGGAAAAAAGAGTGACGGCCATGACGGCCATCTTGGATTTCCGATCCAAACAATTTAAGCTATTTTAGATCTACAAGTCACCGGAATGCTTCCTACCAAGTTTCAAGACAAACTGCCGTTCAGTTCAGAAGAAGAAGCGAAAAATAGATTTTCGAGATGGCTGTCATGGCAGCCATCTTGGATTTCTGATAGGGATGATTTTAGCTATTTTTGGTTTACAGGTCACCCTGATGCTTCCTACCTAGTTTAAAGTCAATAAGCCTTTCGGGTCAGGAGAAGAAGTGAAAAATTGATTTTCAAGATGGCCGCCATGGCGGCCATGTTAGATTTCCAATCGGAACGATTTTAGCCATTTTTAATCTATAAGTCACCTCGATGCTTCCTACCTAGTTTCAAGTCAATTGGCTTTTGAGAAGAAGTGAAAAAAAGATTTTCAAGATGGCCACCATGGCGGCCATCTTGGATTTCCGATCAGCATGACTTTAGCTATTTTTGATCTACAAGTTACCCTGATGCTTCCTACCAAGTTTGGAGTCAATTAGCATTTCGGTTCAGGAGAAGAAGCAAAAAATAGATTTTCAAGATGGCGGCCATCTTGGATTTTGCGATTGGAACGATTTTAGCTATTTTTGATCTATAAGTCACCCGAATGCTTCTTACCAAGTTTCGAGTCAATCAATTGGCATTTGGGGTTAGGAGAAGAAGCGAAAAATAGATTTTCAAGATGGCCACCATGGCGGCCATCTTTGATTTATGATCAGCACGATTTTAGCCATTTTTATCTACAAGTCACCCCGATGCTTCCTAGCAAGTTAGGAGTCGATTGGCCTTTCGGTTCAGGAGAGGGGGCAAAAAAATAGATTTTCAAGATGGCGGCCTTGGCAGCCATCTTGGATTTCCTATCAGAACGATTTTAGCTATTTTGACCTACATAGTCACCCCAATGCCTCCTACCATGTTTGGAGTCAATTGGCTTTTGGGTTTAGGAGAAGAAGCGAAAAATAGACTTTCAAGATGGCTGCCATGGCGGCCATCTTGGATTTCAAACCAGCACTATTTTAGCCATTTTTGATCTACAAGTCACACTGATGCTTCCTAGCAAGTTTGGAGTCAATTGGCCTTTAAGTTCTGGAGAAGAAACAAAAAATAGATTTTCAAGATGGCTGCCATGGTGGCCATCTTGGATTTCTGATCGGCACGATTTTAGCCATTTTTTATCTACAAGTCACCCTGATACTTCCTAGCAAGTTTGGAGTCAATTGGCCTTTCAGTTCAGGAGAAGAAGCGAAAAATAGATTTTCAAAATGGCTGCCATGGCGGCCATCTTGGAATTCCGATTGGCACGATTTTAGCTATTTTTGATCTACAAGTCACCCCGATGCTTCCTATCAAGTTTGGAGTCAATTGGCCTTTCGGTTCAGAAGAAGAAGCGAAAAATAGATTTTCAAGATGGCTGCCATGGCAGCCATCTTGGATTTCTGATCGGCATGATTTTAGCTATTTTTGATCTACAAGTCACCCCAATGCTTCCTAGCAAGTTTGGAGTCAAATGGACTTTCGGTCCAGGAGAAGAAGCGAAAAATAGATTTTCAAGATGGCGGCCATCTTGGATTTCCGATCGGAACGATTTTAGCTATTTTTGATCTACAGGTCACCCCAATGCTTCCTACCAAGTATCAAGTCAATTGGCCCAGGGGTGGAGGAGGAGTAGGCTTTTAAAGCAATTGTTGACGCCACACGACGGACGACGGACGCCGGACATTGACTGACCACAATAGCTCACCATGAGCACTTTGTGCTCAGGTGAGCTAACAAGAAAACTTCATATTTTCTGGTCCCATGTGACTGATAAAATGTGTTTGGGTTTAAGGACACATCAACCCTTGTGGGTCATTTTGTGTTGTCTCCCACAGAAAGGGAGAAGAGAGATAGAAGAGATAGCAGAGGAGATGAAAGAGAAGGACAGTGGAGAAAGGAATATGAACGAAAGTGAAGAAACAGAAGAAATAAAAACATTCACACTCTACCCTTACCTGCTGCAAGGATAGCAGGTCTTGCCCAACTGTAAGCCAATATCAGTTGGACACCCCAGTGGTGTAAGATACACGACACCTTTGCCTCACTCAACCTTCCGGGTCCCATGTGATCCAGTCATCAAGACCATACAGGGATTTTGAAAATTTATGAGGGTCACCGATTGGCCAAAACTAGCTGGTCTGACCCATAAAACTTTAGTTTTAGTTTAAGGAGAAAGATTATTGCCCTCAAAGATCATGCCTATTAAAAACTATTCAACATTGTGGGATGTTCCTGTTGATGCCAAGGGTAAAGCAATAGTTTACGCCGGGCTGGAGCCTGGCGTATCTATTTGAGGTTGTTTTTGTAAAATGTGTATGCATTCGGAGAACATCGGTTTTCTTCCAGTTTTATGGGGCTCTTAGTGGGGCTATATATGATATATAACTATTCACCCCCACTTTTTTTATTATTATTCAAAGTCACACTTTTGTAGCAGAGAACTGTGCTGTTGGTAACATAGTGAAAAAAAAATGGAAAATACTGTGTAGAATGAATATAGCAATGTGGGTTTTGCTCATTTAAAAGAGATATGAGCAGTTTTCCCGTAGGAGCCCCAGATTGACCATTCGACCTGAATGAGCTTGTTGCTGTCAATATTCGTACATATTTGAATTTTTTCATTTCGTTTTTTTTCATTGTACTACGAAGTAGAAACAAAAGATATTTTTCTTTGTTTAGGATTTGAAATATGCATTCTCAAATCGAACAGATTATAACTGGTTTAATAATACAGTTTAATTTGATATTCAAGCATGGAAAGATTTGGGCCGAAGGAAAACGTTATGAGTGGAGAAAAGAATGAAACATACATATTAACTGGTTTCCTGTGTTCTATAAGCGAAGTATTGAGCTATAGGGTGAGGGAACCAGTCAATGCTACATAGATGATTTCGGATATAGTATGCTCGGCCTAGGCTATGGATGGCGACATGTTATTATGTATGCGGGCTAGAAAACAGACGGTCATAGTTGATTTTTTTTTATATAGCTCTGATAACGTCTATAATGTTTTTATCGTTGAGTATTGCGATAATTTATATAATTACAACCTTTCATAAATTATAACATTTTTTCACTATACTACAATCTATAGGGAGCTAAATAATGCATGACAGATTAGTTTCCCGGCGTACTGATGCTTTGCATCAATGTTTTCTTGTTCTCATATGTATTATCGTACAATGACCTTAACTTAAATACACAAATACTAACTGACATCTATAGCAGTAAAATTACTTATTTACCATTATAGCTAAATATTGTGCTAGTTCCCCACATTGATTTCACTGTAAATTTATATGCAATAAAATTACCAGCTGAATGGCAAACAGTGTAGACCCTGATTAGACTGCTAGGAGCAGTCTGTAAGGAGCAGTCTGATCTGGGTCTACACTGTTTGCTCAGAGGATTCCATCCCAAAACATGAAATTATTACTTACCTCACATTTATGGCGTTTCTTTTCCTTCTCCTTGTGACTGTTCATGTGTCTTTCAAGTTTACTCTTACAAACACACATCTTGCCACATATAGGGCAAACCAAGGACTTCCTAATTTCATGCATCCTCTGATGTTTCTTGAAATTGTGAGTATCAACAAATTCTTTCCCACATTCCTGCAATACAAACAATCTGCCATTTGATCAAGAAGGTTTAGAGATAAGAAAATATACAGAACTGCCACAAAATAGTCGCCTTTCACAAGGCACAGCTGTTGTAATGGTTGTACTGTACATGGATGAGTGAAACTGAAGCATTAACCCATTTATGCCCAATGGACTATTCTATGTCATCTCCTTGGACAGGTCCATTTTCAACTGAAGGGTCATCTGGTTATTTTCTTTACTATTACCTTTTCCGTGAAATTTCTGTATTTCATGCAAACATTGTAGACCCTGATCAGACTTCACATTCTGCAGCATCTGATCTGGGCCTACTGGTTGCCAATATCCCTTTTATGGGATGTTAGGCATAAATGGGTTAATTCTACTATTCTATCACCGACCTGCTGAACTGTGCACCACTAACATATAGTCCAACCATTCCACTTTGCTTCACATAATTCCTTGTGCTTTTCTCAACACCAGATTTCAGTCAAACATAGCTTCACATGTTATGATGGGATCTCTTTTATACAGTCAAAATTTCTAATCACAGGTCCAGACAGAAGAAGCAGTTTGCACAAAAAAAAAAATATTTCTAGTGGACACCATATTTATCCTAAGTAGTCAGACTGACAGACCAGCGCTAACAGTATAGACCCGGATTATATGCCACAGAACCCAACATCTGATCATGGTCAACACTGTCAGCCACTCATCCAGCATTTTTAACATAACAGGCAGTAAAATGGGCATGCTCAAATTTTAGGACAAGTATGGTAAGAAGTTAGGGTGTCCAAATATTTAAGGAAAATATGGTACTCATTTGAACAGCATGTTTTATTGTATGTACAAACAATATTTAGATATTTTTAAATCAGAAAACTGTTTGTTTGTGTTGAGGTTTTTACGACCCAGTCAACCCAATGGGGTCATGTCGAGCGTGGTCAGTTTACCTAACCATACATTTACTGGGCAGGCTTAGTCCTCTAAGCGGTTAACCAGTATTGTGCACATTCTTTCACCAGAAACTGACAACTGCCCTTCTTGAATCAGGGGTTGAACCCGCGACCTGGTCTCCAGTCAGACTGCGCATCCAACTGAGCCACCGAGGCCGGCTAAATCAGACAAAACTGAGTTATAAACCCGACTAAACAATGTACATGTGCAGGCTGGCTAAGGTCTTTTTAGGTTTCAAAAATATATGGTTAAATAAGCTTCACTTATGTTCTAGATAAAATGGAGTATCAGGAAAGTACTTTACTTCTACTTCTTTCTCCTTGAAAACATGTGGGCACTCATTAGAAGCACCTCGTTGAGGTGCTTCTAATGAGTGCCCACATGTTTTCATGGAGAAAGAAAAAAAAAATACAGTATAACCTCAATGGCTCGAACCCGGATGGCTCATTTACCCCGGATGATTCAAACTCGTTTTTCAGTCCCTACAAAATCCTTCCAATAGATCAATGAAACAAATATTTAGGGATTTTTTTTTTATTTTATCATGGAATTGTTTGTTGTGTGTACTCATTAGAATTGCCTCATCGAGGCAATTCTAATGAGTACATTCAACATACAATCATTGTGTAGAAAATCGAAAATATTTCCCTAAATTATCGCTATATGCTTCCTGACCTGGCGCCATGATTAACCTTCAGTGGCTCGAACCACCCATGTCTCGAACAATTTTCTATGGTCCCAAAGACGTTCGAGCCATTGAGGTTCAACTGTAGTAACAATTTTTGGCTGAAAAAAGAGCCTTATCTAGAGCTGTATTTAAAACGTTATGATGGAGATATCATTTATAAAATCAAAACATTCTAAGCATAGGTCCAGATAAAGTGAGTATTTGGAAGATAATTTCTGTTGTTTTTGTACCAAAGTCTAATCTTGTGGATATAGTATTTGGACAGACATGGCTGAGCAAACAGCATAGACCCAATCAGATATCACAGAATTTGACTGGATATAGTATTTGGACAGACATGGCTGAGCAAACAGCGTAGACCAAATCAGATATCACAGAATGTAACTGCAACACCTTTTGCATGTTTTGTCCTGGTTGTTGTCTTAATGTCTTGTTTCTGGTTCCTATCTGGCATTGAGATCGTCTTGTTGAGGAAGATGGAGCCAGCTGCTTTACTTTCTTTGGTTTTAAAGTTTATGTTGTCCATCATAATTTGTTTACTCTTTCTGTAGATGTCATTGGTTGGCCATGTTCTGTGATTGTTTTTTGCTGGACATCTTTATTTTTTTTCAATTTTCAACACATATTTACATGTGGGAACTTACTTCACATTTAAAAGGTTTATCTCCCTTGTGATACCTCTTGTGCTTATCTAGGTAGGCTTTGTTAGCAAATGACTTGCCACACTCCTCACATTCAAAAGGTTTCTGGTCAGAATGAATACTCATATGTTTCTTTAGATTGCTTGAGGATGTAGTTTCATAGTTACAGATCTGTAAGAAGCCATGTCATACATTAATTGAGTTAAGACTAGTTTTGTTTTCTTTTTTGTTATTAACCCTTATCCTGCTGAACCCAGATACACCCAGTCTTTGCAAACAATGTAGATCCAGATCAGTTGGCTTCTGAAGAAGCCAACTGATCTGGATCTGCACTGTTTGTCATTAAGTATTTGAATTTGTGTGAACAACTTGGATCAAGTAATCTGATTGGCTGAAAATTAGAAGTAGGCGTGGCATATATATTTATCCAGCAGGACAAGGGTTAATGGTAAATAAATAACATTTCACGTATTTTCTTTACGAACAAATTCTGAATTTCTGAAAATGCCTTTATCAAAGTGTGTGATGGAGTAAATACACATTGAGAGAAACAGAGATATTGTTAGTTAAAATCAGAAGGATATGTCTGACATACCATATGTGTGTACTCCTGTTTTTATTTGTGGAATAAAGCTGTGAAAGCTTTGACAGTCTGTTCATAGCTTTACTACTGTTCAATATTGACTCTTAACTGCAGTAGACAACGTTTTGATATTGTTTTTACTTTTCAGAGAAAATAAGCCTTGTGAACCATCACAATATTGTACAGGTGAAAAGCAAAGGCTTTGGTAGATTTTGTGGACTTGTGGGCGGGTCTGCATGCTATTTGTATACAGGATAGCAACATGTATACAGGATAATGAGGATAGGAACATTATACTTCTGTTTTGTATCTTATCACATGTACCTGGGACTCCAGGTAAGGGAATAATCAAAAGACATGCTTTGGTGCATAATTAACAAAATGATCTTGTGAAAACTCCATCTGTAACTACAGTAAATGTCCTAAAATTTCAAACACTCACTTTATTTTGCCTGAATTCTGATGCCTTTTATATACTTGTTTCACAATATACTTGGAATGGCAAACAGTGTAGACCCTGATCAGACTGCTTCTTCAGTCTGATCAGGATCTACACTGTTAGTCAGAATTGTTGGTGTATGAAATTTTAGGACAATTACTGTAGCTTTACCTCACAGGTAAAGGGTCTGAAACCTGCATGTAGTCGTTTGTGTCTGTCCAGATATGACTTCTGAGCAAACGACTTATCACACTGATCACAGGGAAATGGTCTGCCCTCACCATGTGTCAGCATGTGCTTCTTCTTGTAAGCCTTGTCTTTAAACCCTTTACTACACACCTAGAAAAGGATAAACAGCCATATCATGTCAAAAGAAAAATGCCTTACGGCATTATGGCCAGGTTTTTCCACTGAAGAATAAAGTTAACCCTTGTCCTGCTGAACCCGAATATATCCTACCTTTGCAAACAGCTTAGGTCCAGATCAGTTGGTAACTAATAAGCCAACTGATTTGCACTGTTTGCCACTCAGTATGTTGATTTATATCAACAATCTGGATCAAGTAATCTGATTGGCTGAAAATTTGAAAAGGGCATCTCAATTTAGTCAGCAGGATAAGGGTTAACATATCACTTTGAAAAAAAGGTTATCCAAAAGGTAAACCACGGATGAAGCCCATCTGCCTGGACATCGCTATTTTAAAGGACCAAATTTTTCCATGAAAAACTTGTCCAAAAAGTGCAAAGCTCCACATAAGCTTTTTCTTTTTTACCACAAAGTACTTGTATTTTTTCTTATTTCTGCATGTTGTGGGTACTTATTAGAAGTGCCTCACTTTCCATGAAAACATGGAGAAATAAGAAAAAACATTTAGGCCAAATAAAAAAAATATGTGTGTTTAGGATAACATGTTAGAAAAAAAATAGGTAGGGTAGGTAGGAAAGCCTTTTTTTTTTTTTTTTAACATTTTTTTTTAAGTAGAATTTTCCCATAATTATCAAATATATTAGAACTTCACACATACTTTACATAAAACTTTACTGTCTGTTTGCCTTAGATGTGTCTATAAGTACTGATAGAATGACAAACAGTGTAGACCCTGATCAAACTGCTCCTATAGGAGCTGTTTGATCTGGGTCTACTCTGTTTGTTGAGGCCTACTTGTACGAATATTTAGCATAAATATTTTATCCAAGTAAAACAGGAAAAAAATTGCTAGGTTTCACCAGGAAAATTAGGTAGGGTAGGGTTACCCTAAACACATATTTTTTATTTGGCCTTATCTGGATTGCCTCATATATGTACAACAGTCTGATCTGGGCCTAGTTGTTCAAAGCTAACAATGTCGTTAGTTAACGATTCGTTAAAATTTAGATCGAGTGTTACGCAAATATGCTGAAATTTTTTGCTGAAAAAATGTGAGTACATTTTTTCAGCAAAAAATATCAGAATATTGTGTATTGAATCCACTAAAACAGTTAACGAAATGACCCTTAACGAACTCGTTAAGCTAACGACGCTTTGAACAACTGGGCCCTGGGTATTTGTTCTTCAACAGGAGAAAGCTTCACTAATACTGTATATTGTATTGATAAAATGGTAAAGGCTTAGATCGATCAGATTTGTTTTCCATAGACAGCTGACATTTTAATAAATAGACATAGAAAATCAGCATTAAAACACTGCAGAACAACTATAATCGGACCCAGAAGCTGTAGACTTAGCCGTTTTGTGGTGTTTAATGCTGATTTCTTTTCTTTGGACTAAAATCACCAAAAGCCTGTGGGTCTTTGATCCTTCATTAAGATACATGTACTTGGGCTTCTTTCTATATAATCTCTTGCAACTAAAAAAAAAAAAAAAAAAAGCTTAATTGCCTTATTTTGAATGTCACACAGTACTCCAGCTAGCCCTATATATATATGTTTAAATGAATCCTGCCATCCCTCTGACCTTCTTAAGCTGCCCTGTCTAATTTCAACTCCAGACATAAAACCCTACATTTTGGTGAAAATTTCATGAAAATCAGACCAAAATTAAAAAGAAGTTATCAATGCTTAATGGTCAGTTTTATGTGTATTCTGTTTTGGAGGTATTTATTGTGGAATGGGATTATATTTTGTAATATACATTTTATCTTGATCCTAAGCACATCTCATGACACATGGTGCCCTAATTCTTGTATGACCGTGCAAAAAGTGCCCTTCTCAGCACCCCTCTGCCCTAAAATCCTAGCTGGAGCACTGTCACAATGAGATGTCTTATTGCATATGTGAATGTTATGGTTGCAGATCACCTTACAGTTATGCAGTATACTTAGAATCAACAGTATTTGCTACACAATACCACTTTAAAAAAAAATGTACCATGTACTTTCATTTTTTTTTTTTTTTTTGCATCTTATGCAGAAAAGACTATTATTATTCTTATACTGTAGTTAAGACTTTACCACTATCTTGGCTAATTCAACAGGATTTGACATTTCATTTTTCTTATTTTTCCCAGAAAACAGGATTTGAAATGTCAAAAACCCATTTTCTGCAAAAAAAAAAAAATATTTGAAAAATATTTCAATATGAAGGCTTTCAAACACTACTTGGCAAAAAATAGGGCTATTTTAGCAAACCTACATGTAGGCTATTTTCACAAAAAAATATAGGGCTAAAATTATTAATTAAAGAGCTTTTTCAAGCAAACTTATTCACACAAACATGCTATATCTGCCTTTTGCTAAACACTTTGAAAGTGTTACAAGTATACGTACTTACTGATTGTCACTTTACATATGAATGCAAGTGAGCTAGTTTAGGACAGGTACTATGATGAAAAGTTTAAAATATGAGGTCTGGGCCCCTTGGAAGCCAAAAGCATTTTCCCCATTTTAATGGTGTAAAGACTCGAAACTGAGAAAAATAAGGGATGACGGTGAAAAATAAGGGCTTTTATTTTTTTTTTTTTAGGAATTTGGCCTTTTTTGAGTGATTTTTTAGGAATTTTTTTGGGAGGCCTAAAAAAATTAGGACTTTTTAGGAATTTTAAAGATGCTTGAAAGCCTGAATATGTTGTCTGTTGAAAATTTTACTCAGAAAGATAAGCATTAACAAGGAGTTAAGGGGAACAGATACACTTTCAAGGTAGTAACTGTCACAACTTGTTTGCCTCCATTCTGAAAAAGTTTGAAGGTAAAACTTTAATATTTAGTGAGATGCCAATGCAGACACTGGGGTGACAACAACAGCTACATGTACTTTCATACAGACAAGCTTAAAAATGACTCAAGTTTTCACTGATTATTACGTTGTAAACATAATCCTTACCTCACATTTATATTTTGCTTCTCCGTGGATTTTCTCATGTTTTTTTAATGACTCTTTCAATTTAAATTTTGCTCCACAAGTGACACACTCATGAGGCCTCTCATTCTGATGACAAGTTAATTTATGTCTCCTGACACCATCCCATGAAAACAGCAGCTTACCACAAATGTCACAGTTTGGAAACTCTCCCTTCTTTTTCTTACCACTTTTAGTCTTTTTAAAAGTCGAGATCCCTGGCTTCAAAGCTACTCTTCGGCTTCTAGTCACTGGTTTATCTAACCTAGTTAAAACTACCTTAGCTTCAGGCATGTTTTCAAGATGATCTTTATTTAGATTCTCTTTCTCGGTAGCAATACCTTCATTCTCTTCCTGTTTAATAATCAGATGTTCTTTGTTTTTCTGAACTTTTGGAATTTCCTTTCCATTCTTGCTTTCAATGTTTTCTACCTCCATTTCAGCACCAGACTCCTTTTGCAGAGTATCCAGTATAGAAGACCCAAAAATCTCTGTATCATCATAATCATCAGTATCATCATCAAACAGGTTACTTTCTGTAATTTCTGGAGGTCCCGGCAAGTCAAGAGTCTCACTTTTATCTGGGGGTTCTGTTCTGTCAAGATTTTCATTCTTATCAGCACTAGTATTATCAAATGTATTATTTTGTATTTTAGCAGATTTCGTTTGCTCATTTGCAGCTATCTGCTTCACAGGCCCTTTATCCAACTTTACTTTTGGTGCATCATCTGAAATATCATGGACCATTTAAACTCTGGGTCAGAATAAAATTCTGTATTTACCACAAATAATCATTAACTCCTTACCATACTTATCCTAAACTTTGAACAAGTTCATTTTACTACCTGCCCATGTGTCTACAAACTGCTGCTTAACCCATTGTATACTGAATAGAAACTTCCACACAATATATAGGAAGAGTCCAATTTCAATTTTAGGTACGTCCGGCTATAAAATCTACATATTCTTAGAGAAAAATGGCTAAACTATTAGCAAACAGTGGAGACCCTGATCAGACGCCGCGTTCTGCGGCGTCTGATCTGGGTGTGCACTGTTTGCCAATTACCCTTTTACGGGTCTCCCGACTACAATGGGTCAAGGGACAAGCAGTGTAAACTCTGATCACATGCCCTGTTCTGTTGCATCTGATCTGGTGCTGCACTGTATGCTCAGGCCTAACTGTCCAATTAGGGTAAATACTAAATACGGTATTCATTTTAGCTTCCATAAATTTAGAAATATAAAATGTACCAATTTTAATCCTTAAAATGTCAAATTTGAATATTAGCAGATGACACTCAAAATATTTTCCTTATTTTTCTGAGAAAATAGAAACTGGTATTCCATAGATAATACAATAAACTGGCATTCCATTGATAATTAGACTGAAATGTTAAATCTTCTCTGGAAGATAAGAAAAATATCACAAATTTGTTGTCTGCTAATGTCACAGGCTAAGAATTAACATTTTCTATACAGAAAATGCTTTTCAGATCCGCAAGAAATGCCAATGGATTTTTTGAAATTATTTCTTACAGAATCAACTTGCAGAGATGATTTAAATCAGATGCTGCAATATGTTCTCTTGGAGCAAACTAAACCATGAAGTGTGTAAAGTTTGTAAACATACCTTAGGATATAGCAAAGACTCAAAATAGCCAGTACATCCAATCAAGGCAGTTTTCAATGTCTACATGTAAAAGCCTTGGAAGCCCAGGCTATCCTCAGAGCACCCAAACAGGATGGGTCATTATATGGATAATCAGACTAACCTGTCCCTATTGGACATAATGTTCTCACACTTAACTCATCTTAAAGAGATGATACTATTGGAATTACATGTAATTTCTTTCTTTTTTGTTTTCTTCTTTTTTTTTTTTTTAAAGTTTTGTGGATTTAACTGGGCCCAGTTGTTCAAAGCATTTTAGCTTAACAAGCTCGTTAGTGGTCAAAATGTTAACTGTTCTAGTAAGTACAATATCTAATTCACAGGTATTTTTGTTTAAAAAATGTGAGTAGCTTTTGCAAATGCAAAAGCTTTCAGCAAAAATATTAGCATATATGCCATATTTAATGATCAAAGTTTTAACAATACTAGTGACATCGTTAGTTTTGAACAACTGCGCCCTGATGTGTAAATGCTGACAAATCACTCACAAACAGAATAAAGCTTGAAGGGCTTCATGTTAGGTTTGTGAGTGATTTACATTGATAAATTCCATAAAAATAAAAGATGACATACAATGACAACATCCATAAAAATAAAATATACTTCATATAATTCTAATCTAGTCATATTTACCTTGAAAACAGGGCTCACATGGTGCTGCGATTTGGGCAAAATAGCTGGCGAAAACAGCCCACTTCACCCGAAACTTGTAGAAAAGAGAATTTCTAGCAAACTTGTTTGCTTTTCTACTTGTGGTTTTGCCCTTAAATCTGTCCAGTTTGTCATTAGAAACTGTATATGAAAGTTTAGGACATTTACCATACCTTACCATGACAACAGTTTACATCAAAGTTAGTTCTTGGGCCACAAAAGTACCAGAAAATTAAAACATAAATCCGTATTTATTTTTAAATGATAAAATGTCCATCTCAGCAGAACAAAACATCAGAGAAAAACTGTTTAAATGAAAAATAAAACATAGAGACAGATACATGTAAGGCACTTTTTCAAGTGAAATGTACTAGTATTTTGCTTATTTCTCCATGAAAACATATGTCATGAGTACTCATTTGAAATCCTTCACCGAGGCACTTCTAATAAGTACCCGCAACATTTTTTTTTCATGAAAAGGTAAGAAAAATATTAACTTGGATACCCACTCTTAATATCTGAAGCTATGCTTAAAGTTCTTACTTTGACAGTAATGTTTGAATTCTTTTATAAAGTTCTGCTTCTCCTCTAAGAATTGTCTTCCTTTCAAAGAACCCAGTAATAAATGTCCCTCTTTACAGACAGTCATTACCAAACTCTCATGACCATTCTCCTCCAATCTGTGACACTAAAATATGGAATAACAAACTCAGATTTTACTGATACCTAAGGTAAAAATTTTATCATCAAATTTGAACAAATGCATTTTTGTCAAGCTGAAATTGTCTTGACAAACATGTGAGGGGGAGTTTATTCAGTCTAAAATGGGTTAGATCAGATATGTTAGATTATCCTCTTTTTAAAGTATTATAAGAAGGTTTTATTTATACTCTCAAGTATATTTTTGACATACACCACAATCTCTTTATAATGTTCACTATTGTTGGGGTCCATAGCATAAACCGTGTTAGTTAAACAACCGTGTTATATCCAAACAAAAATGTATAAATTATATTGAAAAATGACCATTTATGGTCATTTTTCAATATAACCTATACATTTTTGGGATCTATCTTTGAACCGTGTTATATACAAAACCCTGTTATAATGAACCGTATTATAAAGGGGTTGTAGTGTACTAACTTGGTATGCCCATAATGTTTACTTAGTGCATAGTTCACAGCAAAAGTGAAACTGACTGGCTCTTTTGAATTATGCACAAGTAAGAACGTTCTGAACAGTATCTGACAATAACTACTACATCAATCAGTCCCCTACTAACCTAATTATAAATTTTGTGATGAGAAATTAGCTTGAGGAAAAGGAAACCACTGCCAATCATACCTGGAGAGAAGTGGAACACAGCTGAGCTAGCTGAATTAAGGTTAATCTAAGCATTTGCTATTCACAAAATGTGCAAAAGCTCCTTATTTAAATAAGTGCGCCCAGCTGTTCAAAGCATCGTTAGCTTAACAAACTTGTTAGTGGTCAAAATGTTAAATGTTCTAGTAAGTATAATATCTAAATCACAGGTATTTTTTCTGAAACAAATGTGAGTAGCTTTTGCAAAAGCTACTCACATTTTTTCAGCGAAAATATTAGCTTATATGCCATATTTAATGATCAAAGTTTTAATGATACATTAACTAACGACGTCATTAGTTTTGAACAACTGGTCCCTGGTGTATGCCCTATTTACCCTATTCATTCTGACAAACATGCTAGATAGACCCAGATCATAACTGCTCCTAAATCTGATCTCCACTGATTGACAGCATTTTGTGGGCACATCAAAAAGTAATTAAATGAATAGTCTTATTTTCGCCTGGTCTTGCTGAACCCAGATATGCTCTGCCTTTACAAACAGGTATTTTGTTTGTGCTGAGGTTTTATGGCCCAGTCAACCCAATGGGGTCATGTCAAATGCAGTACCTTTACTGGACAGGCTTAGTCTAAGGGGTTAACCAGTATTGTGCACATTCTTTCGCTACAAACTGACAACTGCCCTTCTAGAATCAGTGGAAGGGAGAGAATGATCATAGAAAATATTTCATGATCAATCTCCACGAAAGAATGTTGCCGAACTGGCGGATGTGGAACCTACAACCCTCCTGATCACATGTCAGCTGTGCATCCAACAGAGCCACCAAGGCCAGCTACAAATAGTGTAGATCCAGATCAGTTGGCTTCTTCAGAAGCCAACTGATCTGAATCTACACTGTTTGTCATTATGTGAACTTTGCATCAAACATCTGGATCAAGTAACCTGATTGGCTGAAAATTAGCAGTGGGCATGGAATCTTGATTTATTCAGCAGTAGATTTACAAGGAAGAAAACCCTTATGACTTCCTATTACGGCACACCTATACCCTTTTGAAAAGGAGTCTATTCAAAATGGGAGAAAACTCTTTCCTTTTAGAGTGGACCTTTTTTCAGAAGCTCCCCACCCCCCCCCCCACCCCCCCTATGAATACTGGTCTTCTCTTAAAGGAAAATTTGTTCCCTTTCACAGCTAATTCTTTCCTTTTCGAGCAGACCCCTTTTCAGAAGGGGATTTATGTGCAAAAAAGCAACCAAGAAGTCACAAAAGTTGTTTCCCTTGTAATAAAATTAGCAGAAATATATCTTCTTAACCTTTTCAACTCTCTGGACAAATTAAGCATATGACAAATTGATATTTTCCTTATTTTCCCAGAAAATAGACTTTCACATTTTATGCAAATTGTCTCCTCAGGAGACAATTTGCATGAAATGTCAAAGCCTATTTTTCTGGGGAAAATTCAGTAAGAAAAATATTTCAAAATGGCATCTGCTGAATTTTTTACCTAATATACTAAAATTTAGGGTGTCCTGGAGCAATATATAACATTAAATACCATAGCTCCAGATAAGAAGTATCCACATCATGTTTTTTTCTTATTTTGTCCATAAAACATATGTTGTGCTACTCATTAGAGGCACCTTGCAGAGGTGCTTCTGATGAGCGCCACAGCATACATGTATGTTTTTATGGAAAAATAAGAAAATTGTCAGCACTTTTTGGCTGAAAAAAATTAAACAACAAACAAACGCCTTATCTGGAGCTATGAAATTCTTACAGCTATACTGATATCCTCATGTAGCCTCTCAATATAAGCTGACTCCACATAGGTTCCCATGCTGCATCTGCTTGGTCTGTAAAAGAAAAAACAAATAATAATAATGATCACAAACTTCGAGTTTAGCAGTCCTGTCAGCAATCTTTAGGTCATGTTAAGCTGACCCTCCTGCGAACTTTGGACACTTACCTGTCTGTATCAAGTCTGATAGATACAAGCCTAAAAATATGGCCTTCAACAGTTCTATGAACAAAATCATACAGTGTTTACAGTAACTAAGTATTCAGACACCTTTACTCCTTGCTGTACTTGCAGTCAAACCTCAATGGCTCAAACATCTTTGGGACCATGGAAACTTGTTCGAGACATGGTTAGTTTAAGCCACTCAAGATCTATCATGGTGCCAGGTCAGGAAGCAAATGGTGATAATTTAGAGAAGTCTTTTCAACAGTCAGAGCACTTACTTAAATAGTAGGGGAATCCATGTGACCTAAATGACTAAGTGCACGGAGTTTGTTACTATTTTTAGCTCCGCATCAGGTAAGATTTTTCAGAATATCTCAATTTATACCTGATGGAATTTATTCAAATAAGACGCAGAGTATGTGGAAAATCAAGCTCTTTCTGGTGGTGTAAGCGCTATTCTGCAATCTGGTATGATTCTCGAAAACATTCAGAAAATGTTTTTTGTCAAAATTCTTCAAATGTTCTCGAGAATTAGACCAGATCGCAGAATAGCACTTACACCACCAGAAAGAACTTGATTTACCACATACTCTACACTTTATTTTAATACATTCCATGTGGTATGAATAGAGATATTCTAAAAAACCCTACCGTATGCGGAGCTAAAAATAGTAACAAACTCCATGTACCTAGTCATTTGGTCACATGGATTCCCCACACTGTTAAGCAGCTGATCATAAAAGTCACTCAGTAGCATGATTTGTTTCTGTCCCAGGAAAGAAACAGCAGTATGTGTAGTTTTTGTATTGCCATTCATCTTATTTTGAATTCCAAGCAGCTGTATACATGTAGTAGAAACCTATCCAATCAATGCAAAGACACATCATTCAGTTACATGTTCAGAAGCTGGACAAGGCTGCAAAATGGTGAGGAAACTAGTGAAAAAACTGATGTTTTTAGCACATATTACATGATTTTTTTAGTTTATTTTCAAGTGTTTCCAGAATTTTGACAAAAGTGTGGACAGTTTTTAAGGTAAGTTTGGAGCTTTAATTGTTGAATAAAGGAAAGAAAATCTAGTGTGCGCACTCAAATAACATGTGTGTTTAGTGGATAAAAGTTAAAGGGGTATCCTAAATAAGACCTGTCATCTGAGAGGATAGCTCACCGGAAGTTGCGCTTTGACTTAGTTGCGCAAAGGCAAATTTTCAGACCCATAACAGAAACAAAGTCACGGTCATGGGAGCTGATGCTGCTGATAAAAATTTTTAGATAAGTATCTCTGACCTCAGCAAGTATGAACTGAATCCATCAAATGGTAAAGAAGAAATGAGCTCCTAAAAACTTTAACACAAAATCTTTGACATTAAAATTCTAAGTTTATGACACTGACCCTAAGGTCATGGTTATAGGTCCTGATGTTGCTGATAAAAACTTAAAGCAATATCTATCACAATACCAAATTCATCTAAAGGCAACAAAGTAATTATCTAAAATCTTTAGTGCAAAAACTAACATAAAAGTTCTAATTCTGTGACCTTGACCCCAAGGTTATGGTCATGAGAGCTGATGCTGCTGCTAAAACTTTGAGACCAGTATCTATTACCATACCAAGTATAAACTAAATCCATCCAAAGGTAAAGAAGTAATGAGCTCTAAAATATTAAAAACAAAAACTGAACATAAGAATTCAAAGTCTGTGACCGTGACCCCAAGGTTATGGTCATGACAATTGATGCTGCTAAAAACTTGAGACCAGTATCTATTACCATACTAAGTATAAACTAAATCCATCCAAAGGTAAAGAAGTAATGAGCTACTAAAAACTTTAACACAAAATCTTTAAGATCAAAATTCTAAGTCTGTGACCTTGACCCTACGGTCATGGTTATAGGTCTGATGTTGCTGATAAAAATTTTAAAGCAATATCTTACACCATACCAAGTCTCCAGTAAATTTATCTGAAGGCAACCCAGTAATGATCTAAAATCTTCAGTGCAAAAACTAACATAAAAGTTCTTAGTCTGTGACCTTGACCCCAAAGTATGGTCATGTATGATGCTGCTGCTGATAAAAACTTTTGACTAGTATCTATCACCATACCAAGTATGAACTAAATCCATCCAAAGGTAAAGAAGTAATGAGCTCCTAAAAACTTTAACACAAAATCTTTAACATCAAAATTCTAAGTCTGTGATCTTGATCCCAAGGTCAAGGTCATGGGTGCTGATACTGCAGATAAAAACTTTAGCCCAGTATCTATCATCATACCAAATATGATCTCAATCCATATACCATATCATCATACCAAATATGATCTCAATCACATAAAAAAGTAATGAGCTACTAAATAGCTTTAACGCAAAAACTTTAACATTTGTGGACGCCGACGCCAGGGGTAGTAGAATAGCTTACCGGAACTTTTTGTTCCGGTGAGCTAAAAAAATCACTTGTTATCATCATCTCATTTGGATGATCACTTTGTCAAGTACTACTATGCAAACCACAAAGAAGGACAAAACTCAGTACAGATTAAATTTTTGCTATCCTCTTTTTAGTTTACCTTTCTAGTCATCTCCCCTTGCCAGAAAAACAAAAGGACGGAAGGAACTCGTCAAGATAATCAAGTCCCTCTGTTCTGATTAACTATAATCACCTATACAAGTGACTGGTACAGATTCTGAGGTGCCAAAATAATCACCCAATTGAATTATGCTGATCAAACAGAAAATGAAACAAATCTTGCATCTTGAGAAAGGTATATTAAAATGTTCTTCAGGAAGTGATTTCTATGATCAGCTGTTTAAGTACATGTAAGTGCTCTGACTTTTCAATCTTCTATACAATAACGGTATGTTGAGTGTAGTCATTAGAATTGCCTCAATGAGGCAATTCTGAGTACACACAACATAAAATTTTATGATGAAAGAACAAAATTTCCTAAATATTTGTTTTCTGGAGCTATTGGAAGAATTTTGAAGGGACTCAAAAACGAGTTTGAATCAGCCATGGTAAAGAAGCCATCGGTGTTGGAGCTATTGAGTTTCAACTGTACTTTGCATTGGTGGCAACCTCCAGGACCTGAGCCTGTAAAATGTACACTCTGTTAATTTTGTCCCTGGCTGTTGTCATTTGTACCACCTGGCACTTTGAGTTTGAACTCCGCGTCACACCGCTTCTCCCACATCTATAGGTAGTATGTCCTTTTCTTTTTCTTCCATTAAAGGTCATCCCTCGGGTAACCGTGTATTTTCCAACTTGTGTGCATATGACGTCCGAGAAGGAATTGTAGTGCAGGATAAAAAACAATCTATTTACAGGTTAAAAATGGAGTGGTGTTTACATGGTGGACGTCTGGAGCAGCAGTTTGAAGGCCTATGCTGGGCACTGATACAACCTGCTGTGGCAACAGGGCGTTGACCTTTGACTGTGGGACAAGGTATCTCATGTTGTGCCCTCTCGTACCTGTCATTGCCGCTGGGATCAAGAATGGAGTAGTTTGAACAGCAACCAGCCCATGTACTATTCGGTAGAACATCACGACCTTGGCCTGTTGTCTTCTCTGCTGAAGTGTCTCCGATCCAAGTCCATTCAACATGGCTGTTACGCTACTGGTTCTGTCATAATCTCCCTTAACGAAGTGGGCTGCACGTCATTGCACCATTTCGATTTTTTCTATGTTGGTCTTTGTATTGAGATCCCATATGCAGGATGCGTAATCCATGACTGGGCGCACTAGCGTCTTGTCGCACTGCTCCTTTACTCTGGTAGGACAGTCACAGATGTTCCGTCGGAGGAAGTTTATGTCTAGGTGTTTGCAGCAACTTTCCATCTTCTATACCTCAGTCAGATACATGGCCATGTCATCTGCAAATTTAAGTGGAGATCGAAGACAAACAAGTTCATTTAGGCATGTGACCTGGGCCTGGAATGAGGCAAAAAGCACAGACACTTGGGGTCATAATTTTAAAGGTTTAAAAAAATCTTCTTCATCAACATATCATATATAGGCTCTCATTACACAAGTGAGAGCCTATATATGGCATGTTGATGATGAAGAATTTTTTAAACCTTTAAAATTACCACACTGCGGTATACCTGACCATTAATAGCCCAAATGATTCTGCTAACCTCCAGAAGGACCTTGACCGACTACAGGAGTGAGAGGCACAATAGGATATTGAATTTAATCCAGGTAAGTGTCAGGTATCACATATCACCAGGTCAAGAAATCCAATCAAGTCAACCTACACCATGCACAATAAAACTCTTGAAACAGTCTCCTCTTCCAGATACCTTGGTGTCGACCTGTCCACCAAATTAAGCTTCAACACACATATGAACAGAATTACATAAAATAAGAATAAATCATTAGGTTTCATCAAACGTAATATCAAAACCAAGCATAAAGGTGTCCGTGAGGCTGCATATAAAACAATTGTGAGCCCACAACTCGAGTATGCCTCCACTACTTGGAGCCCCTATACACAAAACCAGTCACAGAAGATTGAAATGGTCCAGAGGAGAGCCATCCGCTGGACCATGAATGACTATTCACCCTACAGTAGTGTAACTCAAATGCAGCAAGAACTAGGTTGGCGTTTGCTGGACCAGAGGAGGGCCGATGCTCGCCTTTGTATGTTATACAAAATCACTCATGGTATGGTAGCGACTGAAATGCCCTCGTATTTCAAGCAGCCCAAAGCAGCAACTCGTCATAGCCTATGACACCCACTTGTGTACCGTCAAATTCATACAGCCAATTATTACAAATATTCATTTTTCCCATTGGCTGTTGTACAATGGAGTAGTTGCCATCTTCAACAGTCATGCTGCCAACACTGACGCAGTTCAGTGTGGCAGTCATGTCCCTTGACCATCCCTTACCATAACACAACATACCTGTTTTTAACCCGATTTTAACCTCATCTTTTTAACCCGTAACACTATCATATGATATATCCAATCTCACTATTGCACTTTTATTCTCACTATTCATTCTTTCTTTTTTTCTTCACAGCGCGCAATCACCTGTAAGTAATCCTCGCGAGGGGGTGTTGCAGTATGGCTAGATAGACAGATAGACCCCTTGTGTCTGTGGCAAAAAGCTGATTCCTTGGCATTAGACAGATAGAAGTCCTATGAAAAGTGAAAACTTAGAAAAGCGCCACATTAAATCAATGCCAACTTTCACTTTCTACTGTCTTTCTGCAAACAAATAAAAATAAAACACCCACAACTCACAAGTATCTTGATTATCAGTAGCGGGTTGAATTCATTGTATCGGACATTTCTTGACGACCAAAAATTATTTCAGCACCGCTTAAAATAGCAAATGTCCACAGAAGAGTCGAATGTACAGCAAAGAATCCAATCGAAGTTAAAAGCTGAATTAGGTATATGCGGGGGTACCCTCTTGCGGAATCCCTGAAGGAACTTTTAACGTCATGACTTCCTACTTCTAACCAAGACTTCTAACTTCATGAATTCGTACCTCTGACTCATACTTCCAACTTTCATCATTTATAACTTCTCTCTTCTAGGCTGAAATACTAACACTATGTTTTGTGGAGAAATACAGATACTTATATGCTAATTTATCATCAAATGCCCTCTTTATCCGCTTCCGTTTGGATCAAACACAGAAAATTAGCAAAGGATTTATTTATTTATTTATTTATTTATTTATTTATTTATTGAAAAGGAAAAGCTTTATGGCATTAAATACACATTCTAAATTATTTAAGAGCTTTCTGACATATTCCATTGTGTTGTTTTACAGAAGTGAAAATCATTGTACATGTATCTAAAAACTTTACATTTTCAGTTTGTTTGCCAACAATTGATCATAAAATATTAAATATCAGTGTCATTAAAATACCAGTAGCACCATTTGAGTGGCTTCATAAAAAGATTATCGTTGAAATGAAAAATAAATCCATCTTATCTGGAAAAGCATAATTTTAGAGCATCCCCGCAGCCTGATCAGTCTGTGCTGTTTGGACGCTGAAGCAGTATATCTTTTAGAGCACGCTGATCTGAATCTTCACTGAACATATAGATTATTTTGTAGAAATAACTGGGTTTCAGAAACTTCAGTTTGTGCGATTGCACAAAATAAATATTCAGACCTTGGATACAATTATTATTATTATTATTATATCCTACCAGATGCATTATATAGTGCTCAATCGATAGGATTAGCTTCTTTGTGTCAAAATATTGTGATTCGAATTGAACTAGGTCACGTTAATGTCTGTCAAACCACATGTTCACTCAGCGAAGACTCGAATCAGTCTGCACACCCCCGTAGCCTGATAAGTCTTTGCTATTTGGACGAAAGAGCAGCAGTATGCCCTTATAGAGCATGTGATGAAGACTGGTCAGACTGTGCAGATGCGCAGGCTGATCTGAATCTCCACTAACCATACAGACTAGTTTGTAGAAGTAACCGTACTTCAGAAAAATAATTCAGTTTGTGTGATTGCAGAAAATAAAAATTCACATTTTTGGATACAATAACATTTTTTTTAATTTCCTACCAGATTTATTGTACAGTGCTCCATCAGTAGGATAAGGTCCTTTGTGTCAAAATGTGCGTCTTGTGAAATTCATAAATGGCGTATTTACATATCAAATGATGACTTGAACACTGAAACATATTTTATTTTGCAATGCCATTCCATAGGTCTAGAAAAGAGTGGGTATCAGGTAAATATTTTTTCTTATTTCTGCATGAAAACGTATGTTGTGGGTACTCATTAGAAGCGTCTCACTGATGTGCTTCTAATGAGTACCCACTACATATGTTTTCATGGAAAAAAATAAGAAAATATCAATACTTTTTGATTGAAGAAACATCTTATCAAGAGTTATGTTCTTGCAGAAAACTTTCTGATAATTCCATTATGTTTTACTCTCATTTAACAAAAATTATTTAGTATCCCTTTGTTGTTTTTTCTTAGTGAACTCTTATCATTTTATAATTAGTCTCAAGACAAAATATTTGCAGATTTAATTTGATTGAAATTAAAATATTTAGTTTTGAAGCAGCTTTGAAATAATTGTGAATTGTTCGTTTTTACTATAGATAGATAGATAGACAGACAGACAGACAGACAGACACACATACACACACACACAAACATACATACACACATACATACATACATACATACATACATACATACATACATACATACATACATACATACATACATACATACATACATACATACATACATACATACATACATACATAGATTTTATATTTCTATTTCTGTTTATTTGTATTTTTTTCATAATGCAAGAAAAAACAACACTTTTGTATTTGGAAAAAAAATATCAATAAATAAATAAAGATATAAAGTGATACAATAAAAATCAACAAATTAAATGTAAAATTTGCAAATGAATTTATTTGGTTGTAAAGTAACATACTGAATACTTCTCAATTAAATGATTTACCCCTTAGAGGGCCTCACTTAGGTAAACATCATTATAATCACCTCAAAATCATTTAGATAAGATAAGCCTTTGATGTGCGCACTGTTATCAGGACTGTATATATTGGGGCTGATCATGAGAGGGTGGGCGGGGATGGAGTTGGGGGTGGGGGGGGGGGGGGGGCAGGGGGGGGGGGGTCTAGCCAAAGAAGGAAAAAAATGTGCCTTTAACTGACCATGCCATTGCTGCTAAGGACCACTTACAGGCCAATTTACAGACCATAACAAGGACTTTTCACGGACAATCTGATTGCTATAACGGACCAATATACGATGTACCAATTACGGACTAATGATCTAAACGAAGACACTTCCATTTTAAAATCATATTTCACGTTGTTTTTTTTTTTTGTTTGTTTGTTTTTGTATTTTTGTTGTTTTTTTTTTTCCCCTAGACTGTTTGCATGCTGAAAGAGACATGATATGGCACGAATCAACAAAAATAAATGCTCTGTGTATACCCCCCACAATTTTTAAAATACATTTGGTTACTTCAGGGACATTGCAGTGCATTCTGGGATATTCGATTACATTCCAATGATACCGGTGTTATGGTATATATCTCTTAGGTATAATGCAACAATAATAACAATCGTGCTTTACTGGAGACGTTGACGCTTGTAGGTCTTTTACAATTTGTCCTTTGTCAGTCTAAGCGAAAATGAGATACAGTGTCGCAAAATTTATGTTACAACCATCTGTAAACAGGGTGACAGATTCAAGGCCAGCAATTAACAGCTGGCTTTATAACAAAATATCATGTGGCAAGCAGTCAAATGCATTTGACAAGTTAGATTGCAGCTACATAACGGTCCCTGTCAAGACCTTCCATAGCCCCAATAAAGTGGTCTGGCAGCCATGACCCTTTCCAAAAGGGTATCAGGTCAAAACGGCCCCAAGTCAAAATGGCATCATCAAAACGGCCCCAAATTGGTGAAAACGGCCCCAACTGCAATTGCAGATTGGTCAAAACGGCCCCCAAAACGGCCCCAAATTCAACTTAGGATTAAAGTGAAAAATAATGTATGTAAATGTATTTTTCAGCGCTAATCAATTTCAACTGAATATATCTTGTCTATGTTAACGTTTTTGTAGGGAAAATAGTTGAAAATGGGGTCATTTTTTGGGCGCTGATCCTTTCTGACGCGGATTGATTCATAACAGCTGTTAAGGCAAATAAAAACAGATGCACAATTCACATTTTATTATTCACAATTCAATTTGCAATAACATAAGTAACATAAATGATAAGATTCCATTTTTGTTTAACACTATAGAGTTGCAGTATGCGAGTACTCCAGTATCCAGACTTGATTATGATATGTGACAGCTAAGCAAATGTCACTGATTAAAAATATAGATATTCGTTATTTCGCGTTAAAAAGCAAAGAAAGCTTGGTAATAACAAGGAAGTTTGAAAACATCTTCAATTTGGTCCTGTTTCACACTTCTGTGATTATTGTTCATCTTAATAAAACTGTTCACATACTGTTATACACTTTAAAACATTAAAGAACATGTCTCTGTCTCACAACCCATCTTAGTTATCTGCATTTCTCTGAACTGCGGGCTTCATAAATGTCAACAACTTCTTCAACAATGCTGTGGTAGAGATATCACCAGTGCGGTAACTGAAAACAAAGAAAGCGCAAGTGTAAGTATTTGCATGTTATGTTTCAAGAAATAGTAAAAGTTTGTCTCGTGTTGGTTCTTAATGAGGAAAAATATGGAAGACAATACAATGCACGAGTCCACTGTACTGTCGCTGTCTTATTCCATATGGTATTATGTGGTCATATATGAAGTTGGTTTTACCAAATATTGTTGCGAAAATCCACAGTCTCGTCTCTTTCTATATTGCTAACGCCGACAGTGGCAAATGGAAACGATTATACGAACATGACATTTTAAAGTAAATCATTCAAAAGTTTGCGTCCTCTCAATAGATAGAGCATTGGATTATCAGTCCGGTGGTTCGTTCCCCTGGTGGAGCACGAGCATTTCTGCTGTAATTGACAATGAAATTCATTCTACGGTCACATGAGCCTCTGTTTCTAATATATAGGAAAGTTGTAAGTTATTGGCGGAAACTGCGCATAGGAACATAGTCTCCCCAGGAACGGTGTGTATTGGTTGCAATATTGCTGACAACAACATTTAAAAACTTATTTACCTGTCCCAAGCAGAGAATAGCTTGGCCTGTACGGAGCGATAGGCTTTATGCTGGAGTCTGCGCAGATTCATTTCAGACACAAGCCTGGTCTGGTTAGCTGCATCTGATGCCTCATATCAGAGTGTTCGTACCAGTACATGGACACCAGACTGCAAATTCAGTCTACTATGCCCCAGCCTGAAGAGGGAAAAAATAAGTGTTTGCAGAATTAGATTATGGTTTAATCCTTAAAGCGCCAAGAAAACCTGCATATGAAAATCTCGTCTATGTCGTCTGCTGAATATTCCTGTAAACTTTTCAAACCTATTTTTGCATACAGGCAAACAGTGTCGACCCAGATCAGACTGCTCCTCTGGGTCCACACTGTTTGCAGAAATGACTTTCAGAATCACAAGCAGATGACAAAGCAGACGACAATTGTTGTGATTGGCAGTTTAAGGGTTAATATTATCAAAATGAAATCCAAGATAAAATACTCTTTTTTGCGTCTTTGGTATGGTGCTGCTGAGGATTGAACCCACAACCTCCCACACTCGAAGTGGACGGAGCTATCGGGGCCTTGCGGCATCATGAGATGAATCTTAATATTGGAATTATTATGTTACACAGTATATACATACCTTCAACATCATTGTTGGTTCATCATACTTGTAGCGGGGGAGGCTTTATGAAATGTCATTACTTCTTAAACATTTGTAACTTTGTCAGTATATGTCATGATTAAATGTACATTACATATAAGTATCTAAAGGCACATATTTTCAATAAGAGAGAGAAAGAGAGAGAGAGAAAGAGAGGAATACAGATAGAGAAAAAGGAATACAGGGAGAGAGAGAGAGAGAGAGGGAGAGATACACAGAGACACAGTGAAAAAAAACAATTATTTTCGTTGATAACATTCTGAATGTGTACATGTATTCATCCATAGACGTTCCATGTCACTGACGGATGCATGCATACACACTGCAATACATGCACATATTTGCACTTACATACACATACACACACATAAATACACACAGGCGCATGCACACATACACACATATGCACTCATACATGAGTATACATATATACCCCAGTCTCAGTCATTCATTTTAATTAAACTGATAATGAAAAAGCAAATGAAACACGTACCTGCATTACACATTCTATGCTGCCATCTGCCGCATGAGTCGCATGTTACGGCATGCTGTTTCAGCCGAACTTCTTCCTTGATTGATTGAGTTGGGGTTTAATGACAGGTCAACCCTTGTGGGTCATTTTGTGTCGTCTCCCAGAGAAAGGGAGAAAAGAGATAGTAGAGGAGATGAAAGAGAGGGATAGGGAAGAAAGGGTGGAATGAAAGAAAGTGAAGGAACAGAAGAAATAACAACATTCACCCTCTACCCTTACCTGCTGCAAGAACAACAGGCCTTGCCCAACTGTAAGCCAATATCAGTAGGGCACCCCGGTGACAAAAGCTACAGGACACCTTCGCCTCACCCAACAACCCCGAACTTCTTCCTTACACTTTATACAGACAAACATGTCAAAAAGCAAAGAAAAGCACACAAAATAATAATAATAAAAAAAAAAGTTACGTGAACAATATTGGTATGGTAGTGTCATTTCTGTAATTAGGTTTGTAAATAGCCATGTGTACTTTTTTGTTTTTCGCAAGACCATCCTACTTTCCTTTATCCAGTATGATCAAAGCGGCTAATTATAAATCTTCTTCAAAGGCACGCCGCTTTCTAATGTAGACAATTAAATGATTGGATTATGCATTACAGCAATTAATTGTGTGTATCATCATATAATTCGCACTTCACTTCTTTAATATACCGATAAGTAGATAATTAACAGCACATTAAAGAAATTCAAGAGGTGCAACTGGATTGTCTTTTTAGACAAATAAATTTTGATTTATAATTATAGTATATATTAATAATCAAATGGTAATTATTTGCAACTTTTTTATAACAAAAGAAAACAAAACACAAACTCTGTTTTCGGTATCATTTATTTTATTTAATTACATTTCATTGCTTACATAACATAATACTCACGTGTTCCATTGATGTTTACAAGTTTATTCAACATTTTGCCACTACAAGTATTTCCTACTCCTAAACACTAAGCTGTCCGTCTGTTTGTCTATGCATTTACAAAAAACAATAAAAAAATTAAAAAAAATAATAAAAAAATGGGGCCGTTTTGACTTGGGGCCATTTTGACCTTCATTTTTGGGATGTGGGGGTGTTTTGACCAATTTATGGGGCCGTTTTGACCAAATGGGGGCCGTTTTGACTTGGGACTGTTTTGACTTGCCCAGGGCCTTTTTGATTGTAATTCTTCCAAAAGCACATAAATGTTAAAATTTCTTCAAAGTGACTGGTCGGATATGAAAGCCATGGCCCAGCAGTCGATTTGAGCCAAAAAAGCAGAGCCTGATATAGTGTTTTCTTGTTATTTGTTCCATTTTTTCGGATAGTTTCAGCCCCCGAGTCGTTTCGGCCCTGGGTCATTTCGGCCAATTTTGGTGGGTAATTTTGGCCTGATTTTTTGGAAGTCCCTCTAGATTAGGTCTGGTAGGTTAAAGAATAATTTGGTTGTTTGATGAAGAGTCTAGTGGTGTCTTAGGTCATGGTTTTTCTGTTAAGTCTGTTTTGTCTGGAATATCCTGTTTTATTTATCAAGCATTAAAATTATCTTTCGAGAGAAAATAAGCCTTGACATTCCATGTGAATTGGCTGTCTAGCAGACACATGAAATGTCAAGCTTTATAAGCGCTGTACACGTACACCAATAAATGCGCAACACATATGATCTGAGTTTGAATACACTATCCATCAATTCTGTATGTTGGATACAAAAAGGCCTGATCAGACTGTGCGAACATCATTTACTTGCATCATACAACAGTTCATTTCAGTGTCATAGCGCATGCTCAGCCAGCGAAGTCACAGATAAGCCAGCTTATACGGGAATGCGATCAGAATATCTAACTGTTTGCATGTATTGCATTGTACTGGACAAAAGCAGACAGTTTTCTCACCTTGATCAATCAATAACCAAGTATCAAAACAAACATGTACATCAATAATGATTGCCACTTTTCATTAATACTTTGATCAGTTAAATCAAGGATGAAAGACTATCTATCTATCTATCTATCTATCTATCTATCTATCTATCTATCTATCTTATCTATCTATCTATCTATCTATCTATCTAAACAACCCATCCTTTTATCCATCCACCAATCCGTCTTTATAAACACATTTACTTGGTCCAACAATTCCTTTAATGAAGGGCGAAATATCTATCTATCTATCTATCTATCTATCTATCTATCTATCTATCTATCTATCTATCTATCTATCTATCTATCTATCTATCTATCTATCTATCTATCTATCTATCTATCTATCTATCTATCTATCTATCTATCTATCTAAACAGCCCATCCTTTTATCCATCCATCTGTCCGTCTTTATAAACACATTTACACATTTACTTGAAGTCCAACAATTCCTTTAATGAAGGGCGAAATATCTATCTATCTATCTATCTATCTATCTATCTATCTATCTATCTAAACACATTTACTTGAAGTCCAAACAATTCCTTTAATGAAGGGCGAAATATCAATCTATCTATCTATCTATCTATCTATCTATCTATCTATCTATCTATCTATCTATCTATCTATCTATCTATCTATCTATCTATCTATCTATCTATCTATCTATCTATCTATCTATCTATCTATCTATCTATCTATCTATCTATCTATCTATCTATCTATCTATCTATCTATCTATCTATCTATCTATCTATCTATCTATCTATCTATCTATCTAAACATTTATTTTAAACCACAAAAATCCACCCATCCATACATGTATAGGTACATACGTACATACTTCTGTCTGTCCATTGGTCTGTCTCTATATAATCTCCAAACAATCAACTGGGAAAGATCTATCTATCCTGGCATCATCCGTCCATCTGTCCTTCTGTCCATCTTATAAACCCATATTTATACCCTGCCATATTGAAATTGGGCTGTAACAACAGGGCCAAAGACCTGCCTACCGAGGCCAAAACGACCCACCCAAAAATTTGGCTGAAACAACCCAGGCCAAAACTACCCACTGACCCAGAACCATTTATTCGAGATACTTATTTCTTTTAATTTTATATAACCATATATGGAAAATGCTGTATTTACAATTAAAATTTGTATAATTACTTGCTTATTTATGACGTTATAGAGCATTGAAAGGGCCTAAACTTAACAATTACACATTTTCATCTAATACCAGTATGATGGCCAGCATTGATGCGAAAAGCTATCAAAGATGTGGAATCATAAATGAGCATATTATTAGGTCACTTGAGCCTTTAGGCCTTTTCAACCCTTTCTGTTATTTTCATTTAGTTTATGTCTATTCTGTTTTTAGATTCTGCCAATCCTCATTATTTGGATGAAAAAGATGAATAATGGGAAACATAGCCATAAACAGTTTCTGCATGTTATAATGATTCAAAGTTATTCTAAATGTCTTTTTGCAACCTTTGTCAAATGTTCAGATTATAAAATATCACCATTTTTTCACAAACTGGTCAAAACATATCCCTTTGCAGCCGTGGCTTTCATACCCCTGTTGAATTGAAAATTGGATATAAAGACATAAATAAGCAAGTAATTATACAGATTTCAATTGTGCATTTTACATATATGGTAATATAATTGCTTTCCCTTTTTGGGACAATAAATGATTTTCTCGAGTGAAGTTTTTACTCATTACTCCCCATTGATTACAGATGAACAGATACATTACTGCAAGAAACTTCTTTTGTTCTCATTTTTATCGCACCTGCTTGTAGCAGGGTGCGATATAGGCGTCCGATTTTCTGTCCGTCCGTCCGTCAGTCCGTACGCTCTGACGAATGTATACTTGTGTGTTTTAAAATTATGGACACCTCAGTGTATTTCAATGGGATTTATTCTGTAGATACACAAGGGAACTGATTTGTGTGTCTAAAATAACCTACAAAGTACCCTTGTGTGTCTAATCCTGGACACACAAGGGTACTTTGTACGTAATTTTCAACACACAAAGACCCAGGAGACACAGAAGTATACATCCGTCAACTCTTCCGTCCGTCTGTCAACATTTATGTTGACGTTCGACATTTATGTCAAAGTTAGTATTCTAATCAACTACAAGACTAAACAACCATCAAACCTTGCATGAAACATCTCCCTGACCTCCTGACTTTGCAATATAGGCGTCCGCTTTTCCGTATGTCTGTCCATTCGTCCGTCTGTCTGTCAACATTTATGTCGAAGTTCGACATTTGTGTCAAAGTTAGTATTTTAATCATCTACAAGACTAAACAACCATCAAACCTTGCATGAAACATCTCCCTGACCTCCCGACTTTGCGACACAGGTGCCCACTTTTCCATTCATCTGTCTGTTCGTCTGTCCGTCTGTCTGTCTCTTAACAGTTCTGTTATGTCGAAGTTCGACATTTATGTCAAAGTTAGTATTCTAATCAACTACAAGACTAAACAACCATCAAACCTTGTATGAAATATCTCCCTGGCCTCCTGACTTTGCGACATAGGTGCCCGCTTTTCCATTCGTCTGTCCGTTCGTCCGTCCGTCTGTCTCTTAACAGTTCTGCTATGTCGAAGTTCGACATTTATGTCAAAGTTAGTATTCTAATCAACTACAATTCTACAACAACCATCATTCCTTGCATGACACATCTCCCTGACCTCCTGACTTGGCAGATATGTTGACCCAGTGACCTTGACCTATATTTTGCACTCCATTGCCTTTGACACAATTTACGTTGACATTCCAGATCTTCTCAACTATAAGGCATACAACTACCAAACCTTGCATAGTGCTTCTTCTAGATGTACAGACTTGGCAGGTACCTTGACCCGGTGACCTTGACCTATATTTTGCGCTACAGTGACTTTGACATATTTTGCGTCGACATTCGTTATCTCCTCAACTATAAGGCCTACAGCCATCAAACCTTGCAAAGTGCTTCTCCTCAATGTACTGACTTAGCAGATACCTTGACCTGGTGACCTTGACCTATATTTTGGCTGCAGTGACTTTGACATAATTTACATCAACGTTCCAGATCTCCTCAAGTGTAAGACCTCTAGCCACCAAACCTTGCATAGTGCTTCTCCTATATGTACTGACTTGGCAGGTATCTTGACCCGGTGACCTTGACCTATACTTTGAGCTCCAGTGCCTTTTACACATTTTACGTCAACGTTCAATATCTCCTCAACTATAAGGCCTACAACCATCAAACCTTGCATAGTGCTTCTCCTCAGTGTACGGACTCTGCAGGTACCTTGACTGGGTGACCTTGACCTATATTTCACGCTCCATTGACTTTTACACCTTTTAGGTCACCCTTCCATATGTCCTCAACTGTAAGGCCTTCAACTACCAAACCTTATATAGCACTTCTTCTCGATGTACTGACTCGACAGGTACCTTGACCTGGTGACCTTGACCTATATTGTGCACTCCAGTGACTTTGACACATTTTATATTGATGTTCGGTATCTCCTCAAATATAAGACCTACAACCACTAAACCTTGCATAGTGCTTCACCTCATTGCCCTGGCTTGGCAGGTACCTTGACCCAGTGACCTTGACCTATATTTGACACATTTTACGTTGATGTTTGAAAACTCCTCAACTATAAGGCCTACAACCACCATACCTTGCAATGTGCTTCTCCTTGATGTACTGAATTAGCAGGTACCTTGACCGGTGGCCTTGACCTATATTTCATGCTCCAGTGACTTTTACACATTTTACGTCAACATTCCATTATCATTGGGCTGTATGATACGAAAAGTCAGTGCTGAAGATATAGCCATTAGAGGGAATGGGACTGGCCTGGAATATATGTGCCCCACTAGGCACTTTGTCTACATTTTTTTCAACCCAGTTTTCCAAGTAAGCACTGCTAAGAATGAAATAAACTTATTTAATAACCACATTCTGATTAAGGCTCCTGTGACTTTTGCGCCAGCAGGTGCGATGACGCCTTCCGCGGAATTCTTGTTTCAGATGAGTGGAGAATTATAAACAGTTATAAGAAATGATTTTAAACATGCATTTAAATCCCTATAACCTAATTAAATAAGTCCTATAAACTCTCATAAAAAAAAAAAACTTTATCAAAATTACTTACTGTATCTAAAGGGTATGAATTTAATCCAAAAGCATCACAAAGAAATGAAAAATGTTACAAGCATGCTTCCAATTTTCCCTCCAAGTTTGAATTTACAGGAAATGAGTCAGCAAAATTGAGCATGTGCAGTGATGCCTTTCCGGTTTCACTGGATCATACTTAAATCATTTGATCAATAAATAAAGTGGGTTTAGATTCGCAATTACTAGATTACATTGAAATCACTCTGTCAGTGAATGAAGTGAATTTAGATTACATAGAAATCACTTGGCTACAACAGAATCATACTGCAGTCCTAGTTTCCCAAGCCAATAAAGTTATAGATACAAAAGATCACACTTGAATTATTCATTCAGATTATAACAAAATCACTGCTTTCCGCAAGTCAGTGATTTTGATATAATCCATTTATCAGATTACTCTTGAATCATACTTACAGATCACAAATCTATGATTCAAAAGTAATTTTGATATGATTGTGACATGATTTGAAGAATAAAACTTTTGTATGGGATATAAGACTAAAAGAAATAAGTATCTTGATCTCATTTGTACAAATACAAGAAAACACTATATCAAGCTTGGCTTTTTTTGGCTCAGCTTGGCCGTGGCTTTCATACCCGACCCTGGAGAGTTGCTCTGATAGGACCGTCTCATAAATTTTTGAGGGTACAGAAAGGATGTGCACAGTTCTGTAATTTGATTTTTCCATAGGGTCATTTTTCTTAAGATAGGGGCAACTTCACCAAGTTTGAGATTATCTGGAAAAAAATGCCTGTTGAAATGTTTTATTCACAAGGTTTTTATACGCCCGTTTGAAAAACGGGACATATTATGTTACGGGGTATGGCGTCCGTCCGTAAACTTTTTTGTTTCCGGTTAACTTCTCCTACATTTTACATCCGATCAAGCTGAAACTTCATATATAGTTAGACCATGATGTGGAGCAGCGCATATTATTTCGAGGTTACAGTCCACCAAATATTAGCAGAGTTATACCCCTTTGAAAATTTCTATTAATTTTTCGTTTCTGGCTAAATCCTCCTACAGTTTACATCCAATCAAGCTGAAACTTCATATGCAATTAGACCATGATGTGGAGCAGAGCATATTGTTTCGAGGTTACAGTCCACCAAATATTAGCAGAGTTATGCCCCTTTGAAAATTTCAGTAAACTTTTCGTTTCAGGTTAAATCCTCCTACAGTTTTCATCCTATCAAGCTGAACTTGATTTGTAGTTAGACCATGATGTGGAGCAGCGCATATTGTTTCAAGGTTCCAGTCCACCAAATATTAGCAGAGTTAAACCCCTTTGAAAATTTCTATTAATTTTTTTGTTTTTGGCTAAATCCTCCTACAGTTTACATCCGATCAAGCTGAAACTTCATAAATAGTTACACGATGATGTGGAGCAGCACATATTATTTCAAGGTTACAGTGCACCAAATATTTGCAGATTTATGCCACTTTGAAAGTTTTTGTAAACTTTTCGCAGCATGTTGTTTAGAGGAAATAGTGTGCAAATTTTATTAAATAATCGGTATATTTTTTGCAAATAACTAAGTTTTGGTCATATGGGCAAGATACTGATTTTTTTTTTTTTTAACATCTTCTTTTATTAGACTTGCAAGGAAAGGTTGTCATTATTAAATCTTTATAAATGCATAATTCTTTTTGAATTTTTTTTTTTTTTTTTTTAATACTCTTCTGATTTGGCTCCCTTGAAGAACAAAAATAAAGTCAGTATTAAACAAGTTAAAGGTTTACAAAAAAATTTCTTGCAGCATTTTCTTTTTTTGGGTTGTTTATTTTTGTTTTGTTATTGTTTGGTCCGATATTGAAGTATAGGAAAAACAAATCAGCTCATATGAGCTTATAATATAGCCATGCTTCTGTGGTGTGTCCTCCGTCAGAAAGCACTTCTCCCTAGAAGCAACAAACTTCTCCCTTCCCAGGAGGGAGAAACTTCTCCCTTAATTTCTGGGCCAGCTTGGACCCTTAGGTTACAGTTCACTAAATATCAGCAGAGATATGCCCCAATGAAATTTTTTTAAGTTTTTTTTTTTTTGTAATTCCACTTACAGTTTATATCCGGAGCACTGAACTATGCAGGAGCCAGTTTATGTGCTACATCTAATTACTTGCCACGGGCGTATAATGCCCCGCTTGGCGGAGCTCTTGTTAAAATGTGGGACAAATGCTTGTTGCCCAAGTTTCAAAAGCTTGACAGACACTTTATCACATCCTGTAGCCTTTTAAAATTAAATTTACCGATAATCTTTGATATGGTTTTCTCATCTGTAAATTTGAACTAAAATTGTTTTACATCAAAGCCTTAATCCTTACTTTAATTTTGTTATATACTTGGGTGATTTTGTGGGTCAAATGAGAAATCCTTACCAATATCCTTTGCCACATTGACAAAAACAAAATAAATATTTCCTCCACCTCATTTTCGTTGGAAATAATTTGGTCATTTTCCCTTAACCCTTGTCCTGCTGAACCCGGCTATACCCTGCCTGTGCAAACAGTGTAGATCCAGATCAGCTGGCTTCTAAGAAGCCAACTGATCTGGATCTGCACTGTTCGCCATTCAGAATGTGAATTTATATCAACAATCTTGATGAAGCAATCTGATTGGCTGAAAATTAGAAGTGGGCATGGCACCTTAATTTATTCAGCAGGACAAGGGTTAATACAATTTTATTTTAATTGCTACAAGATTTTTTCGAAAAAGTATGGCTTGATAGATTTTACATCCTGCTGTGCATCTTTAAATAAAATAATTATTTAAAGACTTTTTTTCTTAATTTATTCACTAGATTCCTTGCTTTTCTGTATGCTTCCCAAGTTTTAGGGGTCCTACTTTTTAAATAGTTGTTATATTTCATTTTTTAGCTCACCTGAGCGAAAGCTCAGGGTGAGCTATTGTGATCACCCTCTGTCCGTTGCAAACAATTAGTTTGTTAACACTCTAGAGGTCACAGTTTTGGCCCAATCTTGATGAAACTTGCTCAGAATGGGTGCCCCTATGAAATCTAGGTCAAGTTTGAAACTGGGTCACTTGTGGTCAAAAACTAGGTCACCAGGCCAAATCAGCAGAATACCTTTTTAACACTCTAGCAGTCACGTTTTTGAAGCAGTCATCATGTGAGCGTTACAGGGCCATCATGCCCTCTTGTTTATTATAGATAGCTTTTCGAAGTTGTCTATTCATGTAAGGTAATGGATCTTTTTTCTTATACATTGTTTTGATTGGTGCATGTTTATCCACAATATTTATGACAGCTTGTTTCAGATTTGGTATACATGTTATTTATCTGTTCAGATGAATGTGATGGGGGTGGTCCGGTGTGGCAAAAGGTTCATGTATCTTAGTCACCAGGGCATCCAACTGAGATTGGCTTACAGTTGGACAAGACCTGCTTTCCTTGTAGCAGGTAAGGGTAGAGGGGGAATGTTTTTATTTCTTCTGTTTCTCCACTTTTCATACCTGTTTCTCTTTCTTCCCTGTCCATCTCTTTCATCTCCTCCACTATCTCTTCTATTTTTAGCTCACCTGAGCTATGCTCTGGATGAGCTATTGTGATCACTTTTTGTCCGTCGACCTTGCGTCCGTCCGTGCATCCGTCCGTTAACATTTTCAAACGACTTCTCCTCTGAAGCCCCTGAGTCAATTTTGCTCAAATTTCATATGGAGCCTCCTTAGGTTGGGGGAACGAAAAATTGCTAAAATGGTCGCGGTCCATTGACCAAGATGGCCGCTATGCCCATATATGGTAAAAACCTTTAAAAATCTTCTTCTCCAGAACCGAGGATGCCTTGGGGCTGAATCTTTGCATAAGTCATCAGGGACGGGAGATCTACCAAAATTGCTAAAATAAAGGTCGTATATTGACATTTGACCTTTTTACGGCAAGGTCAAATTTGCTTCCCTATGCATTTGTATGGAAAAAACCTTTAAACATCTTGTTCTCCAAAACTGAGGATGCCTTATGGCTGAACCTTTACATATATCATCGGAAACAGGAGGTCTACCAAAGTTGCTAAAATAATGGTCGTACATTGACATTTGACCTTTTTATGGTAAGGTCAATTTTGGTTCCTTGTGCATTTGTATGGGAAAAATGTTCAGAATTTCAAACGACTTCTTCTCTGGAGCCTCTGGGCCAATTTTGCTCAAATTTCATATGGAGCCTCCTTAGGTTGGGGGAATGAAAGATTGCTAAAATGGTTGCGGTTAGTTGACCAAGATGGCCGCCATACCCATATATGGTAAAAACCTTTAAAAATCTTCTTCTCCAGAACCGAGGATGCCTTACGGCTGAATCTTGGCATAAGTCATCGGGGATGGGAGATCTATCAAAATTGCTAAAATAAATGTTGTATATTGACATTTGACCTTTTTACGGCAAGGTCAATTTTACTTCTCTATGCATTTGTATGGAAAAAACCTTTAAAAATCTTGTTCTCCAAAACCGAGAATGCCTTATGGCTGAATCTTTACATATATCATCTGAAACTGGGGATCTACCAAATTTGCTAAAATAATGGTCGTGCATTGACATTTGACCTTTTTACAATGAGGTCAGTTTTGCTTCCTTATGCATTTGTATGGGAAAAATATTCAGAATTTCAAACGACTTCTCCTCTGGAGGCTCTTGGCCAAATTTGCTCAAATTTCATATGGAGCCTCCGTAGGTTGGGGGAATGAAAGATTGCTAAAATGGCCACGGTTCATTGACAAAGATGGCAGCCATGCCCATATATGGTAAAAATCTTTAAAAACTTTCTCCTCCAGAACCGAAGATGCCTTGGGGTTGAATCTTTGCTTAAGTCATCGGGGACTGGGGGTCTACCAAAGTTGCTAAGATAATGGTTGTACATTGACATTTGACCTTTTTACGGCAAGGTCAAGTTTGCTTCCCTATGCATTTGTATGGGAAAAAAACATTTAAAAATCTTATTCTCCAAAACCGAGGATACCTTATGGCTGAATCTTTGCATATATCATTGGGAACAGGCGATCTACCAAAGTTGCTAAAATAATTGTCATACATTGACATTTGACCTTTTTACGGCAAGGTCAGTTTGCTTCTGTATGCATATGTATGGGCCCTGTACATTTGTATGGAAAAAATGTTGATAATTTCAAATGATTTTTCCTCTGAATTTGTTTGTGTTGAGGTTTTACGGCCCAGTCAACCCAATGGGGTCATGTCGAGCATGGTCAGTTTACCTAACCACATGTTTACTGGGCAGGCTTAGTCCTCAAAGCGGTTAACCAGTATTGTGCACATTCTTTCGCCAAGCCTCTAGGCCAGTGTTGCTCAAATTTCATGCAGAGCCTTCTTGGGCAGGAGAATGAAAGATTGCTAAAATGGGCATGGTCCATTGATCAAAATGGCTGCCATGCCCATATATATTTAAAAACCTTTAAAAATCTTCTTCTCCAGAACCAAATAAGCCTTGGGCCCTAATCTTTGCACAAATTATGGGGGACAGGAGATCTACCAAAATTGCTAAAATGATGGTTCTATGTTGAAATTTGCTTCCCCTTGCATTTGTATGGGCCATATACATTTATATTGCAAGTATCGAAGTGACTTGCATATCTGCAGTGGTTATGTCACTCAGGTGAGTGAGTTGTGGCCCATGGGCCTCTTGTTTTTTTCTCCCGTTTTCTGGGAGAAGACACAAAATGACCCACAAGGGTTGACATGTCGTTAAACCCCAACTTAATCAGTCAGATGAATGTGATTCTAATTCTCACTTTGTGATATTAGAAATGTCATTCAAAAACAATTTAATGTCAAAAAATTTCTAATGCTACGATAACAAAACTTAACCCTTGTCCTGCTGAACCCGGATATACCCTGTTTTGCAAACAGTGTAGATCCAGATCAGTTGGCTTCTTCAGAAGCCAACTGATCTGGATCTGCACTGTTTGCCATCAAGTATGCAAATTTATTGCAACAATCTGGATCAAGTAATCTGATTGGCTGAAAATTAGAAGTGGGCGTGGCATCTTAATTTATTCAGCAGGACAAGGGTTAACCTTTTGTACATCAGGTACTGTATGGTTGATAATGGTACTGATCAGATTGTGACAGTCACTGACCCCAGGGGAAAAAATTAGTTTTCATATGTGGGTTTTTGGAATTTGTTAAAATAATATCTAAAAGGGAAGGTGTACATTTTTTCTTAAAACAAGTTGGACCTTTCATAAGGTTAGATAAATTAAAAACTTCCATAAATCAGTCAAAGGTATTTTTCTTGTCATCAGATAACAAATCATAATGCAGATCTCCAATTACTGAATAATGATCAAAATGAATTATGCACATGTCTAACGTTTTACTCAGATCATAGCTGATGCTTATAATGATGTGTATATAACTTGCAGACTTTAAATAAATCTTATCATATCTTATCTATCTTATTACACACCAGTCCCTTTGACAAACTTGTGCTGCAAACTCCAAGAACACTTTCTCGCCAACAACATCACGAGACACCTGAAGCACCACAAGATCTTGACAGATTATCAAAATGGCTTCAAGTTCAGAGCTCGGCGAAGTTGTGAAACACAGCTGGTAACCCTTTGCCATTAACTTGCAAATTCTGTAGACAAGAACAAGCAAACAGATTTCATCTTCCTCAATTTCTCTAAAGGCTTTGATTGTGTACCCCACAGACAGCTACAGACAAAGCTACAATACTATGTAATCAGAGGCAGCACCCTTAGGTAGGTTAAGTCATTTCTGACTGTTAGGAGTCAGCAAGTGGTAGTAGATGGAGCAACCTCAGACAAAGTACCTATCATCAGTAGTGTGCCATAGGGCAGATCCATTGCTCTTTCTGCTATTAATCAGCGACCCTCCAGAATGTGTAGTCCAAAACAAGACTATTTGTGGATGACTGCATAGTCTACAAAACTGTGGAAAACACTTCAAGACTGCCAAGCATTACAAGACAAGGCAGCAGATTGGGAAAGAAGGTGGAGCATGTCATTTCACCCTGACAAGTGTAACATTCTAGCTGCAGGTATCATGGTCACATAACCGATTACATTACAGTTACACCCTTAAGGGTCAGGACTTGGAAGCCATCAACACTGCCAAGTGTCTCGGAGTGGACTTGTCCAATAACATCATGGAACAGTCACATCGATCAAACAGCTAGGAAAGCGAATAACATGCCTCTCCAAAGGATTCTTCAAATAAACAGTAGTTAGACCAAGGCTGCTGTTTGTAAAACACTGATTCGACGGAACCTTGACTAGTGTGCTTCAGTGTAAAGTCCATATACAGTTTGTGGCAAAAGAAAAATAGAGATGGAATCATGGTACAGAGACATGCTGCCAGATATGCAACCAACTGCTACCATGATCTGAGTTGTGTGTTGCAATTGCTGGATTGGGAATCCCTAGAATCAAGAACAAAGATTCAACTGACCCTGCTTTTCAAAGTTGTCAAGGACCTAGTGGATCTACGGTACCAGCCTCTATCTATTTCACACCAGCAAGTACCAGAACCAGAGCGAATCACACTGAGAAACTTACGCAGATCTCAACTAAATGAGATGCATTCAAATACAGATTCTTTCTGCGAATTACACCATTGTGGAATTCTTTGCCAGCCACTGTGGACGAGACTCCTTACTTGGTAACCTTCAAGCAGGGGATTTCCACTCTTACATTTAAAGCCAGGTAGGGGGCAGTCTGCAAGTAGGATTGCAGTCTTGGCAAAATCTGCAGGACTGTCTGACAAAAATGGCAAATTTTTGTTTTGTCCTGTTAAAGTTTTCAACCTGTCTGACAGCTGTCCTGCAACACTTTTCAATTGCCAAATTTTAATAGACATTTTTTCATTTTTTTTAAAATTTCATTCGCTTTTGTCTTCATGTTTTTGGGTTAAAACCCACTAAAACAGTATCATCTGAACACTAAAATTATATTTACTAATCCTAAGTTGTTATCCGTTGAAACCAAAATGTCTGTCCTATAGATTTTCCCTCCAGAACCCTCTGTCCTGGAGAAAATTTCTATCTGACTGACAACCATCCTGCAGCACTTCAACAAAAGTTTTCACTTAGACTGGGATTTGAGGGTTTTTGGAGCTGTGCCAGCTGGGCAACAATGCAGTGGCAGTTACTGCAGCCGGGTTTGTCTGATGTGATGATTCTTAAAAACCAGACTGCAAACTTGCAACTTTTTTTTCTGTCTTTCTGTCACCTATTTTTCTGCCTTTCCTATATTTCCCTCTTTCCCTTTCCTACTGCCACAGAGACGGAATAATCAAGTGTGATTGTAGTCTCAAGAAGAACAGATACAGAGAGCTCCAGATTACAGGCATAATCGGATACACACATGTATTTTTCTTATTTCATGACAAAAAATAACCTGAGGTGCTTTTAAGGATAATCAGCCGGCAGCCCATACAGGGTAGAGAAATTTGCCATCGCTGCATGTTGTCATAAAATGTCAGCAAAAATCACAAATGACATGCGTGTCTCACAAATTTAATTGATAACCTAAATGTTGAGACATAGATATTATTAATAGATATTACATTTTTCAAGTATGAAAAAACAAATCTTCTAACTTGCGCAAACTTGGGACAAAAAGTTCCCTTTTCTTTTTCATGTATACATACCGGTAAAATACTAACTTTTCACAATGTTCCCTCTTGAATGAATGTCATTGGACGTATCACCAGTAAAAGTTCTGATTCAGATCTTCCAGCCATATCGGGATGGTGTCTGGATGTTCATATCGGGACAGTATCTGGATATGGCTCGGTCCTCTCTTTCACTGAAATATAACGCCCTGTACACAATATTCTGCTGAGTCACATTATACTGACATTGGGATGACCAGTTCTATTTCTACTTGCTTATTGCTGAGCACCAAAGGAAAAAGCAGCTCGTTCCATTTTCAAAGTCTTTGGGATGACTCAACCAGAGATTGAACCGAATTACGGACAACTCGGCCAAAAGTTAAGTTGGTCCAGGCAACTTTGCCCATTAAAAAATTTGGCCAAAGGGAACTCAAGGCCCAACTTGGAAGACAACTCAGCCCAAGTAGTCTCAACTTGTGAAGACCCCTCAGCCCATAAGAATCAGACCAGGATCCTTATAATATATTAAACTACTTGGATGGTGGAATTGTTTTTGCTCCTTGTCTAAGTGATGCAGGATACATACAGATGTCTCAGAGCGGGTCTGAATTTGCAAAAATATATAGATGATATAATAGGTTTTAATTTAAATGACATCCAAAGTTAGAGCAGCATAATGTAAGTGACTGAAACAATTTATTGAATAGTAAAATAAAAATACATTAGAAAATATTATCAGTTAATACCAACCTATATCTATCTATCTATCTATCTATCTATCTATCTATCTATCTATCTATCTATCTATCTATCTGTCTATCAAAATCAGTCATGAAATAAAGTAAAATAATTTAAATTGAACAATTAAAAAAAAAAAGAAAAGAAAAAGAGTAGTGGTCTGTCTTTCCCTTTGGTGTTGGGGGCTTGATGTGGATCTGATTGTATCAGTTCCTGAATTCTCTTATTTAATTCCTTTGGGAGAATTGGTCAGAGTTCAACTTTTTTCAGTTCATGGCTCTGTCGCAGTCCAATCAACCAAGCTGAATAGAACAAGTTTCCACTAAATTGTTTATCCTAGGGTAGTTCAGTGCCCGAGTGTCAGGATTGGTGATGGTATGCCAATAACTACACCTAGAGTCCATAGTTTTTGACTAGGATAGAAATCTTATTCATCTTAACCCTTGTCCTGCTGAACCCGGATATACCCTGCCTTTGCAAACAGTGTAGATCCAGATCAGTTGGCTTCTGAAGAAGCCAACTGATCTGGATCTACACTGTTTGCCATTCAGTATGTAAATTCATATCAACAATCTGGATCAAGTAACTGGATTGGCTGAAAATTAGAAGTGGGTGGTGGCATCTTAATTTATTCAGCAGGACAAGGGTTAAAAGTGCTGATATTTTTTCATATTTCTCCATGAAAACATATGTGGTGGCATTCATAAGAAGTGTCCCACCTCAATGAGTAACCACAGTATGTTTTTTGTGGAGAAATAAGAAAAATATATTATGTGGCTACCCCTTCTTATCTGGAGTTATACTTGCCAGTCTTAACCCTTGTCATGCTGAATAAATTAAGATGCCACGCCCACTTCTAATTTTCAGCCAATCAGGTAACTTGATCCAGATTGTTGATATAGATTCACATACTTAATAGCAAACAGTGCAGATCCTGATCAGCTGGCTTCTTCAAGGGTTAAGAAGTGCAACCCCGAAGAGCAGTCACAAATAGCATATTCATGGGGTCATTGCCAAAATCCATGAGATACGACTGCACTGTGACATGAGGAAAATATACTAAGCCATTGCAACCTATTCCTGTTGCACAAAGATTTTCACCTAAAAGAATAAGAATGCTGCAAAAAGAAAGATTTCATTTTTTTTCAGTAAGACTATATTTTTTCTAAGCTATCTCTGTGCATTGGTCTCTGCATTAGTCTATTTTTACGAACTGTCACATAGCGCTAGATATTTTTTTTTTTCAATTCCAAATTCCTCATCCATCCGTCTGTCTGTCATACTTTTTTTTCAAAGCCAGAAAAGTTGATATTTTTCTCAGCACTCCATTAAAACACATTTGTCGTGAGTACTCATTAGTAGATATATTTTTGTGGAGAAAGAAGAAAATAATGTATATACAGTGTAGTTGTTGTCTGGATATTCATCTTATAGAGAGCTATGTTCTGTGGAGAAATCAGAAAGAAAAATGCTTATCTGAATAGCATATAGAGCTATTGTGGTGAAATCAGTAAAAATGTTGGTCTGAATCGAATGTCCTGAAATGTTTATCTAAATAGGGAATGATTTTATACACATACTGAACCATAAATAGATCTGTTTGAATGTGAATGCGACAACCTGTATTATCATCCACATGCTTTAGTACCCCAATAAGACAATTTCATGAACAGTTGCAAGTTTCAGATAAACAAATGATGTATTGTTTTACCCCTCCATATAATAGTGGTGGGGTATTATTTTATCACACTGGGCCCAGTTGTTCAAAGCTAACGATGTCGTTAGTTAACGATTCGTTAGAATTTACATCGAATGATACGCGAATATGCTGAAATTTTTTGCTGAAAAAATGTGAGTAGCTTTTGCAGTGCAAAAGCTACTCACATTTTTTCAGCAAAAAATATCAGAATATTGTATATTGAATCTGCTAAAACAGTTAACGAAATGACCCTTAAGGAGCTCGTTAAGCTAACGACGCTTTGAACAACTGGGCCCTGGTTGTCTGTGTGCTCATCCATATTTTTGTTTCCTGACAATAACTAGAGTAAATGTCAATGCATTTTCACCAGGCTTGGTATGTGCATTGATACTTATATGGAGATCTGGTTAGGGAATTCTTGCAGGAGTATCTGCCCACCACACCATAATTGTGGGGTATCATCGTTTTACATTTTTATTTGCCCTAGGGAAAACCATTCACTATTGATTGTCCTGCTTGTATTTGTTTCAGAAATAAAAAAGAAAAAACCCATGCAATGAGACGAAGACATAATTTAAACAACATCCATGATTTATTTCTGTCTGTGGCTAATGGGACAACACAAGAGCTAGAAAATTATCTCAGTAACAGAGGGAATGTCAATCTTACAGGACCAGATGGAGCCACCTTACTGCTACAGGTTCAAATTGCGGATAATTTTTTTAACCCTTATAGTGCCAATCACAACTGCAGCATTTCATTCTGATTTTTTAAAATCGTTTTTCAAAGAGGATTCACACATGACATGTCAGGACTTATTTTCTCTGGAAAATGAAAAAAAAAAAAAAATAGAATGTTATCTGCTACATTTTTTTTTTTTTTGGCTAAATTTCAAATAATTGTAACTCCTTACCATACATATGCTAAAATTCACACAACTCCATTTGCACAGTCTAATAATGGGAAAGAATGTGCACACTACTGGTTAACTGCATAGAGGACTAAGCCTGTCCAGTAAATGTGTGGCTATATAAACTGACCACCCTCGACATGACCCCAGTGGCTTGAGTGGGCAGTAAAACCATAACACAAACAAGAGGGCCAAGATGGCCCTACATCGCTCACCTCATTACCAGATAAATTGGCCTTTCAGTTCAAAAACAGAAGTGCAAAATAGATTTCCAAGATAGCAGCCATGGCGGCCGTCTTAAAATTCTGATCAGAACTATTTTAGCTCTTTTTTACCTCACCTGAGCTATGCTCAGGATGAGCTGTCTAGTGATCACTTTTTGTCAGTCATCCATGTGCGTTCATCCATCCATTGACATTTTCAAACGACTTCTCCTCTGAAGCCGCTGAGCCAATTTTGCTCAAATTTCATGTGGAGCCTCCTTAGGTGGGGGAAAGAAATATTGCTAAAATGGTCCCAATCTGTTGACTAAGGTGGCCGCCATGCCTATATATGGTAAAAACCTTTAAGAATCTTCTTCTCCAGAACCAAGGATGCATTGGGGCTGAATCTTTACACAAATCATCGGGGATGGGAGGTCTACCAAAGTTGCTAATTTGATGGTCCTACATTGATGTTTGACTTTTTTACAGCGAGGTCAAGTTTGCTTCCCTATGCATTTGTATGGGCCCATACATTTGTATGGGAAAAATGTTGAGAATATCAAACAACTTCTCCTCTGAAGCTTCAGGGCCAATGGTGGTCAAATTTCAGGTGGAACCTCCTTAGGCTAGGGGAATGAAAGATTGTTAAAATAGTCATGGTCAATTTACCAAGACGGCCGCCATGCCTATATATGGTAAAAACCTTTAAAAATCTTCTTCTCCAGAACTAAATAAGCCTTTGGACCTAATCTTTGCACAAATCATCGGGGACGGAAGGTCTACCAGAATTGCTAAAATGATGATCCTTCTTTGACCTTTGACCTTTTTACGGCACGGTCTAATTTGCTTTCCCATGCATTTGTATGGGCCCTATACATTTATATGAGAAAAATGTTGAGAATTCATATTTTGAACATCTCCTCAAAAGACTATGATCATCCAACTAAGTTGAAACTTGATGAGGAGCATCTAGTAGACACAAAATAGCTAAAATTGAGGATAGAAAATCCAAGATGGCCGCTATCTTGAAAATCAATTTTTGACATCTCTTCCCAAACCTTTGGTGGATTTGAGCCGATAATTGCTCTGTAGCAACAGGACATGTTCCGGATCAAAATGAGCTAAAATCGTGTCGATTGGAAATCAAAGATGGCCGCCACAGCCGCCATATTGAAAGTTTCTTTTGGATGTCTTCTTGCAAACCACAAGGCGAATGAAGTTGAAACTTACAATTTCAATGCCAGCATACCTCACCTCAAGATATTATAAGCCTTATTTGAGCGGTTCACCGCGAGGTCGACCTTCAAAAGAAAGACAACTAGGAAAAAAAATTGTTTGAAACAGACTATAGCTCGTCCTAGTTGTCCCCCTACCAAGCATCCTGTTGCTAGGTGACCAAGATCGGGTACCAGTCACACACTGGTTCCCTTCCGTCCATGCCACCGTAAGTAACCAATCAGGACGCGCAACTTGGCTTCATCAGTGGATCTCCCTTCTGTTGCTGAAGGAGGGGAGGGACAAATTTTCACGGGTCAGTCTGGATCCACTGGCAATGGTCGCGACCATGTTCGGACCATTAGCCAAGACCCCCGGGCTCCATATCATGAATGTGATTATGTCCCGGACCAGGCTCTGTCAGAGAGTTCATTAAGTCCTTCTCAAAAGAGCCAGTCTCATGAGCCTGCCACAAACTACCATGAGACACTGGAGGAAGTTTACTCCCTTTTGGGAGACCTTTGCCCACATGAGTCCAATCCCTGCTTGAGTCTATTTTGGACCAGCCTACTTCCTCCAGGTCAACACTTCCACAATCCTCAACAGTGAATCAGTTGATGGGGAAGCTGTTTGACAACACCGCAGAGGCTAGAAATAATCCAAATTGGTATGTACCTAAGAAAACAATTGATTACCTTACTCGACCACATTCTTACGCTTGTCATACGGAATTTTGGCCGAGTAAGATACCCACCCTTGATGCTGACGCTGGCAGGCTAGGCATCTCAGTGGGCAGATTCGCCTCTTTACCAGTGGCTCATTTAGAGTACCTGGAGCGGTTAGCAAGGAGAGCCGTGGCCATCAGTTCACATTGTGATTTTTTTGGCTCGGCTGCATTTCAGGCCCTCTGCGCAGAGCATGTTGACCCGGATGTTCTGCGTAGTCTACTTCTAGCAGTGAACCGCTCTGCTAAGCACATCATGGCCCTAGGCCTATCTATGTCTGCTGTGCTGTTGCATCAGCGCCGTAACGCTGCTCTAAATACCTCTAATTTACTTTTATCTCATAACAAGGACAGTCTTAGAGCAGCTCCTCTGAATTCTTCCTCTCTTTTTGGTGGTAAAATAGAGGAAGTTTTCAGAGCAAATTTAGACGATAGACATCATTCCCTCCTGAGAGCAAATTATTCAGGAGTATCGGCCAACAGAAAGAGACCTTCCTCCTCTACTTTTAATTCAAATCCAGCGAAGAAGTCTAGGTGGGAACCAAAAGCTAACCAGGTTCCCACTTCCACTTCTTCTTCGTCTGCTGTCTCTTTCAAACGGTTTTGATCCACCAAGGGGGGCCGTGGTGGATCATCTTCTTTCAGGGGGGGGCCCTGCTAGGAGGAGTAAATGACATCATCAGGGCCCTTCCATCTGCACCTCATCCTTCTCTTCAGGTGGGAGCTCCTTTGTTAAATTTTGTGGAGGCTTGGTCAGCCATAACTCAGGATTCCTGGGCCCTTTCTATTCTCCGGAAGGGCTACAGGATTCCTTTTGCAAAGGAACCTCCGCTATCGTTGTCTCCAATTCTGTTCCCTGTAGCTCAACAACATTTAAATCACTTGAAGGAGGAGGTGCAGATTCTACTGGAAAAGAAGGCTGTAGAGATTGTGAGAGATACCACCTCTCCGGGTTTCTACAGCCGGATTTTCTTAGTGAAGAAGAAAACCGGCCAATTTCGTCTCGTTATAGACCTATCATCGATCAAAATAATGATGAAGGTAGATCACTTTCAAATGGAAACTGCGGCCTCCATTCGGAGAGCTATTCCTCCAGGGGCTTGGGCGGTTTCTATAGACCTTATGGACGCATATCTCCATATTCCTATTCATCCAGCGTCTCGCAAGTACCTGAGATTTTCCCTAGAAGGCACTATATACCAATTTCGGGCGCTTCCATTAGGAATCTCAACAGCGCCTTTCGTTTTTACAAGCTTGATGGAGATTGTGGCGGGACATATTCAATCTCTAGGACCCAACATTCACCAATATTTCGACGATTGGCTTGTCCATCGTCTTTCGCAGGAGTCCCTACTGTCCGACCTTTCACTAGCTTGGGAAATCATTACAAGTCTGGGTCTAATACCAAATCCTCTGAAATCAGACCTAGTTCCATCTCAGGACTTCATGTAAGTAGGTATGAGGTTCCTGACTCACATTGGCATTGTCAGAGTTCCAGAAGAGAGAGTCAACAAAATTCTTGTCCTTCTATTTCGGGTTCTACAGGTTCAATTCATTACCGCCCGAGAATTTTTGTCCATGTTGGGATCACTCAATGCAGCAGCAGATTTAGTTCAGTTAGGTCGCCTTCATATGAGACCTCTTCAGTTCCATCTTCTGGCCAATTGGAAACCTCACCGCGACAGTTTGGTCCAACCTATTCCAATATCCCATTCATGTTGTGTAGCAATCAAATGGTGGATGAATCCTTCCATTTATGTGGCTGGAATTCCCCTTGTTATTCCAGCCCCAGATTTCCATCTGTTTTCAGATGCCAGCCATTCGGGCTGGGGCGCACATTTAGAACTCCTAGGTCTAGAGGTTCAGGGACTGTGGGATGTTGCTTCCCAAGACCTTCACATCAACAATTTGGAGTTACGAGCAGTTTTCCTAGCACTCCAACATTTTCAGAGTCACATTTACAATTCTTGCGTGATGGTAGCGTTAGACAATTCATCAGTAGTGGCTTACCTCAAGAAGCAAGGGGGGACCCACTCTCCATCTCTGTGCATGCTAGTATGGGAGCTTCTTTACTGGTGTCATCATTGGAATATTCACATTCAAGTCAGGCATATTCCAGGGAAATTGAATGTTTTGGCAGACAGCCTGTCTCGCCCAGACCGAATTCTCCCCACCGAATGGTCTCTAGATAGGGAGATAGCTCATCAAATTTTCAGTCTTTGGGGTACTCCTCAGATAGATCTTTTCGCCACCAGATTAAACCATCTTCTGCCCCTGTTTGTTTCTCCAGTACCGGACCACAGGGCTTGTGCAGTGGATGCTATGTCACTAGAATGGAAAAACCTATTCGCATACGCATTTCCTCTATTCAAACTTGTTCCCCTGGTTCTAAACAAGATAAGGGATTCCAACAGTCGGTTCATTCTCATAGCCCAGTGTTGGCCTCAGAGGAGCTGGTTTTCAGTCATTTTGAGTCTCATAATAGACTTTCCCAGGGAACTTCCTGTTCATCGGGGTTTGGTATCACATCAGGGAAAAGTACTCCATCAGAATCCAGCTATGTTGCATCTTCACGCTTGGATGTTGTCAGGAGTCAAATCAGAGGTAGACACATTTCTGAATTCGCTACCCAGTGTATCTCTCAATCCCGCAGAGAGTCTACGTTCAAGGTCTACTCTGCGAGGTGGAAGATATTCTCGGATTGGTGTTTGCAAAGGGAAGTTAATCCTGTCTATCCCGCTTTAAATGATTTAGTAGAATTTTTTTGCTACCTTTTTGACACCCTGAAATTATCAGTAGCTTCTATTAAAGGCTACCGCTCTGCCATCTCAAATACACTAAAATTTTCCAAATCAGCAGACTGTACGGCGGACCCAATCATTTCAGATCTTATTAAAGGTTTTGCCTTGAGAAAACCTGTTTCCAGATCTCTTACGCCCAAATGGAATTTGACTTGTGTTCTGTGGTCTCTTAATAAAGCTCCTTATGAACCGCTAAAGACTGCTGACATCAAATACATCACGCTTAAAGCAGTGTTTCTTCTTACATTTGCGGCTGCTAGAAGAAGAAGTGAGATTCATGCTCTGTCAATTGAGGAGGGCTGTTTTAGGTATGACCGCAACTCGGATTCCATTACCCTCCTCACACAACCTGGGTTTTTAGCAAAAAACCAACTTCCAGAGTCATTACCAGAACCTATTGTTATTCCAGGTCTTTCTCAGTTTTGTGGATCTGATACAGATGATAGACTTTTGTGTCCGGTCAGAGCTGTTAGAGCTTATTTGTCCAGAGTGAAATCTAAGAGATCGGGAAGGAAGAGACTGTTTTTACCACTGAAGGGCTCTAAAGATATTTCACCTTCCACTATTTCTCGTTGGATCTGTGACGTTATCAAACTAGCTTATGCAGATTTATTATCTTCGGATCTGTCATTCAGGAAAATCTCGGCTCATGAAGTAAGAGCTTTGTCTTCGTCTTGGGCTTATTGGAATTCTGTCGCCCTTGAGGATGTGGTAAGGGCTGCATATTGGCGTACAAATAGAACCTTTTCTTCATTTTACCTTAGAGATTTGGCCCTAATTAGGCAGGATACGTCGTCATTGGGACCTCTCGTGGCTGCGCAGTCTATTACTGGCTGCCATCGTTCTGTATCTTAAGTCTCTTCACAGTATTTTTAAGCCTGCTTGAATCCGGTGTGAAACTTTTCTTCAAAGGGTCTATCTTATTCTTCTCCATCAATGGATATTGGAATTTGACCTGCAAGCATACCTACAATGTAAAAATATTCCCCTAAAAATACTATGAATTACCAGGGGACTGCTGAACTTCACCGGATTCCAGCATGGGTGAGTAGAGAGTTATATTAATTTTATTATTACCTTCCCACCTATGCTTATTATTCAGGATTATAATATCTTGAGGTGACGTATGCTGACATTGAAATGAAATTTTTAAAGTAAAATAAATTTCAGTTAAAGCATACTCACCTCAAGATATTATCAAATGTCCCTCCTCCCACCCAGCTTTCATTGTTAAATTTTATTGCTCCCAAAAAATAGGGATGTTTTCTACCTTGTGTCTACCCTCTATAGTAACAATGTCTACCGCATGCGTTAGGCGTGCCGCACGCTTGGTGCGTGCTTTGGCGGGAATATACCTGGCGCGTCCTGATTGGTTACTTACGGTGGTGTGGACGGAAGGGAACCAGTGCGTGACTGGTACCCAATCTTGGTCACCTAGCAACAGGACGCTTGGTAGGGGGACAACTAGGACGAGCTATAGTCTGTTTCAAACAATTTTTTTCCTAGTTGTCTTTCTTTTGAAGGTCGATCTCGCGGTGAACCGCTCAAATAAGGCTTATAATATCTTTAGGTGAGTATGCTTTAATTGAAATTAATTTTACTTTAAAAATTTCATGTTGCAACAGGTTGACGTGTAGATGAAAAATAGCTAAAATCGTGCCAATTGGAAATCCAAAATGGCCACCATAGCCGCCATCTTGAAAACCAATTTTTGACTTCTCCACCCCAAACCATTGGGTCATTTGAATTGAAACACACTGTAGCAACAGGATGACCTCTAGAACGAAAATAGCTATATTATAAAAAGAATGACCTTTGAGAGCAATGAACACACACACATAGACAGAAGTGTCTAAAACTTACAATATATGATTGAAGTAGCAAAAACTTTAAGTTACAATCAATATTTTATTCTGCAGGATTTATCTTCCCTTGCCCCTATGCTGTTTACATGTATAAAATCATGATATTGTTATTACTTTCTCTTCAGAAATCAGTTGGCCAATTTCCAAGTTTCATATCAATCCTATTGTTGAAACGGGTCTGAGAGTTTGTTCAAATGGTCATACTCCATTGACTGTCATGCCTGTATAAGGTAAAATAATGATAATAAAAAAAAAACAACAAAAAAAAAAAAACCTTCTTCAAAATCAAGATCTGCTCAAATGATGATCCTTTCATCAGTTGCAATGACAGGATTGGAAAAAATGTTTCATAACATCTGCATATCTGCAGTGGCTATTTCATTCCAGTGAGCGAGCCAAGGCCCTTGGGCCTCTTGTTTATCTGTAAGTCACCCTGATGCTTCCTACCAAGTTTGGAGTCAGGAGAAGAAGTGAAAAACAGATTTTCAAGACAGCAGCCATGACGGCCATCTTGGATTTCTAATCTGAATGATTTCAGCTGTTTTGATCTACTAGTAACCCTGATGCTTCGTATCAAGTTTCGAAACAATAGGCCTTTTGTTTCAGAAGAAAGAAGCGCAAAATAGATTTTCAAGATGGCGGCCATGGCAGCCATCTTGGATTTCAGAGTGTGATTTTAGCTATTTTTGCTCTACAAGACACCCAATCTATCCTACCAAGTTTCAAGACAATTGGCCTTTCATTTCAGAAGCCAAAAATAGATTTTCAAGATAGCAGCCATGGGGGCTATCTTTGATTTCAGATCAGAACGATTTTAGTTATTTTTGATGTACAAGTCACCCTGATGCTTCCACCCAAGATCCAAGTCATTTTGGTTCAGGAGAAGAAGAGAAAACTAGATTTTCAAGATGGCAGCCACGGAGGCCATCTTGCATTTCTGATTGGAATGATATTTTTAGCTATTTTTGATCTACAAGTCACCCCAATGCTTCCTACCAAGTTTCAAGTCAATTGGCCTTTCACTTCAGGAGAAGAAGCTAAAAATAGATTTTCAAGATGGCGGCCATGTTGGATTTCCGATCAGAACAATTTTAGCTATTTTTGATCTACAAGTCATCCCGATGCTTCCTTCCAAGTTTCGAGTCAACTGACCCAGGGGTATAGGAGTAGGCTTTTAAAGCAAATTGTTGACGCCGCACTACGGACATCGACTGATCACAATAGCTCACCTTGAGCACTTCGCGATCAGGTGAGCAAATAAACAGTCTAATGATTTGTTTACCTTTAAAGTGCCGAGTAAAACAGTAGCAGACAAGTCTTGCAGAACTAGGAGTAGCCACTATACTCATACAGTTTCAAATTACTATAATTATTGTAAATTTTAACTCTTTACCATACATATGCTAAAATTTACCCACAACTTCATTTGACTACCTGGTGATTTGTTTAACCCTTAATTTTCCATGTAAAATTGTAAAGAGTCCATTTTTCTCGCCACATGATAGCAGTAGGGTACCATGGCATCACATTGGTTGTCCATTTATCTGTCTGTCTCAATCTGTCCATATCTTCATTTCCGGATGATAACGATGTCAGTAGATTTTCACCAAACTTGGTATGTGTATTGATATTGTCAAGATCTGGTGTGGGATTGCTAATGGGCAAATTTTATCAATTTCTAACAGTTATCTGCCCGAGAGAGGTCCAGATTTTCATTTCCCGATGATAACTTTAGTAAATATCAATGGAGTTTCACCAAACTTGAAATGTGCATTGATATTGTGGTGATTTGGTTAGGGACTGCTAATGGGCAAATTTTATCAATTTTTGACAGAGTTATCTGCCCACAACACATCCATATTTTCATTTCCTGCGATAATTTTAGTGTATATCCGTGGATTTTCACCAAATTTGGTATGTGTATTGATATTGTAGAGATCTGCTTTTGGATTGTTAATGGACAAGTTTTGTTAATTTTTGACAGCGTAATCTGCCTGCAAAACCTCTGTATTTTAATTTCAGCAATAACTGGAGAAAATCTCAATGGATTTCCACAAAAACTGATTTGTGCATTGATATTATGAAGATCGCTCATTGGCAAATATTTCGCCAGTTTTTGACAGAGTTATCTGTCCACGACATGATAATGGCAAATGATTCACATGAAATATCAAGCCTTTTTTCTCTGAAAAACAATATTTCAAAATTTACTTGCTGCAGTTGTGATTGGCACTTAAAGGTTTAACACTTTGCATGCTGGATAAAAATTTCAGCAGACAACAATATGCAATATTTTTCTTATTTTTCCTAGAAAATAGGATTTGATACTTCATGCAAATTAGGAGACAATTTGCATGAAGGGTCAGATCCTATTTTCTAGGAAAAATAAGAAAAATATCAATTTGTCATCTGCTGAATCTGCCCATAGCATGGTAAGTGTTAAAAGAGCTGATGGAATGCAGACTGATCAAAGTACTCCATTTGGGAGTCTGCTGTGCTCTGTAACTACTCTGCCCTCAGCATCTTTCAGAGAGGACTTGTTTTTTAATTGCATGTTTTTTATGATGGTCTTCCTTTTTAATTGGTTACCATGGCAACCAGTCAGTCCTGTAAACTTCTAATGGGAAAAAGGTTAAAACAATGTATTCAGTGTTAAATAGTTACTGCTACCCCATGCATGAAAGAGGGTATTCATATATGAATTTGCCCTAGAAAAGTTTAAACCAACCCACAGGTTAAGGAGTCATTACTTTCTCCAGTTCTCATAAAAACATATGTTGTGGGTACTCATTAGAAGTTCTATGCAACTATTAAGCTGTAGGACATTAATGGATGGTTAAACTAATTTACAAGTTTTTTTTTTGTTTTTTTTTTTCAGAGAAAACAGATTAACCCCCACCTCCAACAGTTTATGTCACATGCTCGCCTTGAAAATGAGTCCATGGTCAATACAATCTTATAAACTTTTCACAGTGTCTCATTAATTTATGGTGTGCAAGTTAGACCTAAAATCATCTCTCACTTCAAGAGATGGATTGCACACCAGCTGTTTTTGGTTATAATTTGAAAATCTTTGGAGTTCTTTGTCCTTGAAAACAGGATCAAGAGAATCAAAATCAAATCTATTCAGTATATCCCTATTATTTTTCCCTATAACTTTAATGAAAATCCACTAACATATTCAAGAAATATTTTGCACAGAAGTCATTATTCCAGTGCTAACAGGACCCAAAACTGTTCTCTCTCCACGGTTGGTGAAGAGACATTACTATTGATCCAAGTCAGTTTGTATCAGAGATCTGAGAACATTAATCAAAATTAAACTATACTGGCAAAGGCACTTCTAAGGTGTACCCACAGCATATGTTTTCATGGAGAAAAAAAAAAATATTTTACTGACAACCCCTCTTTACTACATGTATATGCAGAAAATATACCATATAAGCCCTACTAACTTTTAATTCTCTTTATCCATTATTTATTTCAGTGCTTGAAGAATACTCTTAGTGAGAAAGTAACCCTGCTAATCCGCTCTGGAGCAGATGTGAATATTCCTGATAATCATGGCTGTACTCCAGTACATATAGCTGTTGAACAGGGAGATAACTCGTGTCTCAGTTTGCTGCTGGATTATGGTGCTGGGGTGAATTCTGTTTATCAGCATATGACACCGTTGATGATGGCAGCTCGAAGTAGCAATGTTACAGCAGCAAAACTGCTATTAGAGTCAGGCATTGACTGTAGTATTAACATGGAGAATTACTGTAAGGAGACAGCTTTAGCACAAGCTGTTGTTGCTGGTTCTAAGGATATGTGTACCCTCCTTTTACAAAATGGTGCTGATATTAAATCCTGCTATTATAGTAACTTCAGATCAAAAATAAATAAACATTTGTTAAATGATATTGAGCTTATGGAAGTTTTTCTTAAAAACAGTTCAGGCGTAAATTTGCACTTTCATCTTCTGATGGCATGTATTTTAAAGAAAACTGAAGTGGCTAAGTTACTTTTAAGCTTCTACTCCAATCCTTTCCAGATGAAGGGTCTGGGGTTTATTACAAAACAGGAAGAGGACAGTTTGTGGGAAGATCTTATTAAACATGTAACAAAACCTTACCGTCTAGCCACAAAATGTTCAAGTGAGAATGAGTTACTGGAGATGTTGTTGGGTTTTTGTGGAAAAGAGGAACAGGAATCTTACAGGCGGATCCATCGACAGAGAGCGTGCTCCATGATAAGAGTACTTGTTCACCATGGACTAGTAATTCACCCTCAAACATCATTCAAAAGTTGTAGTGTGGACTGCGAGTGCAGAAAATGCATTTTTACTTCATTGTATGGAGGACCATCAGTGACAAGTTTAAAAGCTCAGTGCTGTTCTCAAATTAGACAGATGCTCAAGGGACAGCCTACCAAAATAGATTTAAATTCTGTGCACACTTTGCCCATCCCTGAAACTCTTAAACAGTTTATATGTTTGGATGACTGGTAAGAAAACACAGAATAATAAAAAAGTGTTTGAATGATTTAAACATCCATCAGGAAAGACTTGTAATTTTCTGTATAATTGATTTTTCATACCTCCAGATAAGGCATTTTTTTTCAACATTAAATTCTGGGCCCAGGTGTTCAAAGCATTGTTAGCTTAACGAGCTCGTTAGTGGTCAAAATGTTAACTGTTCTAGTAAGTACAATATTGAATTCACAGGTATTTTTGCTGAAAAAATGTGAGTAGCTTTTGTAACTACATTTTTTCAGCAAAAATAATAGTATATATGCCGTATTTAATGATCAAAATTTTAACGATACATTAATGAACGACATTGTTAGTTTTGAACAACTGGGCCCTGATGTTTTTCCTATTTCTCCATGAAAACATGGATACTCATTAGAGTGTATCACCAAGGAGCCAACATGTTTTTGTGGAGAAATAAGTAAAATATTTACATGGAGCTATGCTTTTTATATCCAACACTGATAATTGAAGCAATTAATAGTTTTAAAGAATATTTTCATCTTGGATCAAGGCCTGTCAGTGCCAGAAAATTGCATAACAGTATTTATGATTACATTTGAGATATTATTCTGGTCTTATGACTATACCACATTGTGTTCAGAATATTAAAAGTGTCACTGAACATTGCTGCAGACAAATTCTCAAATATATATTTTTTTTCACTGAAAATAAGGCTTCATGTTTCAGTATCAAGCCTAATATTCTCTTGAAAAATAAAAACATTTTTCAGGATGTCATCTGCCTGCTGCTGTGACTGGCACTTTAAAAGTTGATACCTGGGCTGTGGTAAATGTCCTCCGTTTTCATACACCTCAAATTTCGTACACCATATATTCTGAAAATGGAATATGCAAACAGTGTAGACCCAGATCAGACTGCTCCTAAAGGAGCAGTCTGATCAGGGTCTACCCCATTTGCCATTCCACTGACCATTTTAAGAAACGACAACATCAAAAGACGAAGATTATTGCAAACAATGGACCAAAACTAAAATATTCCTAAATATATGTAAATCAGTCTTAGTTATTCTTTATAGGACTTTGAAATAAATAAACTAATCATATCAGCAGTTTTAAAATTCACTAAAGACACCAACAGATTCGACTAATACTTTAAGCATGCATGCTAGTGTTCCAAACATTTTGTTTATATTCTTGGTTCAGAACAAGAAGCGCAAAATAAATTTCAAGGCGGCCATCTTGAAATTCTGATGGAAACATTTTTAGTAATTTTTAATCTACAAGTCAGTGAAGTCACACCAACGCTTCCTACCAAGTTTCAAGTCAACTGGCCTTTAGGTTCAGGAGAAGCAGCGCAAAATAGACTTTCAAGATGGTAGCCATCTTGGATTTCCAATCATAACAATTTTAGTTGCTTTTGATCTGAAAGTCACCGTGATATTTCCTACCAAGTTTAAAGTCAATTGGCCTTTCGGTTCAGGAGAAGCAGTGCAAAATAGACTTTCAAGATGGCAGCCAGAGCGGCCATCCTGGATTTCCAATCAGAACAATTTTAGCTATTTGTTATCTGCAAATTGCCCATATACTTCCTATCAAGTTTTGAGTCAATTGGCCTTTCGGTTCAGAAGTAGAAGCACAAAATAGATTTTCAAGTCGGCCATCTTGGATTCCTAACCGAAACGATTTTAGCTATTTGCGATCTGCAAGTTACCCCAACCTTTCCTACCAACTTTTGAGTCAACTGTTCAGGAGAAGAAGCACAAAACAGATTTTCAAGATGGCAGCCATGGTGGCCATCTTGGATTTATCATGAAGAATTCAGCTGTTTTTGATTACAAGTTGCTCTGATACTTCTTACCGAAGTTGATAAGTTCCAAATCAATAGGCCTTTTTGTTCAGAAGAGGCACAAAATAGAATTTCAAGACGGTGGCCTAGATAAGGCAGTGTGTGTGTGTGTGTGTGTGTGTGTGTGTGTGTGTGTGTGTGTGTGTGCAGTTCTGCCAAAAATGTTAAATGTTTATATTCTTACTTCTCTTCAAAAGTATGTTTGTTGTGGGAACTCATTAGAGGTTCCTTGGCATCTCTAATAAATACCCAAAGCATCTTTTTGTGGAGAAATGAAAAAAAAAAAAAATTTTATCTAGAGCTATTATCCCCATGCTTTTTAAAAACGATGGGGATATTGTTAACGCCTCCAGCCGTCCGTCCGTACATGCCCACATGATATTCCAGGGTTAGGGTTTGAGTAGAATTTGACATCTTGTGGTTCATGACATTCATTCCATCATTGTGGGGTTAAAATTGACATTGTGGGGTTGAAATTTGCACTGTGGGGTTAGAAAAGATCAAAGGGATAACCTCAAAAATACTGTCTTGTAAGAACATCCATCCGTCCGTCTGTCATGCTATCTCCTCCTAAACCACTAGGTGGAATTCAACCAAACTTGCTACATCACTTCCCCTCATGGTAAGGGTGTGCAAGATCAGCATTATTTTTCTGTGTGTTTATCTGTCTGTCGTCCATCCATTTGTCTGTCACTCTATCTCCTCCTAAACCACTGTGCGGAATTTAACCGAACTTGCTACATCACTTCCCCTCATGGTTAGGGTGTGCAAGAGCAACATTATTTTTTCATGTGTCTGTCTGTTCATGCATCTGTTGTCCGTCCATCTGTCTGTCATGCTATCTCTGCCAAAACCACTGGACAGAATTCAACCAAACTTGCTACATCACTTCCCCTTATGGTAAGGGTGCGCAAGAGCAAATATTTTTTCCGAATGTCCGTCGTCCACCCATCTGTCCATCATGCTATCTCCTAAACCACTGGGCGGAATTCAACCAAACTTGCTACATCATTTCCCCTCATGGTAAGGGTGTGCGAGAGCAATACTATTTTTCCGTGCTTTCGTCGTCCATCCATCTGTCTGTCACGCTATCTCCTCCTAAACCATTGGGTCGAATTCAACCAAACTTGCTACATCACTTCCCCTCATGGTAAAGATGTGCGAAAGCAACATTATTTTTCCGTTTGTCCATCTGGCATCTGTCTGTCAAGCTATCTCCTCCTAACCACTGGGCGGAATTTAACCAAACTTGTTACATGACCTTCCGTCATGGTAAAGGTTTGGGAGAGTAAGTCCATTCATCTGTCATGCTATTAGCAACGAGAGTGGTAATTTGTGATGGCGCGCCATTAACTGCGCATTCTAGTTTTTTTAATATGGAAACATTTCTCTGACAAGCAAAATTAAGGGACAAAATATGTAATTGTTATAAAAATTTATTACCAACTTGAATATACATGTATGTCATAATGAGCTACAGCATCAGAAAACAGTCTATCAGACGTGTGCCAAGTGAAGATTAAGATCAGCCTGCACATTTGCGCAGTCTATTCAGAATCTTCACTGGACACATTTTGGATAGCCAATGGATGGATGCAGGTTTTTTTTCATGCTGACAATAGACTGATCAGACTGTGGATGTGCAGGCTAGTTTGTCTTCATTGGGGGCACACGTCAAAAGGTATGTTTTCTCATGTTATGGCTCCTATAATAACCCATTAAAGACTGAATAAACTCTCCCACACAATATATTGGAAGAGTCCACTGAATACTCTCTCACACAATATATTGGAAGAGTCCACTTTGGATTTTAGATATGTCAGGCTATATGATATAGATATTTCTGAAAAAAAATGGTTGAACTATTTGCAAACAGTGGAGACCCTGATCAGATGCCGCATTCTGTGGCATCTGATCTGGGTCTGCACTGTTTCACAGTTACCTGTTTAGGGGTCTTCAGTCTTCAATGGGATAATACCCGTTACACCATTTGATACTGCTCTTGTTTTACTGAGAATGTGTGCACAACATACTGTATTTATGCTTAACACTGAAAGAAACTTTTTACAAAATTCAAAACTTTAACTAGTCCATTTTACTACCTGTTGGATGAGTCTAAAAACTCTTGGAACTGAGAGTAGAAAACTTTGTAGAACCTGATCAGATACTGCATTCTGCAGCATCTTATCTGGATCTACAGTTTCCATATGCCTATCTCTCCAAGTACTTAATACGGTACCTGTTATTCATGCAAAAGATCTGTTCAGGAAGACTGTCCGGTAGTAATTCTGAGACAATTCCCCCACTCCTCTCATAAAAACATTTATTGCGGGGGAATATTTTCTCTTTAAATATATAATAATAAGAAATATTAGTCCAGAATTATCACCAAATATTACTCCCTAACAAGAAGTATCTCTAAATAAAAAAGATAACTGTCGAAGGTAAACACTCCAAACTTCTTTATAATTTGACTTTCAGGGCGACGAATAACTTCAACACTTCACCTTGACAAACCGATTCGGTGTGATTGACTTGTACATGCGCAAGAGAAAATAGTGAGGGAATTTTGGAGAAGAATATTGTCTGACTTGCAAATGACTCGTAGTAAATACAATAAACTTCAAGAATGAGATATCTTTAAACTGTTAACCTCGACAAATCGTATATTGACCCTTTAAATAAATTCTAAATAAAACATTGCAAAAGGCGCAGTAATACATATTTAAAAATTACGGAAAATATGGAGTGTTCGAGTGATGCTTTCGTTGACTCAAGGAGAAACTGATTCGCTTTGAGAGGGGAGAGTTTAAAAGCCGGAAGTAAAGGTCGGGAGTGGGAACCAAAAGTCGGACTAAATTTTGACAATCTATTAATGGCATTAAACATGCATATATCAGGATGAAATTTGAAACACATGTAGAATATTGCTTCTTCTAAAAAATGCATATCAGATTATATCTGAAGATTAAATATTTTTCCCATTCTGAACCAAATTATTCGAATTCGGGCGTTTACAATTTTCTTGCTGCTCTTATTTTATAGTCGACTTACACATAGTCCATTTAATCAAGCAGTTCTATTTTTTTGTGTCGACTGTAGAACGCACCTGCAGGTACGATGGATTAAAATTGCTATGTAATGCAATAAACTATTCATATTATTATTATTTACTTCTTAATAAACAATATATTATATTCTTCAAATCAATTTTAAATGGTATATTATGATATCAAATAAAAAAAATCGGATAATTAGTACATAAAGATACAGTAATCACAATTTTCATAATAAAATATTATGATATAAATTGGGTTTAATATTCCACTGCAAACCTAATCTTAATATGTCTTCGACAAACAAGTCCTCTCACATGAGTGGTGTCTGCAGAAACCAATTTCATGAAACCAAAGAAGATCCAGACTGGAATACACATCTATATTGATTACACCATGCATTTACTTGTCAAAAATCACTACTTCAGAACTAGGACATTGCTTTTATGATTTGCTATTTTGTTGCAGTTAAACTTTTAAATGTAAATTGATACAACTCGGACAATCCTCCAAGCCAAACACTTTTGTTTCCATTTTCAAAGGGAGTTCCCTGGTGCATGAATCCTTCCCAGCTGCATGAGGAGCAATTCAAAATCTTTACAAGTTTGCCAATAATCTTAATCTTTACCACTCTGTGGGTATATTCAGCAGACTGATAATATTTTTCTTATTTTTTCCCAGAAAATAGGCTTTGACATTTCCTGCAGAAAATAAGAACAAGAATATCGGTGAAACCGATGGATGCTCACCGAACATGCAATAGTCGGAACAGGAAACATTATCCTAGATAAAGAGCGGTATACTGTGTATACTCACTGTACTTCAAAATGGAGTATCACAAAACCTGTTGGTGGACAGATAAGCTTGCCTGAAGGCACTGTCATACAAACATCAGCAACATAAAAGTTGGAATAAATGAAATAAATCTAGGCACTAGAGCAAAAACAAAGTTTTTCTAAAAATAGCCACAGTGACCTTGACCTTGAGCCCAGGACCCTGAATGTCAAACATGCTCAAGATATTATCATACCCAACATTTGTTTGAAGTTATATCAAAATCCATCAATAAATGTAGGCACTAGAGTGTTGACAAATTATTTTCTAAAAATAGCCAGTGACCTTACACTGCAGCTTTAAACAAAGTAGCATGACTCTGTGACAAATCATCTAACCAGAAAGATTGAACAATATGCGCATCCCCTATTGCTGCTTAAGATTCCATTAAAATTTCGTTGAATTTCTGCCAGTATTTGCTAAGAATTTGCGTGGACACGAACAGTACCCTATATATTCATGCAGAACTCATCAAAGGGCAATAACTCTTGGAAAAATCATCGAACCAGAACACGCAGGTGAATGTCGAACATGCTCAAGATATTTAAAAGCTGCAGTGACCTTGACATTGAGCCCAGGACACTGGAAATTGAAATTGCTTGAGATGTTATCATACTCAACATTTTTGTGAAATTATATTAAAATCCATCAATAAATCTAGGCACTAGAGCAAAAACAAAGTTTTTCTAAAAATAGCCACAGTGACCTTGACCTTGAGCCCAGGACCCTGAATGTCAAACATGCTCAAGATATTATCATACCCAACATTTGTTTGAAGTTATATCAAAATCCATCAATAAATGTAGGCACTAGAGTGTTGACAAATTCTTTTCTAAAAATAGCCAGTGACCTTACACTGCAGCTTTAAACAAAGTAGCATGACTCTGTGACAAATCATCTAACCAGAAAGATTGAACAATATGCGCATCCCCTATTGCTGCTTAAGATTCCATTAAAATTTCGTTGAATTTCTGCCAGTATTTGCTAAGAATTTGCGTGGACACGAACAGTACCCTATATATTCATGCAGAACTCATCAAAGGGCAATAACTCTTGGAAAAATCATCGAACCAGAACACGCAGGTGATATGCACATCCACCTTCCATACTTAATATTCCCATGAAGTTTCAATGAAATCCGACTAGTAGTTTCCGAGAATTCGCGTGGACACGAACAGTACCCTATATATTCATGCAGAACTCATCAAAGGGCAATAACTCTTGGAAAAATCATCGAACCAGAACACGCAGGTGATATGCGCATCCACCTTTGATACTTAATATTCCCATGAAGTTTCATTGAAATCCGACAAGCAGTTTCCGAGAATTTGCGTGGACAAGAGCGGGACGGACGCACGGACACACGGACGCACGGACGAAGCGGCGACTATATGCTCCCCCGAAATTCTTCGGGGAGCATAAAAATATTTCATAATGTTGTCCGCTTAAATTTTTACGGACAGTGCTAAGCGTTAACTTGTCAAAATTCAAAGATGGAAAAATCTATTTCAGACATTTCCCAATGAAAAGATTAATCCATTCACTCTTGCAGACAAAACCAGACACCTATGGTATGCAAACAGTGTAAATCCAGACAAGGTGCAATCTCATTAAAATCTACACTGCTTGCAATCCTGATCTTTTTATCTTTGACTGACATCCCTATTTGCAATAGTGGGTGTGTCCAAATTCAGGGTGGTCACCCTCAGTCAGAAATCTGAAATTTTTTACCGACAGTGCTAAGCTTTAACTTGTCAAAATTCAAAGATGGAAGAATCTATTTCAGACATTTCCCAATGAAAAGATTAATCCATTCACTCTGGCAGACAAAACCAGACACCTATGGTATGCAAACAGTGTAAATCCAGACAAGGTGCAATCTCATTAAAATCTACACTGCTTGCAATTCTGATTTTTTTATCTTTGACTGATATCCCTATTTGCAATATTGGGTGTGTCCAAATTCAGGGTGGTCACCCTCAGTCAGAAATAAAATTCCCTGACTTTTCACTGATTTTTCCCTGACTAAATTCAATTTTCCCTCACCAAAAGTGCTGAAAATTTAATATACTTTTTCCTCATTCTGCAGGTGATAAATGATTGATTCTATTTTTTAGCACATAAAATATACTGCCCTGATTGTTCAATTAAAAAAATAAAATGTTTTAATATTTTTTGGGCATACATTTTCTTAAATGATTTTTAATATGTAATGATGCCAAGCCAGTTAAGGGAACAAGAAAAACTTTACAAGACTTTCAATCACGCAAATGGATAAAATACCTGCTACAGCCAAACAATTTTGGGCCAAAATTAGGAAATTCCCTGACTTTTCCCTGATTTTGTATTTAAAACTGCTCTGACCAATTTGCAAAATTCCCTGACTTTTCTCGGACCAGTGGCCACCCTGAAATTCAATGTCAAGAAGAGTCCACTTCAGAAACTCAGAGGCAAAAGGATTAACAGTGTGTATCAGATTATCTAACAGTTAAAAAAGTAAACAGCTTATGAACACACCTAGGTTAACATCATACTGTATTCGACCTAATTACTGCACTGTGCTCTTAAGTTTTTCAAAATTACTGGGAAAACTTGTGACAAAATACGCATCAACCTTCTAAGCGTACACTTTAAAAAAAAGATCAGTAAAGGATTTTTTTTTTCATAATGCTAAAGCAGTTTTTTTTTCTGACTTTTCTTTATAAAAACATGTTTTGGATACGTTGCATCGACAAGTCAAAGTAATTCAAATGGGTACCCACAACATATGTCTCTATAAAGAAGTAGATAAAAAGTACTTAGGCTGTAATCTGAAGACTACAGAATTGCTTGAATGTGCGCTTATAAGGGGATGTGTGATAGTTAGGTCGAAAAGGGTATGTATAAAAGTTACTAAATGTATATATAATTCTAATGCATGTCTGTCAAATGCATGTGAATTTTCAAGGCCAGATATTCTCATCTTTGAGTATCTATGTACATTATCACAGATCAAGTGCAGGAAAAGACTGTTCATTAATCACAGCTGCCATCTTTCCAGCCATCTCGCCATCGTTCATTAACTAGTCGACAATCAAATTCGGGCTTTCCTAATTTTCTGTTTACTTCATTATGTAGACGACACATCCACTGAGAGAAGTTTTCTTGGCTGCTGGTGTCAGGTGGACTAATCTTCAAGCTAAAAAACAAGTGAACTGTATAAGAAAAGGGTCTTTGAAGTAAACCTGCATACACTAGAAATGTGTTTGTAAAACACTATGCCCCCAACTATATGCTTATCCATACAAAATGCCAAAGTTGAAAAGGGGTATAACTTTGAAAAAATCCATTTGTTTTCAAAAGTCAATCAGGTGATTTATCATCCCCAATAAACTCACCAGAATATGCTGCTTGGGTTTTGTAGGGGCAAGCCTGTAGTTGGGGCCATAGAGTTATAAAAACACATACTTTTTGTGTCATCCTGTGTAGCATGGCAGACACATAGGGATCATGTATCCAAGTCAGCGACGGTGGTGTCGTCTGTGTTGTTGTCACACCTTTTCGTTTTCTCTCAGGTGTTTGAAGGGATGCATTGATTTCGTTCAAGAGTCTGCAGAAGATTATATCATTATAAAATACAAGTCAAGTTGGATAATGGTATTTGTCCGCCAAATTTTAGCTGAGTTATGGCCCTTTTAAGACTTAGTTTCTATTGTTGGGTTAAGATACTGGTTTCCGTTCAGTTAAGTTTGAAGGGCTGCATTGAGTTCATCAGAAGTTTGCAGAAGGGTATGCAGGGTTCGCACTAGTATTTTTTTTTCTTTCGCCACCATTTTCGCCAATTTGATTTTTTGTGTGCCATTTTCTATAACTTTGAGCCAGATTTTGAGCTAAATTTTTGCCGTTTTTCGCCAAAGGATTATCTTGTCAGAAAAAAGGTGTTCATTTACTGATTCCTTTAATTGCAGCAAAGATTCAAGAATCAGTATATATATATATATATTTTTTTTTTTTTTACTGGGCATGCTTAGTCCTCTAAGCGATTAACCAGTAGGTTTGTTTTTTCTTCCACCTCTGGCATTGCTGCCTCCGGTGGAGGTGTGTTTATCCGTCCTCCTCCGGCATTGCTGCCTCCGGTGAAGGATAGAACACTGATTTTCAAACCTTCTGCTGTAATTAATTAATTACAATGTCATGAATTAATAATAAGTCTTTGTTTTGCATATCGAATGTTGAAGACACAAAAATAGAACACTTTACATATAACGAAAGTTCTGAAAAGTGTTGTATAAGCCAATAAATATAATGTTATTAATGTATTATACTGTAAGAGAATAACGTAACAATATTCATTTGTACCCTGATAAAGTTTCTAACACAGCAGGTTTTACTGTTTTAAGGGAGCTAACTGCAATTGACTTAAAAGAGAGTTTACTGCAATTGAGTCCTCCGTGAAATCACCTGACCAGTAAATGACACCAAAATCTGACCAACCAAAATAGCTTACCAGTTAATGTATTGCTTAGACAAACAATATTACCTATGTACTTACGAATGCAGTTTTCATTGACAAATACAGGTATCACGATATTGTTTGTCTAAGTACTTACGCATGGGCGTGGTTATAGCCTTCTGACGGAGGAGTTAATTGCTTTACGAGTCGGGTCTATGCGAAATGGGGAACAGCATTTTTTTTTATGAATCGCGCCAATAAAAAAGAGGGGGCATGCTTATACAATAAGCGGTTAACCAGTACATTGAACACCCTTCCGCAAGAAAATTGTAACTGCCAATCTTGAAGCAGTGGAAGGAGCGAATGACCGTAGCAAATACAGGTGTTTCATGATAAATCGCTACAATCTGTGGGGATTGAATGCGCGATCCGGGCCTAATGTGTCCGCCTCCGAGGCATTATTCATGTTGTTTTTTTTCGGGACGACGTTCGTTGATCGCCAAATAAAATTCAGGCTCGTAAGAAGGTACCGAAACATGCTTAATTTAAGTCGGCACTGTCAAAGTGTACTTACCGCTTTAATAAGCCGAACCGATTAATGACAATAATTATTTCTCGTGTAATCAATTTGTTTTCCATCTTTGTGTTTGACATAGGGTTCCACGTGATTAAATTCGGGGTAAATTTCCGTGACGTAGGCGATGCGACTCCGACATTAATTCCTGATTGGTAGTTTCGGCAGAGCGTCATGAATATTGAGGACGAAAGGCGTGGAAAGTGGGCGGTGCTACTGTCAAACTGCGCATCACGGCACGTGACCTTATATCGCAGGTTAATTTGATCAGCTACATGTACCGTTTTCTGATCGATAATTGAGTTGTTAATTGGCGAATTATACAGTCAAGGAAGGTGCGATAGACACGCGCGACAATTATATGGCTCAGTAGCGGGTAATTCAGACGATATTTTTTTCGCCACTTGTTTTCGCCAATTTATGATTTTTTGTGCCAAATTTTATTTTTCTGCGCAAATGGCGACAATGGCGATCGGTAACGCGAACCCTGGCCGGTATGTCATTGTAAAATACAGGTCAAGTTCGATATTGATAATTATAGATCTGCAAAATTTTGGCTGGTTATGGCTCTTTTTATACACCGCCACACAATAATGGCGGGGTATTATGGTTTCACGTTGGTCGTCCGTGAGTCCGTCCGTCTGTCTGTCCGTCGTACGTCCGTCCGTCCGTTTTTTTGTTTCTGGATGATAACTTGAGTAAACATCAATGGATTTTCACGAAACTTGATATGTGCATTGATATTGTGGAGATCTGGCTGGGGATTGCTAATGGGCAAATTTCGTCAAATTTTTACGGAATTATCTGCCCGAGACACACCCATATTTTCGTTTCCTTTAATGATAACTTTAATAAATAACAAGGGATTTTAACCAAACTTGCTATATGTATTGACAGTAAGGAGATCAGGTTTGGAATTGCTAATGGGCAAATTCTGTCAAATTTTTACGGAGTTATCTGCCCGAGACCCGTCCATATTTTCATTTCTGGATGATAACTTGAGTAAATAACAAGGCCTTTTAACCAAACTTGCTATATGCATTGATATTATCAAGATCTGCATTAGGATTGTTATCTGTCCATTGATATTATCAAGATCTGCTTTAGGATTGTTATCTGTCCCTCTGCCATTTACTTTCCAGACATTTTCGCAACGATAACTTTAATACATAAACAAATAATTGCTATGGCGGGGTATTATGCTTGCGGTGCTTATATTTGACTTAGTTTTTTTTATTGTGTTGATATTGGTTTCCTCTTAGTAACTTTTGCAGGGATGCAGATATTTCATTTAAAGTTTGCAGAAGGATATATCATAGTAAAATACAGGTCAAGTTTGATATCAGTAATCATCTTCAAAATTTTGGCAGAGTTATGGCCCTTTTTCCACTTATTTTGTTGTTGTGTCAATATTGTTTTCGGCTCAGTAACTTTAGCAGGGATGCATTGATTTCAAATGGGTTTGCAGAAGGATATATCATTTTAAAATACAGGACGAGGTCAAGTTCGATATTGATAATCATCCTTAAAATTTTGGCCAAGTTATGCCCCTTTTCAACTTAGTTTTTGTCGCACATGCTTGTAGCAGGGTGCGACATAGGTGTTCAAATTTCCGTCCGTCTGTCAACAATTTACGTCGAGTCATTAAAGTGCATTTCTCTGTAGCAATGATAGCTGGGAAGATCAAACCTTGCATAGTATTGTCCTCAACATACTCTTCAAGCAGGCAGTTTGACCCGATGCCTTTGACCTAGATTTCTTGCTCGTGTGATTTTGTCACGATTTTATGTTGAGTTAGCATTATTCAAGTCTAGTCTAGCATTTAAGTGTCTTTCTCTGAAGCGGCAATAGCTGCGAGTGTTGAACCTTGCATAGTAATTGTCCTTGACATGCTCTTTATGCACACACTATGACCTGGTGCCCTTGAGGTGGCTTTGTTATGATTTTAAGTCGTCTAGCATTATTCACATCCAGTCTAGCATTAAAGTCTTTCTCTGAAGCAGTGTTAGCTGCAAGTGTCAAACCTTGCATAGTAATTGTCCTCAACATGCTCTTTAAGCACCCATTATGACCAGGTGCCCTAGACCTAGACTTCATGCTCGAGTGACTTTGTCATGCTTTTATGGCGAGTCTATCATTATTCACGTCAAGTCTAACATTAAAGTGCCTTTCTCTGAAGCGGTAAAGCTGTGAGTGTCAAACCTTGCACAGTAGTTGTCCTCAACATATTCATATATCACGCACTTGTTGTGATTTTTTTGGTCACGTCTAGCATTAAAGTGAGTTCCTCTGAAGCGATGATAGCTGTCCAGGTCATACACTATGACCTGGTGCCCTTAACTGAGACTTCACACTCCAGTGACTTTGTCAGGATTTTATGCGGAGTCTTGCATTAATGCTAAAGAGTGTTTTTCTGTAGCAGTGATAGCTGAGAATGTCTAACCTTGCTTAGTAATTGTCCTAGACATACTCTTCAAGCATGCACTATGCCACAGTGCCCTTGACCTAGGTTTCACACTCCAGTGGCTTTGTCATGATTTTATGTTGAGTTTTGAATTAAACTGCGATTCTCTGAAGCGATAATAACTGAGAGTGTAAAAACCTCACATAGTAATGGTCCTTGACATACTTTTCAAGCAGGCACTTTGTATGTCCTTAACCTAGATTTCGTGCTTCCGTGCTTTTGTCATTAATTCACATTGAGTCTGGCATTAAAATGTTATTCTCTGAAGTGGTGATAGCTGCGAGTGTCAAACCTTGCATAGTAATTGTTCTCCACATACTTTTCAAGCATGAACTATGACCTGGTGCTCTTGACCTAGGTTTCGCACTTGAGTGACTTTGTTGTAATTTTACATCAAGTCTAGCATTAAAGTGAGTTTCTCTGAAGTGATGATAGGTGTGAGTGTCAAACCTTACACAGTAATTTTCCTCAACAGAATCTTCAAGCAAGCACTGTGACCCAGTGCCCTTGACCTGTGAGAGTGTGATACATGTACGGAGCTGGAAAATTAAGGCTCAACTGATCAAGCTTTTCAGATCAAATCGTAAGAAACATAACTGAAAGTGGTTACATAAACAGATATGTAATAAAAACTCTAATCAAACTTTTTTATGGCCCCAACTTTAAAAGGGCAGAACTCTCAAAATTTATCCTAAGCACCAATAAGTCTGCTAATATCAAAGCCCTACTCAAATACTTTCTGAGATATTGTGTACACAAAGTAAATTATGATGAATGCATGGAGGAAAGATGAACAAATGGATGAACAAAGCAAAAACAAAGTGCCCCCTCAACTTTTTCAAACTTGGCGACGTAATGAACACTCAAAATATGTTTTCGTGCAGTACATGTACTAAGAAAACTGTCCATATTCTTGGTTGAAAAAAATTGTCTTATCTAGAGTTATGGGCAAGTGCAAGTTACTGCAAGCTATGCCATTTGGTGCAAGATCTTCTTTATATGAGCTGTACTATAAACAGATAATGTGTTTTGGTAGGTGTATCTGAGGACTTGTTAAGGAGGAATATTTGCTGATAATTCTGGCATATTTTATTTATTTCAACCAAAAAGTATCTATATTTTTCTTATTTCTCGACAAAAACATATGTTGAGGTACTCATTAGAATCGCCTCGCCGAGGCACTTCTAATGAGTACCCACAACAACGGGCCCCCACAGCCTAGTGGATAAGAGAGTTGACTCTTAATCCATTAGGCTTCTCACCGCTATATTGTGGGTACTCATAGCTCTTGATAAGGCGCTTTTTTTTCAACCAAAAAGTATCTATATTTTTCTTATTTCTCGACAAAAACATATGTTGAGGTACTCATTAGAATCGCCTCGCCGAGGCGCTTCTAATGAGTACGCACAACAACGGGCCCCCGTAGCCTAGTGGATAAGAGAGTTGACTCTTAATCCATTAGGCTTCTCACCGCTGTGGTTCGAGCCTAGCTCGGGACATATGTGGGAAAGCCAAGTTCTGCTTACGGATGGTCAGGTGGTTTTTCTCCGGGTTCTCCGGTTTTCGCCCACCTTCGATGAACGATCGGCTCGATATAAGTGAAATATTCTTGAAAGGGCCGTTAAACCCAAATCAAAAAAAAAAAAAAAAAAAAAAAGTACCCACAACATATGTTTTCGTCGAGAAATAAGAAAACTAGTTACCTGATACCCACTCTTATCTAGAGCTATGGTACTCATTCTAAGTGTCTCTGGAAGCACTTCTTATGAGTACCCACAACTTATGTTTTTATGGAGAAGCAAAGCACTACTAATTCAGGCTGGCACATCGGATAATCGATGAATTAAATGACTATCGTTACAGATTTGCTAATAATCGATCATTTAATTTCTGTGTCTCTTACTTTACCGTATTTACCCTTAGTATTCAGACACCTCAACTCCTTGCCATACTTAATCTAAAATTTGAACAAGTACAACTTACTACCCAGTGTTGTGTCTAAAATAGCTGGATGAGTGGCAGACAGTATAGACCCTTATGAGAGACGCCGCGTTTGTGGCGTCTCATCTGGGTCTACACTGTTTGCTCAGGCCTGTCAGCTCAAATACATACAGTAAAGTACAACATATGGTAAGAGTCATGATTAAGACAAACAGGTAAAATTATGACCGAATCTTCAGTGATAACTAATTGATTATCGATCGCAATGGCAGGACCGATAATCGATTATCTTTTCAGCTCTGTTTAGCCAGCCTTACTACTAATGAATAGCCACAAAATACCCTATTCAATCTTTTACCGCACACACCCCTATAAACGCACAGTCAAGCTTTTTCTTAGTCTTCAGATTACAGCCATGTACCTTTATCTACTTTCTAAAAGCATGTGATGCTGGTACCCATCTGAATTTCCTAAACTTGTCGAGGTAATTCAAATGAGTACCAACCACATATGCTTTTAGAAATTAATAAAAAAAATACCGCATACTTAAAACAATCTTCTCATGAAATCTTCTGCTGATTTTTTTCTTTTACTGCCTTATCAGGTGGTTACCGTACTAAATGTCTTGTCAGTAATTTTGAAAACCATAAGGGCATAGTGCAGTAATTAGAAAAACATGGTATGTTGTTACTGAGAAATAAGAAAACTTATCCCAGAATTACCACCAAATATTCCTCCTTCACAAGTCCACTGGACATATGTGACCAGTAAAGATCAATGTGACCAATAAAGTAGCATAATAAGACCCTTGCCTTGCTGAATAAATTAAGATGCCACGCCTACTTTTAATTTCCAGCCAATCAGATTACTTGATCCTGGTTTTTGATAGAAATTCACATATTTAATGACAAACAGTGCAGATCCAGATCAGTTCAGAAGCCAACTGATCTGGATCTACACTGTTTGCTAAAACAGGGCATGTCCTGTTTAGCAAGAGAAGAGTTAATTTTCTTTTTTGTTCAGAAAATGTGTAAAAAAAAAAAAAATAATAAAAATGGCCTTGAAATAGACCTACAAATTCCAAAAGGCCAAAAACAAGTTTGAGCAGGCTCAAAAAAATTGGGGTTGGAAGGGTAACCGGAAACAAGAGATTTTTTGGGGTACCTAAGGGCCTTTGTTATAGGTCAAAATATTCTGTAGAAACCAGTGATTCTGTATCTGGACAGTGAGACCCCTGTTCAGAGGCAGAGGCAATTTGAAATGCTGAATGATTAGGAACAACACTAATAAATACTGTATCCTATTTTCTGAAGCAATGAATTTCAAACCTTTCCCTGAGATCTTCAGAACAGTAATCACATGGGTAGAACCTAGAGAATGTATGGATCATCTGTTTCATGTCTTTCTGTTCTTCCTCTGTTGGTTTCTCTGGGTAGTAAGCAGCAGTTGTATGAAGAAATGACCAAGTGCTTCGCCCTAGCTCATCTTTATCAAGCGGACATTCCTTTCTCTCTGTCTGTAGAATTTCCGTTGCAGGCTTGGTCTGCTCTGGCTTAAAAAAATTACAAGAAACATGGTATTTAATTGCTCTGAAAAATGTTGTTAACTATTTCAGACTGCTGATCTAGGGATTGCAAGTTGGAATCCCAACTCAGCAACATAAAATTTGTCGAGACTGATCCTAAATCATTTCAATGGTCAGTCTCATACTTCTGCTGATTTAAGAAGGGCAGTTGTCAGCTTCTAGAGAAATGTGCACAAGTACTCAGGTTAATTGCACAGAGGACTAAGCCTGCCTAGGAAAAAATGTGATTAAGGTTACTATCTGGCTCAACATGACCTTAAAGGGAAAGGCATTATAGAAAGAAATTATGTCTATCAGGATTTTTGCTACAAGTTTGATCAAAATCGACCAGCAAATAAGAAAGTTATTGGAGTTTAAATATTTGAAAACTGTCAGGGAGGCCGCCATTTTTGGGCTTTATGATGTCACACAGCCCTAATTAAATACGCATAATTAAAATAAACAGCATGTAGATAGATATTTTGTCTTAATGTTTCTGAACATGTTTTCCGAAAGTGGTAAGCAATTTATTTTCTAAAAACAAATGCTAAATGGTTATAAAAATAATGCAAAAATTTAAACCTTAAAAATTATTGAAATTTCATTAAATATTCAAAATGGCAGCGCCAGTGTCGGTCATTTTAAATCCTACAAACAATAATAACTGTTAATTCTTGACCAATTTTGATCAAACTTCTACCAACCTTTATGGTTTGTTAAACTCTTTCTTGTGAAATATATTTTAGATTAGGATTGCGTTCCCCTTTAACTGTTGAATGAGCTGAAAAATTCAAACTATTTCAGATGATATCTGAGACAAAAAGAAAACATGTTTTGCAAAATAGCAAGTGCTCTTTCTTTAACATGTTTAAAAAGTAAATTATATGTCATAGGTCCAAATAAAAGAGGATATCCAAATGTTTTTTTTCTTCTTATCCACAAAAAATATACCACTTTTATGCTGAGAACGAGGGCGAGTCAATAAAAAACCAGCCTAACATTTCTGGGTGAGATCGATCTCTTCTTTTTTGATGTACATGTAATTGCCCTCTAGAATGATGCACTTGGACCAACAGTGTTCCAGTGCCATCAGCCCAGAACTGAAGAAGCCAGGGTCCTTGTCTCTGACCCACTCCTCAACTGCCGCCACGACTTCTTCGTTGGACCGGAAATGACGTCCACGGATATCCTTTTTCAAGTTTGGGAATAGGAAATAGTCACTAGGAGCTTAGTCCGGAGAACAGGCTCATGTAATATGAAATTTATAAAACTTGCTGGGTAATTTTGGTATTTTGCTCGCCAAGGCTCGCAAAATACCTAAATTACCCAAACTCGTTTCATAAATTTCATATTACATGACCACTCATGTAAGATCCTCTAAACAGTCAATGGGTTATGGTTTTGTAAACCAAATAAGTAGATGCAAGCTTTTTTTGCTTTTTGGTATTTGTTTTGAAGAATGTATTTGGGGTGGACGATAACATGAAACATCCAAAAAAGCAATAAAAAAAATTGTAAAAGCTGGGAAAATGATGAAAACAAGAGAATTTCTTGTAAATGCTTTAAGACATAATTCAAAACATACCAAATGCTGAGGTAAAGTAGTCCATGTTTGAATTCTCATTGAGATTGTGGGACAACTCGGCACATAACCAACTCGGCACAAAGCAAACTCGGCATATAACCAACTCGGCCCATAATTAACTGATTAGTCCAATTATCTATTGTTATGTTGAATACTTTAATCCACCGTTATAAAAAAAACAATTAAAGGTTGCCATTGAACTTTAATCATTCTAACTTGAAGGTGGCAAATATTTATAATGTAAATGTCATGCTTAGAAGCGATTCTACCGAGCAACTACAATCTATGATTTTGAGCAGAAATAAAATATACTCCTGGAAACCACTTGTTTTACTATTTGGGCTTCGTCGCTTGAAAACCTGTCTTTGGGGATTCCGGTTGATCAGGTTAGACAAAAACTGGCCTGCTCAGTCTCAAAACCCACAAGTTTTGGCATACAGCAACCTAAGTAATCATACTTTCCAAGTAGCGAACAATAAAATCGTTGATCAGACTGCATGGTTGATCTGCACCTTTATTGTTCGCACAAGCAGTTTGCAGGTGGCCCCGGGGGTTTTCTGACGGCGGGGCTCAAATACTAAAGTGGGGTACTTAGTTCCCTCAGACTATCTTACAGAGTTAAAATATGAAAAAAATATAGTATAGTATAGTATGAGCCACGACGGAGAAAAAGGATCATTCGGACAGTCCGTACGGTCAAACTTTCAGTGTGCATGCACAGCACCTTAGCAGGTCAAGAAATTTGGTTCTTTGGCTGAATATTTCTCATGACCTACAGCTTAGGTGAGCAAACAGCGAAGGTTTTGGCGAGACTGTGTGGATGCGCAGTGTCACCTGAAACTTCGCTGATCGCATATGCAATAAATGGTAATGGGGATCAATAGTCTACCTTTCAGGCTTTTTAGAGCAGAAATAAGAAGAAAAAAAAGTATGTCCCCTTTTATCACTAGGTTATACCTATTGTAGATCTTTATTAACTCAAAAGGACGGCTGATAGAAGTTTGGCGATTCCAGGAAAGGCTCTTTTCACCATAGTTTCGAAATCAATTCCAACTTCCTGAATTTGTTTTGTTCATAAAGAGTTTATTGTTTAATTAAACAATGAGCAAAACAAAGATTTGTTAATAATTTTTACTAAAAGATAAAAAGAGCAGACAAATAGAATTTCTTAGCACACTCAATCCAATTCATACCGATTAGCACTTAAATCTGAGAACATTTAGCCTCAATGAGGCGGTTCTAATGAGTACCCACAATCTATTTTTTTAGCAGAAATAAGAAAAATAACATTTAACCCTGTAAACCCAAGTTTCACTACATAAAAGTGGGTTTTAAGGGGGTCAAAATTATACAGGCGTAAAAATGGGCCCTCAAAAAATTAAAAGGAAATTTTCAGATGACAAAACTCTGATATTTTTCTTATCTCTGCTAAAAAAAACATATATTTTGATTTCTAACTTGAAGTATACACAGTCTATGTTTTAGAACAGAAATAAGAAAAAAGTGGTATATACCCCTGTATACCTAAGTAATCTATTAGAGTAACAATTATGCCCTTTTCATGGCCTACTGAATGTTTAAAGATATAATTTGAAGAAAAAAAAATAAAGAAATAAATTTCTTTCCTAACTTTCATTTTTATAATTATCTATAAAAAGTGTAAACTACATCATAAATGTACAGGGCCCTGTTGCATAAAACTTCATTAACTTAAGCTGTCATTAAACTTTAAGTTGGTATTAAATTTAAAGAACTCTATTAGTTAAGTTGGCATTAATTTGCTGTTGCATAAAACAATTTTAATGCCAGCTTTACTAATGAGTTTAACTTGGCGTTTAGCTGCAATTAAGTTTTTAATCCCATAATTCCTCCAGAAACAAAATGGCTGATGAAAAGAGTGAATTGCTGAAGTTGCCCACGAAAAGGGCCAAAAATTTTGAAGAGAAGGAAACATCTCTTCTCCTCGACCTCTTCCAGGAGCATCGCGATCTTTTGAGATCAAAACATAACAACATGGTTACGCAAAACAAAAAGAAGGCAGTAATGCAGCTAATAACAGACAAAGTCAACGCCCTGGGCGTCTGTCAGCGTACCGTTCAGCAGATAAAAAATAAATGGACAAATATTGTTGGGGATGGGAAAGAAAAAGACGCCCAGTTGAAAAAAAGTCATGGAAAAACAGGAGTGGGGCCTCCCTGTTCACCGCCAACAGCAACACAGGAGAAAGTCATCTGCATGATGTCTGAGACCCCTGGGTTTTCCGGGTTGGAGGGTAACCTTGAAAGCGAATGTTTTTCCGGTAAAAGGATGCCAGCTTTAAAAAAGGGGTCTATATTGTATAAGAAAGGCCTCTCTGTCGAACAAAGAAACGAAAATATTAAAAAATCATCTTTATACAGGACGAATGAGCATCATAAAAGACCATGTAATGTAAATAAAAAGTCGTCTGTTTATGTTTACATTCAGTGTGTACTGACAGCGCCTGGCAAAAAGAAAAAGAAACATGATGCTTCTGTCAAATCGATCTATCTACTTCCGTATTCGACAACATTTTCGGCTGTATTGTTATGCACCACATGTTGACGTTTGTCTTTTCAACCCGTAATCACTAAACTATATATATATAACTGTAACTCCGGTCATACAATAATCAAATACCAAATCCATTATTTGTACACAGGTACCTTTTCACTTCTCCCCATTGTGTTTACGGCCTTGACTTGCTGTGTCAAGTATTTTGGGTTCCCAACGGGGTAATGCTAACACGACAACAGAAATATATCATAACAGAAATAGATCAATAATAGAAAATATTCTTACCTATCACTGTATGCACATGTAAAGTATTACCTGTATAACCTCTTTAGAAGCCACAGTAATTCATTGTTAAGAATAAAATACAAAAATCTATCCCTGTTGTTATCACTTGACAATGTTTAGAAACTAGGTGAATTCACATCCAAAGCCATATACACAAATATTACAGCCACATACGTCATAACTTTTGAAACCGCAAATGATGTCACAATTACACAGCATGGGCAATCCAATTAAAGGGCAAATATAAAGGTTTTAATTCTATTAGATATTTAAGGGCACTTCAGTAAGGAGGTGACTGCCGAAAACAGCATCAAATTATCTTAAACAGTTTCTGAAATATTGCGATTTGAAATTTGATATTTAACATCCAAGAGGATTGAATTCAGGCTGCCTCATAAATATTCATGAGCCTTTTTATGACATCATAAGGGAACAGTAAAATTTTAAACTTTTTTAAATTGCCAATATTTTTTGCTCTTTAATCTGCATCAATTCAGTTTTCATATTGTTTAATTTATTCAGCTCCTTTAAACTAATATACATAGGAATTTAGCTCTTATTTTCCGTTTAAAGTGTTACATTTCAAATTTAAAAATTTCATTTAAATAATTTAAAATCCAGTTACAATGCTTAATAATTAGCCAAAATTGACTTTTTTGGTATTCATTTATATGATATACACCCAAAATTCACTATTATTAAAAAAAACTTACGAAAAATTTAATATTAGTCAAGTTTTAAACATTTTAAAATTTAGCTTTAAATTTAAATAACAGATTAAATTTTGAGTTAAATTCTCTATTCATGGGCTTATTTGTGGACAGAGACCAATTTCAATAATGGTTAAGGAGAAAAACTGTGTAGCATATAAGGAAATGCAGAATATTCCTGTTTAAAATTTCAATTTAAAATTTAAGTTCCACTATGACATCACAGAATATTGCATTGTGGGCCTTAATCAATACACAATCCAAGGGAGGTTACTCTAACAGGAAAAAAGGTAGGTATCGTAAATTAATCACCATAACTTTTGATTGGATTGGAATTTTTTGATGGGGTTTTCAACAAAATAATTCTCTTAAAGCATTCTATCAACACCCTGAAAACCAGGAATATTTTAAATTTCTTTATATTTGCCCTTTAAATACGGACAGAGGTTTTAATACGGACAGACGGTTCCCAATCTGCCCAATTATTTAAGCTAATAATATGCTTCACTTTTGCTCATGCGATTTATCCATGTACAGATACAGAACTGTGAATAAAAAATGGAGTGTTATGAGGCGTGGTAGAATGGTTCAAATGACCCTAGGACAGTTTAAGTTCGACCGCACGACGGGATTTACCCCAACAGGCAATTAACGGGCAATTAAGAGTTGAAGCATCTCTGAATCAAAGTTGATTCATCGTTGTGTCAGCGTCGTAAGCCTGCTTGGAAACAAAATTTAGTCAACGTTGATTCAACGACTTGACTTCCGATCAACGTTGATTCAACATTGTTTCAACGTTGTGTGTACCCGCTGTGAAGTTGGACTATGCTAAATAATTATTGCACACAATACATTTTATCACAAGTTATTTCAAATGTTTATTTTTTTTGTTGTTGTTGTTGTTGTTGTTGAAGTGAGTGCGTTTTCTTTGACATTTTTTATTGTGTGTTTGTTTGTTTTCTGTTTTCCTTTTTGTTTTCAGTAATAATTCCACTCTCAATAATAGTTATGAACAAACATGTTCAAACTTTCCTATGAAAACTAGATCTTTTCCTCAATTCAATTAAAACATCGAGTGATATTATTCGTGGCAGAATGGTCCACCTTAACCCGGACAGTTCATGTTTGACCACACGTCGGGTTTACCCCAGCAGGCACAAAGCATTGAATCAACTCTGAATCAATGTCGATTCAACATTGTTTCAGCGCCGTATGCCCACTCGGAAACAGTTCTCCCCGTTGATTCAAAGGCTTGACTTCCGATCAGCATTGCTTCTACGTTGTTTTAACATATATATATTTTTTTTTTAAACATCACGAAAACACCGCCTATATATTTTGCACCCCGTCCCCCCACCCACGCACCCGCGCACACACACACACCTCAAACCCCACGTTTATATAGTAAAACTGGGGCTTACAGGGGTACACATTTTCTTATTTCTGCTCAGAAACATAGGTTGTGGCGAGGCGGTTCTAAGAAGTACCCGCATTCTATGTTTTGAGCAGAAATATGAAAACCATCACGAAAACCTCAGTCACTTCATCAATGGCTCTGGAAACAGTAGACTTGTGTACACCAAAGGTATCCCCGATAACACTCAGATGATCACCTGTTGCTTAATAGCGTAGTGCTATCAGTATCTGCAAAATTTATGCGTACAGTCAAAAAAATAGGATAAGGTAAAAAGTAAAAAAAAACATCGGTCATCTGAGTACTGATGGGAAAATATACAACTTTAAGCCTTGACACTGCGTAGTCATTGGCCTATTTTATAGCAAGGTCAAATATGGCTATAAATGCTTTTCTTTTGAAAAAATGAAAAGAATAGATGTTACCCACCGAGTTGTAGCTTAGTCGATTAAGTATCTGATCCGGGGAACGGAAGGTTTAGGGTTCGATCCCGAGACAAAATGACACGCGCTGCTATGTAGAGTCAGGGGGACTTCCCGGATTTGTTAGTGTGGGTGTGCGGCTTTGAACATTTTTTACAACCCTTAAATTGTGATTTCTAGAACACTATTCACATTTTGGGCAGAATTTTGCACTTATAGCACGGTCAGGACACTTCATAATCGGAGTCAGTGGCACACAACATTTGCTTATCAGAGCTACTGGCTCCGATTAAGAGGTTTCATACCTGTGATAGCGTAGTTAAATTTTTACTCCACGAAATCACAAGTGTATTTTTTTCTTTTTTATAAAATACTACACCCATAATTATAATAAGAGCCGAAATCCCATACAATTTTTCGCACATCTCTGTTTACCTTCCATAACGACATACCACTAACTTTCCCCTCCACCACCCCCCACTCCCCACCCCCACTCCCCACCTCACCCGACACACACTCACCCACCTCCTTGCTTAGCACTTGCATTTCAGTGTTTGAGCTATAATTGGTGAACTCAGTGTCAAGATAATATGTGATAATGTGCTTGAATGAGTAACCACAACACAAAATAGCTCCAGATAAGGTAAACATCCCAAACATACTGACATTTCATCCAACTGACATTTCACCCAACACCATCCCCCCACCTCCCCCACCACACACACACACACACACACACACACACATTGCGTCGGGGTATCCACTAAATGCAACTCGCCGAGGCGCCTCCACTTAGTAACCACAGCACAGGTACCCGCGGAGGAACAACACAGCTCCAGATAAGGTACTGTTTTCATCCCAAACATACAGACATTTCACCTACCTGCACAACACACGTATGGATAGTTATAAATAACCTGAATCAGTGATTTATTTACAGTTTGGTTCTATTGAGTTCTAGGGACTCGCATAGATGAAGTTCATAGAGTCCCATGATGAAATCATGAGTCCTTCAAACATATTTTAAAGCAATTTTCTGCTATAATTTCTGAGTCCAGGGACTCACCTATATAAAAGTTGTGAGTCCCAGAGAGAAATTATGAGTATATGAAGCAGGACTCGCAGGTAAAAAATTCACTGCTGAATATGTGCTGGCCTCGTTGGCTCAGTTGGATGCGCCGTCCGACTGGAGACCAGGAGGTCGCGGGTTCAACCCCCTCCGAGGTCGGCAACATTCTTTCGTGGAGATTGATCATGAAATATTTTCATGTCATTCTCTCCCTTTCACTGATTCAAGAAGGGCAGTTGTCAGTTTCTGGCGAAAGAATGTGCACAATTTGGGGATAACTGCATTCAAATTTGTCATTTTGGGAGGTAAATCAGCGGTTTTACGGTCGGAAATTTCATTTCACGGCGACGCGTCAGCGGAGCCGTAAAATGTAATTTGCGACCGTAAAACCGCCGATTTACCTCCCCAAATGACAAATTTGATGCAGTTATCCCCATGCATTTATTCATTTTTCTATTGAAAAAAAAAAAAATGTACTATTTGCACAAAGCGACAAGTGCTGTGCGCTGCGTAAAACCAGAAGCCAGCCAATGAGAGCGACCAAGGTTGGGCGGCAAATTCCACCCCCGGTATTTACCAGTGGCATTTGCCGGTATTTACCGGTCTGGAAAATACTCCTCAAGTGGCAAATACTGGCAAATACCGGCAAATTGAAATTTTTTGGCCTTAAAAAACTGCAGAAGTCTTTAAACAAGTTGCATTGAAATAGTATAAGCAAACTAGATTAGTAAGAATGTTAAAATCATTAATTATATAAGGTTACCACCCTGAAGAATAGAAGAAATCTCAATATAAACATGTAACACTGCCAAAAAGTGAATCTAAGACAAAAATTTTGAAATTATTTAAGCAACAAATGGTCTTTAATTAAAAAAAAAATCATGTAGGCCTTTATCTCAATAGTAAAAATTCACCTGTGCACCTGGCCACTGACATTTACCATAATGACCCTAAGTTTTTGTGCTGGCAGACCATGTCAAAAAGAGCAGACCAAGATCATACTGAACAGTCTGATCAGGATCTTAAATGTTTGCCAGGCCATCTGCATCTTTTAAACACACTTCTGTATGGTAAAAGTATGTTTTGCAAAGTTTAGGATATTTACATCACTTTACTATATTCAAAATTTTTAGGAGTTTTAGTGTACATGTAATTAGCAAGACTACCTGTATGGTCTAATTACTAAAACAACAAATCCCAGGACAATTGTTTGTTCAAGAGGGTACTTGATAGCCAGGGGCAAGATGTCATAAATGAATGCATATAGACAATAAGTCTAAGTGAAAGTAAAAAGGTGTTATTGAAAATATTGAAGAAAAAAAAAAAAAGATAAAAAAAGTTAAAAAAAAAAAAAATAAAAATGAAAAGATACAAAAAAAAATTAAAAAAGAAAAAAAAAAGATTAAAAAACAAAAAACAAAAGAAAAAAAGAATGAAAAGAAAGAAAAAGTAAAAATAAAAACCTGTAGTGGTAGCCACAAGCCACCTGATGAGTACATTGGCAGGTATGAAACAGGCTTTTTTTCCTCTAGATTTCACTTAACTGAATTTAATATTAAAGTAAACTTAAACCGGAGTTAAACTGCAATCAGTATAATGTAAATACTAAGTCAACTATGTAGCCCCTATTACAGACATTGTCCATAGGTTTATACTGAGGGTAGGGTTTTGTCTTACTTCCAGGGTGGTAAATGCCAATTTCCAGTATTTGCCGGCATTTACCAGTATTTGCCAGTATTTACCAGTAAATACCACCTGCATGGAAAATACTCATATTTGCCGGCATTTTGCCAACCTTGAGAGCGACGTTACATAATGACGTCGGATTTACGACAGTATATCGCAGAATATACCGTTGCCAATTTTTGACGTTATCCAATCAGACGTCGCGTTACATACGCGAGTGCATTAGAATACCGGTTAACCGCTTAGAGGACTAAGCCTGCCCAGTAAACGTGTGGTTAGGTAAACTGACCCCGTTCGACATGACCCCATTGGGTTGACTGGGCCGTAAAACCTCAACACAAAAAAATACAACCTGAATATGTTGTGGATATCCACTAAATGCAACTCGCCGAGGCGCCTCAAATGAGTAACCACAACACAGGTACCGCGGAGAAACAGCATAGCTCCAGAAAAGGTAAACATTGCATCCAAAAGGTACTACAGACATTTCACCTAAATCCCAACGAAAACACATGCAAGCATCGGTACCTACTTTAACCAGCTCGCCGAGGCACTTCCAGTGAGTACCCACAACACACGTCATAGCGGACAAACTCCACAGATATGCATCAATTAATGTTTTCCCCCAGAGTGGGTGGGCGGAGATTGGGTGGGGGAGGGGGATGTGTTGGCAGGGATACCCTAGCGATTCGACAGAACAATAATCCCAACCCTTGGGAATTTGATATAACACTGACATGCACGAGTGGGATTTTGTATACCTGAACACGGAATTTTAGAAGAAACTATGTGACAATTTTAATGCCCGCATAAGGGTTTTTCGACACAGATTTATGACTCAGGGGTAGGAAATTAGACTCCTAGTTTTCGAAAATGTTTATCCCTCCTCCCCCCACCCATCCCCTCCCCACTCTCCCCTTCTCCCCAACTGGGGAAAGCACTGCCTGGTGCAATAAGGCACATTTTCATTGCTAGGGGGATAATCCATGATCTTAAAGTTTCGATTCTGACAACTTTGTTGACTTGAATCATATGTTTTAACCACTGGTACGTGTTTTGTACCGATTTATACCAACTGGGCATTTGTGATAAATGTTTTGTTTGCTTTTTTTTCTCTAACTTTTGCTGGTAAATAGATATACTAACTGTTTCCCTTGCTAGCAATTTGTATTTAGAAAATTTATGGTTACAACTTGGTAAGGGCATAAAGTCTTTATTAATTTTGTTAACCGATTTTCATTTTTTTCCTGATGTCTAGGGCGAAAAATTTACTTTTAAATTTTCATGTTTAAATAATATTCCATTTTCCAACATAATTTCCAGTTATCCTAGGAGGTTAGCACGTACAAATTAAATAGATTTATATATGGAACATTCTTTTTATTTCTTTTTTTTTTCTTGAACTAAATGCCGGTGTGCTCCTGTCTGGGCAAAATAAAAACAAAACAAAACCGCGAATTATACATCTAGTATGTCGTTTAATCCCCACTAGTTGCCCCATTCAGGGAACTACGTAAGCAAAACGATGTCGTCATCTGGAGCATTGGACACAATGACGTGACCATTATGTGTACACGCAACAGCTGATACAAATCATAGACGGACAGGAGTAAATTAAAATATTGTTGTAAGCTGAACTACAGTAGTTTTTTTTATTTGTTTGTTTGTTTGACTGAGGAAACATTCCCCGATCATACAGTGTCGCTGTTTGTCAGCGCACTTCATTTAACACACGACTTACGGATCTTGTAGATTGCTCTACATGTAGTTCTGTTTGAACTTACCTGCATTTCTTTGGAGATGCTTTATTTCTGTGAGTTTTGTCATACAGATGGGGATTTATAATGGTAAAGATATGATTAAGGGCGGGTAGATCGAATCGGTAGCGTGTCCTCGGCTCTTCAGAATTCATTGTTGACAAGTGATGTATCCTTTCCCTGAAGACGCGCTCTCTCCTCCCGAAATGTTGGTACTGCGGAGCGTTCACGTCAAACATGTCCGCCATCTTGCTGTCCGCGAGCACCGAGCGTGCTGAAATCTTAATGATGGCTTTAATGTACCTCCGGAGCTACTTTAGTTAATGGTAGCTTAAGCTCAATGTTAATGTCGGCTTTAACTTAATGGACTTTTATGCAACAGGGTTAAAGCTGGCATTAAGCTAACAAAGACTTTAAGCTGTCGTTAAGAGTTAATGAAGTTTTATGCAACAGGGCCCAGATATATATGTGCCGAGTTTGCTATGTGCCGAGATGGTTATGTGCGGAGTTGGTTATGTGCCGTTTGCTATGTTCTTTCTTTCTTCTTTATAATGTCCCCACGTTGACTTTGTGTGGCACCGTCCACTAATGTAGACGTAAAAGTCCTTATAAAAAACTTGTTAAAAGTCTGTATTATTACTGGATTTGCACTATATAAATGGTCATTGTTCATTCAGGGTTATTTACATTTTCGCGATATGCTCTCTGGATGTTTTTGAATGTGTAACACTTTAGATCTGTTAACGTGTGACTTATAAATCAGTTCACGGCTGTAAAGTTCAAGGACGTTGATTTGGTGTACACTCGGGCGGAGTTCCCTCTCGATGACTTGACCCGGCACCCTCATTGACAGTTTACTAGTAATACTTGAAAATTTAGGTGTACGATAACGGAGAAAACAGCATAATATGGGGGAAAATTGCATCAGTCCCAATTATTGACCTTTCACAAAATTTCTCATAATAATCTATCAACGACTGGTACCTCTTTAGATTCGGCATCTTTCCTAGTCATTTTTAACCACGTCTTAAGATCTGTACAAGCGCGACATGGTTTGCCATCTCGACCGTATTCTTTGTAACTCTCAACATGTGATTTACCGTTGAAAGTTGCCATCTTGTTTAGGCTTTGGTTACCGGTTTTTGGTGAACTGTGTAGCCAGAATGGTTGTACTATTATACGAAAGGAAGTGTCCCTGGGTGCATAGTACAAAGGCGCTTGAAGTTTGGTCCATCGAACGTACTTAAAATGTCCATATATATACATGTATATAAATTCTGAAGCAGTTCTTACGAAATGGCTTACCGTCACTTTTGATTTTGGACATTATTAATTATTTATGGACAGAACTTCAAGCTCCTGTGCATAGTATGGGGTAACAAGACGTTTCACCCCCAAGACGTTTCCCCCCTGGTCGTTTCCCCCCTAGTCGTTTCGCCCCCTTTTTGGTCCCCTAGTCGTTTCGCCCCCCAACCCTAGTCGTTTCGCCCCCAAACCATTTCCCCCTATTTTTTTTATATAAAAGATTTATTAACTCCATGTGAGACAGAGAGAAAGGGGGAGAGAGAGCAGAGCATGTACTTTGAATGAAAATGTTAATTAGGAACTATGATAAGTATTACCTGTTTTGATCAATACCGTTAATCACATTGTTTATTTGGTTTGACTCATTAATCACACAATTAATGCGATTAATGATGAGGTGTGAAAACACGCGCTCTTTGCAAAGTTAAACACCTTTAATTATTGCTCCAGCACCTTTACCAGTTTTGTTTTAAATTGACTGACGACACCAGAGATGTTCGTGTGAACAGTCATGATTAAGTTACGAGACTTTAGAACAGATAGTTAATTGTCATTTGCTGTTATTAAAATATGTAACAAAAATAAAACTAATGAATAAAAAAGATATATGACAAAAAAAAAAAAAAAAAAAAAAAAAAAAAAATGAAAGAAAGAAAAAAATAATATGCAAAACAAGTGATTAAACGTAATAAAAAAAATAAAAGATAATAAAACAATAAAATACAAAAAAAAAAAAAAAAATACATAAATAAGATTTAAAAAAAAAAAAGAAAAAAGAAAAAGAAAAAAAAGATGGTCGGTAAATAGTTACACTAAAATTTTTGAAGAAAACAGCCTCACACCTCTCCGAGTGGCGACTTTTAAGTTCTTGAGGGGGGTGCGTGGGGGGAGGGGGGGGGGTGGGGGGAGGGGGGGGGCGGTAACTTAGAGGTAATTTTGGTACGGGTGTGCGAGCCAGTATTTCAAAACCTACCCCATTCATATACTTGGCCTTTGAAAAAACGGACCCATTCATATACTTGATCATCCAAAATGTTGACCTATTCATAAACTGCCCTTTGATTTTTTTTGTATCCATTTTTGCTGGTTGTTACACAAATATCACAGTCAATTCATGTAATACCAAGAGGATAAGCAGCCTCGAAAAATCTCTGAGCGAAAAATATGTGCATATACCAGGATGTCAGAAAAATGGGGCCCTCATAGGGAATCCAGAAAAAACTGAGCCATTCATATACTTTTTGTTGAAAAAAGGGGACCAATCATATACCTGGCAGTGCTGAAAAAGGGGGCTATTCGGCACGCACGTCCGTAATATGCCATACATAGGAAGTTACCACCCCCCCCCCCCACGAGCTTTTAAGGCCCGGTGCCGGCCGGTAAATAAGGATAAGTTATCCTTAGGCTGACGTGACAGGGCGATGATGCTACTTAAATAGTTGCCTCTTCTCACCTCTAATAAAAGTTCAACAGTGAAAATTAGTTTTACAATGAAAAGTGGGCGAAACGACTAGGGGGGCGAAACGACTAGGGGGGAAACGACCAGGGAGGAAACGTCTTGGGGGCGAAACGACTAGGGGAGGAAATGGTTTGGGGGCGAAACGTCTCGGATTCTAGTATGGCATAATGTGCGCTCCGAGGTTGGTCGGTGGACGCGGACTATATTGATGATGGACGCGATTCTTCGCCCAAACTCTGGACGTGGTTCATTGTACAACCGTCGCCGGAGGTGTTTATTCTTCTTCATGTTATGGGCACGGTCTCCAATTCGACGATGGACGCGGTTCCTCTTATATTAATTCAATTCTGGACACGATTCCTATTCTTTAACATCCTTGGACGCGGTTTCTTAAGTGACAACACTGGATGTGTTTATTCTTAGTCTAATTCGTCATTAAACAACGTTGGACGCAGCTAATCTACTGGCGAGATGGGATGCGGTTCCTGAGGCGATGTTGGATGTGTATTATGATACACGGGACGACAGTCATTGACATGATGTATACATGTATATGCACAACTATGTAATAATAAGCACAAAGTAATGTAATAAAGCCTGTAATAATAGCACAGACGTTATAATATGCCCTGCCCTCATATGTATAACTACGCCAAAGGCGGTGACCCATTACTGGGTGGATTTCCTACACAAGTAACAAGTAACTATTCGCCGGGAAGATCCAGGATGATACATCCGAGATGTATGGGGTAGTGGTGGGACATCGGTTGGAAATCATAATCGATCATCGGTTGGCATCGGTTGCTGCAGCCGATGCGATTTTCCGATTATAATCGGTTCTTGAATAATTCGCTTTGGCGTGCATGTTTCACTGTTAATCCTTGTTCATGGTCATATGTTTACAAGTTCATTCAACTGTACTGCTCAACAACTGAACTCTATATTTACAAAGCGTTTGTTAGTACTATTTTTCAGAGATTTGGTGGCCTATGTTAAGCATGTTATTAATAATTTAAACTGTTTTATTTTATTTTATTTTTTTATTTATTTATTTTTTTTTGCAGTTTCAAATAATAATAATAAAAAAAAACTTAACATAGAGAGAAAACATATCTATGATGCTTTAAAATGCTGTTTAAGACATCGTATAAGTTTCAACCCACCTGTATGGTTCAGGAAGAATTAAAATTAAAATGTCCACTAGTCCCGTGTCGGGTACTAGTGTGCAATCGGTAAATTTCAGCGTTGCTTTATTGATTTTAAATGAAAAACTGGGTGAAAAAAAAAACAACAACAACAAACAGATACACTAGTCTGAAGGGCTGAAGCTGTTTTACTAGTGCTATGACACTTTTAATTAATAATAAACTTTGAAGAATTTGTTCCATTCAGAAATTTTCAGCGGCAAAAAATACATCAAAACGGACATTTGTGCGAGTCATAGAACCAGGTAGCTTAATTTTAGGGAACATGAACTATCAACATTTGACTTTAACAGTTTACACATTATTTCCGCCCATCTGTTGTACAGAATGATTCTGTTTCATCAAATCAACCGTGAAACAGTCGGCAGGCTCGGTGAACCTGAATGACACGTCATAACTACACACTAGCCAATAAAAGAAACTTGCTCTGCCCCGCCATCTACTGCGTAGTTTTGTAAATCAAAAGCGGCGGCTTATTTTCACAAATCTTTATGGTCAATGAGTTGTGTAATCAGTGACAGATGTCATCATACACTGTGAAAACACTTCCGTGAATACTCAAGTATAGTCTCTGAGTACAATACTTTTCTCTTACCTTTTTTTATGCAGTCTGCCGCATAATATCCAGGCTATAGCCAATTCTTTTATAACGGTTAATAAGTTTTCCGAATTGCTCCGAAAAGTTAGATTTACCTACAATTTTTCTAAATCTGTACACTAAGTCACCGTAAAATTCTGGTTCCGATATACCTTGTTGCAATAGTGTTTTCAGACTGACGCTATGTTTTTCTAACAAGGCACTGTGTCTGCGATAAAATTTCGAAAACGCCTTACGAAAAAAAGTAAGAGGAAAAGTCCAGGGAGTGCCACAATCACAAACCGCAGCCCTTCCCAGACCCTAAGAGGAAGAGGAAACCGACAAATCTAAACAAGCACAAACCGAACAAACGTACGGAAAGCACTCAGATTAGCTCTCTCTTCCCCAAGCGAGGTAATCGCAATACTAAAAGGACTGAAAAACACAAGAACAAAATGACACACGGAAAGACATACAACAAATCGCCTCGTAGAATAAACCACAAAGCAACAAAGAGTAAGACTAACACCGGACCACCGTCTTAGAACGGTCAGTAGAGTAAACCACCGGGGGGGGGGGGGGGGGGGGGGGGGTTTAAAGCACTTTTACAGCTAGCTAACTTCACCCTGGGTCCCGATGCTACTCTTAATACAGAAATACATAAAAATTTCGGTTCGCTTAAAGGCTCCCAACTCAGTCAATGCATCAAAGCGAAAAGTTTAAAATAACGATAGCCCTGCCTAAGAAGTTTGGCAGTTAGGGCTTTATTACGGTAGTTAGTTATTAAGATTTGAAGAAGCTCTGGCGAATCTAATAAGTTGAGATATGTATACCCCATATGAGGTACGCCGGGGGACATCGCCATACAGAAAAGGGAAATCGACTATATCAAAATCAAAATCGTCCCGTTATCATAAATTTTGATGGAAACTGTACTATTAGATATACATAGATTCAAATCCAAAAAAGGTGCCTCGGTATTGGAAGAATTTGCTCTATTTAATTGGAGTTCTGTAGGGTATATCCGGTTCACCATTTGGTCAAAGTAAATATTGTCAATATTTAATAAATCGTCAAGGTATCTATATAGAAGTTGAATTGAAAGCCTCAATAATGTCAGCCTGATTTTCACGTGAGAGAGACTTCATGAAATCTCTCTCATAACAAAAAAGAAACAAATCTACAACAAGAGGAGCACAATTAGTTCCCATCGGAATACCAATAATTTGCCTATAAAGTTTAGTTCCAAATCTAATAAAAATATTATCCAAAAGATAAACAAGGGCATCATAAACTTTTTGGACACGACCATAAATTGTGATTATTATATACATCAGAAGTGAAAAAAGCACATTCTTCGTTGCAAGCCAAATATTGGGTATTCTCCCGAATAAACGTTCGGTATACAAATATAACATACCGATACGATCTATCATTTTTAATTTTAATAAACTTGTTTCAGATCTTAATATTAATACTAGCACTCCTGATACCTGAGATTGTAAAGACTCGGTGTATTGCTATCCTACTGCTGGTCATAAAATTACCGGGAATTTAAAAATTATTCCTGATTCTAGGATACGAAATATTATTTCTAAAGGACCGAAATACCGATTTCCTTCTAATATTGACTTCAATAAATGTAGGAAAGAAATCGCAGCTGCCTTGAATGAATTCGGTAATCGATGGTGTAAGCGAGAGTATGTTGAGCATAAAGCCCTAAAAGAATGGAAACTTAGCATTTTGAAACTAGTGAACAAACGCATTCTTTCTTTTCTCAAAATACTAACTTATTACCTCCTAAACCGAAGACATCTTTGCGTCACCTTAAACTAGGTATTCAAGAATTTCATAAGAAGTATGTTTTGGCTCCGGCAGACAAGGCCGCTAACAATGTTGTCGTTGTTTTACGGCTCCACTATGTTAACACACTTCAGCAAGAGCTTGGTGGTACTAAGGCCTATGAACTACAACCTTTGCTGAAGAGAGGTCTGTAGTTAATGACCATATCTGTTATTCAGCCACCAAGTTTGCTGTATGTGTTACTGAAGGCCAAGACAAGCTTCCTACGTTATACGTGTATTGGTTACCTAAACTTCATAACAGACCTTACAAAGCACGGTTTATTGCAAATTCAAGCTCTTGTACCACCATTGACTTTCTAAATTATTAACTTCATATCTTACTGCCATCAAAAAACATGTAATTAAATATTGTGACAAAATTTTCGAAAGATCAAGGAGAAATCTGTTTTGGTCTATAAAAATTTCGAATGAGATTTTTAATAAATTGAAATCCAGACATTTTCGTGCTTTTCGTCTGTCTAATGATTTCTCCTACGCTTTACACTACACCCTCATAATCTCATAAAAGAAAAACTAAATGATTTAATTGAACTGACATTTCATAGATAAGATTCCCTCTACCTTGCATGTAATGTAAGAAATGCTTTTTTCACTTCTGAAGTGCATAAAAATTATACATTATAGACAGGTCAGAAAGTGTGTGAAGCCCTCACCTTTCTACTTGACAATATTTATATAAGATTTGGTATTAAGTTATTTAGACAAATTGTGGGTATTCCTATGGGTACGAATTGCACACCTCTTGTGGCTGATTTGTTCTTGTTTTGTTATGAAAGAGACTTCATGATGTCCCTTTCCGTTGAAAACCAATCTGAAATCATTGAAGCTTTTAGCTCAACTTCAAGATATTTGGATGATTTATTGAATATTGACAATACCTACTTCGACGGTTTAATCAGTCAAATTTACCCCTCAGAACTTCAGTTAAATAAAGCTAATTCTTCTCATACCGAAGCCGCGTTTTTTGATTTACATTTATCTATTGTAGATGGGTTTGTTTCCTGCAAAATTTATGATAAACGCGATGATTTTGATTTTGAGATAGTGATGTCCCTCGTGCGGCATCCTACGGTGTTTATATTTCACAATTAATTCGATTTGCGAGAGTGTCTAGTCATGTAACTCACTTCAACACTCGTAATAAATTGCTAACAGCTAAACTTCTTAATCAGGGTTATCGGTATCATAAACTACGTAAAGCCTTTTCTAAGTTTTATAGCCGTCATTCCGATTTAGTTTCTAAATTCAATGTTGGACTTAAATCTCTTCTGCAACAAGGCCTATCGGAACCCGAATTTTATGGTGACTTAGTATATAAATTCAGAAAATATATGCTTGCAATGACTTCAGTACCCAATTTCGTAAAATCAGTCTTCCGATATAAAAAGACTGGGTAAAACATAAATGTTATACGACAGACTGCATGCATGGTTGTTAACCCAATCACGGTTAATAACTTTGCTTCCCTCTTTAATTGCACGACGGCGGGTTAGGCCTCAGATTCTATGATGGTTCCAGCGTAAAGGATTACTTGAAATTTAATTTTGGGTAATGTTGGTTGATAGTTGATGCTCTATCTTTGGTCGAGCCCACCAGAGTCTTACTGTTGGTTTTCTTTTGCTCTAGCATTTCAGTTGTTTCGTGCTGTCGAGTCCTCATCGTTTGTGTCATCTCTGTAATTTGTTGATTTTTTATGTTCTCGGAGATGTAGCACTGATGAGTTAGGAAGCCTTCATGCGGACTGAACAAATTATGTGTCTCAACTGCGGCAGAAGTAAGGGCGAGGATTGTGGCCACGTAAAATTGATTTAAGCCCCCCAGTGAAATACTTTTCACTGACCGTTCCAAGGCATTTCTTCTGTCATGGTTTATTTTTGTTATAGTTCGTCTTTGAATGTGTGTGTCGCTTACATCTTTTTGTTTTGGATAGCCATTTGGCCACTTTGTGGGAAAGTAACTGTCCGTTTGGCTTTCTACTAGTGACGTTTCCATTAGGGTCCAGTTATTTCGTGTTTGTGTTTCTTTCCCTTTAATGTCTCTGATGGGAGGTGTGGGATAATTGTATCAATTCCTGATCATTGCCTTCCTTTCTATTTAGCATAGTTTACTGGGCTTGGCTTTTATACCCCTAGAAGACAGAAAAAGGCTTCAAAATCAGATCCAAAAGCAGTGAAAAAAATACTTCTATTGCGGTATATCAATTAACCAATGTATGATCATATAAAACTAAGATACTGGACATTTGAATCATAATTAAGATTTAACGGGAAAAAATAAAATTTATGATCGGCCGAAAAATGATCTGCGGATCGCATCGGACTTGGCTTTTATACCCGACCGAGAACTACAAGTCGGAAAACGCTCCCATGGTGGTCAAAAGAAGCGATACAAGAACACCCTCAAAGCCTCCCTTAAAGACACATTGACCCCCCGCTTCTTACCTCACGCCCCCCCCCCCCCCCACCCCACACACACACACCCACACCCCGCCTTCATGATCACCCCAAATATACAGTCCTGATAACAGAGGGCACATGAAAGGCTTATCTTATCTAAGTGATTATGTAGTCATTATAAGGTTGTTAAGTCTCCATAGGTGGGGCCCTATAAGGGTTAATTAATAAAATTGCAGTATTCAACATGTTACTTTATTCATTTGCAAATTGTGCATTTAATTTGTTGATTTTATTTGTTAATTTGTATTGTATCACTTTATTTTTTTTTTATTTATTTATTTTTGATAGTTTTTTCCCTAAATACAAAAATGTTGTTTTTTTCTTGCATTGTGAAAAAAGTACAAATAAACTGAAATAGAAATATAAAATTTAAAATATTTATTTATTTATTTTCTAAAGTAAATAAGAACACTGCACAATTATTCCATTTCCATTTAAGTAAAACAATACATTATGAAATATGTCAAAAAGTTCTTAAACAATTTAGAATGTGTATTTTATGCCAAAAAGCTTTTCTTTTTCAATAAATATATAAATAACAAAATAAAATACTATCTATCTTCCTAATTTTCTGTATTTGATCCAAAGAAACAGATAAAGAGGGCACTTGGTGATAAATTGCATATAGGCATAAATATCTGTATTTCTCCGTAAAATATGTTGTGTTTTTCATTAGAACTGCCTGGGAGAGGCAATTCTAATGAATAAAAACAAGGTATATTTTAATGAATAAACAGAAAAAAACACATCAAATTACCAAATTACTCACCTTATCTTTTCTCTGTCTTCATCATAAACTTTGCTGATATAAAATCTAATTTTCCCTTATCAGGCCCCTACCTGTAAGGGTGGCCAAAGTCACCAAGAATTTCTTATCTTAATATCCTAAGAGTCATTAGGGCGTTACGCAATCCAAAATGTGTCTTTAAAGACCAACATACCAACAGAGTCGTGGGAATAATTTCACAGGATCGAGCAAAAGAAGAGGAGCTGGTGAGTACGAAGCAAAAAGAATCAGCGAAGCCGAGCAGTAACGTGCGTAGCTGGCATCGCGCAGTTGAGAGGTTGCTCATGACAGCACAGGTCAAGAGTTATCTTTCTGGCTGGAGACACCCAGGCATATTTTCGACAGAATTTTTATGGGTTTTTTTTTATGTAATTTTTATGTATTTCCTTGTCTCTTGTGAAATTCAGATCAAACCATAGTTATTTGATTCTTATATACCTAAAATTGATTACGGTGAAGTTTCCAGTCCCTTAGACTTTTCATCATTGAGGAATAATGACAGTAAAATGGTGTCAGGTGTCTCCAACTAGGCTGATAAAGCGAGAGTATCCTTACAAAACTTTGGCCTATGCAACATCTTGAGCCCCTAGGAATGAGCTTCAAATGTCTTAAATTGGATGTAAATCAATAATACAAGTGCACAAAGTCAATGAATACATTTTATACATACAAAAACAATTAAGTAGTTTGGGGGTGGTTTGAGGTAATTCGATGGACCGCCTTCCGGAGTACCCTCCAAAGTGTAAGAAGCCTCAGTTTTCGAGGACAGTACTCTCCGGAGTACGCTCTAAAGTGTAAGAAGCCTCAGTCGTATTTGCTGTCTTCCTAGTTATCTGCACTATATTCTCATACCATTATTTCTGGACAAAAAATCTCTATATCCTTCCGCTCTGCATCTCTGGTTCTTTCCGGTATTTAGACACCCCTCTCCTGCGTTTTTCTGTGGGGCCCTCATCCGGTTTTGGATTTCAGTCTTCAGTCTTTCCAAGTCAACCCGACCGACCTCAAAATGTTTGGGTCAAGATGGATGATTAGAGATCTACTTACCTGTTAGTATATATATATAAAACTATCGGTTTATATTCTTTATTATGAAAAGACTGGGTACATGATATGATTATTTATACTCGACCTGGCCTCTATTGACCTTCACCGCGGAACCAATTTTTCGACAACCACCTATTTTCGAACACCCAGAATTACGCCAACCAATTTTTCGACAACCACCTATTTTCGAACACCCAGAATTACGCCTGATGAAAATGTTTACATCCTTGTGTTCTCAATTATGTTTGCGTTTATATTTACAGGGGGTAACAGAAATGCTAGAAACCAAATCCCTTTCAGATGTGTTATTTTGGAAATTATCATATTTCCATTAAAACTCCTCATATATGTCCAGAAAGTACTACTCTTTTCCCAGCAGTGTATTTTCGTTATCCTAAGGTAACACAGGTAACAAGGGTAACAGTTGTACTTTAAGCCGGACTTTCAGACGGAGTGGCACAATATCAATGGTGGCCGTGTATCGCAGAAAGGGACCTTAGCTTGTGATCATATGAAAAGTGCGAAGACCCAGATCAGTCTTTGCATTTTCGCAGTCCGATTATGGTTTTCGCCAGGGGTTTCTCTTGTATCATATATATGAGAGGATACCCAGATCAGCCTGTCCATTTTCGCAGTCTGATTAGGATTTTGTCAGAAGTATGTGTTCTGACAATGTTTCTTCATGTAGGCTTGTCATCATGTATCTGACTCGGCATGACGCAGGTCAGATTAAAACGTTGCATTTTCTGCTGAATTCAGCTACCTGCTAGTCAGCTGAAGTCCTAAAACGATGAGCTGCTGAATCGCCGTTTATTATTTTTTTGTTTTTTATTTTTTTAATGATTTGCTTTGTACAAATATGTTTTGGATTTATATTATAATTATTTAATTGTTACAATATAAGTGTTTATAATGAGGCTTGAAATCCGCTGCATGTGGAAAATGTTTCGCACAATTGCTCTCGATTACTCTGAATAAACGCCCATTAATAATGATTGGATTATAATACACGGTTTATGGTGAGATTTTAAAGCAACAATGTGAATTACGGTCAAACAATGATTGAATTAATTGAGTTTATTAAATCATTTGAGCTGGCGCATGACAAACCCAGCAATATTTGATCTGTGCTCCCAGCGAAGATTCAGATCAACCTGGGCATCCACCCAATCTAGCAATAGTCTTCGCTCTTTGGACAGTGGTTATAGCTATGGACCCATCTTCATGCGGACAACGACGACTTTAAACTTCGCTGGGTGCACATGTCAAATGTTTGGTTTTGTCATTATGCAAAGGCTCATTTAAGAAACGCAATGGGTCCAATAAAATATATTACATAAATCAATGTATATTTCAACGAACGGTTCCAACAAATGTTATAATACAAGAGAAACGTAATTGCTCAGTTGTCTTTAAATCGATGAATTTGTTTGTCACCTTCATTCACTCCAGTAAAGACCGATTGATGGATAGGCTTATATAACACTTCCCTGATCTTTTGGGACAGAAATTTCCCTGAATATCCCCGAAACCCTTTTCAAACTTACAGCATGTATGTAATTTATACATAGTCATTTAAAATACAAAAATCAAGTGATGTACCATAAAATATCATTATCCTGTATTCAGTATTTCAGCAATTCAGCGTTTTAGACTGTTTCTGCTAATCAATATGTCATTAAATTCAGTAGAAAAGTCAGTGTTTTAGTTTGTCCCGCATGACGTCTCTTAAATAAGCATGTCCTAGTAGAAAACGACTTGAGGAAGACTTCTAAATTACATAGACACATTTGTTTTCCTTATTTGGCTAGACTACACTGTCATGATCAGTCCCAATATACGGTCCTGAAACCATAGCGCACAAAGATTTAACTTATCTGAGTGATTATAAGGATAAGTCTCCCTAGGTGGGGTCCTATAAGGGGTAAATGGAAATATAACTGAGAAGTGTTCATTTGACTACAAATTTTGCGTTTGATTTGTAAATTTGTAGTGCGACTCTTTATTTTATTTTATTTTTTTTTCCGATAGTTTTTTTCTTGCACTGTGCAAAAAATAGAAACAGAAATTGAAATATAAAATTGAAAGTTTTCATTTATTGATTTAATGAATGAATGAATGAATGAATGAATGAATGGAGTGATTGATTGATTGATTGATTGACTAATTGATTGATTGATTGTTTTCTAATTTAGAACGCTTCACAATTATTTCATAGCTGTCTCAAAACTAAAAAAAAAAAATAGCTTCAGTCAAATTGAATCTGCAAATATTTTGTCTTGAGACTTAGAGTTCAATAGGAAAGTGCAACAAATGGATATTAAATAATATTCATTGATCAAACTAAAACATAATGGAATTATAAGAAAGTTTTCTTCGAGTCTAGCATTACAAAATAAAATACGTTTCAGTATTTCCCATCTGAAATATAAATATTCCGTTTACGAACTTCAGAAGACACATTTTAAAAACACATTTTGGATTGCATAACACCCTAATGACTCTAAGGAGATTAAGATAAGAAATTCTTGGTGACTTTGGCCACCCTTACAGGTAGGGGCCTGATAAGGGGAAATTAGATTTTATATCAGCACAGTTTATGATGAAGACAGAGAAACAAATAAGATGGGTAATTTGGTGATAACTTGATTTTTTTTCTGTTTATTCAATAAAATATACTTGGTTTTTATTCATTAGAATTACCTCTCCCAGGCAGTTCTAATGAAACCCACAACATATTTTATGGAGAAATACAGATATTTATGCCTATATGCTAATTTATCATCAAATGCCCTCTTTATCTATTTCATTGGATCAAATACAGAAAATTAGGAAGATATATAGTATTTTATTTAGTTATTTATGTATTCATTGAAAAAGAGAAGCTTTCTGGCATAAAATACACATTCTTAATTGTCTAAGAACTTTTTGACATATTCCATAATGTATTGTTTTACTGAAATGGAATGATTGTGCAGTGTTCTTATTTACTTTAGAAAATAAATAAATAAATATTTTCAATTTTATAGTTCTATTTCAGTTTATTTGTACTTTTTTCAGAATTCAAAAAAAACAAAAAAAAAAAACACTTTTGTATTTAGGAGAAAAAAACTATAAACATAAATAAATAAAAAAACATCGTGATACAATACAAATGAACAAATAAAATCAACAAATTAAATGCAAAATTTGCAAATGAATTTACTTGGTTCTAAAGTAATACATTGAATACTGCTCAATTTTATGAATTAACCCTTATAGGGCCCCACCTAAGGAGACTTAACAGCCTTATAAAGACTCCATAATCACTTAGATAAGATAAGCCTTTGATGTGCGCTCTGTTATCAGGACTGTATATTGGGGGTGATCATGAAGGGGTGGGTGGGTCGCTGAGGGAGGGTCTAGCCAAAAAAGGAAAAAAATGTGTCTTTAAAGACACATTTGTTTCCTTCTTTGGCTAGACCCCCCCTTCATGATCACCCCCAATCTACAGTCCTGATAACAGAGCGCACATCAAAGGCTTATCTTATCTAAGTGATTATGGTGTCTTTATAAGGCTGTTAAGTCTCCTTAGGTGGGGCCCTATAAGGGTTAATTCATAAAATTGAGCAGTATTCAATATGTTACTTTAGAAAAAATAAATTCATTGGCAAATTTTGCATTTAACTTGTTGATTTTATTTCTTGATTTGTATTGTATCATTTTATTTTTTTATTTATATATTTTTTTTTATTTTTTTTTCTTTTTTTTTTTTTTCTAAACACAAAAGTGTTGTTTTTTCTTGCATTGTGAAAAAGTACAAATGAACTGAAATAGAAATATAAAATTGAAAATATTTATTTATTTATTCTTTTTTTTTTTTCTAAAGTAAATAAGAACACTGCACAATTATTCCATTTCCACTTCAGTAAAACAATACATTATGGAATATGTCAAAAAGTTCTTAGACAATTTAGAATTTGTATTTTATGCCAAAAAGCTTCTCTTTTTTTCAATAAATACATAAATAACTAAATAAAATGCTATCTTCCTATCTTCTGTAATTGATCCAAAGAAACAAATAAAGGGGGCATTTGGTGATAAATTAGCGTATAGCATAAATATCTGTATTTCTCCATAAATTATATTGTGGGTTTCTTTAGAACTGCCTGGGAGAGACAATTCTAATGAACAAAAACCAGGTATATTTTATTGAATAAACAGAAAAAAAAAACAACATCAAATGATCACCAAATTACCCACCTTATTTGTATCTCTGTCTTCATCTAATTTCCCCTTATCAGACCCCTACCTGTAAGGATGGCCAAAGTCACCAAGAATTTCTTATCTTAATCTCCTTAGAGTCATTAGGGTGTTATGCAATCCAAAATGTGTCATTAACACAAAGAAACTAATCCTCACTAATTTTCACTTCAGTAAAACAAGGCATTATGGAATATGTCAGAAAGTTCTTAGACAATCTACAATGTGTAATTTATGCTAAAAATCTTCTCTTTTTCAATAAATAAATAAATAAATAAATACTATCTATCTTACTAATTTTCTGTATTTGATTCAAAAAAGCAGATAAAGAGGGCCTTTGATGATAAATTAGCATATAGGCATAAGTATCTGTATTTCTCCATAAAACTTGTCGTGGATATTCAAAATTAGAACTGCCTTAGTGAGGCAATTCTAATAAATAACAATCAGACATATTTCATGGTATAAATGAAAAAAAAAAAACATGAAATTATCACCAACTTACCCACCTTATCTGTTTCTCTGTCTTCATCATAAACTTTGCTAATATCAAAATTATCTCTTATCAGGCCCTAATTGTAAGAGAGGCATAAGTCACTAAGGAATTCTTATCTCTGATCTAATTAGAGTCATTAGGGTGTTGTGCATCTAAATTGTCTCATCGCTCATAGCTCATATCCGAATAGCAAATTTACGGGTTTTTTTTTTTTTTTTTTTTTTTGTGTGTGTGTGTGTGTTTGGTTTTGTTTTGTTATTGTTGTTCTTTTATGTGACGTAACGTATGAGAAGCTCTGTGTTTATGAAAAATCTTCACTATGGATATTCTGTCAACTTCATACCTGCAAAAGGGCTCCTCCCGATCACATGGAATTGACAGCTCGTTAGCCATATATCATGTCACATTAACCCCATTATGCCAATATAGCGTCCATAAATGAAACCTTTTCAAACAGTGTACACCCAGATCAGACGCCGCAGAACGCAACGTTATATCAGTGTTTACACTGTTTCTATTAAGTACAGTTAATATCTATTGCAGATGATTAGAAGGACAACTATCAAGGGTCAGGTATAAAGAGCCCACTTCGCAAAATGCACACATGAAAGACAAACCTCTAATTCACTTCACTTCATACTGAAAAAAAGGAAACATCGGGGCGACGGTGGGGAATACTGTGGTAGAAATAAAGCCATAAAGTAGAGAGTAGCCATTATTCTCGTATACGGGATCTGATATTAGATCGAATAAATTATATCAGTAATTATGCATTTAATAAAAAAAAAAAAGAATCAAATATCACCGCAGTAAACATTTTCAATTTTTTTTTGTTACCAACAAGCATGCATAATTTTTATTCACACGGACCGCCATCTTGATTGTGCCAAAAGACAGCTTCTTTGCGAATGACCGCGAACATCAGGTTAACTGAGCACAGTCATGGGCTCTACAACAATCGAAAAAAAAACTGCAATTTAAGTGGATGCATTTGTGTCCCTGTGTTACCTGCGGTTACCCTGTTACCCAAACAGTCCAGTAAATTTGCAATTTAAGTGGATGCATTTGTGTCCCTGTGTTACCTGCGGTTACCCGTGTTACCCTGTTACCCAAACATAGTCCAATATATTTGCAATTAAATTGGATGTATTTGTATCCCTGTGTTACCCGCGGTTAACCGTGTTACCCTGTTACCAAAACACAATCCAGTAAATCTGCATTTAAATTGGATGTATTTGTGTCCCTGTGTTACCTGCGGTTACCCTTGTTACCCTGTTACCCAAACATAGTTCAGTAAATTTGCAATTTAAGTTGAAGTACTTGTTTCCCTATGTTACCTGCGGTTACCCGTGTTACCCTGTTACCCAAACACAGTCCAGTATAATTGCAATTCAAGTGGATACATTTGTGTCCCTGTGTTACCTGCAGTTACCCTTGTTACCCTGTTACCCAAACATAGTTCAGTAAATTTGCAATTTAAGTTGAAGTACTTGTTTCCCTATGTTACCTGCGGTTACCCGTGTTACCCTGTTACCCAAACACAGTCCAGTATAATTGCAATTCAAGTGGATGCATTTGTGTCCCTGTGTTAGCTGCGGTTACCCATGTTACCCTGTTACCCAAACACAGTCCAGTATACTTGCAATTTAAGTTGGGGAATTTGTGTCCTTGTGTTACCTGCGGTTACCCGTGTTACCCTGTTACCCAAACACAGTCCAGTAAATTTGCATTTAAATTGGATGTATTTGTGTCCCTGTGTTACCTGCGGTTACCCTTGTTACCCTGTTACCCAAACATAGTTCAGTAAATTTGCAATTTAAGTTGAAGTACTTGTTTCCCTATGTTACCTGCGGTTACCTATGTTACCCTGTTACCCACACACAGTCCAGTATACTTGCAATTTAAGTTGGGGAATTTGTGTCCTTGTGTTACCTGCGGTTACCCGTGTTACCCTGTTACCCAAACACAGTCCAGTAAATTTGCATTTAAATTGGATGTATTTGTGTCCCTGTGTTACCTGCGGTTACCCTTGTTACCCTGTTACCCAAACATTGTTCAGTAAATTTGCAATTTAAGTTGAAGTACTTGTTTCCCTATGTTACCTGCGGTTACACATGTTACCCTGTTACCCAAACACAGTCCAGTAAATTTGCATTTAAATTGGATGTATTTGTGTCCCTGTGTTACCTGCGGTTACCCTTGTTACCCTGTTACCCAAACATAGTTCAGTAAATTTGCAATTTAAGTTGAAGTACTTGTTTCTCTATGTTACCTGCGGATACCCGTGTTACCCTGTTACCCAAACACAGTCCAGTATATTTGCAATTCAAGTGGATGCATTTGTGTCCCTGTGTTACCTGCGGTTACCCGTGTTACCCTGTTACCCAAACACAGTCCAGTATACTTGCAATTTAAGTTGAGGAATTTGTGTCCTTGTGTTACCTGCGGTTACCCGTGTTACCCTGTTACCCGAACACAGTCCAGTAAGTTTGCATTTAAATTGGATGTATTTGTGTCCCTGTGTTACCTGCGGTTACCCTTGTTACCCTGTAACCCAAACATAGTTCAGTAAATCTGCAATTTAAGTTGAAGTATTTGTTTCCCTATGATACATGCGGTTACCCGTGTTACCTTGTTACCCAAACACAGTCCAGTAAATTTGCATTTAAACTGGACGTATTTGTGTCCCTGCGGTTACCCGTGTTACCCTGTTACCCAAACATAGTTCAGTTAATTTGCAATTTAAGTTGAAGTATTTGTTTCCCTATGTTACCTGCGGTTACACGTGTTACCTTGTTACCCAAACATAGTTCAGTAAATTTGCATTTAAATTGAATGTATTTGTGTCCCTGTGTTACCTGCGGTGACCCGTGTTACCCTGTTACCCAAACATAGTTCAGTAAATTTGCAATTTAAGTTGAAGTACCTGTTTCCCTATGTTACCTGTGGTTACCATTGTTACCCTGTTACCCAAACCCGGTCAAGTAAATTAACAATTTAAGTTGGCGTATCAGTGACCATGTGTTACCTGCGGTTACCCGTGTTACCCTGTTACCCACACAATATCAACAGATTCTATAGGTTAATGTATGTATATATATATATATATTTGGAATGACGTCATAGATCTATAGAGGATGAATCCTGGCCTATTAAGAGGCGTTACCCTGTTACCTGGTGTTACTTTAGGTAACCAAAACAGACTGCTGGGAAAAGAGTAGTATTTTTAGGACATATCTAAAACTCCTTGATCATACTAAACTTGTGGCATCCTCAAGGACCAGCCTGTTTAAACTAGGACCCATCAATACCCGGACTTGTTACTGTCCATTTCCGTTAATTATCATGTCGCGGGTGCTGGTGATGCTTACGTCACTTCGGAATCTATATTTTGCAAAACTCCACCCGTATTAAACTAGTATTAAACACATTTATTTTTAGTTAAGCCAGTTAAAATTATTATAAAGCAATAATGCCATCTTGGGTCCATTATATGTTAATAACATTTTATTCAACTGATTCCTTTTAACATAGATAGTCGCTGAATTTTGCACATACTCGTTTTAGAAAATGTGGGTCAAATTCGAGAGAATTGACATTTTCACAGTCGATTTTTCAAATTTCTATTACGGTTATGAAAATAATATGCTGATAAAGCAATAAAACAAAGCTAGTTTATTCTGAATAAGTTGGGTTTATAGTTGATTTTAGGGAGAAAAAACCTAAAAAGGCTCTGCTAATGCTAGTACTATTCAACAATGGTCGCCATTTTTCCTTCGACAAATAGCTTCATTCACAAATCAGTGTTCAGAAACACCATCGAAATTTGTAGTATGTGTGATCAATATTCAATAAATATGATTAAAAAACAAAATAATTACATAGTATTTAATTTGAATGATAAGTGATGTTTTCTTCACAGAATAGAATAGAATAGAATAGAATTTTATTTACTGCACAACTATACCCTATAAGGGTTAAAGGCAAGCAAATACAAACATGACATAATATATTATACAATGATATGAAAGTAATTTTATCATCATTTGATTGAAAAAAGAGAGAGAGAGAAAAAAATGTACATATTCATATACATACACATAAATACACACACACATAAACACACACACACACACACACACACACACACACACACACACACACACACATATATATATATAACACACACACACACACACACACACACACAAACACACATATGTGTATATATGTGTATGTATCACATACACATACATACACAAATACGTACGCACATGAATATAGCCTTGAATTATAAGAGTCATGACATGCTATGATATATTACATTTGCTTACAAATAATCCAATGGATTTCAAAATAGTATCGTCTGTAGATGCCATTAGTTTGATGAACTGCTCTTTTTTAGACTCAAATGAATGGCTATTTAGAACAGCCATGTTTTGAAACATTTTATTTCGCAGATCTGTTTACTTAGAGCAGTCACAAAAGAAATGAATCTCGTCTTCTAAAACATTACAAATATTACACAGTCTGTCTTCCAGCCTTTGCCCTGAATATCTTCCCCTTTCAATTTTAAGATGATGTGCGCTTATTCTAAAGGCAGTTAAAGCTTTCTGCTGTTTTCTATCTGGAAGAATATCCAAATAAATTTCGAATTCAAATTTTCTCTTAAATAATTTATACGTCCTTAACTTATCCATTCCGACTTCAGAATTAAGTTTTTTTTCCCAATATGAAATAAACCTTTTCAGATGACACTTATATGAGGTTCATTATCGCGGATAATTGTTGGTCAAATTCGAGAAATTAACATTTTCACCAGCCGATATTTCAGTTGGCATTGAAGTAGGTATAAAAATAATATGCTCATAAAACAACTTTGAAAACAAAGCTAGTTTTTTTCCTGAATAAGTTTAATTTATAATTGATTTTAACGAGGACGTGCATTAACAGGCTCTACTAATGCGAGTACAGTTCAACAATGGTTGCCATTTTTCTTCGACGAATGGCTTCATTCACAAAACGGTGTTTGAAAACTCCACCGAAATTTGTAAAGTATGTGACCAGTATTCAACAAATGTGGTTAAAAAACAATTACGTCTATATAGTACTAACTTTTAATGATGGTTGATGTATTGTTCACAAATAACACATATATGTGGTTGTTTATTGCGGATAATTATCACTTCCTACTCGATTGATTTTCACACATTCCAGACGAAACTTGATAACCGGTAAAATCATAGCCACGACATCATCATATCGATAAAATAGGTATTTAGCACTATAGTTACCAGTCCGGGTATTCATGGGTCCGAGGTTTAAAAAAAAAATTTAAAAAAATCTCGGTATTTTGTGAACTGGCAAATTTCGCACATTCCTGGGAGTTTGTCAGCGCAATTAGATAATAGGTTTTGGATCTATTGTTTACAATCCAGCCATAGACAACCGGGTGCAGGACAACTCGCCCCATATAAAATGTCCCAAGACAACTTGCCCCAGATACATAAGACAACCTGGCCTATTTAGAAAGTAACTCACCCAGACTGGAAATAGCACATTATGATATGTCAAAGCATATTTTCTTGGAAAAAGAATGAGTAAACAAATTCAAAATGTTGTCTGCATTATTAAAATGCATAAAAAGATCGACTAAATTCATAAAAGGTAAAAAAACAAAATATTTACCTGTATCACACAAACGGTGCTGCCAATATTCACAAGCATCACATGTAACAGCACGCTTATGTCCGGTGACAGATTCCTGACACTTAATGCACAAATCAGACATGATTTAAGCAATTTTTCAAATACTAGTTATATATATATATCAGTGCTTGCATTAAGGGAAGTCTGGGAGTCAGAGACTCCCAATAATTGCCCTGGGACTTCCAAAAATCAATGCCAGGAAGTCTGGGGCTCCCAACTTTTAAAGATATTTAGTCATTTATAAAAAAAAATTTGAATGAATTTATGTGTTATTTAGCTTAAGAATGGCAGTTTTGCTCCATAAATGAGAGTTTAAGAATATTGAGGTTGAATTTCTGAAAGTGAGTGAAAAACTTTGATCACCAGGACTTCCAGATATTGGAGCTAGGAAATCGTGGGACTTCCTGATTTTGACAGTTAGTGCAAGCACTGTATATATACTGTTAAGTCTAAAGTAGAAACTGATGCCAAGACAAATTGGTCTAAAGCTTATACAACACAGTGAGCATTAAATCAAAGACTTCTTTTTTTTATAATAAAGTAAAAAAGGTAAGAGAAAATTTTTTTTTTTTTTTTTTTTTTTTTTTTTTCAGTCTTTTATTAGCCTTTACTTGGATGTGATGGAAAACTGCACACGAAACAAAGACTTTAATCATATCAGGTCAAAAACATACTGGTGCTCAGTAAAGACTGTGTTTCATGCTCTAAATTTTTTGAAAGTACTAAAGAGATTAGACATTATCATTTATTTATCTATTTATTTATGTTAATAATTCATTCAATCGTTCATGTTAACTGAGTAGCTTAAGAGCTTGCATACAGATCTGGTGCTTTTTGTAAAAATCAGGCTCTGAGTTCAGGAGTACTGAAGTACAAATCCCTGTAACCAACTTGCTAATTTAGATAGATAGATAGATGATTAGATAGATAGATAGATAGGTCATTACGTGAATGTAAGGAACCTGTTTGCAAAGTCTGATTTATATAAGGAAAAGTGGAGTTTTTTTCCCCCCTAATGTTTCCTCTTAAACTATAGTGCCATTATTGCATAGATAGGTTATCATAAGATAGAGAGATAAATAGACAAATAGATAGAACAATAATCACATCTTTGTCGTTTAAGTTTCCTTTGAAGAGTAACTGCTACCACACCAAAGCAATTTAATATACCTTGGTATTGAGGATAATTGATCGGCTAATGTAATAATTATGATACTGTTGCTCAATATAAATTTTTATTTTTTTCTTTCGGTTTTACCCAGTTTAAACAGGCGTATGGACACTTGGTAAACAAGAGGTGGGGGGGGGGGGGGGTGGGGGGGGTGGCTACTTTTACTTGTGGGGCGAGTTGCCTTATGAGTGTGGGACAAGTTTTGTGTAGGGCGAGTTGTCTTTGGGGTGAGTTGTCCATAATTCAAACAACCTGGGCATGACGTCATACTCTGTAGCAACCAAATAGCCACCATTTTGGAGGTGAAAACGTTGCATGGCAACCATTATTTAGTCAACAATAAGGTCATGCTTTTCCAGCTTAATGAACTTTTTTTCAAGAGGACAGTGCTTAACCTTAAACAGTTATCAAGATTTATTAACTATGTTATCGATACATGTATTACTGTAATCAAAAAACACAGAGAACATGCGAATATTTCCATTTTTACTTTTATACCCAATCCTATTACCTATGCGAAGGTCCAGTTGAACATAAATGAAGATCAGCAACAAAAAGGAACTTTTCTTTAAAAGCATGGGCAAATTTGTACAGATTCTGAAATTGAAATTCATACTTTTATAACTGGCCATCATGAGCATGGAGTGGAGTGATACATTTTTGTAGCTAAAGTCCCTTGAAAAAAGATTTGGCAGCAGTAAATTTTTGCTTTGTTGGATGGATACTTATGGACTTTCATTTCATAATTTCTAGTCATCCCACATGTATAACTGCCATTATTCTTATGTGTGAATTAGGTCAACAAAATGTGCAACCAATTAAAAGGCCGAGATGAAAGTGTATTTTAAAAGCCAATCCTTGCAGGATACCTAAGGGTATTTTAAAGTCTTGTAATTTGTAGGAATAACAATGAACAGGGAATTAACCCTTGTCCTGCTGAACCCCGAAAGACTATACCCTTTCTTTGCAAACAGTATAGATCCAGATCACTTGGCTTCTTCAACTGATCTGGATATGCAGTTGTTTGACATTCAGTACATGAACGTATCAAAAATCTGGATCAATTAATCTGATTGGCAGAAAATTAGAAGTGGGAGTGGCAGCTTAATTTATTCAGCAGGACAAGGGTTAAGTTTTATAGGGGCAATAAAGATTGGCTGTTGTTTACAAATGCGCATTCCTCAAGGGTCTTTCTAGATAGTTCAAACACATTCGGAGATCCTCAAAAATTACATGCTCTTCTTAAATTATGTGTATTTATATTTGAGCAACCATTTAAAAAGTGAGTTATAGGTAGTTGATGATAGAAGTAACAAAAGTAATTGTTCAGTCTTTGCTTAAACAGATGGCAATACAAAATGGTTGCCACTTTCACCTCCGATTTTGTTCCAAGGTAAATATCACATGTATTGGTAAATGCTTGGATAACCGAGGTTGTCTATAGTATTCATGTGTACACCAAAATTTCCTTATTAGGTTGTCGTGACTTGTCCACGTGATTATCATTGACCAATGAAATCAAACCACATATTGGTATGAAATCCAGGTCAAGGTTATTAATAGCTGCTCTATTCTTGTCGCTGTGATGTCTGAGTGCCGTGTAAAGCAATGATTAATCTGCCTTTTGGCCTGACTGAGTCAAACTGACTCATTCACTTTGACAGATTATTTTTTATAAAACAACGACAAGAAGCACCAATGGACTGAATTTAGACAAACTCATCTACCTCTTTTTCCGCTGACATGCCATTAGGTTCAGAAGAAGAGGAAAATCTAGATATTTTCTTGGATTTACATTATCTGTTACCTGAATATAAACAGAGATATCAATTTGATGAACTGAAAGAGATTCTAAAAGAAAAAAATGCTGATCTTTTGGTTATTTTATCATCACATCATCACCGTCAAATTTTTTTATTAATGTGCAGGTACAGGGGCGGTGGGCCCCCTTCCAGGTAGTTGGCTTGCTGCACGCATAACAGATCTCACACCAGATCTCCAGGTGTGTCTATCATGAGGGTCGATAGCCGATAGCTTCCACTCTCTGCGATCCCTCTCTGTCAGCTGCTTCCCTGTCATCTTGGGCCTCTCAGGCTTTCCATCAACCTGTATGTCACAGGCTGTCGACTGCACCATTGGGCCGACCTCGGTGGCTCAGTTGATGCGCGGCCGACTGGAGACCGGGTTAAACCTCCCACCGAGGTTGGCAACATTCTTTCGTGGAGATTGATCATGAAATATTTTCTACAGTCATTCTCTCCCTTCCGCTGATTCAAGAAGGGCAGTTGTCAGTTTCTGGCAAAAGAATGTGCACAATACTGGTTAACAGCTTAGAGGACTAAGCCTGCCCAGTAAACGTGTGATAACGTAAGCTGACCGCGCTCTACATTGGGTTGACTGGGCCGTAAAACCTCAACACAAACAAAAGACTGCACAATTGAAGTGTTCCAGAGAGCCTTCTGTCATTCAGGATGCTGTCCAGATCCTTAATGCCAAGCTGCACAAGTAGCTCATTGGACCTGATGGTGACAATGTCTTGCGGCTTGACATTGCAGATCTGTCTGATCATTGCCCTGTCATGCCGCTGTAGACGTTGGAGGTTTGGCTTTTTCAATGGCCAAGTCTCACTGGCATGTAGCATTGCACTTTGCACACAAGAACTGTACATGCAGCCATGTGTCTTGAAAGAGAGGTGGCGGGAAGAGAGAACTGGTAGCAGCTCCTTGAACATCTTCCAGGTGGTTTTCACACATGTTGTTGAAAAATCACAGAAATCAAAATAGACAGTTTCTTCAATGACATTTTATTTGAAATAGAAGGATACAAAATGGAAAAGTTTGATTGCACCATTCATAGCTGATATATTTGACGATATGGATGATGTTCAGAGTTCTCACTAGGATTTTGAAAGCAGGAGTTTAAGAATCCATCTCTGAGAAAAGTTGGAGTTAAAATTGAAAAATAGGAGTTTGACCTAGAAGGAGTTTTCGGCTAAATATGAAAACTTAATATTTAATGACATTGTCTGGACAACTTCATTTTTCAACATAGTTAACCTTGACCACTGAGTGTCTGGTAAGGATCCAAAAGCTTTTGGGGCTTAGGAAATAGTGACAGGACTTCCATTAACTTCCAGACTCAGGAAGTCCCAGACTTCCCACCCCTCAAATTTGGAAGTCCCACAGGAAAATCTAGGAAGTCCCACTTTTTTCCCTGCTGCGGCGCTCTGCCCTTTCTTTAGTAGAACAGATTATTAATTCAGTGTGACACAGAATCATCATGATATACACTTCTCTTGGATGTGTTTTAAACATATCCTCATGCTTATTAAAATTCGATCGCATCTTTTTGGAAAGCCTGTACTTGTATGTCGGACCTTAGAGAAAGCATCAACATTGGTCCAACTTCGCGTTCGTTTCAAAGCCCGGACAAAGAAAAAAAAGAAAAGAAAATACATGAGAGAAAACATCCAAAACATGTTTTCTAAAAAACAAACTATGCTGAAATTATTTTGCAGATATGTATTTAATGAAATATTTGCTCGGATTGAAGCTGATCAACACGAGTGAGCGAGTTGCTTACTTCACAAAAATTGCGGGAAAACGGCGCCAACTCGTGCAACAACAAAAAAATAAAAGGCAGTTCTCGATGAGTTACCAACAGCAATACGTTCGTTCGCGGAGAATAGCAAGCAAAACCATTGCAATTCGCCTATATTTAGACTTACTTTGCGTCTTTTCCGCGCTGGTAAACAGCGCAGCCGGAACAAGGCTACGAATTTAGAAACGGGTTTTCTGAAAATTTTGTCGAAAAATATGTTTTCTTCTCATTAGAAAAATTGCTTTTGTTGTCATGACAAACATAAGCTTCTAAATTCGAATAGATTTAAATTTGCGTTCTGTGCATAATTGTTATTTATTTATTTTATTTCACTCGGTAACTCCCGGAAGTGTTGAGGTGTTTTCAGACAACACGCGTTCTTAGCAAAATAATAATTTAAGATTTTAAGACGTGAATATTTAAAAATAATAATGACTTCATATAATTTCACCGAATATTTTCGGGTGTCGCAGAAGAAAGTTAATTATACAAACATCAATTAATCAACTCAGCACGCGTGACAAATACACACAGTGATCACGCAGCCATCAAAAGGGTGCCGCGACGCTTGACACCGATGTCAATAAAACTCCCGCAAGCGGAAAGTGGGACATCCTTAAAGCTCAGTCAACACAGGTAGTGAATTTCCAATAAGTGGGTGGGGCAAACATCATACAACTCGTTAAAAGTGGGCGGGCTTTTTGACGATTTTTGGACATCTCGGGTATCGATTTCGACCGACAAAAGAAATTTCGGAAGTCCGCGGTACGTCTTTGAAGTTCAGTTTGGACGTCCGGTGGCAAAAGAGCGTAAATGAGAATCCTCAGAAGGAAATTTTAGTGTTACAAAAGCAAAACTAGGCGTAAAAATACGCCAGATTCGGCGTTTCCGAGAACTCTGATGTTTATTGGGCTCAGGAAACGTTCCTGAGAGAGGTCCTGGATGAGCAAGCCCCACTGAAACAAAAAGTTTCCGAAGTAAAACCACCCTCATACCTGAACTCACAGTATAGAAAAATAATACAGAAAATAGGACAAGCTAGAAACATTTATAACAATCTTGAGTGAAAAACGGAGGACCTATACAAAATGGAGAAACCTTAAGACCAAAACAAAAAGGGCATCAATTTCTGTTCATTTTCAGGAAAGGTGTAGTGGAGGGCCCAAGTTCAAGGACTTTTAGCCAACCTGTAAACTTTTCCTGTCACAGAAATCAACCATTAAAAATGACAACATTATCTTGAAGGATGATAATTCACTCATTGCAGACCAGAAACAGGTCTGTTAGAGGATGAACACTTTCTATGTGAATATTGCCCAAAATATGGAGATGGGTTGTGAGCAGATAAACCAGTTAGCGAGAAACATCCTAGTATTGAATAAATCAAGGAAAATGTAGAAGTCTCAAATTTTTAACTTTCACCTGTTACAGAAACACAGGTCAACAAATGTATCAGGGGACTTCATTCAAAAAAAGCTACTGGTGTTGATGCAATTCCACCAAACATTGTCAAAGTGGCTGCCCCAGTCATGTCATGACATATTGCAAATACAATGTATAGCAAGTGAAATGCAGGTTAAAGAATCCTTCTCAACCCAACTAAAAAGAGTACAAGTAACCCCTATCTTTAAAAAGGATGACCCCTTCACTGAAAAAAATTACAGCCTGTTAGTATCTTGCCAATCTCATCAAAAGTATATAAAAGCCTCCTTAGTGAACAACCTCCTGATTGTTTTAATACAATTTTCCATGATTTCCTGTCTGCCTTGCGAGCCTCTTTTGGCTGTCAAACAACTTTACTGCTGGTAGAAGACTGGAAGCAGGTCCTAGACCAAAATACGTATGTAGGTGCCATATTAATGGGCCACAGTAAAGCTTTTGACTGCATATATGCATCCCACATGACCTTTTACTTGCAAAGATGCAAGCACAATTAGCATAATGGGGCCACCAAACATTCATGTAACCTGATACCTAGCTACTTATCAAACCATCATCAGCCAGTGAAACAGTTTCTAAAAGTGTTGTGGCAAGAGAAAGTGAAAGCCAAATTGCATTAAAAAGGTTTGATGAAAACCAAATGCAGGCAAATCTTGGAAAATTTCAGGCAATAACTCCTGGGAATGACTTTTGCTGAATTCAAGTTTCACTGTTGCTGGCAACAATATAATAGAGCTAGACTATCAGCTTCATTGAACAAGTTTCCAGGATTTGTCAGAAAGTAGCCAGACAACTAAATGTTCTGCACCACAAGATCAGTAAATTTCTCACTGAAGAAACCAAACTTTTGATTTTTAAGTCTTTTCACAGATCCAATTTTAGTTACTGTCCTATTGTCTGGCATAGTTGTAGTAAGACTTACACTGAAAACATGAAAAGCTAGAAAAATTGCAGTATAGGGTTTGAAAATGGTTTTCAACAGATATAAAGTTCTTATGAAGAGCTTCTAAGCAGAGTAAGTCTACCTACACCGCATCTCGGGAGACTCGGAACAATTGCCATTGAAACCTTTAAATGTACACATGGATATTGCTCCCGCCTTTAGATGTAAGAGACCATGTTAGTGCTAAGCAATGTTCTTATTCTTTCAGATATGAAAACACTCTGCAAATACCTGGGGTGAGAACTGGGGCATATGGTCAGTAATCTTTCCATTTTGAAGCTGCCAGGGTGTGGAACAGTCTCATGAATGAGTTGAGAACAGTTACTCAGTTCAAAGAATTTGAGAGACTAGTCCACACATGCTCTGGTCCTAAATACAGCCGTGCCATATGCTGTGGTTAAGTTACATTTTTCTTGGTAAGCCAGTTGGCTTTTCCAATATGTTAACCCTTAAACCGGCATTCACAACAATTGTCATCTGCTTTGTCATCTGCTTGTGATTTAAAAAGTCAATTTTGCAAACAGTTTGGACCCAGGTCAGGCTGCTCTTTTAGGAGCAGTCTGATCTGGGTCCACACTGTTTGCCTATGTGCAAAAAATATGTTTGAAAAGTTTGCAAGCATATTCAGCAGACGACATAAACAGACGACATTTTCAGAGGCAGGTTTTCTTGGCATTTTAAGGGTTAAAACCCAGTTATTGTTACATGGTTCATTGCATGCATCTTTTATTTGCATTTATTACTTCTTATGAATTGTTAGTTTATATCAAAGTCCTTAGAGATAGATCTACAAGGTCTCTCTGGACATCAAAAAAGATCTTCTGCCACTTTTGCGTTTCTTGCAAGCGACACTGCCTCTGGTTTTTTGTCTTTAGCATTCCTGGCAGAAGGTTTGTTTTTTTACTTTGACCTGAGAATCTGTACTTTTAGGTTCAGTCATACCCCTGCCATGACTGCTCAACAAATATTTAATCATTTTAATACTCACCCATTTTTGGACAGGTTTTTAAAAAATCCGTCCTTTAAAATAGCGATGTCTGGGCGCGTGGGCGGGTGTCTGGCGTCGGGCGTCGTCTGAGGTTTACCTTCTTTTATACCAAATATTTTAAACCAAACAGTAACCTTGTCAGGCATTTGATAAGAGTTTCTTTTGCTTCAAGTATCTTAGTATTTTGTAAATACCTCATTGTAATAATATATGTCATAATGTGTATAATGTTACTGCAATGCATTATCTTAATATTTTACTTTTTCAGGTCACTTATTACTTATTTTAAATTAACAGGAAACTTTGTACTGTTAAATATTTCCATGTCTTTCTCATTACTCTGACTGTATTTCGTTTACAGCCTGTTTGTATATGTTTATATTAACTTGTCTGAAATTAGCTTCTCAGCTAATGTTATTTCTTATATATATATCCACCCCACCGTGAAATAAAGTGTCTTGTAACTTGTATACCCTATTTTCATAATTATGTCTCCCTCTGAGAAAGGGCCGAGACATATTGTTTTTGCCTTTGGTGTCTGTCTGTCCATCTGTTAGTCACAAATCGTGTCTGCTCTATAACTTGAAAAGCATTCAAGATATTTTTATGAAACTTCATAGAAATATTATAGGGTTATTGTCCCGAGTTGGGATATCGAAGGACACAAGCTTGCGAGCGTCCTTAGATATCCCATCGAGGGACAATATTCACCAATATCAGTATAATAACCCTTTTATTATATAGCTATGAATATTTATTTCGTTTCCCGGTGTTTCTAACCTTTAAAACACTGTTTTAATAACAAAAATGTGAATTCTACCAATGTGCGTGACAAGGCTTGGCACGACGTCACTGCATGACAATGTCATCAAAAGCAACGTAACGTAACGGTAATATGAGAAGGCATCTGAGTAAGTGTGCCGATATCGGGGAGATATATCCCTTTGAAATTTGACAATGGTAATTTCGTGTCCACTCTATAACATGAAAATCGTTCAAGATAGTATCATGAAACTTCATAGAAATATAAAGCATCATCAGACGATGTGCAGACCACAAGAACTGTAACTTTTGTATGTACAGTTTTGGAGTTATTCCCCTTTGAAATTTGACAATGGTCATTTCGTGTCCACTCTATAAATTGAAAACTGTTCAAGACATTTTCATGAAACTTTATAGAAATGTAAAGCATCATCAGAGGATGTACGGATGACAAGAACTGTAACTCTTGTCTAGAGCTCCATCTGTCTGTCTGTTGGTCTGTCACAAAATCATGTCTGCTCTATATCTTGAAAACCGTTCAAGGTATTTTCATGAAGCTACATAGAAGTATAAAGCATCATCAGACAACATGCAGAACACAAGAACAATAACTCTTATTTATATTTTTTGTAGGTATTCCCCTTAAAATTTGACAGTACTAGGTGTGTGTCTGCTCTATAAATCAAGAACCGGTCTGGGTATTTTCATGAAACTTCATAGAAATATAAAACATCGTCAGACAGCGCACAGACAAGAACCGTAACTCTTGTCTATATATTTTTAGAGTGATTCTCCTTTGAAATTTGACGATGGTAGTTTTGTTGCCATTGTATAAGTAAAAAGCCTTACAAGATATTTTCATGAAACTTTACAGAAATATAAAGCATCATCAGATCATGTGCAGACTAAAAGTGTAACTGTTGTCTATATATTTTTTTGAGTTATTCCCCTTTGAAGTTTGACAATAGTAGTTGTGTTTCCCCTGTATAAGTTGAAAACCATTCAAGATATGATCATGAAATTTATAGAAATATAAAGCATCATCAGACGATATGCAGACAACAAGAACCATAACTCTTGTTTACATATTTTTGGAGTTATTTCCTGTAGAAATTCGACAATAATAGTTGCTTGTTCACTCTAAAAATTGAAAACTGTTTAAGATATTTTCATGAAACTTATAGAAAAGTACATCATCAAGAGATGACATGCAGACCACAAGAAGCATAATCCTGTCTACATATTTTTGGAGTCATTCCCCTTTGAAGTAGTTTCATGTCTGCTCTATAACTTGAAAACCATTAAGGGGCTAAACTTAGGGGTGTAAATTAAATTTCTGCTGAAAAAAACATATGGTTTTGAAAAAAAATTCCCAGTAAAGGGGTGGCAGCCCCTGCATCCCCTCTGGGTATGGGCCTGCAATGATGATAAACAATTAGTATGGGTTAACTTTCTATATGTGAGTGGCAGTTGGGTGTTGTTGTTGTTTTTTTGTTGTTGTTGTTATTGTTTTTTTGTTGTTGTTTTTTGTAAAAAACAGCTGTAGTGTTTTCCTTATGGTCATTGCTAGTATGGTACCTGATGAGCAGACCAAGTCTACTATCTGTGACCAGACAAGGGACCAAACCCAATGCAAATGGCTATGCATCCAGTAGATATTACTTGTGAATGACTTTTCCTGTCAACTGCATAATGTTGGCCTGGATGGATTGATGGATGCACAAACTGATTAGTTAGATATATGGATGGATAGTTAGATAAATACAGGCGGACAGACTGATGACAAATAGATAGATTGATAGAGAGAGATTGATGGATGGACAGACTAATGAGCAGACAGAAAGATAATATGATGGATGGAAGGAAAAACATGGGTTTATGTTAAAGACAAAGATAGACACTGGGTTTGCACTTGGTTTTTTTTTTTTTTTTTTACCTCCATTTCTGCCAGTTTGATTTTTTTGTGCCAATTTCTTTAAACTTTGGCCACTTTATGACAATTTTTTGCAACGGTAAGAAATTCCGAAAAAGTCATTTTCTGCAACTCTTATGTTTTATGAATGACTTCAGGCAATCCTCTGTTGTTATTGGAGTCTGAAGTAATTGATACAAAAATGTGGGTGGTAAATTGCAGGAGATGACCTGTTCTTGTCAGCTTTTTAATTACAACCTTAGTATGTAAGAATTTGGTTATTGTAATATAACAATGGGTTTATGTTTATTGAACACTGATTCTTAAATCTTATGCTGTAATTACCCACAAAACAATAAAATAAGTACTTCTATACAGTCCAGCCTCCCTTACTGTCCCTTCCCATCCACGGTTGACAACAAACAACAGCCATTTCTATCCCACATTCCCTGAATGATTTCCTGTATAAATAACTTCTGACTGCACTGGTCACATGCCTTTTTTGGTCAAGGGCTGCTATTTCTTACGAAAAACCGCCACTGTTACCTCCATAACAGCCAGTACTTTTCAGTGAAATATGGTACCTTTTCCCTTTTCTGATCATGTTTCACAATAAAACGTCCATTGAACTTGGACATGCTCTGTGTACCAAGTAAAGAATAGCTGACCGGATTACCTGGGGTATGTCACATATGCACTGACCAAAAAACAGGTCAATTATTGAATTTTTAGTTCACCCAAGAACATCGTGCTCAAGGTGAGCTATTGTGATCTGCCTGTGCAGCATCCGTCGTATGTCGTGTGTCATCATCAATTTTCTTCAAATGACATCTCCTGTTAAACCACTGAGCTAATTTCAAAATCACATAAACGTTTCTCTTATGCCCCTTTACCAAAATTGCTAAAATGGTTCTGCTCCATTGAACAAGATAGCCACCAGAGCTAAAAATAGAAAAATCTTCAACTGAGAGCTCCTTGGCCAGTGTCCTGATTTCAAAATAATTGCGTAGAAGTGTTCCACTAAAATTGTTAAAATGGTTCTGTTCAGCTGAACAAAATGGCTGCCAGAGCTAAAAGTAGAAAAACCTTTAAGCAACATCTCCTCCGCAGCCAGTGTCCTGATTCCAAAGTAATTTCACAGACGTATTCCTCTTATGGCCCTTTACCAAAATCAGTAATATGGTTCCACTGGGCTGAACAAAATAGCTGCCAGAGCTAAAAGTAGAAAAAAAAAAACTGTCCTCCACGACCAGTGGCCTGATTTAAAAAAAAAAATCAGAAATATTCCTCTTATGGCCCTATACAAAAATCGCTAAAATGGTTCTGCTTGGCTGAACAAAATGGTCACCAGAGCTAAAAATAGAAAACCTTTAAACAATATCTTCTCCTAGGCCAGTGGCCCCATTTCAAAATAATGTTACAGAAAGGGTCCTTTTATGCCTTTTTGTCGCACTGATTTAGCAGGGCGACTTAGGTGTGCAAGTTTCGGTCCATCTGTCTGTTTGTCCGTTCGTCCATCCATCAACATTAACTCTGGGTGTCTTGTGAGTGCAACTCCTCTTACAGTTTTGTACCGATTGTTTTGAAACTTTGCATGTGTTTTCTTCATGGTATGAAGATGTGCATGTGGTTTGGATATAATTGTTAGATCATTTTTGTCACTTTTTCCACATTTTGAATTTAGTAATTTTTCATCTGAATATATAAACTGTGGGTTCCTCTTGTGAGCGCAACTCCTCTTACAGTTTTGTACCGATCATTTTGAAACTTTGCGTATGTTTTCTTCATGGTATGAGGATGTGCATCTGGTTTGGATATAATTGTTAGATTATTTTTTTGTCACTTTTTCCACATTGTGAACTTAGTCATTTTTCACCCTTTATATATAAACAGTTGATACGTACCTCTGGTGAGCGCAACTCCTCTTACAGTTTTGTACTGATAATTCTGAATAATTCTGAAACTTTACATGCGTTTTCTTCATGGTAAGAGGATATGCATGTGGTTTGGATATAATTGTTAGATCTTTTTTTTTTTTTTTTTTTTTTTTTCATTTTTTTCATTGTGAACTTAGTCATTTTTCACCCTCAGTATATAGACAGTGGGTACCTCTTGAGCACAACTCATACAATTTTATACCAATCTTTTTGAAACTTTGCACATGTTTTCTCCTTAGTCTGAAGATGTGTATATGCGCTTCATATAAAAGTTTTACCTTAATTTTTGTCACTTTTTTCTGCTTTTTGAACTTTGTCATTTTCTGACCTCAGATGTATAGACAGTGGTTACCTTGTGATTGCAACTTTTCATACAATTTTAAACCGGTCTTTTTGAAACTTTGCACATGCTTACTCACGGGTATGCAGAAGTGCACATGGTTTGGATAAGATTTTTGAATTTATTTTTGTCACTTTTTTCACTTTAACTTTGTCATTTTTTTACCCCAGATTTTATGTACCCCAGATTTTATGAAAGTGTACAGACTGTGGGTACTTTTCGAGCCCAACTTCTTATGCATCATATGAGAAAATGTGTGTGCTTTTGATGAAATTCCTACATTAATTTCTTCTCCTGAAATAAACATTACTTTTTTTTCGCTTGTGGAGAGGTGGGGGGTGGGGGGTGGGTAGGAGGTGTGTGTGCAGGTGCAACATTTTCACCAAAGTTTGATCTATTTTTAAGATTTTTATGCCCCTGCCCTCAGTATGATCCCGGGGGCGTATAGTTTTTTAGCTCACCTGAGCTAAAGCTCAGGGTGATGTATTGTCATCACCCTCTGTCCGTCATCCGTTGTCGTCCATCGTTAACAATTAGTTTGTTAACACTCTAGAGGTCACAGTTTTGACCCAAACTTGATGAAACTTGGTCAGAATGTTAGCCTCTATGAAATCTAAGTCAAGTTCGATAATGGGTTACTTGGGGTCAAAAACTAGGTCGCCAGGTCAAATCAAAGGAAAAACTTGTTAACACTCTAGAGGTCATAGTTTTGACCCAATCTTGATGAAACTTGCTCAAAATGTTTGCCTCTATTAAATCTAGGTCAGATTTGAAACTGGGTCACTTGGGGTCAAAAACTAGGTCACCGGGCTAGAACAGCAGAAAACCTTGTTAACACTCTAGCGGTCACATTTTTAAAGCAATCACCATGAATCTTGCTCAATATGTGTGTCTTGATGATTTCTAGGTCAGGTTCTAAACTGGGTCACGTGGGATCAAAAACTAGGTCACCGGGCCAAATCAGCAGAAAACCTTGTTGACACTCTAGCGGTCACATGTTTGAAGCAATCATCATGAATCTTGCTCAAAATGTTTGTCTTGATGATTTCTAGGTCAAGTTAGAAACTGGGTCACTTGGAATCAAAAACCAGGCCAAGTCAGCAGAAAACCTTGTTAGCACTCTAGCGGTCACATTTTTCAAGCAATCATCATGAATCTTGCTCAAAATGTTTGTCTTGGTGATTTCTAGGTCATTTAAAACTGGGTCACATGGGGTCAAAAACTAGGTCACCAGGCCAAATCAGCAGAAAACCTTGTTAACACTCTAGCGGTCACATTTTTGAAGCAGTAATCATGAATCTTGCTCAAAATGTTTGTCTTGAGATGAGTTCTAGGATATGTTTGAAAGGGTCACGTGGGGTCAAAAACTAGGTCACTGGGCCAAATCAGCAGAAAACTTGTTAACACTCTAGCGGTCACATTTTTTAAGCAATCAGCATGAATCTTGCTCAAAATGTTTGTCTTGATGATTTCTAGGTCAAGTTCGAAACTGGAATACCTGGGGTCAAAAACTAGGTCACCTGGCCAAATCAGCGTAAAATCTTGTTGTCACTCTAGGGGTCACATTTTTCAAGTAATCATCATGAATCTTGCTCAAAATGTTTGTCTTGATGAGTTCTAGGTCAGGTTCCAAACTGGTTTACTTGCAGTCAAAAACTAGATCACCAGGCCAAATCAGCAGAAAACCTTGTTAACACTCTAGCGGTCACATTTTTGAAGCAGTCATCATGAATCTTGCTCAAAATGTTTGTTTTAATGATTTCTAGGTCAAGTTCGAAACTGGGTCACCTGGGGTCAAAAACTAGGTCACCTGGCCAAATCAGTGGAAAATCTTGTTATCACTCTAGTGGTCACATTTTTGAAGCAGTCATCATAAATCTTGCTCAAAATGTTTGTCTTGATGACTTTTAGGTCAAGTTTGAAACTGGGTCACTTGGGGTCAAAAACTAGGTCACCGAGCCAAATCAGCAGAAAACTTTGTTAACACTCTAGTGGTCACATTTTTTAAGCAGTCAGCATGAATCTTGCTCAAAATGTTTGTCTTGATGATTTTAATGTCAGGTTCCAAACTGTTTCACCTGGGGTCAAAAACTAGGTCACCTGGCCAGATCAGCGGAAAACCTTGTTAACACTCTAATGGTCACATTTTTCAAGCAATCATCATGAATCTTGCTCAACATGTTTGTCTTGGTGATTTCTAGGTCAAGTTTGAAACTGGGTCATTTGGGGTCAAAAACTAGGTCACCTGGCCAAATCAGAGGAAAACCTTGTTAACACTTTAGCGGTCACATTTTTTAAGCAATCATCATGAATCTTGCTCAAAATGTTTGTCTTGATGATTTCTAGGTCAAGTTTGAAACTGGATCACATGGGGTAAAAAACTAGGTCACCAGGCCAAATCAGCAGAAAACTGTTAACACTCCAGAGGTCACATTTTTGAAATAATCTTCATAAATATTGCTCAAAATGTTTGTCTTGATGATTTCTAGGTCTAGTTTAAATCTGGGTCACTTGATATCAGAAACTAGTTCACCTGGCCAAATCAAAAGAAAACCTTATTGATGCTCTAGAGGTCACATTTTTGAAGTGATCATCATGAATGTTGCTCAAAATGTTTGTCTTGATGATTTCAAGGTGATGTATAGTTTTCTGTCCAGTGACTCTCTTAAGTTTTTCCATTTAGGTCAGTTTCTCAGTAATTATTGGTCCTACAGAGTGATATTTGGTACTTGTGAAGTGTTTGTGTTTAGGTCAGTTCCTCAGTAACTATTGCTCCTACAGCCAGTGATACTTAGTACATGCATACATCTTAGCATGGCCTCTTGAGTGCAGTCATCCATATTTGACCTTGACCTTTATGTCACAGTCCATTAGACATGCTACATTGTCTTACTTGTTAATATAATCATTTTGAACTTTGATCAGAATGTTTGCCTTGATCAGTTCTAGATCAGGTTCTCAGAGTGCTATGTTGCTCAGGTGAGCGTTACAGGGCTATCATGGCCCTCTTGTTTCAGTTTGACATACGTGTGCACGTCCTTCAGTACGTGTGTGTGTATGTACCTACATGATCCTGTTAGACTCAGGTTAAGGCATTTGTACCTGGTAGAAACTGAACTTTTATTTAAGGTAGCATTTTGAAACTTTGTATGAAAACTTATGTCTATGAGTACGATAGCAACATACATGAGTCTTGTCAGCATGACCTATATTTCATGGTCTAGTGATTTTATACTTTAGCTAAATTTACAAGGTTAAGGTATTTATACCAAGAAGAATCTGACCTTTTATTGATGATATTGTGTTGAAACTTGTTTGTACCTTGATTGAATTTGAAATAATTTGGCAATAATGGTAACCACCATGGGACGATATGTCGCGCACAAGATCATGTCTATAGCCCTAGGGTCAAGGAAACTCTTGAAGGGCAAAGGTAAAAGATATAGAGTTTATTTTTCGTGCCCAGTCCATAACTTTGTCATTCCTTGATAGATTTAGAAATTACTTTGCATAAATGTTTTCCATCATAAGACAATGTGTCGCGTGCAGGACCCAAGTCTTTAGCTCAAATGTCGGTCAAAGGTCAAAAATAGGGTCTGTTATTCCATAACTTTGTCATTCCATGATGGATTTAGCAGTTACTTTTACCATCATAAGCTGATGTATTGCGTGCAAGACCTAGGTCTATAGCTCCATGGTCAAGATTACACTTAGCGGTCAAATGTGAAAAATTGGGTCTATTTTTTTGTTCAACTTCATTTTTTTGCAAAATGCTTGTTTCCGGGCAAGGATGCCCTGGATGGGGCCATCTGTGGCATAATGACACAGTTCTAGTTCAGACTTGACTTTGTTTCTTGATAACTTCTCCTGCAGTTTTCATCAGATCAGGTTGGAACATGGTGGACAGTTAGACTATGAGGTGATGCAGCGCATATATTGTTTTAAGGTTACAGTACACTGAAATATGATAGTTACAGCTTTTAAAGATTGTTGAAGCATGATGTTACCGGCCTCAGTGGCTCAGTTGGATGTGCTCCAACTGGTGATCAGGAGGTTGCGGATTCAACCCCCGCTGGGTTGGTAACATTCTTTCATGGAGATTTGATCATGAAATATTTTCTACAGTCATTCTCGCCCATCTGCTGATTCAAGAAGGGCAGTTGTCAGTTTCTGGGGAAAGAATGTGCACGACCACTTAGAGGACTAAGCCTTCCCGGTGAAAGTCTGGTCAGGTCAACTGACATTGCTCGTTGTGGCCCCATTGGGTTGACTGGGCAGTAAAATTTCAACATAAACAAACAATCAAGCATGATGTGGCTTCAAGTTCTCATGGTGGCTTACAGTGTATTAAGTACCACATCAAACACAGCCATCTTGGCTATATGTTTTGTTACCTTGCAGTGATGGAGTATCATGCAGTATCAGTAATGCTTTTATTTTTATCTAATTTTAGCACACTTTTGGAAGAATGCTGTTGTCCACCATCCATACATTGTATTTCCAATCCTGATCTATGCAACAGGTAAGAAAAAAAATTTAAAACTGTTTAAAGATGTTTGTAATTAGGGTAAACCTACTGTACCTAATTTTCCATAGATGTTATTGAGATAAATATTAATACTACCATATTTATGCTAAAAATTCAGACAGGTAGGTATGGGCAAATGGTGTAGATCAAACTGCTACTACAGGAACAGTTTGATCAGGGTCTATACTGTTTGCCATTCTATCAGTACTGGTACCTTTTAGACACATCAAAGGGAAGTCAGACAGACAGTTAAATTTTATGTGAATTGTGGTGCAGACTCCAAATATACACTACACCCTCTTTATAACACATTTAGTTATAACACGGTTTTGGATATAACACTGTTCAAAGATGGATCCTAAAAATGTATAGATTATATTGAAAAATGACCATAAATGGGCAAGTCAATAAGTAACCAGCCTATCCCATTTCCAATTGACTGAGATACCCAAGATTTTCATGCCTTGTTTCAATACATGTTTTGGCCTGAGGGCAAAATTGCACCCTTATCGTGGCATTCACTCGTAAGATATTGAATGTCAAACATGGCTAGCGATGCAAAAGTAAGCTTTTCGCCAAAAGTTGAGTACCGTGCTGTAATTCGGTACTTGTATTTGAAAGGGAAAAGAGGTCAGGAAATACATTGCAAGCTGACCAATGTTTATGGGTCTTCTGCACCATCGTATGCACAAGTTAAATTCTGGGTTGGAGAATTCAAACGCAGTAGAACGTCTTCAGAAGACGAAACCAGGTCTGGACACCCATCAGATGAAGAAATGTGTAACAAAGTACGGGATCTGGTGTACTCTGATAGGCGAGTTAAGGTGGAAGAAATAGCGAATGCATTACACATTTCACATGGTAGCGTTTCAACAACTTTACATGATCGGTTGGGTATGCACAAGTTAACAGCCCGTTGGGTCCCAAAATCCCTTAGCGATGAGCACATGGCAACCAGAGCATCAGTATACAGCGCATTGTTGAAGCGGTTTAGGTCAAAGGAAAATGATTTCCTTTCACGTCTGGTGACTGTAGATGAGACCTGGGTCCATTATTATGAGCTAGAGAATAAAGCTCAAAGTCGCCAGAGTGTAGGGCCGAGGTCTCCGAGACCAAAGAAGTTCAAAACGCAACCCTCTGCTTGCAAGGTGATGGCAACTGTATTTTGGGTGCACAAGGCGTTATTATGTTGGACTTTCTAGCAAAGAAAAGTACAATAATAGGTGCGTATTATGCAAATTTGCTCGACTAACTGAGAATTGTGATCCGTGAAAAACGCCGAGGTAAACCATCCAACGGGATTCTGCTCCAACAGGACAATGCGAGAGTCCACACTTGCAAAATTGCAATGGATGCTGTTAAGCGGAATGGGTACGAGCTAATACCGCACACCGCCTATTCTCTGGACTTAGCTCCTAGTGACTATTTCCTATTCCCAAACTTGAAAAAGGATATTCATGGATGTCGTTTCCGGTCCAACAAAGAAGTCGTGGCAGCAGTTGAGGAGTGGGTAAGAGACAAGGACCCTGGCTTCTTCAGTTCTGGGCTGATGGCACTGGAACACCGTTGGTCCAAGTGCATCATTCTAGAGGGCAATTACATCGAAAAAGAAGAGATCAATCTCACCCAGAAATAAGTTAGGCTGTTTTTTTATTGACTCGCCCTCGTAATCTATACATTTTTGTTTGGATATAACACGATTGTTTAACTAACATGGTTTTTGCTATGAACCTGGTGTACTTGGTAATGATGATGTAATTATATAAAAAATGTAAAAAAAAAAAAAAAAATGACAATAATCCCTACCTTCCCACAGCAATATGAAAAAGAGTTAGGACGACTTTATAGAGCAGTCAGTAGCACGTCTGACTGCTGATTCAGGGATCGCAGATTCTAATCCCAGATAGTCCATGTAACTTGCATGGAGATTGATCATGAAATAATTTTTACTTTTACCGTCTTTCCCCCTGATTTAAGAAGGGCAACTTGCCCAGGAAAAGTGTGCCTAGGTAAACTGACATGCTTGACATGAACTCCAACTGACTCAGCAAACAAACAAGAGTTGGGACTGGTCATACCAGTATTGGTGTAATAGTGACTGATGTTAGTGTCTCGTCAATATGTCTGGGGCTTTATACTGTAGTAAGGCAGCACTGTAAAAGGGCATCAGTTACCACTGCCCACTAACACATCCAGACTGTCACAACATACCTGCAAGATGTTGTTGATAACAACATTAAACTTCAAACAAGACTATTGTATATAACTAAAGCATTTAGGGCAGACAAGTCTGAGCAAACAGTTCAGACCCAATGCAGAATATGACTTCTGATCAGGGACTAAACTGTTTGCCACTGATCCAGCAGTGTTTTAGGGCATATCAACAGGTAATAAAATACTAAAATAGACATGTAGTGTTGTCCATAATTTAGGATAAGTATGGTAAGGAGTCATGCTGTTAAGGACAAGTAGGGTAAGGCAAGGAGTTAAGCTGTTAAGGACAAATAGGGTAAGGCAAGTAAACTGTTAAGAACAAGAAGGGTAAGGCAAGGAGTTAAGCTGTTAAGGACAAGTAGGGTAAGGCAAGGTGTTAAGGACAAGTAGGGTAAGGCAAGTAAACTGTTAAGACAAGTAGGTTAAGGCAAGCAGTTAAGCTGTTAAGGACAAGTAGGGCAAGGCAAGGTGTTAAGGACAAGTAGGGTAAGGCAAGGAGTTAAGGACGAGTAGGGTAAGGCAAAGAGTTAAGCTGTTAAGGACAAGTAGGGCAAGGCAAGGTGTTGAGCTGTTAAGAACAAGTAGGGTAAGGCAAGCAGTTAAGCTGTTAAGGACAAGTAGGGTAAGGCAAAGAGTTAAGCTGTTTTGGCCCCAACAATGTCAAACGTCAAACAAACCATATTAACACGCACAAGTTTTTATACTGAAATCAACTGATTATTACCTGGATAATCACAAAGGATTAAAGACTAAATACAACTGGCTGGAGTTTTCTCATCTTGATTAATTGATGACCACGTATCAAAACAAATATGGACATCAATACTAGTAATGATTTGCACTTTTCTTTGATACTTTGATCAATTAAAGCAAGGATGAAAGATAATCTATCTATCTATCTATCTATCTATCTATCTATCTATCTATCTATCTATCTATCTATCTATCTATCTATCTATCATGTATGTCTACCTATCTATCTATCTATAGGTAATAAATTCATTCTTATTTTAGCCCTCTTCCAGATACTTATTCATTGCTCCAGATATGCTGTGATATCCACATGGTATTTTTTCTTATTTCTAAATAAAAACATGTGAGGCACTTCTAATGAGTACCACAACATATGTTTTCATGGAGAAATAAGAAAAAACATCAGTACTTTTCAGTTAAAACAAAAAAAGTTCCTTAATTCAGGCTATTTTATCAAATTTCTTTGCCTTTTATTGGCCACAAATCTAAATTGACCCAAACAGACAGCTTAATATTTCACTTTTTTTTTTTTTACAATTTGCCTATTAAAGTAAAAAAGTGAGACAATAAGATTCTAAAAATTGAATGTTCCGATTAGTCATCTATAAAAATTCTTTCCAGTTATCAGTCACAAGGGGCAAAAATGACTGATAATAATTGATCATCGGTGGCAATACTATCACATTACTATCGTAGTGATGTCTATATATTTTCAGCTGCCACTATTGGAACTGTTAGATACTATGTATGGATTAAAAACACTCATACAGATGAATTACACAAGTATAAGAATGACTATACGGGTAAGTAAAACATAAAAATGATGCATAATGAAAACAGTTAAGTAACCATAGCTCCAGAGTATAGATAAATGGGGTATCCACATATGTTATGGGTACTCATTAGGAGTGCCTGAACGAGGTGCTTCTGAGGCACTTCTATTGAGTGCCCACAACATGTATCTTCATGGAGAAATAAGAAAAATATCAGTACTTTTCAGATGAAAAATTGCCTTATCTGGAGCTATGCTAAAAACTAATACATAATGAATACATCATAGTTGAAGTATCTTTACTGTTTGTAGTCCTACTTCAATGAAACTTATACTACGCAGTCACAGAATAGTGGCCAAGGGCCCATAACTCTTGGAGTTATATCCCTTGGTAGGTTTTCAAAATTTATTTTGCATTTTGCTTAATAACATTTATGTTTGTGGTCCTTCTTCAGTGAACCTTAAACCACATTTGGTCTTTGAGGTAAGGAAGGTGTAGTGGCAGAATGGTGGCCAAGGGCCCATAACTCTTGAAGTTATGTCCCTTGATTGGGGTGGTTGGGTGAGGCAGATGTATAGTGTATCGTCCGTTACCGGGGCTTCCACTGATAAAAAATTTAAACGTTTTCAAAATTTATTTTGCATTTTGCTTAATAACATTTATGTTTGTGGTCTTTCTTCAATGAACCTTAAACCACATTTGGTCTCTGAGGTAAGGAAGGTGCAGTGGCAGAATGGTGGCCAAGGGCCCATAACTCTTGGAGTTATGTCCCTTGATTGGAGTGGTTGGATGAGGCAGATGTATCGTGTATCTTCCATCACCAGGGCTTCCACTGATATTGGCTTACAGTTGGGCAAGGCCTGCTGTCCTTTCAGCTGGTAAGGGTAGTGGGGGATGTTATTATTTCTTCTGTTTCTTCAGTTTCATTCATTTTCCGTTTTCTTGTCCCTTTCTTTCATCACCTCTACTATCTCTTCTATCACTTTTCTCCTCTTCTCTGGGAAATGACACAAAATGACCCACAAGGGTTGACATGTCGTTAAACCCAAACATATGTCCCTTGATAGGTTTTCAAATTTTGCCATTCTTGAAAATTTTCGCAACAGGTTCTCAGAACTATGAAAGCTAGAAAGCTGAAAATTCGTATAAACATGGACAATGACTGGATGTATCTTGTATACCGGAATAAGGGCCAAGGGTTCATAACTCTTGGAGTTATGTCCCCTGGTAGTTTTTCAAAAAATTAAAATGCATTTTGCTCAATAACTTTATGTTTGTGATCCTACTTTGATGAAACTTTTACCACACTTGGTCTCCAAGATAAGGAATGTGTAATGACAGAATGGTGGCCAAGGGCCCCTAACTCTTGGAGTTATGTCCCTTCATAGGTTTCCAAATTTTGCCATTCTTGAAAATTTTCGTAACAGATTTCTCAGGAACTACGAGGGCAAGTCAATAAGTAACCAGCCTATCCCATTTCCAATTGACCAAGACACCCACGATTTTCATGCCTTGTTTCAATACATGTTTTAGGCCTGAAAGCAAAATTGCACCTTTATCGTGTCATTCACTCATAAGATATTGAATGTCAAACATGGCTAGCGATGCAAAAGCAAGCTTTTCATCAAAAGTTGAGTACCTTGCTGTAATTCAGTACTTGTATTTGAAACGGAAAACAGGTCAGGAAATACATTGCGAGTTGACCAATGTTTATGGGTCTTCTGCACCATCGTATGCAGACGTTAAATTCTGGGTTGGGGAATTCAAACGCGGTAGAATGTCTTTAAAAGACGAAACGAGGTCTGGACGCCCATCAGATGCCACTGATGAAGAAATGTGTAACAAAGTACGAGATCTGGTGCACTCTGATAGGCGAATTAAGGTGGAAGAAATAGCGAATGCATTACACATTTCACATGGTAGCGTTTCAACAATTCTACATGATCGCTTGTTTATGCGCAAGCTAACAGCCCGTTGGATCCCAAAATCCCTTAGCGACGAGCAAATGGCAACCAGAGCATCAGTATGCAGCGTATTGTTGAAACGGTTTAGGTCAAAAGAAGATGATTTCCTTTCACGTCTGGTGACTGTAGATGAGACCTGGGTCCATTATTATGAGCTAGAGAATAAAGCTCAAAGTCACCAGTGGGTAGGGTTGGGGCCTCCGAGACCAAAGAAGTTCAAAACGCAACCCTCTACTGGCAAGGTGGTGGCAACTGTATTTTGGGATGCACAAGGCATTATTATGTTGGACTTTCTAGCAAAGAAAAGTACAATAATAGGTGCGTATTATGCAAATTTGCTCGACCAGTGAGAACTGCGATCTGTAAAAAATGCTGAGGTAAACTCTCCAAAGGGATTCTGCTCCAACAGGACAATGCGAGAGTCCACACTTGCAAAATTGCAATGGATGCTGTTGAGCGGAATGGATACGAGCTAATACCACAACCCGCCTATTCTCCGGACTTAGCTCCTAGTGACTATTTCCTATTCCCAAACTTGAAAAAGGATGTCCGTGGACGTTTTTTGGTCCAACGAAGAAGTTGTGGCGGCAGTTGAGGAGTGGGTCAGAGACAAGGACCCTGACTTCTTCAGTTCTGGGCTGATGGCACTGGAACACCATTGGTCCAAGTGCATCATTCTAGAGGGCAATTACATTTAAAAAGAAATCGATCTCACCCAGAAATAAGTTAGGCTGTTTTTTTATTGACTCGCCCTCATATGAAAGGTAGAAAGCTGAAAGTTTGTATAAACATGGACAATGACTGGATGTATCGTGTGTACCGGAATAGGGGCCAACAGTCTATAATTCTTGGAGTTATGTCCCTTGATAGGTTTTCAAATTTTGCCATTCTTGAAAATTTTCGCAGCAGATTTCTCAGGAATTATGAAAGCCAGAAAGCTGAAAGTTCTTATAAACATGGACAATAACTGGATGTATCATGTATACCAGAATAGGGGCCAAGGGTCCATAACTCTTTATGTCCCTTGGTTGGTTTCAAAAATTAAAATGCATTTTGCTCAATAACTTATGTTTGTGGTCCTACGTTGAGGAAACTTATACTACACTTGGGTGCTTTGAAAAAGTAGTACATGCATGGACAGTGGATTGATGTATCTTATATTCAGGAATCAGGGCCAAGGGCCCATAACTCATGGATTAAAATCCCTTGACAGGTTTTACGATGCCATGTTATCATGTCCTACATTGGTGTTATCTGGTAAGGATGAATTCAAAATATTTCAACACTATATGTATTTGTCTTCTGATACTCAGATAGAGCTGCAGCGGGGCTATAGTCAGATCCTCTGACAGCTCCATTTAACCATTGTCCTGCTGAACCTGGATATGCCCTGCCTAAGCAAACAGTGCTGGGGTGATTGGGTGAGGCAAAGATGCCATGTATCTTGTGTCACCTGGGCATCCAACTGAGATTGGCTTACAGTTGGGCAAGGCCTGCTATCCTTGCAACAGGTAAGGGTAGAGGGGGAATGTTTTTATTTCTTCTGTTTCTTCACTTTCATTCATTTTCCTCATTCTCCCCTGTCCCTCTCTTTCATCTCCTCTACTGTTTCTTCTATCTCTCTTCTCCCTTTCTCTGTGAGACAGCACAAAATGAGCCACAAGGGTTGACGTGTCGTTAAACCCCAACACAATCAGTTAGCAAACTGCAGATCCAGATCAGTTCCAACTGATCTGGATCTGCACTGTTTGTCACTCAGTATTTGAATTTGTATCAACAACCCAGATCAAGTAAACTGATCGGCTGAAAATTAGAAGTGGGCATAGCATTTTAATTTATTTAGCATGACAATGGTTAAAAGCTTGTTTCAGCCATTTGTTAAGGAAAACTCCATTTCCAGTAGAAGGGAAGTCTGGTTATTTTTATGCCTTCCAACTTTAAGAAGTTGGAGGGAAAGTTGGAGGGATATACTGCTTTTGGGTCTTTTGTCTTCTTTTCTTGTGAGCATTGATAACTATTTGAGCTAGGGCCTTGAGACTTGGTGCACTTATTTTGGCTGAGGAGTAGATCACCTGATTAACATTTGAAAAAAAAAAAAGATTTATTCTGTCAGGGTTATGTTCCTTGCTAACTTTGGCATTTTGTATGGACAAGCATACAGTTGGGGGTATAGTATTCTTCAAATGGATTTCTAGTTATTACCATCTTTTATAGAAATTTCTGTATTTATTGCAAATAGTGTAGAACCTGATCATAAGCTGCATTTGGTAGCACGATCTGCATCTGCCCTGTTGGGCTGGCCTCAGTGGCTCAGTTGGATGCACATCTTACTGGTGATCAGGAGGTTGTAGGTTTGACCCCCTCCAGGTCAGCAACATTCTTTCGTGGAGATTGACTATGAGATATTTTCTGTGGTCATTCTCTCCCTTCCACTAATTCAAGAAGGGCAGTTGTCAGTTACTGGCAAAAGAATGTGCACAATACTGGTTAACCCCGCTTAGACTAAGCCTGCCCAGTAAAAGTGTGATTAGGTAAACTGACCACACTCAACATGACCCCTTTGGGTTGACTGAGCTGTAAAACCTCAACACATACAAAGAATCTGCGGTGTTGGCCAATGTCCCTTTTTATGGGGTGCTAGGCCTAAATGGGTTAATATGACACAGCATTTCACATTCTTTTAATGTTTACTATGCTCTAGGCTAATTCAGCAGATGATAAACTGATGAAATTTTTCTTATTTTTCCCAGAAAACAGGATTTGACATTTTGTGCAAATTGTCCTCATTGGAGACAATTTGCATGAAATGTCAACCTGTTCTCTAGGAAAAATAAAAACAATATTTCAGTATGTCTGCTGAATTTTTTCCTGAGCAGGCTAAACACTAATGTTATTTTTCTTTTCTTTTGCAGTAATTAGAGATACAGACATGGATACAAATAAACCCTGGTTCAACTAGTTGGAGACGGTGTCTGACTCAATAATAGATACATGCACTGTGTTTTTGTGAACTACTTTTTGACATTGCTTGGAAAAATGTTGTTTGCTTGGTGTTTTGTTCAGATTGAATATTATACACTGTTAGCAGAATAAGTCAATAACTCTATTAAAATATATAAGAAGTTATTGACTATTGTGCTAAGGTGATGAGTGTTTCGATTGACCATATGAGAACTTACAGTATAACCTCAATGGCTCGAACTCGGATGGCTTGTTTACCGTGGCTGATTTGAACTCTTTTCACAGTCCCTACAAAATCCTTCCAATAGCTGAAGAAAACAAATATTTAGGGATTTTTTTTCTTATTTTATCATGGAATTGTGTGTACTCATTAGAATTGCCTCATCGAGGCAATTCTAATGAGTACACTCAACATACAATCATTGTGTAGAAAATCGAAAAGATTTCCCTAAATTATCGCTGTTTGCTTCCTGAATTGATGCCATGATTAACTCTCAGTGGCTCGAACTACCAATGTCTCGAACGAATTTCCATGGTCCCAAAGATGTTCGAGCCATTGAGATTCTGTTTCTGTGTTTTCTTTTCCGGTAGATACCCTAAAATAAATTTTATGCCCAAAAATTGGTCTCAACTGTGCAGTTTCAGTGCTAAACTGACCTTTTGGAATTTTTACAGTACAATAAAATACTTTTACAACAGTATTGTGTAAATTTCAGACATTTTTAACAACTGAAAGCCTACCTCCAGTCCACCTACCCTATCAGTTTGTGTATAAATTGCAGCCTTTTTTACCAATGGAAAAATGGAAATCTTCCTTTTTTTTTCTTTTTTAAATGTTATGAATAGAATACATGTAATAGAATAAAAATCTTTTTTATGCATAGGTAGTTATGACAAACTGTTTTGCATTAAATCATAAAGACGTTTGCAAATTTACTTCTTCTGTATAAAGCACCATGCAATAAACTGCTTTCTGAAAGATGTTGAAAGCAATGTAGATGTTTTACTGTTTTGTTATTGTTTAGCAACCTGCGAAACAATTTAGCAGAGAACATTTTGAAATATTTTTTAATTTTTTCCCAAAAAATAGGGTTTTACCATTTCATGCCTTAGGTGACTATTTTCTAGGAAAATTAAGAAAAATATGATCAATTTGTTGTCTGCCTAATTCAGTCAAAGAAAGTGCTATTGGTGAGTTTAGGGAAATGGATACATTTTCAGGCAAGGCCACTTAAAATGCCTTGCCTCGCTTAGAACAGATTCTTTCCTTATAGAGCACGGAAAATGTCCTAAAATTTTGAACACCAAATTTCTGGCAAAATGCCATTTGCAAACAGTGCAGACCCAGATCAGACTGCTGTGTATCTTACATCACCCGGGCATCCAACTGATATTGGCTTACAGTTGGACAAGGCCTGCTAAGGGTAGAAGGGGAATGTTTTTATTTCTTCTGTTTCTTCACTTTCATTCCTGTTCCTGTTTCTTCCCTGTCCATCTCTTTAATCTCTTCTTCTATCTCTTTTCTCCCTTTCTCTGGGAGAGGACACAAAATGACCCACAAGGATTGACGTGTCATTAAACCCCAACACTTTAAAAAACTTCCTTCAACTGATCAGGGTCTACTCTGTTTGACACTCCACTAAGCATTTTAAGCAACAACTACATAAAAAAAACAGCCAGCCTCAGTGGCTCAGTTGAATGCGTGTCCCACTGGAGATCAAGAGGTGGTGGGTTCCATCCCCGCCCAGTCCACCAACATTCTTTCATGCTGATTCAAGAAGGGCATTTGTCAGTTTCTGGAGAAAGAATATGCACAAGTACTGGTTAACCGCTTAGAGGACTAAGCCTGCCCAGGAAAAAGAGTGGTTAGGTAAACTGACTGCGTTCGACATGACCCCAGTGGGTTGACTTGGCTGTAAAACCATAACACAAACAAACATAAAAAGCAAAATTTAAGCCAAAGGCGTATGGAAAAAAAAGTGTTCGAAATTTTAGGACATTTACTGTAGACTGCTTTGTTCAAGGGACTTGGTTTGCTGAAAAGCGATCGGGAAGTCATAAAATGTGTTCTTGTACAAAATGATGGAAAATCTATCAGGTGTATCCAGTCCCCTTAACCCTTGTCACGCTGAATAAATTAAGATGCCATGCCCACTTCTAATTTTCAGCCAGTGGGATTACTTGATCCAGGTTGTTGATACAAGTTCACATTCTAGATGACAAACGGTGCAGGTCCAGATCCGTTGGCTTCTTCAAAAGCCAACTTATCTGGATCTACACTATTTGCAAGAGTAGGGTATATCCGGGATCAGCAGGACAAGGGTTAAAAGAGCTGTACCAGGAGGAAACCTTTCTAAAATCACATTCTGAATAATGATAGTCCAGATCAGCATTTGCTGCTGGCAGTTTGGTCTCAATAGCAATTATTTTGACACACATCATAATGGACTGTGATGGATCCCTGTAGTGAACAGAAAGGGCCTGTCCAGACTGCAGATATGCAATCAGGGCCCAGTTGTTCGAAACTAACAATGTCGTTAGTTAACGTATTGTTAAAACTTTGATCATTGAATATGGCATATACGCTAATATTTTGCTGAAAAAATGTGAGTAGCTTTTGCATTTGCAAAAGCTACTCACATTTTTTCAGCAAAAATAACTGTGAATTAGATACTGTACCTACTAGAGCAGTTAACATTTTGACCACTAACAAGATTGTTAAGCTAATGATGCTTTAAACAACACAGCCCTGGTCTTGATCTCTGTTTTCATCACGAAAACATGCCTATATAATTTTGACCCCCTTAAACCCCACTTTTATATAGTAAAACTGGGGTTTACAGGGGTATACATTATTTTTCTTATTTCTGCTCAAAAACATAGATTGTGGGTACTCGTTAGAACCGCCTTGACGAGGCAGTTCTAACGAGTACCCACAATCTATGTTTTGAGCAGAAATGTGAAAAAAATATCAGAATTTTTATCTGAAAACTTTCAGTTTTTGGTGGTGAAAGTTTCAATATATTTGAATAGGCGTGTTTTCGTAATGTTTTCTTACATGTCTGAGGGTACATTTTTCATGTCATGGCTCTTATTTTCTAACTAGTGTATAAAGAATAAATGAAAAACATTCTATGGGAAGGTGTTTTATTTCTGTTCCCTTAGTTTTTTAGGCATAGAATATACAAAATTGCCAAGATGGCTCTGTATCACTTGCCTAATTACCAGACAAGTTTCGAGTCAACTGGCCATTCAGTTCAAGAGAAGAAGTTCAATATAGATTTTCAAAATGGTAGCCATCCCTGTTTTACAAGCAAAACGATTTTAGCTATTTTTTTTATCTACATGTCATCTCGATACTTCTAATGAATTAAGTTTCGTGTCAGTTGGCCTTTCGGTAAGGAAGAAGAAAATCAAAAGAGATTTTCAAAATTGCGGCCATAGTGGTCACACTGGATTTTCGATGGGAATGATTTTATCTAGTTTTGATCTACATGTGGCCCTGATACTTCCCAGCAAGCTACGTGTCAGTTGGCCTTTGAGCTCAAGAGAAAAAAGCTTTAGCTATAGCTACTAGGCCAATATACAGTCGACTCTCGTTATCTCGAACTCCAAGGGACTCTCTGAAATACTTCGAGATATCCGTAGTTCGACATATCAGGTTTGCAGAATTGAGGAAAAAATAATTTGATTAACCACATTTAACAAACTGATAGGTAACTGGACTTTTGAAGTTAGAGATATATTGAAAATATTGTGGAAAAGAGGAGAAATTGCTCCTCAGGAGCAATTTCTCCTCTTTTCTACAATATTTTCCATCTGTTGTTAGGTTTTCATGTATAGGAAGGGACCAGATTTTCACTTCGAGATAAGCGGTTATTCGAGATAAGCGAGGTCGAGATAACGAGAGTCAACTGTATAAGTATGTTTGTCACTTTTTGTTTACTTTTTTTTTTTTTTTTTCATTTACATTCTACTTTTTGATTCAGTGTTTAGCTAGTCTATGGGTGAACTTTTCTTCTGTGATTGTCTCGGAAATATATTGGCCTAGTCAAAAGCGGAATTGCTCCTGTAGCTTTTATTGGGTGGTAATTGGCTGTGGCTAATTTAAAGATGACCAGATTACAAGACTCGGCATCAGTTTATTTATATAACTGTACGTTAATGGTTTAAAAACCATGTACTCCAAGATAACAAGAACCCATTGATAAGCTGGAGATGTGTAACATTTGGTCAGATATTTTAACAGCAGAGTGAAAGCAATGTGTGTATTCATTTTGTGTTCTTGAATCTAGTATGTTTTGGGTTTTTTTTGTGGATGAATATAAGAAAATAGTTGTTTCATCTCTAATCCACAAATGTACTTTTCAACTTTGTGTGGTGCACATACTTGCATCTTGAGAGGAGACATGTGCTAGATCATTTAGGGGTTTGCTTTGATTGCAGAGCAACAGATAGGGTGTGTATTTGATTATAACATGACTTTCTTCACTTTCCCATAAAAAACGTATGTTGTGGGTACCATAAGAATCGCCTCAAGAGGCAGTTTGAATGAATGGACACATTATTTTTTTATCACGATAACATGCCTATGTTATTTTGACACCCTCAAACCCAACTTTTATAAAGTGCACTTGGGTTTTCTGGGGTATACATTATTTCTGCTTCTGCTTTAAAACATAGTAGATTGTGGGTACTTGTTAGAACCGCCTCGATCCCACAATCTATGTTTTGGACAGAAATGAGCAAAATATTACATTTTTTTCATTTAAGCAGGTGTGCTGGTCTTTTTAGACTGGCTCCAGTCTCCAGTGACTAAATACATCATGTATTTTTCTCATAATCCTGTTTGATATTCCACTAAGATAAAACCAAAAAATATCATGACTATAAAGGCTGGTCACCAGCCTTTATAGTCATGATATTACTTTGGTTTTATTTTAGTGGATTATTAAACAGATTATAAGAAAAATTATTTTGTCACTAGAGATTGCAGCCAGTCTATGGTCTTTTGGGCTGTTTTGCCACTGAAAGTGAAAGAATATCAGCTTGTTTAATGAGCATAATTAAGAAATAGGCTTCATTGTTGACTATGTTAAAAAGATTACATATTAGATACATGTGCAATATCTTACATGGATGATATATATCACATCGCCAGACGCTGACCATGCAATTTCAAAACAATTTGATCAGCGTTTACATCCACAGCCAAATTAGAGATTTCAGTCCAGGTCCTCAGTAATCTCTGCTGCATACCACAAATACACTGATCTGATGGTAGCCTGATCCGAGTTTTCGCCAACAACATTTCTATACAGGAATCGCCTGGCCTCAGTGCATATTAAGTCAAATTATTCAAACATCTCGAAGGTAAATTTCTCTAAGCATTATAGCAGTCTCCACAAGGGGAAGACTCTGATCAACATGTGCCATTGCACATTCTAATCAGTCTTCACCAGTTTAAAAAAGAACCAATGGGTCCCCAGCCATCCACAGAACACACAGCAAAGACCCCGATCAGACTGCGTGGATGCACAGGCCGATTTGAGTCTACGGTGGGAGCACATGTATCTAGTACAGAATAAATAGTAAGAATTTAAGGCATTATGAAGCCATTTCATTATGCTGACACTCCTATGCAATCAAAGAAATTGTTACAGGTGTAAAAATGAAAAAGTTGTATAAAGATAAAAATGTGTGATCAGTTTGTTTTTTTCTTTTTTCTGCACAAGAAATGGATTGTGGAACTTGTTAGATCAGCCATTCATTGACATGCCCATGCAACAAATAATTTGTACAGCTGTAAAATGTCTATTTTAGGTAAATTTGTAATCTTTGTAATATAAATTGTGGGTACTCATTAGAACCGCCTCATTGAGGCAGTTCTAACAAGAATCCACCACCTATGTTTTATAGCAGAAATAAGATAATAATGCTTTCTATAAAACCTTAGAAAAACATGCCAATTCAATATAATGAAATTTTTAATGACTGCAAAAATGAAAACTTCAGATATTTTAGTTAATAAAAGTCTTATTTCTGTCCAAAACATAGCTAGTGGGATGGAGGCAGTTCCAATGAGTACTCACAATCTATGCTTTAGAGCAGAAATAAGAAGAAATAATATATTTCCCTGAAAACTTGAATTGTACTATAAAAAAGTAGGGTTTGAGGGTGTCAAAATAACAGGCGTGTTATCATGATGAAAAAAATCAACATATAGCATGTGTATTCATTAGAATGGTCTCACGAAATTGAAGAAGGTTATCTATTATTTCAAATGCACTCCTTATCTGTTGCTCTGCAAACAACGCAAACAAAATTTTATAGGTGTAAAAATGAAAATGTAAAGATGAAAATTTGTGATATTTTATTCTTATTTCTGCGCAAAAAGGGTTGTCAGACTCGTTAGATCAGCCATTCATTGACATGCCTATGCAACAAATAGTTTGTACAACTGTAAAATGTCTATTTTATGTGAAATTTGTAATCTTTGTTTTTTACAGCACAAAAAATATAAATTGTGGGTACTCATTAGAACCGCCTCATTGAGGCAGTTCTAACAAGAATCCACTAACTTGCGATTCCATCAAAGCTGCCAATGGCGATATTACAATGCATATACACTGTTGCTTTTTTTTCTAAATATTGAAAGAGGAATGGTCCCATTTCAAAAACTAAACTCTTGCCACTTCCAGTAGGGGAACAAAAGAGTACATCTTTGCCTTTCATATACTGTTCTGTAATAATGCATAAGCTTAGTATATCCATATTTGCTTCTTCAAGATCCAGATTCATTGTGTAACTGACCTGGTCAAACTGGCACAAAGTGCTGCAAAATCTCTTCAGGAATTCAGGAAGTAATCGTAACATCAACTAGATGGTATCAATTACCTGTTTAAACAGTAGCTCATAAACCTTTAAATACCAATCACTGCTGCACTGTTAGGAGGCTGGCTTTAATTTATGGCCCCCTCAGATATCTGAGGGTCTTCATTTCGCTTTTTACAAGGCTTAGAAACCCAGACCATATTATCTATAGACTATCCACAGAGCTCAATAAGTCAAAAAATATATATGTATATTTCTAAGCCTTGGGCAAGGCTAAAAAAAGCTCAAAACAGATTTTCAACATGACGTCTATGGCAACCATCTTGGATTTCTAATCAGAACAATTTTTAGTGCTATTTTTAGCTATTGTGATCACTCTGTGTCCGTTGTGTGTCTTCAGTCATGAACAATTTCTTTAAAAGACATCTCCTCTTAAACTACTGATCCAATTTCCTCCAAACTTTACAGAATTGTTTCACGTGTGGCCCTTTACCATAATTGCTCAAATGGTTCAGCTACATTTTACAAGATGGCTGCCAGAGCAAAAAATAGAAAAATTCAGTGGCCCAATTTCAAAATAATTTCACAGAAATGTTCCTCTTACAGCCTCCTACCAAAATTGCTAATGGTTCCGCTCTGCTGAACAAAATGGCCGCTAGAGCTAAAAATAGAAATCCTTTCAAAGACATCTCTGCGGCCAGTGGCCCAATTTCAAGATAATTCTTTATGAAACTCTGTACAAAGATAAGGCATGATCAGATGATTTGCAGAGAAAAAGAACCATAACCTTACCTTCAGTTCTGATGTAATTGTATCCCTTCGTTTATTTCAGGCAATATTTCATGTCTGCTCTATTACTTAAAAAAAAGTTTTGAGATTTCCTCATGGAACTTTATACAAATATAAGGCATGTCAGACTATGTGCAGAGAAAAAGAGCTGTTACTCTACTTCAGTTCTGATATAATTATGCCTCTTTGTATATTTCATGTAGTGAGGTTGTGTGCACTCCATATCTCCTTCACGGACTGAAGTATATTTTTATATGCCTGTCAAAAGATGGATTATATTATGTCCCGACATTGTCAATACATCTGTCTGTCTGTCCATTAACTTTTCGTGTCGGCTTCATATCTCCTTAATGTATTGAAGGGTTGTAAAACTTAATTTGGACAAATGCTCACCATGCCAATGTGATATGCAGAATTCACAACTGAACCCTGTCCTATGAAGGTCAAGGTCACAATTCAAGGTCAAAGTTCAAATAGCAATGTTTTATGTCTGCTGTATAACATTAAAACCTTTAAAGTTTAAAGATTTCTTCAAGAAACTTTATATAAACAATATATAAATATATAAATTTATATAAATATAAAGCATCATTAGATGATGTGCAGAGAAAAGGAACAGTTTAAGTTGTCTTTCTTCCAGTCAAGGTCACAATTTAAGGTCAAAGTTCAAATAGCAATGTTTTATGTCTGCTTTATAACATTAAAACCTTTAAAGTTTAAAGATTTCTTCAAGAAACTTTATATAAACAATATATAAATATATAAATTTATATAAATATAAAGCATCATTAGATGATGTGCAGAGAAAAGGAACAGTTTAAGTTGTCTTTCTTCCAGTTTTGATGTAATTATGCCCATTTGCATATTTCATACTGATTTCTTGTTCACTCCCTATCTCCTGCAAAAGGATTACCCTTGACCTTTGTCCGAATTCATGGAAAGAGTGAAGGTACAATTCTTTGCCAAAGCTACTGATATTCTTTCTGGATTGTTTGTGAACATTTACTTACTAACAAGCACAAAGCAAAGTAAGATGACAAGTTGCCAGAGGCAACAGGCCTTATTTTGCTTGGATTCTCAGGGAAGCTATATAGGACCATTATGGTCCTCTGTTTGCTAAAATGATGCAAATATTAATGTTACTGACAAACTTCATTCAATATATTGTATCATCAACTACTTAAGAAAACCGGATGGGGGTATAATGCCCCACTCAGCGGGGCTCTTCGTTTTTGATTTACTGATAGATACCGGCAAGATCTTACCAATGAACTTGCCAAATGTGAGTTTTCATTGACAGAGGCTCAGCCGAGGAAAAAATGTAAAATACAAAAATGACTATAAACCTTGAACCATATGGAATATTCTGATGATTTATCATATATATACTGATTGATACCAACAAGAACTAGCCAATGGACTTGCGAAATGTTCGATTTTATCAACCTGAGGCCAAAAAAATAGATCTCTGATAAAAGTTTACCATTTTTCACAACTTCCAAATGTTCAGTGCTGCTGGCCAGTTACAGCATGACATAGCAATTTTATACTAAACGACATGCCATATAAAGCAGGTTGTGCACCCCCAAACAAAAAAATCGGGGGAATGCATTGTTACGACAAGAAGTGTAATAAAAGTGATAAATGTAATAAAATGTTACATTTTTCACTTTTGTTACATTTCTTGTCGCAATGTCTGTGACGAGAAATATAATAAAATAAGGTGAGAAATGTAATAACTTTTTATATTTGTGTACATCGCATTGGGCTAGTATTTGACTATTTTGATGAATACATAACACAGGAAAAACACATATTTTCTGAAATTGGGTTGTGAGTACGGCCCTTTACATATAAGTTCATGTGTATCAGAAGCTAGTTAAAAGTATTACATTTCTCACTTTTGTTTCGACTTCTCCACGATGTCTGCAAAAATGTGACAAATGTAATAACTTTTTTCAAATAGTTTTAAATCGCTTTTTGCAAGCGTTTGGCTACTTTAATGAACTAATAGCACAGGTAAAGTTATTTTCTTGACACGGTTATCTCATGTGTACCACAGTGATGGTTGATCAGAAAATGGCGAATGAATTTCATTTCTCGGTTCGCGCCTGGCTCGGGTCACGTGAGATGCCAAGTCCAGGTGTTTTTTCTCCTGGTACTCCGGTTTTCGCCCACCTCTGATTTACGATCGGCTCGAAATGAGAAATAATCTTGAAAGGGCCGTAAAACCAAAGCCAACGGAAAGAAACTGCATTTTTCACTTTTGTAACATTTTGCGCCGCTATATCCGCAACAAAGTGTGTAAAGTAACAACCCTTTCAAAATGAGATAAATCGTTTTAATAAGGTTCGGGAGAAATAGCTATCTGTCCCTCCGTCCATCTGTCCGTCCGTTCTAACGTCCGGACACGTAGTAACGTCCGGACATTTAGGTGGCAAAGTGTGGACAGCTTTCCACCTTACTAGTCATTTCTGCGTACAAATGTGATTTATTTCGTAAAATTGACATTTAACTGGCAAATATTTGCTCTTAGGTGGCTATTTTGCCACTTATGTAGTTGTTATTCTGATGACTAGCCACATAAATGTCCGTTCGTAAGAACCGTCCGTCCGTATGTCCATCTATCCATAAACAAGCTAGTGATGGCCATGACTCCAATACCCTTTATAAGAAAATATTACATTTTTCACTTTGTTACTTTTCTCGTCGCAGATGCCTGCAACCAGAAATGTTATGAAATAAGGTGAGAAATGTAATAACTTTTTTTTATTTGTTTACTTCGCATTGGGTTAGTATTTGGCTATTTTGATGAATTCATAACACACGAAAAGACACATATGTTAATAAATTGCGTTTTTAGTAGGGTCGTGTACATTTTATTTCACGTATATCAGAAGCTAGTGAAAATTATTACATTTCTCACTTTTGTTTCGATTTTCTCCACGATGTCTGCAATAATATGAGAAATGTAATAACATTTTCAAATAGTTTTAAATCGCTTATGGCAAGCGTTTGGCCATTCTAATGACCTAATAGCAGAGGTAAAGTTATTTTCTTGATTGGGGGTTTACCGCCTTTCCACGGTTATCTCTTATATACCGCAGTGATGTTGATCAGAAAATGGCGAATGAATTGCATTTTTTTTCTGTTCGCGCCTGGCTCGGGTCACATGTGAGACCCCAAGTTCTGCAACGGAAGGTCAGTTGGATTTTCTCCGGGTACTCCCGTTTTCGCCCACCTCTGATTTACGATCGGCTCGAAATATGTGAAATAATCTTGATAGGGCCTTAAAACATAAGCCAAAGGAAGGAAACTGCAATTTTCCCTTTTGTAGCATTTCCCGCCGCAGTAGCCGCAACAAAGTGTGTAATGAAACCACCCTTTCAAATGGAAATAACTCGTTTTAATAAGATTCGGGAGAAAAAGCTATCAGTCTGGTGTCCGTCCCTCCGTGCGTCTGTCCGTCCGTATCTACCTGTATTAAGCAAGCACCTGTCCTAAGCAAACAATTTTTGGCTTTCCAATGGGTGCTTGCTAAACACAGGTTTGACTGTATTTTCTTGATAGGGGGTTTACCGCCTTTCCACGGTTATATCATATATATTCCGCAGCGCAGTGATAGTTGATCAGAAAATGGGGAATGAATTGCATTTCTCGGTTCGCGCCTGGCTAGGGTCAGATGTGGGACGCCAGGTTCTGCAACGGAAGGTTAGGTGGATTTTCTTCGGGTACTCTGATCTGATCAACCATCACTGCGGTATATATGAGATAACCCTGGGAAGGCGGTAAATCCCCAGTCAAGAAAATTAAATGAATTCATCAAAATAGCCAAATACTAACCCAATGCGAAGTAAACAAATAAAAAAAAAAAGAAAGTTATTACATTTCTCACCTTATTTCATAACATTTCTGGTTGCAGGCATTTGCGATGAGAAGTAACAAAGTGAAAAATGTAATATTTTCTTATAAAGGGTATTGGAGTCATGGCCATCACTAGCTTGTTTATGGATAGATCGACATACGGACGGGTGGACGGACGGGTCTTACGAACGGACATTCATGTGGTTAGTCATCAGCATAACAACTACATAAGTGGCAAAATAGCCAACTAAGAGCAAATGTTTGCCACTTAAATGTCAATTTTACGAAATAAATCACATTTGTACTCAGAAATGACTAGTAAGATGAAAAACTGTCCACACTTTTGACACGTAAATTTCCGGACGTTAGTACGTGTCCGGACGTTAGAACGGACGGACAGACGCACGGAGGGACGGATAGCTATTTCTCACGGACTTTATTCAAACGATTTATCTCTATTTAAAAGGGTTGTTACATTACACACTTTGTCCGGATACTGCGGCGAAAATGTTACAAAAGTGAAAATGCAGTTTCTTTCCTTTGGCTTTGGTTTTACGGCCCTTTCAAGATTATTTCACTAATTTCGAGCTGATCGTAAATCAGAGGTGGGCGAAAACCGGAATACCCGGAGAAAAAACACCTGGACTTGGCGTCTCACATGTGACCCGAGCCAGGCGCGAACCGAGAAATGCAATTCATTTGCCATTTTCTGATCAACCATCCTTGCGGTACACGAGATAACCGTGGAAAGGTGGTAAACTCCCAGTCAAGAAAATAATTTTACCCGTTTTATTAGTTCATTAAAGTAACCAAACGCTTGCAAAAAGCGATTTAAAACTATTTGAAAAAGTTATTATGTTTCACATTTTTGCAGACATTGTGGAGAAAGTCGAAACAAAAGTGAGAAATGTAATACTTTTAACTAGCTTCTGATACACATGAAATTATATGTAAAGGAGCGTTCTAACAACCCAATTTCAGAAAATATGTGTTTTTCCTGTGTTATGTATTCATTAAAATAGTCAACTACTAACCTAATGCGATGTACACAAATATAAAAAGTTATTTCTCACCATATTTTATTACATTTCTCATCGCAGACATTACGACAAGAAATGTAACAAAAGTGAGAAATGTAACATTTTATTACATTTCTCACTTTTATTACATGCATCACTTTAACAAATCAGTAATGCTACATGTGTTTCATTAATGTTTTATTTGTGACAAATTTCACATGCAAATTAGCTAACAAATCAGAAATGCAGCAGTAATGCAACACAGTAACAAATCAGTAATGCAACATGGTAATATGACACAAATACAACACTGTAACAAATCACTAATACAATACAGTAACTATACATTAATGCAACACCTTTAACAAATCACAAATACAACACTGAAGTATGGCATTAATATTACCCTAGTCTAAGTATGTTCCAATCTATAAATAGTTTACAATTGAATATAATGGCTTTCTCACATCTCACAGAAATTTAACTTTAAATGTAATACACTGATGCTAGCTGAGTATGATCGAATTAGAAATATCCATAAATGGGAAATGACAAATGAAAGACATCACACAAATTAAGTCAGTTAAAAATCAATACCACTTCATAATTAATATTTTAATACAATTGATGATAAGGATCTTAATTCAATTCACACAGCATAATGTGTCTTTTAGTCCCAAATAACTCTTGAACAGGGAACATCAGTTGTAAATGAGTGATGTAATTTGGAAAGGAACTGTTTTGGCTCTATTTTTTTTTTTTTTTTTTATTTTTTTTTTTTTTGTTTGTTTGTTTGTTTGTTTGTTTTTTTTAAGATGGGGAGGGAATAGTATACAACTTCATAACATCAATTTTCAAATTAAATCTTGGCATATGTGAAGTCATATGGCCAGGACAAATATGTTAAAATATCATACACATATAACTGTTACTTACTGAATCTTATAAGAAAGAAATTTATCCTTCAAACAAACTAAAATCACAAATTTTAAAGAAATAAACAATGACTCCTTGCAGTTGCTTTCATTTATTTCCCTCCAAATTTGTAAGGTCAGGAAGTGAGTCATTTGTTCACTGAGCATGTGCAGGCTAATACAGTAATGCAACAATAAAATTTGAATTTTCAGGAAGTGGGTCACATGTTATCACTTGTGACCAGTTTGTATCGAAACATTAATGCAACACAGATTAAAGCCATTCTGTTAAAATGACATGTACTGAATTGCAGTAACATGGAATAAATGAATGCCAAAGCATGCTTGTAACAGGTTTGACTTCTGTTCTTGATTTTCTATAATAGGTAAGCTTTAAGTATGAATACTTTTTTAAGCCAGGAAACCTAGAAATGAAAAATAAACTAACCATTTTAAGATCAAAATGAAACTCACTGGATTTAATGTTGTTTTTTTTATGTATTCCATAATTTGTAATGTCCAATCAATTTTAAATATTAAGTTCGCAAATAAAGATTGGTTTTAAAAAGAAACTAAAAAAAAAGTTTCAGTTTAATTTCAAGTAGTCCAACATTAGAAAAATCCTACAAATTTGCTGGTAAGTCAAAAAAAGAGTCTTGCCGCACAGTGAGAAAAGTTAAAGACCAACGAAACATTAATACTACACTGTATAAAACTTCTGAGTTAAATGAGTCTGAAATAATGCATAGATTCAAAAACAAAGTTAATTTCAACATTAATGCATCACTTTCAAAATGCTAAAGTGAAATGATACAGAAATGCTACATTGTGATGTATTTATATTGCATTAGTATCACGTTTAGCCCTAAGACCTCATACACTTTAACAAATCACTATTTTATGTTGTATTTATGGTGCATTTATGGTGCATTCATGATTTACTAAGAATTATTTTTGTTTGGGCCTCTGCTGAAAACTGATTTGAACTTTGACACAAATATTACAAAATTTCTAAGACCTTCGTTTGACCTGCCCCAGCCGCAAGTGAATGTCAGTTGATGGGTATCCATCCAATATGCATTAACTCTTAAAATGCCAAGCAAAATTAGTACCAGACAACATTTTGTTTATGCCCTCACCAAAAAGTGAAGGGAGGGCATATAGTTTTACCCTTCGCCGTATGTCCTTGTGTCTATCTGTCTCACTTTACAGTACTTTTGATGTCTGCAACTCCCACACCTTTCAAGGTAATGGTTTCAAACTTTCACCATAGTAAGAATACAGACTCAGCATAATGGTCACAGAACTCTGCTTGAATTATTATTGGTAGAGTTACATACGCTTGATTTACTTAGAAAATTTGTCATGTACACATAGCATAGGAAGCATGTCTACGCAACTTCTACAGTTTTCAAGATGATTAGAAACTTGCAGCAAGGTTACAATAGTATGGGCAGATGAATAACGGTCACTGATCTGATTTCAATTGCTAGAGATACCCTGAATTTACAGAGAAATTTTGCTTTATTCACATGGCATAGTAGGGTTCCTGTCTTTGCAACTTCTACAGTCTTCAAGATAGATTTGAAACTTGCAGCAAAGTAAGAATATAAGCTTAGTATATGCATGAAGGTCACATAACTCTGGTCAATTTTTTTATTGCTAGAGTAACATACCCAGGATTTACATAGAAATTTTGCCTTATACACATAGTACACATGGCATAGTAGGCTTCATGTCTCCGCAACTTCTACAGTTTTCAACATAATGATTTGAAATTTGTAGCAAATTAAGAATGTACCCAAGGCATGTGCATAAAGGTCACAGAACTGATCAAATTGTCATTGCTAGAGTTAGATACTCTTGACTTACTTAAAATTTTTTACCATATTCACATTGCATACAGGGTTTCAGTTAGTGTTAATAGATCACTCTTCTTTTGCTTTCGTTTGGAATAATAAATCTACAAAGCCAAACTGGCAGTAGTGGGGGCAGCGAACCGCGACATTCTGATGTCATCACAGAGGTCATTGCACCGAAAAATCTGTTAGAACTGACTGACTGTTCAGATTTTTAACGCTATCAGGCAACTGAGTCATTTAGAGGCAGCGCCGGCAAATCCGGATTAGTTTTACTGGACTCCTGGTTTGGCTTAAAACGGTCCTAGTTATAATTTCTAACTAGGTTACCTGGCCCAGACACTGTGCATGTAAATAGTCGTCCAGTTTGTTAGTTACGGAATTTTGAACGTCAGCCTAAATTTAGTCTGGCACCACCCTATGAGTTTTACATTTCTAATCTAACAAAAGTAAAATACTCCTCCTTGACAGACAATTTTTTCTACACGTATCATCTCCCTTACTAGTCAGAAACTCACTGATCAGCCAAATCAGCGAGAAGGACATTCCAAAAGACAGGATTTTTGTAAAATATAATTTGTTTTTATGCTGATTCAGAAATCAGTTAGACGGGAGCCAGTCTAGCCTAAATGGTTCGAGTTTAAAACTAACATCATGGTGTTTTGTCCATATGTTATTCTCTGTCTGTCACCATGCCACGGACCCACACGCTTCGTGCTGAATTAACAACACTAGGCGGAGGTAGGCCTAGAGTCCGCGGAAAAATGAAGAGGGCGGAGGCTGGAGAGCGAGCATTGAGGAGCACTCTGGAACTTAGATCAAACGCGTAGTCTAAATGAGCGCGTAGTCGAAAGCTAAAGGAGCGTTGGGCAGGGGTGAAGGGTATTTTAATTGGATTCTGTTTATTCGCGTAGTCTAAAGGTTTGCGTAGTAAAAATAAAGAGAGAAGAGAACGCGTAGTTGAAATAATAAGTTGTAAAAAAAAACTTAAAAAAAAAAGAAAAAAAAACAAACAAAAAAAAACAACCATCAAAAAACAAAAAAAAAAAAAAAACTACAAAGTTACAAGTGCAATGATTTTTCTCGACCGTCCGAGAGAGGCATCTTTAAGGGACTTCCTCGGCCGAATCATGTAGGAGAAGGTAATTCACCAGTTGTCCCGTCTCTGAAAGATTGGTTGTTGTGGTCCAAAAGACGAAGGCTAAGGGTCTTGGTTTTATAAGTAGTTACATAATTATGTTCGCGCGGAACTCAGACCCAAGCCTCCGTCTTAGAGGAGTCCGCAAGGATTAATAGGCATTTGCGGCCTCCCCCAAGAAAACCGATGAGTTTGATGCGCTTGTGATGTCAAAACTGTTAGAAACAAACATCAAAAGATTTTACATTGCGGTCTTGTCAATTGCGCAATTCTGATTATTGACATACGATATCTCGCATGCGATTGGTTTCGATTCAGTAGGCAGAGACAATTAAGCCATTAAATGATCTGTGATTGACTTGTCCTCTATCCGACCAGGTACAGCTGTTGTGAAATACTGGCGGACTTTATTTGTGCTCCTTACACGAATTACTCGGGACCCGATCGGCTGCGCAGGCAACTCAAAATAATAAAACTGCTAACATTGTGCGTAAAGAATGTCCATCCTTGTAAGTACGTACTATAAATAAAATAGACCCTTATCGGACCGCGCAGATTTGTCTGGATCAACAATTTTCACGTTTGCAATAAGGTACGCTGTTTACTACTCGGAACACTATGGTATTAACCGGTAGATTCGTGAACCTTAAAATAGTTACTTATTTCTCATGCAAGATACGATGACCTAGACCAGCCTGTGCATAAAAATGTTTTCAAGGTTCTGTTAATGCTGTCAAACAAACTGTAGGTCCTGATCGAAATAAGTGGATGCGACAGCCAGCTGCCCTATCATAGTTTTTGGCTACTTTTTTGTAGTGTGTCACGTCTGCACCAAAGTCTAATGGATATTTAAATGCGTAGTACAAGCAAAGAAAAGACAAAAGATGCAACTGATGCAAATATCAAACACGAAAACACGCCTATGTAATTTTGACCCCCTTAAACCCCACTTTTAAATAGTAAAACTGGGGTTTACAGGGGTATACATAATTTTTCTTATTTCTGCTCTAAAACATAGATTGTGGTTATCGTTAGAACCGCATCACTGAGGCGGTTCTAATGAGTACCCACAAGCTATGTTTTGAGCAGAAATATGAAAAATATCAGAGATTTTTATCTGAAAATTTTCAGTTTTTGGAGGTGAAATTTTCTATGTATTTGAATAGGCGTGTTTTCGTAATGTGAAATTTCTAAGAAACAAAATTTCTAAGTCTGTAACAGTTGGTCTGCCGCAGCAAGATGCTGAAAACTGACCTGTATCCAGGTCCTAATACTTACCACATAGCACCTATTTTAATCCTAATCCTGCTGAACCGAACATTACGAAAACATGCCTATTCAAATATATATTGAAAATTTTACCACCAAAAAAATGAAAATTTTCAGAGAAAAAAATCTGATATTTTTCTTATTTCTGCTCAAAACATAGATTGTTGGTACTCGTTAGAACCGCCTCATCGAGGTGGTTCTAACGAGTACCCACAATCTATGCTTTTGAGCAGAAATAAGAAAAATAAAGTATACCCCTGTAAACCCCAGTTTTACTATATAAAAGTGGGGTTTAAGGGGGTCAAAATAATATAGGCATGTTTGCGTGATGATATGCCCTGCATTTGCAAACAGTGTAGATCCAGATCAGTTCAGAAGCCAACTGATCTGGATCTGCACTGTTTACCATTCAGTATGTGAATTTATATCAACAATCTGGATTGAGTAATCTGATTGGCTGGCAATAAGAAGTGGGCATGGCATCTTAATTTATTCAGCATGACTAGGGAAATTAAGAGAATATTTTCAGAAATATAAGCTTAGTGCAGAACTTTGATGGAAATGCTGACCCAATTTTTCTAAGTCGACTTTGGACAGCAGCAGCAGCAAGATGACCTGTTGACCGACGTTAGACTGCAGCAGCAGCAACTGACCTGTATCCATTCAGTAATAATAATAACATACAGTATTTGACCTTATTACTGCACATACCCCTATAAGCGCACAGTCAAGTAATTCTGTAGCCTTCAGATTGCAACAAGGCACCTTTTGTCTACTTCTTTATAAAGGCATATGTTGTCGGTACTCATTTGAATTACTCGTTGATGCAATTCAAATGACTACCCATAAACATATATGCTTTTATAAAAGAAAAGCAGGAATAAAAACAACACAAAAACATCGCATAAGCATCATTTGATGAGTCTCTGATCTTTTTTGGCTCACCTGAGCCGAAGCCTCAAGGTTAGCTATTGTGATCACCCTCCCACCACCCCCACACCCCCACCCTCCGTCGTCGTCCGTCCGTCCACAATGTCTTTAAACAACATCTCCTCCTAAACCACAAAGCCAATTTTAACCAAATTTCAAAGGATTGATCCTTGGGTGATACTTACTAAAAATTGTTCAAAGATTTGGAAGCCATGCAGGATTCTGGGTGTCCTGGCAAATGACACTGGTTGTCATGGCAAATGACAACCAACGGAAAAAATTAAAAATCTTATCAGAAACCACTGGACCAATTTCAATATAATTTGGAAAAAAATGTTCTTTTGGTGATCCTCTACCAAGATTGTTCAAACCATCATGATTCGTAAAAAATGGCTACCAGTGGGGCGGGGCTTATTTTCCCTATAGATGATAGGTCTATATAGAAAATATTAAAACTCTTCTTGTCAGAGACTACGGACTGATTTCAATATAACTTGGCAGCAATGTTCCTTTGGTGATTCCCTGCTAAGATTGTTCAAACCCTCATGATTTGTCAAAAAAAAAAAAAAAAAAAAACATGTTCAAACCCTCATGATTTGTCAAAAAAAAAACATGTCCGCTAGGGGGTGTGGTTTATTTTCCCCACGTATTTTTTATATAGAAAACTTAAAAAAAAATCTTGTCAGAAACCACTGGACTGATTTCAATATAATCTTGCAGAAATATTTCTTCGGTGATTCTCTACCAAGATTGTTCAAGACATCATGATTCGTGAAAAAACATGGCCGCCAGTGGGGTGGGGGGGGGGGGGGGGGGGATGGCGTGGCTTATTTTTCTTATATGCATATATAGAAAACTTTAAAACTCTTCTTGTCAGAAACCAGTGGATCGATTTCAATATAATCCATCAGAAATGTTTCTGTGGTGACCCTTTACCAAGATTGTTCAAGCCATGATGATTTGTAAAAAAAAAAAAAAAAATAAGGGCCGCTATGGGGCGGGGCTTATTAGCCCTAAATATTTATAAAGAAAATTTAAAAAAAAATCTTGTCAGCGTAGCCCCTATGTGACTGTTGCCCGGCTACGTTGTAATCTGACTGATTGATTGATCTTGTCAGAAACCACTGGACCGATTTTAATGTATTTTAGCTCACCTGAGCACAGCTCAGGGTGAGCTATTGTGATCACCCTCTGTCCGTCGTCAACAATTAGTTTGTTAACACTCTAGAGGTCACAGTTTTTACCCAATCTTGATGAAACTTGCTCGGTTGTTTTGCCCCAATAATTTCTAAGTTAAGTTTGAAACTGATTTATTTGGGATAAAAAAACTAGGTCACCAGGTCAAACCAAAGGAAACTATTGTTAACCCTCTAGAGGTCACATTTTTCAAGCAATCATCATGAATCTTACTCAAAATGTTTGTCTTGATGATTTCTAGGATAAATTTGAAATTGGGTCACTTGGGGTCAAAAACTAGGTTACCGGGCAAAATCTAAGGAAAACCATGTTAAGAATCAAGCGGTCACATTTTTGAAGCAATCATCATGAATCTTCCTCAAAATGTTTGTCTTGATGAGTTCTAGGTAAAGTTTGAAACCGGATCACTTGGGGTGAAAAACTAGGTCACCGGGCCAAATTAAAGGAAGACCTTGTTAACTCTCTAGAAGTTACAATTTTTAATCAATCATCATGAATCTTGCTCAAAATGTTTGTCTTGATGATTTCTAGGTCAAGTTCGAAACTGAGTCACGAGGTCAAAAAATTGATCACTGGGCCAAATCAATGGAAAACCATGTTAACACTCTAGCGGTTACATTTTTGAAGCAATCATCATGAATCTTGCTCCAAATGTTTGTCCTGATGAGTTCTAGGTCAAATTTGAAACTGGGCTACTTGGGGTCAAAAACTAGGTCACAGGGCCAAATCAAAGGAAGACATTGTTAACACTCTAGCGGTCACATTTTTTGAAGCAATCATCATGAATCATGCTCAAAAAGTTTGTCTTGATGAGTTCTAGGTCAAGTTCAAAACTGGGTCAATTGGAATCAAAAACTAGGTCACCGGGCCAAATCAAAGGAAGACCTTGTTAACTCTAGATGTCACACTTTTGAATCAATCATCATGAATCTTGCTCAAAATGTTTGTCTTGATGATTTCTAGGTCAAGTTCGAAACTGGGTTGCTTGGGATCAAAAACAATTCACTGGGCCAAATCCACAGAAAACCTTGTTAACACTCTAGCGGTCACATATTTGAAGCAATCATCATAGATCTTGCTCAAAATGTTTGTCTTGATGATTTCTAGGTCAAATTCGAAACGGGGTCACTTGGGGTGTCAAATTCGAAACGGGGTCACTTGGGGTTAAAAACTAAGTTCACCGGGCCAAATCAACAGAAAACCATATTAATGCTCTAAAGGCCACATTTCCGAAGCAGTAATCATGAATTTTGCTCAAAATGTTTGTCTTGATGATTTCTAGGTCAAGTTCGAAACTGGGTCACTTGGGTCAAAAACTAGGTCACCAGGCCAAATCAAAGGAAAACCTTGTTAACACTCCAGCAGTCACAGTCTTTAAATAATTATCATGAATATTGCTCAAAATCTTTGTCTTGATGATTTCTAGATCTAGTTCAAAACTGGGTCACTTGGGAGTCAGAGACTAGGTCACCAGGCCAAATCAAAGGAAAATCTTCTTGACACTCTAGAGGTCACATTTTTGAAGTGATCGTGAATATTGCTCAAAATGTTTGTCTAGATGATTTCTAGGTGAAGTTTGGAACTGGGTCACTTATGACGTATAATTCACGGTCCAGTGACTTTCTTAATTTTTTTTTTTTTTTTTTTTTTTTTTTTTTTTTTTTTTCGTTTAGGTTTGTTTCTCAGTAACTATTGGTCCTACAGAGTAATGTTTGGCACTTGTAAAGTGTTTGTGTTTAGGTCAGTTTCTCAGTAACTATTGCTCCTACAGCCAGTGATACTTAGCACATGCATACATCTTAGCCTGACCTCTTGAGCGCAGTTATCCAAATTTTACTTTGTCCTCTATTTCACAGTCCATTAGACATGCTTTTTTGTCTTACTTGTTAATATAATCATAATGACTTTTGGTCAAAATGTTTGCCTTGATCAGTTCTAGGTCAGGTTCTCTAAGTGCTATGATACTCAGGTGAGCGTTACAGGGCCATCATGACCCTCTTGTTTTCCTTCTTTGATGACTCTCTACTAAGATTAATCAAGCCATAATAATTCGTTAAAACATGGCCGACAGGGGGCAGGGCTTATTCTCCCTATATATCTATATAGAAAACTTAAAAAAAATTTCTTGTCAGAAACCACTGGACTGATTTCAACATAATTAAGCAGAATTGTTCCTTTGCTGACCCTCTACCAAGATTGTTCAAGCCATCATGATGCGCCAAAAAGATGGCCTCCATGGGGCGGGGCTTATTCACCCTGTGTATCTTTATAAAAAAATTGAAGATCAGATTAAAAAAAAAAATGAGGCACTGCTTGACATATGGGGGATTGCTACTCCATTTTATAGGACCATCATGTCACTCTTGAACATAAAATTAATTAATACAAAAAAATCGTAAAGCATTGAATTTGGGTGAAATTTCAGTAGTAAGTATGCAAATCTGTTTGCTCAAGTGAGCGATATAGCACCATCACGGCACTCTTTGTGTGTGTGTGTGTGTGTGTGTGTGTGTGTGTGTGTGTGTGTGTGTGTTTGTGTGTGTGTGTGTGTATGTGTGTGTGTGTCCTTAGTTTAGGTAGGTACATATTTTACCACAAGAATTCCGGTTGTTAAAAAAACTAAGCGCACATGTGTGTTAATTAGGTCGAATACTGTAACAGCTTGAACTGGAAATAATCGTAAATATAAACAAAGAAACGAAGTTAACCCAAACAAAATTTTGACACGAACATTCCACATGAACGAACAGTTAGCGCTCCTTAATTCGAATCACATATTCTGAGTTTGGATTCGGCAGACTTCGGCTCACGACCTATCGCCTTTTCCTTGCACAGAGCGTTTCATCATCACAGAAGCGTCCAGGTGGCAGAATGGTTAGCGCTCCCGACTCCAGATCACAATGTACCGGGTTCGAATCCTGCTGGAGGCCGAGTTCAGCTCATGACTGTGCTGTGCTTCATTACACACAGCCCTTTCATTGCATTACTAAAACATGCTTATTCAAATATACTGAACATTTTACCACCAAAAAATGAAAATTTTCAGATAAAAACTGATATTTTTCATATTTCTGCTCAAAACATAGATTGTCGGTATTCTTTAGAACCGCCTCGGCGAGGCGGTTCTAACGAGTACCCACAATCTATGTTTTGGAGCAGAAATAAGAAAAATAATGTATATCCCTGTAAACTCCAGTTTTACTCTATAAAAGTGGGGTTTAAGGGGGTCAACATTTTATAGGCATGTTTTCGTGATGGTCACCCTTCCATCGTCTAGATATGACAAATAATGTTGAAAGGGATGTAAAAGCACCAAACCGTCATCATCATTTCATTATCATCCCATTCACTCTCTTGATACGACTTAAATTTTGTTGAAAAAGGCGTAAAAGACCAAATTATCATCATTATAAAAAACTTTGACGCAAATGTTAATGAAATTTCTATGCCTGTGACCTTGACCTTTGGTGTGCATCAGAAGCAAGATGTCAATTTACCTTTATTCATCTGGCAGTAATACACAAATGCTAATCACATATACATATCAACAACTTTAAGTGAATTCTCAGAATTATAAGAGGCAAACAAACGAGACAAACTTTGGCACAAAAGTAACTGGCATACGGACAGACAGATGGATATTTGGACAGACAGACAGACAAAGGGACAGATGGATGGTATGACCAAAACTATATACCAACATGAAGTACTTCATATGCTGGTGGTTTAATAAATACAGTCGACTCTCGTTATCTCGAATTCCAAGGGACTCACTGAAACACTTCGAGATATCCGTACCTCGACATATCAGAGTTGAGAGAGTGAGGAAACAATAAATTGAACAACCACATTTAACAAATGAATATGTAATTTGACTCTTGAAGTTAGAAATATATACATAAAATAATATGGAAAAGAGGAGAAATTGCTCCCTTAGGAGCAATTTCTCCTCTTTTCAACATTATTTTGTTACCTGTTGTGATAGTTTCATGTTAAAAAACAGGGACCAAATTTTCACTTCGAGGTAAGCGGTAATTCGAAATAAGCGAGTTCGAGATAACGAGATTCGACTGTACATTATGTCAAACATGTTGCTCAAATCAGCCATATGAGCACGGTTGGACACGTACAGAATTGGATACTGAAACCCATTGGATAACATCCATTAGTTTACCAGTGTCCTAAATCCTGAGACAATATCCTTAGAAGCTTCAGGCGCGGACACGGTGGAATCTGAAGTGCATATCAATCTCTAAATGACGCTGGGAGGGAGCTGGGTTTTGTAGATATCTGTTCAGGTAAAAGACACTTGAAAAGCAAGCGGGTGACGCTTCCTATCCAGTCTCAGAGGACTAATGTGATCAGATATCGGCAATTTTGTTCGATGCTTTAGACCCTTTTTATATACATGTTCTAGAGAATCAACTTACATTGTACTTGCTTTTCTATGCTGCTTCAGCAGGCTTTCATGTAGTCTTACTTTTTTCTACTGTTGCTACTTTTTATGTCTCTTAATATACTGAAAGGAAAAAGAAACGCAGGGTAAATTTTATTCCTAAATTTCATTCAAGTTTGAAAAAGTTTGTTAAATATTTTACTATGATTACAAAACTGTACATGTATGGAACAAAAGTTCCAAATTTCATTGGTTTGTGATCAACAAGTCTCGAATTATTGAAGTTCATTGGTAGCTACCCCACAAATCTTGAAATCAAAATCAAACTGAAAATCATTATCGGGTGTGCCCCCCTCTTGCTGCCGTTGCTGCCCTAATTCTCCTTTGGATAGAGTTAACCAAAGCATTGACAGTTCGCATCGGGATGTTATTCCATTCATCGATCAACGCATTCCTTAGTTGTGCGAGAGTTGCGGGGGGATTTCGGCGCTTCCTAACCCTTCTGTCCAGCTCATCCCACATGTGCTCTATTGGGGTCAAATCTGGACTGTACGGTGGCCATGCTAGTGGTGCGATGTTATTGTTTGCCAGGAAATCCTGACAAACTCGGGCAACATGTGGTCGGGCATTGTCCTGCTGCAGAATCAGATTACGTTGTTGCACAAGCGGGACTGCAACAGGACGCAAGATCTCATCCCTATACCTTACTGCGGTCATATTGCCCGCAACAATAATCAACTTTGATTTTATCCCGTGAGCAATGCCTCCCCAAACCATAACGGAACCACCCCCAAACCGATCCCGTTCGACAACACAGGCGTCGGCAAAGCGTTCTCCGCGACGTCGGTACACACGACGTCGACCATCTGCCCGATAGAGAGTTAACCTAGACTCGGCCGTAAAAAGAACTCGTCTGCACTGCCTCATCGGAAATAGCCTGGGCGCATGCGCCGTCAACCACGCCATACGACGCAACCTACGTGCCTGGGTCAGAGGCAGACCAACGTATGGACGACAAGCTCGAATACCAATCTCACGCAATCGACTTCCAATAGTCTTCGGAGAAATTTGTCGATTATGCGTACCTACTGTATTAAGGGCAGTTTCGGTAGCAGTGAGAATTGTCCTGTCTTGAAGGATTGTCCTGTCTTGACGTCGTGACGTCAGGCATGGACGCCCAGACCGCGGTCGGTCTGCTAAATGCCCTGTCTCCCTTAAACATCTAACAAGACGTTCAGTTGTTGAGACGTTAACCCCAAAATGATTGGCAACTTGCTGTTGCCTCTGACCCTGCATCAGCAACGCAACTGCCCTACCCCTCTGAACATCAGTCAATCGTACCATGATTGAAAAAAAGTTCAAAGTAGCGTAAAAATGAAAAGAAAAATCGGTAAAAGAATCGAAGAGCGTTGTGTATCGTTGAAGTGTACCAAATGGTGTGAGGAAATCTTGTGCTGAAGGTTTAAACATGCTTGTTTTGCACGAAATTTTGGCTTTCCGTATTGTCCGTGCAATGCACTGTGTAGTGCACGGTTGAATGATTTCACACACTGAGTAGATAGCACATCGACCAAAGACTCGTATACCCGCGGTTCACATTCACAGGACAATCTGTAAAAGTGTATTGCTATAGTAAACACTGTAAAAATGGTTAAAATAAGAAGGAAAAAACTCTACCCTGCGTTTCTTTTTCCTTTCAGTATACTATTTTCCTACTTCTTCCCAGAAAACCTCTGCTGTCTTGTCCTATAGTATTAAATTCAGCATTGGTTTCAGGATTAGCTGAGTTTGCAGGAGATCACAGCATTTACTATACTTAAAAAATCCTGTATGATTGTATCAGTCTGACCTCAGTAATTTATGACAGTTGATAGCCGAGTGTCACCAAAATGATAATGTGAAAAAGCATGCTGCTTTTCAGGTTAGTTTCTGCCCATCTAGGTCATTCATAATATTCGAACATACAATGTGGTCTAAAAGCTTGCAAGGAATGCTTGGGATTGCTAGAACAGATGGGCAAACATTGATCCGCGTTCCTTGGTTCTTTTAGAGCTCCTGTAGGGTGTTATCAGGGCCACAGGTTTATTGATACCCGCCTTGGGGTAACATTTCTCTCATATCTGGGGTTAAGGGGAGCCTTCTGAAATATTACTCTTGATGAACCTACTAATGAACTGATTGTTAAAAGATTCCATCACCTGTATGGAGTGATATACTTTGCATTATTGTATCTGATAATATATTTGTTCCATATAAAAAATATGTATTCTATACTAATAAAATATATTTATTCACAATAAAAATATTTATGTGCGATATATATATATATATATATATATATATATATATATATATATATATATATATATATATATATTGCAAATTAAATATGTATTGATATAATATTTTATATGGACAATAAAAAATCACATTATATAAAATATATACTTATTTGCCCAAAAAAAATATATTGACAATATTTACAAAAATATTCATTGTAAGTTAAAAAATATACTGGGTAAAATTAGCATTTTGGGATATGATGTAGCCTTGTAACAGAAGGCTTCATTGGCTCGACAAAATTTCCGGTGGTTTGATGTTTGGTCAACTCGCTGCTTAGATTTTCGCAGCTTAGACTTTCGTCCTTAGATGCCCCAATATTTGCCGGTTTCCTAGAATGTTAGAGACTTTGTTGCAGTTATGTTAACTCTTCTACAAGAACTTTAGCTCTAGATTCCCAGTCTGCACGGAAATACTATGACTACTAGATACGTATGGACTAATGGTCCAAGATCAGCCCCAAGATCTGGACTATATATTCATGTATATAATACTTTTAGGTTTATAAAAAAAAAATCATATGGACCGTTATTCTGCGTGGACAACAAGTCACATCCAAAACAAAGATACTGCGACACACGGGAGAAATACTTAGTTGACGTGTCGGTAGAAGTGCTAGTCCGGGGGTGAGAGGTGACCAAGAATCACGAATTGACTAAGGTGGAAACGACCAAGATCGAATTGGCCATAAACCGCGAACCAAAACAATATGGTAGCGCTCTGTGTAATCAATGGCGGCTGCCATTACTACATGTAGGTTTCACAGAGCCAATGAAATTCGCTGTTACAAAACCGTGTCATATCCCACAATGCTAATTTTACCCAACATATTTTTTTAGCACATTGCAGATAAATATTTTTTATTGTCACATAACAGAATATTGATTCAATAAATATGTATCAATTTTATTAACCTATTTTATATTTTGAATAAATATATTTTAATTGCCAATACATATCTTTTGTTGCTGATGGATATTCTTATTATACAACAAATATTTCTATTTTGAAAAAAAAAATGTATTGCCAATAAATAAATTTAATTGTCAATAAATATATTTTATTGCCAAAGAATATTTATTTTGCAAATAATATTTTTATTGCCAAAAACTAAACTTTATTGCCAGTAAATATATTTTATTGCCAAAAATTATTTATTTTGCATATAAATATATTTTTATTAGGCATATATATCTTGATATAGAATACATGTTTTAATATGGAACAAATACATTACCAGATACAATATTGCAACATATATCACGCCTTACACCTAGGGATCAGAAGGATTTTCCGTCTCACTTCCCCTCACCTATCATACCACTGAAGTAAGCAATATACGACTTGCCTACTTATTCCAAGAGGACAACAACTGTTAACCCTTAGAATGCTGGGTAAAAAAATCAGTCAGACAGCATTTTAAAATATGTTTATTGTGTGTGTGTGTGTGTGTGTGTGTGTGTGTGTGTGTGTGTGTTGTTGTTGTTGTTGTTGTTTTTCCATAAAATAGGCTTTGACATTGCATGCAAATAGTCTCCTAAGAAGACAATTTGCACGAAATCTCAAAACCTATTTTATGGGGAAAATACCATCAGTTTGTCGTCTGCTGAAAAGGCCCAAAGAAGAGAGGTAAAGGTCAAACATATATTTCAGTAATTATTTCGGCAGTGTTAGAAATTATCTCGGTGGACAATATTTATAATGTTCCATCACGAAAATATGCCTATATAATTTTAACCCCCTTAAACCCACTTTTATATGGCAAAACTGGGGTTTACAGGGGTATACCTTATTTTTCTTATTTCTGCTCAAAAACATAGATTGTGGGTACTCGTTAGTAACGAGTACCCACAATCTATGTTTTGAGCAGAAGTATGAAAAATATCAGAGTTTTCTAATTGAAATTTTTCAGTTTTTGAAGGTGAAATTTTCTATATATTTGAATAGGCATGTTTTCATAATAAATATATCAGTCGTGATGTGTCTGGACAATGATAGATATGTCTGTTCACATGGGTTATATGCCAAGCCAATAAAAGCTATTTTCTGAGAAAAAAAGTATTATCAGTTTGTCGTCAGCTGAATCTGCTCAGAGAGTGATAAAGGTTATATACCAAACGCAAACTTGGCAGCAGGAAGACGATGTTCATAGACAGTAAATTTCTTTGGAAAAAAATGTAAGAGAAAAGTCCAGGGAGTGCCACAATCACAAACCGCAACCCCTCTCAGTCCCCAAGAGGAAGAGGAAACCGACAAATCCAAACAAGCACAAACCGAACAAACGTACGAAAAGCACCAAGATTAGCTCTCTCTTCCCCAAGCGTGGTAATTGCAATACTAAAAGGACTGAAAATACATGAACAAAATGACACACGGAAAGACATACAACAAATCACCTCGTAGAATAAACCACAAAGCAACAAAGAGTAAGACTAACACCGGGACCACCGCCTTAGAACGGTCAGTAGAGCAAACCACCGGGGATTTAAAGCACTTTTACAGCTAGCTAACTTCACCCTGGGTCCCGATTCTACTCTTAATACAGAAACACATAAAAATTCGGTTCGCATAAAGGCTCCCAACTCAGTCAATGCATCAAAGCGAAAACATAAAAATCAAATTACGAGTACTCATGGCTAATTCTACTGTATGCCAGAGTAAATGAAAACCAATAGTTGAACCGCGGCGGGCCAAGCCAAAGACATATCGTCAAGACCCAACCCATTGGTTAAAGTTTTACGAAGAGACCGTCATTGAATCTGAGGCCCGAACCGACGTCGTGCAATTAAAGAGTGAAGCATAGCCATCAACAATGATTGTTTTGACAATTAGGCATGCAGTCTGCCGCATAATATCCAGGCTATAGCCAATTCTTTTATAACGGTTAATAAGTTTTCTGAATTGCTCCGAAAAGTTAGATTTATTTACAATTTTTCTAAATCTGTACACTAAGTCACCGTAAAATTCTGGTTCCGATATACCTTTTTGCAGAAGTGTTTTCAGACTGACGCTATATTTTTCTAACAAGGCACTGTGTCTGTGATAAAACCTCAATATGGATTTTAGTAATATATTGACCTTTACCACTCTCTGGGCAAATTCAGCAGACGCTTTTTTTTTCTTTTGACGGGTGGGGGGTGGGGGGAGGGGGTATTTTTTTTATTTCTTCTTCTTCCTCCTCATCTTCTTCTCATTGCATGTATCATTATTTTCCAGAAAATGGGCTTTTACATTTCATGCAAAGTGTCCCTCTAGGAGAAAGGTATTAAGAAAATAAGAAACAACTATTCCAAAATGTCGTCTGCTGAAATTTCACTATTTGGACTGAAGTTTAATAGCCCAGTCAACATTATTAAGGTTATATCGAGCTGGTCAATTCATCTAACCACACGTACTGAGCAGGCTTTGTCCTCTTAACTATTAATCAGAACTTGGGCACATTCTTTCGCCAGATTAAAGAAGTTTTCACTAGTCATAGATAACTACTAGCAATGAGACATATGTGCTGAAGAAACTAAAGTAGGGACTATTGTCGATAATAATCTGTTATTCGGAGGCCACACTCGGGGCCACACTACATCAAAATTCAGTCCAGCCAACAGAAACTTAGGCATCATATTTAGGAAATCTTTTTACACCCTTATTAACTCTTTCACTCCCACGGGCGATAATAATAGGCTTTTGCAAACAGCAAAGATCCAGGTGAGACGGCTCAAAGAGTCGTCCCATATCTGAAATCAGAGATGAAAACTAAAGGGATCAGTTATAATATTTTGCTCTTAAAGAGACAATTTCAAGAACAAGGAACTAGGGCAAATACAAATGTCTGGATTTTGGGCAAGTCTAGGCATATGCGAACAATAAGCTAAACCGGACAAGGGTCTAATGATTCATTTAGCAGACAACGAAGGCCCCTGTTTGACTGGGCGAAAGTGCAGACTGATTTGAACCTTTACTGTCCACACCTACCCAAAATACACCTTTCTCATTGGGTGGTTCAAATAAATCTAACATTAAGAGCATTTAACGAGGTCCGATAATACTAATTAAAAGGTGTGATAATCTAATTAATTACAAGTTCCTAGATCGGACTGTACGGATACACACAGGCCCGGATCCAGGGGTGGGCAAAAGGGGCACATGCACCCCCCCCCCCCCCCCCCACACACACACACACCCCGCGAAGTGACCGCTAGTCATACCTTGCCCCCGGTATTTTTCGAATTACACTCTTATGCATAAGCTATCCAGCTACCTGCGATTTCCAGAAAGAGGGAGTTCATAAATGATAATGAAAGCCATTACTAAATGGCATGCTGTGATTTGTCCATAACTTGTTAATATTGCCCTGCTGATAGGTAGCATATGGTAAGCTACACAGGCTTCTGTCTTATAAATACATTATTTTACGCCTTACATCTTTTTATTTAGATAATGTACATAAAAGATGTAAGGTGTGAAATCATGTATTTATAAGAATTAATAGAACACTTCGAACAGCAAAATAAAACCGTTTCTACTCATACATCTAGATAATGTACATGTATGAGTAGAAACGGTTTTATTTTGCTGTTCGAAGTGTTAATTTGTTTAATTTGTTTTCGAGGAGATTTTAATCCTAACCACTCTCTCTGCTAATTCAGCAGTCGACAAATTGGTGACATTTGTCTTATTTTGCCCTCTAAACAGGATTTGAGTGAATGCTCTTTTTTTTTTTTTTTTTTTTGGACGTTCGGTGGGTTGGTTGTGTGGGGGAGGTGGGGGGAGGGGGGGAGGGGGGGGGCATGGGAATTTGCACCCCCACACTTTTTACCCAATCCAATCCATATATATTTGTATGGGTGTGGTGGCTGAAGGGACAGGCAGGTTATCCAGGACTCTGCATATCTAGCACGGATGATTATCAAACTAGTCAGAATTATTTTTGCAGCTTTGAAATTACCTGTATAAAGCTGAAGGTTTTATTTGTTTGTTTTGGAGTTTTACGGCCCAGTCAACACTATTTAGGTTATTTTTGAGCCGGTCAATTTACATAACCGCATTTCCTGGGTAGGCTTATGTATACATAAGTGATTAACCAGTACAGTGCACATTCATTCGCCAGAAACTGACAAAGGCCCCTCTTGTATCTGCGGGAGGAAGAGAATGGCCCCACAAATGTATGGTGCCCCAGCAGTTTTCGTAAAATTGCCAGAAAAGAAAAAAAAAATCAGCCTGCAAGATTAAGGAAAATGACTTGAAAATCGCATGGAAATGCACTTTCAGGCAATCCAATTTTAAAAATTTTCCGGGGGAGGCCCCCCGGACTCCCCTTATGAGAGGAACCCCCTCTTATACTCTCCCCCTCTCGCGGCTTACGCCGCTCGATACATGCCTTCGGCAGTCAATGCCCCTCCCCCCCCCCCCCCACGTCTTCAGACCTTCTGGGTCCAGCCCTGACACAAGCTGGTCTAGACCGTTGTTCTTCATCTTCACGTTTATTTTTATGCGATTCTTTCTTTGGGCTACGCTGAAAAATGAAAATAGTTTATGTCACCTTTTATGTTTGATTTCCTAGTTGTATTTGGACTCATCTACTCCTGTGAGTGAACTCAGCGGACTTGATTTTTGTTTTACATTTTAGAACAGCAACTACTAAATTCACTCTGTACGCCTGTGCTGTCTGATCAGTCTTATATATAGTTGAGGTTTGTTTTAATGAACCGAGGACACATTTGCTTCAAAATTGCTTGGCACTAGTCCATATGATACCTATTTCTTTATTTTATTTTATTTGAGTTGAGCCATTATGTGCAAACGCGCCTTCACAAATATTCTTGCAGTGAAGGCCAAGATCAGCATGTGCTTTCATAAGTCGTATCAGTAATAGAACCACATTGGTTATATTTCGTCTTTTTGCCATATTTTCGCATCGTTTTGCTATATTCTTGCGTCTTTTTGCTCATTTTGCTAATTTATTGCGTCTGTTGGTGTGCAGTGACCTATAACTATCTTATCATTACGAAAACACGCCTATTCAATATATAGAAAATTTCGCCTCCAAAAACTGAAAATTTTCAGATAAAAAAAAAACAACTGATATTTTTCATATTTCTGCTCAAAACATAGAATGTGGGTACTTGTTAGAACCGCCTCGCCTATTTGGCTGACAGCGAGCTACCGAAGACCTTCAAGACATTGGAACTGAAAATGAATATGCCAGAAGAAACCTTCATCGCAGAGATCATTGATGACATGCTCAGTTATGTTCAGAAATGGTAAGCAGAAATATCTTACATGGAAATCCCTCTGTTTCCACTTTTTTTTTATTTTATCAAATGTACCATGCATCACTTTTTATACCCCGCCACACGATAGTGGCGGGATATTATGATTTCAGGTTGGACGTCCGTGTGTCTGTCTATGCGTCTGTCAGTCATACATCCGTCCGTCCATATTTGGTTTCGGGATGATAACTTGAGTGGATTGTCACCAAACTTGGTATGTGCATTGATATTGTGGAGATCTTGTTTGGGATTGCTAATGGGCTAATTTCATTTAATTCTGACTGAGTTATCTGCCCGAGACATGCCCATATTTTCGTTTCCTGACAATAACTTGTGTAAATGTCAAGGGATTTTAACCAAACTTGGTACATGCATTGATATTAAGGATTTCTGGTTTGGGATTGCTAATGGGCAAATTTCGTCAATGTTTGACAGAGTTATCTGCCCATGACATGATTATGGAGGGATATTATAGTTAAACATTTTTATTCTAAACTTATAAATATGGAACAAACAAGTGAGAGATTTCTTTATTGAACATATATTATACATTGTGCGTATACATTGTTAGCGTGAAAAACCTGAAACTTTGCTGTTTTGTCCCTGTAGATGATTGATACACCAAAGAAGAGATCACCCTGCCATTGAAGTACTCCTCTTAAAGGAAAGAATTGCTTCTACCCTCTGGAGCATTTTTTCCTTTAACATTACACCCCTTATTTGAAAGGTGTCACCCTAAATGAACAATAGACTAATAAGAAAAAATATCCTTTTTAATTGCAGGTTTTCCATCCTCAACGTGGAGCCCCTGATGTGTTTTTCTGCTTTCCAGTACCAGCTGTTAGCCAGTGACAAAACCAGCCTCTCCAGATATGGGAAATTGGATCTGTCCACTCGGCTCCAACATCTAAAAGACATTTTACATGAGGACTAGCATAAGTTAATATAACAGCAGTTTAATTATTACTGTATTGGTAAAATGAACATAATTAAAAATAAAGAGCAAAAATGTCAATGTGCATGTTAATGAACTTGGCTACTACTGGACCAGACCTGGATGAGTTCAATCCAAATAGCTCTATAAGCCATTGGATTAACTCTGATGCGGGGGTTCAACATATTAATGGACCTCTTCAAAGACTTTGTAGATGAATTACCATTGTAAAAAATATATTCACTGAAGTGAGACTGCTAACTTTATGACATTGTTTTGTCAAATGAAAGGGCTGTTTATATGACATGTTTTCATTGCAGAGAGTGGCTTTGTTTTTTCATGTAATAACTAGGTCTTGAAATTAGCACTCGTCGGCTCATATTTACGAGCAGATGTTCGTTAAGGGCAAGTGAAAAAATTTAACGACTTGCCCGACAGGACAAGTATGTTTTTTGGCAGTAAGGGTAATTATTTTGTGAAAAACTTGGATCAGCTAGCATAATTACATTTAGTTTTAAAAATCACTCCAAAATGTCACGAAAACATTTTATGTTATTGTGTCAAAATCCGCTCATAAGTTAAAATATCAATTCCGGAAGGTGTCTGTTAGAGTTTACCATTCCGCAGCAAAACAGTAGGGTAAATACGATATAAGGCAGCAACATAAAAGAGCTAATCTCATCTTCTTTTATGAGAACTGCATTTCATCAAATACGTCAAATATCGTTCGAAGTTACAGCTACAAGACCTAAACAAAATCAAGTAAGATTTCATAAAAGAGGTCAAAAATACCCTACGAAACTACTTAAAGATAAATATTCTTAAAGGAATGACCAACCCTTGAGAACAAAGAAAACGCACACAAAATTGAAAAAAAAAAAAATCTGAAGTGTCAAGTTATCTGGGCCAGACAACCCAACTGACTGCCTACTTCGGAGACAATTTGAATAAAATGTCGTATCTTATTTTCTGTAAAAAGGATACAAATATTTTAGAATGTTACTTGCTTTTATTTATAAATTCAGAGGGTGACTCTCCCATCTCTAATGCTCTGAAGCGTCTGGGTGGCGGAGTGGTTATTGCTCCCGACTTCGGATCAAGAGACCCAGTTTTCGAATCCCACTAGAAGTGGAATTCAGCTCATGACTTGTACGGCGCTTCAATGCACAGAGCAGTTTGATTATCATCCTTCCATGACTTAAATAATGTTGAAAGGGACGTAAAACACCAAACTATAATCTCTTATGCTCGTTTGAAAGTTACGTTCCGTCCCTTTTCAGTAGATGGTTTAATGAACAAAATCACTTCATACCTTATTTCTGAAGTTTCAAACACAAACATAAAAGGAATGCTTTATTTAATCAGAATTCAGGCGAAACCTACATTTCACCGGTGCTCAGAAATTGTAATAGGTTAAATTGGTTAAACAGCGATTGGGATGAATTAAGTGGTCCGTCGCTACTTATAAGACGAGGCCCCATCTCCCAAATCGAGTCAGATTATGACGAAATTTAGGCGTTGCTGCATGACAAATCAGAATGATTATTCCACCAAAACATGATAAAGCCATGTCTATGATAAGTTGAGTTAGTACCTTAATTTCTATTTCTCTCCGTTATTTACTTTTCGCACGCCCTTTTAGATGTAGCCGTTTGGCCATTTTTTGGGAGGAAACTGTTCCTTTGGTTTTCTGCTTGTAGTGTTTTGATTGTGGTGCCGTTACTTTTAGTACGCCATTCTTTACCTTTGGAGTCTTGGAACGAACGGTATTAGGTAATTATATCGATTCTTGATCATTGCCTTCTTTTCTATTTATTTTCAAATGGGTTCGAAAAATATTAAAACCGGGTATTACAGATAAAAGGTGCTCGTCCAGTCAGGGGATGGCCATCTACAAGTCTCCGTCCCTATATAGCGGATGGCCCTTTTAATTCGTTAACAAAAGGTGTTGCAATGTTTCCTTATTTTTCTAGATAAAAAAAGGGTAAGAGAAAAGTCCTGGGAGTGCCACAATCACAAACCGCAGCCCTTCCCAGACCCCAAGAGGAAGAGGAAACCGTCAAATCCAAACCAGCACAAATCGAACAAACGTACGAAACGCACTAAGATTAGCTCTCTCTTCCCCAAGCGAGGTAATCGCAATACTAAAAGGACTGAAAAACACAAGAACAAAATGACACATGAAAAGACATACAACAAATCGCCTCGTAGAATAAAACACAAAGCAAAGTGTTAGACTAACACCGGGACCACCGCCTTAGAACGTTCAGTAGAGTAAACCACCGGGGGGTTTAAAGCACTTTTACAGCTAGCTAACTTCACCCTGGGTCCCGATGCTACTCTTAATACAGAAACACATAAAAATTCGGTTCGCATAAAGGCTCCCAACTCAGTCAATGCATCAAAGCGAAAACACAAAAATCAAATTAATCACTATAATAAACAAAGACGAGTACTCATGGCTAAAAGCCTTTTTAGTTCGTGCTAGTTTTTTTCCTTAGAAAAGGACTGTTTTATTTTATATTGGAGACGGGGGCAGAGGGGTTGTATTATTGTTTTTTTTTTTGTTTTTTTTTTAAGATGTGGCTCCCTCCCTACAGTGACGGATTCTTTTAATTCAGATCAACAAAAAGTTTGTTGCAATGTTTCCACATTTCTCTAGTTATTATTCATGGCAACAGATTCTTTTTGATAAATTTGTCTTGAAAAGCCGATTTTCTAACCTTAAACTTTGTTAGTATTCCACGCTATCGTACTAATTTTTAAGCACGGGAGTACAAAAAATAACACTAGGAATATCACATTTTTGTTCACGTGAATCAATTGGTCCCGTCGCGTATATAGGGAGAGCAAGTGTGGAATACTAACGATGAAAAAAATTCCAGAAAAATCATCATCAAAAAAAGACCAAAATTCACATGATTTTTTACCAAATCCTGTTGACGTGAATAAACTGGCCCCGACCTCTATATAGGAAGAGCAAACAAAATGAAACAGTGTGGATAATTAACGATGGAAAAAAAAAAAAATATATATATATATATATATATATATATATATATATATATATATATATATATATATATATATATATATATATATATATATATATATATATATATATATAAGACCATAAATCATACGTTTTTTTTTTTTGTTTGTTTTTTTTTTCTATCAAGTCCTGTTGATGTGAATAAATTTAGGGAGAGCACTTTTGTTTTGTTTTGTTTTTTAAACAGGGTGATATACTAACGATGAAAAACATCCAGAAAATTCATTTTAAAAATGACAAAAGTCACATTTTTTACCAGCTCCTTCTGGCGTGAATTGATTGGTCCAGTCCAATATATAGGGAGAGATAATAAAAAAAAAACGTACTTATATACTGAAGAGCATAAATAACGCATCACTAAATTTATCAAAACAATCTTCATCTCAATCGAGGTATATATTTCATTGAATATTTTCTGAAACAGTGATTAGCATCCGGACAATGTCTCACAACAAAAAATAATGAAAAAACAAGGAGCCGATTGAGAAGGTAACGTCACATGATGAAACAAGGGTATCGACGTGAAATGTCACACTTTTCAGTAACGACAATGACCACCGTTATTTTGGATGACAGTTTGCAATCGTCGTCTCATTGATCCGACTAGACGTCGTACAGTTGCCATGGGGATGTTACGCCACTCCTCCTGAAGAGCCCTGCCGAGTTCGGCGACGTTATTTGGCTGGTTCAGACGTTTACGTAGTCTCCTACCAAGTTCATCCCACATGTGTTCAATGCAGTTCATGTCTGGTGAAACCGCTGGCCAGTCCATAATATCCACCCCTTGGGCCCTCAGGAAGTCTTGCGTAAGCCTAGCCGAGTGCGCTCTCGCGTTATCTTGCTGGAACGTCAACTGCTGATTCCCAACCTGACGTCGAAGAAGAGGAACAAGGACAGGGGCAAGAATTTCGTCAATGTATCGACGGGCCGTGAGTGTTCCATTCACGATAATCAGATCCGAACGGAAACCGGAACTAATGGCTCCCCACACCATGACGCTGCCACCGCCAAATCGGTCGCGTTCAAGAACACAGCTGTCTGCAAAGCGTTCATGCCTTCGGCAATAAACACGGAGTCTTCCATCAGCAAAGCTGAGTGTAAACCGCGATTCATCGGAAAAGACAACCCTGTTCCAGTTTTGACGTCGAACGCGTAGCATGTCCGTGGCCCATCTAACACGCAGCTGACGATGACGTCGAGTCAGAATCTGTCCTTTTACTGGTCGGCGACATCGAATTCCATAGTCTTTTAGTCTTCTGCTTACTGTGAACCGACTGATATTCCTCCCTCTACGTCCTCGCATACCGGCAGCGGTTGAAACGGCGGTTGTGAAGCGATCACGTAAATGACGTTGCCTAATGAAATTATCCTGACGTCGAGTAGTTACACGCGGAGCCCCGGGTCTAGGACGGTCCTATGTGCTCCCGGTAACTGCAAACTTTCGACTTAAACGAGAAATCGTCGACTGGCTTACGTTGAACTGCCTAGCAAGCCGACCCTGACTGACGTTAGCTTGCAAGAGTCCGATAATCTGTCCCCTGGAATCGGGATTCAGCCTCGGCATGATAAACGGTATTCGTAAGAACAAAAAGTCACACAAAACTTTTAAGCCCCGATATCAGATGTCCACTTCATGTATTGACCATTCAATGAAAATCAATAGTCCGTGCACAAAGTGGTCAAATTGATTTCGTGCACGGGTAGCTCGTGGGACATAACGGGTGACATTATGGGGTGGTTCGGTGCGACTAATGAAAGTCGGTGAAGCAAATCAATATTTCTAACGTTGTTTTTGTATTCATAAATCTTTTCTGGGGAATATTTTTTAAAAAATATGTGATGCGTTTTTAATGCTCTTCAGTATATATAGCCAGTATTTAGAAATACTCTTGGCGTGAATTAATTGTCCTGTCTCCTGTATAGGGAGAGCAATTTTTTATACAGCGCAATTATTGATGAGTTCCTTGATTTTGTCTGTTTTTGAAAGCTATGAAAACGTTTCCTCATTTTTTATCTTGGACACTTCCCAGTGTTTTCTCATCATTAGCATTTCATACAGCAAGACATTGTGGAATACTTACGATGAAAAAAAACTTCAATTTTGGTCATTTTTTGAAAATGTGGGAACGCAAAATGAAGATCTACAAGCTGTCTCATGTAGTCATTTTGCCAACTTTCCACTTGATATATCCAAGACAGATGGGACATACAAAGTTTAACAAAAAATGAGGAAACTGTAATTTTATTAGACATGGATACAAATTATATTGAAATAACCCTTACGACTTTTTTCCATCGTTAGTATTCCATAATATCTTACTGACTTATAATTCCATACTTTCCTACTGATCAGTAGCAAGAAAAAAAAATTGAAACAGTGTGAAAATGGTAGAAAATGGACAAAATCACACTTTTCAGAAACAACCATATAGAAGTGTTTTTGTTTGTTTGTCTTTTCTTTTTTTTTTTTTTTTTTTTTTGTTTTGTTTTGTTTTGTTTTGTTTTTTAATAAAAGAAGAAACAAACAAAAAAAAAAAAAAAAAAAAAAAAAAAAAAAGAACAGTACTTCTGTAAGTTTTTTTTAAAGCAAAACTTATATATATATAACGTAAAAGGGTTTTTATTAATATTATTTAAAAAACAACAACAATAGTTTGTAGGGTCTACTAGTTTTCTTTTACTCAAGCTTTCTGTTTGTAGTCGACCCTCATCTTGTTTCATCATCGTATTTGTTCATCCACTGATGATTTGGGGAACACCTTTGTTTACCGAAGTTATGTGTAGCAGGAACTGTTAATCTCTTCAGCCGTACAGTTACATTTGCAAACAGTATAGATCCTAATAAACGGCTCATGATGAGCCGTCTCATCAGGATCTATGCTGTGCCATTCTGTTTTGATTTTTGATTCACATCCCTGTTTGCAATAATGGACAAATCCAAATTCAATGATGGAAACGTCCATTTCATAAACTCTGGGTGGGAATGGTTAAGGACGAGTAACACAAGGGTTGATCCCGCCAACAGTTTTACCGTTGGCAGGTCCAAGGCGGTATTTCTGTTGCAGTTCCACTTCGTTTTGTTCGTTCTGTGTTCGTTAGAAAATTGTTTTATGCTGTTGCTTCATGTTATTGAAACCTTATTCGGTGCCATCGAAGACTGTTTTCCGTGATTGTGGTCATTTGTTGGTATCTCCATATCTATATTAATGGCATCCACTCAAATCGTCCAAATTTTAACTTCCTCTGTGAAGATGAGTTGAATGAAAAGTTCAATTACATATATACCTACGAGCCAGGTCACAGAATCACCTACAAGGAGATTTCATGTGCTCCCACAGACGACTCGGATCCACCTACACACCCGCGCTGTCTGATAAGAATCTTTGCAGTGCATATTGTTGGTAGCCAAAGATGCAAAGCCTCTTCATGCGACTGCGGACGCACAGGCTGATCTGAGGCTTTGCTGGGCGTACATGTTATCGTGTAGGAAATGCTGTGCCCCAGAGTAATATCATATTTGTCGCCTACTTGTTGCGCGTTTCTTCTAGAAAGAGTCTTTTTTTATGTCTGCATGGACAAAAATGTCAACAAACGGAGGTTCAGTTATCATATTAACCGTTTAATGCATCCTAGCGCATGACAGCGTCTCTTGGTGCGTTATAAACGATTTGAGTGATTTTATTTGTTGCCAGCTTGTTTCTCCTAGATAGACCTTGTATTGGCAAATGTCAAAATAGTGAGCCCTCATCAGGGATCTACGCTTTTTGACATTCAGTCTTTCAACGTTCCATTAAACTTCTTTCCAATCGATACTTTCAGTTTAAAAAAGCAGACGGCAAATGTCGTCTGAAATTTGGCAGCGAAAGAATCGATACACTTGATGGATTGTCCACTAGTTGTTACAAGGGGATAACTCTCTGGTTGCTTAATTGTACACCAAACCACTTCTAAAAAGGAGTTTACTCTAAAAGGAAAGAATTTGCTACCATATAGAACATTTTTTTCCTTTTAAAATAGACCTTTTTTCAGAAGGGAGTCAAAGATATCTGAAATAAGTTGCCTCCCTGAAAGTGTACCCATTCCACTTAATACTTTTAGCAAATCAGTATGTGACAACATCTTTTAAAGTGTAATAAACAACCTGAGTTACGCCAAGCTAGAACGTTTTCTGGAAAAATAAGAACACTGTCATACATACCCTAAGTTTTCATATAGACAGGCTTGAATAACTTGTGTAGAACCTGCATCAGACGCCGTATAACATGGCGTTCGGTTAAGGTCTACATATTATATTGTTTTTGTCTCCCTTCTCGAAAGGTATCTACTCTTAACAGGAAAAAATGCTCCCCTTTTCAGAATGAAGTTTGGTGTGGAGCAAAGCAAACAGGAAGTCACAAAAATTGTCTTCATTGTAAAATATGGCGGAAAATGCACCAGGTTAGATATACCAGAGTTTGATGGAAAAAAAATGTCAGAAATGATTTGGTACAATTTCTAAAAGTTTGCGTTCTTAATTTCATCAAATTTTCCTTCAAACTGCAAGATGGCAGGAAACCTAAACTGCAGGAAACTGACGCCGCAAGCTATCAAGAAGAGTGAAAAGATCATATACCCAGCTAGCATTCTTTATAAATCTACAGCGGGCCGTTATTGGCCCGTTGGCTACCTTGACGGGCCGATAACGGCCCGCTATAGATACTGGGTATTTTTTTTTTTTTTTTTTTTTTTTTTTTTTTTTTTTTTTTTGATGTCACTGAGGGTTAAAAGCATCAGAAGCTGGTTGTAAAAATTATTACTTCACTTCGATTACACAGAATGCTCAGCTTACTTAGAGACTCTTTCTTGAAGGCTTGGATTTTGGCGTTTTTGCATGGTGTAGGAGACCGGAGTACCCGGAAAAAACCAGGGCCCAGTTGTTCAAAGCTAACGACGTCGTTAGTTAACGATTCGTTAAAATTTACATCGAATGATATGCAAATATTGTGATATTTTTTGCTGAAAAAGCAGTGCAAAAGCTTCTCACATTTTTTCAGAAAAAAAAAATCAGAATATTGTGTATTGAACCCGCTAAAGGAGTTAACGAAATGACCCTTAACTAGCTCGTTAAGCTAACGACGCTTTGAATAACTGGGCCCTGATTTTTAATCGGTAGCAATTACCCTGCCCCATGCTAGCGCCGGAAATCGAGCCAGGGCCGCAGCGGTGACAAGCGGGAGGCATATCTTTACGCTACCAAGAGATTTAGGGAACAGATGGCTTGATTTTTGAGCGTTGAGCTCGGTTAATTTTTTTTAAAGTAGGTCTCGTTTGAGGTCATAAAGATGACGCCATTAGCGGATGACAAGTGAATCATATTACATGTATATCATATTACTCAGATCATGGTGCCTGGCATTTTCGGGAACGGTTAAAGGACAATACCATTTCAAAATATGTAAAAAAAAAAAAAAAAAAAAAAAAAAAAACCTAACAAGATGACGTCTTTTGACTAGCAGGAGATAATGTTAAAATACTGAAAACTGATAATTTTGAAATATACTAAATAGAGACATTACAAGCACTGTGCGTGTCATGACAGCTAGTATATGAATCCAGCTTGGGATGTGGAACATCAATATTTTTCATTTTATGAACAGCGGAAACCCGAACTTGTCTTAGCAATAATTCTGTTTTCGTTGTTGGAGGTTCGTGATTGGTGAAAGAATGCATAAGTACTGGTTAACCGCTTAGAGGACTAAACTTGTCAAGGAAAAGTGTCGTTAGGGTAACTGACCGACTCGACATGACTTTAATAATGTTGACTTGGCCGTTAAATTCCAACCCAACCAACCAGTCTATGATTTAAGGGGAGTGGCTACACTTTTAAGGAAAGTAACTGTCAAAACCTGTTTTGTCTCCATTCTAAAAAGGGGTCTACTCTATAAGGAAAGAATCTGCTCACTACAAGGAGCAAATTCTGTCTTTTTTTTTCTTTGCAGGAATGCAAAGAGCAAATCACATCACGAAAATATATAATTTTGACCCCCCTTAAAGCCTACTTTTATATAGTAAAACTGGGGTTTACAGGGTATACATTATTTTTCTTATTTCTGCTCAAAAACATAGATTGTGGTTACTCGTTAGAACCGCCTCGCTGAGGCGGCTCTAACTAGTACAAAACAGATTGTGCGTACTCGTTAGAACCGCCTCGGCGAGGCAGTTCTAACGAGTACCCACAATCTATGTTTTGATCAGAAATATGAAAAATAGAATTTTTATCTGAAAATCTTCATATTTTGCTGGTGAAATTTTCGATATATTTGAATAGGCGTGTTTTCGTCATGTAACAAAAAATGTCTCTCTTGTTCAAAGGAAATGGCGGCAAATCTACGCAGTGTATCTAGTCACAGTGCGTCATTTCTAAGAATTTTATTTTCACGTTGTAGCAGTGGCATTGAATTTACCTCTAGCATTGCTGGTTAATTGCCTTTTTCAGACTTGACGAATCCAACTGTCTCCTGTGAACTTAATTATACCTCAGATAAGAATAAATAAGTCGTCGCAAAAAAGTTTCTTGCAAGCTTAATGTGATTTTGTTTTAATTCTTTCACAGTAATGAATGGAGATTGTATCAAATTTGAAAGCGGCATTTAACAAAAACGGTATTTGAGGAGAACAGATACGTTTTTAAGGGAGGCACCGCACCTGTCAAAATTGTTGTGCCTTCTTTCTTTGTTTTAGAGTAAAACCATTTTCAAAAGGGGGTTGTTTTGCAAGAAAAAAAAAACAAAAAAAAAACATGAAATTTCAGGAAGTAACAAAAGTTGTCTCCATTTTCTTTAACACGTTTGTGAACAGTGAATCAAGCCGAAAATGATTTCCTGAAATTAGAACGTGATGCGAAAAATTTCCTTGTGAAATTTATGTTCTCCGTAATGCAAACAGGTATAGCCGCTTTAAATATAGTTTAATGCGAAATTATATTACATTTTGGCGTTTGTCTATTAGTAGGTCTTCATGCTGATTGATAAATTAATTGTATTTAAAATTTGCCTAGAGGGCGAGGGTGCGTATAAAATTTCGGAATTTACGCCCCTCTCCGCCCGACCAACCCATCCACAAGCACATTGTTACTGACCGTTCCAATGCGGTTCTTCTTTTGCGCTTTTATGTATCTTTATGTATTTTTCAAGTTGGTCTTTCGGTTGTCTACGTGAAGTCTGTTCTCTTCTAGACTGGAATGTGTGGGCTTGTTAAATATGGATTTTCCAGGATAACTGACTGCGTTTCTCTTTAACGGCAAGTCAACCCTTGGTATTTTGTGTCGTCTCCCAGTTACAAAGACAGAACGAGTAGTAGAAGAGAGAAAAGAGAAATAGAGGGGATGTGAGGAAAAGTGAATGACAGCGCAGAAACAAAAGAAATACTACTATATCTCCTACTCCAACCTTTTGCTGGAACAGCTATTTTGATGTGTAACTTCTAGTCCGCGTTTTAATGCTCTGTTCGCATAAAATCGTTTTGGCTTCCATCCAAAGTTTTCCAAACACGGTCTCTTTTAAAGACAATTTCAGTTTCCTAGCACATTATTAGTTTGCAGAGCTGTGAAAATTAGTTCACCGATTTATAACATTTAATATTGTATGGTACTCAGCACAATACACCCACTCTCCTTCTGTAATTGTTGAAACGGCTCTGTTATGAAAACATTTCATGATAAAAGGATTACGCTCATAAATTTTTCACTGTCTTAAACTTCGTGGATTTATTTTTATTCGGAATGAATTGCCTTGCTGTTATGTTGAAAGGAACCCATATGTGATTGGCGTCATTATATGGTTTCGCTTGTTGTCTTAAGGGGACTGGATACACTTGGTACATCTTTTTCACCATTTAATACAAGGGAGACACTTTTGTAACTTCCAGTTTGCTTTCCTGCACACAAAGTTCCTTCTAGAAAGGGTTCTACTCTAAATGGGAAGCATTTTTCTTCCTTTCAGAGTAAACCCCTTTTCAGAAGGTAGGCAAATGTTGCCTCCCTTGAATGCCAGCATACAACGTCTCTGAGATTTTACTATTTGTTGATATTCCAAAAGTGGAAAAGTCATTACGAAAACACGCCTATGCAAATATGTAGAAAATGTCACCTCCAAAAACTGAAAATTTTCATATAAAAACCTCTGATATTTTTCATATTTCGGCTCAAAACATAGATTGTAGGTACTCGTTAGAACCTCCTCGCCGAGGCGGTTCTAACGAGTACCCACAATCTATGTTTTTGAGCAGAAATAAGAAAAATAATGTACAATCCTGTAAACCCCAGTTTTACTATATAAAAGTGGGGTTTAAGGGGGTCAAAATTATATAGGTATGTTTTCGTGATGCAAAATGCGCCAATTCGGGTCATCCTGTCATTTCGAAAACACGCCTATTCAAATATATTGAAAATTTTACAACCAAAAAAAGGAAAATTTTCAGATAAAAATTCTGATATTTTTCATATTTCTGCTCAAAACATAGATTGTGGATACTCGTTAGAACCGTCTCGCCGAGGCGGTTCTAACGAGTACCCATAATCTATGTTTTTGAGCAGAAATAAGAAAAATAATGTATACCCCTGTAAACCCCAGTTTTACTATATAAAAGTGGGGTTGTAGGGGGTCAAAATTATATAGGCGTGTTTTCGTAATGAATGTGTATCCGTACAGTCTCATTATGGCCTCATCAAGGCCTCTACTGTATTGTTGAGATTTTACAGTGTCCAATGGTTCTCTAAGAAAACATCCCGACCAGGTCAATGTGCAGGCTAGGTTGGGCCTTCGAAGCTTGCACGCCAAATTGAAACTTTTCGCATGATACAGCTCATTTCTGCAAAACATACTGCGAATATACGACGACTTATTTATTATTCCATGTAGCTGTGGCATAGTGGTAACCATTACGAAAACACACCTATTCAAATATATAGAAAATTTCACCTCCAAAAACTGAAAATTTTCAGATAAAAAACTCTTATATTTTTCATATTTTTGCTCAAAATATAGATTGTGGGTACTCGTTAGAACCGCCTCGGCGAGGCGGTTCTAATGAGTACCACAATCCATGTTTTGAGCAGAAATAAGAAAAATAATGTATACCCCTCTAAACCCCAGTTTTCTATATAAAAGTGGGGTTAAAGGGGGTAAAAATTATATAGGCGTGTTTTCGTGATGAAACGCAGATTTAAGTTTTCGCTGCGTGTCAGCCCACGGCAATTTGGTGGCTTAGTAAAGGTTGGAGGGTTGAAGTCCAGGAGTTAAAAGCAGGCCTTTTCAGAATCGAGTTAGCAAGATATTCAGCGTATCATAAAAGATAAAAGTGAAAGGAAATCCAATGTTAAGTTGAACACAGTCTGTGAATTATAGTCTGTAAATCACTAACGTTCCTAACGTTCCCTCTTCCATTTCACTTGCGACGTTTATCTTTTTAAAGATATTTCTTGCTTTAAATTTTACAACAAACGTGACAATTTAGAATTTGATATTGTTAATTTTCCTTTTTAACATCACGAAAAAATACCTATATAATTTTTACCCCCTTAAACTCCACTTTTATATACTCGTAGTAAAACTGGGGTGTACAGGGGTATGCATTATTTTTTATTCCTGCTCAAAAACATAGATTGTGGGTACTCGGCGGGACGGTTTTTACTAGTACCCCCAATCTATGTTTTGAGCAGAAATATGAAAAATATTAGAATTTTTATCTGGAAACTTACAGTTTTTGATGGTGAAATTTTCACTATATTTGAATAGGCGTGTTTTCGTAATGAGATGATGATATTTCTCGATCTCTGGAATATACGACTATATACCTCAATCTATATATTTATTTGCAGGGGTATTTTAACAATCGGAATGAAGTTCTGACTTTAAACTCTATATACAATCGGTTTCTGTAACTCCGTAAATCTAATTCAGAAATATTATTTAGCAGTCTAAAGAATGGTATGACATTGATAGCTGTACCCATATATAGATCTAGATTCGTTTACGGTGACATTTGCGCTAGCTAGTATTAGAAACCAGGTATTATTGAACCATTACTATTGGCTCATAATAAGCAGTGCTCAGATTTCAACGCTTAAGCAAAAGAAAAAATGCATTTAACTTGACCGACAAATAGATGAATCTGATTATGAATAACTATTATTTTTATCTCTCTCTCTCTCTCTCTCTCTCTCTCTCTCTCTCTCTCTCTCTCTGTGTGTGTGTGTGTGTGTGTGTGTGTGTGTGTGTGTGTGTGTGTGACCAATCCTGTGATAAATCTTGCAACAACTTGTCTTAGGTCTCGCAGTGGGCATATATCGAAGCTTATAATCATCGTCTTATTTCCCCTTTGGCTTTAAAGCAATGCTGAGTCAACAACCCGTGAATCGTTGTCATTTTTGCAGACAAGAGTTGCCAATGCTAATTCCACTGTGACATTTCTTTATTACGGTTTAAAGTATCGACTGTAGATGACAAGAAAGTTTAATCCGGCCTTAACATTTTCCAAGTACAGCTGCCTGAAGCTAAATAAGACGACTACAATCCAAAAGGAAATACGAAGCTTTTACCATTTCCCCAAATGTTCAATTGATGCTTAACCCAGTTATGTCGAGCGTCCCATAAAAGGGACATTGGCAAACAGTGTAGTCCCAGATCAGAAGCCGCAGAATGCGGTGTCTAATCAAGGTCTACACTTTTTGCATCAGATTTCAGGGATCATTCTATAAACATGGTTATAATAAAATTAGCCAGATACCCTTTCTATTGGAACCATTTTTCTAAAAAGAAGCTGATGTAAGCAACAGCGTTCGCAGATAATTTGAAGGCTACAGACTTCTTTAAAAACACTATTAATTAACACAACAGTTTATTTTGGTGTTTTGATGCGGTTCATTTTTGGGTCGATTGTCTACAATCGAGCCATAGTACACAAACACCAAAATTTCCTTAGATAGTTGTCCATGTGATTAACATTGACCAATGTAATCAAATCGCGTGTTAGACAAAATCCTGGTAACGATTATTTATAGCCGCGCTATTCTTGTCGCATTTTTTATTTTATATTATTTATTTATACATTATTTTTAGAGAATGACACAATGAGCTAATAAACTGTATTACCTTGCGGCCCTCTATAAATAACATTATGTACACACACACACACACACACACACACACACACACACACACACACACACACACATATGTATATATATATATATATATATATATATATATATATATATATATATATATATATATATATATATATATATATATATTATTCATACGCATTATCCCTAACGTCATATAAGAATAGAAACAACGAATCAATACTGAACAAGAGAAAATAAAAATAAAATTAAAAAGTGTATAATAATATATATTGTTGAATGCAAAATTGAAATAGGCTTAGTCAGTATAACTGCATTGAGAGTCATAATCCACCCTGATTAAAAATATATTTTGAGCCAGCGTATGAAACGTTTATTTGTAAGCAGGGCATGACTAATTAAAACATGTTTCGCAAACACGAGTTTTAAAACATAACGTTCAGTAAAACATATAAACTCGCATCTGCACCGAGGAAAAATCATGCAAAGTCAAATGCACAGTGTTGCATGTGTCCAAACAACTGTGACGTCAGAATGCTGTGTAAAGAGGGTTATCTGTAAACCCTGGACTGGGGCATTGGCATACATGTTTGGTTTTATATTGTTTGTAACGATACATTTAGTACACTACAGTGAGCTCGTTGGATGACACTTGAACCATACACTACCCTTAGGTGCAGTGGATATAATCAAAGCACTGACAACACTGCTGGGTGTATTGTCTCTGATTGTAGACTGGGAAAATGGTCCAGAACGGGGACGTAAGACTGTTTTATTATAAGCAAACATGCAGACCCAGACCAGACGCCGCGTTCTGTGGCGTCTGGTCTGGGTCTGCACCGTTTACAAATGTCTCAACAAACTTTAAATGTATCCAAGCATCGTGCATAAGAAGCAATATACACGATAGCAATATTTTAGCTGGATTTCACACAAACAAATAATTCAGTCCTTTAGAAAGTATTTTAATTCAGAGCAATACAAAACAAACATATATAAATTTTATCATTTAATTTTACTGTTAAGTGTATCTATACCGCAGGCTCTGCAATTTTAATTCCCTTTTTAGTATCAGTGAACCCCTTTGGGACTCCCATAAGTGTCATTATCTAATTCTCTATTGCTGGCAGGTACTTTCAAACGTTTCACCCAGCGAGCAAATGCTACGCAGTTTATTTCACAAAATTGTTTTCCAAGCAGACTTTGGAAATTTTCCTCAAGACTGACACAAGATCAATGCAGGTATTTCTTATCTGTAAATATCTTTACAGTTTTAGCCCTTGAGTGAAACATTTAATTGACCCAATGTTATAGAAGACGATAAAAGAAACACTGCTACGGTATGAATACCGTATTAAATCTAAACATCGAACAGACAGACCTGGCCAAACAGTGTAAACCCAAGTCAGACAAGGCGTCGTCTGATCAGGTCGACACTGTTTGTTACTCACCCAGCAGTTTGTTGACATACCAACTGGTAGTCAAATAGACTGTTTAAAAAACTATATATATTGACAAAAAATAAAAGTCAGATTCCACCACAATATAAATATAGATATATTTTAGGCTAACTGGTTTCATGTATTAACAATTTTCAAAGCCATAAATAATCCCTGTACATAACCATAAGTGCTAACGTTGTCAAGGTAATTTTTTAACGTTAACGTAATTAACTAGATTGCTGTTTTGCCATTTCTCCTGTGACCTATATTCTTCACGTAAGCAGTCTTCTTGCCACTGTTTCTTGAGAAGTTCTTTTCTGTGGCCGCTCAGATTCTTGTCTATAATCTCTTCCATCTTGGTATCGCTCTTCTGATATCTTTCCTGATGACTTTCTGTTCTTAACTTCATTAGTTCTAGTTATGTTTGATAGTTGAGTAAGACTTGCTTTTCTCTCAGTTGAGTGCGGTAGTGGTTCTCCGTTGACTGGTTTCATTTTTAACTTTCTTGGAATAATTATAGGTGCACTGTTCTTCCAAGTTTCATAAATTTTTGCCGTATTTTCATTGCGTATCATTTGCCAAAATTCAGCCGCTCTCTTTTAAGTTTTTGGTTTTTAGATTTGAAGCATTGATTCTTTTGTTGTTGTTTTTTTTTTCTATTTCCTGCTCTCTTTAAATTTGGGTAGATTTATGGACGTCTGCTGGTTGTATCACAGGTGCTCTATATTTTGCTTTTAAAATTTCTTTTAATGTTCCAGCCATTTCCTTAAGGATTTTGGCGGACGCATCACTTGTTTCCGACACTACATCTTTAGCAATAGTGTTTTCCTTCGAAATATATTTCTTTAACTTATTGCATGTCACCATATTGTGTTATTTAAAATGTATTTCGTTCCTCACATGCCACTGGTTAGTGACCTTAGAGTTATACGAAATAATTTTATTTTTCTATTCTGTTCAAAGATTTGTTTTCAGAGACGTATCTTTAGCAATAGTGTTTTCCTTCGAAATATATTTCTTTAACTTATTGCATGTCACCATATTGTGTTATTTAAAATGTATTTCGTTCCTCATATGCCACTGGTTAGTGACCTTAGAGTTATACGAAATAATTTTTTTTTCTATTCTGTTCAAAGATTTGTTTTCAGAGGCGTATCTTGGTTGATTTCTAAGGTGGTTCAATCAAATTATCGCATTTACGGTTCGTGTCAGGACCGACAGGCCGTAGACCACAGAAAGCTGCGCCGGAACAGAGTCTTCACCGTTTGCCATTCTTCCAGCAATTTTACACACATTCACAGTAGTAAAATGGACTGTTGAAGAGAAATATCAGGTAGTGTTGAGCCAGTAGTATGTAAACCTGGAACCAGTAATCGACACCTTCGATCCCTGTATGACCTGAGTGACCTGTAACAGTCGACGTGGCCATGTGCTGCACGAGATGTTGACTTTTCCTTTGAGACGCCAGTGGTTTTGGGGCTGACAACTTCGAAGCGTTACGCTCGGTTCTTGTTTGAGCTAAGGTAAGTAGGGTCGATTTCATAACATTAGTAAGGGGTGTGAATATTTACTGTATGTACGGTATCCCAAATTTCTCCATGGTTTACCATGAAAATGAATTTTTGAATCAAAGCCGGTTTCGACTGAATCCCTAAACTACCTCTGAGTCAACCCCTGTTTATTTGGAGCTATGATAATGCCCTAAGGACACGTTGCATGAAACTATTGTTGGTCAGATGAATGTACATGCAATGCATTGTTGTCTTGTGTGAGTAAAATTTAAAATCAACCAATCGGAATGCGGATTTGTGAGTACAATAACTGACTTGATCGCATTTTGTCTGGCTTGCTGTTTTGGAGGAGGAAATCGGAATATTTGGTGAGTTTATTAATTTCAAAAAATATTTTGCGATTTTATTAGAATACGGCCGACTGCACTGGAGGAAGAAAGACAGAAAAATAAGACAGAATCCTCTTTCTTTGTTTCTGTGTTACACAAGGTCTTATTCAACAATTATCAGGTATCTATATACTTTTATAGTCGGTGCAAATTTAAAATTGAAATCGCATTCTCAGACATTCTAAAACTGGACTGCGTATTGGAAAGAAAATAATTCTCCTTAACCGATCATTTACTTGAACCCATTTTAAACTGAACAGACTCTCCCACATTATATATTGAAAAAGCCCATTTCAAGTTTAGGTATGACAGCATATATGAACTAGATATTCCCAGAAATGGCTAATCGATTTGCAAACAGGAGAGATTCTGATCAGATACCGCGTACTGCAGGGTCTAATCTGGGTCTGCACTGATTGGCAAATTCCCTTTCGTGGGTATCCAGACTAAAGCGTGTTAATCCTTAACGCAGTTACAATGTATATATATAACCCCTTACAAGGGACTGCTTTAGAGGCGATTAGGGGGTTCAGTCGAGCTCCCACCTATTTGAGTCGAAATTTCATTTTCATGGATAAATGTACATCTATGTTCAACTCTGAATATGGTAATTACCAAAAATATTCGCACATCTTACTCTGTACCTTTTACTTCTAAAAGCTCAACAAGTCCATTTTACTGGTTGTAAACGTTCTGAAATTGCAAGATATGTGACAGTATAGACATTGATCACCGGCAGCTGATCTGGGTCGACACAATTTTATCAGGGTTTTCTGCTGAATAGTCAGAGTATATATGGTAGTTTGATCAAATCGAACCCCTCTGAAATATTGAACACTATATCAAGTATCCCCATGTCCATCCCTATTTATTTAGCTTCGACTTTGGCACGAATTTCTGTTCAGTGGGGATAAAATTGTTGTTCTGTGTATACTATTGCTTTTTTTTATTAAATTTAAAGACTGTCAATTGTCTAAATTTACCCATTGTCAATTCTCCAAATTTACAGACTGTCAGCTCTAAATACAGACTGCCAACCCTCTAACTTAACAGACTGTCAACTCTCTAGATACAGACTTAAACCGTCGAAATTTATAGATTGCCAAAATTATCTTAATTTACAACATAACAAACTCTCCAAATGTACATAATAGCAACACCCTAATTCCTCTGAAATGACAGATATGCTGTAGATTCATAGATTCTATACACATGTAGATTTACGAGTTAGGGCAGAGAGTCGGTATTTGTCTTCGGACTGGGCCGCTAAGAACTTTTTGTCACCAGGAATTGGATAAGACTTCAGGGGAGGCAACTCTGTCAAAATTATTTCGCCTCCCTTCTGAAATGAGGTCTCATTACGAAAACAAGCCTATTCAAATATACTGAAAATTTTACGACCAAAAAATGAAAATTTTCAGATAAAATAAATCTGATATTTTTCATATTTCTGCTCAAGACATAGATTGTGGGTATTCGTTAGAATCGCCCCGGTGAGGCGGTTCTAATGAGTACCCGCAATCTACGTTTTTGAGCAGAAATATGAAAAATAATTTATAATCCCTGTAAACCCGTTTTACTCTATATATAAGTTGGGTTTAAGGGGGTCAAAATTATATAGGCATGTTTTCGTGATGGCTGCAAAAAGAAAGTAAATTATTTCTTTTAGGGTAGACCTCAATTTCAAAAGGTGCTTCATGTGCGGAAAAAGCAAACACGAAAACACATAAAGATTGTCTCCTCCTTAAAAATAAAAAATAATCTACCACGTTTATCCAGTCCTCTTTTGTATCTGCCTGAAAAATCCCGCCCCTTCCCATCAGATCACGCCCAGATCCAAAAGACTGGTCGACTCGACATGATCTGAACAGTGTTGACTTCCTAATCAATCGCAGCACTTCCACGTTCGCTGTAGCCGGCCTACATAACGCACTCTGTAGTGCGTCTGACTATAGATTCAGCGGTCGCAAGTTCGAATACCAGCCTGGTCACATAGCTTTCAATTGATCATGAAATCATTTCAAAGGTCATTCGCCCCCCCCCCCCACCACACACACACACACACACACACACACACACACATACACACACACACACACACACACTCCCGCCGCTGATTCAAGAAGGGCAGCTGTGAGTTGCTGGTGAAAGAATGTGCACGAATACTGGTTAACCGCTTAGAGGACTACTGGCTCGACATGACCGTAACAGTGTTGACCGTCTAACTCAAACCACGCTCCCAAATAAAAAAAAAAAATCCTATTGATGTATTTTTGTGTGTGCTGTATATGTAAACATTTTGGATATATTAAATAAATAAATCGGATAGTTTCAAGAAATCCCAGAATGTGTACATTTAGAAATAATACCCATCTGCCTTCCAGCTAACATTCTTTATAAATCTATATCGGGCCCATCAGGTACCCTACTGGGTTCCACCTTGTCAGTAGCGGAAATATGTATGACCTAAAACGTGAAAAAACGTACTTTCGGGCATGTGCGTGCAACAGAGACTTAGACTAGCCTGTGCCTCCGCACAGTTAGACCACAGTCTTAGTTGACCGCATGAAGAACTCTGCATCCTTTGCTATATATAGAGAGTCCAGTGAAGATTCTAATCAGACTGCGACCATGCACAAGCTGATCTGAATATTCACCGGGCGCACGTGTCCGATGAAATGTTTTCTGATATTTCGACTCAAATGTTCCTTCGGATGTGTGCGTCCAGCGAAGACTCGCATCTTCCTGTGCATCCGCGCAATCTGATCAATCTTTGCTGTTCGCCTGAATATACCTTTGGCCCATGGCTATCCAATGAGCAGCTAGCAAAGACCCCAATCAGACTTTGCGGGTATGCAATCAATCAATCAATCAGTTAATCAAAAATCAGTTAATAAATTAATCAGTCAATCAATCAATCGATTAATCAATCAATTATTCTTTAATTTTATTTAACATGAAATTTCAGTAGTCTTATTTAACAAATCAAACAATATGACATAGGAAAGAGATAAAGAAGGGAGATAGAGAAAAAGATAGAAAACAAAAACAAAACAAAAAAACAAAACAAAAAAAAAAAAAAAAAATAAACAGAAATAAAAACGTTTACTGAGGGCCTCTAAGAGCAGGAAGACAAACATCTAGTCCTGAAATCGCAGAGGTAACTCGCATTCGAAGGGGAATAATACATTTTTCTTAATGGGATAAATAACATGTTTGTTTCCGCGTAGTCTTTCATTGATGAGGCCAACCTGGAATTAGAAGCGCGCTTCCCATGGATACCTACAAAGTGTCCTCGATCAGGATTTACTGACTTTACTGTGAGAATCAGAAATATTGAATGACTGGTATTTTTATTTTGTTTTGTTTTTTTTGTTTTAGTTACTGGTTTCTTAAGAAGAGTATGCAGTTGTCACAGCTTTTGTAAGTAATTTCTAAAACACGCACGCACTCACACTCATAGCCAGTCCACCTCTCCATCCCCCACCCCCCCTCCCACTCTTCCACACACGCACAACATGATAGGATAAGCCTTCAGCAGACATGTGCTTCCGGTGAGGACTCCTATCAGCCTGCATATTCACCGTCTGATCAGAGTCTGCGCTGGGAACATATGTTCAAAGGAAAGGTTCATTTTCCCATGCTGTTGCTTAGTGTTTTTGTGATAAACCAAATTACTAGTATTTACAGGCCAGAACAAACAGTGTAGATCCAGATGAGATGCCACAAAGTGCGCTGTCTGATCAGGGCCTACAGTTTGCCACTCGTCCAACACATCACAAAAACATGCCTATATAATTTTGACCCCCTTAAACCCCACTTTTATATAGTAAAACTGGGGTTTAGAGGAGTATCCATTATTTTTCTTTTCTGCTCAAAACATTGATTGTGGGTACTCGTTAGAACCGCCTCGTTGAGGTGGTTCTAACGAGTACCCATAATCTATATTTTGAGAAGAAATATGCAAAATATCAGATTTTTTTAACTGAAAATTTTCATTATTTTGGTGGTAAATTTTTTAGTATATTTGAATAGGCGTGTTTTCATAATGAGTTTTTCATCCACTTCTTACTTTAGGTGTTATTTATGGTCGTCGTTGCTATCACATACATCAACAGTGGTTAACATGAATCTGAACGTGAGAAAACATACCTATTCACATGTGCGTTCGACGCTCTCAATTCAGCTTGAGCATACGTGCAGTCTGTCTGATCAGAGTTTTCGTTGTCTCCGTGAAGAATTTTTGCAGTCACAGCTTTCCAAAATACGCCCAGTGAAGAATCTGTTGATTGCAAGCCATCATGAAAACATACCAATATAATTTTAACCTCCATAAACCCCACTTTTGTATAGTAAAACTGGAGTTTACAGGGGTATACATTGTTTTTAGCTCGGCTGTTTTCGAAGAAAACGACGAGGTATTGTCATAGCTCTGGCGTCGCCTGCGTCTGCGTCGTCGTCGTGCAAAAACTTGGACATTTTGTAATATCTCTGTCATTACTGAAGATATTTACTTGAAACTCGGGACTAGTTGTTCATTATGAAAAGGGGAACTCATACCAATAAGGGAGGTAACCCTCAAAATATTTTTGGCACAGATATGACCCTTTTTCGACTTAGAATTTCGTCGTCGTCGTGCAAAAACTTGGACATTTTGTAATATCTCTGTCATTACTTAAGATATTTACTTGAAACTCGGACTAGTTGTTCATTATGAAAAGGGGAACTCATACCAATAAGGGAGGTAACCCTCAAAATATTTTTGGCACAGATATGACCCTTTTTCGACTTAGAATTTCGTCGTCGTCGTGCAAAAACTTGGACATTTTGTAATATCTCTGTCATTACTTAAGATATTTACTTGAAACTCGGACTAGTTGTTCATTATGAAAAGGGGAACTCATACCAATAAGGGAGGTAACCCTCAAAATATTTTTGGCACAGATATGACCCTTTTTCGACTTAGAATTTCGTCGTCGTCGTGCAAAAACTTGGACATTTTGTAATATCTCTGTCATTACTGAAGATATTTACTTGAAACTCGGACTAGTTGCTCATTACGAAAAGAGAAACTCATACCAATAGGGGAGGTAACCCTCAAAATATGTTTGCCACAGTAATGCCCGTTTTTCGACTTGGAATTTTTGTTGAAAAATGTCAAACATGCCTTATATATTTCTAAAAGAAACTGCAGCCGAGCGTTGGCACCCGCATGCGGTGCTCTTGTTCTTATTTCTGCTCAAAAATAAAAAAAAAGATTGTGGGTAGGCATTAGAACCGCCTCGGCGAGGCGGTGGCAATATCCTGGTTTAAGTTTATTTGGACCAAAAGTTTCAGTACATAGATCAGGATTATTTAACGCTGGCCAACATGTACAAATTAGACGGGTACTCTTTTAAGACTCAAATATAGGCGATTCTAATGAGAAGCCATAACATATGTTTCAATGGAGATATAAGAAAACTATGATGAGGCTACCCCTTCTTATCTGCAGTTGTTACGTCAAGCAATATCATTTATTAATATTTCAAAGAAATAAAAACAGAAATCAGACAAATTTCAAATTTCAGATTTGAACAACTGCACATGTCTTTCACACACATGTCTGCAGGCTGATCTCTAGACTGGCTCCAGTCTCCAGTGACTAAATATTTTTCTCATAATCCTGTTTGATAATCCACTAAGATAAAACCAAAAAAATATCATGACTATAAAGGCTGGTCACTAGACCAGCCCAATAGTCTTGATATTACTTTGGTTTTATTTTAATGGATTAAATTATTAAACAGATTATAAGAAAACTTATTTTGTCATCAGAGACTGGAGCCAGTCTGGCTGATCTTAATCATTTCTCATCTATAGCTTGCCTTTGGTGGGGCGCGGGCCCCCGTAGCCTAGTGGATAAGAGAGTTGACTCTTAATCCATTAGGTTTCTCACCGCTGTGGTTCGAGCCTAGCTCGGGTCATATGTGGGAAAGCCAAGTTCTACTTACGGATGGTCAGGTGGTACTCCGGTTTTCGCCCACCAACGATGAACGATCGGCTCGATATAAGTGAAATATTCTAGAAAGGGCCGTAAAACCCAAATCAAAAAAAAAAAAAAAAAAAAAAAAAAAAAAAATGGTGGGGCATCGATGAATCAAGCTTTTCATGGAAATCCAATGGAAACTTTGGTTGCTATGGCAACCGAAATGTCCCATAGATTTGCAACGGGAAAATGCTTGTCATCATAACTCCTTCAGCTTTTATCGGATGTTCCTTAAACTTGCAGATAAGGTAGACATTATGAAATCTCGAAGAGTTCGAAAACTGGACGTATCGGATCATTAATCTTAAGAGTTACGTCCCCATGATTGTTGAAACTTTTTCATCAGCACAACTCGTTCAGGTTTGATCTTTCTGAAACCTGCAAAAAGGTGGACATTGATGAAATCTCATATGAGTATGAAAACTGGCCAGACCGGAACATTATTAGTTACGTCCTCTTGATTGCTGAAAAAAGCCTTCAAGAAACATCTTATTTCCTGCGCAAGATCAATTTTAACATTGCTACCAACTGGAAGCAGACAACATCGAAAGAAAATATATTTTGCTCAAGCCGGGGTTTTATAATAGCGACTCAATCTTTTGAATGGTAATATCTCCGATGCTTAGACAAGCACATTACTAATTCCATTCAGAAAGCAGGCGGTTGTCAGTTGAAGTGCAATAAATATGAGGAAAAAATATGTGCAAATGAAGGGTAATAATAAGTTACGGCCAATATACATCTTTTATTATGCTTTTGATTGATTTCTGCATTTGTTTTTCAAGTTAAACGAAACTAGTTCTATTGTGAACCTAATACATTGTACAGCGCTATGAACAATTTCAGCAGACGAGAGATTGATCATAGTTTTCTTAATTATCCCAGAACATAGGATTTGACATTTCCTAGAAATCGTCTCCAAAATAGACAATTTGCCTGAAATGTCTAATCATGTTTTCGGGGAAAAACAAGAAAAAATATTTAAAAATTCCGTCTGCTGAAAATTTTACCGAGCATGCTAAGCGTTAACGCCCTTAGAATCGAAAGGAATATTTACATAATTCTTTCACATGGTTTATACGCTTTGAATAAATGTATGTTCTTATTTATTGCGAGCGAAGCGGGGCTCCATTGAACCCTGCGGTCTGATCTAAGGTCGGCGCAGATCGAATATGTATTTTGGCGATTCATTACGAAAACATGCCTATTCAAATATTTTGTAATTTCATCACCAAAAACTAAGTTTCAGATAAAAATTCTGATTTTTTTTTTTTTATATTTCTGCTCAAAACATAGATTGTGGGTACTCGTTACAACCGCCTCGACGAGGCGGTTCTAACGAGTACCACAATCTATGTTTTTGAGCAGAAATAAGTAAAATAATGTTTAACCCTGTAAACCCCAGTTTTACTGTATAAAAGTGGGGTTTAAGGGGGTCAGAATTATATAGGCATGTTTTCGTGATGGCTGCATCGGCCGGGACATGGCGTTGGGTCGACGATGTTGATTCGGCGTTGTTTCTTCAGGTATATACACAACCGGGCACATACTTTTTTTTATTTTTTGAGTGTGTTACATTTATTAGGGCCGCGCCATGCGAAAACGTGTCTGCGGGCAACGAAAGCCAAGATCAGCCTGCGCATCCGCATAGTCTGATCTGGACCTTCACTGTCTGTCCACTGACAGAATCATTGGAATTCACAGGAGAATAAGCAATTTGACAGATTCGATCTGAATTAACATGATGAAACTTGGGATATAAACATACTTTGCTTTATGAGCATTTTTCATTTTTTACTAGTAATAAAACAAAATATGAATAAATGGTGTCGCTGCTTTCATAAAACAACAAAAAAGAGGATTTCTTACTTGTACATTTGTAGATGTAACACAGGAAAAAAGAGTCCAAATCATATCAGGTCGATTGCTATACTTTTGCACTGTTTATACTCGCGAGCTCCATTAAATATGTATGCTACATTTGTACTAGATCTTAACTGGGAATTCATGTTACAAGTAAAAAACCTTGATTTGCCGTCCTCCCACTATTATCAAGACAGATCCGATACCATCGACTTGCTGGAGGGGTGGTCGGGTGGTGCGAAGGTGTCGTGTATCTTAAGTCACCGGGGCGTCCAAATGATATTGGCCCACAGTTGGGCAAGCCTTGCTATCCTTGGAGCAGGTAAGGGTATAGGGGGAATGTTTTATTATTATTATTATTATTTCTTCTGTTTCTTCACTTTCATTCCTGTTCCTCTTTCTTCCCTGCCCCTCTCTTTAATCTCTTCTACTATCTCTTCTATCTTTTTTCTCCCTTTCTCTGGGAGACGACACAAAATGACCCACAAGGGTTGACGTGTCGTTAAACCCCAATACAATCAATTGACTTGCTGGAGAGGCAAGATGAAGTTATGTTATTTCTAGTCCTCCTTCTTCGAGAACACATCTTTAATAAGTATGATTGTAAATAACAATTATTTTTAACGTTTTTTTTTTTTTTTTTTTTTTTTTTTTTTTGAGGCTGTATGTAGCAATCCCTCAACTGGCAGGTATCAAAAAATTGAAACTTTGAAATTTCACCACTTCTCCTTTTGGATCCAGCAAGCACAAGCAGAAACATTAGTTTCTTTGAAATAATCAGAAAATTACACAAACATTTTCCCTACACGTTTTTGCACTAATCAGCACTCCTGTCACAAATGGTTCACTGTGCCCTTTACTGACACTGTTAACAACAGCTACGCCGTCGACTGTTTTTTTTTTTTTTTTTTTTGTTTTTTTTTTAGATAGGACTATTTTTCACGTTACCAAGCCAATATGTTGTCAATAGTAGTCTGGTTCTACCTATTATATTGGAATACACAGGTGTTAATGCTCGAGCCACTACAAGTAAGATAATTCTGTCGCTGATAGTAAGTCTTAAGTTCTTTTGATTTTTCAATAGATTGTTGGATATGTATTAGCCATATTTTTTTTTTCAATTCCTTATATCATCTTTCCATGTACTTGTACAGGGCATGTATATCGCATTTCATGTGAAAATGCATCTGCAGAACATACGCAGACAGAATTATTGCGATGAGTGACAAAATGATGAAAAAAAAAAAAAAAAAAAAAAAGAGATAAAACAGCAGGAAGAGATAAGTAAATACATAAAGAATCTACAACACCCGGTAGTATTAGGCGTTCACCTATCCAAGTACTAACCGGGTTGCTGTTGCTTAACTTCATTGAAATAACGAGAACTCTGTGTCCACCCTATACGGAAAGACACGAAGAAGTGTAGAAAGTAAGCATTTTATAATCTAGATTAAGTGTATTGACGAGCTAGCCTGCGAATTTGCGCATTATGACACCCTTGAATTATTGTTTTGAACAAAACAGAATCACACCCCGACATTAATTGAACATTTGATTTATTTAACATACTAAGGAGTGAAACAGAATGCAGGTTTGAGCTAGGTCTTTGTTAGACTCGTATGTTTCGTCATGTACGAAACGTAAATTCGTATATACTATTTTTTCGCCACAGAACGCGGCATCTGATCAGGGTGTACACTGTTTGCATTTAGGAAAGGCATTTCTATAAAACATGGAACTCATAAAAACTAATCAGACAGACCTTCTATTGGAAATAGACCAATCCAAAGGGTAGATGTGGGACTGGGAGTGCCGACTAGGCATAAATGGGTTAAGTGCTCATATTATATTTCTCATTTTATGTTTAATGAGAATTCATACAGAATTAACGAAATTCCTCAGAAAAAAAGGCCCGTACGATTGGGAGATCAGCAGCCTTTTGTCACGTGATATCCTGTGTGAATCACACTTAGTGTCTGCTTTTCTATCTTGGCGCTTCGCATTGGATGGAAAAGATAGAAATACTCTCAGTATGATGCGACTCGTGTTAGTGTCACGTCAGACTAGCTCCAGTCTACAGTGAATATCTTTTTCATTATAATCCTGTCTGATAATTCACTGAAATACATGACTGTAGAGGTTGGTCACTAGAGACTGGTTATTTACAGAGAGTAATCAAGGAGTTAACTGACTGCTTTCTCCTGTTGAAAGAGCTTCACTTACACTTTATCAGATATTGCTTAACTTCAGCACATTTATGCCGAGTGTATTCTTTTACCATACCTCTTTCGTACCGATCCATTTCCAGTAAAAGGGGTGTCTGTTTACATTTAATTATTTCTTTGTTGCACAGAAATTCGTGTACTTAATGAAAACTGTGTTGATCCTGATCAGACGCCGCGTTTTCCGGCGTCTGATCTGGGTCTACACTGTTTGCAAATGTCCCATTTATAGAACGATAGGCACAAATGGGTTAAAGTACCAAATACATTTTGTAGCAGATCATTTTTCATAGCAACTACATCATGACATTTCATACAAATCATCTGCTTCACATGAAATGTAGACTTATTTTATCTTAATAATAATAGTATTAATAATAATAATAATAATAATTATTATTATTATTATTATTATTATTATCAGAAAATACTTCACAGTGTCTTCTGCTGCAGTTAAGGGCTATGTCTTAAGTATACTGGTCATAATTTATAGACAGGTATCAATAAAGTGATTTTATACCTGTATTTTTCTCTTATGAGGATTTTTAAGAAATTTTATAATGGGATACATATCATCATTTGGACTCTACAATTATTAAACATGAAGAAATGAAAAAGAATCCACATATTTAACAGTACAGGATGTGATGATCTGCCCTACTACAGGAAGTGGAATGTCATGCAGTCTGTTCAGGGCTATCATGCCACCTTAAATCTAATAAATGGATACTGTAGAATACCGTATATACCCTAAGTATTGGACAGAAAGGCCTGGGTTATCAGTATAGACCCAGATCAGACGTCACCATACATCTAATAAATGGATACTATAGAATACCTGTTATACTCAAAACATTGGACAGACAGTCCTGAGGTAACAGTGTGGACTCAAATCAGATGCCATATTGCATCTAATAAATGAATACTGTAGAATACTGTATATACCCTTAGTATTGGATAGACAGTCCTGGGCTAACGCTTTAGACCCAGATCAGACGCCACCTTACATCTAATAAATGGATACTTTAGAATGCCATATTTATCCTAAGTATTGAACAGACAGTCCTGAGCTAACACTGTAGACCCAGATCAGACGCCACCTTACGTTTAATAAATGGCACTTTGGAATACCGAATATACCCTAAGTATTAGACAGAAAGGCATGGGCTATCAGCTAACAGTGTAGACCCACTCAGACGACACCATAATCTAATGAGTGGATACTGTAGAATATATGTTATATGCAAAGCATTGGACAGATAGTCCTGAGCTAACAGTGTAGACCCAAATCAGATGCTATGTTACATCTAATAAATGAACACTGCAGAATAACTTAAATACCCTGAGTATTTGACAGACAGTCCTGAGCTAGCACTGTAGACCCAGATCAGACGCCAACTTACATCTAATAAATGGCTACTTCAAAACAGACAGTCCTGAGATAACAGTGTAGACCCAGATCTGATGCCATGTTACATCTAATAAATGGATACTACAGAATACCTTAAATATCCTAGGTATTTGCAACAGTTCTGAGCTAGCACTGTAGATCCAGATCAGACACCACCTTACATCCAATAAATGGCTACTTCAAAACAGACAGTCCTGAGATAACAGTGTAGACCCAGATCTGATGCCATGTTACATCTAATAAATGGATACTACAGAATACCTTAAATATCCTAGGTATTTGCAGCAGTCCTGAGCTAGCACTGTAGACCCAGATCAGATGCCAACTTACATCTTATAAATGGCTACTTCAAAACAGACGGTCCTGAGATAACAGTGTAGACCCAGATCTGATGCCATGCTACATCTAATAAATGGATACTACAGAATACCTTAAATATCCTAGGTATTTGCAACAGTCCTAAGCTAGCACTGTAGACCCAGATCAGACACCACCTTATATCAAATAAAGTCTAAGAAGGACAGTACTGAGCTAATAGTGTAGACCCAGAGCATATGTCATGTTATATCTAATAAATGGACACTACAAAATACATTAAATGTCCTAAGTATTTGACAGACAGCCCTGAGCTAGCACTGTAGACCCAGATCAGATGTCACCTAACATTTAATAAATGTCTAAGACAGGCAGTCCTGAACTAACAGTGTAGACCCAGATCAGATGCCATGTTATATCTAATAAATGGACACTACAGAATACCTTAAATACCCCATACAGCTAATACATGGATACTACAAAATACTTTAAATATCCTAAGTATTTGACAGACAGTCCTGAGCTAGCACTTTAGACCCAGATCAGACGCCACCTTACATCTAATAAATGTCTAAGAAGGACAGTCCTGAGCTAACAGTGTAGACCCAAAGCATATGCCATGTTATATCTAATAAATGGACACTACAAAATACATTAAATGTCCTAAGTATTTGACAGACAGCCCTGAGCTACTACTGTAGACCCAGATCAGATGTCATCTAACATTTAATAAATGTCTAAGACAGACAGTCCTGAACTAACAGTGTAGACCCAGATCAGATGCCATGTTATATCTAATAAATGGACACTACAGAATACCTTAAATACCCTATACAGCTAATACATGGATACTACAAAATACTTTAAATATCCTAAGTATTTGACAGACAGTCCTGAGCTAGCACTTTAGACCCAGATCAGACACCACCTTACATCTAATAAATGGAAACTGTAGAATACCATATATATCCTGAGCTTAGGTCTGTTAGGTACAACAAGAAAATGTGACAACTCCAAGATCATACTTTCGCATTATGTACATAATGTAAACATTTTTTATTTATATTCAGCTATGAATTTTCATTTAATTCTAAACAAACTTTTTTTTTTTTTTCAGTTTAGGTATAAGATGAAGTTCTATGAAAATTAGGAAGAGTCATCAGATTCCGGATTCTAGTGAAGTTAAGTATTGTATTTTTGTATTTTGTATTGTTCTGTTGGTTTGATTTGGATTGGTCTCATCAGGTTTCTCTTTGGTTCAGTTTCTTTCGGGTTTGTTTGTTTTTTTCTCTATTTGGATTGTAGTGTTTATTGTATTGTATGTTGTAGTGTAATGTGTTTATATTGTATCATATAGTTGGTTACGTTTCATTTGGTTTGGGGTCAGTGGTTTCTTTCGGTTTCATTTGTTTTTTTTTCTCTATTTGGATTATAGTGTTTGTTATATTGTATTGTATATTGTAGTGTAGTGTAATGTATTGTATTGTATTGTATTATGCTTGTTTCCGTTGATTTTGTTCTGATTTGTTTGATTTGGTTGCATTCGGTTTCATTTGGGGTTTCTCTATTTGGATAATGGTGTTTATTGTATTGTTTTGTAAATTGTATTGTAATGTTTTGTATTGAATTATATATTTGGTTTTGTTTTGTTTGGATTGGTTATGTTTCTGATTGATTTAGTTTCGTTGGTTTGGTTTGAATTCCTCTATTTGAATTGTAGTATTTATTGTAATGTATTTCTATTTGGATTGTAATGTAATGTAATGTATAATATTGTATTTTGGTATGCTGTGGCGTGGTGTGCTGTGGTGTGATACGTTGCGGTGCGATGCGGTGAGGTGAGGTGCGATTCGGTGCGATTCAGTGCGATTCAGTGAGGTGCGATGCGGTGCGATTCAGTGCGATTCAGTGAGGTGCGATGCGGTGCGATTCAGTGCGATTCAGTGAGGTGCGATGCGGAGTGGGGTGGTGTGGTATGATATAATATGGAATGGTATGGTACGATAGGTTACTTATGTTATGTTTTTTTTATATTTACAGGTGGTTCTATGGTAGACTGAAACTCATTGAAGGACTGAAACCGATTACTGGTTGTAAGTATCTTTATTTCATAACTGTGTCGAGGAATTAATTTATATGTTTGTTACATGGACATTTTTTAATGTAATACCCCATGATTCAAGAAGGGCAATTGTCAGTTTCTGGCGTAAGAATGTGCACAATACTGGTTAACCGCTTAGAGGGCTAAGCCTGCCCAGTAAACGTGTGGTTAGGTAAACTGACAGCACTCGACATGACCTCACTGGGTTGACTGGGCCGTAAAACCTCAACACAAACAAATAAAAAAAATCATGTGATACCCTGTTTACACCCCCTGGGCCCAAGATTGGCCGATATTCTGTTTCAAATAAAAAAGCGTCCGGGTGACCGCTCACGACTTCGGATCGCGAGGTTCCGAGCTCTAATCCTGCTGGGGGCGGAATTTTGCTTATGATTGTACAGAGCCTCTCATTATCACCCTTCCATCGTCTCAATATGAATTAATGTTGAAAAAAATGCCAAACCATCATCATCATTATTTCAACACGAAAACACGCTTATACAATTTTGACCCCCTTAAACCCCACTTTTATATAGTAAAACTGGGGTTTTGCAGGGGTATACATCATTTTCACCTCTTTTTGCTAAAACATACATTATGGTACTCATTAGAGCCGCCTCGACGAGAAGGTTATAATGAGTACCTGCACTCCATGTTTTGAAAAGAAATATGAAAATAATCAGAATTTTTTATTTGAAAATTTTCCTTTTTTTTTTGGGTTGTGAAAAGTTCATTTGACACTTTTGAATATACCAAAATGCTTCACTGAATGGTTTTATGGTTGTACCTGAATTCGAATAATTTTAACTGTCATTTGCTGAATATCATAGTAGAGTTCAATTTTCTCCAAATTACTAGCACATGCTATTAATTTATCGGACTGATTTATTTAAAATTTGATGCTTGTTACTTTTTACAAAGATATTCATCAATCTTCTGACTATAAACCTTGAATTGACTAAGAGAGATAGCAGCAGTATTTCTATTAGCTCCCTTGACAGGTAAAGTCCAAGGTAGATCAAATACTAACCAGGTGGAACCAGTCCACAATTAGCTTCCCTGATTCGTTGTCCAAAATAAGGAAATATAGTCGCACAAATTGTCCCTTACTTGGATGCTGTGTCTTATGCCAGAGTGACTGAGCAGACTACTTCACTGTGATTCTTTTGATAGATCAACATGTAGGTGTTTTAAAAATTAAGAGTTTCTTTTGTTTCCTTTTGATTTCAGGAAAACGGGTGAACCTAAGCACACCCCTAAGAAGTGAGCCTACATGGGCTGTAACTGTTATGAACTGACAGGTGTTTACTTTGACAGACGACAGCAGGAAAAGGAGCTAGTCATGGTCATGTGTAAAGTGGATAAATTTGAAGGTAAGAAATGATGACATAAGCAGAAGAAAGTATGCATCGATTGCAAAGTTGTTTCCCAAGAGGTCTTTGTATGGAAGGTAATGGAAAAATAAATTGTGGTCCGAGGCCAGGTCCTTCTAATTGGATTCCTCTGCTTTTATCTTAGGTCATCAGTGGAATTTAACAAAACTTTACATTTCTCCATAATATACATTTCATTGCACAGAAAATGTTTCTTTTAAATATCTTGGCATATGACCTTGTTAAAATTAGATTTAAGAAAAAGGAAGTGATACTTAATGGAAACACTAATGATAAAAAGCAGAGGAATTCAATTAACTGGACCTGGTTATTTACAGAGAGTAATCAAGGAGTTAACTGACTGCTTTCTCCTGTTGAAAGAGCTTCACTTACACTTTATCAGATATTGCTTAACTTCAGCACATTTATGCCGAGTGTATTCTTTTACCATACCTCTTTCGTACCGATCCATTTCCAGTAAAAGGGGTGTCTGTTTACATTTAATTATTTCTTTGTTGCACAGAAATTCGTGTACTTAATGAAAACTGTGTTGATCCTGATCAGACGCCGCGTTTTCCGGCGTCTGATCTGGGTCTACACTGTTTGCAAATGTCCCATTTATAGAACGATAGGCACAAATGGGTTAAAGTACCAAATACATTTTGTAGCAGATCATTTTTCATAGCAACTACATCATGACATTTCATACAAATCATCTGCTTCACATGAAATGTAGACTTATTTTATCTTAATAATAATAGTATTAATAATAATAATAATAATAATTATTATTATTATTATTATTATTATTATCAGAAAATACTTCACAGTGTCTTCTGCTGCAGTTAAGGGCTATGTCTTAAGTATACTGGTCATAATTTATAGACAGGTATCAATAAAGTGATTTTATACCTGTATTTTTCTCTTATGAGGATTTTTAAGAAATTTTATAATGGGATACATATCATCATTTGGACTCTACAATTATTAAACATGAAGAAATGAAAAAGAATCCACATATTTAACAGTACAGGATGTGATGATCTGCCCTACTACAGGAAGTGGAATGTCATGCAGTCTGTTCAGGGCTATCATGCCACCTTAAATCTAATAAATGGATACTGTAGAATACCGTATATACCCTAAGTATTGGACAGAAAGGCCTGGGTTATCAGTATAGACCCAGATCAGACGTCACCATACATCTAATAAATGGATACTATAGAATACCTGTTATACTCAAAACATTGGACAGACAGTCCTGAGGTAACAGTGTGGACTCAAATCAGATGCCATATTGCATCTAATAAATGAATACTGTAGAATACTGTATATACCCTTAGTATTGGATAGACAGTCCTGGGCTAACGCTTTAGACCCAGATCAGACGCCACCTTACATCTAATAAATGGATACTTTAGAATGCCATATTTATCCTAAGTATTGAACAGACAGTCCTGAGCTAACACTGTAGACCCAGATCAGACGCCACCTTACGTTTAATAAATGGCACTTTGGAATACCGAATATACCCTAAGTATTAGACAGAAAGGCATGGGCTATCAGCTAACAGTGTAGACCCACTCAGACGACACCATAATCTAATGAGTGGATACTGTAGAATATATGTTATATGCAAAGCATTGGACAGATAGTCCTGAGCTAACAGTGTAGACCCAAATCAGATGCTATGTTACATCTAATAAATGAACACTGCAGAATAACTTAAATACCCTGAGTATTTGACAGACAGTCCTGAGCTAGCACTGTAGACCCAGATCAGACGCCAACTTACATCTAATAAATGGCTACTTCAAAACAGACAGTCCTGAGATAACAGTGTAGACCCAGATCTGATGCCATGTTACATCTAATAAATGGATACTACAGAATACCTTAAATATCCTAGGTATTTGCAACAGTTCTGAGCTAGCACTGTAGATCCAGATCAGACACCACCTTACATCCAATAAATGGCTACTTCAAAACAGACAGTCCTGAGATAACAGTGTAGACCCAGATCTGATGCCATGTTACATCTAATAAATGGATACTACAGAATACCTTAAATATCCTAGGTATTTGCAGCAGTCCTGAGCTAGCACTGTAGACCCAGATCAGATGCCAACTTACATCTTATAAATGGCTACTTCAAAACAGACGGTCCTGAGATAACAGTGTAGACCCAGATCTGATGCCATGCTACATCTAATAAATGGATACTACAGAATACCTTAAATATCCTAGGTATTTGCAACAGTCCTAAGCTAGCACTGTAGACCCAGATCAGACACCACCTTATATCAAATAAAGTCTAAGAAGGACAGTACTGAGCTAATAGTGTAGACCCAGAGCATATGTCATGTTATATCTAATAAATGGACACTACAAAATACATTAAATGTCCTAAGTATTTGACAGACAGCCCTGAGCTAGCACTGTAGACCCAGATCAGATGTCACCTAACATTTAATAAATGTCTAAGACAGGCAGTCCTGAACTAACAGTGTAGACCCAGATCAGATGCCATGTTATATCTAATAAATGGACACTACAGAATACCTTAAATACCCCATACAGCTAATACATGGATACTACAAAATACTTTAAATATCCTAAGTATTTGACAGACAGTCCTGAGCTAGCACTTTAGACCCAGATCAGACGCCACCTTACATCTAATAAATGTCTAAGAAGGACAGTCCTGAGCTAACAGTGTAGACCCAAAGCATATGCCATGTTATATCTAATAAATGGACACTACAAAATACATTAAATGTCCTAAGTATTTGACAGACAGCCCTGAGCTACTACTGTAGACCCAGATCAGATGTCATCTAACATTTAATAAATGTCTAAGACAGACAGTCCTGAACTAACAGTGTAGACCCAGATCAGATGCCATGTTATATCTAATAAATGGACACTACAGAATACCTTAAATACCCTATACAGCTAATACATGGATACTACAAAATACTTTAAATATCCTAAGTATTTGACAGACAGTCCTGAGCTAGCACTTTAGACCCAGATCAGACACCACCTTACATCTAATAAATGGAAACTGTAGAATACCATATATATCCTGAGCTTAGGTCTGTTAGGTACAACAAGAAAATGTGACAACTCCAAGATCATACTTTCGCATTATGTACATAATGTAAACATTTTTTATTTATATTCAGCTATGAATTTTCATTTAATTCTAAACAAACTTTTTTTTTTTTTTCAGTTTAGGTATAAGATGAAGTTCTATGAAAATTAGGAAGAGTCATCAGATTCCGGATTCTAGTGAAGTTAAGTATTGTATTTTTGTATTTTGTATTGTTCTGTTGGTTTGATTTGGATTGGTCTCATCAGGTTTCTCTTTGGTTCAGTTTCTTTCGGGTTTGTTTGTTTTTTTCTCTATTTGGATTGTAGTGTTTATTGTATTGTATGTTGTAGTGTAATGTGTTTATATTGTATCATATAGTTGGTTACGTTTCATTTGGTTTGGGGTCAGTGGTTTCTTTCGGTTTCATTTGTTTTTTTTTCTCTATTTGGATTATAGTGTTTGTTATATTGTATTGTATATTGTAGTGTAGTGTAATGTATTGTATTGTATTGTATTATGCTTGTTTCCGTTGATTTTGTTCTGATTTGTTTGATTTGGTTGCATTCGGTTTCATTTGGGGTTTCTCTATTTGGATAATGGTGTTTATTGTATTGTTTTGTAAATTGTATTGTAATGTTTTGTATTGAATTATATATTTGGTTTTGTTTTGTTTGGATTGGTTATGTTTCTGATTGATTTAGTTTCGTTGGTTTGGTTTGAATTCCTCTATTTGAATTGTAGTATTTATTGTAATGTATTTCTATTTGGATTGTAATGTAATGTAATGTATAATATTGTATTTTGGTATGCTGTGGCGTGGTGTGCTGTGGTGTGATACGTTGCGGTGCGATGCGGTGAGGTGAGGTGCGATTCGGTGCGATTCAGTGCGATTCAGTGAGGTGCGATGCGGTGCGATTCAGTGCGATTCAGTGAGGTGCGATGCGGTGCGATTCAGTGCGATTCAGTGAGGTGCGATGCGGAGTGGGGTGGTGTGGTATGATATAATATGGAATGGTATGGTACGATAGGTTACTTATGTTATGTTTTTTTTATATTTACAGGTGGTTCTATGGTAGACTGAAACTCATTGAAGGACTGAAACCGATTACTGGTTGTAAGTATCTTTATTTCATAACTGTGTCGAGGAATTAATTTATATGTTTGTTACATGGACATTTTTTAATGTAATACCCCATGATTCAAGAAGGGCAATTGTCAGTTTCTGGCGTAAGAATGTGCACAATACTGGTTAACCGCTTAGAGGGCTAAGCCTGCCCAGTAAACGTGTGGTTAGGTAAACTGACAGCACTCGACATGACCTCACTGGGTTGACTGGGCCGTAAAACCTCAACACAAACAAATAAAAAAAATCATGTGATACCCTGTTTACACCCCCTGGGCCCAAGATTGGCCGATATTCTGTTTCAAATAAAAAAGCGTCCGGGTGACCGCTCACGACTTCGGATCGCGAGGTTCCGAGCTCTAATCCTGCTGGGGGCGGAATTTTGCTTATGATTGTACAGAGCCTCTCATTATCACCCTTCCATCGTCTCAATATGAATTAATGTTGAAAAAAATGCCAAACCATCATCATCATTATTTCAACACGAAAACACGCTTATACAATTTTGACCCCCTTAAACCCCACTTTTATATAGTAAAACTGGGGTTTTGCAGGGGTATACATCATTTTCACCTCTTTTTGCTAAAACATACATTATGGTACTCATTAGAGCCGCCTCGACGAGAAGGTTATAATGAGTACCTGCACTCCATGTTTTGAAAAGAAATATGAAAATAATCAGAATTTTTTATTTGAAAATTTTCCTTTTTTTTTTGGGTTGTGAAAAGTTCATTTGACACTTTTGAATATACCAAAATGCTTCACTGAATGGTTTTATGGTTGTACCTGAATTCGAATAATTTTAACTGTCATTTGCTGAATATCATAGTAGAGTTCAATTTTCTCCAAATTACTAGCACATGCTATTAATTTATCGGACTGATTTATTTAAAATTTGATGCTTGTTACTTTTTACAAAGATATTCATCAATCTTCTGACTATAAACCTTGAATTGACTAAGAGAGATAGCAGCAGTATTTCTATTAGCTCCCTTGACAGGTAAAGTCCAAGGTAGATCAAATACTAACCAGGTGGAACCAGTCCACAATTAGCTTCCCTGATTCGTTGTCCAAAATAAGGAAATATAGTCGCACAAATTGTCCCTTACTTGGATGCTGTGTCTTATGCCAGAGTGACTGAGCAGACTACTTCACTGTGATTCTTTTGATAGATCAACATGTAGGTGTTTTAAAAATTAAGAGTTTCTTTTGTTTCCTTTTGATTTCAGGAAAACGGGTGAACCTAAGCACACCCCTAAGAAGTGAGCCTACATGGGCTGTAACTGTTATGAACTGACAGGTGTTTACTTTGACAGACGACAGCAGGAAAAGGAGCTAGTCATGGTCATGTGTAAAGTGGATAAATTTGAAGGTAAGAAATGATGACATAAGCAGAAGAAAGTATGCATCGATTGCAAAGTTGTTTCCCAAGAGGTCTTTGTATGGAAGGTAATGGAAAAATAAATTGTGGTCCGAGGCCAGGTCCTTCTAATTGGATTCCTCTGCTTTTATCTTAGGTCATCAGTGGAATTTAACAAAACTTTACATTTCTCCATAATATACATTTCATTGCACAGAAAATGTTTCTTTTAAATATCTTGGCATATGACCTTGTTAAAATTAGATTTAAGAAAAAGGAAGTGATACTTAATGGAAACACTAATGATAAAAAGCAGAGGAATTCAATTAACTGGACCTGGTTATTTACAGAAAGTAATCAAGGAGTTAACTGACTGCTTTCTCCTGTTGAAAGAGCTTCACTTACACTTTATCAGATATTGCTTAACTTCAGCACATTTATGCCGAGTGTATTCTTTTACCATACCTCTTTCGTACCGATCCATTTCCAGTAAAAGGGGTGTCTGTTTACATTTAATTATTTCTTTGTTGCACAGAAATTCGTGTACTTAATGAAAACTGTGTTGATCCTGATCAGACGCCGCGTTTTCCGGCGTCTGATCTGGGTCTACACTGTTTGCAAATGTCCCATTTATAGAACGATAGGCACAAATGGGTTAAAGTACCAAATACATTTTGTAGCAGATCATTTTTCATAGCAACTACATCATGACATTTCATACAAATCATCTGCTTCACATGAAATGTAGACTTATTTTATCTTAATAATAATAGTATTAATAATAATAATAATAATAATTATTATTATTATTATTATTATTATTATCAGAAAATACTTCACAGTGTCTTCTGCTGCAGTTAAGGGCTATGTCTTAAGTATACTGGTCATAATTTATAGACAGGTATCAATAAAGTGATTTTATACCTGTATTTTTCTCTTATGAGGATTTTTAAGAAATTTTATAATGGGATACATATCATCATTTGGACTCTACAATTATTAAACATGAAGAAATGAAAAAGAATCCACATATTTAACAGTACAGGATGTGATGATCTGCCCTACTACAGGAAGTGGAATGTCATGCAGTCTGTTCAGGGCTATCATGCCACCTTAAATCTAATAAATGGATACTGTAGAATACCGTATATACCCTAAGTATTGGACAGAAAGGCCTGGGTTATCAGTATAGACCCAGATCAGACGTCACCATACATCTAATAAATGGATACTATAGAATACCTGTTATACTCAAAACATTGGACAGACAGTCCTGAGGTAACAGTGTGGACTCAAATCAGATGCCATATTGCATCTAATAAATGAATACTGTAGAATACTGTATATACCCTTAGTATTGGATAGACAGTCCTGGGCTAACGCTTTAGACCCAGATCAGACGCCACCTTACATCTAATAAATGGATACTTTAGAATGCCATATTTATCCTAAGTATTGAACAGACAGTCCTGAGCTAACACTGTAGACCCAGATCAGACGCCACCTTACGTTTAATAAATGGCACTTTGGAATACCGAATATACCCTAAGTATTAGACAGAAAGGCATGGGCTATCAGCTAACAGTGTAGACCCACTCAGACGACACCATAATCTAATGAGTGGATACTGTAGAATATATGTTATATGCAAAGCATTGGACAGATAGTCCTGAGCTAACAGTGTAGACCCAAATCAGATGCTATGTTACATCTAATAAATGAACACTGCAGAATAACTTAAATACCCTGAGTATTTGACAGACAGTCCTGAGCTAGCACTGTAGACCCAGATCAGACGCCAACTTACATCTAATAAATGGCTACTTCAAAACAGACAGTCCTGAGATAACAGTGTAGACCCAGATCTGATGCCATGTTACATCTAATAAATGGATACTACAGAATACCTTAAATATCCTAGGTATTTGCAACAGTCCTGAGCTAGCACTGTAGATCCAGATCAGACACCACCTTACATCCAATAAATGGCTACTTCAAAACAGACAGTCCTGAGATAACAGTGTAGACCCAGATCTGATGCCATGTTACATCTAATAAATGGATACTACAGAATACCTTAAATATCCTAGGTATTTGCAGCAGTCCTGAGCTAGCACTGTAGACCCAGATCAGATGCCAACTTACATCTTATAAATGGCTACTTCAAAACAGACGGTCCTGAGATAACAGTGTAGACCCAGATCTGATGCCATGCTACATCTAATAAATGGATACTACAGAATACCTTAAATATCCTAGGTATTTGCAACAGTCCTAAGCTAGCACTGTAGACCCAGATCAGACACCACCTTATATCAAATAAAGTCTAAGAAGGACAGTACTGAGCTAATAGTGTAGACCCAGAGCATATGTCATGTTATATCTAATAAATGGACACTACAAAATACATTAAATGTCCTAAGTATTTGACAGACAGCCCTGAGCTAGCACTGTAGACCCAGATCAGATGTCACCTAACATTTAATAAATGTCTAAGACAGGCAGTCCTGAACTAACAGTGTAGACCCAGATCAGATGCCATGTTATATCTAATAAATGGACACTACAGAATACCTTAAATACCCCATACAGCTAATACATGGATACTACAAAATACTTTAAATATCCTAAGTATTTGACAGACAGTCCTGAGCTAGCACTTTAGACCCAGATCAGACGCCACCTTACATCTAATAAATGTCTAAGAAGGACAGTCCTGAGCTAACAGTGTAGACCCAAAGCATATGCCATGTTATATCTAATAAATGGACACTACAAAATACATTAAATGTCCTAAGTATTTGACAGACAGCCCTGAGCTACTACTGTAGACCCAGATCAGATGTCATCTAACATTTAATAAATGTCTAAGACAGACAGTCCTGAACTAACAGTGTAGACCCAGATCAGATGCCATGTTATATCTAATAAATGGACACTACAGAATACCTTAAATACCCTATACAGCTAATACATGGATACTACAAAATACTTTAAATATCCTAAGTATTTGACAGACAGTCCTGAGCTAGCACTTTAGACCCAGATCAGACACCACCTTACATCTAATAAATGGAAACTGTAGAATACCATATATATCCTGAGCTTAGGTCTGTTAGGTACAACAAGAAAATGTGACAACTCCAAGATCATACTTTCGCATTATGTACATAATGTAAACATTTTTTATTTATATTCAGCTATGAATTTTCATTTAATTCTAAACAAACTTTTTTTTTTTTTTCAGTTTAGGTATAAGATGAAGTTCTATGAAAATTAGGAAGAGTCATCAGATTCCGGATTCTAGTGAAGTTAAGTATTGTATTTTTGTATTTTGTATTGTTCTGTTGGTTTGATTTGGATTGGTCTCATCAGGTTTCTCTTTGGTTCAGTTTCTTTCGGGTTTGTTTGTTTTTTTCTCTATTTGGATTGTAGTGTTTATTGTATTGTATGTTGTAGTGTAATGTGTTTATATTGTATCATATAGTTGGTTACGTTTCATTTGGTTTGGGGTCAGTGGTTTCTTTCGGTTTCATTTGTTTTTTTTTCTCTATTTGGATTATAGTGTTTGTTATATTGTATTGTATATTGTAGTGTAGTGTAATGTATTGTATTGTATTGTATTATGCTTGTTTCCGTTGATTTTGTTCTGATTTGTTTGATTTGGTTGCATTCGGTTTCATTTGGGGTTTCTCTATTTGGATAATGGTGTTTATTGTATTGTTTTGTAAATTGTATTGTAATGTTTTGTATTGAATTATATATTTGGTTTTGTTTTGTTTGGATTGGTTATGTTTCTGATTGATTTAGTTTCGTTGGTTTGGTTTGAATTCCTCTATTTGAATTGTAGTATTTATTGTAATGTATTTCTATTTGGATTGTAATGTAATGTAATGTATAATATTGTATTTTGGTATGCTGTGGCGTGGTGTGCTGTGGTGTGATACGTTGCGGTGCGATGCGGTGAGGTGAGGTGCGATTCGGTGCGATTCAGTGCGATTCAGTGAGGTGCGATGCGGTGCGATTCAGTGCGATTCAGTGAGGTGCGATGCGGTGCGATTCAGTGCGATTCAGTGAGGTGCGATGCGGAGTGGGGTGGTGTGGTATGATATAATATGGAATGGTATGGTACGATAGGTTACTTATGTTATGTTTTTTTTATATTTACAGGTGGTTCTATGGTAGACTGAAACTCATTGAAGGACTGAAACCGATTACTGGTTGTAAGTATCTTTATTTCATAACTGTGTCGAGGAATTAATTTATATGTTTGTTACATGGACATTTTTTAATGTAATACCCCATGATTCAAGAAGGGCAATTGTCAGTTTCTGGCGTAAGAATGTGCACAATACTGGTTAACCGCTTAGAGGGCTAAGCCTGCCCAGTAAACGTGTGGTTAGGTAAACTGACAGCACTCGACATGACCTCACTGGGTTGACTGGGCCGTAAAACCTCAACACAAACAAATAAAAAAAATCATGTGATACCCTGTTTACACCCCCTGGGCCCAAGATTGGCCGATATTCTGTTTCAAATAAAAAAGCGTCCGGGTGACCGCTCACGACTTCGGATCGCGAGGTTCCGAGCTCTAATCCTGCTGGGGGCGGAATTTTGCTTATGATTGTACAGAGCCTCTCATTATCACCCTTCCATCGTCTCAATATGAATTAATGTTGAAAAAAATGCCAAACCATCATCATCATTATTTCAACACGAAAACACGCTTATACAATTTTGACCCCCTTAAACCCCACTTTTATATAGTAAAACTGGGGTTTTGCAGGGGTATACATCATTTTCACCTCTTTTTGCTAAAACATACATTATGGTACTCATTAGAGCCGCCTCGACGAGAAGGTTATAATGAGTACCTGCACTCCATGTTTTGAAAAGAAATATGAAAATAATCAGAATTTTTTATTTGAAAATTTTCCTTTTTTTTTTGGGTTGTGAAAAGTTCATTTGACACTTTTGAATATACCAAAATGCTTCACTGAATGGTTTTATGGTTGTACCTGAATTCGAATAATTTTAACTGTCATTTGCTGAATATCATAGTAGAGTTCAATTTTCTCCAAATTACTAGCACATGCTATTAATTTATCGGACTGATTTATTTAAAATTTGATGCTTGTTACTTTTTACAAAGATATTCATCAATCTTCTGACTATAAACCTTGAATTGACTAAGAGAGATAGCAGCAGTATTTCTATTAGCTCCCTTGACAGGTAAAGTCCAAGGTAGATCAAATACTAACCAGGTGGAACCAGTCCACAATTAGCTTCCCTGATTCGTTGTCCAAAATAAGGAAATATAGTCGCACAAATTGTCCCTTACTTGGATGCTGTGTCTTATGCCAGAGTGACTGAGCAGACTACTTCACTGTGATTCTTTTGATAGATCAACATGTAGGTGTTTTAAAAATTAAGAGTTTCTTTTGTTTCCTTTTGATTTCAGGAAAACGGGTGAACCTAAGCACACCCCTAAGAAGTGAGCCTACATGGGCTGTAACTGTTATGAACTGACAGGTGTTTACTTTGACAGACGACAGCAGGAAAAGGAGCTAGTCATGGTCATGTGTAAAGTGGATAAATTTGAAGGTAAGAAATGATGACATAAGCAGAAGAAAGTATGCATCGATTGCAAAGTTGTTTCCCAAGAGGTCTTTGTATGGAAGGTAATGGAAAAATAAATTGTGGTCCGAGGCCAGGTCCTTCTAATTGGATTCCTCTGCTTTTATCTTAGGTCATCAGTGGAATTTAACAAAACTTTACATTTCTCCATAATATACATTTCATTGCACAGAAAATGTTTCTTTTAAATATCTTGGCATATGACCTTGTTAAAATTAGATTTAAGAAAAAGGAAGTGATACTTAATGGAAACACTAATGATAAAAAGCAGAGGAATTCAATTAACTGGACCTGGTTATTTACAGAAAGTAATCAAGGAGTTAACTGACTGCTTTCTCCTGTTGAAAGAGCTTCACTTACACTTTATCAGATATTGCTTAACTTCAGCACATTTATGCCGAGTGTATTCTTTTACCATACCTCTTTCGTACCGATCCATTTCCAGTAAAAGGGGTGTCTGTTTACATTTAATTATTTCTTTGTTGCACAGAAATTCGTGTACTTAATGAAAACTGTGTTGATCCTGATCAGACGCCGCGTTTTCCGGCGTCTGATCTGGGTCTACACTGTTTGCAAATGTCCCATTTATAGAACGATAGGCACAAATGGGTTAAAGTACCAAATACATTTTGTAGCAGATCATTTTTCATAGCAACTACATCATGACATTTCATACAAATCATCTGCTTCACATGAAATGTAGACTTATTTTATCTTAATAATAATAGTATTAATAATAATAATAATAATAATTATTATTATTATTATTATTATTATTATCAGAAAATACTTCACAGTGTCTTCTGCTGCAGTTAAGGGCTATGTCTTAAGTATACTGGTCATAATTTATAGACAGGTATCAATAAAGTGATTTTATACCTGTATTTTTCTCTTATGAGGATTTTTAAGAAATTTTATAATGGGATACATATCATCATTTGGACTCTACAATTATTAAACATGAAGAAATGAAAAAGAATCCACATATTTAACAGTACAGGATGTGATGATCTGCCCTACTACAGGAAGTGGAATGTCATGCAGTCTGTTCAGGGCTATCATGCCACCTTAAATCTAATAAATGGATACTGTAGAATACCGTATATACCCTAAGTATTGGACAGAAAGGCCTGGGTTATCAGTATAGACCCAGATCAGACGTCACCATACATCTAATAAATGGATACTATAGAATACCTGTTATACTCAAAACATTGGACAGACAGTCCTGAGGTAACAGTGTGGACTCAAATCAGATGCCATATTGCATCTAATAAATGAATACTGTAGAATACTGTATATACCCTTAGTATTGGATAGACAGTCCTGGGCTAACGCTTTAGACCCAGATCAGACGCCACCTTACATCTAATAAATGGATACTTTAGAATGCCATATTTATCCTAAGTATTGAACAGACAGTCCTGAGCTAACACTGTAGACCCAGATCAGACGCCACCTTACGTTTAATAAATGGCACTTTGGAATACCGAATATACCCTAAGTATTAGACAGAAAGGCATGGGCTATCAGCTAACAGTGTAGACCCACTCAGACGACACCATAATCTAATGAGTGGATACTGTAGAATATATGTTATATGCAAAGCATTGGACAGATAGTCCTGAGCTAACAGTGTAGACCCAAATCAGATGCTATGTTACATCTAATAAATGAACACTGCAGAATAACTTAAATACCCTGAGTATTTGACAGACAGTCCTGAGCTAGCACTGTAGACCCAGATCAGACGCCAACTTACATCTAATAAATGGCTACTTCAAAACAGACAGTCCTGAGATAACAGTGTAGACCCAGATCTGATGCCATGTTACATCTAATAAATGGATACTACAGAATACCTTAAATATCCTAGGTATTTGCAACAGTCCTGAGCTAGCACTGTAGATCCAGATCAGACACCACCTTACATCCAATAAATGGCTACTTCAAAACAGACAGTCCTGAGATAACAGTGTAGACCCAGATCTGATGCCATGTTACATCTAATAAATGGATACTACAGAATACCTTAAATATCCTAGGTATTTGCAGCAGTCCTGAGCTAGCACTGTAGACCCAGATCAGATGCCAACTTACATCTTATAAATGGCTACTTCAAAACAGACGGTCCTGAGATAACAGTGTAGACCCAGATCTGATGCCATGCTACATCTAATAAATGGATACTACAGAATACCTTAAATATCCTAGGTATTTGCAACAGTCCTAAGCTAGCACTGTAGACCCAGATCAGACACCACCTTATATCAAATAAAGTCTAAGAAGGACAGTACTGAGCTAATAGTGTAGACCCAGAGCATATGTCATGTTATATCTAATAAATGGACACTACAAAATACATTAAATGTCCTAAGTATTTGACAGACAGCCCTGAGCTAGCACTGTAGACCCAGATCAGATGTCACCTAACATTTAATAAATGTCTAAGACAGGCAGTCCTGAACTAACAGTGTAGACCCAGATCAGATGCCATGTTATATCTAATAAATGGACACTACAGAATACCTTAAATACCCCATACAGCTAATACATGGATACTACAAAATACTTTAAATATCCTAAGTATTTGACAGACAGTCCTGAGCTAGCACTTTAGACCCAGATCAGACGCCACCTTACATCTAATAAATGTCTAAGAAGGACAGTCCTGAGCTAACAGTGTAGACCCAAAGCATATGCCATGTTATATCTAATAAATGGACACTACAAAATACATTAAATGTCCTAAGTATTTGACAGACAGCCCTGAGCTACTACTGTAGACCCAGATCAGATGTCATCTAACATTTAATAAATGTCTAAGACAGACAGTCCTGAACTAACAGTGTAGACCCAGATCAGATGCCATGTTATATCTAATAAATGGACACTACAGAATACCTTAAATACCCTATACAGCTAATACATGGATACTACAAAATACTTTAAATATCCTAAGTATTTGACAGACAGTCCTGAGCTAGCACTTTAGACCCAGATCAGACACCACCTTACATCTAATAAATGGAAACTGTAGAATACCATATATATCCTGAGCTTAGGTCTGTTAGGTACAACAAGAAAATGTGACAACTCCAAGATCATACTTTCGCATTATGTACATAATGTAAACATTTTTTATTTATATTCAGCTATGAATTTTCATTTAATTCTAAACAAACTTTTTTTTTTTTTTCAGTTTAGGTATAAGATGAAGTTCTATGAAAATTAGGAAGAGTCATCAGATTCCGGATTCTAGTGAAGTTAAGTATTGTATTTTTGTATTTTGTATTGTTCTGTTGGTTTGATTTGGATTGGTCTCATCAGGTTTCTCTTTGGTTCAGTTTCTTTCGGGTTTGTTTGTTTTTTTCTCTATTTGGATTGTAGTGTTTATTGTATTGTATGTTGTAGTGTAATGTGTTTATATTGTATCATATAGTTGGTTACGTTTCATTTGGTTTGGGGTCAGTGGTTTCTTTCGGTTTCATTTGTTTTTTTTTCTCTATTTGGATTATAGTGTTTGTTATATTGTATTGTATATTGTAGTGTAGTGTAATGTATTGTATTGTATTGTATTATGCTTGTTTCCGTTGATTTTGTTCTGATTTGTTTGATTTGGTTGCATTCGGTTTCATTTGGGGTTTCTCTATTTGGATAATGGTGTTTATTGTATTGTTTTGTAAATTGTATTGTAATGTTTTGTATTGAATTATATATTTGGTTTTGTTTTGTTTGGATTGGTTATGTTTCTGATTGATTTAGTTTCGTTGGTTTGGTTTGAATTCCTCTATTTGAATTGTAGTATTTATTGTAATGTATTTCTATTTGGATTGTAATGTAATGTAATGTATAATATTGTATTTTGGTATGCTGTGGCGTGGTGTGCTGTGGTGTGATACGTTGCGGTGCGATGCGGTGAGGTGAGGTGCGATTCGGTGCGATTCAGTGCGATTCAGTGAGGTGCGATGCGGTGCGATTCAGTGCGATTCAGTGAGGTGCGATGCGGTGCGATTCAGTGCGATTCAGTGAGGTGCGATGCGGAGTGGGGTGGTGTGGTATGATATAATATGGAATGGTATGGTACGATAGGTTACTTATGTTATGTTTTTTTTATATTTACAGGTGGTTCTATGGTAGACTGAAACTCATTGAAGGACTGAAACCGATTACTGGTTGTAAGTATCTTTATTTCATAACTGTGTCGAGGAATTAATTTATATGTTTGTTACATGGACATTTTTTAATGTAATACCCCATGATTCAAGAAGGGCAATTGTCAGTTTCTGGCGTAAGAATGTGCACAATACTGGTTAACCGCTTAGAGGGCTAAGCCTGCCCAGTAAACGTGTGGTTAGGTAAACTGACAGCACTCGACATGACCTCACTGGGTTGACTGGGCCGTAAAACCTCAACACAAACAAATAAAAAAAATCATGTGATACCCTGTTTACACCCCCTGGGCCCAAGATTGGCCGATATTCTGTTTCAAATAAAAAAGCGTCCGGGTGACCGCTCACGACTTCGGATCGCGAGGTTCCGAGCTCTAATCCTGCTGGGGGCGGAATTTTGCTTATGATTGTACAGAGCCTCTCATTATCACCCTTCCATCGTCTCAATATGAATTAATGTTGAAAAAAATGCCAAACCATCATCATCATTATTTCAACACGAAAACACGCTTATACAATTTTGACCCCCTTAAACCCCACTTTTATATAGTAAAACTGGGGTTTTGCAGGGGTATACATCATTTTCACCTCTTTTTGCTAAAACATACATTATGGTACTCATTAGAGCCGCCTCGACGAGAAGGTTATAATGAGTACCTGCACTCCATGTTTTGAAAAGAAATATGAAAATAATCAGAATTTTTTATTTGAAAATTTTCCTTTTTTTTTTGGGTTGTGAAAAGTTCATTTGACACTTTTGAATATACCAAAATGCTTCACTGAATGGTTTTATGGTTGTACCTGAATTCGAATAATTTTAACTGTCATTTGCTGAATATCATAGTAGAGTTCAATTTTCTCCAAATTACTAGCACATGCTATTAATTTATCGGACTGATTTATTTAAAATTTGATGCTTGTTACTTTTTACAAAGATATTCATCAATCTTCTGACTATAAACCTTGAATTGACTAAGAGAGATAGCAGCAGTATTTCTATTAGCTCCCTTGACAGGTAAAGTCCAAGGTAGATCAAATACTAACCAGGTGGAACCAGTCCACAATTAGCTTCCCTGATTCGTTGTCCAAAATAAGGAAATATAGTCGCACAAATTGTCCCTTACTTGGATGCTGTGTCTTATGCCAGAGTGACTGAGCAGACTACTTCACTGTGATTCTTTTGATAGATCAACATGTAGGTGTTTTAAAAATTAAGAGTTTCTTTTGTTTCCTTTTGATTTCAGGAAAACGGGTGAACCTAAGCACACCCCTAAGAAGTGAGCCTACATGGGCTGTAACTGTTATGAACTGACAGGTGTTTACTTTGACAGACGACAGCAGGAAAAGGAGCTAGTCATGGTCATGTGTAAAGTGGATAAATTTGAAGGTAAGAAATGATGACATAAGCAGAAGAAAGTATGCATCGATTGCAAAGTTGTTTCCCAAGAGGTCTTTGTATGGAAGGTAATGGAAAAATAAATTGTGGTCCGAGGCCAGGTCCTTCTAATTGGATTCCTCTGCTTTTATCTTAGGTCATCAGTGGAATTTAACAAAACTTTACATTTCTCCATAATATACATTTCATTGCACAGAAAATGTTTCTTTTAAATATCTTGGCATATGACCTTGTTAAAATTAGATTTAAGAAAAAGGAAGTGATACTTAATGGAAACACTAATGATAAAAAGCAGAGGAATTCAATTAACTGGACCTGGTTATTTACAGAAAGTAATCAAGGAGTTAACTGACTGCTTTCTCCTGTTGAAAGAGCTTCACTTACACTTTATCAGATATTGCTTAACTTCAGCACATTTATGCCGAGTGTATTCTTTTACCATACCTCTTTCGTACCGATCCATTTCCAGTAAAAGGGGTGTCTGTTTACATTTAATTATTTCTTTGTTGCACAGAAATTCGTGTACTTAATGAAAACTGTGTTGATCCTGATCAGACGCCGCGTTTTCCGGCGTCTGATCTGGGTCTACACTGTTTGCAAATGTCCCATTTATAGAACGATAGGCACAAATGGGTTAAAGTACCAAATACATTTTGTAGCAGATCATTTTTCATAGCAACTACATCATGACATTTCATACAAATCATCTGCTTCACATGAAATGTAGACTTATTTTATCTTAATAATAATAGTATTAATAATAATAATAATAATAATTATTATTATTATTATTATTATTATTATCAGAAAATACTTCACAGTGTCTTCTGCTGCAGTTAAGGGCTATGTCTTAAGTATACTGGTCATAATTTATAGACAGGTATCAATAAAGTGATTTTATACCTGTATTTTTCTCTTATGAGGATTTTTAAGAAATTTTATAATGGGATACATATCATCATTTGGACTCTACAATTATTAAACATGAAGAAATGAAAAAGAATCCACATATTTAACAGTACAGGATGTGATGATCTGCCCTACTACAGGAAGTGGAATGTCATGCAGTCTGTTCAGGGCTATCATGCCACCTTAAATCTAATAAATGGATACTGTAGAATACCGTATATACCCTAAGTATTGGACAGAAAGGCCTGGGTTATCAGTATAGACCCAGATCAGACGTCACCATACATCTAATAAATGGATACTATAGAATACCTGTTATACTCAAAACATTGGACAGACAGTCCTGAGGTAACAGTGTGGACTCAAATCAGATGCCATATTGCATCTAATAAATGAATACTGTAGAATACTGTATATACCCTTAGTATTGGATAGACAGTCCTGGGCTAACGCTTTAGACCCAGATCAGACGCCACCTTACATCTAATAAATGGATACTTTAGAATGCCATATTTATCCTAAGTATTGAACAGACAGTCCTGAGCTAACACTGTAGACCCAGATCAGACGCCACCTTACGTTTAATAAATGGCACTTTGGAATACCGAATATACCCTAAGTATTAGACAGAAAGGCATGGGCTATCAGCTAACAGTGTAGACCCACTCAGACGACACCATAATCTAATGAGTGGATACTGTAGAATATATGTTATATGCAAAGCATTGGACAGATAGTCCTGAGCTAACAGTGTAGACCCAAATCAGATGCTATGTTACATCTAATAAATGAACACTGCAGAATAACTTAAATACCCTGAGTATTTGACAGACAGTCCTGAGCTAGCACTGTAGACCCAGATCAGACGCCAACTTACATCTAATAAATGGCTACTTCAAAACAGACAGTCCTGAGATAACAGTGTAGACCCAGATCTGATGCCATGTTACATCTAATAAATGGATACTACAGAATACCTTAAATATCCTAGGTATTTGCAACAGTCCTGAGCTAGCACTGTAGATCCAGATCAGACACCACCTTACATCCAATAAATGGCTACTTCAAAACAGACAGTCCTGAGATAACAGTGTAGACCCAGATCTGATGCCATGTTACATCTAATAAATGGATACTACAGAATACCTTAAATATCCTAGGTATTTGCAGCAGTCCTGAGCTAGCACTGTAGACCCAGATCAGATGCCAACTTACATCTTATAAATGGCTACTTCAAAACAGACGGTCCTGAGATAACAGTGTAGACCCAGATCTGATGCCATGCTACATCTAATAAATGGATACTACAGAATACCTTAAATATCCTAGGTATTTGCAACAGTCCTAAGCTAGCACTGTAGACCCAGATCAGACACCACCTTATATCAAATAAAGTCTAAGAAGGACAGTACTGAGCTAATAGTGTAGACCCAGAGCATATGTCATGTTATATCTAATAAATGGACACTACAAAATACATTAAATGTCCTAAGTATTTGACAGACAGCCCTGAGCTAGCACTGTAGACCCAGATCAGATGTCACCTAACATTTAATAAATGTCTAAGACAGGCAGTCCTGAACTAACAGTGTAGACCCAGATCAGATGCCATGTTATATCTAATAAATGGACACTACAGAATACCTTAAATACCCCATACAGCTAATACATGGATACTACAAAATACTTTAAATATCCTAAGTATTTGACAGACAGTCCTGAGCTAGCACTTTAGACCCAGATCAGACGCCACCTTACATCTAATAAATGTCTAAGAAGGACAGTCCTGAGCTAACAGTGTAGACCCAAAGCATATGCCATGTTATATCTAATAAATGGACACTACAAAATACATTAAATGTCCTAAGTATTTGACAGACAGCCCTGAGCTACTACTGTAGACCCAGATCAGATGTCATCTAACATTTAATAAATGTCTAAGACAGACAGTCCTGAACTAACAGTGTAGACCCAGATCAGATGCCATGTTATATCTAATAAATGGACACTACAGAATACCTTAAATACCCTATACAGCTAATACATGGATACTACAAAATACTTTAAATATCCTAAGTATTTGACAGACAGTCCTGAGCTAGCACTTTAGACCCAGATCAGACACCACCTTACATCTAATAAATGGAAACTGTAGAATACCATATATATCCTGAGCTTAGGTCTGTTAGGTACAACAAGAAAATGTGACAACTCCAAGATCATACTTTCGCATTATGTACATAATGTAAACATTTTTTATTTATATTCAGCTATGAATTTTCATTTAATTCTAAACAAACTTTTTTTTTTTTTTCAGTTTAGGTATAAGATGAAGTTCTATGAAAATTAGGAAGAGTCATCAGATTCCGGATTCTAGTGAAGTTAAGTATTGTATTTTTGTATTTTGTATTGTTCTGTTGGTTTGATTTGGATTGGTCTCATCAGGTTTCTCTTTGGTTCAGTTTCTTTCGGGTTTGTTTGTTTTTTTCTCTATTTGGATTGTAGTGTTTATTGTATTGTATGTTGTAGTGTAATGTGTTTATATTGTATCATATAGTTGGTTACGTTTCATTTGGTTTGGGGTCAGTGGTTTCTTTCGGTTTCATTTGTTTTTTTTTCTCTATTTGGATTATAGTGTTTGTTATATTGTATTGTATATTGTAGTGTAGTGTAATGTATTGTATTGTATTGTATTATGCTTGTTTCCGTTGATTTTGTTCTGATTTGTTTGATTTGGTTGCATTCGGTTTCATTTGGGGTTTCTCTATTTGGATAATGGTGTTTATTGTATTGTTTTGTAAATTGTATTGTAATGTTTTGTATTGAATTATATATTTGGTTTTGTTTTGTTTGGATTGGTTATGTTTCTGATTGATTTAGTTTCGTTGGTTTGGTTTGAATTCCTCTATTTGAATTGTAGTATTTATTGTAATGTATTTCTATTTGGATTGTAATGTAATGTAATGTATAATATTGTATTTTGGTATGCTGTGGCGTGGTGTGCTGTGGTGTGATACGTTGCGGTGCGATGCGGTGAGGTGAGGTGCGATTCGGTGCGATTCAGTGCGATTCAGTGAGGTGCGATGCGGTGCGATTCAGTGCGATTCAGTGAGGTGCGATGCGGTGCGATTCAGTGCGATTCAGTGAGGTGCGATGCGGAGTGGGGTGGTGTGGTATGATATAATATGGAATGGTATGGTACGATAGGTTACTTATGTTATGTTTTTTTTATATTTACAGGTGGTTCTATGGTAGACTGAAACTCATTGAAGGACTGAAACCGATTACTGGTTGTAAGTATCTTTATTTCATAACTGTGTCGAGGAATTAATTTATATGTTTGTTACATGGACATTTTTTAATGTAATACCCCATGATTCAAGAAGGGCAATTGTCAGTTTCTGGCGTAAGAATGTGCACAATACTGGTTAACCGCTTAGAGGGCTAAGCCTGCCCAGTAAACGTGTGGTTAGGTAAACTGACAGCACTCGACATGACCTCACTGGGTTGACTGGGCCGTAAAACCTCAACACAAACAAATAAAAAAAATCATGTGATACCCTGTTTACACCCCCTGGGCCCAAGATTGGCCGATATTCTGTTTCAAATAAAAAAGCGTCCGGGTGACCGCTCACGACTTCGGATCGCGAGGTTCCGAGCTCTAATCCTGCTGGGGGCGGAATTTTGCTTATGATTGTACAGAGCCTCTCATTATCACCCTTCCATCGTCTCAATATGAATTAATGTTGAAAAAAATGCCAAACCATCATCATCATTATTTCAACACGAAAACACGCTTATACAATTTTGACCCCCTTAAACCCCACTTTTATATAGTAAAACTGGGGTTTTGCAGGGGTATACATCATTTTCACCTCTTTTTGCTAAAACATACATTATGGTACTCATTAGAGCCGCCTCGACGAGAAGGTTATAATGAGTACCTGCACTCCATGTTTTGAAAAGAAATATGAAAATAATCAGAATTTTTTATTTGAAAATTTTCCTTTTTTTTTTGGGTTGTGAAAAGTTCATTTGACACTTTTGAATATACCAAAATGCTTCACTGAATGGTTTTATGGTTGTACCTGAATTCGAATAATTTTAACTGTCATTTGCTGAATATCATAGTAGAGTTCAATTTTCTCCAAATTACTAGCACATGCTATTAATTTATCGGACTGATTTATTTAAAATTTGATGCTTGTTACTTTTTACAAAGATATTCATCAATCTTCTGACTATAAACCTTGAATTGACTAAGAGAGATAGCAGCAGTATTTCTATTAGCTCCCTTGACAGGTAAAGTCCAAGGTAGATCAAATACTAACCAGGTGGAACCAGTCCACAATTAGCTTCCCTGATTCGTTGTCCAAAATAAGGAAATATAGTCGCACAAATTGTCCCTTACTTGGATGCTGTGTCTTATGCCAGAGTGACTGAGCAGACTACTTCACTGTGATTCTTTTGATAGATCAACATGTAGGTGTTTTAAAAATTAAGAGTTTCTTTTGTTTCCTTTTGATTTCAGGAAAACGGGTGAACCTAAGCACACCCCTAAGAAGTGAGCCTACATGGGCTGTAACTGTTATGAACTGACAGGTGTTTACTTTGACAGACGACAGCAGGAAAAGGAGCTAGTCATGGTCATGTGTAAAGTGGATAAATTTGAAGGTAAGAAATGATGACATAAGCAGAAGAAAGTATGCATCGATTGCAAAGTTGTTTCCCAAGAGGTCTTTGTATGGAAGGTAATGGAAAAATAAATTGTGGTCCGAGGCCAGGTCCTTCTAATTGGATTCCTCTGCTTTTATCTTAGGTCATCAGTGGAATTTAACAAAACTTTACATTTCTCCATAATATACATTTCATTGCACAGAAAATGTTTCTTTTAAATATCTTGGCATATGACCTTGTTAAAATTAGATTTAAGAAAAAGGAAGTGATACTTAATGGAAACACTAATGATAAAAAGCAGAGGAATTCAATTAACTGGACCTGGTTATTTACAGAAAGTAATCAAGGAGTTAACTGACTGCTTTCTCCTGTTGAAAGAGCTTCACTTACACTTTATCAGATATTGCTTAACTTCAGCACATTTATGCCGAGTGTATTCTTTTACCATACCTCTTTCGTACCGATCCATTTCCAGTAAAAGGGGTGTCTGTTTACATTTAATTATTTCTTTGTTGCACAGAAATTCGTGTACTTAATGAAAACTGTGTTGATCCTGATCAGACGCCGCGTTTTCCGGCGTCTGATCTGGGTCTACACTGTTTGCAAATGTCCCATTTATAGAACGATAGGCACAAATGGGTTAAAGTACCAAATACATTTTGTAGCAGATCATTTTTCATAGCAACTACATCATGACATTTCATACAAATCATCTGCTTCACATGAAATGTAGACTTATTTTATCTTAATAATAATAGTATTAATAATAATAATAATAATAATTATTATTATTATTATTATTATTATTATCAGAAAATACTTCACAGTGTCTTCTGCTGCAGTTAAGGGCTATGTCTTAAGTATACTGGTCATAATTTATAGACAGGTATCAATAAAGTGATTTTATACCTGTATTTTTCTCTTATGAGGATTTTTAAGAAATTTTATAATGGGATACATATCATCATTTGGACTCTACAATTATTAAACATGAAGAAATGAAAAAGAATCCACATATTTAACAGTACAGGATGTGATGATCTGCCCTACTACAGGAAGTGGAATGTCATGCAGTCTGTTCAGGGCTATCATGCCACCTTAAATCTAATAAATGGATACTGTAGAATACCGTATATACCCTAAGTATTGGACAGAAAGGCCTGGGTTATCAGTATAGACCCAGATCAGACGTCACCATACATCTAATAAATGGATACTATAGAATACCTGTTATACTCAAAACATTGGACAGACAGTCCTGAGGTAACAGTGTGGACTCAAATCAGATGCCATATTGCATCTAATAAATGAATACTGTAGAATACTGTATATACCCTTAGTATTGGATAGACAGTCCTGGGCTAACGCTTTAGACCCAGATCAGACGCCACCTTACATCTAATAAATGGATACTTTAGAATGCCATATTTATCCTAAGTATTGAACAGACAGTCCTGAGCTAACACTGTAGACCCAGATCAGACGCCACCTTACGTTTAATAAATGGCACTTTGGAATACCGAATATACCCTAAGTATTAGACAGAAAGGCATGGGCTATCAGCTAACAGTGTAGACCCACTCAGACGACACCATAATCTAATGAGTGGATACTGTAGAATATATGTTATATGCAAAGCATTGGACAGATAGTCCTGAGCTAACAGTGTAGACCCAAATCAGATGCTATGTTACATCTAATAAATGAACACTGCAGAATAACTTAAATACCCTGAGTATTTGACAGACAGTCCTGAGCTAGCACTGTAGACCCAGATCAGACGCCAACTTACATCTAATAAATGGCTACTTCAAAACAGACAGTCCTGAGATAACAGTGTAGACCCAGATCTGATGCCATGTTACATCTAATAAATGGATACTACAGAATACCTTAAATATCCTAGGTATTTGCAACAGTCCTGAGCTAGCACTGTAGATCCAGATCAGACACCACCTTACATCCAATAAATGGCTACTTCAAAACAGACAGTCCTGAGATAACAGTGTAGACCCAGATCTGATGCCATGTTACATCTAATAAATGGATACTACAGAATACCTTAAATATCCTAGGTATTTGCAGCAGTCCTGAGCTAGCACTGTAGACCCAGATCAGATGCCAACTTACATCTTATAAATGGCTACTTCAAAACAGACGGTCCTGAGATAACAGTGTAGACCCAGATCTGATGCCATGCTACATCTAATAAATGGATACTACAGAATACCTTAAATATCCTAGGTATTTGCAACAGTCCTAAGCTAGCACTGTAGACCCAGATCAGACACCACCTTATATCAAATAAAGTCTAAGAAGGACAGTACTGAGCTAATAGTGTAGACCCAGAGCATATGTCATGTTATATCTAATAAATGGACACTACAAAATACATTAAATGTCCTAAGTATTTGACAGACAGCCCTGAGCTAGCACTGTAGACCCAGATCAGATGTCACCTAACATTTAATAAATGTCTAAGACAGGCAGTCCTGAACTAACAGTGTAGACCCAGATCAGATGCCATGTTATATCTAATAAATGGACACTACAGAATACCTTAAATACCCCATACAGCTAATACATGGATACTACAAAATACTTTAAATATCCTAAGTATTTGACAGACAGTCCTGAGCTAGCACTTTAGACCCAGATCAGACGCCACCTTACATCTAATAAATGTCTAAGAAGGACAGTCCTGAGCTAACAGTGTAGACCCAAAGCATATGCCATGTTATATCTAATAAATGGACACTACAAAATACATTAAATGTCCTAAGTATTTGACAGACAGCCCTGAGCTACTACTGTAGACCCAGATCAGATGTCATCTAACATTTAATAAATGTCTAAGACAGACAGTCCTGAACTAACAGTGTAGACCCAGATCAGATGCCATGTTATATCTAATAAATGGACACTACAGAATACCTTAAATACCCTATACAGCTAATACATGGATACTACAAAATACTTTAAATATCCTAAGTATTTGACAGACAGTCCTGAGCTAGCACTTTAGACCCAGATCAGACACCACCTTACATCTAATAAATGGAAACTGTAGAATACCATATATATCCTGAGCTTAGGTCTGTTAGGTACAACAAGAAAATGTGACAACTCCAAGATCATACTTTCGCATTATGTACATAATGTAAACATTTTTTATTTATATTCAGCTATGAATTTTCATTTAATTCTAAACAAACTTTTTTTTTTATTTCAGTTTAGGTATAAGATGAAGTTCTATGAAAATTAGGAAGAGTCATCAGATTCCGGATTCTAGTGAAGTTAAGTATTGTATTTTTGTATTTTGTATTGTTCTGTTGGTTTGATTTGGATTGGTCTCATCAGGTTTCTCTTTGGTTCAGTTTCTTTCGGGTTTGTTTGTTTTTTTCTCTATTTGGATTGTAGTGTTTATTGTATTGTATGTTGTAGTGTAATGTGTTTATATTGTATCATATAGTTGGTTACGTTTCATTTGGTTTGGGGTCAGTGGTTTCTTTCGGTTTCATTTGTTTTTTTTTCTCTATTTGGATTATAGTGTTTGTTATATTGTATTGTATATTGTAGTGTAGTGTAATGTATTGTATTGTATTGTATTATGCTTGTTTCCGTTGATTTTGTTCTGATTTGTTTGATTTGGTTGCATTCGGTTTCATTTGGGGTTTCTCTATTTGGATAATGGTGTTTATTGTATTGTTTTGTAAATTGTATTGTAATGTTTTGTATTGAATTATATATTTGGTTTTGTTTTGTTTGGATTGGTTATGTTTCTGATTGATTTAGTTTCGTTGGTTTGGTTTGAATTCCTCTATTTGAATTGTAGTATTTATTGTAATGTATTTCTATTTGGATTGTAATGTAATGTAATGTATAATATTGTATTTTGGTATGCTGTGGCGTGGTGTGCTGTGGTGTGATACGTTGCGGTGCGATGCGGTGAGGTGAGGTGCGATTCGGTGCGATTCAGTGCGATTCAGTGAGGTGCGATGCGGTGCGATTCAGTGCGATTCAGTGAGGTGCGATGCGGTGCGATTCAGTGCGATTCAGTGAGGTGCGATGCGGAGTGGGGTGGTGTGGTATGATATAATATGGAATGGTATGGTACGATAGGTTACTTATGTTATGTTTTTTTTATATTTACAGGTGGTTCTATGGTAGACTGAAACTCATTGAAGGACTGAAACCGATTACTGGTTGTAAGTATCTTTATTTCATAACTGTGTCGAGGAATTAATTTATATGTTTGTTACATGGACATTTTTTAATGTAATACCCCATGATTCAAGAAGGGCAATTGTCAGTTTCTGGCGTAAGAATGTGCACAATACTGGTTAACCGCTTAGAGGGCTAAGCCTGCCCAGTAAACGTGTGGTTAGGTAAACTGACAGCACTCGACATGACCTCACTGGGTTGACTGGGCCGTAAAACCTCAACACAAACAAATAAAAAAAATCATGTGATACCCTGTTTACACCCCCTGGGCCCAAGATTGGCCGATATTCTGTTTCAAATTAAAAAGCGTCCGGGTGACCGCTCACGACTTCGGATCGCGAGGTTCCGAGCTCTAATCCTGCTGGGGGCGGAATTTTGCTTATGATTGTACAGAGCCTCTCATTATCACCCTTCCATCGTCTCAATATGAATTAATGTTGAAAAAAATGCCAAACCATCATCATCATTATTTCAACACGAAAACACGCTTATACAATTTTGACCCCCTTAAACCCCACTTTTATATAGTAAAACTGGGGTTTTGCAGGGGTATACATCATTTTCACCTCTTTTTGCTAAAACATACATTATGGTACTCATTAGAGCCGCCTCGACGAGAAGGTTATAATGAGTACCTGCACTCCATGTTTTGAAAAGAAATATGAAAATAATCAGAATTTTTTATTTGAAAATTTTCCTTTTTTTTTTGGGTTGTGAAAAGTTCATTTGACACTTTTGAATATACCAAAATGCTTCACTGAATGGTTTTATGGTTGTACCTGAATTCGAATAATTTTAACTGTCATTTGCTGAATATCATAGTAGAGTTCAATTTTCTCCAAATTACTAGCACATGCTATTAATTTATCGGACTGATTTATTTAAAATTTGATGCTTGTTACTTTTTACAAAGATATTCATCAATCTTCTGACTATAAACCTTGAATTGACTAAGAGAGATAGCAGCAGTATTTCTATTAGCTCCCTTGACAGGTAAAGTCCAAGGTAGATCAAATACTAACCAGGTGGAACCAGTCCACAATTAGCTTCCCTGATTCGTTGTCCAAAATAAGGAAATATAGTCGCACAAATTGTCCCTTACTTGGATGCTGTGTCTTATGCCAGAGTGACTGAGCAGACTACTTCACTGTGATTCTTTTGATAGATCAACATGTAGGTGTTTTAAAAATTAAGAGTTTCTTTTGTTTCCTTTTGATTTCAGGAAAACGGGTGAACCTAAGCACACCCCTAAGAAGTGAGCCTACATGGGCTGTAACTGTTATGAACTGACAGGTGTTTACTTTGACAGACGACAGCAGGAAAAGGAGCTAGTCATGGTCATGTGTAAAGTGGATAAATTTGAAGGTAAGAAATGATGACATAAGCAGAAGAAAGTATGCATCGATTGCAAAGTTGTTTCCCAAGAGGTCTTTGTATGGAAGGTAATGGAAAAATAAATTGTGGTCCGAGGCCAGGTCCTTCTAATTGGATTCCTCTGCTTTTATCTTAGGTCATCAGTGGAATTTAACAAAACTTTACATTTCTCCATAATATACATTTCATTGCACAGAAAATGTTTCTTTTAAATATCTTGGCATATGACCTTGTTAAAATTAGATTTAAGAAAAAGGAAGTGATACTTAATGGAAACACTAATGATAAAAAGCAGAGGAATTCAATTAACTGGACCTGGTTATTTACAGAAAGTAATCAAGGAGTTAACTGACTGCTTTCTCCTGTTGAAAGAGCTTCACTTACACTTTATCAGATATTGCTTAACTTCAGCACATTTATGCCGAGTGTATTCTTTTACCATACCTCTTTCGTACCGATCCATTTCCAGTAAAAGGGGTGTCTGTTTACATTTAATTATTTCTTTGTTGCACAGAAATTCGTGTACTTAATGAAAACTGTGTTGATCCTGATCAGACGCCGCGTTTTCCGGCGTCTGATCTGGGTCTACACTGTTTGCAAATGTCCCATTTATAGAACGATAGGCACAAATGGGTTAAAGTACCAAATACATTTTGTAGCAGATCATTTTTCATAGCAACTACATCATGACATTTCATACAAATCATCTGCTTCACATGAAATGTAGACTTATTTTATCTTAATAATAATAGTATTAATAATAATAATAATAATAATTATTATTATTATTATTATTATTATTATCAGAAAATACTTCACAGTGTCTTCTGCTGCAGTTAAGGGCTATGTCTTAAGTATACTGGTCATAATTTATAGACAGGTATCAATAAAGTGATTTTATACCTGTATTTTTCTCTTATGAGGATTTTTAAGAAATTTTATAATGGGATACATATCATCATTTGGACTCTACAATTATTAAACATGAAGAAATGAAAAAGAATCCACATATTTAACAGTACAGGATGTGATGATCTGCCCTACTACAGGAAGTGGAATGTCATGCAGTCTGTTCAGGGCTATCATGCCACCTTAAATCTAATAAATGGATACTGTAGAATACCGTATATACCCTAAGTATTGGACAGAAAGGCCTGGGTTATCAGTATAGACCCAGATCAGACGTCACCATACATCTAATAAATGGATACTATAGAATACCTGTTATACTCAAAACATTGGACAGACAGTCCTGAGGTAACAGTGTGGACTCAAATCAGATGCCATATTGCATCTAATAAATGAATACTGTAGAATACTGTATATACCCTTAGTATTGGATAGACAGTCCTGGGCTAACGCTTTAGACCCAGATCAGACGCCACCTTACATCTAATAAATGGATACTTTAGAATGCCATATTTATCCTAAGTATTGAACAGACAGTCCTGAGCTAACACTGTAGACCCAGATCAGACGCCACCTTACGTTTAATAAATGGCACTTTGGAATACCGAATATACCCTAAGTATTAGACAGAAAGGCATGGGCTATCAGCTAACAGTGTAGACCCACTCAGACGACACCATAATCTAATGAGTGGATACTGTAGAATATATGTTATATGCAAAGCATTGGACAGATAGTCCTGAGCTAACAGTGTAGACCCAAATCAGATGCTATGTTACATCTAATAAATGAACACTGCAGAATAACTTAAATACCCTGAGTATTTGACAGACAGTCCTGAGCTAGCACTGTAGACCCAGATCAGACGCCAACTTACATCTAATAAATGGCTACTTCAAAACAGACAGTCCTGAGATAACAGTGTAGACCCAGATCTGATGCCATGTTACATCTAATAAATGGATACTACAGAATACCTTAAATATCCTAGGTATTTGCAACAGTCCTGAGCTAGCACTGTAGATCCAGATCAGACACCACCTTACATCCAATAAATGGCTACTTCAAAACAGACAGTCCTGAGATAACAGTGTAGACCCAGATCTGATGCCATGTTACATCTAATAAATGGATACTACAGAATACCTTAAATATCCTAGGTATTTGCAGCAGTCCTGAGCTAGCACTGTAGACCCAGATCAGATGCCAACTTACATCTTATAAATGGCTACTTCAAAACAGACGGTCCTGAGATAACAGTGTAGACCCAGATCTGATGCCATGCTACATCTAATAAATGGATACTACAGAATACCTTAAATATCCTAGGTATTTGCAACAGTCCTAAGCTAGCACTGTAGACCCAGATCAGACACCACCTTATATCAAATAAAGTCTAAGAAGGACAGTACTGAGCTAATAGTGTAGACCCAGAGCATATGTCATGTTATATCTAATAAATGGACACTACAAAATACATTAAATGTCCTAAGTATTTGACAGACAGCCCTGAGCTAGCACTGTAGACCCAGATCAGATGTCACCTAACATTTAATAAATGTCTAAGACAGGCAGTCCTGAACTAACAGTGTAGACCCAGATCAGATGCCATGTTATATCTAATAAATGGACACTACAGAATACCTTAAATACCCCATACAGCTAATACATGGATACTACAAAATACTTTAAATATCCTAAGTATTTGACAGACAGTCCTGAGCTAGCACTTTAGACCCAGATCAGACGCCACCTTACATCTAATAAATGTCTAAGAAGGACAGTCCTGAGCTAACAGTGTAGACCCAAAGCATATGCCATGTTATATCTAATAAATGGACACTACAAAATACATTAAATGTCCTAAGTATTTGACAGACAGCCCTGAGCTACTACTGTAGACCCAGATCAGATGTCATCTAACATTTAATAAATGTCTAAGACAGACAGTCCTGAACTAACAGTGTAGACCCAGATCAGATGCCATGTTATATCTAATAAATGGACACTACAGAATACCTTAAATACCCTATACAGCTAATACATGGATACTACAAAATACTTTAAATATCCTAAGTATTTGACAGACAGTCCTGAGCTAGCACTTTAGACCCAGATCAGACACCACCTTACATCTAATAAATGGAAACTGTAGAATACCATATATATCCTGAGCTTAGGTCTGTTAGGTACAACAAGAAAATGTGACAACTCCAAGATCATACTTTCGCATTATGTACATAATGTAAACATTTTTTATTTATATTCAGCTATGAATTTTCATTTAATTCTAAACAAACTTTTTTTTTTTTTTCAGTTTAGGTATAAGATGAAGTTCTATGAAAATTAGGAAGAGTCATCAGATTCCGGATTCTAGTGAAGTTAAGTATTGTATTTTTGTATTTTGTATTGTTCTGTTGGTTTGATTTGGATTGGTCTCATCAGGTTTCTCTTTGGTTCAGTTTCTTTCGGGTTTGTTTGTTTTTTTCTCTATTTGGATTGTAGTGTTTATTGTATTGTATGTTGTAGTGTAATGTGTTTATATTGTATCATATAGTTGGTTACGTTTCATTTGGTTTGGGGTCAGTGGTTTCTTTCGGTTTCATTTGTTTTTTTTTCTCTATTTGGATTATAGTGTTTGTTATATTGTATTGTATATTGTAGTGTAGTGTAATGTATTGTATTGTATTGTATTATGCTTGTTTCCGTTGATTTTGTTCTGATTTGTTTGATTTGGTTGCATTCGGTTTCATTTGGGGTTTCTCTATTTGGATAATGGTGTTTATTGTATTGTTTTGTAAATTGTATTGTAATGTTTTGTATTGAATTATATATTTGGTTTTGTTTTGTTTGGATTGGTTATGTTTCTGATTGATTTAGTTTCGTTGGTTTGGTTTGAATTCCTCTATTTGAATTGTAGTATTTATTGTAATGTATTTCTATTTGGATTGTAATGTAATGTAATGTATAATATTGTATTTTGGTATGCTGTGGCGTGGTGTGCTGTGGTGTGATACGTTGCGGTGCGATGCGGTGAGGTGAGGTGCGATTCGGTGCGATTCAGTGCGATTCAGTGAGGTGCGATGCGGTGCGATTCAGTGCGATTCAGTGAGGTGCGATGCGGTGCGATTCAGTGCGATTCAGTGAGGTGCGATGCGGAGTGGGGTGGTGTGGTATGATATAATATGGAATGGTATGGTACGATAGGTTACTTATGTTATGTTTTTTTTATATTTACAGGTGGTTCTATGGTAGACTGAAACTCATTGAAGGACTGAAACCGATTACTGGTTGTAAGTATCTTTATTTCATAACTGTGTCGAGGAATTAATTTATATGTTTGTTACATGGACATTTTTTAATGTAATACCCCATGATTCAAGAAGGGCAATTGTCAGTTTCTGGCGTAAGAATGTGCACAATACTGGTTAACCGCTTAGAGGGCTAAGCCTGCCCAGTAAACGTGTGGTTAGGTAAACTGACAGCACTCGACATGACCTCACTGGGTTGACTGGGCCGTAAAACCTCAACACAAACAAATAAAAAAAATCATGTGATACCCTGTTTACACCCCCTGGGCCCAAGATTGGCCGATATTCTGTTTCAAATTAAAAAGCGTCCGGGTGACCGCTCACGACTTCGGATCGCGAGGTTCCGAGCTCTAATCCTGCTGGGGGCGGAATTTTGCTTATGATTGTACAGAGCCTCTCATTATCACCCTTCCATCGTCTCAATATGAATTAATGTTGAAAAAAATGCCAAACCATCATCATCATTATTTCAACACGAAAACACGCTTATACAATTTTGACCCCCTTAAACCCCACTTTTATATAGTAAAACTGGGGTTTTGCAGGGGTATACATCATTTTCACCTCTTTTTGCTAAAACATACATTATGGTACTCATTAGAGCCGCCTCGACGAGAAGGTTATAATGAGTACCTGCACTCCATGTTTTGAAAAGAAATATGAAAATAATCAGAATTTTTTATTTGAAAATTTTCCTTTTTTTTTTGGGTTGTGAAAAGTTCATTTGACACTTTTGAATATACCAAAATGCTTCACTGAATGGTTTTATGGTTGTACCTGAATTCGAATAATTTTAACTGTCATTTGCTGAATATCATAGTAGAGTTCAATTTTCTCCAAATTACTAGCACATGCTATTAATTTATCGGACTGATTTATTTAAAATTTGATGCTTGTTACTTTTTACAAAGATATTCATCAATCTTCTGACTATAAACCTTGAATTGACTAAGAGAGATAGCAGCAGTATTTCTATTAGCTCCCTTGACAGGTAAAGTCCAAGGTAGATCAAATACTAACCAGGTGGAACCAGTCCACAATTAGCTTCCCTGATTCGTTGTCCAAAATAAGGAAATATAGTCGCACAAATTGTCCCTTACTTGGATGCTGTGTCTTATGCCAGAGTGACTGAGCAGACTACTTCACTGTGATTCTTTTGATAGATCAACATGTAGGTGTTTTAAAAATTAAGAGTTTCTTTTGTTTCCTTTTGATTTCAGGAAAACGGGTGAACCTAAGCACACCCCTAAGAAGTGAGCCTACATGGGCTGTAACTGTTATGAACTGACAGGTGTTTACTTTGACAGACGACAGCAGGAAAAGGAGCTAGTCATGGTCATGTGTAAAGTGGATAAATTTGAAGGTAAGAAATGATGACATAAGCAGAAGAAAGTATGCATCGATTGCAAAGTTGTTTCCCAAGAGGTCTTTGTATGGAAGGTAATGGAAAAATAAATTGTGGTCCGAGGCCAGGTCCTTCTAATTGGATTCCTCTGCTTTTATCTTAGGTCATCAGTGGAATTTAACAAAACTTTACATTTCTCCATAATATACATTTCATTGCACAGAAAATGTTTCTTTTAAATATCTTGGCATATGACCTTGTTAAAATTAGATTTAAGAAAAAGGAAGTGATACTTAATGGAAACACTAATGATAAAAAGCAGAGGAATTCAATTAACTGGACCTGGTTATTTACAGAAAGTAATCAAGGAGTTAACTGACTGCTTTCTCCTGTTGAAAGAGCTTCACTTACACTTTATCAGATATTGCTTAACTTCAGCACATTTATGCCGAGTGTATTCTTTTACCATACCTCTTTCGTACCGATCCATTTCCAGTAAAAGGGGTGTCTGTTTACATTTAATTATTTCTTTGTTGCACAGAAATTCGTGTACTTAATGAAAACTGTGTTGATCCTGATCAGACGCCGCGTTTTCCGGCGTCTGATCTGGGTCTACACTGTTTGCAAATGTCCCATTTATAGAACGATAGGCACAAATGGGTTAAAGTACCAAATACATTTTGTAGCAGATCATTTTTCATAGCAACTACATCATGACATTTCATACAAATCATCTGCTTCACATGAAATGTAGACTTATTTTATCTTAATAATAATAGTATTAATAATAATAATAATAATAATTATTATTATTATTATTATTATTATTATCAGAAAATACTTCACAGTGTCTTCTGCTGCAGTTAAGGGCTATGTCTTAAGTATACTGGTCATAATTTATAGACAGGTATCAATAAAGTGATTTTATACCTGTATTTTTCTCTTATGAGGATTTTTAAGAAATTTTATAATGGGATACATATCATCATTTGGACTCTACAATTATTAAACATGAAGAAATGAAAAAGAATCCACATATTTAACAGTACAGGATGTGATGATCTGCCCTACTACAGGAAGTGGAATGTCATGCAGTCTGTTCAGGGCTATCATGCCACCTTAAATCTAATAAATGGATACTGTAGAATACCGTATATACCCTAAGTATTGGACAGAAAGGCCTGGGTTATCAGTATAGACCCAGATCAGACGTCACCATACATCTAATAAATGGATACTATAGAATACCTGTTATACTCAAAACATTGGACAGACAGTCCTGAGGTAACAGTGTGGACTCAAATCAGATGCCATATTGCATCTAATAAATGAATACTGTAGAATACTGTATATACCCTTAGTATTGGATAGACAGTCCTGGGCTAACGCTTTAGACCCAGATCAGACGCCACCTTACATCTAATAAATGGATACTTTAGAATGCCATATTTATCCTAAGTATTGAACAGACAGTCCTGAGCTAACACTGTAGACCCAGATCAGACGCCACCTTACGTTTAATAAATGGCACTTTGGAATACCGAATATACCCTAAGTATTAGACAGAAAGGCATGGGCTATCAGCTAACAGTGTAGACCCACTCAGACGACACCATAATCTAATGAGTGGATACTGTAGAATATATGTTATATGCAAAGCATTGGACAGATAGTCCTGAGCTAACAGTGTAGACCCAAATCAGATGCTATGTTACATCTAATAAATGAACACTGCAGAATAACTTAAATACCCTGAGTATTTGACAGACAGTCCTGAGCTAGCACTGTAGACCCAGATCAGACGCCAACTTACATCTAATAAATGGCTACTTCAAAACAGACAGTCCTGAGATAACAGTGTAGACCCAGATCTGATGCCATGTTACATCTAATAAATGGATACTACAGAATACCTTAAATATCCTAGGTATTTGCAACAGTCCTGAGCTAGCACTGTAGATCCAGATCAGACACCACCTTACATCCAATAAATGGCTACTTCAAAACAGACAGTCCTGAGATAACAGTGTAGACCCAGATCTGATGCCATGTTACATCTAATAAATGGATACTACAGAATACCTTAAATATCCTAGGTATTTGCAGCAGTCCTGAGCTAGCACTGTAGACCCAGATCAGATGCCAACTTACATCTTATAAATGGCTACTTCAAAACAGACGGTCCTGAGATAACAGTGTAGACCCAGATCTGATGCCATGCTACATCTAATAAATGGATACTACAGAATACCTTAAATATCCTAGGTATTTGCAACAGTCCTAAGCTAGCACTGTAGACCCAGATCAGACACCACCTTATATCAAATAAAGTCTAAGAAGGACAGTACTGAGCTAATAGTGTAGACCCAGAGCATATGTCATGTTATATCTAATAAATGGACACTACAAAATACATTAAATGTCCTAAGTATTTGACAGACAGCCCTGAGCTAGCACTGTAGACCCAGATCAGATGTCACCTAACATTTAATAAATGTCTAAGACAGGCAGTCCTGAACTAACAGTGTAGACCCAGATCAGATGCCATGTTATATCTAATAAATGGACACTACAGAATACCTTAAATACCCCATACAGCTAATACATGGATACTACAAAATACTTTAAATATCCTAAGTATTTGACAGACAGTCCTGAGCTAGCACTTTAGACCCAGATCAGACGCCACCTTACATCTAATAAATGTCTAAGAAGGACAGTCCTGAGCTAACAGTGTAGACCCAAAGCATATGCCATGTTATATCTAATAAATGGACACTACAAAATACATTAAATGTCCTAAGTATTTGACAGACAGCCCTGAGCTACTACTGTAGACCCAGATCAGATGTCATCTAACATTTAATAAATGTCTAAGACAGACAGTCCTGAACTAACAGTGTAGACCCAGATCAGATGCCATGTTATATCTAATAAATGGACACTACAGAATACCTTAAATACCCTATACAGCTAATACATGGATACTACAAAATACTTTAAATATCCTAAGTATTTGACAGACAGTCCTGAGCTAGCACTTTAGACCCAGATCAGACACCACCTTACATCTAATAAATGGAAACTGTAGAATACCATATATATCCTGAGCTTAGGTCTGTTAGGTACAACAAGAAAATGTGACAACTCCAAGATCATACTTTCGCATTATGTACATAATGTAAACATTTTTTATTTATATTCAGCTATGAATTTTCATTTAATTCTAAACAAACTTTTTTTTTTTTTTCAGTTTAGGTATAAGATGAAGTTCTATGAAAATTAGGAAGAGTCATCAGATTCCGGATTCTAGTGAAGTTAAGTATTGTATTTTTGTATTTTGTATTGTTCTGTTGGTTTGATTTGGATTGGTCTCATCAGGTTTCTCTTTGGTTCAGTTTCTTTCGGGTTTGTTTGTTTTTTTCTCTATTTGGATTGTAGTGTTTATTGTATTGTATGTTGTAGTGTAATGTGTTTATATTGTATCATATAGTTGGTTACGTTTCATTTGGTTTGGGGTCAGTGGTTTCTTTCGGTTTCATTTGTTTTTTTTTCTCTATTTGGATTATAGTGTTTGTTATATTGTATTGTATATTGTAGTGTAGTGTAATGTATTGTATTGTATTGTATTATGCTTGTTTCCGTTGATTTTGTTCTGATTTGTTTGATTTGGTTGCATTCGGTTTCATTTGGGGTTTCTCTATTTGGATAATGGTGTTTATTGTATTGTTTTGTAAATTGTATTGTAATGTTTTGTATTGAATTATATATTTGGTTTTGTTTTGTTTGGATTGGTTATGTTTCTGATTGATTTAGTTTCGTTGGTTTGGTTTGAATTCCTCTATTTGAATTGTAGTATTTATTGTAATGTATTTCTATTTGGATTGTAATGTAATGTAATGTATAATATTGTATTTTGGTATGCTGTGGCGTGGTGTGCTGTGGTGTGATACGTTGCGGTGCGATGCGGTGAGGTGAGGTGCGATTCGGTGCGATTCAGTGCGATTCAGTGAGGTGCGATGCGGTGCGATTCAGTGCGATTCAGTGAGGTGCGATGCGGTGCGATTCAGTGCGATTCAGTGAGGTGCGATGCGGAGTGGGGTGGTGTGGTATGATATAATATGGAATGGTATGGTACGATAGGTTACTTATGTTATGTTTTTTTTATATTTACAGGTGGTTCTATGGTAGACTGAAACTCATTGAAGGACTGAAACCGATTACTGGTTGTAAGTATCTTTATTCCATAACTGTGTCGAGGAATTAATTTATATGTTTGTTACATGGACATTTTTTAATGTAATACCCCATGATTCAAGAAGGGCAATTGTCAGTTTCTGGCGTAAGAATGTGCACAATACTGGTTAACCGCTTAGAGGGCTAAGCCTGCCCAGTAAACGTGTGGTTAGGTAAACTGACAGCACTCGACATGACCTCACTGGGTTGACTGGGCCGTAAAACCTCAACACAAACAAATAAAAAAAATCATGTGATACCCTGTTTACACCCCCTGGGCCCAAGATTGGCCGATATTCTGTTTCAAATTAAAAAGCGTCCGGGTGACCGCTCACGACTTCGGATCGCGAGGTTCCGAGCTCTAATCCTGCTGGGGGCGGAATTTTGCTTATGATTGTACAGAGCCTCTCATTATCACCCTTCCATCGTCTCAATATGAATTAATGTTGAAAAAAATGCCAAACCATCATCATCATTATTTCAACACGAAAACACGCTTATACAATTTTGACCCCCTTAAACCCCACTTTTATATAGTAAAACTGGGGTTTTGCAGGGGTATACATCATTTTCACCTCTTTTTGCTAAAACATACATTATGGTACTCATTAGAGCCGCCTCGACGAGAAGGTTATAATGAGTACCTGCACTCCATGTTTTGAAAAGAAATATGAAAATAATCAGAATTTTTTATTTGAAAATTTTCCTTTTTTTTTTGGGTTGTGAAAAGTTCATTTGACACTTTTGAATATACCAAAATGCTTCACTGAATGGTTTTATGGTTGTACCTGAATTCGAATAATTTTAACTGTCATTTGCTGAATATCATAGTAGAGTTCAATTTTCTCCAAATTACTAGCACATGCTATTAATTTATCGGACTGATTTATTTAAAATTTGATGCTTGTTACTTTTTACAAAGATATTCATCAATCTTCTGACTATAAACCTTGAATTGACTAAGAGAGATAGCAGCAGTATTTCTATTAGCTCCCTTGACAGGTAAAGTCCAAGGTAGATCAAATACTAACCAGGTGGAACCAGTCCACAATTAGCTTCCCTGATTCGTTGTCCAAAATAAGGAAATATAGTCGCACAAATTGTCCCTTACTTGGATGCTGTGTCTTATGCCAGAGTGACTGAGCAGACTACTTCACTGTGATTCTTTTGATAGATCAACATGTAGGTGTTTTAAAAATTAAGAGTTTCTTTTGTTTCCTTTTGATTTCAGGAAAACGGGTGAACCTAAGCACACCCCTAAGAAGTGAGCCTACATGGGCTGTAACTGTTATGAACTGACAGGTGTTTACTTTGACAGACGACAGCAGGAAAAGGAGCTAGTCATGGTCATGTGTAAAGTGGATAAATTTGAAGGTAAGAAATGATGACATAAGCAGAAGAAAGTATGCATCGATTGCAAAGTTGTTTCCCAAGAGGTCTTTGTATGGAAGGTAATGGAAAAATAAATTGTGGTCCGAGGCCAGGTCCTTCTAATTGGATTCCTCTGCTTTTATCTTAGGTCATCAGTGGAATTTAACAAAACTTTACATTTCTCCATAATATACATTTCATTGCACAGAAAATGTTTCTTTTAAATATCTTGGCATATGACCTTGTTAAAATTAGATTTAAGAAAAAGGAAGTGATACTTAATGGAAACACTAATGATAAAAAGCAGAGGAATTCAATTAACTGGACCTGGTTATTTACAGAAAGTAATCAAGGAGTTAACTGACTGCTTTCTCCTGTTGAAAGAGCTTCACTTACACTTTATCAGATATTGCTTAACTTCAGCACATTTATGCCGAGTGTATTCTTTTACCATACCTCTTTCGTACCGATCCATTTCCAGTAAAAGGGGTGTCTGTTTACATTTAATTATTTCTTTGTTGCACAGAAATTCGTGTACTTAATGAAAACTGTGTTGATCCTGATCAGACGCCGCGTTTTCCGGCGTCTGATCTGGGTCTACACTGTTTGCAAATGTCCCATTTATAGAACGATAGGCACAAATGGGTTAAAGTACCAAATACATTTTGTAGCAGATCATTTTTCATAGCAACTACATCATGACATTTCATACAAATCATCTGCTTCACATGAAATGTAGACTTATTTTATCTTAATAATAATAGTATTAATAATAATAATAATAATAATTATTATTATTATTATTATTATTATTATCAGAAAATACTTCACAGTGTCTTCTGCTGCAGTTAAGGGCTATGTCTTAAGTATACTGGTCATAATTTATAGACAGGTATCAATAAAGTGATTTTATACCTGTATTTTTCTCTTATGAGGATTTTTAAGAAATTTTATAATGGGATACATATCATCATTTGGACTCTACAATTATTAAACATGAAGAAATGAAAAAGAATCCACATATTTAACAGTACAGGATGTGATGATCTGCCCTACTACAGGAAGTGGAATGTCATGCAGTCTGTTCAGGGCTATCATGCCACCTTAAATCTAATAAATGGATACTGTAGAATACCGTATATACCCTAAGTATTGGACAGAAAGGCCTGGGTTATCAGTATAGACCCAGATCAGACGTCACCATACATCTAATAAATGGATACTATAGAATACCTGTTATACTCAAAACATTGGACAGACAGTCCTGAGGTAACAGTGTGGACTCAAATCAGATGCCATATTGCATCTAATAAATGAATACTGTAGAATACTGTATATACCCTTAGTATTGGATAGACAGTCCTGGGCTAACGCTTTAGACCCAGATCAGACGCCACCTTACATCTAATAAATGGATACTTTAGAATGCCATATTTATCCTAAGTATTGAACAGACAGTCCTGAGCTAACACTGTAGACCCAGATCAGACGCCACCTTACGTTTAATAAATGGCACTTTGGAATACCGAATATACCCTAAGTATTAGACAGAAAGGCATGGGCTATCAGCTAACAGTGTAGACCCACTCAGACGACACCATAATCTAATGAGTGGATACTGTAGAATATATGTTATATGCAAAGCATTGGACAGATAGTCCTGAGCTAACAGTGTAGACCCAAATCAGATGCTATGTTACATCTAATAAATGAACACTGCAGAATAACTTAAATACCCTGAGTATTTGACAGACAGTCCTGAGCTAGCACTGTAGACCCAGATCAGACGCCAACTTACATCTAATAAATGGCTACTTCAAAACAGACAGTCCTGAGATAACAGTGTAGACCCAGATCTGATGCCATGTTACATCTAATAAATGGATACTACAGAATACCTTAAATATCCTAGGTATTTGCAACAGTCCTGAGCTAGCACTGTAGATCCAGATCAGACACCACCTTACATCCAATAAATGGCTACTTCAAAACAGACAGTCCTGAGATAACAGTGTAGACCCAGATCTGATGCCATGTTACATCTAATAAATGGATACTACAGAATACCTTAAATATCCTAGGTATTTGCAGCAGTCCTGAGCTAGCACTGTAGACCCAGATCAGATGCCAACTTACATCTTATAAATGGCTACTTCAAAACAGACGGTCCTGAGATAACAGTGTAGACCCAGATCTGATGCCATGCTACATCTAATAAATGGATACTACAGAATACCTTAAATATCCTAGGTATTTGCAACAGTCCTAAGCTAGCACTGTAGACCCAGATCAGACACCACCTTATATCAAATAAAGTCTAAGAAGGACAGTACTGAGCTAATAGTGTAGACCCAGAGCATATGTCATGTTATATCTAATAAATGGACACTACAAAATACATTAAATGTCCTAAGTATTTGACAGACAGCCCTGAGCTAGCACTGTAGACCCAGATCAGATGTCACCTAACATTTAATAAATGTCTAAGACAGGCAGTCCTGAACTAACAGTGTAGACCCAGATCAGATGCCATGTTATATCTAATAAATGGACACTACAGAATACCTTAAATACCCCATACAGCTAATACATGGATACTACAAAATACTTTAAATATCCTAAGTATTTGACAGACAGTCCTGAGCTAGCACTTTAGACCCAGATCAGACGCCACCTTACATCTAATAAATGTCTAAGAAGGACAGTCCTGAGCTAACAGTGTAGACCCAAAGCATATGCCATGTTATATCTAATAAATGGACACTACAAAATACATTAAATGTCCTAAGTATTTGACAGACAGCCCTGAGCTACTACTGTAGACCCAGATCAGATGTCATCTAACATTTAATAAATGTCTAAGACAGACAGTCCTGAACTAACAGTGTAGACCCAGATCAGATGCCATGTTATATCTAATAAATGGACACTACAGAATACCTTAAATACCCTATACAGCTAATACATGGATACTACAAAATACTTTAAATATCCTAAGTATTTGACAGACAGTCCTGAGCTAGCACTTTAGACCCAGATCAGACACCACCTTACATCTAATAAATGGAAACTGTAGAATACCATATATATCCTGAGCTTAGGTCTGTTAGGTACAACAAGAAAATGTGACAACTCCAAGATCATACTTTCGCATTATGTACATAATGTAAACATTTTTTATTTATATTCAGCTATGAATTTTCATTTAATTCTAAACAAACTTTTTTTTTTTTTTCAGTTTAGGTATAAGATGAAGTTCTATGAAAATTAGGAAGAGTCATCAGATTCCGGATTCTAGTGAAGTTAAGTATTGTATTTTTGTATTTTGTATTGTTCTGTTGGTTTGATTTGGATTGGTCTCATCAGGTTTCTCTTTGGTTCAGTTTCTTTCGGGTTTGTTTGTTTTTTTCTCTATTTGGATTGTAGTGTTTATTGTATTGTATGTTGTAGTGTAATGTGTTTATATTGTATCATATAGTTGGTTACGTTTCATTTGGTTTGGGGTCAGTGGTTTCTTTCGGTTTCATTTGTTTTTTTTTCTCTATTTGGATTATAGTGTTTGTTATATTGTATTGTATATTGTAGTGTAGTGTAATGTATTGTATTGTATTGTATTATGCTTGTTTCCGTTGATTTTGTTCTGATTTGTTTGATTTGGTTGCATTCGGTTTCATTTGGGGTTTCTCTATTTGGATAATGGTGTTTATTGTATTGTTTTGTAAATTGTATTGTAATGTTTTGTATTGAATTATATATTTGGTTTTGTTTTGTTTGGATTGGTTATGTTTCTGATTGATTTAGTTTCGTTGGTTTGGTTTGAATTCCTCTATTTGAATTGTAGTATTTATTGTAATGTATTTCTATTTGGATTGTAATGTAATGTAATGTATAATATTGTATTTTGGTATGCTGTGGCGTGGTGTGCTGTGGTGTGATACGTTGCGGTGCGATGCGGTGAGGTGAGGTGCGATTCGGTGCGATTCAGTGCGATTCAGTGAGGTGCGATGCGGTGCGATTCAGTGCGATTCAGTGAGGTGCGATGCGGTGCGATTCAGTGCGATTCAGTGAGGTGCGATGCGGAGTGGGGTGGTGTGGTATGATATAATATGGAATGGTATGGTACGATAGGTTACTTATGTTATGTTTTTTTTATATTTACAGGTGGTTCTATGGTAGACTGAAACTCATTGAAGGACTGAAACCGATTACTGGTTGTAAGTATCTTTATTTCATAACTGTGTCGAGGAATTAATTTATATGTTTGTTACATGGACATTTTTTAATGTAATACCCCATGATTCAAGAAGGGCAATTGTCAGTTTCTGGCGTAAGAATGTGCACAATACTGGTTAACCGCTTAGAGGGCTAAGCCTGCCCAGTAAACGTGTGGTTAGGTAAACTGACAGCACTCGACATGACCTCACTGGGTTGACTGGGCCGTAAAACCTCAACACAAACAAATAAAAAAAATCATGTGATACCCTGTTTACACCCCCTGGGCCCAAGATTGGCCGATATTCTGTTTCAAATTAAAAAGCGTCCGGGTGACCGCTCACGACTTCGGATCGCGAGGTTCCGAGCTCTAATCCTGCTGGGGGCGGAATTTTGCTTATGATTGTACAGAGCCTCTCATTATCACCCTTCCATCGTCTCAATATGAATTAATGTTGAAAAAAATGCCAAACCATCATCATCATTATTTCAACACGAAAACACGCTTATACAATTTTGACCCCCTTAAACCCCACTTTTATATAGTAAAACTGGGGTTTTGCAGGGGTATACATCATTTTCACCTCTTTTTGCTAAAACATACATTATGGTACTCATTAGAGCCGCCTCGACGAGAAGGTTATAATGAGTACCTGCACTCCATGTTTTGAAAAGAAATATGAAAATAATCAGAATTTTTTATTTGAAAATTTTCCTTTTTTTTTTGGGTTGTGAAAAGTTCATTTGACACTTTTGAATATACCAAAATGCTTCACTGAATGGTTTTATGGTTGTACCTGAATTCGAATAATTTTAACTGTCATTTGCTGAATATCATAGTAGAGTTCAATTTTCTCCAAATTACTAGCACATGCTATTAATTTATCGGACTGATTTATTTAAAATTTGATGCTTGTTACTTTTTACAAAGATATTCATCAATCTTCTGACTATAAACCTTGAATTGACTAAGAGAGATAGCAGCAGTATTTCTATTAGCTCCCTTGACAGGTAAAGTCCAAGGTAGATCAAATACTAACCAGGTGGAACCAGTCCACAATTAGCTTCCCTGATTCGTTGTCCAAAATAAGGAAATATAGTCGCACAAATTGTCCCTTACTTGGATGCTGTGTCTTATGCCAGAGTGACTGAGCAGACTACTTCACTGTGATTCTTTTGATAGATCAACATGTAGGTGTTTTAAAAATTAAGAGTTTCTTTTGTTTCCTTTTGATTTCAGGAAAACGGGTGAACCTAAGCACACCCCTAAGAAGTGAGCCTACATGGGCTGTAACTGTTATGAACTGACAGGTGTTTACTTTGACAGACGACAGCAGGAAAAGGAGCTAGTCATGGTCATGTGTAAAGTGGATAAATTTGAAGGTAAGAAATGATGACATAAGCAGAAGAAAGTATGCATCGATTGCAAAGTTGTTTCCCAAGAGGTCTTTGTATGGAAGGTAATGGAAAAATAAATTGTGGTCCGAGGCCAGGTCCTTCTAATTGGATTCCTCTGCTTTTATCTTAGGTCATCAGTGGAATTTAACAAAACTTTACATTTCTCCATAATATACATTTCATTGCACAGAAAATGTTTCTTTTAAATATCTTGGCATATGACCTTGTTAAAATTAGATTTAAGAAAAAGGAAGTGATACTTAATGGAAACACTAATGATAAAAAGCAGAGGAATTCAATTAACTGGACCTGGTTATTTACAGAAAGTAATCAAGGAGTTAACTGACTGCTTTCTCCTGTTGAAAGAGCTTCACTTACACTTTATCAGATATTGCTTAACTTCAGCACATTTATGCCGAGTGTATTCTTTTACCATACCTCTTTCGTACCGATCCATTTCCAGTAAAAGGGGTGTCTGTTTACATTTAATTATTTCTTTGTTGCACAGAAATTCGTGTACTTAATGAAAACTGTGTTGATCCTGATCAGACGCCGCGTTTTCCGGCGTCTGATCTGGGTCTACACTGTTTGCAAATGTCCCATTTATAGAACGATAGGCACAAATGGGTTAAAGTACCAAATACATTTTGTAGCAGATCATTTTTCATAGCAACTACATCATGACATTTCATACAAATCATCTGCTTCACATGAAATGTAGACTTATTTTATCTTAATAATAATAGTATTAATAATAATAATAATAATAATTATTATTATTATTATTATTATTATTATCAGAAAATACTTCACAGTGTCTTCTGCTGCAGTTAAGGGCTATGTCTTAAGTATACTGGTCATAATTTATAGACAGGTATCAATAAAGTGATTTTATACCTGTATTTTTCTCTTATGAGGATTTTTAAGAAATTTTATAATGGGATACATATCATCATTTGGACTCTACAATTATTAAACATGAAGAAATGAAAAAGAATCCACATATTTAACAGTACAGGATGTGATGATCTGCCCTACTACAGGAAGTGGAATGTCATGCAGTCTGTTCAGGGCTATCATGCCACCTTAAATCTAATAAATGGATACTGTAGAATACCGTATATACCCTAAGTATTGGACAGAAAGGCCTGGGTTATCAGTATAGACCCAGATCAGACGTCACCATACATCTAATAAATGGATACTATAGAATACCTGTTATACTCAAAACATTGGACAGACAGTCCTGAGGTAACAGTGTGGACTCAAATCAGATGCCATATTGCATCTAATAAATGAATACTGTAGAATACTGTATATACCCTTAGTATTGGATAGACAGTCCTGGGCTAACGCTTTAGACCCAGATCAGACGCCACCTTACATCTAATAAATGGATACTTTAGAATGCCATATTTATCCTAAGTATTGAACAGACAGTCCTGAGCTAACACTGTAGACCCAGATCAGACGCCACCTTACGTTTAATAAATGGCACTTTGGAATACCGAATATACCCTAAGTATTAGACAGAAAGGCATGGGCTATCAGCTAACAGTGTAGACCCACTCAGACGACACCATAATCTAATGAGTGGATACTGTAGAATATATGTTATATGCAAAGCATTGGACAGATAGTCCTGAGCTAACAGTGTAGACCCAAATCAGATGCTATGTTACATCTAATAAATGAACACTGCAGAATAACTTAAATACCCTGAGTATTTGACAGACAGTCCTGAGCTAGCACTGTAGACCCAGATCAGACGCCAACTTACATCTAATAAATGGCTACTTCAAAACAGACAGTCCTGAGATAACAGTGTAGACCCAGATCTGATGCCATGTTACATCTAATAAATGGATACTACAGAATACCTTAAATATCCTAGGTATTTGCAACAGTCCTGAGCTAGCACTGTAGATCCAGATCAGACACCACCTTACATCCAATAAATGGCTACTTCAAAACAGACAGTCCTGAGATAACAGTGTAGACCCAGATCTGATGCCATGTTACATCTAATAAATGGATACTACAGAATACCTTAAATATCCTAGGTATTTGCAGCAGTCCTGAGCTAGCACTGTAGACCCAGATCAGATGCCAACTTACATCTTATAAATGGCTACTTCAAAACAGACGGTCCTGAGATAACAGTGTAGACCCAGATCTGATGCCATGCTACATCTAATAAATGGATACTACAGAATACCTTAAATATCCTAGGTATTTGCAACAGTCCTAAGCTAGCACTGTAGACCCAGATCAGACACCACCTTATATCAAATAAAGTCTAAGAAGGACAGTACTGAGCTAATAGTGTAGACCCAGAGCATATGTCATGTTATATCTAATAAATGGACACTACAAAATACATTAAATGTCCTAAGTATTTGACAGACAGCCCTGAGCTAGCACTGTAGACCCAGATCAGATGTCACCTAACATTTAATAAATGTCTAAGACAGGCAGTCCTGAACTAACAGTGTAGACCCAGATCAGATGCCATGTTATATCTAATAAATGGACACTACAGAATACCTTAAATACCCCATACAGCTAATACATGGATACTACAAAATACTTTAAATATCCTAAGTATTTGACAGACAGTCCTGAGCTAGCACTTTAGACCCAGATCAGACGCCACCTTACATCTAATAAATGTCTAAGAAGGACAGTCCTGAGCTAACAGTGTAGACCCAAAGCATATGCCATGTTATATCTAATAAATGGACACTACAAAATACATTAAATGTCCTAAGTATTTGACAGACAGCCCTGAGCTACTACTGTAGACCCAGATCAGATGTCATCTAACATTTAATAAATGTCTAAGACAGACAGTCCTGAACTAACAGTGTAGACCCAGATCAGATGCCATGTTATATCTAATAAATGGACACTACAGAATACCTTAAATACCCTATACAGCTAATACATGGATACTACAAAATACTTTAAATATCCTAAGTATTTGACAGACAGTCCTGAGCTAGCACTTTAGACCCAGATCAGACACCACCTTACATCTAATAAATGGAAACTGTAGAATACCATATATATCCTGAGCTTAGGTCTGTTAGGTACAACAAGAAAATGTGACAACTCCAAGATCATACTTTCGCATTATGTACATAATGTAAACATTTTTTATTTATATTCAGCTATGAATTTTCATTTAATTCTAAACAAACTTTTTTTTTTTTTTCAGTTTAGGTATAAGATGAAGTTCTATGAAAATTAGGAAGAGTCATCAGATTCCGGATTCTAGTGAAGTTAAGTATTGTATTTTTGTATTTTGTATTGTTCTGTTGGTTTGATTTGGATTGGTCTCATCAGGTTTCTCTTTGGTTCAGTTTCTTTCGGGTTTGTTTGTTTTTTTCTCTATTTGGATTGTAGTGTTTATTGTATTGTATGTTGTAGTGTAATGTGTTTATATTGTATCATATAGTTGGTTACGTTTCATTTGGTTTGGGGTCAGTGGTTTCTTTCGGTTTCATTTGTTTTTTTTTCTCTATTTGGATTATAGTGTTTGTTATATTGTATTGTATATTGTAGTGTAGTGTAATGTATTGTATTGTATTGTATTATGCTTGTTTCCGTTGATTTTGTTCTGATTTGTTTGATTTGGTTGCATTCGGTTTCATTTGGGGTTTCTCTATTTGGATAATGGTGTTTATTGTATTGTTTTGTAAATTGTATTGTAATGTTTTGTATTGAATTATATATTTGGTTTTGTTTTGTTTGGATTGGTTATGTTTCTGATTGATTTAGTTTCGTTGGTTTGGTTTGAATTCCTCTATTTGAATTGTAGTATTTATTGTAATGTATTTCTATTTGGATTGTAATGTAATGTAATGTATAATATTGTATTTTGGTATGCTGTGGCGTGGTGTGCTGTGGTGTGATACGTTGCGGTGCGATGCGGTGAGGTGAGGTGCGATTCGGTGCGATTCAGTGCGATTCAGTGAGGTGCGATGCGGTGCGATTCAGTGCGATTCAGTGAGGTGCGATGCGGTGCGATTCAGTGCGATTCAGTGAGGTGCGATGCGGAGTGGGGTGGTGTGGTATGATATAATATGGAATGGTATGGTACGATAGGTTACTTATGTTATGTTTTTTTTATATTTACAGGTGGTTCTATGGTAGACTGAAACTCATTGAAGGACTGAAACCGATTACTGGTTGTAAGTATCTTTATTTCATAACTGTGTCGAGGAATTAATTTATATGTTTGTTACATGGACATTTTTTAATGTAATACCCCATGATTCAAGAAGGGCAATTGTCAGTTTCTGGCGTAAGAATGTGCACAATACTGGTTAACCGCTTAGAGGGCTAAGCCTGCCCAGTAAACGTGTGGTTAGGTAAACTGACAGCACTCGACATGACCTCACTGGGTTGACTGGGCCGTAAAACCTCAACACAAACAAATAAAAAAAATCATGTGATACCCTGTTTACACCCCCTGGGCCCAAGATTGGCCGATATTCTGTTTCAAATTAAAAAGCGTCCGGGTGACCGCTCACGACTTCGGATCGCGAGGTTCCGAGCTCTAATCCTGCTGGGGGCGGAATTTTGCTTATGATTGTACAGAGCCTCTCATTATCACCCTTCCATCGTCTCAATATGAATTAATGTTGAAAAAAATGCCAAACCATCATCATCATTATTTCAACACGAAAACACGCTTATACAATTTTGACCCCCTTAAACCCCACTTTTATATAGTAAAACTGGGGTTTTGCAGGGGTATACATCATTTTCACCTCTTTTTGCTAAAACATACATTATGGTACTCATTAGAGCCGCCTCGACGAGAAGGTTATAATGAGTACCTGCACTCCATGTTTTGAAAAGAAATATGAAAATAATCAGAATTTTTTATTTGAAAATTTTCCTTTTTTTTTTGGGTTGTGAAAAGTTCATTTGACACTTTTGAATATACCAAAATGCTTCACTGAATGGTTTTATGGTTGTACCTGAATTCGAATAATTTTAACTGTCATTTGCTGAATATCATAGTAGAGTTCAATTTTCTCCAAATTACTAGCACATGCTATTAATTTATCGGACTGATTTATTTAAAATTTGATGCTTGTTACTTTTTACAAAGATATTCATCAATCTTCTGACTATAAACCTTGAATTGACTAAGAGAGATAGCAGCAGTATTTCTATTAGCTCCCTTGACAGGTAAAGTCCAAGGTAGATCAAATACTAACCAGGTGGAACCAGTCCACAATTAGCTTCCCTGATTCGTTGTCCAAAATAAGGAAATATAGTCGCACAAATTGTCCCTTACTTGGATGCTGTGTCTTATGCCAGAGTGACTGAGCAGACTACTTCACTGTGATTCTTTTGATAGATCAACATGTAGGTGTTTTAAAAATTAAGAGTTTCTTTTGTTTCCTTTTGATTTCAGGAAAACGGGTGAACCTAAGCACACCCCTAAGAAGTGAGCCTACATGGGCTGTAACTGTTATGAACTGACAGGTGTTTACTTTGACAGACGACAGCAGGAAAAGGAGCTAGTCATGGTCATGTGTAAAGTGGATAAATTTGAAGGTAAGAAATGATGACATAAGCAGAAGAAAGTATGCATCGATTGCAAAGTTGTTTCCCAAGAGGTCTTTGTATGGAAGGTAATGGAAAAATAAATTGTGGTCCGAGGCCAGGTCCTTCTAATTGGATTCCTCTGCTTTTATCTTAGGTCATCAGTGGAATTTAACAAAACTTTACATTTCTCCATAATATACATTTCATTGCACAGAAAATGTTTCTTTTAAATATCTTGGCATATGACCTTGTTAAAATTAGATTTAAGAAAAAGGAAGTGATACTTAATGGAAACACTAATGATAAAAAGCAGAGGAATTCAATTAACTGGACCTGGTTATTTACAGAAAGTAATCAAGGAGTTAACTGACTGCTTTCTCCTGTTGAAAGAGCTTCACTTACACTTTATCAGATATTGCTTAACTTCAGCACATTTATGCCGAGTGTATTCTTTTACCATACCTCTTTCGTACCGATCCATTTCCAGTAAAAGGGGTGTCTGTTTACATTTAATTATTTCTTTGTTGCACAGAAATTCGTGTACTTAATGAAAACTGTGTTGATCCTGATCAGACGCCGCGTTTTCCGGCGTCTGATCTGGGTCTACACTGTTTGCAAATGTCCCATTTATAGAACGATAGGCACAAATGGGTTAAAGTACCAAATACATTTTGTAGCAGATCATTTTTCATAGCAACTACATCATGACATTTCATACAAATCATCTGCTTCACATGAAATGTAGACTTATTTTATCTTAATAATAATAGTATTAATAATAATAATAATAATAATTATTATTATTATTATTATTATTATTATCAGAAAATACTTCACAGTGTCTTCTGCTGCAGTTAAGGGCTATGTCTTAAGTATACTGGTCATAATTTATAGACAGGTATCAATAAAGTGATTTTATACCTGTATTTTTCTCTTATGAGGATTTTTAAGAAATTTTATAATGGGATACATATCATCATTTGGACTCTACAATTATTAAACATGAAGAAATGAAAAAGAATCCACATATTTAACAGTACAGGATGTGATGATCTGCCCTACTACAGGAAGTGGAATGTCATGCAGTCTGTTCAGGGCTATCATGCCACCTTAAATCTAATAAATGGATACTGTAGAATACCGTATATACCCTAAGTATTGGACAGAAAGGCCTGGGTTATCAGTATAGACCCAGATCAGACGTCACCATACATCTAATAAATGGATACTATAGAATACCTGTTATACTCAAAACATTGGACAGACAGTCCTGAGGTAACAGTGTGGACTCAAATCAGATGCCATATTGCATCTAATAAATGAATACTGTAGAATACTGTATATACCCTTAGTATTGGATAGACAGTCCTGGGCTAACGCTTTAGACCCAGATCAGACGCCACCTTACATCTAATAAATGGATACTTTAGAATGCCATATTTATCCTAAGTATTGAACAGACAGTCCTGAGCTAACACTGTAGACCCAGATCAGACGCCACCTTACGTTTAATAAATGGCACTTTGGAATACCGAATATACCCTAAGTATTAGACAGAAAGGCATGGGCTATCAGCTAACAGTGTAGACCCACTCAGACGACACCATAATCTAATGAGTGGATACTGTAGAATATATGTTATATGCAAAGCATTGGACAGATAGTCCTGAGCTAACAGTGTAGACCCAAATCAGATGCTATGTTACATCTAATAAATGAACACTGCAGAATAACTTAAATACCCTGAGTATTTGACAGACAGTCCTGAGCTAGCACTGTAGACCCAGATCAGACGCCAACTTACATCTAATAAATGGCTACTTCAAAACAGACAGTCCTGAGATAACAGTGTAGACCCAGATCTGATGCCATGTTACATCTAATAAATGGATACTACAGAATACCTTAAATATCCTAGGTATTTGCAACAGTCCTGAGCTAGCACTGTAGATCCAGATCAGACACCACCTTACATCCAATAAATGGCTACTTCAAAACAGACAGTCCTGAGATAACAGTGTAGACCCAGATCTGATGCCATGTTACATCTAATAAATGGATACTACAGAATACCTTAAATATCCTAGCTAGGTATTTGCAGCAGTCCTGAGCTAGCACTGTAGACCCAGATCAGATGCCAACTTACATCTTATAAATGGCTACTTCAAAACAGACGGTCCTGAGATAACAGTGTAGACCCAGATCTGATGCCATGCTACATCTAATAAATGGATACTACAGAATACCTTAAATATCCTAGGTATTTGCAACAGTCCTAAGCTAGCACTGTAGACCCAGATCAGACACCACCTTATATCAAATAAAGTCTAAGAAGGACAGTACTGAGCTAATAGTGTAGACCCAGAGCATATGTCATGTTATATCTAATAAATGGACACTACAAAATACATTAAATGTCCTAAGTATTTGACAGACAGCCCTGAGCTAGCACTGTAGACCCAGATCAGATGTCACCTAACATTTAATAAATGTCTAAGACAGGCAGTCCTGAACTAACAGTGTAGACCCAGATCAGATGCCATGTTATATCTAATAAATGGACACTACAGAATACCTTAAATACCCCATACAGCTAATACATGGATACTACAAAATACTTTAAATATCCTAAGTATTTGACAGACAGTCCTGAGCTAGCACTTTAGACCCAGATCAGACGCCACCTTACATCTAATAAATGTCTAAGAAGGACAGTCCTGAGCTAACAGTGTAGACCCAAAGCATATGCCATGTTATATCTAATAAATGGACACTACAAAATACATTAAATGTCCTAAGTATTTGACAGACAGCCCTGAGCTAGCACTGTAGACCCAGATCAGATGTCATCTAACATTTAATAAATGTCTAAGACAGACAGTCCTGAACTAACAGTGTAGACCCAGATCAGATGCCATGTTATATCTAATAAATGGACACTACAGAATACCTTAAATACCCTATACAGCTAATACATGGATACTACAAAATACTTTAAATATCCTAAGTATTTGACAGACAGTCCTGAGCTAGCACTTTAGACCCAGATCAGACACCACCTTACATCTAATAAATGGAAACTGTAGAATACCATATATATCCTGAGCTTAGGTCTGTTAGGTACAACAAGAAAATGTGACAACTCCAAGATCATACTTTCGCATTATGTACATAATGTAAACATTTTTTATTTATATTCAGCTATGAATTTTCATTTAATTCTAAACAAACTTTTTTTTTTTTTTCATTTTAGGTATAAGATGAAGTTCTATGAAAATTAGGAAGAGTCATCAGATTCCGGATTCTAGTGAAGTTAAGTATTGTATTTTTGTATTTTGTATTGTTCTGTTGGTTTGATTTGGATTGGTCTCATCAGGTTTCTCTTTGGTTCAGTTTCTTTCGGGTTTGTTTGTTTTTTTCTCTATTTGGATTGTAGTGTTTATTGTATTGTATGTTGTAGTGTAATGTGTTTATATTGTATCATATAGTTGGTTACGTTTCATTTGGTTTGGGGTCAGTGGTTTCTTTCGGTTTCATTTGTTTTTTTTTTCTCTATTTGGATTATAGTGTTTGTTATATTGTATTGTATATTGTAGTGTAGTGTAATGTATTGTATTGTATTGTATTGTATTATGCTTGTTTCCGTTGATTTTGTTCTGATTTGTTTGATTTGGTTGCATTCGGTTTCATTTGGGGTTTCTCTATTTGGATAATGGTGTTTATTGTATTGTTTTGTAAATTGTATTGTAATGTTTTGTATTGAATTATATATTTGGTTTTGTTTTGTTTGGATTGGTTATGTTTCTGATTGATTTAGTTTCGTTGGTTTGGTTTGAATTCCTCTATTTGAATTGTAGTATTTATTGTAATGTATTTCTATTTGGATTGTAATGTAATGTAATGTATAATATTGTATTTTGGTATGCTGTGGCGTGGTGTGCTGTGGTGTGATACGTTGCGGTGCGATGCGGTGAGGTGAGGTGCGATTCGGTGCGATTCAGTGCGATTCAGTGAGGTGCGATGCGGTGCGATTCAGTGCGATTCAGTGAGGTGCGATGCGGTGCGATTCAGTGCGATTCAGTGAGGTGCGATGCGGTGCGATGCGGAGTGGGGTGGTGTGGTATGATATAATATGGAATGGTATGGTACGATAGGTTACTTATGTTATGTTTTTTTTATATTTACAGGTGGTTCTATGGTAGACTGAAACTCATTGAAGGACTGAAACCGATTACTGGTTGTAAGTATCTTTATTTCATAACTGTGTCAAGGAATTAATTTATATGTTTGTTACATGGACATTTTTTAATGTAATACCCCATGATTCAAGAAGGGCAATTGTCAGTTTCTGGCGTAAGAATGTGCACAATACTGGTTAACCGCTTAGAGGGCTAAGCCTGCCCAGTAAACGTGTGGTTAGGTAAACTGACAGCACTCGACATGACCTCACTGGGTTGACTGGGCCGTAAAACCTCAACACAAACAAATAAAAAAAATCATGTGATACCCTGTTTACACCCCCTGGGCCCAAGATTGGCCGATATTCTGTTTCAAATTAAAAAGCGTCCGGGTGACCGCTCACGACTTCGGATCGCGAGGTTCCGAGCTCTAATCCTGCTGGGGGCGGAATTTTGCTTATGATTGTACAGAGCCTCTCATTATCACCCTTCCATCGTCTCAATATGAATTAATGTTGAAAAAAATGCCAAACCATCATCATCATTATTTCAACACGAAAACACGCTTATACAATTTTGACCCCCTTAAACCCCACTTTTATATAGTAAAACTGGGGTTTTGCAGGGGTATACATCATTTTCACCTCTTTTTGCTAAAACATACATTATGGTACTCATTAGAGCCGCCTCGACGAGAAGGTTATAATGAGTACCTGCACTCCATGTTTTGAAAAGAAATATGAAAATAATCAGAATTTTTTATTTGAAAATTTTCCTTTTTTTTTTTTGGTTGTGAAAAGTTCATTTGACACTTTTGAATATACCAAAATGCTTCACTGAATGGTTTTATGGTTGTACCTGAATTCGAATAATTTTAACTGTCATTTGCTGAATATCATAGTAGAGTTCAATTTTCTCCAAATTACTAGCACATGCTATTAATTTATCGGACTGATTTATTTAAAATTTGATGCTTGTTACTTTTTACAAAGATATTCATCAATCTTCTGACTATAAACCTTGAATTGACTAAGAGAGATAGCAGCAGTATTTCTATTAGCTCCCTTGACAGGTAAAGTCCAAGGTAGATCAAATACTAACCAGGTGGAACCAGTCCACAATTAGCTTCCCTGATTCGTTGTCCAAAATAAGGAAATATAGTCGCACAAATTGTCCCTTACTTGGATGCTGTGTCTTATGCCAGAGTGACTGAGCAGACTACTTCACTGTGATTCTTTTGATAGATCAACATGTAGGTGTTTTAAAAATTAAGAGTTTCTTTTGTTTCCTTTTGATTTCAGGAAAACGGGTGAACCTAAGCACACCCCTAAGAAGTGAGCCTACATGGGCTGTAACTGTTATGAACTGACAGGTGTTTACTTTGACAGACGACAGCAGGAAAAGGAGCTAGTCATGGTCATGTGTAAAGTGGATAAATTTGAAGGTAAGAAATGATGACATAAGCAGAAGAAAGTATGCATCGATTGCAAAGTTGTTTCCCAAGAGGTCTTTGTATGGAAGGTAATGGAAAAATAAATTGTGGTCCGAGGCCAGGTCCTTCTAATTGGATTCCTCTGCTTTTATCTTAGGTCATCAGTGGAATTTAACAAAACTTTACATTTCTCCATAATATACATTTCATTGCACAGAAAATGTTTCTTTTAAATATCTTGGCATATGACCTTGTTAAAATTAGATTTAAGAAAAAGGAAGTGATACTTAATGGAAACACTAATGATAAAAAGCAGAGGAATTCAATTAACTGGACCTGGTTATTTACAGAAAGTAATCAAGGAGTTAACTGACTGCTTTCTCCTGTTGAAAGAGCTTCACTTACACTTTATCAGATATTGCTTAACTTCAGCACATTTATGCCGAGTGTATTCTTTTACCATACCTCTTTCGTACCGATCCATTTCCAGTAAAAGGGGTGTCTGTTTACATTTAATTATTTCTTTGTTGCACAGAAATTCGTGTACTTAATGAAAACTGTGTTGATCCTGATCAGACGCCGCGTTTTCCGGCGTCTGATCTGGGTCTACACTGTTTGCAAATGTCCCATTTATAGGACGATAGGCACAAATGGGTTAAAGTACCAAATACATTTTGTAGCAGATCATTTTTCATAGCAACTACATCATGACATTTCATACAAATCATCTGCTTCACATGAAATGTAGACTTATTTTATCTTAATAATAATAGTATTAATAATAATAATAATAATAATTATTATTATTATTATTATTATTATTATTATCAGAAAATACTTCACAGTGTCTTCTGCTGCAGTTAAGGGCTATGTCTTAAGTATACTGGTCATAATTTATAGACAGGTATCAATAAAGTGATTTTATACCTGTATTTTTCTCTTATGAGGATTTTTAAGAAATTTTATAATGGGATACATATCATCATTTGGACTCTACAATTATTAAACATGAAGAAATGAAAAAGAATCCACATATTTAACAGTACAGGATGTGATGATCTGCCCTACTACAGGAAGTGGAATGTCATGCAGTCTGTTCAGGGCTATCATGCCACCTTAAATCTAATAAATGGATACTGTAGAATACCGTATATACCCTAAGTATTGGACAGAAAGGCCTGGGTTATCAGTATAGACCCAGATCAGACGTCACCATACATCTAATAAATGGATACTATAGAATACCTGTTATACTCAAAACATTGGACAGACAGTCCTGAGGTAACAGTGTGGACTCAAATCAGATGCCATATTGCATCTAATAAATGAATACTGTAGAATACTGTATATACCCTTAGTATTGGATAGACAGTCCTGGGCTAACGCTTTAGACCCAGATCAGACGCCACCTTACATCTAATAAATGGATACTTTAGAATGCCATATTTATCCTAAGTATTGAACAGACAGTCCTGAGCTAACACTGTAGACCCAGATCAGACGCCACCTTACGTTTAATAAATGGCACTTTGGAATACCGAATATACCCTAAGTATTAGACAGAAAGGCATGGGCTATCAGCTAACAGTGTAGACCCACTCAGACGACACCATAATCTAATGAGTGGATACTGTAGAATATATGTTATATGCAAAGCATTGGACAGATAGTCCTGAGCTAACAGTGTAGACCCAAATCAGATGCCATGTTACATCTAATAAATGAACACTGCAGAATAACTTAAATACCCTGAGTATTTGACAGACAGTCCTGAGCTAGCACTGTAGACCCAGATCAGACGCCAACTTACATCTAATAAATGGCTACTTCAAAACAGACAGTCCTGAGATAACAGTGTAGACCCAGATCTGATGCCATGTTACATCTAATAAATGGATACTACAGAATACCTTAAATATCCTAGGTATTTGCAACAGTCCTGAGCTAGCACTGTAGATCCAGATCAGACACCACCTTACATCCAATAAATGGCTACTTCAAAACAGACAGTCCTGAGATAACAGTGTAGACCCAGATCTGATGCCATGTTACATCTAATAAATGGATACTACAGAATACCTTAAATATCCTAGGTATTTGCAGCAGTCCTGAGCTAGCACTGTAGACCCAGATCAGATGCCAACTTACATCTTATAAATGGCTACTTCAAAACAGACGGTCCTGAGATAACAGTGTAGACCCAGATCTGATGCCATGCTACATCTAATAAATGGATACTACAGAATACCTTAAATATCCTAGGTATTTGCAACAGTCCTAAGCTAGCACTGTAGACCCAGATCAGACACCACCTTATATCAAATAAAGTCTAAGAAGGACAGTACTGAGCTAATAGTGTAGACCCAGAGCATATGTCATGTTATATCTAATAAATGGACACTACAAAATACATTAAATGTCCTAAGTATTTGACAGACAGCCCTGAGCTAGCACTGTAGACCCAGATCAGATGTCACCTAACATTTAATAAATGTCTAAGACAGGCAGTCCTGAACTAACAGTGTAGACCCAGATCAGATGCCATGTTATATCTAATAAATGGACACTACAGAATACCTTAAATACCCCATACAGCTAATACATGGATACTACAAAATACTTTAAATATCCTAAGTATTTGACAGACAGTCCTGAGCTAGCACTTTAGACCCAGATCAGACGCCACCTTACATCTAATAAATGTCTAAGAAGGACAGTCCTGAGCTAACAGTGTAGACCCAAAGCATATGCCATGTTATATCTAATAAATGGACACTACAAAATACATTAAATGTCCTAAGTATTTGACAGACAGCCCTGAGCTACTACTGTAGACCCAGATCAGATGTCATCTAACATTTAATAAATGTCTAAGACAGACAGTCCTGAACTAACAGTGTAGACCCAGATCAGATGCCATGTTATATCTAATAAATGGACACTACAGAATACCTTAAATACCCTATACAGCTAATACATGGATACTACAAAATACTTTAAATATCCTAAGTATTTGACAGACAGTCCTGAGCTAGCACTTTAGACCCAGATCAGACACCACCTTACATCTAATAAATGGAAACTGTAGAATACCATATATATCCTGAGCTTAGGTCTGTTAGGTACAACAAGAAAATGTGACAACTCCAAGATCATACTTTCGCATTATGTACATAATGTAAACATTTTTTATTTATATTCAGCTATGAATTTTCATTTACTTCTAAACAAACTTTTTTTTTTTTTCAACTTAGGTATAAGATGAAGTTCTATGAAAATTAGGAAGAGTCATCAGATTCCGGATTCTAGTGAAGTTAAGTATTGTATTTTTGTATTTTGTATTGTTCTGTTGGTTTGATTTGGATTGGTCTCATCAGGTTTCTCTTTGGTTCAGTTTCTTTCGGGTTTGTTTGTTTTTTTCTCTATTTGGATTGTAGTGTTTATTGTATTGTATGTTGTAGTGTAATGTGTTTATATTGTATCATATAGTTGGTTACGTTTCATTTGGTTTGGGGTCAGTGGTTTCTTTCGGTTTCATTTGTTTTTTTTTTCTCTATTTGGATTATAGTGTTTGTTATATTGTATTGTATATTGTAGTGTAGTGTAATGTATTGTATTGTATTGTATTATGCTTGTTTCCGTTGATTTTGTTCTGATTTGTTTGATTTGGTTGCATTCGGTTTCATTTGGGGTTTCTCTATTTGGATAATGGTGTTTATTGTATTGTTTTGTAAATTGTATTGTAATGTTTTGTATTGAATTATATATTTGGTTTTGTTTTGTTTGGATTGGTTATGTTTCTGATTGATTTAGTTTCGTTGGTTTGGTTTGAATTCCTCTATTTGAATTGTAGTATTTATTGTAATGTATTTCTATTTGGATTGTAATGTAATGTAATGTATAATATTGTATTTTGGTATGCTGTGGCGTGGTGTGCTGTGGTGTGATACGTTGCGGTGCGATGCGGTGAGGTGAGGTGCGATTCGGTGCGATTCAGTGCGATTCAGTGAGGTGCGATGCGGTGCGATTCAGTGCGATTCAGTGAGGTGCGATGCGGTGCGATTCAGTGCGATTCAGTGAGGTGCGATGCGGAGTGGGGTGGTGTGGTATGATATAATATGGAATGGTATGGTACGATAGGTTACTTATGTTATGTTTTTTTTATATTTACAGGTGGTTCTATGGTAGACTGAAACTCATTGAAGGACTGAAACCGATTACTGGTTGTAAGTATCTTTATTTCATAACTGTGTCGAGGAATTAATTTATATGTTTGTTACATGGACATTTTTTAATGTAATACCCCATGATTCAAGAAGGGCAATTGTCAGTTTCTGGCGTAAGAATGTGCACAATACTGGTTAACCGCTTAGAGGGCTAAGCCTGCCCAGTAAACGTGTGGTTAGGTAAACTGACAGCACTCGACATGACCTCACTGGGTTGACTGGGCCGTAAAACCTCAACACAAACAAATAAAAAAAATCATGTGATACCCTGTTTACACCCCCTGGGCCCAAGATTGGCCGATATTCTGTTTCAAATTAAAAAGCGTCCGGGTGACCGCTCACGACTTCGGATCGCGAGGTTCCGAGCTCTAATCCTGCTGGGGGCGGAATTTTGCTTATGATTGTACAGAGCCTCTCATTATCACCCTTCCATCGTCTCAATATGAATTAATGTTGAAAAAAATGCCAAACCATCATCATCATTATTTCAACACGAAAACACGCTTATACAATTTTGACCCCCTTAAACCCCACTTTTATATAGTAAAACTGGGGTTTTGCAGGGGTATACATCATTTTCACCTCTTTTTGCTAAAACATACATTATGGTACTCATTAGAGCCGCCTCGACGAGAAGGTTATAATGAGTACCTGCACTCCATGTTTTGAAAAGAAATATGAAAATAATCAGAATTTTTTATTTGAAAATTTTCCTTTTTTTTTTTGGTTGTGAAAAGTTCATTTGACACTTTTGAATATACCAAAATGCTTCACTGAATGGTTTTATGGTTGTACCTGAATTCGAATAATTTTAACTGTCATTTGCTGAATATCATAGTAGAGTTCAATTTTCTCCAAATTACTAGCACATGCTATTAATTTATCGGACTGATTTATTTAAAATTTGATGCTTGTTACTTTTTACAAAGATATTCATCAATCTTCTGACTATAAACCTTGAATTGACTAAGAGAGATAGCAGCAGTATTTCTATTAGCTCCCTTGACAGGTAAAGTCCAAGGTAGATCAAATACTAACCAGGTGGAACCAGTCCACAATTAGCTTCCCTGATTCGTTGTCCAAAATAAGGAAATATAGTCGCACAAATTGTCCCTTACTTGGATGCTGTGTCTTATGCCAGAGTGACTGAGCAGACTACTTCACTGTGATTCTTTTGATAGATCAACATGTAGGTGTTTTAAAAATTAAGAGTTTCTTTTGTTTCCTTTTGATTTCAGGAAAACGGGTGAACCTAAGCACACCCCTAAGAAGTGAGCCTACATGGGCTGTAACTGTTATGAACTGACAGGTGTTTACTTTGACAGACGACAGCAGGAAAAGGAGCTAGTCATGGTCATGTGTAAAGTGGATAAATTTGAAGGTAAGAAATGATGACATAAGCAGAAGAAAGTATGCATCGATTGCAAAGTTGTTTCCCAAGAGGTCTTTGTATGGAAGGTAATGGAAAAATAAATTGTGGTCCGAGGCCAGGTCCTTCTAATTGGATTCCTCTGCTTTTATCTTAGGTCATCAGTGGAATTTAACAAAACTTTACATTTCTCCATAATATACATTTCATTGCACAGAAAATGTTTCTTTTAAATATCTTGGCATATGACCTTGTTAAAATTAGATTTAAGAAAAAGGAAGTGATACTTAATGGAAACACTAATGATAAAAAGCAGAGGAATTCAATTAACTGGACCTGGTTATTTACAGAAAGTAATCAAGGAGTTAACTGACTGCTTTCTCCTGTTGAAAGAGCTTCACTTACACTTTATCAGATATTGCTTAACTTCAGCACATTTATGCCGAGTGTATTCTTTTACCATACCTCTTTCGTACCGATCCATTTCCAGTAAAAGGGGTGTCTGTTTACATTTAATTATTTCTTTGTTGCACAGAAATTCGTGTACTTAATGAAAACTGTGTTGATCCTGATCAGACGCCGCGTTTTCCGGCGTCTGATCTGGGTCTACACTGTTTGCAAATGTCCCATTTATAGGACGATAGGCACAAATGGGTTAAAGTACCAAATACATTTTGTAGCAGATCATTTTTCATAGCAACTACATCATGACATTTCATACAAATCATCTGCTTCACATGAAATGTAGACTTATTTTATCTTAATAATAATAGTATTAATAATAATAATAATAATAATTATTATTATTATTATTATTATTATTATTATTATCAGAAAATACTTCACAGTGTCTTCTGCTGCAGTTAAGGGCTATGTCTTAAGTATACTGGTCATAATTTATAGACAGGTATCAATAAAGTGATTTTATACCTGTATTTTTCTCTTATGAGGATTTTTAAGAAATTTTATAATGGGATACATATCATCATTTGGACTCTACAATTATTAAACATGAAGAAATGAAAAAGAATCCACATATTTAACAGTACAGGATGTGATGATCTGCCCTACTACAGGAAGTGGAATGTCATGCAGTCTGTTCAGGGCTATCATGCCACCTTAAATCTAATAAATGGATACTGTAGAATACCGTATATACCCTAAGTATTGGACAGAAAGGCCTGGGTTATCAGTATAGACCCAGATCAGACGTCACCATACATCTAATAAATGGATACTATAGAATACCTGTTATACTCAAAACATTGGACAGACAGTCCTGAGGTAACAGTGTGGACTCAAATCAGATGCCATATTGCATCTAATAAATGAATACTGTAGAATACTGTATATACCCTTAGTATTGGATAGACAGTCCTGGGCTAACGCTTTAGACCCAGATCAGACGCCACCTTACATCTAATAAATGGATACTTTAGAATGCCATATTTATCCTAAGTATTGAACAGACAGTCCTGAGCTAACACTGTAGACCCAGATCAGACGCCACCTTACGTTTAATAAATGGCACTTTGGAATACCGAATATACCCTAAGTATTAGACAGAAAGGCATGGGCTATCAGCTAACAGTGTAGACCCACTCAGACGACACCATAATCTAATGAGTGGATACTGTAGAATATATGTTATATGCAAAGCATTGGACAGATAGTCCTGAGCTAACAGTGTAGACCCAAATCAGATGCCATGTTACATCTAATAAATGAACACTGCAGAATAACTTAAATACCCTGAGTATTTGACAGACAGTCCTGAGCTAGCACTGTAGACCCAGATCAGACGCCAACTTACATCTAATAAATGGCTACTTCAAAACAGACAGTCCTGAGATAACAGTGTAGACCCAGATCTGATGCCATGTTACATCTAATAAATGGATACTACAGAATACCTTAAATATCCTAGGTATTTGCAACAGTCCTGAGCTAGCACTGTAGATCCAGATCAGACACCACCTTACATCCAATAAATGGCTACTTCAAAACAGACAGTCCTGAGATAACAGTGTAGACCCAGATCTGATGCCATGTTACATCTAATAAATGGATACTACAGAATACCTTAAATATCCTAGGTATTTGCAGCAGTCCTGAGCTAGCACTGTAGACCCAGATCAGATGCCAACTTACATCTTATAAATGGCTACTTCAAAACAGACGGTCCTGAGATAACAGTGTAGACCCAGATCTGATGCCATGCTACATCTAATAAATGGATACTACAGAATACCTTAAATATCCTAGGTATTTGCAACAGTCCTAAGCTAGCACTGTAGACCCAGATCAGACACCACCTTATATCAAATAAAGTCTAAGAAGGACAGTACTGAGCTAATAGTGTAGACCCAGAGCATATGTCATGTTATATCTAATAAATGGACACTACAAAATACATTAAATGTCCTAAGTATTTGACAGACAGCCCTGAGCTAGCACTGTAGACCCAGATCAGATGTCACCTAACATTTAATAAATGTCTAAGACAGGCAGTCCTGAACTAACAGTGTAGACCCAGATCAGATGCCATGTTATATCTAATAAATGGACACTACAGAATACCTTAAATACCCCATACAGCTAATACATGGATACTACAAAATACTTTAAATATCCTAAGTATTTGACAGACAGTCCTGAGCTAGCACTTTAGACCCAGATCAGACGCCACCTTACATCTAATAAATGTCTAAGAAGGACAGTCCTGAGCTAACAGTGTAGACCCAAAGCATATGCCATGTTATATCTAATAAATGGACACTACAAAATACATTAAATGTCCTAAGTATTTGACAGACAGCCCTGAGCTAGCACTGTAGACCCAGATCAGATGTCATCTAACATTTAATAAATGTCTAAGACAGACAGTCCTGAACTAACAGTGTAGACCCAGATCAGATGCCATGTTATATCTAATAAATGGACACTACAGAATACCTTAAATACCCTATACAGCTAATACATGGATACTACAAAATACTTTAAATATCCTAAGTATTTGACAGACAGTCCTGAGCTAGCACTTTAGACCCAGATCAGACACCACCTTACATCTAATAAATGGAAACTGTAGAATACCATATATATCCTGAGCTTAGGTCTGTTAGGTACAACAAGAAAATGTGACAACTCCAAGATCATACTTTCGCATTATGTACATAATGTAAACATTTTTTATTTATATTCAGCTATGAATTTTCATTTAATTCTAAACAAACTTTTTTTTTTTTCATTTTAGGTATAAGATGAAGTTCTATGAAAATTAGGAAGAGTCATCAGATTCCGGATTCTAGTGAAGTTAAGTATTGTATTTTTGTATTTTGTATTGTTCTGTTGGTTTGATTTGGATTGGTCTCATCAGGTTTCTCTTTGGTTCAGTTTCTTTCGGGTTTGTTTGTTTTTTTCTCTATTTGGATTGTAGTGTTTATTGTATTGTATGTTGTAGTGTAATGTGTTTATATTGTATCATATAGTTGGTTACGTTTCATTTGGTTTGGGGTCAGTGGTTTCTTTCGGTTTCATTTTTTTTTTTTTCTCTATTTGGATTATAGTGTTTGTTATATTGTATTGTATATTGTAGTGTAGTGTAATGTATTGTATTGTATTGTATTATGCTTGTTTCCGTTGATTTTGTTCTGATTTGTTTGATTTGGTTGCATTCGGTTTCATTTGGGGTTTCTCTATTTGGATAATGGTGTTTATTGTATTGTTTTGTAAATTGTATTGTAATGTTTTGTATTGAATTATATATTTGGTTTTGTTTTGTTTGGATTGGTTATGTTTCTGATTGATTTAGTTTCGTTGGTTTGGTTTGAATTCCTCTATTTGAATTGTAGTATTTATTGTAATGTATTTCTATTTGGATTGTAATGTAATGTAATGTATAATATTGTATTTTGGTATGCTGTGGCGTGGTGTGCTGTGGTGTGATACGTTGCGGTGCGATGCGGTGAGGTGAGGTGCGATTCGGTGCGATTCAGTGCGATTCAGTGAGGTGCGATGCGGTGCGATTCAGTGCGATTCAGTGAGGTGCGATGCGGTGCGATTCAGTGCGATTCAGTGAGGTGCGATGCGGTGCGATGCGGAGTGGGGTGGTGTGGTATGATATAATATGGAATGGTATGGTACGATAGGTTACTTATGTTATGTTTTTTTTATATTTACAGGTGGTTCTATGGTAGACTGAAACTCATTGAAGGACTGAAACCGATTACTGGTTGTAAGTATCTTTATTTCATAACTGTGTCGAGGAATTAATTTATATGTTTGTTACATGGACATTTTTTAATGTAATACCCCATGATTCAAGAAGGGCAATTGTCAGTTTCTGGCGTAAGAATGTGCACAATACTGGTTAACCGCTTAGAGGGCTAAGCCTGCCCAGTAAACGTGTGGTTAGGTAAACTGACAGCACTCGACATGACCTCACTGGGTTGACTGGGCCGTAAAACCTCAACACAAACAAATAAAAAAAATCATGTGATACCCTGTTTACACCCCCTGGGCCCAAGATTGGCCGATATTCTGTTTCAAATTAAAAAGCGTCCGGGTGACCGCTCACGACTTCGGATCGCGAGGTTCCGAGCTCTAATCCTGCTGGGGGCGGAATTTTGCTTATGATTGTACAGAGCCTCTCATTATCACCCTTCCATCGTCTCAATATGAATTAATGTTGAAAAAAATGCCAAACCATCATCATCATTATTTCAACACGAAAACACGCTTATACAATTTTGACCCCCTTAAACCCCACTTTTATATAGTAAAACTGGGGTTTTGCAGGGGTATACATCATTTTCACCTCTTTTTGCTAAAACATACATTATGGTACTCATTAGAGCCGCCTCGACGAGAAGGTTATAATGAGTACCTGCACTCCATGTTTTGAAAAGAAATATGAAAATAATCAGAATTTTTATTTGAAAATTTTCCTTTTTTTTTTTGGTTGTGAAAAGTTCATTTGACACTTTTGAATATACCAAAATGCTTCACTGAATGGTTTTATGGTTGTACCTGAATTCGAATAATTTTAACTGTCATTTGCTGAATATCATAGTAGAGTTCAACTTTCTCCAAATTACTAGCACATGCTATTAATTTATCGGACTGATTTATTTAAAATTTGATGCTTGTTACTTTTTACAAAGATATTCATCAATCTTCTGACTATAAACCTTGAATTGACTAAGAGAGATAGCAGCAATATTTCTATTAGCTCCCTTGACAGGTAAAGTCCAAGGTAGATCAAATACTAACCAGGTGGAACCAGTCCACAATTAGCTTCCCTGATTCGTTGTCCCAAATAAGGAAATATAGTCGCACAAATTGTCCCTTACTTGGATGCTGTGTCTTATGCCAGAGTGACTGAGCAGACTACTTCACTGTGATTCTTTTGATAGATCAACATGTAGGTGTTTTAAAAATTAAGAGTTTCTTTTGTTTCCTTTTGATTTCAGGAAAACGGGTGAACCTAAGCACACCCCTAAGAAGTGAGCCTACATGGGCTGTAACTGTTATGAACTGACAGGTGTTTACTTTGACAGACGACAGCAGGAAAAGGAGCTAGTCATGGTCATGTGTAAAGTGGATAAATTTGAAGGTAAGAAATGATGACATAAGCAGAAGAAAGTATGCATCGATTGCAAAGTTGTTTCCCAAGAGGTCTTTGTATGGAAGGTAATGGAAAAATAAATTGTGGTCCGAGGCCAGGTCCTTCTAATTGGATTCCTCTGCTTTTATCTTAGGTCATCAGTGGAATTTAACAAAACTTTACATTTCTCCATAATATACATTTCATTGCACAGAAAATGTTTCTTTTAAATATCTTGGCATATGACCTTGTTAAAATTAGATTTAAGAAAAAGGAAGTGATACTTAATGGAAACACTAATGATAAAAAGCAGAGGAATTCAATTAACTGGACCTGGTTATTTACAGAAAGTAATCAAGGAGTTAACTGACTGCTTTCTCCTGTTGAAAGAGCTTCACTTACACTTTATCAGATATTGCTTAACTTCAGCACATTTATGCCGAGTGTATTCTTTTACCATACCTCTTTCGTACCGATCCATTTCCAGTAAAAGGGGTGTCTGTTTACATTTAATTATTTCTTTGTTGCACAGAAATTCGTGTACTTAATGAAAACTGTGTTGATCCTGATCAGACGCCGCGTTTTCCGGCGTCTGATCTGGGTCTACACTGTTTGCAAATGTCCCATTTATAGGACGATAGGCACAAATGGGTTAAAGTACCAAATACATTTTGTAGCAGATCATTTTTCATAGCAACTACATCATGACATTTCATACAAATCATCTGCTTCACATGAAATGTAGACTTATTTTATCTTAATAATAATAGTATTAATAATAATAATAATAATAATAATTATTATTATTATTATTATTATTATTATCAGAAAATACTTCACAGTGTCTTCTGCTGCAGTTAAGGGCTATGTCTTAAGTATACTGGTCATAATTTATAGACAGGTATCAATAAAGTGATTTTATACCTGTATTTTTCTCTTATGAGGATTTTTAAGAAATTTTATAATGGGATACATATCATCATTTGGACTCTACAATTATTAAACATGAAGAAATGAAAAAGAATCCACATATTTAACAGTACAGGATGTGATGATCTGCCCTACTACAGGAAGTGGAATGTCATGCAGTCTGTTCAGGGCTATCATGCCACCTTAAATCTAATAAATGGATACTGTAGAATACCGTATATACCCTAAGTATTGGACAGAAAGGCCTGGGTTATCAGTATAGACCCAGATCAGACGTCACCATACATCTAATAAATGGATACTATAGAATACCTGTTATACTCAAAACATTGGACAGACAGTCCTGAGGTAACAGTGTGGACTCAAATCAGATGCCATATTGCATCTAATAAATGAATACTGTAGAATACTGTATATACCCTTAGTATTGGATAGACAGTCCTGGGCTAACGCTTTAGACCCAGATCAGACGCCACCTTACATCTAATAAATGGATACTTTAGAATGCCATATTTATCCTAAGTATTGAACAGACAGTCCTGAGCTAACACTGTAGACCCAGATCAGACGCCACCTTACGTTTAATAAATGGCACTTTGGAATACCGAATATACCCTAAGTATTAGACAGAAAGGCATGGGCTATCAGCTAACAGTGTAGACCCACTCAGACGACACCATAATCTAATGAGTGGATACTGTAGAATATATGTTATATGCAAAGCATTGGACAGATAGTCCTGAGCTAACAGTGTAGACCCAAATCAGATGCCATGTTACATCTAATAAATGAACACTGCAGAATAACTTAAATACCCTGAGTATTTGACAGACAGTCCTGAGCTAGCACTGTAGACCCAGATCAGACGCCAACTTACATCTAATAAATGGCTACTTCAAAACAGACAGTCCTGAGATAACAGTGTAGACCCAGATCTGATGCCATGTTACATCTAATAAATGGATACTACAGAATACCTTAAATATCCTAGGTATTTGCAACAGTCCTGAGCTAGCACTGTAGATCCAGATCAGACACCACCTTACATCCAATAAATGGCTACTTCAAAACAGACAGTCCTGAGATAACAGTGTAGACCCAGATCTGATGCCATGTTACATCTAATAAATGGATACTACAGAATACCTTAAATATCCTAGGTATTTGCAGCAGTCCTGAGCTAGCACTGTAGACCCAGATCAGATGCCAACTTACATCTTATAAATGGCTACTTCAAAACAGACGGTCCTGAGATAACAGTGTAGACCCAGATCTGATGCCATGCTACATCTAATAAATGGATACTACAGAATACCTTAAATATCCTAGGTATTTGCAACAGTCCTAAGCTAGCACTGTAGACCCAGATCAGACACCACCTTATATCAAATAAAGTCTAAGAAGGACAGTACTGAGCTAATAGTGTAGACCCAGAGCATATGTCATGTTATATCTAATAAATGGACACTACAAAATACATTAAATGTCCTAAGTATTTGACAGACAGCCCTGAGCTAGCACTGTAGACCCAGATCAGATGTCACCTAACATTTAATAAATGTCTAAGACAGGCAGTCCTGAACTAACAGTGTAGACCCAGATCAGATGCCATGTTATATCTAATAAATGGACACTACAGAATACCTTAAATACCCCATACAGCTAATACATGGATACTACAAAATACTTTAAATATCCTAAGTATTTGACAGACAGTCCTGAGCTAGCACTTTAGACCCAGATCAGACGCCACCTTACATCTAATAAATGTCTAAGAAGGACAGTCCTGAGCTAACAGTGTAGACCCAAAGCATATGCCATGTTATATCTAATAAATGGACACTACAAAATACATTAAATGTCCTAAGTATTTGACAGACAGCCCTGAGCTAGCACTGTAGACCCAGATCAGATGTCATCTAACATTTAATAAATGTCTAAGACAGACAGTCCTGAACTAACAGTGTAGACCCAGATCAGATGCCATGTTATATCTAATAAATGGACACTACAGAATACCTTAAATACCCTATACAGCTAATACATGGATACTACAAAATACTTTAAATATCCTAAGTATTTGACAGACAGTCCTGAGCTAGCACTTTAGACCCAGATCAGACACCACCTTACATCTAATAAATGGAAACTGTAGAATACCATATATATCCTGAGCTTAGGTCTGTTAGGTACAACAAGAAAATGTGACAACTCCAAGATCATACTTTCGCATTATGTACATAATGTAAACATTTTTTATTTATATTCAGCTATGAATTTTCATTTAATTCTAAACAAACTTTTTTTTTTTTCATTTTAGGTATAAGATGAAGTTCTATGAAAATTAGGAAGAGTCATCAGATTCCGGATTCTAGTGAAGTTAAGTATTGTATTTTTGTATTTTGTATTGTTCTGTTGGTTTGATTTGGATTGGTCTCATCAGGTTTCTCTTTGGTTCAGTTTCTTTCGGGTTTGTTTGTTTTTTTCTCTATTTGGATTGTAGTGTTTATTGTATTGTATGTTGTAGTGTAATGTGTTTATATTGTATCATATAGTTGGTTACGTTTCATTTGGTTTGGGGTCAGTGGTTTCTTTCGGTTTCATTTGTTTTTTTTTTTTCTCTATTTGGATTATAGTGTTTGTTATATTGTATTGTATATTGTAGTGTAGTGTAATGTATTGTATTGTATTGTATTATGCTTGTTTCCTTTGATTTTGTTCTGATTTGTTTGATTTGGTTGCATTCGGTTTCATTTGGGGTTTCTCTATTTGGATAATGGTGTTTATTGTATTGTTTTGTAAATTGTATTGTAATGTTTTGTATTGAATTATATATTTGGTTTTGTTTTGTTTGGATTGGTTATGTTTCTGATTGATTTAGTTTCGTTGGTTTGGTTTGAATTCCTCTATTTGAATTGTAGTATTTATTGTAATGTATTTCTATTTGGATTGTAATGTAATGTAATGTATAATATTGTATTTTGGTATGCTGTGGCGTGGTGTGCTGTGGTGTGATACGTTGCGGTGCGATGCGGTGAGGTGAGGTGCGATTCGGTGCGATTCAGTGCGATTCAGTGAGGTGCGATGCGGTGCGATTCAGTGCGATTCAGTGAGGTGCGATGCGGTGCGATTCAGTGCGATTCAGTGAGGTGCGATGCGGTGCGATGCGGAGTGGGGTGGTGTGGTATGATATAATATGGAATGGTATGGTACGATAGGTTACTTATGTTATGTTTTTTTTTATATTTACAGGTGGTTCTATGGTAGACTGAAACTCATTGAAGGACTGAAACCGATTACTGGTTGTAAGTATCTTTATTTCATAACTGTGTCGAGGAATTAATTTATATGTTTGTTACATGGACATTTTTTAATTTAATACCCCATGATTCAAGAAGGGCAATTGTCAGTTTCTGGCGTAAGAATGTGCACAATACTGGTTAACCGCTTAGAGGGCTAAGCCTGCCCAGTAAACGTGTGGTTAGGTAAACTGACAGCACTCGACATGACCTCACTGGGTTGACTGGGCCGTAAAACCTCAACACAAACAAATAAAAAAAATCATGTGATACCCTGTTTACACCCCCTGGGCCCAAGATTGGCCGATATTCTGTTTCAAATTAAAAAGCGTCCGGGTGACCGCTCACGACTTCGGATCGCGAGGTTCCGAGCTCTAATCCTGCTGGGGGCGGAATTTTGCTTATGATTGTACAGAGCCTCTCATTATCACCCTTCCATCGTCTCAATATGAATTAATGTTGAAAAAAATGCCAAACCATCATCATCATTATTTCAACACGAAAACACGCTTATACAATTTTGACCCCCTTAAACCCCACTTTTATATAGTAAAACTGGGGTTTTGCAGGGGTATACATCATTTTCACCTCTTTTTGCTAAAACATACATTATGGTACTCATTAGAGCCGCCTCGACGAGAAGGTTATAATGAGTACCTGCACTCCATGTTTTGAAAAGAAATATGAAAATAATCAGAATTTTTTATTTGAAAATTTTCCTTTTTTTTTTTGGTTGTGAAAAGTTCATTTGACACTTTTGAATATACCAAAATGCTTCACTGAATGGTTTTATGGTTGTACCTGAATTCGAATAATTTTAACTGTCATTTGCTGAATATCATAGTAGCGTTCAATTTTCTCCAAATTACTAGCACATGCTATTAATTTATCGGACTGATTTATTTAAAATTTGATGCTTGTTACTTTTTACAAAGATATTCATCAATCTTCTGACTATAAACCTTGAATTGACTAAGAGAGATAGCAGCAGTATTTCTATTAGCTCCCTTGACAGGTAAAGTCCAAGGTAGATCAAATACTAACCAGGTGGAACCAGTCCACAATTAGCTTCCCTGATTCGTTGTCCAAAATAAGGAAATATAGTCGCACAAATTGTCCCTTACTTGGATGCTGTGTCTTATGCCAGAGTGACTGAGCAGACTACTTCACTGTGATTCTTTTGATAGATCAACATGTAGGTGTTTTAAAAATTAAGAGTTTCTTTTGTTTCCTTTTGATTTCAGGAAAACGGGTGAACCTAAGCACACCCCTAAGAAGTGAGCCTACATGGGCTGTAACTGTTATGAACTGACAGGTGTTTACTTTGACAGACGACAGCAGGAAAAGGAGCTAGTCATGGTCATGTGTAAAGTGGATAAATTTGAAGGTAAGAAATGATGACATAAGCAGAAGAAAGTATGCATCGATTGCAAAGTTGTTTCCCAAGAGGTCTTTGTATGGAAGGTAATGGAAAAATAAATTGTGGTCCGAGGCCAGGTCCTTCTAATTGGATTCCTCTGCTTTTATCTTAGGTCATCAGTGGAATTTAACAAAACTTTACATTTCTCCATAATATACATTTCATTGCACAGAAAATGTTTCTTTTAAATATCTTGGCATATGACCTTGTTAAAATTAGATTTAAGAAAAAGAAGTGATACTTAATGGAAACACTAATGATAAAAAGCAGAGGAATTCAATTAACTGGACCTGGTTATTTACAGAAAGTAATCAAGGAGTTAACTGACTGCTTTCTCCTGTTGAAAGAGCTTCACTTACACTTTATCAGATATTGCTTAACTTCAGCACATTTATGCCGAGTGTATTCTTTTACCATACCTCTTTCGTACCGATCCATTTCCAGTAAAAGGGGTGTCTGTTTACATTTAATTATTTCTTTGTTGCACAGAAATTCGTGTACTTAATGAAAACTGTGTTGATCCTGATCAGACGCCGCGTTTTCCGGCGTCTGATCTGGGTCTACACTGTTTGCAAATGTCCCATTTATAGGACGATAGGCACAAATGGGTTAAAGTACCAAATACATTTTGTAGCAGATCATTTTTCATAGCAACTACATCATGACATTTCATACAAATCATCTGCTTCACATGAAATGTAGACTTATTTTATCTTAATAATAATAGTATTAATTATAATAATAATAATAATAATTATTATTATTATTATTATTATTATTATCAGAAAATACTTCACAGTGTCTTCTGCTGCAGTTAAGGGCTATGTCTTAAGTATACTGGTCATAATTTATAGACAGGTATCAATAAAGTGATTTTATACCTGTATTTTTCTCTTATGAGGATTTTTAAGAAATTTTATAATGGGATACATATCATCATTTGGACTCTACAATTATTAAACATGAAGAAATGAAAAAGAATCCACATATTTAACAGTACAGGATGTGATGATCTGCCCTACTACAGGAAGTGGAATGTCATGCAGTCTGTTCAGGGCTATCATGCCACCTTAAATCTAATAAATGGATACTGTAGAATACCGTATATACCCTAAGTATTGGACAGAAAGGCCTGGGTTATCAGTATAGACCCAGATCAGACGTCACCATACATCTAATAAATGGATACTATAGAATACCTGTTATACTCAAAACATTGGACAGACAGTCCTGAGGTAACAGTGTGGACTCAAATCAGATGCCATATTGCATCTAATAAATGAATACTGTAGAATACTGTATATACCCTTAGTATTGGATAGACAGTCCTGGGCTAACGCTTTAGACCCAGATCAGACGCCACCTTACATCTAATAAATGGATACTTTAGAATGCCATATTTATCCTAAGTATTGAACAGACAGTCCTGAGCTAACACTGTAGACCCAGATCAGACGCCACCTTACGTTTAATAAATGGCACTTTGGAATACCGAATATACCCTAAGTATTAGACAGAAAGGCATGGGCTATCAGCTAACAGTGTAGACCCACTCAGACGACACCATAATCTAATGAGTGGATACTGTAGAATATATGTTATATGCAAAGCATTGGACAGATAGTCCTGAGCTAACAGTGTAGACCCAAATCAGATGCCATGTTACATCTAATAAATGAACACTGCAGAATAACTTAAATACCCTGAGTATTTGACAGACAGTCCTGAGCTAGCACTGTAGACCCAGATCAGACGCCAACTTACATCTAATAAATGGCTACTTCAAAACAGACAGTCCTGAGATAACAGTGTAGACCCAGATCTGATGCCATGTTACATCTAATAAATGGATACTACAGAATACCTTAAATATCCTAGGTATTTGCAACAGTCCTGAGCTAGCACTGTAGATCCAGATCAGACACCACCTTACATCCAATAAATGGCTACTTCAAAACAGACAGTCCTGAGATAACAGTGTAGACCCAGATCTGATGCCATGTTACATCTAATAAATGGATACTACAGAATACCTTAAATATCCTAGGTATTTGCAGCAGTCCTGAGCTAGCACTGTAGACCCAGATCAGATGCCAACTTACATCTTATAAATGGCTACTTCAAAACAGACGGTCCTGAGATAACAGTGTAGACCCAGATCTGATGCCATGCTACATCTAATAAATGGATACTACAGAATACCTTAAATATCCTAGGTATTTGCAACAGTCCTAAGCTAGCACTGTAGACCCAGATCAGACACCACCTTATATCAAATAAAGTCTAAGAAGGACGGTACTGAGCTAATAGTGTAGACCCAGAGCATATGTCATGTTATATCTAATAAATGGACACTACAAAATACATTAAATGTCCTAAGTATTTGACAGACAGCCCTGAGCTAGCACTGTAGACCCAGATCAGATGTCACCTAACATTTAATAAATGTCTAAGACAGGCAGTCCTGAACTAACAGTGTAGACCCAGATCAGATGCCATGTTATATCTAATAAATGGACACTACAGAATACCTTAAATACCCCATACAGCTAATACATGGATACTACAAAATACTTTAAATATCCTAAGTATTTGACAGACAGTCCTGAGCTAGCACTTTAGACCCAGATCAGACGCCACCTTACATCTAATAAATGTCTAAGAAGGACAGTCCTGAGCTAACAGTGTAGACCCAAAGCATATGCCATGTTATATCTAATAAATGGACACTACAAAATACATTAAATGTCCTAAGTATTTGACAGACAGCCCTGAGCTAGCACTGTAGACCCAGATCAGATGTCATCTAACATTTAATAAATGTCTAAGACAGACAGTCCTGAACTAACAGTGTAGACCCAGATCAGATGCCATGTTATATCTAATAAATGGACACTACAGAATACCTTAAATACCCTATACAGCTAATACATGGATACTACAAAATACTTTAAATATCCTAAGTATTTGACAGACAGTCCTGAGCTAGCACTTTAGACCCAGATCAGACACCACCTTACATCTAATAAATGGAAACTGTAGAATACCATATATATCCTGAGCTTAGGTCTGTTAGGTACAACAAGAAAATGTGACAACTCCAAGATCATACTTTCGCATTATGTACATAATGTAAACATTTTTTATTTATATTCAGCTATGAATTTTCATTTAATTCTAAACAAACTTTTTTTTTTTTTTCATTTTAGGTATAAGATGAAGTTCTATGAAAATTAGGAAGAGTCATCAGATTCCGGATTCTAGTGAAGTTAAGTATTGTATTTTTGTATTTTGTATTGTTCTGTTGGTTTGATTTGGATTGGTCTCATCAGGTTTCTCTTTGGTTCAGTTTCTTTCGGGTTTGTTTGTTTTTTTCTCTATTTGGATTGTAGTGTTTATTGTATTGTATGTTGTAGTGTAATGTGTTTATATTGTATCATATAGTTGGTTACATTTCATTTGGTTTGGGGTCAGTGGTTTCTTTCGGTTTCATTTGTTTTTTTTTTCTCTATTTGGATTATAGTGTTTGTTATATTGTATTGTATATTGTAGTGTAGTGTAATGTATTGTATTGTATTGTATTATGCTTGTTTCCTTTGATTTTGTTCTGATTTGTTTGATTTGGTTGCATTCGGTTTCATTTGGGGTTTCTCTATTTGGATAATGGTGTTTATTGTATTGTTTTGTAAATTGTATTGTAATGTTTTGTATTGAATTATATATTTGGTTTTGTTTTGTTTGGATTGGTTATGTTTCTGATTGATTTAGTTTCGTTGGTTTGGTTTGAATTCCTCTATTTGAATTGTAGTATTTATTGTAATGTATTTCTATTTGGATTGTAATGTAATGTAATGTATAATATTGTATTTTGGTATGCTGTGGCGTGGTGTGCTGTGGTGTGATACGTTGCGGTGCGATGCGGTGAGGTGAGGTGCGATTCGGTGCGATTCAGTGCGATTCAGTGAGGTGCGATGCGGTGCGATTCAGTGCGATTCAGTGAGGTGCGATGCGGTGCGATTCAGTGCGATTCAGTGAGGTGCGATGCGGTGCGATGCGGAGTGGGGTGGTGTGGTATGATATAATATGGAATGGTATGGTACGATAGGTTACTTATGTTATGTTTTTTTTTATATTTACAGGTGGTTCTATGGTAGACTGAAACTCATTGAAGGACTGAAACCGATTACTGGTTGTAAGTATCTTTATTTCATAACTGTGTCGAGGAATTAATTTATATGTTTGTTACATGGACATTTTTTAATGTAATACCCCATGATTCAAGAAGGGCAATTGTCAGTTTCTGGCGTAAGAATGTGCACAATACTGGTTAACCGCTTAGAGGGCTAAGCCTGCCCAGTAAACGTGTGGTTAGGTAAACTGACAGCACTCGACATGACCTCACTGGGTTGACTGGGCCGTAAAACCTCAACACAAACAAATAAAAAAAATCATGTGATACCCTGTTTACACCCACTGGGCCCAAGATTGGCCGATATTCTGTTTCAAATTAAAAAGCGTCCGGGTGACCGCTCACGACTTCGGATCGCGAGGTTCCGAGCTCTAATCCTGCTGGGGGCGGAATTTTGCTTATGATTGTACAGAGCCTCTCATTATCACCCTTCCATCGTCTCAATATGAATTAATGTTGAAAAAAATGCCAAACCATCATCATCATTATTTCAACACGAAAACACGCTTATACAATTTTGACCCCCTTAAACCCCACTTTTATATAGTAAAACTGGGGTTTTGCAGGGGTATACATCATTTTCACCTCTTTTTGCTAAAACATACATTATGGTACTCATTAGAGCCGCCTCGACGAGAAGGTTATAATGAGTACCTGCACTCCATGTTTTGAAAAGAAATATGAAAATAATCAGAATTTTTTATTTGAAAATTTTCCTTTTTTTTTTGGTTGTGAAAAGTTCATTTGACACTTTTGAATATACCAAAATGCTTCACTGAATGGTTTTATGGTTGTACCTGAATTCGAATAATTTTAACTGTCATTTGCTGAATATCATAGTAGAGTTCAATTTTCTCCAAATTACTAGCACATGCTATTAATTTATCGGACTGATTTATTTAAAATTTGATGCTTGTTACTTTTTACAAAGATATTCATCAATCTTCTGACTATAAACCTTGAATTGACTAAGAGAGATAGCAGCAGTATTTCTATTAGCTCCCTTGACAGGTAAAGTCCAAGGTAGATCAAATACTAACCAGGTGGAACCAGTCCACAATTAGCTTCCCTGATTCGTTGTCCAAAATAAGGAAATATAGTCGCACAAATTGTCCCTTACTTGGATGCTGTGTCTTATGCCAGAGTGACTGAGCAGACTACTTCACTGTGATTCTTTTGATAGATCAACATGTAGGTGTTTTAAAAATTAAGAGTTTCTTTTGTTTCCTTTTGATTTCAGGAAAACGGGTGAACCTAAGCACACCCCTAAGAAGTGAGCCTACATGGGCTGTAACTGTTATGAACTGACAGGTGTTTACTTTGACAGACGACAGCAGGAAAAGGAGCTAGTCATGGTCATGTGTAAAGTGGATAAATTTGAAGGTAAGAAATGATGACATAAGCAGAAGAAAGTATGCATCGATTGCAAAGTTGTTTCCCAAGAGGTCTTTGTATGGAAGGTAATGGAAAAATAAATTGTGGTCCGAGGCCAGGTCCTTCTAATTGGATTCCTCTGCTTTTATCTTAGGTCATCAGTGGAATTTAACAAAACTTTACATTTCTCCATAATATACATTTCATTGCACAGAAAATGTTTCTTTTAAATATCTTGGCATATGACCTTGTTAAAATTAGATTTAAGAAAAAGGAAGTGATACTTAATGGAAACACTAATGATAAAAAGCAGAGGAATTCAATTAACTGGACCTGGTTATTTACAGAAAGTAATCAAGGAGTTAACTGACTGCTTTCTCCTGTTGAAAGAGCTTCACTTACACTTTATCAGATATTGCTTAACTTCAGCACATTTATGCCGAGTGTATTCTTTTACCATACCTCTTTCGTACCGATCCATTTCCAGTAAAAGGGGTGTCTGTTTACATTTAATTATTTCTTTGTTGCACAGAAATTCGTGTACTTAATGAAAACTGTGTTGATCCTGATCAGACGCCGCGTTTTCCGGCGTCTGATCTGGGTCTACACTGTTTGCAAATGTCCCATTTATAGGACGATAGGCACAAATGGGTTAAAGTACCAAATACATTTTGTAGCAGATCATTTTTCATAGCAACTACATCATGACATTTCATACAAATCATCTGCTTCACATGAAATGTAGACTTATTTTATCTTAATAATAATAGTATTAATAATAATAATAATAATAATAATTATTATTATTATTATTATTATTATTATTATCAGAAAATACTTCACAGTGTCTTCTGCTGCAGTTAAGGGCTATGTCTTAAGTATACTGGTCATAATTTATAGACAGGTATCAATAAAGTGATTTTATACCTGTATTTTTCTCTTATGAGGATTTTTAAGAAATTTTATAATGGGATACATATCATCATTTGGACTCTACAATTATTAAACATGAAGAAATGAAAAAGAATCCACATATTTAACAGTACAGGATGTGATGATCTGCCCTACTACAGGAAGTGGAATGTCATGCAGTCTGTTCAGGGCTATCATGCCACCTTAAATCTAATAAATGGATACTGTAGAATACCGTATATACCCTAAGTATTGGACAGAAAGGCCTGGGTTATCAGTATAGACCCAGATCAGACGTCACCATACATCTAATAAATGGATACTATAGAATACCTGTTATACTCAAAACATTGGACAGACAGTCCTGAGGTAACAGTGTGGACTCAAATCAGATGCCATATTGCATCTAATAAATGAATACTGTAGAATACTGTATATACCCTTAGTATTGGATAGACAGTCCTGGGCTAACGCTTTAGACCCAGATCAGACGCCACCTTACATCTAATAAATGGATACTTTAGAATGCCATATTTATCCTAAGTATTGAACAGACAGTCCTGAGCTAACACTGTAGACCCAGATCAGACGCCACCTTACGTTTAATAAATGGCACTTTGGAATACCGAATATACCCTAAGTATTAGACAGAAAGGCATGGGCTATCAGCTAACAGTGTAGACCCACTCAGACGACACCATAATCTAATGAGTGGATACTGTAGAATATATGTTATATGCAAAGCATTGGACAGATAGTCCTGAGCTAACAGTGTAGACCCAAATCAGATGCCATGTTACATCTAATAAATGAACACTGCAGAATAACTTAAATACCCTGAGTATTTGACAGACAGTCCTGAGCTAGCACTGTAGACCCAGATCAGACGCCAACTTACATCTAATAAATGGCTACTTCAAAACAGACAGTCCTGAGATAACAGTGTAGACCCAGATCTGATGCCATGTTACATCTAATAAATGGATACTACAGAATACCTTAAATATCCTAGGTATTTGCAACAGTCCTGAGCTAGCACTGTAGATCCAGATCAGACACCACCTTACATCCAATAAATGGCTACTTCAAAACAGACAGTCCTGAGATAACAGTGTAGACCCAGATCTGATGCCATGTTACATCTAATAAATGGATACTACAGAATACCTTAAATATCCTAGGTATTTGCAGCAGTCCTGAGCTAGCACTGTAGACCCAGATCAGATGCCAACTTACATCTTATAAATGGCTACTTCAAAACAGACGGTCCTGAGATAACAGTGTAGACCCAGATCTGATGCCATGCTACATCTAATAAATGGATACTACAGAATACCTTAAATATCCTAGGTATTTGCAACAGTCCTAAGCTAGCACTGTAGACCCAGATCAGACACCACCTTATATCAAATAAAGTCTAAGAAGGACAGTACTGAGCTAATAGTGTAGACCCAGAGCATATGTCATGTTATATCTAATAAATGGACACTACAAAATACATTAAATGTCCTAAGTATTTGACAGACAGCCCTGAGCTAGCACTGTAGACCCAGATCAGATGTCACCTAACATTTAATAAATGTCTAAGACAGGCAGTCCTGAACTAACAGTGTAGACCCAGATCAGATGCCATGTTATATCTAATAAATGGACACTACAGAATACCTTAAATACCCCATACAGCTAATACATGGATACTACAAAATACTTTAAATATCCTAAGTATTTGACAGACAGTCCTGAGCTAGCACTTTAGACCCAGATCAGACGCCACCTTACATCTAATAAATGTCTAAGAAGGACAGTCCTGAGCTAACAGTGTAGACCCAAAGCATATGCCATGTTATATCTAATAAATGGACACTACAAAATACATTAAATGTCCTAAGTATTTGACAGACAGCCCTGAGCTAGCACTGTAGACCCAGATCAGATGTCATCTAACATTTAATAAATGTCTAAGACAGACAGTCCTGAACTAACAGTGTAGACCCAGATCAGATGCCATGTTATATCTAATAAATGGACACTACAGAATACCTTAAATACCCTATACAGCTAATACATGGATACTACAAAATACTTTAAATATCCTAAGTATTTGACAGACAGTCCTGAGCTAGCACTTTAGACCCAGATCAGACACCACCTTACATCTAATAAATGGAAACTGTAGAATACCATATATATCCTGAGCTTAGGTCTGTTAGGTACAACAAGAAAATGTGACAACTCCAAGATCATACTTTCGCATTATGTACATAATGTAAACATTTTTTATTTATATTCAGCTATGAATTTTCATTTAATTCTAAACAAACTTTTTTTTTTTTTCATTTTAGGTATAAGATGAAGTTCTATGAAAATTAGGAAGAGTCATCAGATTCCGGATTCTAGTGAAGTTAAGTATTGTATTTTTGTATTTTGTATTGTTCTGTTGGTTTGATTTGGATTGGTCTCATCAGGTTTCTCTTTGGTTCAGTTTCTTTCGGGTTTGTTTGTTTTTTTCTCTATTTGGATTGTAGTGTTTATTGTATTGTATGTTGTAGTGTAATGTGTTTATATTGTATCATATAGTTGGTTACGTTTCATTTGGTTTGGGGTCAGTGGTTTCTTTCGGTTTCATTTGTTTTTTTTTTCTCTATTTGGATTATAGTGTTTGTTATATTGTATTGTATATTGTAGTGTAGTGTAATGTATTGTATTGTATTGTATTATGCTTGTTTCCGTTGATTTTGTTCTGATTTGTTTGATTTGGTTGCATTCGGTTTCATTTGGGGTTTCTCTATTTGGATAATGGTGTTTATTGTATTGTTTTGTAAATTGTATTGTAATGTTTTGTATTGAATTATATATTTGGTTTTGTTTTGTTTGGATTGGTTATGTTTCTGATTGATTTAGTTTCGTTGGTTTGGTTTGAATTCCTCTATTTGAATTGTAGTATTTATTGTAATGTATTTCTATTTGGATTGTAATGTAATGTAATGTATAATATTGTATTTTGGTATGCTGTGGCGTGGTGTGCTGTGGTGTGATACGTTGCGGTGCGATGCGGTGAGGTGAGGTGCGATTCGGTGCGATTCAGTGCGATTCAGTGAGGTGCGATGCGGTGCGATTCAGTGCGATTCAGTGAGGTGCGATGCGGTGCGATTCAGTGCGATTCAGTGAGGTGCGATGCGGTGCGATGCGGAGTGGGGTGGTGTGGTATGATATAATATGGAATGGTATGGTACGATAGGTTACTTATGTTATGTTTTTTTTATATTTACAGGTGGTTCTATGGTAGACTGAAACTCATTGAAGGACTGAAACCGATTACTGGTTGTAAGTATCTTTATTTCATAACTGTGTCGAGGAATTAATTTATATGTTTGTTACATGGACATTTTTTAATGTAATACCCCATGATTCAAGAAGGGCAATTGTCAGTTTCTGGCGTAAGAATGTGCACAATACTGGTTAACCGCTTAGAGGGCTAAGCCTGCCCAGTAAACGTGTGGTTAGGTAAACTGACAGCACTCGACATGACCTCACTGGGTTGACTGGGCCGTAAAACCTCAACACAAACAAATAAAAAAAATCATGTGATACCCTGTTTACACCCCCTGGGCCCAAGATTGGCCGATATTCTGTTTCAAATTAAAAAGCGTCCGGGTGACCGCTCACGACTTCGGATCGCGAGGTTCCGAGCTCTAATCCTGCTGGGGGCGGAATTTTGCTTATGATTGTACAGAGCCTCTCATTATCACCCTTCCATCGTCTCAATATGAATTAATGTTGAAAAAAATGCCAAACCATCATCATCATTATTTCAACACGAAAACACGCTTATACAATTTTGACCCCCTTAAACCCCACTTTTATATAGTAAAACTGGGGTTTTGCAGGGGTATACATCATTTTCACCTCTTTTTGCTAAAACATACATTATGGTACTCATTAGAGCCGCCTCGACGAGAAGGTTATAATGAGTACCTGCACTCCATGTTTTGAAAAGAAATATGAAAATAATCAGAATTTTTTATTTGAAAATTTTCCTTTTTTTTTTTGGTTGTGAAAAGTTCATTTGACACTTTTGAATATACCAAAATGCTTCACTGAATGGTTTTATGGTTGTACCTGAATTCGAATAATTTTAACTGTCATTTGCTGAATATCATAGTAGAGTTCAATTTTCTCCAAATTACTAGCACATGCTATTAATTTATCGGACTGATTTATTTAAAATTTGATGCTTGTTACTTTTTACAAAGATATTCATCAATCTTCTGACTATAAACCTTGAATTGACTAAGAGAGATAGCAGCAGTATTTCTATTAGCTCCCTTGACAGGTAAAGTCCAAGGTAGATCAAATACTAACCAGGTGGAACCAGTCCACAATTAGCTTCCCTGATTCGTTGTCCAAAATAAGGAAATATAGTCGCACAAATTGTCCCTTACTTGGATGCTGTGTCTTATGCCAGAGTGACTGAGCAGACTACTTCACTGTGATTCTTTTGATAGATCAACATGTAGGTGTTTTAAAAATTAAGAGTTTCTTTTGTTTCCTTTTGATTTCAGGAAAACGGGTGAACCTAAGCACACCCCTAAGAAGTGAGCCTACATGGGCTGTAACTGTTATGAACTGACAGGTGTTTACTTTGACAGACGACAGCAGGAAAAGGAGCTAGTCATGGTCATGTGTAAAGTGGATAAATTTGAAGGTAAGAAATGATGACATAAGCAGAAGAAAGTATGCATCGATTGCAAAGTTGTTTCCCAAGAGGTCTTTGTATGGAAGGTAATGGAAAAATAAATTGTGGTCCGAGGCCAGGTCCTTCTAATTGGATTCCTCTGCTTTTATCTTAGGTCATCAGTGGAATTTAACAAAACTTTACATTTCTCCATAATATACATTTCATTGCACAGAAAATGTTTCTTTTAAATATCTTGGCATATGACCTTGTTAAAATTAGATTTAAGAAAAAGGAAGTGATACTTAATGGAAACACTAATGATAAAAAGCAGAGGAATTCAATTAACTGGACCTGGTTATTTACAGAAAGTAATCAAGGAGTTAACTGACTGCTTTCTCCTGTTGAAAGAGCTTCACTTACACTTTATCAGATATTGCTTAACTTCAGCACATTTATGCCGAGTGTATTCTTTTACCATACCTCTTTCGTACCGATCCATTTCCAGTAAAAGGGGTGTCTGTTTACATTTAATTATTTCTTTGTTGCACAGAAATTCGTGTACTTAATGAAAACTGTGTTGATCCTGATCAGACGCCGCGTTTTCCGGCGTCTGATCTGGGTCTACACTGTTTGCAAATGTCCCATTTATAGGACGATAGGCACAAATGGGTTAAAGTACCAAATACATTTTGTAGCAGATCATTTTTCATAGCAACTACATCATGACATTTCATACAAATCATCTGCTTCACATGAAATGTAGACTTATTTTATCTTAATAATAATAGTATTAATAATAATAATAATAATAATAATTATTATTATTATTATTATTATTATTATTATCAGAAAATACTTCACAGTGTCTTCTGCTGCAGTTAAGGGCTATGTCTTAAGTATACTGGTCATAATTTATAGACAGGTATCAATAAAGTGATTTTATACCTGTATTTTTCTCTTATGAGGATTTTTAAGAAATTTTATAATGGGATACATATCATCATTTGGACTCTACAATTATTAAACATGAAGAAATGAAAAAGAATCCACATATTTAACAGTACAGGATGTGATGATCTGCCCTACTACAGGAAGTGGAATGTCATGCAGTCTGTTCAGGGCGGCTATCATGCCACCTTAAATCTAATAAATGGATACTGTAGAATACCGTATATACCCTAAGTATTGGACAGAAAGGCCTGGGTTATCAGTATAGACCCAGATCAGACGTCACCATACATCTAATAAATGGATACTATAGAATACCTGTTATACTCAAAACATTGGACAGACAGTCCTGAGGTAACAGTGTGGACTCAAATCAGATGCCATATTGCATCTAATAAATGAATACTGTAGAATACTGTATATACCCTTAGTATTGGATAGACAGTCCTGGGCTAACGCTTTAGACCCAGATCAGACGCCACCTTACATCTAATAAATGGATACTTTAGAATGCCATATTTATCCTAAGTATTGAACAGACAGTCCTGAGCTAACACTGTAGACCCAGATCAGACGCCACCTTACGTTTAATAAATGGATACTTTGGAATACCGAATATACCCTAAGTATTAGACAGAAAGGCATGGGCTATCAGCTAACAGTGTAGACCCACTCAGACGACACCATAATCTAATGAGTGGATACTGTAGAATATATGTTATATGCAAAGCATTGGACAGATAGTCCTGAGCTAACAGTGTAGACCCAAATCAGATGCCATGTTACATCTAATAAATGAACACTGCAGAATAACTTAAATACCCTGAGTATTTGACAGACAGTCCTGAGCTAGCACTGTAGACCCAGATCAGACGCCAACTTACATCTAATAAATGGCTACTTCAAAACAGACAGTCCTGAGATAACAGTGTAGACCCAGATCTGATGCCATGTTACATCTAATAAATGGATACTACAGAATACCTTAAATATCCTAGGTATTTGCAACAGTCCTGAGCTAGCACTGTAGATCCAGATCAGACACCACCTTACATCCAATAAATGGCTACTTCAAAACAGACAGTCCTGAGATAACAGTGTAGACCCAGATCTGATGCCATGTTACATCTAATAAATGGATACTACAGAATACCTTAAATATCCTAGGTATTTGCAGCAGTCCTGAGCTAGCACTGTAGACCCAGATCAGATGCCAACTTACATCTTATAAATGGCTACTTCAAAACAGACGGTCCTGAGATAACAGTGTAGACCCAGATCTGATGCCATGCTACATCTAATAAATGGATACTACAGAATACCTTAAATATCCTAGGTATTTGCAACAGTCCTAAGCTAGCACTGTAGACCCAGATCAGACACCACCTTATATCAAATAAAGTCTAAGAAGGACAGTACTGAGCTAATAGTGTAGACCCAGAGCATATGTCATGTTATATCTAATAAATGGACACTACAAAATACATTAAATGTCCTAAGTATTTGACAGACAGCCCTGAGCTAGCACTGTAGACCCAGATCAGATGTCACCTAACATTTAATAAATGTCTAAGACAGGCAGTCCTGAACTAACAGTGTAGACCCAGATCAGATGCCATGTTATATCTAATAAATGGACACTACAGAATACCTTAAATACCCCATACAGCTAATACATGGATACTACAAAATACTTTAAATATCCTAAGTATTTGACAGACAGTCCTGAGCTAGCACTTTAGACCCAGATCAGACGCCACCTTACATCTAATAAATGTCTAAGAAGGACAGTCCTGAGCTAACAGTGTAGACCCAAAGCATATGCCATGTTATATCTAATAAATGGACACTACAAAATACATTAAATGTCCTAAGTATTTGACAGACAGCCCTGAGCTAGCACTGTAGACCCAGATCAGATGTCATCTAACATTTAATAAATGTCTAAGACAGACAGTCCTGAACTAACAGTGTAGACCCAGATCAGATGCCATGTTATATCTAATAAATGGACACTACAGAATACCTTAAATACCCTATACAGCTAATACATGGATACTACAAAATACTTTAAATATCCTAAGTATTTGACAGACAGTCCTGAGCTAGCACTTTAGACCCAGATCAGACACCACCTTACATCTAATAAATGGAAACTGTAGAATACCATATATATCCTGAGCTTAGGTCTGTTAGGTACAACAAGAAAATGTGACAACTCCAAGATCATACTTTCGCATTATGTACAAAATGTAAACATTTTTTATTTATATTCAGCTATGAATTTTCATTTAATTCTAAACAAACTTTTTTTTTTTTTTCATTTTAGGTATAAGATGGATTTCTTTGAAAATTAGGAAGAGTCATCAGATTCCGGATTCTAGTGAAGTTAAGTATTGTATTTTTGTATTTTGTATTGTTCTGTTGGTTTGATTTGGATTGGTCTCATCAGGTTTCTCTTTGGTTCAGTTTCTTTCGGGTTTGTTTGTTTTTTTCTCTATTTGGATTGTAGTGTTTATTGTATTGTATGTTGTAGTGTAATGTGTTTATATTGTATCATATAGTTGGTTACGTTTCATTTGGTTTGGGGTCAGTGGTTTCTTTCGGTTTCATTTGTTTTCTTTTCTCTATTTGGATTATAGTGTTTGTTATATTGTATTGTATATTGTAGTGTAGTGTAATGTATTATATTGTATTGTATTATGCTTGTTTCCGTTGATTTTGTTCTGATTTGTTTGATTTGGTTGCATTCGGTTTCATTTGGGGTTTCTCTATTTGGATAATGGTGTTTATTGTATTGTTTTGTAAATTGTATTGTAATGTTTTGTATTGAATTATATATTTGGTTTTGTTTTGTTTGGATTGGTTATGTTTCTGATTGATTTAGTTTCGTTGGTTTGGTTTGAATTCCTCTATTTGAATTGTAGTATTTATTGTAATGTATTTCTATTTGGATTGTAATGTAATGTAATGTATAATATTGTATTTTGGTATGCTGTGGCGTGGTATGTTGTGCTGTGGTGTGATACGTTGCGGTGCGATGCGGTGAGGTGAGGTGCGATTCGGTGCGATTCAGTGCGATTCAGTGAGGTGCGATGCGGTGCGATTCAGTGCGATTCAGTGAGGTGCGATGCGGTGCGATTCAGTGCGATTCAGTGAGGTGCGATGCGGTGCGATGCGGAGTGGGGTGGTGTGGTATGATATAATATGGAATGTATGGTACGATAGGTTACTTATGTTATGTTTTTTTTATATTTACAGGTGGTTCTATGGTAGACTGAAACTCATTGAAGGACTGAAACCGATTACTGGTTGTAAGTATCTTTATTTCATAACTGTGTCGAGGAATTAATTTATATGTTTGTTACATGGACATTTTTTAATGTAATACCCCATGATTCAAGAAGGGCAATTGTCAGTTTCTGGCGTAAGAATGTGCACAATACTGGTTAACCGCTTAGAGGGCTAAGCCTGCCCAGTAAACGTGTGGTTAGGTAAACTGACAGCACTCGACATGACCTCACTGGGTTGACTGGGCCGTAAAACCTCAACACAAACAAATAAAAAAAATCATGTGATACCCTGTTAACACCCCCTGGGCCCAAGATTGGCCGATATTCTGTTTCAAATTAAAAAGCGTCCGGGTGACCGCTCACGACTTCGGATCGCCAGGTTCCGAGCTCTAATCCTGCTGGGGGCGGAAGTTTGCTTATGATTGTACAGAGCCTTTCATTATCACCCTTCCATCGTCTCAATATGAATTAATGTTGAAAAAAATGCCAAAACATCATCATCATTATTTCAACACGAAAACACGCTTATACAATTTTGACCCCCTTAAACCCCACTTTTATATAGTAAAACTGGGGTTTTGCAGGGGTATACATCATTTTCACCTCTTTTTGCTAAAACATACATTATGGTACTCATTAGAGCCGCCTCGACGAGAAGGTTATAATGAGTACCCGCACTCCATGTTTTGAAAAGAAATATGAAAATAATCAGAATTTTTTATTTGAAAATTTTCCTTTTTTTTTTTGGTTGTGAAAAGTTCATTTGACACTTTTGAATATACCAAAATGCTTCACTGAATGGTTTTATGGTTGTACCTGAATTCGAATAATTTTAACTGTCATTTGCTGAATATCATAGTAGAGTTCAATTTTCTCCAAATTACTGGCACATGCTATTAATTTATCGGACTGATTTATTTAAAATTTGATGCTTGTTACTTTTTACAAAGATATTCATCAATCTTCTGACTATAAACCTTGAATTGACTAAGAGAGATAGCAGCAGTATTTCTATTAGCTCCCTTGACAGGTAAAGTCCAAGGTAGATCAAATACTAACCAGGTGGAACCAGTCCACAATTAGCTTCCCTGATTCGTTGTCCAAAATAAGGAAATATAGTCGCACAAATTGTCCCTTACTTGGATGCTGTGTCTTATGCCAGAGTGACTGAGCAGACTACTTCACTGTGATTCTTTTGATAGATCAACATGTAGGTGTTTTAAAAATTAAGAGTTTCTTTTGTTTCCTTTTGATTTCAGGAAAACGGGTGAACCTAAGCACACCCCTAAGAAGTGAGCCTACATGGGCTGTAACTGTTATGAACTGACAGGTGTTTACTTTGACAGACGACAGCAGGAAAAGGAGCTAGTCATGGTCATGTGTAAAGTGGATAAATTTGAAGGTAAGAAATGATGACATAAGCAGAAGAAAGTATGCATCGATTGCAAAGTTGTTTCCCAAGAGGTCTTTGTATGGAAGGTAATGGAAAAATAAATTGTGGTCCGAGGCCAGGTCCTTCTAATTGGATTCCTCTGCTTTTATCTTAGGTCATCAGTGGAATTTAACAAAACTTTACATTTCTCCATAATATACATTTCATTGCACAGAAAATGTTTCTTTTAAATATCTTGGCATATGACCTTGTTAAAATTAGATTTAAGAAAAAGGAAGTGATACTTAATGGAAACACTAATGATAAAAAGCAGAGGAATTCAATTAACTGGACCTGGTTATTTACAGAAAGTAATCAAGGGAGTTAACTGACTGCTTTCTCCTGTTGAAAGAGCTTCACTTACACTTTATCAGATATTGCTTAACTTCAGCACATTTATGCCGAGTGTATTCTTTTACCATACCTCTTTCGTACCGATCCATTTCCAGTAAAAGGGGTGTCTGTTTACATTTAATTATTTCTTTGTTGCACAGAAATTCGTGTACTTAATGAAAACTGTGTTGATCCTGATCAGACGCCGCATTTTCCGGCGTCTGATCTGGGTCTACACTGTTTGCAAATGTCCCATTTATAGGACGATAGGCACAAATGGGTTAAAGTACCAAATACATTTTGTAGCAGATCATTTTTCATAGCAACTACATCATGACATTTCATACAAATCATCTGCTTCACATGAAATGTAGACTTATTTTATCTTAATAATAATAGTATTAATAATAATAATAATAATAATAATTATTATTATTATTATTATTATTATTATCAGAAAATACTTCACAGTGTCTTCTGCTGCAGTTAAGGGCTATGTCTTAAGTATACTGGTCATAATTTATAGACAGGTATCAATAAAGTGATTTTATACCTGTATTTTTCTCTTATGAGGATTTTTAAGAAATTTTATAATGGGATACATATCATCATTTGGACTCTACAATTATTAAACATGAAGAAATGAAAAAGAATCCACATATTTAACAGTACAGGATGTGATGATCTGCCCTACTACAGGAAGTGGAATGTCATGCAGTCTGTTCAGGGCTATCATGCCACCTTAAATCTAATAAATGGATACTGTAGAATACCGTATATACCCTAAGTATTGGACAGAAAGGCCTGGGTTATCAGTATAGACCCAGATCAGACGTCACCATACATCTAATAAATGGATACTATAGAATACCTGTTATACTCAAAACATTGGACAGACAGTCCTGAGGTAACAGTGTGGACTCAAATCAGATGCCATATTGCATCTAATAAATGAATACTGTAGAATACTGTATATACCCTTAGTATTGGATAGACAGTCCTGGGCTAACGCTTTAGACCCAGATCAGACGCCACCTTACATCTAATAAATGGATACTTTAGAATGCCATATTTATCCTAAGTATTGAACAGACAGTCCTGAGCTAACACTGTAGACCCAGATCAGACGCCACCTTACGTTTAATAAATGGATACTTTGGAATACCGAATATACCCTAAGTATTAGACAGAAAGGCATGGGCTATCAGCTAACAGTGTAGACCCACTCAGACGACACCATAATCTAATGAGTGGATACTGTAGAATATATGTTATATGCAAAGCATTGGACAGATAGTCCTGAGCTAACAGTGTAGACCCAAATCAGATGCCATGTTACATCTAATAAATGAACACTGCAGAATAACTTAAATACCCTGAGTATTTGACAGACAGTCCTGAGCTAGCACTGTAGACCCAGATCAGACGCCAACTTACATCTAATAAATGGCTACTTCAAAACAGACAGTCCTGAGATAACAGTGTAGACCCAGATCTGATGCCATGTTACATCTAATAAATGGATACTACAGAATACCTTAAATATCCTAGGTATTTGCAACAGTCCTGAGCTAGCACTGTAGATCCAGATCAGACACCACCTTACATCCAATAAATGGCTACTTCAAAACAGACAGTCCTGAGATAACAGTGTAGACCCAGATCTGATGCCATGTTACATCTAATAAATGGATACTACAGAATACCTTAAATATCCTAGGTATTTGCAGCAGTCCTGAGCTAGCACTGTAGACCCAGATCAGATGCCAACTTATATCTTATAAATGGCTACTTCAAAACAGACGGTCCTGAGATAACAGTGTAGACCCAGATCTGATGCCATGCTACATCTAATAAATGGATACTACAGAATACCTTAAATATCCTAGGTATTTGCAACAGTCCTAAGCTAGCACTGTAGACCCAGATCAGACACCACCTTATATCAAATAAAGTCTAAGAAGGACAGTACTGAGCTAATAGTGTAGACCCAGAGCATATGCCATGTTATATCTAATAAATGGACACTACAAAATACATTAAATGTCCTAAGTATTTGACAGACAGCCCTGAGCTAGCACTGTAGACCCAGATCAGATGTCACCTAACATTTAATAAATGTCTAAGACAGGCAGTCCTGAACTAACAGTGTAGACCCACATCAGATGCCATGTTATATCTAATAAATGGACACTACAGAATACCTTAAATACCCCATACAGCTAATACATGGATACTACAAAATACTTTAAATATCCTAAGTATTTGACAGACAGTCCTGAGCTAGCACTTTAGACCCAGATCAGACGCCACCTTACATCTAATAAATGTCTAAGAAGGACAGTCCTGAGCTAACAGTGTAGACCCAAAGCATATGCCATGTTATATCTAATAAATAGACACTACAAAATACATTAAATGTCCTAAGTATTTGACAGACAGCCCTGAGCTAGCACTGTAGACCCAGATCAGATGTCATCTAACATTTAATAAATGTCTAAGACAGACAGTCCTGAACTAACAGTGTAGACCCAGATCAGATGCCATGTTATATCTAATAAATGGACACTACAGAATACCTTAAATACCCTATACAGCTAATACATGGATACTACAAAATACTTTAAATATCCTAAGTATTTGACAGACAGTCCTGAGCTAGCACTTTAGACCCAGATCAGACACCACCTTACATCTAATAAATGGAAACTGTAGAATACCATATATATCCTGAGCTTAGGTCTGTTAGGTACAACAAGAAAATGTGACAACTCCAAGATCATACTTTCGCATTATGTACATAATGTAAACATTTTTTATTTATATTCAGCTATGAATTTTCATTTAATTCTAAACAAACTTTTTTTTTTTTTTCATTTTAGGTATAAGATGAAGTTCTATGAAAATTAGGAAGAGTCATCAGATTCCGGATTCTAGTGAAGTTAAGTATTATATTTTTGTATTTTGTATTGTTCTGTTGGTTTGATTTGGATTGGTCTCATCAGGTTTCTCTTTGGTTCAGTTTCTTTCGGGTTTGTTTGTTTTTTTTCTCTATTTGGATTGTAGTGTTTATTGTATTGTATGTTGTAGTGTAATGTGTTTATATTGTATCATATAGTTGGTTACGTTTCATTTGGTTTGGGGTCAGTGGTTTCTTTCGGTTTCATTTGTTTTTTTTTTCTCTATTTGGATTATAGTGTTTGTTATATTGTATTGTATATTGTAGTGTAGTGTAATGTATTGTATTGTATTGTATTATGCTTGTTTCCGTTGATTTTGTTCTGATTTGTTTGATTTGGTTGCATTCGGTTTCATTTGGGGTTTCTCTATTTGGATAATGGTGTTTATTGTATTGTTTTGTAAATTGTATTGTAATGTTTTGTATTGAATTATATATTTGGTTTTGTTTTGTTTGGATTGGTTATGTTTCTGATTGATTTAGTTTCGTTGGTTTGGTTTGAATTCCTCTATTTGAATTGTAGTATTTATTGTAATGTATTTCTATTTGGATTGTAATGTAATGTAATGTATAATATTGTATTTTGGTATGCTGTGGCGTGGTATGTTGTGCTGTGGTGTGATACGTTGCGGTGCGGTGCGATGCGGTGAGGTGAGGTGCGATTCAGTGCGATTCAGTGCGATTCAGTGAGGTGCGATGCGATGCGATTCAGTGAGGTGCGATGCGGTGCGATTCAGTGCGATTCAGTGAGGTGCGATGCGGTGCGATGCGGAGTGGGGTGGTGTGGTATGATATAATATGGAATGGTATGGTACGATAGGTTACTTATGTTATGTTTTTTTTTATATTTACAGGTGGTTCTATGGTAGACTGAAACTCATTGAAGGACTGAAACCGATTACTGGTTGTAAGTATCTTTATTTCATAACTGTGTCGAGGAATTAATTTATATGTTTGTTACATGGACATTTTTTAATGTAATACCCCATGATTCAAGAAGGGCAGTTGTCAGTTTCTGGCGTAAGAATGTGCACAATACTGGTTAACCGCTTAGAGGGCTAAGCCTGCCCAGTAAACGTGTGGTTAGGTAAACTGACAGCACTCGACATGACCTCACTGGGTTGACTGGGCCGTAAAACCTCAACACAAATAAAAAAAATCATGTGATACCCTGTTTACACCCCCTGGGCCCAAGATTGGCCGATATTCTGTTTCAAATTAAAAAGCGTCCGGGTGACCGCTCACGACTTCGGATCGCGAGGTTCCGAGCTCTAATCCTGCTGGGGGCGGAATTTTGCTTATGATTGTACAGAGCCTTTCATTATCACCCTTCCATCGTCTCAATATGAATTAATGTTGAAAAAAATGCCAAACCATCATCATCATTATTTCAACACGAAAACACGCTTATACAATTTTGACCCCCTTAAACCCCACTTTTATATAGTAAAACTGGGATTTTGCAGGTGTATACATCATTTTCACCTCTTTTGCTAAAACATACATTATGGTACTCATTAGAGCCGCCTCGACGAGAAGGTTATAATGAGTACCCGCACTCCATGTTTTGAAAAGAAATATGAAAATAATCAGAATTTTTTATTTGAAAATTTTCCTTTTTTTTTTTGGTTGTGAAAAGTTCATTTGACACTTTTGAATATACCAAAATGCTTCACTGAATGGTTTTATGGTTGTACCTGAATGCGAATAATTTTAACTATTATTTGCTGAATATCATAGTAGAGTTCAATTTTCTCCAAATTACTGGCACATGCTATTAATTTATCGGACTGATTTATTTAAAATTTGATGCTTGTTACTTTTTACAAAGATATTCATCAATCTTCTGACTATAAACCTTGAATTGACTAAGAGAGATAGCAGCAGTATTTCTATTAGCTCCCTTGACAGGTAAAGTCCAAGGTAGATCAAATACTAACCAGGTGGAAACAGTCCACAATTAGCTTCCCTGATTCGTTGTCCAAAATAAGGAAATATAGTCGCACAAATTGTCCCTCACTTGGATGCTGTGTCTTATGCCAGAGTGACTGAGCAGACTACTTCACTGTGATTCTTTTGATAGATCAACATGTAGGTGTTTTAAAAATTAAGAGTTTCTTTTGTTTCCTTTTGATTTCAGGAAAACGGGTGAACCTAAGCACACCCTATGAAGTGAGCCTACATGGGCTGTAACTGTTATGAACTGACAGGTGTTTACTTTGACAGACGACAGCAGGAAAAGGAGCTAGTCATGGTCATGTGTAAAGTGGATAAATTTGAAGGTAAGAAATGATGACATAAGCAGAAGAAAGTATGCATCGATTGCAAAGTTGTTTCCCAAGAGGTCTTTGTATGGAAGGTAATGGAAAAATAAATTGTGGTCCGAGGCCAGGTCCTTCTAATTGGATTCCTCTGCTTTTATCTCAGGTCATCAGTGGAATTTAACAAAACTTTACATTTCTCCATAATATACATTTCATTGCACAGAAAATGTTTCTTTTAAATATCTTGGCATATGACCTTGTTAAAATTAGATTTAAGAAAAAGGAAGTGATACTTAATGGAAACACTAATGATAAAAAGCAGAGGAATTCAATTAACTGGACCTGGTTATTTACAGGAAGTAATCAAGGGAGTTAAGTGACTGCTTTCTCCTGTTGAAAGAGCTTCACTTACACTTTATCAGATATTGCTTAACTTCAGCACATTTATGCCGAGTGTATTCTTTTACCATACCTCTTTGTACCGATCCATTTCCAGTAAAAGGGGTGTCTGATTACATTTAATTATTTCTTTGTTGCACAGAAATTCGTGTACTTAATGAAAACTGTGTTGATCCTGATCAGACGCCGCGTTTTCCGGCGTCTGATCTGGGTCTACACTGTTTGCAAATGTCCCATTTATAGGACGATAGGCACAAATGGGTTAAAGTACCAAATACATTTTGTAGCAGATTATTTTTCATAGCAACTACATCATGACATTTCATACAAATCATCTGCTTCACATGAAATGTAGACTTATTTTATCTTAATAATAATAGTATTAATAATAATAATAATAATAATAATAATTATTATTATTATTATTATTATTATCATAAAATACTTCACAGTGTCTTCTGCTGCAGTTAAGGGCTATGTCTTAAGTATACTGGTCATAATTTATAGACAGGTATCAATAAAGTGATTTTATACCTGTATTTTTCTCTTATGAGGATTTTTAAGAAATTTTATAATGGGATACATATCATCATTTGGACTCTACAATTATTAAACATGAAGAAATGAAAAAGAATCCACATATTTAACAGTACAGGATGTGATGATCTGCCCTACTACAGGAAGTGGAATGTCATGCAGTCTGTTCAGGGCTATCATGCCACCTTAAATCTAATAAATGGATACTGTAGAATACCGTATATACCCTAAGTATTGGACAGAAAGGCCTGGGTTATCAGTATAGACCTAGATCAGACATCACCATACATCTAATAAATGGATACTATAGAATACCTGTTATACTCAAAACATTGGACAGACAGTCCTGAGGTAACAGTGTAGACTCAAATCAGATGCCATATTGCATCTAATAAATGAATACTGTACAATACTGTATATACCCTTAGTATTGGATAGACAGTCCTGGGCTAACGCTTTAGACCCAGATCAGACGCCACCTTACATCTAATAAATGGATACTTTAGAATGCCATATTTATCCTAAGTATTGAATAGACAGTCCTGAGCTAACACTGTAGACCCAGATCAGACGCCACCTTCCGTTTAATAAATGGATACTTTGGAATACCGAATATACCCTAAGTATTAGACAGAAAGGCATGGGCTATCAGCTAACAGTGTAGACCCACTCAGACGACACCATAATCTAATGAGTGGATACTGTAGAATATATGTTATATGCAAAGCATTGGACAGATAGTCCTGAGCTAACAGTGTAGACCCAAATCAGATGCCATGTTACATCTAATAAATGAACACTGCAGAATAACTTAAATACCCTGAGTATTTGACAGACTGTCCTGAGCTAGCACTGTAGACCCAGATCAGACGCCAACTTACATCTAATAAATGGCTACTTCAAAACAGGCAGTCCTGAGATAACAGTGTAGACCCAGATCTGATGCCATGTTACATCTAATAAATGGATACTACAGAATACCTTAAATATCCTAGGTATTTGCAACAGTCCTGAGCTAGCACTGTAGATCCAGATCAGACACCACCTTACATCCAATAAATGGCTACTTCAAAACAGACAGTCCTGAGATAACAGTGTAGACCCTGATCTGATGCCATGTTACATCTAATAAATGGATACTACAGAATACCTTAAATATCCTAGGTATTTGCAGCAGTCCTGAGCTAGCACTGTAGACCCAGATCAGATGCCAACTTACATCTTATAAATGGCTACTTCAAAACAGACGGTCCTGAGATAACAGTGTAGACCCAGATCTGATGCCATGTTACATCTAATAAATGGATACTACAGAATACCTTAAATATCCTAGGTATTTGCAACAGTCCTAAGCTAGCACTGTAGACCCAGATCAGACACCACCTTATATCAAATAAAGTCTAAGAAGGACAGTACTGAGCTAATAGTGTAGACCCAGAGCATATGCCATGTTATATCTAATAAATGGACACTACAAAATACATTAAATGTCCTAAGTATTTGACAGACAGCCCTGAGCTAGCACTGTAGACCCAGATCAGATGTCACCTAACATTTAATAAATGTCTAAGACAGGCAGTCCTGAACTAACAGTGTAGACCCAGATCAGATGCCATGTTATATCTAATAAATGGACACTACAGAATACCTTAAATACCCTATACAGCTAATACATGGATACTACAAAATACTTTAAATATCCTAAGTATTTGACAGACAGTCCTGAGCTAGCACTTTAGACCCAGATCAGACGCCACCTTACATCTAATAAATGTCTAAGAAGGACAGTCCTGAGCTAACAGTGTAGACCCAAAGCATATGCCATGTTATATCTAATAAATGGACACTACAAAATACATTAAATGTCCTAAGTATTTGACAGACAGCCCTGAGCTAGCACTGTAGACCCAGATCAGATGTCATCTAACATTTAATAAATGTCTAAGACAGACAGTCCTGAACTAACAGTGTAGACCCAGATCAGCTACCATGTTATATCTAATAAATGGACACTACAGAATACCTTAAATACCCTATACAGCTAATACATGGATACTACAAAATACTTTAAATATCCTAAGTATTTGACAGACAGTCCTGAGCTAGCACTTTAGACCCAGATCAGACACCACCTTACATCTAATAAATGGAAACTGTAGAATACCATATATATCCTGAGCTTAGGTCTGTTAGGTACAACAAGAAAATGTGACAACTCCAAGATCATACTTTCGCATTATGTACATAATGTAAACATTTTTTATTTATATTCAGCTATGAATTTTCATTTAATTCTAAACAAACTTTTTTTTTTTCATTTTAGGTATAAGATGAAGTTCTATGAAAATTAGGAAGAGTCATCAGATTCCGGATTCTAGTGAAGTTAAGTATTGTATTTTTGTATTTTGTATTGTTCTGTTGGTTTGATTTGGATTGGTCTCATCAGGTTTCTCTTTGGTTCAGTTTCTTTCGGGTTTGTTTGTTTTTTTCTCTATTTGGATTGTAGTGTTTATTGTATTGTATGTTGTAGTGTAATGTGTTTATATTGTATCATATAGTTGGTTACGTTTCATTTGATTTGGGGTCAGTGGTTTCTTTCGGTTTCATTTGTTTTTTTTTCTCTATTTGGATTATAGTGTTTCTTATATTGTATTGTATATTGTAGTGTAGTGTAATGTATTGTATTGTATTGTATTATGCTTGTTTCCGTTGATTTTGTTCTGATTTGTTTGATTTGGTTGCATTCGGTTTCATTTGGGTTTTCTCTATTTCGATAATGGTGTTTATTGTATTGTTTTGTAAATTGTATTGTAATGTTTTGTATTGAATTATATATTTGGTTTTGTTTTGTTTGGATTGGTTATGTTTCTGATTGATTTAGTTTCGTTGGTTTGGTTTGAATTCCTCTATTTGAATTGTAGTATTTATTGTAATGTATTTCTATTTGGATTGTAATGTAATGTAATGTAATGTAATGTATAATATTGTATTTTGGTATGCTGTGGCGTGGTATGTTGTGCTGTGGTGCGATACGTTGCGGTGCGGTGCGATGCGGTGAGGTGAGGTGCGATTCAGTGCGATTCAGTGAGGTGCGATGCGGTGCGATTCAGTGCGATACAGTGAGGTGCGATGCGGTGCGATTCAGTGCGATTCAGTGAGGTGCGATGCGGTGCGATGCGGAGTGGGGTGGTGTGGTATGATATAATATGGAATGGTATGGTACGATAGGTTACTTATGTTATGTTTTTTTTTATATTTACAGGTGGTTCTATGGTAGACTGAAACTCATTGAAGGACTGAAACCGATTACTGGTTGTAAGTATCTTTATTTCATAACTGTGTCGAGGAATTAATTTATATGTTTGTTACATGGACATTTTTTAATGTAATACCCCATGATTCAAGAAGGGCAATTGTCAGTTTCTGGCGTAAGAATGTGCACAATACTGGTTAACCGCTTAGAGGGCTAAGCCTGCCCAGTAAACGTGTGGTTAGGTAAACTGACAGCACTCGACATGACCTCACTGGGTTGACTGGGCCGTAAAACCTCAACACAAACAAATAAAAAAAATCATGTGATACCCTGTTTACACCCCCTGTGCCCAAGATTGGCCGATATTCTGTTTCAAATTAAAAAGCGTCCGGGTGACCGCTCACGACTTCGAATCGCGAGGTTCCGAGCTCTAATCCGGCTGGGGGCGGAATTTTGCTTATGATTGTACAGAGCCTTTCATTATCACCCTTCCATCGTCTCAATATGAATTAATGTTGAAAAAAATGCCAAACCATCATCATCATTATTTCAACACGAAAACACGCTTATACAATTTTGACCCCCTTAAACCCCACTTTTATATAGTAAAACTGGGGTTTTGCAGGAGTATACATCATTTTCACCTCTTTTTGCTAAAACATACATTATGGTACTCATTAGAGCCGCCTCGACGAGAAGGTTCTAATGAGTACCCGCACTCCATGTTTTGAAAAGAAATATGAAAATAATCAGAATTTTTTATTTGAAAATTTTCCTTTGTTTTTTTTTGGTTGTGAAAAGTTCATTTGACACTTTTGAATATACCAAAATGCTTCACTGAATGGTTTTATGGTTGTACCTGAATTCGAATAATTTTAACTGTCATTTGCTGAATATCATAGTAGAGTTCAATTTTCTCCAAATTACTGGCACATGCTATTAATTTATCGGACTGATTTATTTAAAATTTGATGCTTGTTACTTTTTACAAAGATATTCATCAATCTTCTGACTATAAACCTTGAATTGACTAAGAGAGATAGCAGCAGTATTTCTATTAGCTCCCTTGACAGGTAAAGTCCAAGGTAGATCAAATACTAACCAGGTGGAACCAGTCCACAATTAGCTTCCCTGATTCGTTGTCCAAAATAAGGAAATATAGTCGCACAAATTGTCCCTCACTTGGATGCTGTGTCTTATGCCAGAGTGACTGAGCAGACTACTTCACTGTGATTCTTTTGATAGATCAACATGTAGGTGTTTTAAAAATTAAGAGTTTCTTTTGTTTCCTTTTCATTTCAGGAAAACGGGTGAACCTAAGCACACCCCTAAGAAGTGAGCCTACATGGGCTGTAACTGTTATGAACTGACAGGTGTTTACTTTGACAGACGACAGCAGGAAAAGGAGCTAGTCATGGTCATGTGTAAAGTGGATAAATTTGAAGGTAAGAAATGATGACATAAGCAGAAGAAAGTATGCATCGATTGCAAAGTTGTTTCCCCAAGAGGTCTTTGTATGGAAGGTAATGGAAAAATAAATTGTGGTCCGAGGCCAGGTCCTTCTAATTGGATTCCTCTGCTTTTATCTTAGGTCATCAGTGGAATTTAACAAAACTTTACATTTCTCCATAATATACATTTCATTGCACAGAAAATGTTTCTTTTAAATATCTTGGCATATGACCTTGTTAAAATTAGATTTAAGAAAAAGGAAGTGATACTTAATGGAAACACTAATGATAAAAAGCAGAGGAATTCAATTAACTGGACCTGGTTATTTACAGAAAGTAATCAAGGGAGTTAACTGACTGCTTTCTCCTGTTGAAAGAGCTTCACTTACACTTTATCAGATATTGCTTAACTTCAGCACATTTATGCCGAGTGTATTCTTTTACCATACCTCTTTCGTACCGATCCATTTCCAGTAAAAGGGGTGTCTGATTACATTTAATTATTTCTTTGTTGCACAGAAATTCGTGTACTTAATGAAAACTGTGTTGATCCTGATCAGACGCCGAGTTTTCCGGCGTCTGATCTGGGTCTACACTGTTTGCAAATGTCCCATTTATAGGACGATAGGCACAAATGGGTTAAAGTACCAAATACATTTTGTAGCAGATTATTTTTCATAGCAACTACATCATGACATTTCATACAAATCATCTGCTTCACATGAAATGTAGACTTATTTTATCTTAATAATAATAGTATTAATAATAATAATAATAATAATAATAATAATAATAATTATTATTATTATTATTATTATCATAAAATACTTCACAGTGTCTTCTACTGCAGTTAAGGGCTATGTCTTAAGTATACTGGTCATAATTTATAGACAGGTAATAAAGTGATTTTATACCTGTATTTTTCTCTTATGAGGATTTTTAAGAAATTTTATAATGGGATACATATCATCATTTGGACTCTACAATTATTAAACATGAAGAAATGAAAAAGAATCCACATATTTAACAGTACAGGATGTGATGATCTGCCCTACTACAGGAAGTGGAATGTCATGCAGTCTGTTCAGGGCTTTCATGCCACCTTAAATCTAATAAATGGATACTGTAGAATACCGTATATACCCTAAGTATTGGACAGAAAGGCCTGGGTTATCAGTATAGACCCAGATCAGACGTCACCATACATCTAATAAATGGATACTATAGAATACCTGTTATACTCAAAACATTGGACAGACAGTCCTGAGGTAACAGTGTAGACTCAAATCAGATGCCATATTGCATCTAATAAATGAATACTGTAGAATACTGTATATACCCTTTGTATTGGATAGACAGTCCTGGGCTAACGCTTTAGACCCAGATCAGACGCCACCTTACATCTAATAAATGGATACTTTAGAATGCCATATTTATCCTAAGTATTGAACAGACAGTCCTGAGCTAACACTGTAGACCCAGATCAGACGCCACCTTACGTTTAATAAATGGATACTTTGGAATACCGAATATACCCTAAGTATTAGACAGAAAGGCATGGGCTATCAGCTAACAGTGTAGACCCACTCAGACGACACCATAATCTAATGAGTGGATACTGTAGAATATATGTTATATGCAAAGCATTGGACAGATAGTCCTGAGCTAACAGTGTAGACCCAAATCAGATGCCATGTTACATCTAATAAATGAACACTGCAGAATAACTTAAATACCCTGAGTATTTGACAGACAGTCCTGAGCTAGCACTGTAGACCCAGATCAGACGCCAACTTACATCTAATAAATGGCTACTTCAAAACAGACAGTCCTGAGATAACAGTGTAGACCCAGATCTGATGCCATGTTACATCTAATAAATGGATACTACAGAATACCTTAAATATCCTAGGCATTTGCAGCAGTCCTGAGCTAGCACTGTAGATCCAGATCAGACACCACCTTACATCCAATAAATGGCTACTTCAAAACAGACAGTCCTGAGATAACAGTGTAGACCCAGATCTGATGCCATGTTACATCTAATAAATGGATACTACAGAATACCTTAAATATCCTAGGTATTTGCAGCAGTCCTGAGCTAGCACTGTAGACCCAGATCAGATGCCAACTTACATCTTATAAATGGCTACTTCAAAACAGACGGTCCTGAGATAACAGTGTAGACCCAGATCTGATGCCATGTTACATCTAATAAATGGATACTACAGAATACCTTAAATATCCTAGCCATTTGCAACAGTCCTAAGCTAGCACTGTAGACCCAGATCAGACACCACCTTATATCAAATAAAGTCTAAGAAGGACAGTACTGAGCTAATAGTGTAGACCCAGAGCATATGCCATGTTATATCTAATAAATGGACACTACAAAATACATTAAATGTCCTAAGTATTTGACAGACAGCCCTGAGCTAGCACTGTAGACCCAGATGAGATGTCACCTAACATTTAATAAATGTCTAAGACAGGCAGTCCTGAACTAACAGTGTAGACCCAGATCAGATGCCATGTTATATCTAATAAATGGACACCACAGAATACCTTAAATACCCCATACAGCTAATACATGGATACTACAAAATACTTTAAATATCCTAAGTATTTGACAGACAGTCCTGAGCTAGCACTTTAGACCCAGATCAGACGCCACCTTACATCTAATAAATGTCTAAGAAGGACAGTCCTGAGCTAACAGTGTAGACCCAAAGCATATTCCATGTTATATCTAATAAATGGACACTACAAAATACATTAAATGTCCTAAGTATTTGACAGACAGCCCTGAGCTAGCACTGTAGACCCAGATCAGATGTCATCTAACATTTAATAAATGTCTAAGACAGACAGTCCTGAACTAACAGTGTAGACCCAGATCAGATGCCATGTTATATCTAATAAATGGACACTACAGAATACCTTAAATACCCTATACAGCTAATACATGGATACTACAAAATACTTTAAATATCCTAAGTATTTGACAGACAGTCCTGAGCTAGCACTTTAGACCCAGATCAGACACCACCTTACATCTAATAAATGGAAACTGTAGAATACCATATATATCCTGAGCTTAGGTCTGTTAGGTACAACAAGAAAATGTGACAACTCCAAGATCATACTTTCGCATTATGTACATAATGTAAACATTTTTTATTTATATTCAGCTATGAATTTTCATTTAATTCTAAACAAACTTTTTTTTTTTTTTCATTTTAGGTATAAGATGAAGTTCTATGAAAATTAGGAAGAGTCATCAGATTCCGGATTCTAGTGAAGTTAAGTATTGTATTTTTGTATTTTGTATTGTTCTGTTGGTTTGATTTGGATTGGTCTAATCAGGTTTCTCTTTGGTTCAGTTTCTTTCGGGTTTGTTTGTTTTTTTCTCTATTTGGATTGTAGTGTTTATTGTATTGTATGTTGTAGTGTAATGTGTTTATATTGTATCATATAGTTGGTTACGTTTCATTTGATTTGGGGTCAGTGGTTTCTTTCGGTTTCATTTGGGTTTTTTTTTCTCTATTTGGATTATAGTGTTTGTTATATTGTATTGTATATTGTAGTGTAGTGTAATGTATTGTATTGTATTGTATTATGCTTGTTTCCGTTGATTTTGTTCTGATTTGTTTGATTTGGTTGCATTCGGTTTCATTTGGGTTTTCTCTATTTGGATAATGGTGTTTATTGTATTGTTTTGTAAATTGTATTGTAATGTTTTGTATTGAATTATATATTTGGTTTTGTTTTGTTTGGATTGGTTATGTTTCTGATTGATTTAGTTTCGTTGGTTTGGTTTGAATTCCTCTATTTGAATTGTAGTATTTATTGTAATGTATTTCTATTTGGATTGTAATGTAATGTAATGTAATGTAATGTAATGTAATGTAATGTAATGTATAATATTGTATTTTGGTATGCTGTGGCGTGGTATGTTGTGCTGTGGTGTGATACGCTGCGGTGCGGTGCGATGCGGTGAGGTGAGGTGCGATTCGGTGCGATTCATTGCGATTCAGTGAGGTGCGATGCGGTGCGATTCAGTGCGATTCAGTGAGGTGCGATGCAGTGCGATTCAGTGCGATTCAGTGAGGTGCGATGCGGTGCGATGCGGAGTGGGGTGGTGTGGTTTGATATAATATGGAATGGTATGGTACGATAGGTTACTTATGTTATGTTTTTTTTATATTTACAGGTGGTTCTATGGTAGACTGAAACTCATTGAAGGACTGAAACCGATTACTGGTTGTAAGTATCTTTATTTCATAACTGTGTCGAGGAATTAATTTATATGTTTGTTACATGGACATTTTTTAATGTAATACCCCATGATTCAAGAAGGGCAATTGACAGTTTCTGGCGTAAGAATGTGCACAATACTGGTTAACCGCTTAGAGGGCTAAGCCTGCCCAGTAAACGTGTGGTTAGGTAAACTGACAGCACTCGACATGACCTCACTGGGTTGACTGGGCCGTAAAACCTCAACACAAACAAATAAAAAAAATCATGTGATACCCTGTTTACACCCCCTGGGCCCAAGATTGGCCGAAATTCTGTTTCAAATTAAAAAGCGTCCGGGTGACCGCTCACGACTTCGGATCGCGAGGTTCCGAGCTCTAATCCTGCTGGGGCGGAATTTTGCTTATGATTGTACAGAGCCTTTCATTATCACCCTTCCATCGTCTCAATATGAATTAATGTTGAAAAAAATGTCAAACCATCATCATCATTATTTCAACACGAAAACACGCTTATACAATTTTGACCCCCTTAAACCCCACTTTTATATAGTAAAACTGGGGTTTTGCAGGGGTATACATCATTTTCACCTCTTTTTGCTAAAACATACATTATGGTACTCATTAGAGCCGCCTCGACGAGAAGGTTCTAATGAGTACCCGCACTCCATGTTTTGAAAAGAAATATGAAAATAATCAGAATTTTTTATTTGAAAATTTTCCTTTTTTTATTTGGTTGTGAAAAGTTCATTTGACACTTTTGAATATACCAAAATGCTTCACTGAATGGTTTTATGGTTGTACCTGAATTCGAATAATTTTAACTGTCATTTGCTGAATATCATAGTAGAGTTCAATTTTCTCCAAATTACTGGCACATGCTATTAATTTATCGGACTGATTTATTTAAAATTTGATGCTTGTTACTTTTTACAAAGATATTCATCAATCTTCTGACTATAAACCTTGAATTGACTAAGAGAGATAGCAGCAGTATTTCTATTAGCTCCCTTGACAGGTAAAGTCCAAGGTAGATCAAATACTAACCAGGTGGAACCAGTCCACAATTAGCTTCCCTGATTCGTTGTCCAAAATAAGGAAATATAGTCGCACAAATTGTCCCTCACTTGGATGCTGTGTCTTATGCCAGAGTGACTGAGCAGACTACTTCACTGTGATTCTTTTGATAGATCAACATGTAGGTGTTTTAAAAATTAAGAGTTTCTTTTGTTTCCTTTTGATTTCAGGAAAACGGGTGAACCTAAGCACACCCCTAAGAAGTGAGCCTACATGGGCTGTAACTGTTATGAACTGACAGGTGTTTACTTTGACAGACGACAGCAGGAAAAGGAGCTAGTCATGGTCATGTGTAAAGTGGATAAATTTGAAGGTAAGAAATGATGACATAAGCAGAAGAAAGTATGCATCGATTGCAAAGTTGTTTCCCAAGAGGTCTTTGTATGGAAGGTAATGGAAAAATAAATTGTGGTCCGAGGCCAGGTCCTTCTAATTGGATTCCTCTGCTTTTATCTTAGGTCATCAGTGGAATTTAACAAAACTTTACATTTCTCCATAATATACATTTCATTGCACAGAAAATGTTTCTTTTAAATATCTTGGCATATGACCTTGTTAAAATTAGATTTAAGAAAAAGGAAGTGATACTTAATGGAAACACTAATGATAAAAAGCAGAGGAATTCAATTAACTGGACCTGGTTATTTACAGAAAGTAATCAAGGGAGTTAACTGACTGCTTTCTCCTGTTGAAAGAGCTTCACTTACACTTTATCAGATATTGCTTAACTTCAGCACATTTATGCCGAGTGTATTCTTTTACCATACCTCTTTGTACCGATCCATTTCCAGTAAACGGGGTGTCTGATTACATTTAATTATTTCTTTGTTGCACAGAAATTCGTGTACTTAATGAAAACTGTGTTGATCCTGATCAGACGCCGCGTTTTCCGGCGTCTGATCTGGGTCTACACTGTTTGCAAATGTCCCATTTATAGGACGATAGGCACAAATGGGTTAAAGTACCAAATACATTTTGTAGCAGATTATTTTTCATAGCAACTACATCATGACATTTCATACAAATCATCTGCTTCACATGAAATGTAGACTTATTTTATCTTAATAATAATAGGATTAATAATAATAATAATAATTATTATTATTATTATTATTATTATTATTATTATTATCATCATAAAATACTTCACAGTGTCTTCTGCTGCAGTTAAGGGCTATGTCTTAAGTATACTGGTCATAATTTATAGACAGGTATCAATAAAGTGATTTTATACCTGTATTTTTCTCTTATGAGGATTTTTAAGAAATTTTATAATGGGATACATATCATCATTTGGACTCTACAATTATTAAACATGAAGAAATGAAAAAGAATCCACATATTTAACAGTACAGGATGTGATGATCTGCCCTACTACAGGAAGTGGAATGTCATGCAGTCTGTTCAGGGCTATCATGCCACCTTAAATCTAATAAATGGATACTGTAGAATACCGTATATACCCTAAGTATTGGACAGAAAGGCCTGGGTTATCAGTATAGACCCAGATCAGACGTCACCATACATCTAATAAATGGATACTATAGAATACCTGTTATACTCAAAACATTGGACAGACAGTCCTGAGGTAACAGTCACTACCAGGAATTATCGTACTACAGGAACTGTCACTCAGGTTATCGATATTCCATTTTAGATAAGCTGCGATTAATTCCCTTCGACCGGAGGCCCGTAAGCGTCGTCTTACCTGTGTAGCTGGTGTGTAATCCACCCAGTGTCACACACCTACAGTACTGCTACAATTCAAATTAAATCATGTATGGATGCTTTTTAGAATCTTGGGCCCAATATACACTGGACTAGGTCCGAGTTAGAATGAATGAATGAATGAATGAATGAATGAATGAATATCAGCAGACTATTCAGTATGATTTTCAAACGAATATCAATAGTTTAACTTAAGAATTAATTAATAATGATAATAACAAAAATTAATTAATTGATTAAAACTATTATTATTATTATTATTATTATTATTATTATGTCAAATTAAATAAAAAGTGTTGTATTTAGTTATAAATAATTCAATATGATTTTTAAACGAATTTCAATAACCTAAGAAAACAAGAGTAATTAATAAATTAAAAAAGTGTTATATTTAATGAATGGTAATTCAGTAAGATTTTAAAATGAAGAACAATAGTTAATCTAAGAAAACAAATGAGTTAATTAATTAAAGTTGTATTTAATTACAGATAGTTCAGTACAATTTTTGAAAGAAAAACGATCATTTCACCTAGAGAAAACAAACGGGAAAATTTAATTAAATATAAGTAATTTGAAAAAATGAACGAAAAAAACAAAACATTACTTTATGATAACCATTAACTAAAAGAAAGAAAGAAAGAAAGAAAGAAAGAAAGAAAGAAGCCTATGGATAATGAATACAGGCGAAAGACCTATGTCATCCACTTCTTAACATCATAGGACAGTCCGCGTATCTCCGTTATGAAGTTATCCTAAGACATTTGTTGTTACAATACAAAAGAAAGAAAGAAAGAAAGAAAGAAGAAAGGAAAAAAGAAGCATGTGAATAATAAATACAGGGCAAAGGCCTATGTCATCCACTTCTTAACCTCAAAGGGCAGTCTGCATACCTCCGGTATGAAGTTAGGTTATCCTTAGACATTTGTTAGTACAGTAATTAAAGATACCTACTCTTTAAGGTGATCTAGGTAACCATTTCACATCAATACTGTCACCACAGATTAAAGAAACCTATTAATCAGATTGCAATCAAGTGTGTTTAATCAACGCTCACCAGACACCATGATATGCGGCGTCTGGTCTGGATCTAAAGTTCTTATCTATTTGTCAATGTCCCTTTTTTTAGCACAAATGAGTAATATCAAATATTACAGTGTTTTAAACAACCTTCAGGTATGTGCCCTTTGTAGACCAAGACCCCATTGCGCTTTCTGAGCAAGGTTATGCTCTCTGCTTAATGTGTGTTACAGATCTGATTGTTAAGCTTATGCTAGACAATCTTCCTGGTCATTCTGTGCCTGGGCTCAGTTTGGTCTGGGTCTAAAATACAAACAACGCTTGTCATTATTTCCTTTTCTAGTAGTTTCAGGGTACATGATTAGAACAACAACAAAAAAAAAAAACCATAAATTTAGAGGTTTTAATTATTATTGGCAATTTGATAATTTAGTAGTTTGAAACCAGTCTGCAAAGCTCACACAGACCATCAGCTGGACAGAGATGTACAAACAGGACATTTCTTTCAAGACAGGTACATAAATAGCTTTGGGCTATTTGTTCACAGCATAAAGACAATCCTATTTCATAAACTTAGGATCCATTGGTGGCGCGAATTAGCATAGTACTTAGCACTTTGGGTAAAAGTTTTGCAGACAAATAAATATGGGATAATTTTCTCAAGTTCTCCATTAAAACATATGTTGTAGGTATTAATTTGATGCACCTCGGTGAAGCAAAAACATGTTATGAGTACTCATTTGAAGAACCTTGGTACAACATATGTTTTTTATGGACAAAAAAAAATACAATCACCAAATACTTATCCTGAACAATTCCTCTGTATGTTATATTTTCAAAACAGGATTTGACATTTCATGAAAATTGTCTCCAGTGAAGACTATTTGCATGAAGTGTCAAATCCTATTTTCTGGTTAAACTAAGACAATAACCATTTTATCGCATGCTGAATTAGCCCAGAAAGTGATAAACGTTAAGGGATCAAATATCACCCCAACCCCCAAAAAGGAAATGGTTTGACATTTCATGCAAAGCATCTCCTTTGCAAACAATTTGCATGAAATGCCAAATCCTACTTTCTGGGGAAAATTCAACAAATATCACCAGTTCATTGGTGCTGAATTTGCCCAGAGAGTGGAAAAGGTTAAAATATTTACCCCTCCTCCACCCCGACAAAAAAGAAAAGGAAAAAAAAAAGTTTGACATTCCATACAGTTTGACAGTCTGTTGGAGACAATTCGCATGGCATGTCAAAGCCTACTTTCTAGGAAAAATCAGAATATCATCATCACTTTTCCCTTCATGCATGAACGTTGTTCAACAATCATTTAAACTTAAGAAAGAAAAAAAATAGACAAACTGTCAAAAAACTTACATAAAAATTAATGTAGCATATGCTATTTCTATTTTTATCTTATCATCTCAAGAATTGCAGGACCCGATGATCTGTCTCAGTTAAAGGGCAGTTATGTCAGATTATGAAAAAAGGGAGATTATGTATTATGCAAACACTAAAGATCCAGATCAGACTGTTCATCTGCACACTGATCAGGATTTTAACTCTTAATCAATATATTCTACAGTGTTTCTTTAGTTATACAGTTAAAGATGGCGCTTTGTTTGCCTATATTCTTAGATCATAGTCATAATGGTCCTTTTCAAATGTTGATGTTCATTTGATGTTTTGACCACTTAGTTTTTATCAAGCTATTATTAACTTGTCCAGTGGCCTGAGGCTTCTAGTTCCCAGCTGGATAATGATAATCAGAGTAGACAAATGGAACCAGAAAATAAACAACGTGCTGTTATTAAACTTGTATTTATATATGTTTGAACATTTTTTTTAATGCTAATATAAATGAATGTAAAATGTTTTGTTGATCGTTTCAAGAACTTTGAGGTGTCTTCAAGTAAAATAAGAAACAATTATGATTGAATCTTTCAAAAAAAAAAAAAAATGGGGCTTGTGAATCATGCGATCAATGAAGACCCCGATTCGTCTGTGTGTCCGCTGAAATATATTGATCAGAGTGTATACTGCATGTTGAATACAGCTTGCACGATCTATCAGAGAAAAATGTATGCACATGCTGATCTGGAACTACAATGGTTGCTGCTTTTATTTGGAGAGACTCGTGTTATTTCTGTGTTGGGAAGTTAGCAAATATGGATAAAATGTCGTTTTCCTTGGATTATGACTACTATCCTAGGTTTTTAGACAGAGAGGTCTGTGCCAACAGTGTAGACCAAAATCAGATGTCACATTACGCATTGTGTGTTCAGGGTCTACACTATTTTACACTTACCCAGCAATATTTAGACAAATCAGTTGGTTCTATAATGGCCTTGTTAAAAAGATAGGGCAAGTGTTGTAAAGAGTTGAATCGAATCATCCGGTATTCCAGGTTTGTTTTTGAAACAATTGCCTTTAGGGTAATGTTTGAAAAGGTGTGAACAATTTATTGAATCTGACTGAGAAAGTGGTTTATAGTATTTAACCTCAGGATTCTGATAAACACACCATAACAAAAGGCAGTGACCCTGATCAGATATTACATCACAGAGTATCTACACTGTTTGCCACTCAGATAGCAGGTATAAGCTGTGTCAACAGCTAGCCAAACGGACTTGATCAAATTTCAGTATGATAGTAATTTAATGTGTCTAATAGGGTTTATACGGTAATTAGCAATATTTTACCCCTAAATACACATGTACGAAATAGGACCAGCATAGGATTATTTATTTTCCGAATTATGATATACAGCTGAAGATTATTTCTGAAAATAATATCAATTATCATTTTGTTTTAATGTATTTTTTTTAAATATTATTAATTATTCATTAAATGTACATATTTAACACCGCATGTTGAATAGAGCTTGCACATTCTATCAGAGAAAAAATGTATGCACATGCTGATCTGGAACTACAATGGTTGCGCGTCATATTTAATGCTGCTTTTATTTGGAGAGACTCGTGTTACTCACACATTTAGAGAACAACGTTTGAGATAGAGAGCCTGACCCTCATTCAGTTTTTTTTATAGTCAAATTTTGTTTTTTACACGCACGCACTTAGATGAAGCCATGATTATGAACCATGTACTTATTTATGATTTATGTACAGGAATCTAAAATGAGCAAATCGTGTCAATTAAAGTGCTAGCTTATGCAAAAAGATCAAATTTTGGATTTGAATCTGTTTGCGCAATTTTATAAGCATGTATGTCAGTTATGTAAAAAGTGATTTCGTTGTATTCTTTCGTCAAGTTAAGGACATAATTGGCATTCATTAGCAGTAATTGTTATTAATAAAACAAGAAAACATCGCAAGAGTGGCCGCGTATTTAGGTATTTTTCTTGTATCCCGACAAAGCATTTTTTTTCGTCATTAAACAAACAAAAAACAAGTAATTAACCAGTTTGTAGTTTTCCTATGGTCAAAAGTAATTATATCAAATTTTCATTAAGCTTCAATAAGTTGGCGAATAAAAACATAATTCGACATAAACAAAAATTAAATATTAAATAAGTTCATATTATTATAAATATATATCTTTGTTTTCCTTTTTGAAGCTAAATAATCTTTATAATACTATCAATGGATACCAATTTCTTTTTTTATTTTCCAATTCTTACAACCTCTTTTGCTAGTATCATGTGTACACAAGACCTGCATCTGTGTAATCATTACACATTTTCGCTCCGCATTTTTCAAATATAGCTATATTCTGCAACCTGTGGGCCATTTTTAATATAATTTATTCAATATTTTACTACATAACTATAGATATTAAATAGATCTATCGAATGAGAGGTTATAGCGAACGGAGAAATTTTAAAAAATATGACTTTTGGGCGATTGAATCAAGGCTATTTTTCATTTTTGTTGTAAAATACAAAGACTTAATAAGGAAAAACCCCTGTAGCATTCATTACAATCTGGGCCATTTTAAAATTTATCTTATTTCAACAAATTTGGTATCAAATTGAAGCAGATACATTTTTCCATCTATTGCGAGGTTATAATAATATCTTGTATTATTGAAAATAAATGATTTTATTAGTTAAATGATGGGCTCCTATATAATTCTATACATTTCCACACTAATACCTGTCTGACAACTAGCGACAGGCTGTGACGTCACAGAAGGGACCGATTGGTGCGGATTAGTACCTGTAGTACGAGAATTCCTGCATATGTGTAGACTCAAATCAGATGCCATATTGCATCTAATAAATGAATACTGTAGAATACTGTATATACCCTTAGTATTGGATAGACAGTCCTGGGCTAACGCTTTAGACCCAGATCAGACGCCACCTTACATCTAATAAATGGATACTTTAGAATGCCATATTTATCCTAAGTATTGAACAGACAGTCCTGAGCTAACACTGTAGACCCAGATCAGACGCCACCTTACGTTTAATAAATGGATACTTTGGAATACCGAATATACCCTAAGTATTAGACAGAAAGGCATGGGCTATCAGCTAACAGTGTAGACCCACTCAGACGACACCATAATCTAATGAGTGGATACTGTAGAATATATGTTATATGCAAAGCATTGGACAGATAGTCCTGAGCTAACAGTGTAGACCCAAATCAGATGCCATGTTACATCTAATAAATGAACACTGCAGAATAACTTAAATACCCTGAGTATTTGACAGACAGTCCTGAGCTAGCACTGTAGACCCAGATCAGACGCCAACTTACATCTAATAAATGGCTACTTCAAAACAGACAGTCCTGAGATAACAGTGTAGACCCAGATCTGATGCCACGTTACATCTAATAAATGGATACTACAGAATACCTTAAATATCCTAGGTATTTGCAACAGTCCTGAGCTAGCACTGTAGATCCAGATCAGACACCACCTTACATCCAATAAATGGCTACTTCAAAACAGACAGTCCTGAGATAACAGTGTAGACCCAGATCTGATGCCATGTTACATCTAATAAATGGATACTACAGAATACCTTAGGTATTTGCAGCAGTCCTGAGCTAGCACTGTAGACCCAGATCAGATGCCAACTTACATCTTATAAATGGCTACTTCAAAACAGACGGTCCTGAGATAACAGTGTAGACCCAGATCTGATGCCATGTTACATCTAATAAATGGATACTACAGAATACCTTAATTATCCTAGGTATTTGCAACAGTCCTAAGCTAGCACTGTAGACCCAGATCAGACACCACCTTATATCAAATAAAGTCTAAGAAGGACAGTACTGAGCTAATAGTGTAGACCCAGAGCATATGCCATTTTATATCTAATAAATGGACACTACAAAATACATTAAATGTCCTAAGTATTTGACAGACAGCCCTGAGCTAGCACTGTAGACCCAGATCAGATGTCACCTAACATTTAATAAATGTCTAAGACAGGCAGTCCTGAACTAACAGTGTAGACCCAGATCAGATGCCATGTTATATCTAATAAATGGACACTACAGAATACCTTAAATACCCCATACAGCTAATACATGGATACTACAAAATACTTTAAATATCCTAAGTATTTGACAGACAGTCCTGAGCTAGCACTCTAGAACCAGATCAGACGCCACCTTACATCTAATAAATGTCTAAGAAGGACAGTCCTGAGCTAACAGTGTAGACCCAAACGCATATGCCATGTTATATCTAATAAATGGACACTACAAAATACATTAAATGTCCTAAGTATTTGACAGACAGCCCTGAGCTAGCACTGTAGACCCAGATCAGATGTCATCTAACATTTAATAAATGTCTAAGACAGACAGTCCTGAACTAACAGTGTAGACCCAGATCAGATGCCATGTTATATCTAATAAATGGACACTACAGAATACCTTAAATACCCTATACAGCTAATACATGGATACTACAAAATACTTTAAATAACCTAAGTATTTGACAGACAGTCCTGAGCTAGCACTTTAGACCCAGATCAGACACCACCTTACATCTAATAAATGGAAACTGTAGAATACCATATATATCCTGAGCTTAGGTCTGTTAGGTACAACAAGAAAATGTGACAACTCCAAGATCATACTTTCGCATTATGTACATAATGTAAACATTTTTTATTTATATTCAGCTATGAATTTTCATTTAATTCTAAACAAACTTTTTTTTTTTCATTTTAGGTATAAGATGAAGTTCTATGAAAATTAGGAAGAGTCATCAGATTCCGGATTCTAGTGAAGTTAAGTATTGTATTTTTGTATTTTGTATTGTTCTGTTGGTTTGATTTGGATTGGTCTCATCAGGTTTCTCTTTGGTTCAGTTTCTTTCGGGTTTGTTTGTTTTTTTTTTCTCTATTTGGATTGTAGTGTTTATTGTATTGTATGTTGTAGTGTAATGTGTTTATATTGTATCATATAGTTGGTTACGTTTCATTTGGTTTGGGGTCAGTGGTTTCTTTCGGTTTCATTTGTTTGTTTTTTTCTCTATTTGGATTATAGTGTTTGTTATATTGTATTGTATATTGTAGTGTAGTGTAATGTATTGTATTGTATTGTATTATGCTTGTTTCCGTTGATTTTGTTCTGATTTGTTTGATTTGGTTGCATTCGGTTTCATTTGGGTTTTCTCTATTTGAATAATGGTGTTTATTGTATTGTTTTGTAAATTGTATTGTAATGTTTTGTATTGAATTATATATTTGGTTTTGTTTTGTTTGGATTGGTTATGTTTCTGATTGATTTAGTTTCGTTGGTTTGGTTTGAATTCCTCTATTTGAATTGTAGTATTTATTGTAATGTATTTCTATTTGGATTGTAATGTAATGTAATGTAATGTAATGTAATGTAATGTATAATATTGTATTTTGGTATGCTGTGATGTGGTATGTTGTGCTGTGGTGTGATACGTTGCGGTGCGGTGCGATGCGGTGAGGTGAGGTGCGATTCGGTGCGATTCAGTGAGGTGCGATGCGGTGCGATTCAGTGCGATTCAGTGAGGTGCGATGCAGTGCGATTCAGTGAGGTGCGATGCGGTGCGATGCGGAGTGGGGTGGTGTGGTATGATATAATATGGAATGGTATGGTACGATAGGTTACTTATGTTATGTTTTTTTTATATTTACAGGTGGTTCTATGGTAGACTGAAACTCATTGAAGGACTGAAACCGATTACTGGTTGTAAGTATCTTTATTTCATAACTGTGTCGAGGAATTAATTTATATGTTTGTTACATGGACATTTTTTAATGTAATACCCCATGATTCAAGAAGGGCAATTGTCAGTTTCTGGCGTAAGAATGTGCACAATACTGGTTAACCGCTTAGAGGGCTAAGCCTGCCCAGTAAACGTGTGGTTAGGTAAACTGACAGCACTCGACATGACCTCACTGGGTTGACTGGGCCGTAAAACCTCAACACAAACAAATAAAAAAAATCATGTGATACCCTGTTTACACCCCCTGGGCCCAAGATTGGCCGATATTCTGTTTCAAATTAAAAAGCGTCCGGGTGACCGCTCACGACTTCGGATCGCGAGGTTCCGAGCTCTAATCCTGCTGGGGGAGGAATTTTGCTTATGATTGTACAGAGCCTTTCATTATCACCCTTCCATCGTCTCAATATGAATTAATGTTGAAAAAAATGCCAAACCATCATCATCATTATTTCAACACGAAAACACGCTTATACAATTTTGACCCCCTTAAACCCCACTTTTATAATAATAGTAAAACTGGGGTTTTGCAGGGGTATACATCATTTTCACCTCTTTTTGCTAAAACGTACATTATGGTACTCATTAGAGCCGCCTCGACGAGAAGGTTCTAATGAGTACCCGCACTCCATGTTTTGAAAAGAAATATGAAAATAATCAGAATTTTTTATTTGAAAATTTTCCTTTTTTTTTTTTTTGGTTGTGAAAAGTTCATTTGACACTTTTGAATATACCAAAATGCTTCACTGAATGGTTTTATGGTTGTACCTGAATTCGAATATTTTTAACTGTCATTTGCTGAATATCATAGTAGAGTTCAATTTTCTCCAAATTACTGGCACATGCTATTAATTTATCGGACTGATTTATTTAAAATTTGATGCTTGTTACTTTTTACAAAGATATTCATCAATCTTCTGACTATAAACCTTGAATTGACTAAGAGAGATAGCAGCAGTATTTCTATTAGCTCCCTTGACAGGTAAAGTCCAAGGTAGATCAAATACTAACCAGGTGGAACCAGTCCACAATTAGCTTCCCTGATTCGTTGTCCAAAATAAGGAAATATAGTCGCACAAATTGTCCCTCACTTGGATGCTGTGTCTTATGCCAGAGTGACTGAGCAGACTACTTCACTGTGATTCTTTTGATAGATCAACATGTAGGTGTTTTAAAAATTAAGAGTTTCTTTTGTTTCCTTTTGATTTCAGGAAAACGGGTGAACCTAAGCACACCCCTAAGAAGTGAGCCTACATGGGCTGTAACTGTTATGAACTGACAGGTGTTTACTTTGACAGACGACAGCAGGAAAAGGAGCTAGTCATGGTCATGTGTAAAGTGGATAAATTTGAAGGTAAGAAATGATGACATAAGCAGAAGAAAGTATGCATCGATTGCAAAGTTGTTTCCCAAGAGGTCTTTGTATGGAAGGTAATGGAAAAATAAATTGTGGTCCGAGGCCAGGTCCTTCTAATTGGATTCCTCTGCTTTTATCTTAGGTCATCAGTGGAATTTAACAAAACTTTACATTTCTCCATAATATACATTTCATTGCACAGAAAATGTTTCTTTTAAATATCTTGGCATATGACCTTGTTAAAATTAGATTTAAGAAAAAGGAAGTGATACTTAATGGAAACACTAATGATAAAAAGCAGAGGAATTCAATTAACTGGACCTGGTTATTTACAGAAAGTAATCAAGGGAGTTAACTGACTGCTTTCTCCTGTTGAAAGAGCTTCACTTACACTTTATCAGATATTGCTTAACTTCAGCACATTTATGCCGAGTGTATTCTTTTACCATACCTCTTTCGTACCGATCCATTTCCAGTAAAAGGGGTGTCTGTTTACATTTAATTATTTCTTTGTTGCACAGAAATTCGTGTACTTAATGAAAACTGTGTTGATCCTGATCAGACGCCGCGTTTTCCGGCGTCTGATCTGGGTCTACACTGTTTGCAAATGTCCCATTTATAGAACGATAGGCACAAATGGGTTAAAGTACCAAATACATTTTGTAGCAGGTTATTTTTCATAGCAACTACATCATGACATTTCATACAAATCATCTGCTTCACATGAAACGTAGACTTATTTTCTCTTAATAATAATAGTATTAATAATAATAATAATAATAATTAATATTATTATTATTATTATTATTATCATCATAAAATACTTCACAGTGTCTTCTGCTGCAGTTAAGGGTTATGTCTTAAGTATACTGGTCACAATTTATAGACAGGTATCAATAAAGTGATTTTATACCTGTTTTTTTTTTTTTTTTCTCTTATGAGGATTTTTAAGAAATTTTATAATGGGATACATATCATCATTTGGACTCTACAATTATTAAACATGAAGAAATGAAAAAGAATCCACATATTTAACAGTACAGGATGTGATCTTCTCCCCTACTACAGGAAGTGGAATGTCATGCAGTCTGCTCAGGGCTATCATGCCACCTTAAATCTAATAAATGGATACTGTAGAATACCGTATATAACCTAAGTATTGGACAGAAAGGCCTGGGTTATCAGTATAGACCCAGATCAGACGTCACCATACATCTAATAAATGGATACTATAGAATACCTGTTATACTCAAAACATTTGACAGACAGTCCTGAGATAACAGTGTAGACTCAAATCAGATGCCATATTGCATCTAATAAATGAATACTGTAGAATACCGTTTATACCCTTAGTATTGGATAGACAGTCCTGGGCTAATGCTTTAGACCCAGATTAGACGCCACCTTACATCTAATAAATGGATACTTTAGAATGCCATATCTACCCTAAGTATTGAACAGACAGTCCTGAGCTAACACTGTAGACCCAGATCAGACGCCACCTTACGTTTAATAAATGGATACTTTGGAATACCGAATATACCCTAAGTATTAGACAGAAAGGCATGGGCTATCAGCTAACAGTGTAGACCCAGATCAGACGACACCATAATCTAATGAGTGGATACTGTAGAATATATGTTATATGCAAAGCATTGGACAGATAGTCCTGAGCTAACAGTGTAGACCCAAATCAGATGCCATGTTACATCTAATAAATGAACACTGCAGAATAACTTAAATACCCTGAGTATTTGACAGACAGTCCTGAGCTAGCACTGTAGACCCAGATCAGACGCCAACTTACATCTAATAAATGGCTACTTCAAAACAGACAGTCCTGAGATAACAGTGTAGACCCAGATCTGATGCCATGTTACATCTAATAAATGGATACTACAGAATACCTTAAATATCCTAGGTATTTGCAACAGTCCTGAGCTAGCACTGTAGACCCAGATCAGACACCACCTTACATCCAATAAATGGCTACTTCAAAACAGACAGTCCTGAGATAACAGTGTAGACCCAGATCTGATGCCATGTTACATCTAATAAATGGATACTACAGAATACCTTAAATATCCTAGGTATTTGCAACAGTCCTGAGCTAGCACTGTAGACCCAGATCAGACGCCAACTTACATCTAATACATGGCTACTTCAAAACAGACAGTCCTGAGATAACAGTGTAGACCCAGATCTGATGCCATGTTACATCTAATAAATGGATACTACAGAATAACTTAAATATCCTAGGTATTTGCAACAGTCCTAAGCTAGCACTGTAGACCCAGGTCAGACACCACCTTACATCAAATAAAGTCTAAGAAGGACAGTACTGAGCTAATAGTGTAGACCCAGAACATATCCTATGTTATATCTAATAAATGGACACTACAAAATACATTAAATATCCTAAGTACTTGACAGACAGCCCTGAGCTAGCACTGTAGACCCAGATCATATGTCACCTAACATTTAATAAATGTCTAAGACAGGCAGTCCTGAACTAACAGTGTAGACCCAGATCAGATGCCATGTTATATCTAATAAATGGACACTACAGAATACCTTAAATACCCTATACAGCTAATACATGGATACTACAAAATACTTTAAATATCCTAAGTATTTGACAGACAGTCCTGAGCTAGCACTTTAGACCCAGATCAGACACCCCCTTACATCTAATAAATGGAAACTGTAGAATACCATATATATCCTTAGCTAAGGTTTGTTAGGTACAAAAAGAAAATGTGAGAACTCCAAGATCATACTTTCGCATTATGTACATAATGTAAACATTTTTTATTTATATTCAGCTATGAATTTTCATTTAATTCTAAACAAACTTTTTTTTTCATTTTAGGTATAAGATGAAGTTCTATGAACATTAGGAAGAGTCATCAGATTCCGGATTCTAGTGAAGTTAAGTATTGTATTTTTGTATTTTGTATTGTTATGTTGGTTTGATTTGGATTGGTCTCATCAGGTTTCTCTTTGGTTCAGTTTCTTCCGGGTTTGTTTGTTTTTTGTTTTTTTTTTCTCTATTTGGATTGTAGTGTTTATTGTATTGTATGTTGTAGTGTAATGTGTTTATATTGTATCATATAGTTGGTTACGTTTCATTTGGTTTGGGGTTAGTGGTTTCTTTCGGTTTCATTTGTTTTTTTCTCTATTTGGATTATAGTGTTTGTTATATTGTATTGTATATTGTAGTGTAGTGTAATGTATTGTATTGTATTATGCTTGTTTCCGTTGATTTTGTTCTGGTTTGTTTGATTTGGTTGCATTCGGTTTCATTTGGGTTTTCTCTATTTGGATAATGGTGTTTATTGTATTGTTTTGTAAATTGTATTGTAATGTTTTGTATTGAATTATATATTTTGTTTTGTTTGGATTGGTTATGTTTCTGATTGATTTAGTTTCGTTGGTTTGGTTTGAATTCCTCTATTTGAATTGTAGTATTTATTGTAATGTATTTCTATTTGGATTATAATGTAATGTAATGTAATGTATAATATTGTATTTTGGTATGCTGTGGCGTGGTATGTTGTGCTGTGGTGTGATACGTTGCGGTGCGGTGCGTTGCGATGCGGTGAAGTGAGGTGCGATTCGGTGCGATTCAGTGCGATTCAGTGAGGTGCGATGCGGTGCGATTCAGTGAGATACAGTGAGATGCGATGCGGAGTGGGGTGGTGTGGTATGATATAATATGGAATGGTATGGTATGATAGGTTACTTATGTTATGTTTTTTTATACTTACAGGTGGTTCTATGGTAGACTGAAGCTCATTGAAGGACAGAAACCGATTACTGGTTGTAAGTATCTTTATTTCATAACTGTGTCGAGGAATTAATTTATATGTTTGTTACATGGACATTTTTTAATGTAATACCCCATGATTCAAGAAGGGCAATTGTCAGTGGCGTAAGAATGTGCACAATACTGGTTAACCGCTTAGAGGGCTAAGCCTGCCCAGTAAACGTGTGGTTAGGTAAACTGACAGCACTCGACATGACCTCACTGGGTTGACTGGGCCGTAAAACCTCAACACAAACAAATAAAAAAATCATGTGATACCCTGTTTACACCCCCCTGGCCCAAGATTGGCCGATATTCTGTTTCAAATTAAAAAGCGTCCGGGTGACCGCTCACGACTTCGGATCGCGAGTTTCCGAGCTCTAATCCTGCTGGGGGCGGAATTTCGCTTATGATTGTACAGAGCCTTTCATTATCACCCTTCCATCGTCTCAATATGAATTAATGTTGAAAATAAATGCCAAGCCATCATCATCATTATTTCAACACGAAAACACGCTTATACAATTTTGACCCCCTTAAACCCCACTTTTATATAGTAAAACTGGGGTTTTGCAGGGGTATACATCATTTTCACCTCTTTTTGCTAGAACATACATTATGGTACTCATTAGAGCCACCTCGACGAGAAGGTTCTAATGAGTACCCGCATTCCATGTTTCGAAGAGAAATATGAAAATAATCAGAATTTTTTTATTTGAAAATTTTCCTTTTTGTTTGTGAAAAGTTCATTTGACACTTTTGAATATACCAAAATGCTTCACTGAATGGTTTTATGGTTGTACCTGAATTCGAATAATTTTAACTTTCATTTGCTGAATATCATAGTAGAGTTCAATTTTCTCCAAATTACTGGCACATGCTATTAATTTATCGGACTGATTTATTTAAAATTTGATGCTTGTTACTTTTTACAAAGATATTCATCAATCTTCTGACTATAAACCTTGAATTGACTAAGAGAGATAGCAGCAGTATTTCTATTAGCTCCCTTGACAGGTAAAGTCCAAGGTAGATCAAATACTAACCAGGTGGAACCAGTCCACAATTAGCTTCCCTGATTCGTTGTCCAAAATAAGGAAATATAGTCGCACAAATTGTCCCTCACTTGGTTTTGTTTGTTTGTGTTGAGGTTTTACGGCCCAGTCAACCCAATGGGGTCATGTCGAGTGCGGTCAGTTTACTTAACCACACATTTACTAGGCAGGCTTAGTCCTCTAAGCGGTTAACCAGTATTGTGCACATTCTTTCGCCAGAAACTGACAACTGCCCTTCTTGAATCAGCGGAAGGGAGAGAATGACCGTAGAAAATATTTCATGATCAATCCCCACGAAAGAATGTTGCCGAACTCGGCGGGGGTTGAACCCGCGACCTCCTGGTCTCCAGTCGGGCGGCGTATCCCACTGAGCCACCGAGGCCGGCTTGTCCCTCTCTTGGATGCTGTGTCTTATGCCAGAGTGACTGAGCAGACTACTTCACTGTGATTCTTTTGATAGATCAACATGTAGGTATTTTAAAAATTAAGAGTTTCTTTTGTTTCCTTTTGATTTCAGGAAAACGGGTGAACCTAAGCACACCCCTAAGAAGTGAGCCTATATGGGCTGTAACTGTTATGAACTGACAGGTGTTTACTTTGACAGACGACAGCAGGAAAAGGAGCTAGTCATGGTCATGTGTAAAGTGGATAAATTTGAAGGTAAGAAATGATGACATAAGCAGAAGAAAGTATGCATCGATTGCAAAGTTGTTTCCCAAGAGGTCTTTGTATGGAAGGTAATGGAAAACTAAATTGTGGTCCGAGGCCAGGTCCTTCTAATTGGAATCCTCTGCTTTTATCTTAGGTCATCAGTGGAATTTAACAAAACTTTACATTTCTCCATAATATACATTTCATTGCACAGAAAATGTTTCTTTTAAATATCTTGGCATATGACCTTGTTAAAATTAGATTTAAGAAAAAGGAAGTGATACTTAATGGAAACACTAATGATAAAAAGCAGAGGAATCCAATTAACTGGACCTGGTTATTTACAGAAAGTAATCAAGGGAGTTAACTGACTGCTTTCTCCTGTTGAAAGAGCTTCACTTACACTTTATCAGATATTGCTTAACTTCAGCACATTTATGCCGAGTGTATTCTTCTACCATACCTCTTTGTACCGATCCATTTCCAGTAAAAGGGGTGTCTGATTAGATTTGATTATTTCTTTGTTGCACAGAAATTCATGTACTTAATGAAAACTGTGTTGATCCTGATCAGACGCCGCGTTTTCCGGTTTTCCGATCTGGGTCTACACTGTTTGCCAATGTCCCATTTATAGGACGATAGGCACAAATGGGTTAAAGTACCAAATACATTGTGTAGCAGATTATTTTTCATAGCAACTACATCATGACATTTCATACAAATCATCTGCTTCACATGAAATGTAGACTTATTTTCTCTTAATAATAATAGTACTACTACTACTAATAATAATAATAATTATTATTAGTATTATTATTTTTATTATTATTATCATAATAAAATACTTCACAGTGTCTTCTCCTGCAGTTAAGGGTTATGTCTTAAGTATACTGGTCATAATTTATAGACAGGTATCAATAAAGTGATTTTATACCTGTTTTTTGTTGTTGTTTTTTTGTTGTTTTTTTCTCTTATGAGGATTTTTAAGAAATTTTATAATGGGATACATATCATCATTTGGACTCTACAATTATTAAACATGAAGAAATGAAAAAGAATCCACATATTTAACAGTACAGGATGTGATCTTCTCCCCTACTACAGGAAGTGGAATGTCATGCAGTCTGCTCAGGGCTATCATGCCACCTTAAATCTAATAAATGGATCCTGTAGAATACCGTATATACCCTAAGTATTGGACAGAAAGGCCTGGGTTATCAGTATAGACCCAGATCAGACGTCACCATACATCTAATAAATGGACACTATAGAATACCTGTTATACTCAAAACATTGGACAGACAGTCCTGAGGTAACAGTGTAGACTCAAATCAGATGCCATATTGCATCTAATAAATGAATACTGTAGAATACCGTATATACCCTTAGTATTGGACAGACAGTCCTGTGCTAACTATTTAGACCCAGATCAGACGCCACCTTACATCTAATAAATGGTTACTTTAGAATGCCATATATATCCTAAGTATTGAACAGACAGTCCTGAGCTCACACTGTAGACCCAGATCAGACGCCACCTTACGTTTAATAAATGGATACTTTGGAATACCGAATATACCCTAAGTATTAGACAGAAAGGCATGGGCTATCAGCTAACAGCGTAGACCCAGATCAGACGACACCATAATCTAATGAGTGGATACTGTAGAATATATGTTACATGCAAAGCATTGGACCGATAGTCCTGAGCTAACAGTGTAGACCCAAATCAGATGCCATGTTACATCTAATAAATGAATACTGCAGAATAACTTAAATACCCTGAGTATTTGACAGACAGTCCTGAGCTAGCACTGTAGACCCAGATCAGACGCCAACTTACATCTTATAAATGGCTACTTCAAAACAGACAGTCCTGAGATAACAGTGTAGACCCAGATCCTATGCCATGTTACATCTAATAAATGGATACTACAGAATACCTTAAATATCCTAGGTATTTACAACAGTCCTGAGCTAGCACTGTAGACCCAGATCAGACGCCAACTTACATCTAATAAATGGCTACTTCAAAACAGACAGTCCTGAGATAACAGTGTAGACCCAGATCTGATGCCATGTTACATCTAATAAATGGATACTACAGAATACCTTAAATATCCTAGGTATTTGCAACAGTCCTGAGCTAGCACTGTAGACCTAGATCAGACGCCAACTTACATCTAATAAATGGCTACTTCAAAACAGACAGTCCTGAGATAACAGTGTAGACTCAGATCTGATGCCATGTTACATCTAATAAATGGACACTACAGAATGCCTTAAATACCCTATACAGCTAATACATGGATACCACAAAATACTTTAAATATCCTAAGTATTTGACAGACAGTCCTGAGCTAGCACGTTAGACCCAGATCAGACGCCACCTTACGTCAAATAAATGTCTAAGAAGGACAGTCCTGAGCTAACAGTGTAGACCCAGAGCATATGCCATGTTATATCTAATAAATGGACACTACAAAATACATTAAATGTCCTAAGTATTTGACAGACAGCCCTGAGCTAGCACTGTAGACCCAGATCAGATGTCACCTAACATTGAATAAATGTCTAAGACAGACAGACCTGAACTAACAGTGTAGACCCAGATCAGATGCCATGTTATATCTAATAAATGGACACTACAGAATACCTTAAATACCCTATACAGCTAATACATGGATACTACAAAATGCTTTAAATATCCTAAGTATTTGACAGACAGTCCTGAGCTAGCACTTTAGACCCAGATCAGACACCACCTTACATCTAATAAATGGAAACTGATGGAAACTGTAGAATACCATATATATCCTAAGCTTAGGTCTGTTAGGTACAACAAGAGAATGTGACAACTCCAAGATCATACTTTCGCTTTATGTATATAATGTAAACATTTTTTTATTTATATTCAGCTATGAATTTTCATTTAATTCTAAACAAACTTTTTTTTTTTCATTTTAGGTATAAGATGAAGTTCTATGAACATAAGGAAGAGTCATCAGATTCCGGATTCTAGTGAAGTTAAGTATTGTATTTTTGTATTTTGTATTGTTATGTTGGTTTGATTTGGATTGGTCTCATCAGGTTTCTCTTTGGTTCAGTTTCTTCCGGGTTTGTTTGTTGTTTTTTTTTTCTCTATTTGGATTGTAGTGTTTATTGTATTGTATGTTGTAGTGTAATGTGTTTATATTGTATCATATAGTTGGTTACGTTTCATTTGGTTTGGGGTCAGTGGTTTCTTTCGGTTTCATTTGTTGTTTTTTTTTCTCTGTTTGGATTATAGTGTTTGTTATATTGTATTGTATATTGTAGTGTGTTGTAATGTATTGTATTGTATTATGCTTGTTTTCGTTGATTTTGTTCTGGTTTGTTTGATATGGTTGCATTCGGTTTCATTTGGGTTTTCTCTATTTGGATAATGGTGTTTATTGTATTGTTTTGTAAATTGTATTGTTATGTTTTGTATTGACTTATACTTGGTTTTGTTTTGTTTGGATTGGTTATGTTTCTGATTGATTTAGTTTCGTTGGTTTGGTTTGAATTCCTCTATTTGAATTGTAGTATTTATTGTAATGTATTTCTATTTGGATTGTATTGTAATGTAATGTATAATATTGTATTTTGGTATGCTGTGGCGTGGTATGTTGTGCTGTGGTGTGATACGTTGCGGTGCGGTGCGGTGCGATGCGGTGAGGTGAGGTGCGATTCGGTGCGATTCAGTGAGGTGCGATGCGGAGTGGGGTGGTGTGGTATGATATAGTATGGAATGGTATGGTATGATAGGTTACTTACGTTATGTTTTATTTATATTTACAGGTGGTTCTATGGTAGACTGAAACTCATTGAAGGACTGAAACCGATTACTGGTTGTAAGTATCTTTATTTCATAACTGTGTCGAGGAATTAATTTATATGTTTGTTACACGGACATTTTTTAATGTAATACCCCATGATTCAAAAAGGGCAATTGTCAGTTTCTGGCGTAAGAATGTGCACAATACTGGTTAACCGCTTAGAGGGCTAAGCCTGCCCAGTAAACGCGTGGTTAGGTAAACTGACAGCACTCGACATGACCTCACTGGGTTGACTGGGCCGTAAAACCTCAACACAAACAAATAAAAAATTCATGCGATACCCTGTTTACACCCCCTGGCCCAAGATTGGCCGATATTCTGTTTCAAATTAAAAAGCGTCCGGGTGACCTCTCTCGACTTCGGATCGCGAGGTTCCGAGCTCTAATCCTGCTGGGGGTGGAATTTTGCTTATGATTGTACAGAGCCTTTCATTATCACCCTTCCATCGTCTCAATATGAATTAATGTTGAAAAAAATGCCAAACCATCATCATCATTATTTCAACACGAAAACACGCTTATACAATTTTGACCCCCTTAAACCCCACTTTTATATAGTAAAACTGGGGTTTTGCAGGGGTATACATCATTTTCACCTCTTTTGCTAAAACATACATTATGGTACTCATTAGAACCGCCTCGACGAGAAGGTTCTAATGAGTACCCACACTCCATGTTTTGAAGAGAAATATGAAAATAATCAGAATTAAATTAATTGGTCTTACAGCAGTGATACTTGGCACTTGCATACATTATAGCATAGTCTCTTGAATGCGGTCATCCATATTTGACCTTTACCTGTATTACATGGTCCACTGACTTTCAGTTTTTTTGTTGTTTTTTTTTTGTTTTTTTTGTTTGTTTGTTTTTTTTTTTTTTTTTTTTTTTGTTTGTTTTGTTGTTTTTTTTTTTTTTTTTTATTTTTTTTTTTTTTTTTTATTTTTTTTTTTTTTTTTTTTTTTTTTTTTTTTTTTTTTTCTGTTGTTTTTGTGTGTGTGTGTGTGTGTGTGTGTGTGTGTGTGTGTGTGTGTGTGTGTGTGTGTGTGTTTAGGTCAGTTTCTCAGTAACTATTGGCAGTGATAAGTGACAGTTGGCACATGTATACATTTTAGCAAGGCCTCTTGAGTGCGGTCATCCATATTTGACCTTGACCTATAGTCAACAGTCCATTAGGCATGCTACATTGTCTTACGTCTTTATATATAATCGTAGTGAATCTTGGTCAGAATGTTTGCCTTTATCATTTCCAGGTCAGGTTCTCTAAGTGCTGTGATACTCGGGTGAGCGATACAGGGCCATCATGGCCCACTTGTTGATTGAATCTTCATCAAACGCAGATAACGAGGACAGGCATAAAATCTCAGATGTTGGACATTGGCCCAGTTTACTTTATTGGCATGAAAGTTACCCACCCTTGAGGGCCCCATGTTGTCCGGACAAAAGCGATTTCATTTTTGATTGAATGTTCATCAGACTTGCAGTCAGTGATGACAGTCATAAAGTGTTGGACAAGTTTGATTTTGGTGCAGATCGGACTACTTACATTAGAATTACTTGCCCTTTAGTCTCACATAGACATATAATTGGGAAACTTGTCTGGACAATAGCAACTTCATTTTTGATCGGATCTTCATCAAACTTGCAGATAACTTGGACAGGCATAAAATATTGGATAAGTGTGATTTTGACTCACAGGGTTTTCCCTACGGGTTTTTAAGTGACATCCCGTGGGACTCTATGTGATTACTGGTTAAGGGGTCCTTTAATAAGATTTAGGGGTTTATTGTTTAAAAAAAATTAACCTTTTAAGCACTAATCTCAACTGCAGCAGACGACACTTTGAAATACTTTTTTTCTTTCAGAGAAAATAAATTTTAGAATGTTGGCTGCTACAATTTGCTTTTACTCTATCATTAACTATTGCTCAAATATTGATATAAATACAAAGCCATAGAAAAATAAAATTAGATTTGGATTTCATTATGTATTCATCACTCGGGACTCTTGCCCCTAACTTTTAAGGGTGTCAAATAAGGTTTTGGGGTAAAAACTGCCAAAATGCGAGTAAGGGAAAACCTTGGGCTCAGTTTAGACTATTGGCATGAGAGTTACCCGTCTTTGAGGACCTCATAGAGTTAGGAGAATGTCGTCTGGATGATAGCGAATTCATTTTTATGCCCCCAACTTGGAAGAAGTTGGAAAGGCATATTGCTTCTAGGGCCTTTGTCCCTCTGTTCATCACGCTTTTTGATGCATAGCATAACTTTAGAAGCGTACATGCTACTGTTCTGATATTTCTTATATGGATTCCTCATGACAAAATAACTGACACTTATTTTTTTCTTGACAGGATTATGCCCCTTTCCTGAGTTATGGCCCTTTGAAAAAAATATGTCAGCAAAATATCTCAAAACATCCATTGAAACTACAGCCTTGAAACTTGATAAATAGACTCGTAGTGATCAGTAGACGATCTGATTAACTTTTTTTTAAAAAAAAATAAAAAATTACTTCATGAGTTATGGCCCTTTGTAATTTTGGGCATTTTTCACCTAGCCAGCAGAATATTTCAAAAACTGTTGGAGCAAGAGCCTCAGTCCTTTTAGTATTGCGATTACCTCGCTTGGGGAAGAGAGAGCTAATCTTAGTGCTTTTCGTACGTTTGTTCGGTTTGTGCTTGCTTGGATTTGTCGGTTTCCTCTTCCTCTTGGGGTCTGGGAAGAGCTGCGGTTTGTGATTGTGGCACTCCCTGGACTTTTCTCTTACCTTTTTTTTGGTAAACTGATTGGTAACGATAAGAAGATGACCTGATTAACTTTTTAATAAATTCTGAAAAACATTTCATGAGTAATGGCCCTTTGTAAATTTGGGCTTTTTCCCCTTGTCAGCAAAATATCTAAAAAAAAACTATTGAAGCTAGAGCCTTGAAACTGAATGGATAGATTAGTAGTGATGAGTAGATGACTTGATTAACATTTTAGTAAATTTTGAAAAATACTTCATGAGTTATGGCCCTTTGTGAATTTGGGCATTTTTCCCTTGTCAGCAAAATATCTCAAAAACTATTGAAGCCAGAGCCTCGAAATTTGATGAATAGACTGCTAATGATGAGTAGATTTGATAAACTTTTGAATAAATTTTGAAAAATACTTCATGAATTATGGCAATTTTGGGCATTTTACCTTGTCAGCAAAATATCTCAAATACTGTTGGAGCTAGTCTCATAACTTGATAAATAGGTAGTGATGAGAAGGAAATTAGAAGGGCCTATTGTTTCTGGGCATGAGTAATAGCCCTTTGTAAATTTTGGTATTTTTCCTTGTCAGCAAAATCTTTCAAAAACTGTTGGAGCTAGTGCCTCATTACTTGAGGAACAGATTGGTAGTGATGAGAAGTTGGCCTGATTAACTTTTTTAAATTATTTAAGGAGTTATGGTCCTTTACAGATCGGGTCATTTTTACCTTATATTATCTTTAGAGGCAAGCATATGGTTGGGGGCATAGTGGGGTTTTTTTTACAAACACAATTCCTAGTTGATCAAATGTTCATTAGACTTGCAGGTAATGAGGACAGCCATAAAATCTTGGATGAGTTCGATTTTGTTTAGTGGATTAGTACCAAGATTGTTAAATTTATAAGCCTGGGGTTGTTTGTTTAGGACTGTCATGTCACTTTTTGACATAAAATTTATAGAAAAATCTAAAAGGAGTCTAGTTTTGTGAAACTTCAATATTAAGCATGTAAATCTATTAGCTCAGGGGAGCACTACAGGACCACCATTGTTCTCGGTTGTTTTTTTTTTTTTTTTTTTTTTTTTTTTTTTTTTTCATAGAATGACAGTTCATGGAAGCACTGTTCTTTTGATTATACTTGTAAGATTCACGATTGAACACTTTAATTTCTTTATTTATATCAGGTTTTTGTTTTTACTTGTCCCTCAAAAATACAAGGTTTGACCCCCCTTTTTACTTTTATTTCCCCTAAACCTTCATCTTACAGAGACATTGATGTCCCATAAAATTTGCATTTTTTTTCTGTAAAATTCAAACAATTACCCCTGAAATTACCCCATGTTAAATATGGGTCAATACAGACATTATGTCCCCTTAAATAAGTTTCTGAGGGAAAACCCTGTTTCATGTTTTACTTCAACAAATGTACCTAATTGAAATGTTTCATCACTGAGTTATTATCATGTGCTATGCAACTGCATGTGAAAGACACTAACTGCAATGAAAAGACTTTTCAGATAAAAAGTTCTGTCATAATATGACAGAAGAATTATACATGTGTCATGTCTTATTTTCTAATATACTTATTTTCTAATATACTTAGCACCATCAGTCTAGACCTATAATCTTTTATGAATTAATAAAAATGAAAAGAAAATGTTTGTTCACTTTCTCTTGCTAATATGACCTGTAGAAAAGAGAAGCATTTTATAATAATAATTCTGGAGTTTATCTGATTCTTAACTTTTGAAATTCTCATTTGCAAAGAATTAATTTATTCTCTTATAGATTAATTCTGCTATAAATAAGATACAGTAACCTAGCATATGAATCCAGGAGCTGTCAGTAACAGCTTCCCTCATCTTCAGTGCAGCATAATAATAACACTTAAGAACTGTCTGTATTCGCAGAATGGCAGATTGGTTTGCAAATATTGCCATAATTTGTGACGAGTTTAAAATTCATCTGGACAAGTGTTTTTATAGGTCATTTTATTGCTTTTTTATGGTGGCTCGTTTGGGTAAAAACCAATTTAATACGAATATCTACATTTAAAATGCAGATATCTCTAAGAACCTGATTATTTTCAACTTTTATTTTCTACAAATAATCAAATAACCTTCCTCAAGTTTTTGATATGATAAGTTTGGTATAGGTTGAGGATAAGCCTACTAGGCTTCCCTTAAACTCGGACAAAAGCAGGTTAGCTCAGTGGTGAGTTCAATAACCTCAAATGCTGGAGGTACGTACAATACCTGCCATAGGCGAGAAATAAAATAATAATAAAATTAAATGGAATCCGAACACAATTTTCTTTGTCATTTGCAGGGATGACATAATAACATTATGCAGTCCTTTGCTGGAGCCCTCTGGCCTCTGCATGGAAAGTCAAGTACCCATGTGCAGGTTAAAGAGCCATTCGGTAATCTAAGTGATTACCTGTGGGCCTTCATTCTACAACCCAGAATGTACCATGTATACCTGCCCAGAATGACTGAAAGAATTCGTGTGACAGAAAATAAATGTCCAAAAACTGGTTCTTAAATACTGAAAAATCGCATGTTTATAGAAACATACGGCAATTGAAAAGTTATGCAGGGTAAGATAAAAATTGAGATTTCTCACGCTTTTTGATGTGCACTGGTTGTATAGGAATCGAGAGGTACACCATCGTTAAGGTTAACGTTACTGAAGTTAATACTGTCATTAAACGTCACAGTAATGTTATCACAATATGAAAGATGTCAATAATCGAAGTGATTAGCGTTCAGAAATGATACAAAGTATGCAAGAAAAAGAATCTTTCGTGCGTGACAGGTAGATCGAAATATCCGTCCCTCGGGATCATAGTATGGCATCACTCGGAAAGCCTCTTGATGCAGGACAGTGACCCTCGGGAAGACTTTCTCTGTCTACCCCTCAAACATATTATAAATTCCTAAAATATACCACACCTTCTCTTTTTTTTTTTTTTTTTTTTTGTGCTCCTCTTAAAGGAGAGGGATTTGACTGTAAAGACATGGTGATGGGAAATCTTGAGCATCTTTAAATAGCTCTCTCTCTCTTTCTCTCTCTCTCTCTCTGTCGTCTGCAGAGGCGGGAACAGTGCCGTCCAACATATTGTAACCAATGGAACAGTGCATGTGAAAATCCGCGAGGGAGATACCAGGTTCTCATAGTGGAATAAATAGAGATATCTATTTCAACCATAAATAGAGATATCTCTAATTGAAATGCAGATATCTGTATTTGAAATGCAGATATATTAACTTAATTGAGAAATATAGATATCTGCATTTCAAATACAGGTATCTGCATTTCCATTAGAGATTTCAAATACATATATCTGCACTTTATTTAGAGATATCTGTAATTACAATAAAATAAAAATATCTGTGTTTATTAGCAGAGATATCTGTATTTGAAATGCAGGAATCTAAATTAAATGGATAAAACCCCAAACAGGTTGCCATAGATTTTGTCATGCTTTGGCTCAGTATTGCTGAATTTTGTGAGAAATTATGCTGGAACTGGAAGCAGTCACCCCAAAAGTTATAATGAATTCATTCAGTGGGAACTTATTCAATGTACTTAGATGGAAATGCATTTTGTAGTATTTTATAGCAGTCTTAAATCCCCCAAAAAAAATGAAAAAAAAAAATATGGTTTAATACTATGTCAACCCCCTGTACAGGTTATATGGATTATACTGGATGTATAAAATCATACATGCATGATTCTGTATTACTGAATTTATAAAATCTGTTAAGAATGCATGTAAATAAGATGCACCCCCACCCCTTCACCACCACCCCGCGACTTGTTAATTTTAATAATTCATTAACTTTATACTATAAATCCTTTATATATGAGTATTATTAAGCTTCAACATAGTTATTATTGCAGCATTTTAGCCTCCTTTCCTCTTTCATTCAGAATGATACATAGGATGATGAAACACTTTTTTTTTCATTTTTGGAAAGTCACAAATTGGTTGGTTGCTCTTTAGGTTGCACCTATTTCATATTAGATTTCTGATTTAAGGATTTTCAAGATTTCAAGATTTATTACTCCTGACCCCATATGGGCATCAGAGTTGACTAGAACAAGCAAACACTTAGTAAAATCGAACATAAATACACATGTACAGCAAACAATCAAGAAAGTATTCCTAATTTGTAAAACGTGTTAAGTTTTTAAGGAAAAGATGACATACTGGACACATTATTGAAATTTGGACATAATACTTTTAAGAAACAGTGCAAGTTTCTTTAGAACAGTTGCGTCTGTAGAGTTCATAAGAGAAGCATACAAATAGGTATTTACAGCTTGATGGCAAAATGTCGTAAGATACCTATGTCTGTCTGCAGCAAAAAAGTTGCATTGAAATACATAATGATATTCATCGCCTAATTGGTTCGAATTACAAAGGTTACAAAAACGCTGATTTCTATCTATTCCAAAAAAAAAACGACCTTGTTCAATAGGCAGTTTGTGATCTGAACATCAGAATTTGCACATTTCTTTAGCTAAACTGAAAGGCAGAAGATTCAGATAATCTTCAAACTTGCAAGTATCTTTATAAATTCTATGGGTTTTTTTATTGATTTAGGGTTTAACGACACGTCAACCCTTGTGGGTCATTTTGTGGTCATCTCCCGGAGAAAGGGAGAAAAGAGATAGTAGAGGAGATGACAGAGAGGGACAGGGAAGAAAGAGGAACAGGAATGAAAGTGAAGAAACAGAAGAAATAAAAACATTCCCCGTCCACTCTTACCTGCTAGAAGGATAGCAGGCCTTGCCCAACTTTAAGCCAATCTCAGTTGGACGCACCGGTGACAAAAGATACAGAACACCTTCGCCACACCCGACCACCCCCAAATTATACGGTTAATGCACTTTGAGGATTCAAAAAATTTACTTTTCCAGGACTGAATAAAATTATCATGTAAAGCAGACTTCACACGATTTTTAAAGGCATATATGTTATCTCCTGTTTGAGATAACCAATTGTCTGAAAGACCTAATTTATCAAGGGAAGATTTGACATAGATTATCCAAGGCGACTGATAAATATTTCTCTTGTGAAGTTCATTGGTAAGTTTGTAAAGTATTACACTTATCTTGTCAGGTTTACCATTAACAATCCTAGCCCAAAAATTCAAAATCCTACTCTCTATATACTGAGATTCAGAGGAGTGATTCCTAATTCACCATAAATCATAATGTTAGGTGTTGACTGTTTTAACCCAAGCAACATTTTACAAAATTTCGATTGGAACTGGTTAATAATGTCAACATTTTCATAGGTACAATCATACTTTCAAACAAATGTAACTGGATGTCAATGGGCAAAGACAATTTTCTAGAATTTTTTCATAAGAGAAAACATAGCTTTTCTTACTTGATCAATTGACCGTTTCTTGTTTTTAGCGAACTTCCTGTTAAAGTTGTATCTTACTCCTAAGTAATCAAAATCATCTACCACCTCTAGGTGATCATTATTTAACATAAACTCAGGTTTATTCCTTAATTTACCTTTTGAAAATATGACAATCTTTGTTTTGGATGCATTTATCTTAAGATGCCACATATCGCAATACCTTCGCATAGCATTAAGCGCTTTTTGCAGATCGACGCTTTTCAGTGGTGCCTCACAACATCCGGTTTAGTATTTCGTCTGGCTTTCGTCTTCAGTCTTCAAAATGTTTGGGACACAATGGAGGATTAGAGATGTACTTACCAGTTAGTACTTATAATATATATATATATATATATATATATATATATATATATATATATATATATATATATATATATATATATATATATATAACAGTTTTATTCTTATTTATGGGAGGAGTTGGGTGCTCATGATATGATTAGTTGTCAGTTTAATTCTTGACCCGGCCTCTATTGACCACAGCTTATTTTCGAATACCACCTATTTTCGAACACAGAATTTCGCCTGATGATTTCTCTTTTCTTTTTTTATGTCCCCCTCCCCCCACCATGGTGGGGTGGGGGGACATTGTTTTTAGTGGGGATCCCGTCGGCGTAGCCACTTGTCTGCACTCTATCTCCTTATTGAATGGACAGATTTTGGCCACACTTACACAAATATATCATTGGGAGGGGGAAAATGCTGATTAGATTTTGGTAACCTTGACCCCATTTTGAAGGTCACAGGAGGGCTTAGATCGTTGAAAAATAGGACATAGCCTCTTGTCTGCACACTATCTCCTTATTGAATAGACAGATTTTAGCCAAACTTACACAAATATATCATTGGGAGGGGGAAAAATGCTGATTAGATTTTGATGACCTTGTCACAGGATGGCTTAGATTGTTGGAAAATGGCTTGTCTGCATCCTGTCCCTTGAAGGAATGAATAGATTTTAACCAAACTTGCACATCTACATTGCTGGGACATGTAATAGAAGTGATTAGATTTTGATGACCTTGACCCCATTTTCAAGGTCACAGGAGGGCTTAGATTGTTGGAAAATGGCTTGTCTGCACCCTATCTCTTGTAGGAATGAATAGATTTTGACCAAACTTGCACATATACAATGCTGGGACATGTAAAAGAACTGATTAGATTTTGTGACCTTGACCCCATTTTCAAGGTCACGGGAGGGCTTAGATTTGTTGGAAAATGGTTTGTATGCACCCTATCTCTTGAATGAATCAATGGATTTTGACCAAACTTGTACAGCTATATTGTTAAGACATGGAAAAGAACTAATTAGATTCTGGTGACCTTGACCTCATTTTCAAGGTCACAGTAAGGCTTAAATTGTTGGAAAATTGCTTGTCTGCACCCTATCTCCTAAATGAATGAATGGATTTTGACCAAACTTCTACATTTTAATTGTTGAGACATGGAAAAGAACTGATTAGATTTTGATGACATTGACCACATTTTCAAGGTCACACTAAGGCTTAGATTGGTGGAAAATGGCTTGTCTTCACCTTGTCTCCTGAAGGAACGAGTAGATTTTGACCAGACTTGCACGGCTATATTTTTTGGACATGCATCGGAACTGATTATAGTTTGGTGACCATCACCCCGTTTTCAAGGTCAGACTAGGGCTTAGATTGTTGGTAAATGGCTTGTCTGCACCCTGTCTCCTAAAGGAATGGATTGATTTTGACCTAACTTGTACATCTATATTGTTGTGACATGGAAAAGAACTGATTAGATTTTGGTGACCTTGACCTCACTTTCAAGGTCACACTAGGGCTTGGATTGTTGGAAAATGGCTTGTCTGTACTGTATCTCTTGAAGGAACGGATGGATTTTACCTAACTTGCACAGCCAAATTGTTGTGGCATGGAAAATAACTGATTTTATTTTGGTGACTTTGACCCTGTTTTCAAGGTCACAGGAGGGCTCAGATTTTTGGATAATGGCTTGTCTGCATGCTATCTGCTGAATGAATGGATGGATTTTGACCAAACTTGCACAGCTATATTGTTGAGACAGAGACAAGAACTGATTAGATTTTTTGTGACCTTGATCCCATTTTCAAGGTTACACAAGGGCTATGATTTTAGGAAAGGGCTTGTCAGCACCCTATCTCATTGAGGAATGGATGAATTTTGACCAAACTTACATATAGGTATATTGTGACATTGAGTTTATTATAAATACAATCTATTTTAACAATATGTCTGTTCAAACTGGTGGGGGATATAGGTTTTCCTCCGAAAACACTGTTCTAGTTTTTTTTTACATATTTGTGTTTTCAGTCATGTTTGCATGATGATGATTGCATCTATATTTACAGGGATAACAGAAATGGTAGAAGCCAAATCCTTTTCAGATATGTTATTTTAGAAATTATCATATTTCCATTAGAACAGACATGTATATCATCTTGCAACATATTTTGACGCACTGTGATCTTTCCATTCTCTCAGCTTCACTGCGGTATACCAGACAGTAGCTTCAAACGGAAGTTGCGACTCAGTCCGACCGGTAATCGTAAACTTGGGGTTTGTATTTCAGGTAGGTCACTTGTTTATTTTTTTTTTTTTTTTTTTTTTTTTTTTTTTATTGTATTTGATTACAGCCAGCCCGTTTGGATGCTAGCAGAAACGAGATTAGATAATAATTGTTCACTTGTAATAACAAAGTGCTGGAGAAATTGCCTTTTAGTCGGGAGAGACTTTAAGACTCAACGGATGATCACGGCGAATATGGTGTTTTCACTTCGACTGAGCTTCAAGAAAATGTATTTTCCAATAATTATCTCAGTCAAAAGAAAGACCTATTTGACCCTTAGAAGGCGAACACCTTTTAGCCCAGTTTCCCAGAAATACAATTTTCGACGGATAAATAGTATAACGCTGTCTTAGAGATGACTGTCCGCAGTCTTGTCTTTATATGCTTTCTTGACTGTCCGCAAACTTGTGATTATAGGAGATACAGGCAGTGAGTATTTTTCAGCTGGTTTTAACTCATTTATACCTAGTATCCCATAAAAGGGACAGGCAAACAGTGTAAACCCAGATCAGACACTGCAGAATGTGGCGTCTGATCAGGGTCTACACCGTTTGCATTAAATACAGACATTGTTATGAATATACTACTTATAAAACTAACAAGACACCCTTTCTGCTAGAAATGGATCGGTCCAAAGAGATCAGATAGAAGAGTCTATTTCAGCCATTTGTTTTATGGATACTGGTCTAGAAACATACCTCATGGCATTATCTCGTCAGAGTAACTACGAACGGGATTAACTGGCATTTCTTCGTCTGTTTTGAAAAAGGAGATCCTTTTGAAGCAAGGATATTAAACAAGATATGAATATACAAGGCTAGCTTTTATTGAGTGGTTATCAAAAGTAGTTGTCAGCGACAAGGTATATTCCAAATAATCAAAAATAAGTTATTTATCCCAAGGGACCAGCAAATATTAACTGCACTATGGGAAGTTACTGATAGAGGTATGAAGGCCCCACACTGCACTGAACAACAGCTATATATATATGTTCTGAAAATGAATTCTTCTGTACAGCAAGTACACCAAACAAAATATATTCCACACTTTATTGTACAGACTTCAGATCTCTCCCAAAAATGAAACTAAATATATAGTTTGAGCCACGTCACGAGAAAATTTGTTTTGTTATAGGCAAACAACAAAGGTGCAGATCATTCCGCGCATCCGTGCAGTCTGATTAGCGTATTAAAGGAGAGCGCAGTGTAAAATGTCTGTAGGTATAGCTATAAATAACTTTTTTAAAACCATAAATAGTGATGCAAGATTGATCAACCTATTCGCTACGTAGAAAGTATAATACCTGTAACTGTTTTAAAAATTGAATCCTAGCAGACCGGTTTGAGTCTTACATAGTAGCAAACTCCTGAAGCAGCTGTTTTCTCATGATGTGGCTGGATTGTGTTATTTCAAGTTGTTGTTAATTTGATAAATATATCTCAACAATCAGAGCTTGTCGCAATAAGTCATTACAGAATCGATGTAACCTGTGGTCAGTCTCTTTATGGCGTCTGTGAGGTTTGGCCATATGGACTATTGTGACAAATAGGTAAGTGCATACTTTTAAATTAATTGAATAAATGAAATATCCTCTTTACTTTATAATATATCTTATATCCTATATAAGATATCTTATATACCAAATAAGATATATGTCAAACTAGATACATGGTATTTATCTTATATATTACGCCATATTAATTATCTTATTTTCTATATCAGATGTCATATATCAAATATAAGATATCTTATTTACTAAAGAAAACAGCTTTTAAAATGTTATATTAGATATGTTATACATTTTAGCAATTTAGATGTCTTAAAAGTTATATCACATATCTTATATAAATTTGAGGGGAAATAAAACCAACAACAAACAATTATCCCCTCAAAGCAAAAATTTCACAGAAATGGTCCACTCACAAATATCACAACATCTCCAAACCGGTCATACTCAGAAGAGAATGTATAAAACATTCAAATCCTTAAATTAAAAAGTTGAAATTTATAAAATGGCATTAATATCATCATGTAAAACACGGCTGTTCTTGGCAATCATGTCTAAACAAAATTGAGATTCATTCGTTTAATGAATTCATGACGTAATGTAAACTTATCAATCACTTTCAAAGGAGATTTTATTGTTAACAAAGTTTAGCCTGCGTATAGTAAATTTTCTGGTCGAGACCATGGATACATTTATTTTTTTTAACTGGTATTAAAGTTATACCGTATTTATCCTAACGGGTGGTCGGGTGGTGCGAAGGTGCTGTGTATCTTACATCACTGGGGCGTCCAACTGATATTGGCTTACAGTTGGGCAAGGCCTGCTATCCTTGTAGTGGGTAAGGGTAGAGGGGGAATGTTTTTATTTCGTCTGTTTCTTCACTTTCATTCCTGTTCCTCTTTCTTCCCTGTCCCCCTTTCATCTCCTCTGCTCTCTCTTCTATCTCTTTTCTCCCTTTCTCTGGGAGATGACACAAAATGACCCTCAAGGGTTGACGTGTCGTTAAACCCCAACACAATCAATATTTATCCTAAGTTTTCGGATGCTTAAACTTCTTAGCATGCTTGTCTTAAAATTTGGAATAGTCTGCCACCTCTTGATGCATCTGTTATATTGCTCTAATGTATGGCAAACACTTTATAGACCCTGATAAGACGCCGCATACTGTGGCATCTGATCTGGGTCTACACTGTTTACAAAGGCCTATCGTTCTCAATACTTAGAGTTTTTACGGTAATTACCTCACCTCAAACAAACACTCCTTGAATTTTAGTAAAACCTATCTAAATGGCACTAATCTTATACGGTAGGCATTGCTTGATGAACATACAGCGGAATCTTAAGATTTCTTGCTACACTTCTTTTTCCGTCTGCAAATGGTAGAATGTTGGACTGAGAGGATACTTCAAGAGTTGTCTCTCCTGGGAGCATATTCATTTTCTTAAGATTCATCGATCCTCTTGGGAAGTGTTTTTGTACTTTTGTCATTTCTTTTAGATTTTTTGTTTGAGTTGGTTTACTGGTCCAGTCAAGACTGCTAGGGTTATGTCAGGCTGGTCGAGTAATCTACTAATCATATAAGCACACCAAGTTTCGGCAAGGCCCTGCATTAGCTCAAATAATTACCGAGATAGCTTGCTGAAAACATTTCATAATCATTATATTACAAGCGGCATAATCCCATAAAAATTCAGTTAATTGGGTAATTGACTCATCCTTCCCAATCAGCATACCAAGTGTGAAGGTGCAAAATCAAACATCGGTCAAAAAAAGGGCATAACTCAGGAACTACATCAGACAGAAACCATACGAGTATAGTTATTTTTATTCTGATTCTTTACACAAAATTTCAATATCCTATCTCTATGCAAAGTCTGTAGAATGAACGAACAAACTACTCAAATACATTACACTCCTCTGACATCTTGTCATTCTTTCTGTCGTTCCTTTCTTTGATTTTCTTGATTGTGTAATTCATAGTTCTGATGGGTGTCTAACTCTGAATGGAGTAGTCCTGAGCCCGAGCTCTCCGACAGGTGCTAGGATCGACACTATGTACATGAAATAATGCATTTCTGACAAAGAAGAATAAATAAATTATGGATACCCCTAAAATCAGAAATGGGCTTGTCCAGTCTATAAGGAAGAAGATTTTATTTTGTAAAAGCGGGTTAATCTATATTGTCGAGGTCGACAATGAAATATGTCGGACACATCTGTAACAAATGTTTATACAAAATTTACAATGGACTGCATCTACCAGACGAAATAAATTTCGAGTATAATAACAGAGTGTTCAGATTTAGGCCAAATTTAGCGAATAGTATTTTTTAACGTTTCCAAGGACTTCCGTATTCCTCGTCTTCTGCAGAAGAGATTATGCAAGAGAGACTATTCTAGTTGTATTTAAAAAGGTTAAATAAATGTAAAGATAGAAAACTAAACAGCCTTTTTTCCACAAGGCTTTCTGCGCTATACATACAGCAGACAAAATGTAAAGAATGCTGGACACAAAGATAGATAGATAGCTAGCTAGATAGATAGATAGGTAGATAGATAGAAGGGCAGACAGATAGACGGATGGACGGTAAGATCGATCGATCGAAAGACAGACAGACAGATAGATAGATAGATAATATGCCTTTATATGTGGGTTGAAGGTCTTGTTGGACACACTCTTTCGCTGCTTCCAGAGACAGATATATTCGTATTAAGAGCTGCACATTACCAGCATTCTTGAGATTTGGTTATCACAATGTTTCTAGACCCTTCTCACCTTTTCATTGGTTCAAGACGGGCAATTTTAGCATATGGTTAGTGGCCAAAGAATGGGTACTAAGTATTCGTAAACTGCCTAGTAGCCTTACGATGACAACTGATCACGCCCGAAATGACTTAAAATGGGTCAGTGGGTCGTAGAACATCAGCATAAAAACAACAACGAAATCTCAACAGACTTTTCATGAAACATTTGTATTGAGGGGTAACTGGTCGGGCTAATTGAAGCAGTACCTCAGTACAGTCTTAAATCACTTATCATGTTAGTAACATGTGTTTTGAATGTTTGAATGTAAATTTAACCTTTGAAATTGTGATCGATAGTGTTTTTGGTATTTGAAATTAAGTGATACTGCATATTTCACTGAATAAAAGCATTTTTATTTAAATTTGATTTTATGCAATTAATTGTATTTCACCAACAGTGCATTGTAGATGCAACTAACTATGTCTCTAGCTGAGTATTCATAAGACTGCAGTCGCATAATTCATTAAAATCAATTGAAAACTACTGACCGGATGTAATTTTATAGTCGCAAGTTTGCGGACAGTCAAATAAGCACTGGTGGCAACTATTGATTACGTACAGTAGCAAGACTGCGGACAGTCGTGCCGAAGACAGTGTACAACTGTTTATTCACTGAAAATCATAAATTGGGGGACATTGTGCTACATAGTTGTTGTACATGGTGAGGGAAATAACTTTTGCTCTCAAAAGGTCAAATATTCTTTCTTTTGACTGGGATAATTATTGGAAAACACATTTTATTGACGCTCACTTGAAGTGAAAAAGATATATTCGCTGTGATCGACCCAGACATCTTTGAGTCTCTCCGATCTAAAAGACCCTTTCTCCCGCATTTAGCTATTATGAGGGAACAGCTATTATCTAATCTTGTTGCTGCGAGCATCCAAACTGGCTAGCTGTAATCAAAAACAATAAAAATACGAAAATAAACAGGTGACCTACCTGAAATACAAACCACAAGTATGCAGTTATCGGTCGGACAGTCACAAGTTCCGTTTGAAGCCAGTATACCACAGTGAACTTACAGATAATTTTGATAGTCTTAACCGGATGCATCCTCTAATTCACAAGATCTATTTAATGCTGTTCTGTTTTTTAGAGTATTATACCTTTTCATGCCATTGTTGAAAAAAAAATGACTTTCATCCAAAACATTTTCACGGAAAGAAGTCGAAAATCCAAGGAACATAACTCAAACAAGAACTAACTGGAACTGACATATTTGGTTCCTAACTTATAACTCAGCTGAGGTAAATTATGGTTCGCTCAATGATGAAAGAAACTGTCTATAAGAATTTCATTCTGAGGCCAAAATCTTGCTAATGATTCAAGCACCACACAAGCCTGTGTGGGTGAGATTTGGGGGGTGGGGGCTTGGTCAGCTTGGTACCGATGCGTGAAACAAAAAAAAAAAGAAAAGAAAAGAAACGATGAGATATGGTGTTTTTTTTTTTCCTTCAAGCTGGGCTGTGCGCAGGACTGTCATCATTTAGGGTTGACAATATATATCTTCCGGGCTGTTTTGGTGGGAATCAAAAGCCCGGCATATCCACAGCACTGCCAGGACCCCTCTTAGGTAAATGCCCTGCTACTTAAGCCCCGCTACACCCCTCTCCCCCTCCGCTATCCCCGGCCACATAAGGGCAGCAATTGCAAATGACTGTGGGGGTGGTCGGGTGGTGCGAAGGTGCTGTGTATCTTACATCACCGGGGCGTCCAACTGATATTGGCTTACAGTTGGGCAAGGCCTGCTATCCTTGTAGTGGGTAAGGGTAGAGGGGGAATGTTTTTATTTCTTCTGTTTCTTCACTTTCATTCCTGTTCCTCTTTCTTCCCTGTCCCTCTCTTTCATCTCCTCTTCTCTCTCTTCTATCTCTTTTCTCCCTTTCTCTGGGAGACGACACAAAATGACCCTCAAGGGTTGACGTGTTGTTAAACCCCAACACAATCAATCAATTGCAAATGACTGGTGCATTAAATGTCTGCCGTGGAAAAGGGTGCGTTTTTCTTGTGATTCTTGTGAGAAGGGGTTACTTTTTTTTAAGACAGTCATTTCTCAGTTGTTTTGATCCGATGCTTTCTATACTTGCAGATAATTAGGTCATGCATAAAATGTCGGACGAGTTTGAATTTCGGCCAGATCGGACAAATGGAGTTGGGTCCTCTGAAGGTTTAAAAAAATCCGATAGACTTATAATGGGAAAAGGTTGCCTCCATGCAAAATGTTCATTTTTGATTGAATCATCATCAAAAGTGCTGGTAACCAGGTCAGGCATAAAAGCTCGGAGGAGTTTCATTTCAGGCCAGATTAGGCTGCTCACTTTGGAGTTATTTGCCCTTGAGTGACGAAAATTTCACACTTTTGAACTTGAACATCTCTGAAGCCAGTTGGCCCATCTTGATCAAATTTTATTTGTAGCATCATTGGGTTGGGGGGAAAGGCTGCATAAGGTTTTTGGACAGATTTGATCAAATGCTGGTTTCCTTGGCAACAGCAAGCCCCCATTAACTATAAATGGAGAAAATGATGTCTCCACCTTTTTAGATTGCTTTTGATCTGATACTTTTTATACTTGCAGTTAAAGAGGGCATGCATAAAATCTTGGGCGAGTTCGAATTTCTGCTAAATCGGACTACTTACTAGCGAGTAAGCTGGCCTTGAGCATCTAAAAAAAAAAAAAATCCTGTACACTTATAACCGGAAAACGTGGTATCCATTCTAGCGCGTGATATTTTGATCGAATCATCATCAAAGTTGCTGGTAATTAGGACAGACATAAAAGCTTGGGCCAGTTTGATTTCGGGTCTCTGGTTTTCATGGCCCGTGTTTTATGTTTGTTGCCTCAGGGAGCGATTGTTGCCCTCGACAAAACAACTGTTGTTTTAGTATCTTATTTTGTTCTTGCCTCGCTACAGTAGAAATAGTACCACCAACGATAAAAACTAGAATGTGGTCAGCATGCGCCGTGATCTGCTCTGAGTAGTAACACATACAAATTTTCTCCTAAGGCGACAATTTGCGTGAGGTGACAAATCCTATTTCTAGGAAAAATAAGAAATTAGGAGACAATTTGTATGAAGTGTCAAATCCTATATTCTAGGAAGAAATAGAAAAATATTTCAAAATGTCGTCTGCTGAAATTTTTACCCAGCATGCAAAGTGTTAAGGATTAAAATGTCGAATACTTGGAATGAATATGTTAATAGTGGTCGATGAAAATAACACCCGTTTCTTTGATAGAACTTATTCACTAATGTCTGCAACAGTTTTTTAACCCTAGTCCTGCTGAACCCGGATATGTCCTGCATTTGCAAACAGTGTACATCCAGATCAGTTGGAAGCCAACTGATCTGGACCTGCACTGTTTGCCATTAAGTATGTGAATTTATATCAGTTATCTGGATCAAGTAATCTGATTGGCTGAAAATTGGAAGTGGGCGTGGCATCTAAATTTGTTCAGCATGACAACTTTCCAAATATTTCTTGACTGATTTTATATATATATATATGTATATATATATATATTACTAAATAAATAGATTGTAAGATTAACTGAGATAACGGTACAGATTAACAGCATGGTTTCAACACTGATCCGTCAACATATTGCCCTCATTGATAATTTCGATTTGAGATTTATGGAATTTTGTTTGCTTTTTCTGATTTTTCAATTAAAAACAATACTTTTTTTTTTCAAATTCTCCCAAAGTAGCTGAATATCTTTCTATGCTTTTTAGGGTATTTACCCAATTAAAATCTTGAAACAAAAAAGCAATTAGAATTAAATCTAAATCTATGGGGTAAATACCCAATCATTAGTAATTCTTGCACCCATTAACATAACAGGGTACCGAAAGGAAAAATTCTGATACCCAAGTCAATGAGAAGTGGATGGGCAAAAATTGCCCAAAATACCCAATTGCTTAAAACCTTATCTATTCAAGAAGGGCAGTTGTCAGTTTCTGGCGAAAGAATGTGCACAATATTGGTTAACCGCTTAGAGGACTAAGCCTGCCCAGTAAACGTGTGGTTAGGTAAACTGACAGCGCTCGACATGACCCCATTGGGTTGACTGGGCCGTAAAACATCAACACAAACAAACAAACCTTATCTAAGGCACTGTATAAATAGATGACGTATAAATAGATCATGTGCACTGGCTCCCTGCTTAGACGTCTTGGATACAAGCGCTGCTGCAGTTTGACCTTACTAACCTTTAAGTTTGTGGGAAATAAATCAGTTCATCTTAGTACATTACAGAGGGTGAACAGCTTATGCCTTCTGATGTCTGTAAACAATGAAGCTGTGAACCGAAAGAAAGAACAATGTACATAAAATTAAAACGTGGTAACATGGGTAATGGCACACGAAATTTTTTTTTTTTTTGAAGAATATTCTTTTTGTGTTTGAGGGTGGGTGGGGGTAGGGGAGAAGGGGGCGAGAGAGGTGACTCACTTATTGCAAACTGTGTGTTTGTGTGTGTGGAGAGGGCGTGGTGGGGGGGGGGGGGTGAGGAGGGGACTGGAAAGGTGATTCACTTAAACTGCATTGAAAAATCTAGCCAATAAGTACTTTCATTTTGGTCAGTTCTTAATACTGTCCTCTGTGGTGCAGTGGCCTCTCCTACGAACGCAGGTATGAGTTTCATTGGTTACCTTCTCTCTCACTTTGTGTGTGTGTGTGTGTGTGTGTTTAATTTAATGAACATTTTAGCTGTTGTTTTTCTTTATTTCTTTGTTTCATCTTTTACTTTATTTTGATATTGTTTAACCTGTAAGCAAAAGCAGTACTTCAGTACGATCCAAATCATATTATGGACAAGAGGCTCAATGAGCCTTAACCGCTTACCTGAACAACTTCGAAAAGTTTATCAGGTAACTCCTCATCCCCAATTAGCTGACTAGGTTTATGGGTCTCTCAACAATACTATATGTTTTGGGTATTTAGATGAACTCACTTGCAGAGGCGGTTCAGATGGAAAAGGTGAATACGCACAGTTTATTAGATAACCCCAGTTTAATAGGAAGTTTTCAATACAAAGCAAATACATGTCTGTGAAATAAGGCTAGTTCAAGTTGACATGCTTTTGTCAAAAATATGATTTCATCTTCCTGAGCAGACATACATTTTAAGTGTATCAAAGATCCATCAGAAGGTTCACCTGTGGATACCTTGTTACGACTTTTACACCCTGGATACCTTGTTATCACTTTTACCTCAAATTTTCAACTCTGAAGTGAACAATCCAATTCTGCTCAAAATTAAACTTGACCAAGATTTTATGCCTGTCCTGGATATCTGCGAGATTGAAGCTGATCTGAAAAAAATTGAAGCCGCGACAGTGATGACAATGTTTTTCTCATGTTAAGTCTATGGGAGATATATGTTGCCATGGCAACCAGAGTTCCAATCAGATCTGCCCAAAAACCTTATGCAGTCTTTCCCCCTTCCCAATGATGCTACATATGAAATTTGATCAAGATTGTCTAAGTAGCTTTAGAGATATACATCTTTGAAATTCCCATAGACCCTAATGCAAAAACAGACAAGGGCAGGTAACACCTAAGTGTATGATCTGATTCTGCCAGTAATCGAACTTGACTGAGATTTCTTGCCCATTCTGGTCATTTGCAAGAATGAAGCCGATCTGAAAAAAATTGAAGCAGCTACAGTGATGACAAAATTCTCCCCATGTTAAGTCTATAGGCAAATTTTCAAACGCTCAAGGGCACGTAACTCCTAAGTGAATAATCCGATTCAGCCCAAAATCGAACTTGATTGAGATTTTATGCCTATCCTCGTTATCTGCAAGAATAACGCCTATCAGTAAAACTTTGAAGCCGCTACAGTGATGACAAAGTTTTTCTCATGTTAAGTCTATAGGAGCTATATGTTGCCATGGCAACCAGAGTTCCAATCTGATCTGCCCAAAAACCTTATGCAGCCTTTCCCCCTGCCCAATGATGCTACACATGAAATTTGATCAAGATTGTCCAAGTAGCTTTAGAGATATACATCTTTGAAATTCCCATAGAGCCTAATGCAAAAATAGACAAGGGCAGGTGAATGATCCGATTCTGCCAGTAAACGAACTTGACCGAGATTTCATGCCTGTCCTGGTTCTCTGAAAGAATGACGCCGATCTGAAAAAAAAACTGAAGCAGCTAAGGTGATGACAAAATTCTCCCCATGTTAAATCTATAGGCAAATTTTCAAACACAGGCCAATTACCTTCGAACCTACTGGCGCATTGGCTCAGTTACTAGAGCGTCCGGCTTTCATCCGGGAAGTTGTGGATTCGATCCCCGGCCGAGTCATACCAAAGGCTTTCAAAATGATATTAGCTACTCTTTCGTTTGCGCTCGGCATTGAGAAAGCGGAACTGGTCGGTCCGGTGTCAGTATTATGTGACTGGATGGAATGTCACGTCATGTGTCTGAGGTGTGATATGTCAGGGAGGCAATACTCTTAAACTGAGCATTGAGCTCCCTGTCACACCAGACACCATAACGAGATAACTGAAAGATTGTTGCAAGCAACATTAAGTCTGAATGAAAATAAATAAATAAAACTTTCTTTTTTTTTCATGTTGAAATCTGTCTGATGGATTAAAACATAATGTCCTTTTCATATGAAAAACATCAAGAAAATGACATGTGCACCCAGCGCACTCAGATCAGCCTGAGCATCTGCCCAGTCTGATCAGTTTTAACTGTCTACATGTAGAAACCAATTAGCTCCTTAGCAACCCATTGAGTGCACAGCAAAGGCTGATCAGACTGGGCGGATACCTATGTTGATCTGATTTTTCCCTGGGAGCCCAGTTATTTTGTTGGTTTTGTAATGCGCTGGCTCATTTATGGTATAAACTTTCAAATCAGCAGGCTGAATATCTTCAGTTACTAGAGCGTTCGGTTTGCGTCCCGGAGGTTGTAGGTTCGATCCCCAGCAGTCATACGAAATATTTCAGAAATGTATTAGCTGCTCTTTCGTTTGTGCTCAGCATTGAGAAAGCGGAACTGGTCGGTCCGGGGTCAGTATAATGTGACTCAGTGGAATGTCGCGTTATGTGTCTGAGGTGTGATTTATCAGTGAGGCAGCACTCTTAAAGTGAGCCATTTCCAGACACAGTCGCGATATGACTGAAAGATTTTTGAAGGCGACATTAAAAAAAGGTAAGAGAAAAGTCCAGGGAGTGCCACAGTTTGAATAAAAAAAATAAAAATAAAAAAAAAAAAAAAAAAGACCTTGGAACTTTCTTTTTTCAGGTTGAAATCTGTCCAGTGGATTAAAATAATGTCATGCCTGCGCTTGCGAGGGTCCTTTTCTAGTATAAATACCAAATTGCTCAGCTTGAAAGGCTTTATATATTTTGAATATTATGTGTCATTATAATAATACTTTTTTTTTAATTTCAGCACGCTATTGGAAGCATTCTGTTGTCCATTATCCACATGTATTTTGGCCTGTGGCGATCTATGGAGTAGGTAAGAAAAAAATATTTGAAAATTGTTTAAAAATGTACCTGTTTTGGGTAATCCTGCTGGGATAAAAATATTTATGCCACCATATTTAGGCTAAAAATTCAGGCCCGCCATATTTAGGCTAAATATTCAGGCAATTAGTTCTGGGCAAACGGTGTAGACCTAGATCAAACTGCTACCACAGGAACAGTTTGATCAGGGTCTACAGACTACCATTTTATCAGTACCGTACTTTTTAGACACATGAAATGGTAGTCAAACAGACTTGGTAAAATTTTATGTAAATTTTGGTGCAAACTCCAAATATATTTGGTAATTATGATAATTCTATGTAGAAAAAAATGTTATATATATTATATATATATATATATATATATATATATATATATATATATATATATATATATATATATTACATACGGAAACCTTTCCCCGCCACCCTTGTTTTACAAATATATTGTGAATTTGGGTCATTTTATTTTGATATTAAAGATAACTAACTAATTTTTTGTGCATATATATATATATTTTTTTGATACATATATCACATGTAAAGCTAGCGATATATACTTTTTTAAATAAATTCATTATGCGATATTTATATATGTTAACTGAAAATATAATTCTTATACATGTAGTTTAATAGATGAGGATCTGTTTGTTTCACATCCAAACATCAGTTATTTTAGATTAATGTTCGAGTGAACAGTGTCTTTGTATGTGCACCAGATACAGTATGACTAAGTCCTTGAAAGGATTCACCCTTGAGAGCAATGAACGCAATCGGAAAAAAAAATAATCAAATAATCAAATCAGATTGATGTTTGAACCACACCATAGAGATCAGTAACTCTTAAACCTGAACTCACTGTGACTTGAGGGATTCTTTAAGTCAGCTCAGTAGTCGAAAAACAACATAACTAAGTGAAAATACCCAGGAAGTTCCACAATCACAAAGCACAGAAAGAAGAAGAGATGAAGAACAAACAATGAGAAAACAAGCGTCATACATGTATTTGCAATAACCAACGCACGAACAAAAGCAGCTCTACAAAGGTGGAACGGTCAGTAGAAAAACTCAGTACTGAGTGACTTTGCCCTTTATTGTGATGGACCTCCAAATTCCAAATATATGTTCAGTTCTTCACAAGACGGTCCTTCTAGTTGCAGCTTTTCCTTGTCCCTGTCTCAGATATTGCAACTGTAATAGTCCTAAGCTTGTTCAAATTATAGCCCGTGGGGTCACTTGTTTTACATACTCATATAGGGAAAAGCTTTTAAAAAATGTGTGACAACAGAAGGCACAGGTCTTTGATATTTGGTATGTAGCTTCATCTTGTAGACCTCTACCAAGATTGTTCAAATTATGGCCCCAGTCCGGGTTTCACTTGTTTCACATAGACTCATATAAGAAAAATCTTTACACATCATCCTTTCTAAAACTAGAAGGCTCAGGCCTTTGAAGATCTTCGATATTTGGTAGCTTTATCTAATGAGCCTCTACCAAGATTATTCAATTAAACCCCCGGGGTCAAAAATGGCCCTCTCAGTGGCTTCCTTATTTTACATAGACCCATATAGGAAAAAAAAAACTGTAAAAATCTTCTTGTTTGAAACTAGAAGGCTCAGACCTTTGATATTTGGTATGTACCTTCATCAAATAGGCCGTTACCGAGGTTGTTCAGATTATCGTCCTGAGCTCAAAAATGACCACGCCAAAGGGGTCCCTTGTTTTACACAGATTCATTAGGGAAAACTGAAAAAAATCTTCAAATAGCGATATAGAACCATCATGGTCATCTTGTTTCATAGTTATATACATTGTATATACATGTACATACAGAAAGTTGCATATCAGATCACTTTTAACTAAAGCATATATATCACAACTTTGAAATGTAATATTTGTTTCAGTAGAATATATCAAAACGGACAAAACTCATGATATTACGGAAACGTTCCCCGCCACCTTGTTTTATCAATATATCGTGAGTTTTATCCGTTTTGATATATTCTACTGAAACAATTATAGCATTTCAAAGTTGTGATATGTATGCTTTAATTAAAAATGATCTGTTATGGATTAGTTAAAAATGATCTGTTATGGACTATGATGGTTCTATATCGCTCACATGAGCTAACAGATTTTGCATACTTCATATTAAAATTTCACACAAGTAGATTGCTGTAAGAGTTTTTGTATAAAGGTTATGTTCTGGAGTGACATGATGGTCCTATAAAATGAAGTAGCAATACGGCCTTGGAACGATCAGTGAAAAGTATTTCACTGGGGGGCTTATATCGATTTTACGTGGCCACAATCCTCGCCCTTACTTCTGCCATGGTTTAGACACATAATTTGTTTAGTCCGCATGAAGGCTTCCTAACTCATCAGTGCTACATCTCCCGAGAACACAAAAAATCAACAAATTACAGAGATGAAACAATGATGAGGACTCGACAGCACGAAACAACTGAAATGCTAGAGCAAAAGAAAACCAACAGTAAAGTCCTGGGCCTTCTGTTGTCACACATTTTTTTTAAGTTTTTCCCTGTATGAGTATGTAAAACAAGTGACCCCCAGGACTATAATTTGAACAGGCTTGAAAAGGACCATTACAGTTGCAATATCCGAGACAGGAACAAGGAAAAGCTGCAACTAGAAGGGCCGTCTTGTGAAGAACTGAACATATATTTGGAATTTGGAGCTCCCATCACAATAAAGGGCAAAGTCACTCTCAGTAGTTTTTCTACTGACCGTTCCGCCTTTGTAGAGCTGCTTTTGTTTGTGCGTAGGTTATTGCAAATACATGTATGATGCTTGTTTTCTCATTGTTTGTTCATCATCAATTCTTCTTTCTGTGCTTTGTGATCGTGGAATTTCCTGGGTATCTTCACTTACTTATACCCACCCCCCCCCCCCCCCCCCCCCCGCCAAACTTTGTGTATGTGTGGGGGAGGGGTATACATGTACTGTTTTCACGTCTGTCCGTCTCTCCGAGCCATTATTAACATTTCGGTTAAGGTACTTATAGCCCTTAAACCCCTATGGGAATTTACATTGGGATGTAGCCCATAAACCCGAATTATTGGAACGTCCGTCCATCCTTGTGTTCGTCCGTGTGTCCGTCCGCAGCGCTGGTTTTTTTCCTAATATCTTGAAAACGCAGTGATGGATATTCATCAATTTCTGCAGACACATTGATATCAGTAAGATATATCTACATAAGAGAAAGTAAGGGCTAGGGGCCAATTCTCTTGGAGTTATTGCCCTTTATTATTTTTTTTCTTAATGCAGGAAAAAGTTTGTGTGCACATTATCTCTAACCGATGGCTGGAATTTGACCAAACTAGCACAGATACATCATAAGGATGGGGGAAAGTATTGATTAGATTTTGGTGACCTTGACCTTATTTTCAAGGTCACAACATTATAAATACTCAAAAAGTGAGCCTTGTTAATGCAGTAAAAAGTTTGTGTACACATTATCTCTTTAACCAATGGCTGGAGTTTGACCAAACTAGCACAGATACATCCTAAGGATAGGGGAAAGAATTGATTAGATTTGGTGACTTTGACCTTATTTTTCAAGGTCACTACATTATAAATATGCAAAAAGTTAACCTTGTTAATGCAGTAAAAGGTTTGTGTACACATTATCTCTTTAACCAATGGCTGGAATTTGACCAAACTAGCACAGACACATCCTAAGGATGGGGGAAAGAATTGATTAGATTTTGGTGACCTTGACCTTATTTTAAAGATCACTTCATTATAAATATGCAAAAAGTGAGCCTTGTGTGCACTCTCTCTAATGAATCAATAGATGGAATTTGACCAAACTAGCACAAATACATCATTGGGATTGGGGAAAGAAGTGATTAGATTTCGGTGACCTTTATCTCATTTTCAAGGTCACACCGGCACTTTGAAACGCAAATTTTGATAGAAAAAAACAACACACTATATCTTTAACCAATGGCTGGAATTTGACCAAAGTAACACTGATACATTGTTAGGACATGGGAAAGAAGTGATTAGATTTTTGTGACCTTGACCTCATTTTCAAGGCCACTATATTATAAAGACTCAAGAAATGACCTTGTAAAAAGTTTGTGTGCACACTATCTCTTTAACCAATGGCTGGATTTTTATGCCCCGCCACCAAAAAAGTGGCGGGGTATTATGTTATACCCTCTGAAATTTTGAGTGTCCGTCCGTCAGCAACCCCACCATTCTTCTGCCCGCAACTTCTCCTACAGTTTTAGGCTAAACCTTTTCAAACTTTACAGTCGCTTTTAGGATGGTCTGAAGATATGCATATTGGTTTTTCAGAATCCTGAAATTATTTTTTATCACATTTTTTTTCATTTTTAACTTAGATTTTTTTCGAGCCCTAATACTACAGAAATGTATAGGGAGTATGTACCTTCTGCTCGCAAGTCCTCCTACAGTTTTAGGCCAATCCTTTTCAAACTTTACAGGCACTTTTAGGATGGTCTGAAGATATGCATATTGTTTTTTTTAGAATCCTGAAGTTATTTTTTATCACATTATTTGCATTTTTAACTTAGACTTTTTTCGAGCCCTAATACTACAGAAATGTATAGGGAGTATGAAACTTGTACGCTCAACTCCTCCTACATTTTCAGGCTGATCCTTTTGAAACTTTACACACGCTTTTAGGATGGTCTGAAGATATGCATATTGTTTTTTTCAGAATCCTGAAATTATTTTTTATCACTTTTTATTGCATTTTTAACTTAGACCTTTTGGTGTGTTTTTTTTTGTTTTTGTGTTTTTTTTTGGAGTTATGAAATAACTTTATTGCTTCTCTTCATGTTTAACTTAAGATTGTTTTCAGCCCTTATACTACAGAAGTGCATAGGGAATATGTCCTTGTGGCGGGGCATGGTGCATGGCTTGCAGTTTTATTACCAAACTAGCACAGATACATCATCAGGATGGAGGAAAGAAGTGATTTGATTTTGGTGACCTTGACCTTATTTTCAAGGTCACTACATTATAAATACTCAATAAGTGAGTCTTGTGTGCACTCAATCTCATGAATCAATAGATGGAATTGGACCAAACTAACACAGATATATCATTGGGTTTGGGGAAAGAAGTGATTAGATTTTGGTGACCTTTATCTCATTTTCAAGGTCACACCGGCACTTCGGAACTCAAATTTTGATAGAAAAAAGCTTGTGTGCAAACAATATCTTGAACCAATGGCTGGAATTTTAACAAACTAGCACAGATACATCGTTAGGACATGGGAAAGAAGTGATTAGATTTTTGTGACCCTGACCTCATTTTCAAGGTCACTACATTATAAAAACTCTAAAAATGATCCTTGTATGCACCCTATCTCATGAATCATAAGATGGAATTTGTTCAGTTACTTCATTGGGTTGAGGGAAAGAATTTTGGTGACTTGGACCTCATTTTCAAGGTCACACTGACACTTTGAAACTCATATTTTGATAGAAAAAAGCTTATGTGATACATTTATATCAATAAGATGTACCTGCATAAGAGAAAGTATGGGCTAGGGGCCCGTTCTCTTGGAGTTATTGCCCTTTGTAAAATTTCTTGATGCAGTAAAAAGTTTGTGTGCTCACTATCTCTTCAACCAGTAGCTGGAATTTGACCAAACTAGCACCGATACATCATCAGGATGGGGGAAAGAAGTGATTCAGTTTTGGTGGCCTTGACCTTATTTTCAAGGTCACTACATTATAAATACTCAAAAAGTGAGCCTTGTGTGCACTCTTTTTTCCTGCATATCTTGATTAATATTATTAGGAATCTTAACACATTTTGCATAAATGTTCATATTCATCAGCTGTTGCTGCTACAGAAAAATAAGGGTCAAGGGATCAATACTGTTGTAGTTATTCCCCTTTGTAATTCTTAAATGTCCATAACATTTTTGTTTTTACTGTGTATCTTGTCTAATAGTTTTAAGAATCTTGTAATATTTTGCATGAATGTTGATATTGATAAGTTGTTCTTGCTGTGGAAATTTTTTATTTTTCCTGTCTATCTTGCTTAATAATTTTATTAGATTTTGGTGACCTTGACTCTATTTTCAAGGTCACCCCGGCACATTGAACCTTAAATTTTGTTAGAAAAAGGTTTTATGCTTTATGGGGAGTTATCAAATAAGCACTACTTATAATTGACAATTTTCATTTTGTTATTTTTCCACTACTGTGCTGACTTAAAGAATCCCTCAAGTCACAGCGAGTTTAAGATTTACTGATCTATGGTGTGGCTCAAACATCAATCTGATTTGATTATTTCATTATTTTTTCCGATTGCTTTCATTGCTCTCAAGAGTGAATCCTTTCAAGGACTTAGTCATACTGTATCTGATGAAAGTACAAAGACACTGTTCACTTGAACATTAATCTGAAATAACTGATGTTTGGATGTGAAACAAACAGAGATCCTCATCTATTAAACTACATGTATAAGAATTATATTTTCAGTTAACATATATAAATATCGCATAATGAATTAAGTTTATTTAAAAAAGTATATATCGCCAGCTTTACATGTGATTATGTTTCAAAAATATATATATACTTGCACAAAAATTGGTTAGTTATCTTTAATATCAAAATAAAACGACCCAAATTCACAATATATTTGTAAACAAGAGTGGCGGAAAATCTATAAAATAATCTCTATCCACCTACATCATTTGGAAGAGGAGTTGAGACTAGACTTCATAGCACAGTCGGTAACACGTCTGACCACAGGAGCTTGGTTCAGTCTGAAATGCATGTTAAAATAGCCCAAATCGACTATCCTATTATAGGATAGTCAATTTGGGCTTCGGCTCGACTTATAGGATACTCGATTTGGGCTATTTTAGCATGCATTTTTGGTCGAACCAAGCTCCTGTGGTCTGGCTGCTGATCCAGGGGTCGCCAATTCGATTTCCAGCTCAGCCCCCTCCCCCGCCCCCTCCGCTGATTTAAGAAGGGCTGCCTGCAGGAAAAGTGTGAGTAGGTTAACTGACCGGCTTAACATGCCCTTAACAGTGTTGACTGGGTCATAAAACTGCAACAACTCGACAAACAAACAGGTGACTGGTCATACCGGTGTGGGTGTAATGGTGACTGGTAGTAGTACCTCGTCAATATGTCTGGGCCTTTATACTGCAATGAGGCACCACTGTAAAAGGGCATCAGTTCCCACTGTCACACATAGACTCTCTCTACATGACTAAAAGATAGTCGATAATGACATTAAACTTCAAACAAGACTGCTGTGTTTAACTTAAGCTTTTTGGGAGGGACAAGATTGAACAAACAGTTGAGACCTAGTTCAAATTCTGCAGAATATGGCTTCTGAGCCGACCTCGGTAGCTCAGTCTGATGCACATCCGACTGGTGATCAGGAGATCGCGAGTTCGATCCCTACTGGGTCCGGCAATACTTTTTCATGGAGATAGATCATGAAATATTTCTACGGTCATTCTCTCCCTTCAATTCTCTCCCTTCCGCTGATTCAAAAAGGGTAATTGTCAGTTTCTGGCAGAAGAATGTACACACGTACTGGTTAACTGCATAGATAAGCCTGTCCAGGAAAAGAGTGGTTAGGTAGACTGACCTCGCTCGACATGACCTAATGAGTTAACTAGGCCTGTTGAACCTCAACTCAATTAAATATGACTTCTGATCAGGGTTTAAACTGTTTGCAGCTCATCCAGTAGTGTTTAAGGCTCACCAACAGGTACTAAAATAGACATGTAGTGATGTACATAATTTAGGACAAGTATGGTTAGGAATTAAGCTGTTAAGGACAAGAAGGGTAAGGCAAGGAGTTCAGCTGTTAATGACAAGGAAGGTAAGGTGAAGCATTAAGCTGTTAAGGGCAAGTAGGGTAAGGCAAAAAGTTAAGCTGTTAAGGACAAGTAGGGCAAGGCAAGGAGTTAAGCTGTAAATGACATGTAGGGTAAGGCAAGGAGTTAAGCTGTTAAGGACACGTAGGGTAAGGCAATGAGTTAAGCTGTTAAGAAAAGTAGGATAAGGCAAGGAGTTGAGCTGTTAAGGACAAGTAGGGTAAGGCAAGGAGTTAAGCTGTTAAGGACAAGTAGGGGAAGGCAAGAAGTTAAGCTGTTAAGGACCACTGTGGTATACCGGACAGTGGCTTCAAACGGAACTTGCGACTCTGTCCGATGACTAATCGCATACTTGAGGTTTGGATTTCAGGTAGGTCACTTGTTTATTTTATTTTTTTTATTGTTTTTGATTACAGCCAGCCCGTTTGGATGCTAGTAGAAACGAGATTAGGTAATAACTGTTCCCTCATAATAGCTAAATGCGGGAGAAAGGGTCTTTTAGACGGGAGAGACTCAAAGATGTCTGGGTCGATCACGGCGAATATATCTTTTTCACTTCAAGGGAGCGCCAATAAAATGTGTTTTCTAATAATTATCCCAGTCAAAAGAAAGGATATTTGACCTTTTGAGAGCAAAATTTATTTCCCTCGCCTTGTACAACAACTATGTAGCATAATTTCCCCGATTTATGATTTTCAATGAATAAACAGTTGTACACTGTCTTCGACGCGACTGTCCGCAGTCTTGCTACTGTACGTAATCAATAGTTGCCACCAGTGCTTTTTTGACTGTCCGCAAACTTGCGACTATAAAATTACAGCCGGTCAGTAGTTTTCAATTGATTTTAATGCTTTATGCCACTGCAGTCTTATGGATACTCATCTAGAGACATAGTTAGTCGCATCTACAATGCAATGTCGGTGAAATACAATTAAATGCATAAAATCAAATTTAAATAAAAATGCTTTTATTCAGTCAAATATGCAGTATCACTTTATTTCAAGTACCGAAAACACTATCGATCACAAAGGTTGAATTTACATTCAAACATATTCAAAACGCATGTTACTAACATGATAAGTGACTTAAGACCGTACTCAGGTACTGCTTCAATCAGCTCGACCAGTTACCCCTCAATACAACTGTTTCTTAAAAGGTCTGTTGAGATTTTGTTGTTGTTCTTCTTGTTGTTATGTTGATGTTCTACGACCCATTGACCCATTTTAAGTTATTTCGGGCATGGTTAGTTGTCATCATAAGACTACTAGGCAGTTTACGAATACTTAGTACCCATTCTTTGGCCACTGACCATATGCTAAAATCGCCTGTTTTGAACCAATGAAAAGGTGAGAAGGGTCTAGAAACACTGTGATAACCAAGTCTCAAGAATGCTGGTAATGTGCAGCTCTTCATACGAATATATCGGTCCCTGGAAGTAGCGAAGGAGAATGTGTCCAACAAGACACATATATAGGCATATCAATCGATCGATCTATCTATCTATCCTACCGTCCGTCCGTTCGCCCTCTCTCTCTCTCTCTCTCTCTCTCTCTCTATATATATATATATATATATATATATATATATATCTTTGTGTCCGGCATTCTTTACATTTCGTCTGCTGTATGTATAGCGCAGAAAGCCTTTGTGGAATAAAGGCTGTATAGTGTTCTATCTTAACATTTATTTTACAATTTCATATACAACTAGAATAGTCTCTCTTGCATAATCTCTTCTGCAGAAGACGAGGAATACGGACGTCCTTGGAAACGTTAAAAATACTATTCGCTAAATTTGGCCTAAATCTGAGCACTGTAACTGTTATTATACTCGAAATGAATGACTACGTCCGGTAGACGCAGTCCATTGTAAATTTTGTGTATACATTTGTTATAGATGTGTCCGACATTTTTCATCGTCGACCTCGACAATATAGATTAACCCGCTTTTTACAAAATAAAATCTTAGACTGGACAAGCTCATTTCTTATTTTAGGGATATTCTTCTATGTTAGAAATACATTATTTCATGTACATAGTGTCGGTCCTAGTACCTATCACAGAGCTCGGGCTCAGGACTATTCCATTCAGAGTTGGACATCCATCAGAACTATGAACTACACAATTAAGAAAATCAAAGAAAAGAACTACAGAAAGAATGACAAGATGTCGGAGAAGTGTATTGTATTTGATTAGTTTGTTAGTTCTTTTATTCGTTCTACACACTTTGCATAGAGATAGGATATTGAAATTTTGTGTAAAGAATCAGAAAAATAAATAAATAATACAAAAAAAAAAAAAAAAAAAAAAAAACACTCATATGGTTTCCGTCTGACGTAGTTCCTGAGTTTTTTGACCGATACAATAGACTCTAGTCAGCAAGATATCTCGAAACGGGTTTGATTTAGAACCTTGAACTTGGTATGCTGATTGGGAATGATGGGTCAATTACCCAATTAACTAAATTTTAACGGGGTTATGCCGCTTGTAACATAATGACTATGACATGTTGTCAGCAAGCTATCACGGTAACTATTTGAGCTAAAGCATGGCCTAACCGAAACTTGGTGTGCTTATATGATTAGTAGATTACTCAACCAGCCTGGCATGACCCTAGTAGTGTTGACTGGAACATTAAACCAAAAACAAAAAAAAATCTAAAAGAAATGACAAAAGTACAAAAACATTTCCCAAGAGGCTCGACGATTCTTGAGTAAGTAAATGAATACGCTCCCAGGAGAGACCACTCTTGATCGAAGTATCCTCTCTGTCTGACATTCTACCATTTGCAGAAGGAAAAAGAAGCGCAGCAAGAAATCTTTTAAAAGATTCCGCTGTATATTCATCAAGCAATGCGTATAAGATTAAGATCAGTGCCATTTAGATAGGCTTTACTCAAATTCAAGGAGTGTTTGTTTGAGGTGAAGTAATTACCATAAAATCTCTAAGTATTGAGACAGATAGGCCTTTGTCAACAGTGTAGACCCAGATCAGACGCCACAGTACGCAATATAACAGACGCATCAAAGGGTGGTAGACTATTCCTAATTTTAAACAAGTATGGTAAGAAGTTGAAGCATCCGAAAACTTAGGATAAATACGGTATAACTTAATTACCGATTAAGAAAATGAATGTATCCACGGTCTCGACCAGAAAATTTCACTATACGCAGGCTAAACTTTGTTAACAATAAAATCTCCTTTAAAAGTGAATGATAAGTTTACATTACGTCACGACTACATGAAACGAATGAATCTCAATTTTGTTTAGACACGAGTGCCAAGGATTTGAATGTTTTATTCATTCTCTTCTGAGTATGGCCGGTTTGGAAATGTATTCATTTACTTTCTCAAGAATGTTTGTGAGTGGACCATTTCTGCGAAATTTTCGCCTTGAGGGGATAATTGTTTGCTGTTGGTTTTATTTTCCCGCAAATTTATATGAGATGTGATATAACCTTTAAGATATCTAACTTGCTTAAACGTATCAGATATCTAATATAACATTTTAAAAGATGTTTTCTTTAATAAATAAGATATCTTATATTTGATATATGACATCTGATATAGAAAATAAGATAATTAATATAGTGTAATGTATAAGATAAATACCATATGAGATATCTAGTTTGACATATAAGATATCTTATTTGGTATTTAAGATATCATATATAGGATATAAGATATATTATAAAGTTATGATAATAATTTATTCAATTAAATAAACTATCTCATTTAATAAATCAGCTATCTTATATTTATATCAGATATCTTATATAGGATATAAGATATCTAATATAGGATATAAGATATAAAAGTTGGATATAAGATATCTAATATAGGATATAAGATATAAAAGTTATCTATTTTGCACAGTAAATAGTAAAGTGGTTTGCTATAAACATGCCTATTGTGTTTGCCTTACAAAATATTTGTCTCCACTGTTTTCAGATTTCGTTTACACGATGAGCTTAGTGATAGTGAACGAATACAAGTGCAAGACATGTGAATTAATTTTCTTGTGGTCAATTTACTGAGATAACTGACCACAGGATTATCTGACACCCGGATGAAGAAATGAAAATAAGAAAATTTGTGGGAAAAGATTCGGCAAATGCCGCAATTTGGTTAACACGGAATTTTCCTGTGACACCTACTATTGTAAAAAACAATAGTTGTTTCATATACAGTGAACCAACAACAGAAAAAGTGAAAGTAACTCCACTTGTTCCCAGGAGCGATGAATGCAAAATCAAAACCCCAGCTCTAGAAGGTCTTATAGGCGGTCACACGACTTACTGAAATACCGAAATACTACCGAAATACCCGTGAAAAACACAGGAATATAGTGAATGTTTTTCATGGAGGCTGGGCATGGCCTAAATGTGAGCAAATAACATTGCCCATCACTATCAAAATAGCTCAGTCTATTCATAAATTTGGTTGAACAGCGTTTCTATTACATTGACACTCTAATGCGCCTGGTTAACGCAGTCGGTTGTAAATTTTTTATATGCCTGTAATTATCACAGATTTTTACGGAATTATGCCGCTTGTAATATAATGATAACTAAATCTTGTCAGTAAGATATCTCGAAAACTATTTGAGCCAATGTAGGGTTTTACGAGAGTTGGTGTGATTATATATGGTATGACGAGTAGACAGCGTTGACTGGACCGTAAACTAAATTAAACAATGATATAATAAATGACAAAAGTACCAAAACGCTTCACAAGTGGATCAGGATTCTTAGGAAAGTAAATGAATAAGAGAGATGACTCTTGAAGTATACATTTATCCTCTCTATCCGGCATTCAACCATTTGAAAACAACAGGTAAAATAATAGAGAGAAAAAGAAAAAAAAAGGAGCGTAGCAAGAAATCTCAAGACTATGTTTGTTGTATGTTCATCAAGCAATGCGCATAACATTAGGATTTTCTCAAATTCAATGAGTGTTTGTTAGAAATAAAAGTAATTACCGTAATAACCCTAAGTATTGGGACAGAAAGATGTTTGTTAACATTGTAGACACAGATCAGACACCACAGTACGCGGCATCTGATCAGGGTCTACATTGTTTGCCATACACACAGCAATATTACAGAAATATCAAGAGGTAGTAGAATGGACAGACCATTTTACAATTATGATAAGTAGACAAGGTATCCCAAAACTTGGGATTAAGACGGTATAACTTTAATACCGATTTAAAAAATGAACGCATCCGAGGGAAGTCCATAATTAAACTCCTCCCGGTCTCCAAGAACAATTTAACTATTTAATGCATCTGTAAACAATACGGGTATGCACTCGATATGACCCATTTGGGTTGACCGGGCCGTAAAACCTCAACACAAACAAAACAAACAAGTCTATTAATTTAAAAGTATACACTTACCTATTTGTCACAATAGTCTATATGGCCATATCTCACAGATGCCATAACGAGACTGACCACAGTGTACACCGATCTTGTAATGACTTATTGCGACAAGCTCTGATTGTTGAGATATATATCAAATTAACAACAACTTGAAATAACATAATCCAGCCAAACCATGAGAAAACATCAGCTTCAGGGGTTTGTTACTATGTAAGACTCAAACCGGTTTGCTAGGCTACAGAAGGCAGTTAGGGTCTTCAAAGTTTCAATTTTTAAAACAGTTACAGGTATTTACTTTCTACGTAGCGAATAGTTTGATCAATCTTGCATCACTATTTATGGTTTTCAGACATTTTACACTGCGCTCTCCTTTAACATGCTAATCAGACTGCGCGGACTGATCTGCGCCTTTGCTGTTCGCCTATGACAAAAAAAGATTTGCTCGTGACGTGGCTCAATTCAAACTACATATTTAGTTCATTTTTGGGAGAGATCTGAAGTCTGTACAACAAAGAGTGGAATATACTTTGTTTGGTGTACTTGCTGTACAGAAGATATCATTTTCAGAACATATAGCTGTTGTTCAGTGCAGTGTGGGACCTTCAACCTCTGTCAGTACCTTCCCATAGTGCAGTTAATATTTCCTGGTCCTTTGGAATAAATAACTTATTTTTGATTATTTGGAATATACCTTGTCGCCGACAACTACTTTTGATAACCACTCAATGAAACCTAGCCTTGTATATTCATATCTTATTTAATGTCCTTGCTTCAAAAGGATCTCCTTCTCAAAACAGACGAAGAAATGCCAGTTAATCTCCGTTTGTAGTTACTCTGATGAGATAATGCCATGAGGTATGTTTCTAGACCAGTATCCATAAAACAAATGGCTGAAATAGACTCTTCTACCTTATCTCTTTGGACCGATCCATTTCCAGCAGAGAGGCGTCTTGTTAGTTTTATAAGTAGTATGTTTCATAACAATGTATTTAATGCAAACAGTGTAGACCCTGATCAGGCGCCACGTTCTGCAGTGTCTCATCTGGGTCTACACTGTTTGCCACTGTCCCTTTTATGGGATACTAGGTATAAATGGGTTAAAACCAGTTAAAAACTACTCACTACTTGTATCTCCTATAATCACAAGTTTGCGGACAGTCAAAAAAGCATCTAAGACAAGACTGCGGACAGTCATCTCTAAGACAGTGTTATACTGTTTATCCGTCAGAAATCATATTTCCGGGAAACTGGGCTAAATAATGATTGTATATGACGAAGGAAATGGTTTTCGCGTTCTAAGGATCTAACAGGTCTTTGTTTTGACTGAGATAATTGTTTGAAAATACATTTTCTTGACGCTCAGCCGAAGTGAAAACGCAATATTCGCCGTGATCGTCCATTGAGTCTTATAGTCTCTCCCGACTAAAAGGCCATTTCTCCAGCACTTTGCCTTTACGAGTGAACAATTATTATCTAATCTGGTTTCTGCTAGCATCCAAGAGGGCTGGCTGTTATCAAAAACAATAAAATAAATAAAATAAACAAGTGACCTACCTGAAATCTAAACCCCAAGTATGCGATTACCCGTCGGACAGAGTCGCAAGTTCCGTTTGAAGCCACTGTCCAGTATACCACAGTGAGGACAAGTAGGGTAAGGCAAGAAGTTAAGCTGTTAAGGACAAAGAGGGTAAAGTGGAGTTAAGCTGTTAAAGACAAGTACAGTAAGGCAATGAGTTAAGCTCTTAAGGACATGTAGGGTAAGGCAATGAGTTAAGCTGTTAAGAAAAGTAGGGTAAGGCAAGGAGTTAAGCTGTTAAGGACAAGTAGGGTAAGGCAAGGAGTTAAGCTGTTGAGAGCAAGTAGGGTAAGGCAAAGCTAAGCTAAGGACAAATAGGGTAAGGCAGGGTGTCCCAATATTTAAGGTAAATAAAGTATACCTTAGCAAACAGTATAGACCCAGGTAATATGCTGCCAAACATCTGATTAGAGTCTGTACTGATTACCACTCATTCAGCAGGTTTTAGACACATCAGCACATAGTTAAATTTATGGACTTGTTCAAATTTTTCGGACAGTATGCAAGAGGGCTGATCATATGTGTCACAATATCTAGAATAAATACAGTAGTCCCAAGAAAGTAGAGTAGGTATGTCTCTAGCTAAATTAACAAATACCCTGCCTATATTATAGTTTGTGTATGACACACGTTGTGTTGGACCTTTGTAACGTTCAAGGCGATTGATCATTTCTGCAGTAATTCTCCCCCTTATGCTGATGCAAGAAGGGCAATTGTCACGTACTGGCAAAAGTGTGTGCACAAGTGAGTACTGGTCAACGGCTTAGAGGACTACGTCTACCTAGGAAAAGTGTTAGTAGGTAAACTGACTGTTGCAACATGAGGCTAATAGTGTTGATTAGACCAAAGAACTCTAACTCGGACTCAAAACCATAGTTTTGGGAATCGGCCAGAATGTCATCGCCGATCGTTGGTTTTGTAAAACTGACTGATCATTGACTTATAATAAACTTGTAGAAAATATATTTTCTTATTTTAGTCATCTTCCAGATACTTATTCGTAGCTTGAGAAGCTATGATATTTACATAGTATTTTTCTTATTTCTCCATGAAAACATGTGGTACTCATTAGGAGCAATTTAGCAAGGCGCTTCTAATGAGTCTCCCCAACATGTTTTCATTAAGAAATATATAAATAATCAGTACTTTCAGTATAAAAAAAAATGTCCACTTGATATACTAGTGTTGGAAACCGGCCAGGATTTCATAAAACCGACTTATAATTGACTAAAAGTTGACTTGTAAAATCTATATATTCATTCTTATTTTAGTCCTCTTATTCAGAGTTCCAAATGGATGGAAGAATGTTTTCTTAAAACATTCATGAAAACATATGTTGTGGATACTCATTGGAAGTGCCTCACTGAGGCGCTTCTAATGAGTTTACACAACATGTTTTCATGGAGAAATAAGAAAGAGAATATCAGTAATTTTCAGTTAAAGTACCTTATTTCAGGCTCTTTAATCAAATTTATTCACCTTTATTGACCACAAATTTAAAATGACTCAAACAGACAGCTTGGTATTTCCCTTTTTATACGCCCATTTGAAAAATGGGATATATTATGTTACGGGGTATGGCGTCCGTCCGCCCATCCGTAAACTTTTTCTTTTCCGGCTAACTCCTCCTACAGTTTACATCCGATCAAGCTGAAACTTGGTATATAGTTAGACCATGATGTGGCACAGCGCATTTTGTTTCAAGGTTACAGTCCACCAAATGTTTGCAGAGTTATGCCCCTTAGGAAATTTCTGTAAACTTCATTTCCGGTTAACTCCTCCTAAATTTTACATCCGATCAAGCTGAAACTTCATATATACAATGTAGTTAGATCATGATGTGGAGCAGCACATATTGTTTCAAGGTTACAGTCCACCAAATATTAGCAGAGTTATGCCCCTTTGAAAATTTCAGTAGACTCTTTGTTTCCGGCTAACTCCTCCTACAGTTTACATCTGATCAAGCTGAAACTCGGTATATAGTAAGACCATGATGTAGCACAGCGCATATGTTTCGAGGTTACAATCCACCAAATGTTTGCAGAGTTATGCCCCTTAGAAAATTTCTGTAAACTTTTCATTTCCGGTTAACTCCTCCTACATTTTACATCCGATCAAGCTGAAACTTCATATATAGTTAGACCATGATGTGGAGCAATGCATATTATTTCGAGGTTACAGTCCACCAAATATTAGCAGATTCATGCACCTTTGAAAATTTCAGTAGACTTCCTTTCCAGCTAACTCCTCCTACAGTTTACATCCGATCAAGCTGAAACTTGATTTGTAGTTAGACCATGATGTGGAGCAGCGCATATTGTTTCAAGGTTACAGTCCACCAAATATTAGCAGAGTTATACCCCTTTGAAAATTTCTATTAATTTTTCGTTACTGGCTAAATCCTCCTACAGTTTACATCCTATCAAGCTGAAACTTCATGTGCAGTTATACCATGATGTGGAGCAGCGCATATTATTTTGAGGTTACAGTCCACCAAATATTAGCAGAGTTATGCCCCTTAAAAGATTTCAGTAAACTTTTCGTTTCTGGCTAAATCCTACAGTTTTCATCCTATCAAGCTGAAACTTGATTTGTAGTTAGACCATGATGTGGAGCGGCGCATATTATTTCAAGGTTACAGTCCACCAAGTATTAGCAGAATTAAACCCCTTTGAAAATTTCTATTAATTTTTTTGTTTTCAGCTAAATCCTCCTACAGTTTACATCTGATCAAGCTGAAACTTCATAAATAGTTACACGATGATGTGGAGCAGCACATATTATTTCGAGGTTACAGTGCACCAAATATTTGCAGATTTATGCCCCTTTGTAAATTTTTTGTAAACTTTTGGCAGCATGTTGTTTAGAGGTAATAGTGTGAAAATTTATTATATAATAGGTATATTTTTTGCAAATAACTAAAGTTTTGGTCATATGGTCAAGATATTGATTCTTTTTTTTTTTTTTTTTTTTTTTTTTTTTTTTTAACATCTTCTTTAATTAGACTTGCAAGGAAAGGTTGTCATTATTAAATCTTTATAAATACATAATTCTTTTTGATTTTTTTTTTTTTTTTTTTTAATACTCTTCTGATTTGGCTCCCTTGAAGAACAAAAATAAAATCAGTATTAAACAAGTTAAAGGTTTAAAAAAAATTTCTTGCAGCATTTTTTTTTTTTTTGGTTGTTTATTTTTGTTTTGTTATTGTTTGCTCTGATATTGAAGTATAGGAAAAACATTCAGCTCATATGAGCTTATAATATAGCCATGCTTCTGTGGTGTGTCCTTCGTCAGAAAGCACTTCTCCCTAGAAGCAGCAAACCTCCCTATTTTCCCAGGAGGGACAAGTCACTTCTCCCTTAATTTCTGGGCCAGTTTGGACCCTTAGGTTACAGTTCACTAAATATCAGCAGAGATATACCCCAATGAAATTTTTTTTAATTTTTTTTTTTGTAATTCCACTTAGAGTTTATATCCGGAGCACTGAATTATGCAGGAGCCAGTTTATGTGCTACATCTTATTACTTGCCACGGGCGTATAATGCCCCGCTTGGCGGAGCTCTTGTTTACAATGTGTCTATCAAAATAAAAAGTGAGAAAATAAGATTCTAAAAATACAATTTTCCGATTAGTTGACTATAAATATTCTTTCCGATTTTCAGTCACAAAATGCACAAAATGTGGCAACACAAAATAACACAGATATCATATCACATTACCATTAGTAGTGTTATCTGTATATTTTCAGGTGCCGTTATGGCATTGGTTAGACACTATGTATGGGTTAAACCTTATCATGTAGATGAACTACACAAGTATAAGAATGACTATACAAGTAAGTAAAACATAATAATAATACACAAGACAAAATATTTAGACGTAAATGTCCAAGTACCGGCGCAAATTTTGTTCATGTTTACATAGAGATATGGGGCAAGGGTATACTAAAGTTTAATGAATTTTCAAAGTAGTAGGAAAATCGAAAAACAATGTGATTCGTTAACTTTCACTGCCACAGGTGATAATAATAAGCTTTTGCAAACAGCATAGATCCAGATGAGCCATCTCATCTGGATCTACGCTGTTTGACATTCCGTCTCAACTTTACATATAAATTTCTTTTCAAGCGATAGTTTGTTAAAGAAGAAAAACAGACAACAATGTCGTCTGAAATTTGGCACCGAAAGAGTTAATGTTTGCTTTTATTAAATTAAGCTTTATGAAATTTCTTGATTGAAATGAAAATAAAATAGACATGAATCTGTTTACAACACAGTTTGTAATAAGATTTTTTTATATTTGCTGGGATCGTCACAGACCGACGAGCCAGGCAAATACAAAAATCCCTAGTGAGCTAATCGAACACGCTCCCATAAGCTATATTAAGAGACCGGCGCATTTCGCGTGTCGGTCAATAATGAAAACATCAGTTAAGTATCCATAGCTCCAGAGTCCAGATAGGAGGGGTATTTACATATTATATTTCTTATTTCTCCATGAAAACATATGTTATGGGTACTCTTTAGAAGTGTCTCAGTAAGATGCTTCTGAGGCACTTCTGATGAGTACCTACAACATATATTTTCATGGAGAAATGAGAAAAATATCAGTACTTTTCAATTGAAAATTGCCTTATCTGGAGCTATGATCAAATCAGTGCATAATGAATACATTTTAGTTGTAACTGTAATTAACCCTGGCCCCTACGGGGCTTAAAGGCAGGGATTTGATCTCCGATGAGTCCCGGCAGTGCCGAAGATGTGCCAGAGTTTTAATTTCCCGCCAAAATGTATTCTTGCACCAGATGTACAGTTTATATAATGACCAAGGCCTCTTGATGAGCACGCACGTGCGTATGCGTGTGTGTGTGTGTCATCAGGCCTTCTTTCAAAGGGGTTATTGGCAGTTTGTTCAAATAGCTCTGCACCATTGAACGAGATGACTGCCACGCCCCTATATAGTAAAAACACTTAAAAATCTTCTTCTCCAAATCCAAGAAAACTTTCAGGCGACTGATTCTTGGTATATAGTATCGGGGACTGAAGGTCTACCAGATTTATTCAGATGATAATCATAGATTGACTATTTTTTACAGCAAGGTGGAATTTGCGTCTCCATACTTTTGTATGGGGGGAATATTGAAATATATTTTCTCATAATGTATTAAAGACCAATCGCTGAAATTTACAATGTATGATTAATCATTAAAGTAGTAAAACGTTTTAGTTGCAATCAAAAGTTTGCCCCTCGGGAGCTTGCCCCTGGGCTATATACATGTTTAAACGTGTGTGGTCTTTAAACGTCTTCTTCCCTGAATGCGTTTGACCTGAATTTTCACCAGATTTAACATGGGGCCTTCTGTCAAAGGGATATTGACAATTTGTTCAAATGTTTCCGCACCACTGAACAAGATGGCCGCCATGCCCATATAGGGTAAAAGAGACACTTAAAAGTCTTCTTCTCCAAAACGAAAAAAGCTTTGAGGTTTAATCGGCGACTTAAGGTTTACCAATTTGTTCAGATGATGATCCTAGGATGACCTTTGACCTTTTTACAGCAAGGTAAAATTTGCGTCCCCATACAAAATGTTGAAAACTCATTTTCTCAAAATGTATCAAAGAGTTAAGAACAGTTAAGGGTGAAATTTCCAATGTTTGATTAAAATTATAAAACTTTTTAGTTGCAATAAAATATCCCCTTTGGTTTATCTGCCTTTGCCCCTGGGCTATATACGTGTATAAAACCGTGTAATCTTTAAATGTCAACTTCTCTAAAACCACTCTACCAGATTTTCACCAAATTTCGCATAGAGCCTTCTGAAAGAGGAGTGTTGTTCTGCACTATTGAACCATGCCCATATATGATAAAAAAAAACTTACAAACCTTCCTCTCCAGAACCAAGAAAGCTTTGAGGATGAATCTTGGTATATTGCACCCCGGACGTATGGTCTACCAGGTTCATTCAAATGATGATTCTAGGATGACCTTTGACCTGTTTACGGCACAGTCAAATTTATGTCTTAGTTGCTGCGGCAATACTGGAAGAATGCTGCATGGCATCATGGCTGATTTATTCAAGTGAGCGAATCTTGGCCCATGGGCCTCTTGTGTATCTTTAGATTTGCAAGAGATTTCCTAAAACGTTGCTGTTGGGAGGGGGCGGGAGGGACGAAAATTTAAAAAAAAAAAATATGTAAAAGCTTACATGTATTTTTTTTTAAAAATGATTTTATGTGATAAATAAAATCATTTTCAAACAAAAATACAAATAAACTGCAGTATTTCAGCACCAGATTCGAAGGATAGGAGGCAAAAAAAAAATATTTAAAAAAAAAAAATGCAAATTTTATTTTTCTGGATGGGCTAAAAATCTTAGGGTAGGCTCTCCCTAAACCTAAAAAATAAAAAAATAAAAATAAAGAAAAAAGATAAAAAATACTCTGGCCTAAAGATTAACACCTCTTTCTTTCTTTTCTAGTTAGCACACCGGAGCCGATTAGGCTTATAGGTCATCTTACAGTATAGGCATGTATCCGCCTGGTGTATCCGTCTGTCATGCGTCCGTCAACGTTTTCAAACGACTTCTCCTCTGAAGCCATAAAGCCAATTCTTTTCCCATATAGCATCTGTAGGCAAGAGGAACAAATAAATGTGATTTTTATTTCGATCGGATAAGAACTCGGGTTGCTTTGGTAACATAGCTGCCATTAACTTAATGTCAGAAAAGTGGAAATTGCCATTTGTTGCTGTCTCACTGCTGATATTTTGATAACCATTTTACAGAAATGCTGCTTGAATTGTCCTCTACGTAACATATGAATTTTGCCCAAACTGCTCATCTTGATTGATTACCATGGCAACCGAAACATTAAATTTGCAAAAACAAAAATATTTAAAGATCTTCTCAGGTCAAAAGGGGGATGAAGCTGAAACTTTCATGACATGCTCACAACATTGGCCTCTACAAAAAATATGTTTTTGCTGCTATTGCTTGTGTGCTTTTGTCACTATGGCAAAGTTCCCATAGATTTTAATGGGAAAAATGACAGAAGGCCATTAACTCGATCCTTTAGGCTCATAGATGAGATTATAGTATAGGCAGGCTCCGTCGTCCCCTCCGTCCATCAGTCGTCGTCCATCCGTCGTCCACATTCTTCAAACATATTCTCCTCAGAAACCACTGGGCCAATCAAAACCTAATTTTTATGGAGCCTCAATGGATAGGGGGACAAAGGTTTGTTCACTGTATCAGGGTCATATGACCAAGATAGCCGCCATGCCCATATATGGTAAAAATCCTTGGAAAATCTTCTTCTCTGGAACCAAAGGGCCATTGGCCCTGAGGCTTGGTATGCAGCATTGAGGATATGGGCCCAATAAAGTTTGAAAAAATAATGATCTTAGACTGACCTTTTTTACGAAAATGTCAATCTTTTACTCGGACTCCCCTATTGGCAAAACTATATAAAATAGAAGGCCCAGGCCTTTGATATTTAGTTTGAAGCAGTATCTTGTTGACCTCTACGAAGATTTTTTTTTATTATAGCCCAGGGGTCAAAAATAGCCCCACTCCAAGGGTCACTTGTTTTACAATGACTCATATAGGGAAACTCTTCAAACGTCTTTTCATCAGAAATCACTGGGTCAATCAAAGTCAAATTTTATAAGGAGCATCAATGGATAGGGGGAATGGAAGTTTGTTCACCGCAGCTGGATCACCTGACCAAGATGGCCGCGACGCCCATATCTAGTAAAAACCCTTTGAAAATTTTCTTCTCCGGAACAAAATGGCCTATGACCTTGTGGCTTGGTATGTAGCATTGGGGACATGGGCCCAATTAAGTTTGACGCTCACTTGTTTTTCGTAGATAGATATATGGAAAAAGCTTAAAAATAAATCTTCTTCTGTGAAAATGGAAGGCCCAGACCTTTGATATTTGGTATGTAGTTTTATCTAGTTGCCTTTACCAAAATGTTTACATTATAGCCCTGGGGTCAAAAATGGCCCCGACCAGGTGGTCACTTTACACAGACACATCCAGGAAAAACTGTAGAAACTTCTTGTATGCAACTATAAGGCACGGGCCTCTGGTAGTTGGTATGTCACTTTATTACAGCCATATTTTATGTGAAGTTTCTGTTTTGCCAAATTAATTAAAGCTAACTTCCATACCAAGTTACTGTAGGATACAGACACCAAAGATTTTTCAAACTGTACCAGCTACCATACCAATATGTTTCATTCTTAAAAATTGCTATCATTAGTTTGCTCAGAACAAATAGTCGCAGGTGAGGCTATATAGGATAATTGATCCCCTGCCTGGTTCTATCTTAACGCAGATATTTTTGTTTAAACAATATTCATTGTCATATTCTACAAACATACATGAAATCTCGGACTCATCAATAGTATTGATGGGTCCGAGATGAAATTTACAACATGTATAGTACTAGGATCTGACTGTAAGCTTGAAGCATATGTATGTCATCTCCTGATTCATATACAGTCGACTCTCGTTATCTTGAATTCCAAGGAACTCTCTGAAACACTTCTAGATGTCCGTACCTCGACATATCAGATTTGTGGAAATGAGAAAAACAATAAGTCAATCAGCACATTTAACAAATGAATATGTAATTTGACTCCTGAAACTAGAGATATATTGAAGCAATTTCTCCTCTTTTCCACGATATTTTGTTACCTGTTGTTAGATGTCCCTGTTATAACAGGGACGAGATTTTCACTTCGAGATAAGCGATTATTCGAGATAAGCGAGGTCAAGATAATGAGAGTCGAGTGTAATAATAAAGTACGACATAGGTGAATGGTCAAAATAACTGGAAATGCATTCAGGAAAATATACTGAGAGAGAGAGAGAGAGAGAGTTATACAACTGCATGAGTGAAATAGACTTGTTCCCTCATCCCTTCCGAAAAACTTTGGAAATGGGGGCAGTTTCAGTTTTCAGTTTTCAGATTTTTAACGCTATCAGGCAACTCAGTCACATAGAGGCAGCGCCAGATAAATCTGGATTAGTTTTACTGGACTACTGGGTTGGCTTGAAATGGTGCCTAGTTGTAATTCATAACACGTCCAGACCTCGTGCATGTCCAGACCTCGTGCGAGAGTAGTAGTCCAGCTTGTAAGTTGCAGAATTTTGACGATCAGCCGAAAAGTTTGAGCTTTTAATCTCGTACCTAATGCGTGTCAATTTCAACTGCAGAATGCATTAGGCACACAGCTCTAGTCGAGAGTAAGATGCACTCACTAGCCACATGTCGGTCGGTCAGACGCCAGAAAGGATGCAAGGCGGGTGTCCTCACCCAGGAGCCAAGAGGATGTCCTCACCCCAGAGTTTGTTGGGTGTCCTCACCCTTGGGCCGAGTGGGTGTCCTCACCCGGGGCCATCTATTCAGGAGGTACTATTCGGTGGAACTTGTGTCTCGTTCCCTCTGGTTCATTGCAGGTTTCCTCTAAGAAGTTGTACCAGTACATGACGTTCGCAATCATACCGCAGGTCTCTATCCTCTTTTCGATGCCGTGTAGTATTCTTCATGGTAGTTTTTCGAAGTTGGTCCCTTGATGTAGTACCAGTCTTCATCTTCCATATTATACATGAAGAAGACTGGTAGGTCCACGTTGAGAGTTTCGTCTGGACGAGGGAGTCTTTGTGCTTTTACTACCACGGCTTCGAATTCCTTGAATGTTGGATTGTAGACGTCTATGAGGTCGTACTTTTCATGTAGAGGGAACGGCTGGCTGAATTCATCATAGTAGATCTCCATAGGTGGTTCACTGAGATCTCTGGTCGGCTTTGGCGGAGAGTTCACTCTTGATCTGTTCTTTGGCGGGCTGTCTGGATTAGTAGGCGGTGTGGCAGGTTTCGTGATGACTGGTGATGGCTCGATGATAGCCTTCTTCTAGGTGCTGTCATATGTTATGTAGTCTCTTGCGGTGTCTGGTAGTGTCCGCATTGTTGGTGGTGTTGCCTCCTGCTCCATACAGGGCGTTGATCGGCAAGCTGGTGTTGATGTCATTGGTCGTCTGGCTGGTGCGGGCTGGCAAGGCCACTCTCCAGCAGAGGGTGCAGGCTGCCTCTTGCTTTCAGCCCTCTTCTTGTATCTATTGGTTGGTAGTACCTTGTGGAAGGTTAGTTCCACACGAACTAGGTCCTTCCCGTCTGACATTCTCCAGAGTGGAGAACCGACGAAGGTATATTCTTTCAAAGCGTTCATCAGAACGGTCAGCAGCATGGTTATCTTTTAGTTGTTCACACTTCGGAGGTCGAAGGCGGAATGGAAATGGGGGCTTCATGCGTATTTATATATATACCTCTCAATTTTAAAAGTAATAGGGACATACGAATTAAAATAAAACTATGACGATGAATCAACGTCCATGTAGGGAAAATAGTTAAGATAAATTTAATAGATATTTTCATTTTGTAATGGACAAACTATATTTTTTATTAGCTCACCTGAGCTCTGCTCAGGATGAGCTATTGTGATCACTTTTCGTCCGTCGTCCGTCCGTCCGTCCGTCCGTTAACATTTTCAAACGACTTCTCCTCTGAAGCCACTGAGCCAATTTTGCTCAAATTTCATATGGAGCCTCCTTAGGGTGGGGGAAACGAAAGAATGCTAAAATGGTCGCGGTCCGTCGACCAAGATGGCCGCCATGCCATATATGGTAAAAACCTTTAAAAATCTTCCCCTCCATAACCGAGGATGCCTTGGGGCTGAATCTTTGCATGAATCATCGGGGACGGGAGGTCAACCAAAGTTGCTAAAAGAATTGTCGTACGTTGACGTTTGACCTTTTTACGGCAAGGTCAAGTTCGCTTCCCTATGCATTTGTATGAGCTCTATACATTTGAATTTGAAAATTGTTAAGAGATTCAAACGACTTCTCCTCTGAAGCCTCTGAGCTAATTTTGTTCAAATTTCATATGGAGCCACCTTAGGGTGGGGAAACAAAAGATTGCTAAAATTGTCGTGGTCCGTTGACCAAGATGGCCGCCATGCCCATATATGGTAAAAACCTTTAAAAATCTTCTTCTCCATAACAGAGGATGCCATGGGGCTGAATCTTTGCACGAATCGTCGGGGACAAGAGGTCAACCAAAGTTGCTAAAAGAATTGTCGTACGTTGACGTTTGACCTTTTTATGGCAAGGTCAAGTTCGCTTCCCTATGCATTTGTATGAGCTCTATACATTTGAATGGGAAAATTGTTAAGAGTTTCAAACAACTTCTCCTCTGAAGCCTCTGAGCTAATTTTGTTCAAATTTCATATGGAGCCACCTTAGTGTGGGGAAACAAAAGATTGCTAAAATTGTCGCGGTCTGTGACCAAGATGGCCGCCATGCCCATATATGGTAAAAACCTTTAAAAATCTTCTTCTCCAGAACCGAGAATGCCTTGGAGCTGAATCTTTGCACAAATCATCGGGAACGAGAGGTCTACCAAAGTTGCTAAAAGAATTGTCGTACGTTGACATTTGACCTTTTTACAGCAGGGTCAAGTTTGCTTCCCTATGCATTTGTATGAGCCCCATACATTTGAATAGGAAAATTGTTGAGAATTTTAAATTTCTTCTTCTCTGAAGCCACTGAGCCAAATTTGCTCAAATTTCATATTGTGCCTTCTTAAGTCAGGGGAACGAAAGATTACTAAAATGGTCGCGGTAGGTCGACCAAGATGGCCACCATGCCCATATATGGTAAGACCCTTTAAAAATCTTCTTCTTCAGAACTGAGGATGCCTTGGGGCTAAATCTGTGCACAAATCATCAGGGACAGGAGATCTACCAAAATTGCTAAAAAGATTATCGTACGTTGACATTTGACCTTTTTACGGCAAGGTCAAGTTTGCTTCCCTATGCATTTGTATGAGCCCCATAACATTTATATGGGAAAATTGTTGAGAATTTGAAGACTTCTCTGAAGCCACTGAGCCAAATTTGCTCAGATTTTTAGCTCGCCTGAGCATGAAGTGCGCATGGTGAGCTATTGTGGTCAGTCAATGTCCGTCGTCCATCATGGGTCATGCGGCGTGCGTCATGCGGCGTGAACAATTGCTTTAAAAGCCTACTCTTCCTACACCCCAGGGCCAATTGACTCGATACTTGGTAGGAAGCATCAGGGTGAAATGTAGATAAAAAAAATAGCTAAAATCGTTCCGATCGGAAATCCAAGATGGCCGCCATCTTGAAAATCTTTTTCGCTTCTTCTCCAGAACCGAAAGGCCGATTGACTCCAAACTTGCTAGGAAGCATCAGGGTGACTTGTAGATCAAATATAGCTAAAATCTTGTCAGTCCAAATTCCAAGATGGCCGCCATGGCAGCCATCTTGAAAATCTATTTTTCGCTTCTACTCCTAAACCCAAAAGCCAATTGACTCCAAACTGGTTAGGAAGCATTGGGGTGACTTGTAAATCAAAAATAGCTAAAATTGTGCTGATTAGAAATCCAAGATGGCCACCATGGCAGCCATCTTGAAAAGCTATTTTTCGCTTCTTCTCCTGAACCGAAAGGCCAATTGGCTCCAAACTTGCTAGGAAGCATCGGGATGACTTGTACATCAAAAATAGCTAAAATCGTGCCAATTGGAAATCCAAGATGGCCTCCATGACAGCCATCTTGAAAATCTATTTTTCGCTTCTTCTCCTAAACCTAAAAGTCAATTGACTTGAAACTTAGTAGGAAGCATCAGGGTGACTTGTAGATCAAAAAATAGCTATAATCATTCTGATCGGAAATCCAAGATGGCAGCCATCTTGAAAATCTATTTTTTGTTTCTTCTACTGCACCGAAATGCCAGTTGACTCAAAAGTTGGTAGGAGGCATTGGGGGTGACTTGTTTTACTTGTGACGTTTTGAAAATTTCAGCATTTTAACCTTGTAAGCAAGATATTTCAAAAACTGTTTAAGCCATTGCCTTGTCATAAGAGTATTGGAAAAATGTTGCATGCCATCTGCATATCTGCAGTGGCGGTTTCACTCAGGTGAGCGAGTTGTGGCCCGTGGGCCTCTTGTTTTATTATTATCATTATTATTTGCATTTATGTCAGGAAATTTACTATTTTTTGATATTATGCTTAAATAGTGGTACAATTGTTCCCCTTAATACCCATATTGAAGCCATATGGGTCCCATATAGTAATGGGTGGTCAACATTGGAACCATAGAGGTCCCATATCTGTATCACATGGGAGCCATTTGGTCTCCAATTATGTATCTTGAAATTGTCGCTTTTCCAGGACTATTTCAATTTTTATCTCAGGGTCCCACATATTATAATTTATATTTATAGTTATAAGTTTTACCAATATGGGACCTATATGGGTCTTAGATGGGCAAAAATGCCCATATGGGGCCCATCTAGAACCCGAATAGAATAAATGCCCCGATTCTGCCCATATGGGTCCCATATATACATGTTTGCTGGGTGTTAGACTTTGTCATCAGTATAACTCGTTCAGTTTAAATTGGATCTTCATGAAACTTGCAGATAAGGTTGATGTAGATGTAATCTCAAGCAAGTTCGAAAACTGGCCAGATTGGATCATTAATCTTAGAGTTACACTCCCTTGGTTGCTGAAAAAGCCTCTGTTTGATTTTGTTATCAGCATAAATCATTCAGTTTTAATCAAATCTTCCTGAAACTTGCAGATAAGGTGAAAAGGATGGAATCTTGGATGAGTACATACACTGGCCAGATCGGATCATTAATCTTAGTTACATCCCCTTGATTGTTAAACAAGTCTCTGGTTGACTGTCATCAGCATAACTTGTTCAGTTTTGATCAGTCTTCCTGAAACTTGCTGATAAGGTGGGCATGACTGTATTCTCAGACGAGTTCTAATAAGTTGGGGGAGGATGAGGGGAGTACATACTGCTTTTGGGTCTTTAATACGTTTTTCTTGTGAGCATGCTTCCTAGATAACTATTTGAGCTAGGTCTTTGAAACTTAGCGGGCTTATTGAGACTGAAGAACATTCACCTGATTAACTTTAGACAAAAAAGTCGATCAGTTAATTTTGTCAGACATGCTGTTTTCCGACTATGGCATTTTGTATGGACAAGCATATAGTTGGGGGCATACTATTTTACAAACGCATTTCTAGTTTATTACCAGGTTTTATAGAAATTCCTGGGCCCAGTTGTTCAAAGCTAATGATGTCGTTAGTTAACGATTCGTTAAAATTTACATCAAGTGATACGCAAATATGCTGAAATTTTTTGCTGAAAAAATGTGAGTAGCTTTTGCAGTGCAAAAGCTACTCACATTTTTTCAGCAAAAAATATTAGAATCTGTATTTCTAATCCGCTAAAATAGTTAACGAAATGACCCTTAACGAGCTCGTTAAGCTAACGACGCTTTGAACAACTGGGCCCTGTTGTTTTTTTTTTAAATGCAAACAGTGCAGAACCCAATCATAAGCCACACTTGGCAGCATTTGATCTGCGTCTGCACTTTTACCAATGTCCCTTTTCATGGTGCACTAGGCACAAATGTATTAATGTGATACAAGATTGTACTTTCTTCTAATTCCGAGCTGTGGAAACACCATGCCTGACTTGTCAAACTTGTCCCATTTCCTTGATGACAAGTCAGGAATTTAAATTTACTTGTCCTGGGACAAGGAATTCTTATAGCTCTAGCTTAAAAGGGTGTCTAGATTATGAGATATATATTTTTCGCATTTCTCGAAGAAAACATACGTTGTGGGTTCTCATTAGAAGCGCCCTGATGAGGCATTTCTAATGAGTACTCACAACATATGCTTTCATAGAGAAATATGAAAACTACCAATACTTTTTTGGTGTTGAAAAAGGTGACATCTGGAGCTATGCTGTTTGCCAATGTCCCTTTAATAAGGCGCTAGGCATAAATAACGTTCATTCTTCTAATTTGTATTTTTTCTCTCTTTTTTCGCAGTAATCAGAGAGGGAGACATGGATACCAATAAACCCTGGTACAGCTAGTTTGAGACTGTGTCTGGCACTTTAACGCTTAGCACTTTGGGTACCAATAAACCCTGGTACAGCTAGTTGGAGACTGTGTCTGGCATTTTAACTCTTAGCACTTTGGGTAAAATTTTTCAGCAGGTGACAACTTGGGCTTATCCAAGCAAACACACAATGTCACAACGTGGTTACAACCTTGCTGCAACGTCATGACGTATGACGTTGCAGCGACGTTGTAACCAGGTTGTGTGTTTCTTATTTTTCCCAGGAAATAGAATTTGACATTTCATGCCATAGGAGACAATTTGCATGAAATGTAGAATCCTGTCTTCTGGAGAAGATAAGAAAATATATCCAGTTTGTCGCCTGCTGAATTAGCCCAGAATGCTGTTAAGATTAATGATACCATAGATGTTGAACTTCCTGGACTACTTTTTGACAGTGCTTGGAAAGATGTAGTTTGTTTGCAGCGTTTTATTTACATTACGAAAACACGCCTATTCAAATATATTGAAAACTTTACAACCAAAAAAAGGAAAATTTTCAGATAAAAATTTCTTATATTTTTCATATTCCTGCTCAAAATATAGATTGTGGGTACTCGTTAGAACCACCTCAGCAAGGTGGTTCTAATGAGTACCCACAATCTATGTTTTTTAGCAAAATAAGAAAAATAATGTATACCCCTGTAAACCCCAGTTTTACTATATAAAAGTGGGGTTTAAGGGGATCAAAATTATATAGGCATGTTTTTGTGATGAGATTGACTGTTGATTCTGATTGATTCTATAAGAATCCATTTGTATTCTCTGTTTGCGCTTTCTTTCCAGATAGTAACCCTAAAATAAATACTGTGGCAATAAATAAGTCTCACCTGTACAGTTTTTATATTAAAGTGACGTTTTAGAATTTCATTTTTATAAAATCTTTTTACAGAAATTTTTGATAATCAAAACTTGCAGAAAATCTGCCTCCAGTCAGCCTGTCTTGTCAATACATTTTTACTTATGGAAAAAGGGAAGTTTTTGATTTTTTTGAAAAGTAATGCATATAGTAAACCTTCGGGTGAAAAGACAAATAGTGGATCAAAGTGTGACAAAAGTTTGCAAAATTACTTTTCGCAGTAGTACACCGTGCAAAGAAATACTGTCTGAGAAGTTTTTAAAGTAAAGTAGATATTTTTTTTCCTGTTTTGTTAATGCATGCTGTGAAAAAAAAAATCAGCAAACATTTTAAAATATTTGTCATATTTCCCCTTCCCCTCTCTTTCCCCACCCCCCCCCCCCCCCCCCCCGCACCCTCCCACCACCACCACCACCACCATCCCCACACCCTCCACCCACCAAAAGAAAAAACATTTAGACTATTGTCTAGGAAAATTAAGGAAAAATACACCTTTAAGGGATAGGATAAAAACTCTGTCAAAATGGTTTTACCTCCCTTCTGAAAAAAGGTCTACCTTAAAAGAATTAGCTCCCCTTGGAGTTGATGGTTTCCTTTTTTAGCTCGCCTGAACAACGTTCAGGAAGAGCTATTGTACTACCCCTGGCGTCGGCGTTGTTAAATGTTAAAGTTTTCGTTAAAGTTTTTAAGACCTCATTATTTCCTAACCTTATCACTGATTTGATTCATCTTTGGTATGATGATACATATTGGTCTAAATTTTTGCGCAATACCATACCCACTACTCTAGGTCATGTCAAGGTCAAGGTCACAGACTTAGAATTTAAATGTTAAAGTTTTCGTTAAAGTTTTTAAGATCTCATTATTTCCCAACCTTATCACCGATTTGATTTATCTTTGGTATTATGATACATAGTAGTCCAAAATTTTGCGCAGTACCATCAAGGTCAAGGTCACAGACTTAGAGTTTTCATGTTAAAATTTTATGTCAAAGTTTTTAGGATCTCATTACTACTAAACTAAATGATGGATTTAGTTCCTATTTGGTATCATGCTAGATACTGATCAGAAGTTTTCATCAGCACTCCATGACCTTGAGATCGAGGTCACAGACTTAGAATTTAAATGTTAAAGTTTTCGTTAAAGTTTTTAAGACTTCATTAAATCCTAACCTTATCACAGATTTTATCACAGTACCAATCCCCACCACCCTAGGTCATGTCAAGGTCAAGGTCACAGACTTAGAATTTTGATGTTAAATTTTTACGCCAAAGTTTTTTAGGATCTCATTACTTCTAAACTACAAGATGGATTTAGTTCCTATTTGGTATAAAGACAGATACTGCCCCCGCCCCCCCCCCCCCCCCTCCCCTCCACCACACACACACAGGTCATGTCAAAATCAAGGTCACGGATTTAGAATTTTCCAGAAACAAAATGTGCAATATCAGGCGAGCTATCCTGTCTAGCGACAGGTCTTGTTTAGTAACCACTTTTCAGAAGAGGTTTGTTTGCAGGAAAGCAAACAGGGTCTATCTTGTACAAAATCGTGAAAATCTACCGGGTGTATCCAGTCCCCTTACCCGGCTTTACCAAATGAATGTCTGAGCAAATTCAGCAGATAACAATTTTATGTTTGTTTTTTTGTGTGTGTGCTTTTTTGTTCTTGTTTATTGTTGTTGTTTTTTTTTGTTGTTTTTATTTTCATTTTTTTTCCAGGAAATAACTTTGACATTTCATGCAAATTGTCTCTACAGGAGACAATTTGCTTGAAATGCCACAGCCTATTTTCGGGGAAAAAGGAAGAAAAAAAAATATTTCAAAATGTAGTCTGCTGAAATTATTTTTGCAGCATGCAAAGCGTTAAAAGAGCTGTGCCATGAGGAGACCTTTCGAAATCACATACCGAATAATGATGGCCCGGATGAGCTTTGTATCTGGCAGTTTGGTCCGGACGGCAGTTATTTGGTACACAGCATGTGAACTGCGATGAATCCATGTAGCTGGAGAAAAGGTCCATACTAGACTGTAGGTGTGCAGCCTGGTATATCAGTGTTTTTCTCATATGTCTTAGGGTGTCCTTTGCATGTCGTGGCTCTTATTTTAAAAAAGTGTTTTATCTTAAAAATGTAGTTTTAAAATAAAAAATAAAAACATGTTCTAGTGGAAGATGTTTTATTTCTGTTCCCTTAGTTTCTAAGATCTAAATTAAAAAGATGTGTGTTTGACGTTACCGGACCGTGCCTAATTTTTCACCACTGACATTAAAATGTTTTAAGGATTTTTGGGGGGATTTCCATGTAAGCTGAAACACACATATAATTTTATTTGGCCTTTTATTGGAGGGTATCAATTTAGCGGTACCTAGATTTACCGAAACGAAACCGAAATACCGAAACGGACCATTAAAATATAGGGAAAATGCTGTTAGTAAATGCTGGAGCTAAATGGATAACGAAGTATTTTCCTAAATAAATATAAACATACAACTATAAGGTGCTGATCAGAGTGCGCGGATGCATAGGCTGGCCTGTGCCTCTTTTGTTTGCTAGTAAATAGTAAAGCAGGGTTTCTCATATCGTGGCTCGTATGCATGTACTTCACATTCACTTGATCCTTACCTGAAATTTTAGAGAAACTAGAGGTTTAGCGAACTGCAAGGTGCTGATCAGAGTGCGCGGATGCGTTGACTGATTTGCACCTATGTTTTTAGCAGACAGTTTAGCGGGGCTTCTCATACCATGGCTCATATGAACTTCACATTCAATTAATTGAGCATTACATAAAAACTCTTATTGTCCTTGCGCTTGTGAACGTAATTCTGTTTCATTCTATCAAAATTAGTCCCAATGTTTGTGTCTCATATGCGTTTCAATTACTAAGAATACCAAAACGAAACCAGAAACCAATGCCATAAATGTCATAAATGTAAATTGGACTTTTTTTCTCTATATTTTTAATAGTGCGTTTCGGTATTTCGGTTTCGTTTCGGTATTTCGGTTTCGTTTCGTTAAGTCTAGTTACCCTCAATTTAGTGTACAGACTGACACTAAGTACTAAGGGAGCTTATCTGTAGCAATAGACCCAGCCTAGGTTTCTCCATCTGCTTTTGCAACAGCATCCATAGCTTTAGAAAATGCTTTTTTTTTTTTTTTTTTTTTTTCATCCAAAAAGTATTGATACTTTTGGGTCGATTGTTTACAATCGACCGTGGTATACAAACACCAAAATTTCCTTAATGTTGTCTACGTGATTATCATTGACCAATTTGACCAATAAAATCAAACCGCGCATTTGTACGACATCCAGGTAACGGTTATTTATAGCCGCGCTATTCTTGTCGCTGTGGCGTTAGAGTGCTGTGTAAAGAGGGTTATCTGTAAAACCTGGACTTGGACATTGGCAAACAGTGCTGACCCAGATCAGACGCATGTCTGATCAGGGTCTGCATTGTTTGCTTATACTACAGGAAGTTAAGGGTTAAATGAAACAGTCTCGTCTTCGCTTCCAATGTGTACCCACAACATATGCTTTCATGGAGAAATAAGAAAAAAAAAACAACATTTAACCCTAGTCCTGCTGAACCCGGATATATCCTGTCTTTGCAAACTGTGTAGATCTAGATCAGATATGCACTATTTGCCATTACATATGTGAATTTATATCGACAATCTGGATCAAGTAATCTGATAGGCTGAAAATTAGAAATGGGCGTGGCATCTTAATTTATTCAGCATGACAAGGGTTAAATGATACCCCTCTTGTCTATGGCTGTGCCATCTCAACTGACTATGTCATATAATTATCCAATCGTATCCTTAATCTTTGATCAGTACAAAGCCTGTGACCTTTGGTCAGCAGCAGCAGCATCAGCAAGATAATCAGTAGCGTTTCTGATGCAGAGGTCGCAAATTCAAAGCCCAGCTCGGGCACGTAATTTTTGTGGAGATAGCTACTGAAATCATTTCTACGGTATTTCTCCGCCTTTCCACATGCCCTTAATAGTGTTGACTGGGCAATAAAACTCCAACTTAAACAAAGCAGCAAGATGATGTGAACCTGTATCCAGACAAATATAATACAAACATAGCACCTGTTTCAAGAGATGGCTTTGAAAACGTAAGCAAAGCAAAAATAGTGAAGATATCCAGGAAATGCCACAATCTCAAACACATCCTTCCTGAGATAAAAGAGAGGAAGAGACGCGGAACAGACGGACATGAACCGTTCACAAACAACCATTACGAAAACACACCTATTCAAATATATAGAAAAATTCACCTCCAAAAACTGAAAATTTTCAGATAAAAAACTATGATATTATTTATATTTCTGCTCAAAACATAGATTGGGGGCCTCGGTGAGGCGGTTCTAACGAGTACCCACATCTATGTTTTTTAGCAGAAATAAGAAAAATAATGTATACCCCTGTAAACCCCAGTTTTACTATATAAAAGTGAGGTTAAAGGGGATCAAAATTATATATGCATGTTTTCGTGATGGAAGAACTGCAACAGAGGAATCTCCTTGGAATGGTCAGTAGAAAAACTACTGTGAGGCTTTAATCAGTTGTACTTGCACAAACCTGACCCTGAATTCTGATGCAGCCCCAAATAAATACCCAGCAAGCATTCTTTTATAAATCTATAGCGGCCCGTTATCGGCCCGTCAGGGTAGCTGACGGGCCGAGAACGGCCCGCTATAGATTTACAAAGAATGCTAGATGGGATATATTGTTCAATCTGCATAGGGGTCCTCCACCTCATCGGTGAAATGTCACAGTGAGACACATGTAAAAGCAGGCTTAGTGTAGAACCCAAACTTCTTAGTCATTATCTTTGGACTGCAGCAGCAACAAGATAAGTCTCGGCTGACTTGTATCCGTCCAGTAATATTACTAACCACATAACACATAAGCGTAACACTCATTACGCATGCGCGCAACATGCTTAAGAAAAACATTTGCGACAGACATCAACTAACATAAACTATTTTGCTTCTTTACCATAGGGGCTGCATGGGCTGTTCTTAAAGTAAAGAATTTATCGCTTTCAAAATATCGGCTACAAATTCTTACCTGTAAGAGTAGCCCCTATTTGGAAGCGATACTAGGGAGATTGTGCAGCATAACTACGCAAAACATTTTCGCAACTTTATCGTCACACACCGAAATAATTTCTAAATATAATGTTGGCTTGACAAACTGTTTCAGCAGGCACAATCGTAACCCGTTTTAACCCTTCTCTTGCTGAACACGACATACCCAGTCTTAGCAAACAGTGTAGATCCAGATCAGTTGGCGGAAGCCAACTGATCTGGATCTGCACTGTTTATCATTAAATATGTGAATTTCTATCAAAACCCCGGATCAAGTAATCTGATTGGCTGGAAATTAGAAGTGGGCGTGGCATCTTAATACATTCAGCATGACAAGGGTGAAGGGGATTCAGTTTATAAACTGAAGGAGAATTGTGACAAACCTAATTTTCCTAAACAGTTCAATAAGATTATTAACCCTTTCACCCCTGAGTTTCTGAAGTGGACTCTTCCATCTTAGAATTTGGATATGTCCATTGTTACAAACAGGGATAGTCATAATCAAGACCAGAATGACAAACAGTGTAGACCTAGATGAGACGCTCATTATGAGCCGTCTGATCTGCACCTACCCTGTTTGCAAAAGAGTCTGTTTCGGTGTACAATGTCGAAAGGGTTAATCGATAGAAAGGACAGGACATAATCAGACTGCATGCTTGCTGGTTAACCCCATTAAGATCAACAATAACAGTTTGTTTTGCGATGAAGTTGATTGAGATGTCCAGGTATTTGGGGTGATAAGGGCCCGGATTAGGGTAGGTTCATGCTGATAAAATGTTACAAACATCACTGATAAATCAGATGCTATCGTGCTTGAAATGGGGTCTGAATATTAAAACATCTCAGACAGGATAGGACAATTCTATTTATATAACATTGTTAAGCTTATACATAAACAGTGCTCTGTATAATGTATGTAAACAATATATTGTAAAATGCATAGAGGGATGACCCTCCCCGACCCTCTGTGACGGGGAGAATAAATAATAATAATAATTATAAATAAAAAAAAAACTAAAAAATATCAACCACTTTGCTGCATGACAGTGGGTCGGACCTCAGACTCAGTAGCGGCTCAGTTGATGGCTTGTGTCTAAAACTACCCATCTGGGTCTACAAATTCGTAGACGAACCCTCATCTGTCTCATTGTAGTGTTGGAATTTTAGTTTTATGTTTTCCATGTTTAAATACTGATGCGTTATGGAGCTCCCCAGGAGGAGCGTACAATTATGGGTTGTTTTGTGATGTCGTTTCATGCCATTAACCTCTTTGAAAGGCAATGTTCCATTGTGGTCCAATATTTATATATGTGTGTGGCAAAATACATATTCGTACTTCATGGCTGAACTTCTCTGCTATAGCGGAAATAAATTTTACTGCCAGGATGTTTAATATTCTGCCCCTTGTATGTAAATTTGTGAGTGATGGTTTACTTACGAGACTAATGACAAACGCTGAAATTATAATACCTGGTAAGAATCAAGAAATTTCACAAAAATGCCCGCCAATCTGAGCTGTATGTAACCTGTGCCCAACCGTAGCCGATCGATGCGTCTGTGTTGTACATAGTCTGCGCATCCCCTATTAACAGTACGATATATTTCTACCCACCCTGGCCTGTTTTGTAAATGTCAAAATGCATTTATTGACGTCCATTACGAAAACAGGCCTATTCAAATATAAAGAAAATTTCACCTCTAAAACCTGAAAATTTTCAGATAAAAATCTCTGATAATTTTCATATTTCTGCTCAAAACATAGATTGTGGGTACTCGTTAGAACCGCCTCGGCGAGGCGGTTCTAACGAGTACCAACAATCTATGTTTTTGAACAGAAATAAGAAAAGTAATGTATACCCCTTTAAACCCCAATTTTACTATACAAAAGTGGGGTTTAAGGGGGGTCAAAATTATATAAGCATGTTTTCGTGATGTATGTAATGTTGACTTTCACAAACTTTAATTTGGCACTAGACTAGAACTATAGAGCTTCCTGGATATTGTGATTCATTTTCTGATGCCGTAGATATAAAATCTAAATCGTGGATTCAGACTTTTTGCAGAAGACGATTTCATTTTTTTTCTTCTTTCATTTTCATTTTCTTCTCTTCCTCCACGTGCGGTTGGTGATTAATTTGATTTCAGGTCCAGAAGTTGTGAAACATTATGTACATCTAAGTCAGTGTTCTAAAATCATTCGATTTGGATGGTTATCACAAGGAAACCAGTATTTTACGGTTATCAGGTGACGTTAAGTTATGTCAGAATTTTCACCAAGAAACATGTTAAATTGTGGGTATTCATTCATTAGCGGCGACCAGCGGAGGCGTTTGTAATGATTATAATGAGTTCCAACAGCACTTTTTGTGGAAGAAAAATATCATTGTTTTCAGTTTTAAAAAAAATTATTTGGAGCTATGCAAGTTCTTAGAGTATGTTATGTTGTGTAAGTAGATCATGACGACTTGTTTTGTGATTTTATTGCACTTCTACTTTGTTCAGGCCTTAATTTCCAGGGCCCAGTTGTTCAAAGCGTCGTTAGCTTAATGAAGTCGTTAAGGGTCGTTTCGTTAACTGTTTTAGCGGATTCAGTATACAATATTCTGATATTTTTTTGCTGAAAAAATGTGAGTAGTATTTGCAGCAAATTTGCTTATCACTTGATGTAAATTTTAACGAATCGTTAACTAACGACATCGTTAGCTTTGAACAACTGGGCCGAGGAGTTTTAGGAAATAAGATAGCATGCCTATTTATTTTCAGGGAACAAGGGAATAAAACGAATTTTGGGGAACAAGGAACATAGAAATTTTGAAAATAACTTTTTGGGAACAAGGGAACATGACCGATTATTTTTAGGGAACAAGGAAACATGGTAGCCCCTGGGAGGGCCTCTGCTCCTGCGTTAGTGGCTTCAGATGTGACGATTTTTTTTGTCAGCAATCATTCATTATTATTTTTATTTTATTTTTTTTTTTTTTTTTGTTCTTTCTTCTATTGGTACCGCAGGAAGGCTATGTTTCTTTCCTGACTGTGTCATTTCTTGGGTATCTTCTCATATAGTTTTACCATCAGGTATGCTTTTTTATTTGCTAGTGTAGTTTCAACTATATATTCATCTTACCAATGTAACAATTTTCCAATAATTTCACAGTGCGAGAGAACAATTATTCGCATCATCGTATACAAAACAAGGAAAAAAACAAGACAACTGATTCACTGCATAAACTTTATTTCATTGTCAACCATACAAATATAAATTGCCTGTATCTCAAAAGTCATAACAAGATTTTAATATGAGCAGTCAGTATAGTTTCCACAGATACAGACGTAACAATATCAAAAGCTACGAAACGAGAAATAGTATTTACTAAATAATACAGCACTTGAATATCTTGAGGCCGCTTTGGGAATTCCTGAAATTTGCCAAGAACGAACAGACAGGGCATGGCCAGTCTTGTAAAAGCATGCATTCGACAGGGTCTTTATGTTCCGCTTGTCCCCACAGCTGGCCTCAAGTGATTACCAGCTCAAGGTTTAAGAGGGCTGGATACAGATGGTGAGATTTTCCACCATTTTAACAAGGGAGACAACTTCCTGTTTGCATTACTGCTCACCAAGACCCTTCTGAAAAGCGGTTTATTCTAAAAGGAAAGAATTTGCTCCCCTTGGGAGCAAATTCTTTCCTTTTAGAGTAGACCCATATTAAGAAGGGGCAAAGTATTCCTGACAGTTACCTCCTGACATTGTATCACTTGCCTGAAAAGGTAGTTTTATTATCACAGATATGCATAAATATACAAATTTATATACACAAACAAGCCAACAAGGAATGATTAAGCATCACATGCTTTGTACAATGAACAGGTGAACACAAAGAAAAGCGTTTAGACTAAAAGAGTGCACACAATTAATACTGTTGTGGGATAATAACTATCATTGTACATAGACGGGTGCACCGGAGAAGAATCCAAAATCATCATCTGTATATACGAAAATCAAAGACCCACATCAGAATAGATCCACACAGTCTAGATCTGAGTTTTCTTTTTTCGACCTATATGTTCTACAAGGCGCTGTCTTTCGACCCTGCTGACCGAAACAGACTCTTTTGCAAACAGTGTTGATCCAGATGAGACGACTCATAATGAGCCGTATCACCTGGAGCCACATTTTGCCATTCTGGTCTTGCTTTTGACTAACATCCCTATTAGTAACAATGGGCATACCCCAATTCTAAGATGAAAGAGTCCACTTCAGAAACTCAGGGGTGAAAAGATTAAGTGTGATAATTTTGAATTTTCCCAGAGTACCTTTCAATAATAGTTGGTTTTAAGAAGCATTTTGCATAGAATGAAATAGCATCCTACAAAGATGCTGTTTCTGCCTAATATTTTTGTTACTACGAAATAAGCCAGCGCACAAAACCTACAATACGACTTGTGCGACCAGCAAAGACTGATCGCTGATCGCATGTTCCTTCTATAGCCTCCGGGCTATCAAATGAGGGAAAAAATGAGAACTTTTGCCATACTGGGTGGATGCACAGGCTGATATGAGTCTTTGCTAGTCGCAAATGGTCTTATTGTAGGTTTTGCCGTGCGCTGGCTCAAATAACTACTTCTAAAACATTTAAGAGGAATGAATGCGCTCTCAGTGGAGACAACACCGTCAAAAAGGACATGGCATGTACCATTTTACGTCTTCTTTCAGGAAAAGGGTCTACCGTAAACACAGCTTTCTTTTTAGAGCAGTCCTATTTAACCCATTTAAGCCTATCGTCCCATAAAAGGGACACTGACAAACAGCGTAGACCCAGATCAGACGCCGCAGAACGCGGCGTCTTATCAGGGTCCACATTGTTTGCATTAAGCTCAGACAATTCTTTAAAATATGGTAATAATAAAAACCAGCCAGGCACCACTGATATAAGAAATGAACCTGTCCAAAGACTTATGGTAGAAGAGTCTATTCGGCATAAATGGGTTAAAGAAGATGCTTGGTGTGCAGATGAGCAAACAGGAAGTATCCCTTGTAAAAATGGCAAAGTCTCCAAGCGTATCGATTCCTCTTAACCAAACTCATGATCAGAGTTTGTGAACAAATAATACTGATAACTTGAATAATGCACACAGAATCGGATAAAACAAAATTAGACAGTTCATTATGCTTAAAAAAAAAATACTTGCACATTTTCATGATTCGATTGTCGAAAATATTCACTTGATTGCAGATCGGACTGTAACCATTCGCAAAGATAACATTATCCAGAATTTGTAAAAACAACTCATCAGCAATTCTAATTTCCAGTTCTTAATACTGACATTGCTTTGAACAGTGAGAACTTTCGAATTTTCGAACAGTTTGATATAGCTCGTACGAAATTATAACAATGATTAAAGAGTTTTTAAGTCCAGTAGTTTAGAGGGAAACTACTCGTGGTGACATTGGGAAGGTTTTTCTCATTCCCAAGCACTTTTCTCTATCCAGGAAAATGCTGTTGTTCTTAACACTGAGGTCATGTTCCAGGGTAGCCTTCGTGCGGAGAAGATGCTGCAGTGAGTTCTCGGCCTGGCGCAGTTTGGCTTGTAGTGATTCAACCGTCTCACCAATTTCGGACACTTCCTCAACAAGCCTGGAAAATTATAGCAACAAACTTTATTATTATTCAGTGCCATGTAAAAACAATGCAGATCGTGTTCAAAATAGTGAAAATGAACAGGTAATGCAGTTTCAATGTTACAGATTACATGGTATATTAATCATTTAGTTCCAACGTAATAGAACAATATTTTTAAAAGCACAGTTTTCTCATTTTTCCCAATTAGGAATCACTATTCAGGCAAAAGTTTGCTATCGTAAAAATAATACATGCGTTTTACGTGTTTTGATAATAGAACATCTGGACAAGAATAATTTAGACCCATTGCCCGCCTTTTTTCTTTGTAATTTCCTTCTCTTTACTTCTTAAGGCCCTCTCAGTAGTTTTTGGAAACAGGGGAATAATGTCATTTATTTCAGGGGAACAGGGGAACACGTCTAAAAATGAAGTGAACAGGGGAACAAATGTAATTTTGTGGAGCAGGACACATAGAAAATTAAGATTTTTATTTTGGGAAACAAGGGCTGAAATATTTCAGGGGAACAAGGGAACAGGTACCCCCCGCCCGTCCCCCCTCCCCGCCCCCCACGGAGGGCCTCCTTCTTGAGTATTTCCGATGGATAAGTATCGAGTTTTAACTTAAGTTTCTAAAGTGGACCATCCCATTTTCGAACGGACTAAACCACTGTTCAAAATAAGGATCTTGATAAAATATCACACACATAATGGCAAACAGTGCAGGTCCTGGTGAGATGGCTATTTATGAGCCATCTCATCTGAACCTACACTATTTGCAAAAGTACCTGTTTTGGTCTTTATTTTATCCAGCAATACGCATGCGCACATTAAACTTTCAAAGCACCTATTCTACCTAAATGTTGCGGTTTCACTTTCATTCAAGAGCATTCAAACTCATTCAAACAGTCTTGCTTCAAATGTGCATACAGTCGACTCTCATTATCTCAAACTCAAAGGGACCTGAATGTTTGGTTTGAGAGAACAGTAGTTTGAGATAAAATGAGTCAAAATGTAAAGAACATATACCAGACCAAACTAAGCCTCAATTTAATTTGACCAAAGCACTTTTTTGAGTTATCGGTGTTTAACCCTTAAAGCGCCAAGAAAAACTGCATCTGAAAATGTCGTCTGTTTATGTCGTCTGCTGAATATTCTTGCAGACTTTTCAAACCTGTTTTTGCATACAGGCAAACAGTGTGGACCCTGATCAGACTGCTCCTAAAGGAGCAGTCTGATCTGGGTCCTCACTGTTTGCAAAAATGACTTATAAAACCACAAGCAGATAACAAAGCAGACGACAATAGTTGTGATTGGCGCTTTAAGGGTTAAGATAACGAGAGTCAACTGTAGAAGTAGAAAAGTAGACACGCACCTGTGTTGCACTGGATCTCTGCAGAGTTCGACATTTGGTCTGCGGATTCGTGTGTCGAGGCGAGTCTGGGCTACCTGCATTGGTGCTTCCTTGTCTTGAATAGCCTTCTTGAGAAGTTCAATGTTCTTCTCCATGTCGAAAATCTCTTGCAGAACCTACAAGAATTTAGACAATGGTATAAATAAATCAGAAAAAATGGCAGCTGAACACTGACTTATAACTACCGGTTCGTCAAACGAAAACATATCTCATATAGCGAAATGCACATATTCAGATCAGATACGCCACAACGTCGGAAAACGTACCACGCATGCACAGTCTGATTGCAAACGCATGCAGTCAGATTGGAATCTTCACTAGGCAGTTTTTCGGTAGACAATGATGCAACGTTTATTTATACCGATAATGAAGACTGACCAGACTGCGCGGATGTGTAGGTTGATTTGTTTATTCATTAGGCTCGTATGTCAGAAGGCACGTTTTCACTTTACAGCTTAGATAATCCTGCGCATCCGCACAGTCTCGTCAAGACCATTAAAATTCGTTGATATCTAATCTCCAATATCATAGGTCTAGATAAGAATGGGTATCAGGGAAATATTTTTTTTTATTTCTCCACGAAAACATATGTTGTGGGTACTCATTAGAAGCGCCTCGTTGGTATCTAATATCCAATAATATGTATGCCCGAAAAAACAATTTCTGTAAACGCTGCCCATGAGTGCTGACAATCCCTTAGCGACACATTTGCTTGAAATCTTAGCATTCTAATTGAATTCTAGAAGTACCAAATGAGCGGCGCCAAGTAAAAAAGTGTCTTCGAGCATGCGCAAAATGAGCAGATTCACTTCATAGAGCACATGCGCAAAGTATCATCCAAACATTCGCTCTCCATTCATACATTCTGTAGTATCCAATGGTTCTGTTAGCGGACAATGAAGGTCCTGATCAGACTGCGCAGATGCGCAGGCTGATCTGGACCTTCACTGTCCGCATTTGCCCGAAGGTACGTTTTCGCATGGTGCTGCCAAAATAATTGGTTTAGATTTACTTTTGATGGTAATTTCAAATTCACAAATTTTATTCTAAGCATATTTTTAACTATTTTTTTTCTAAGACAATACAGCTCGACATTTAAAATATCAAGCCTTACTTTCTTTGAAAAAATAATTTAAAACAAAACGATCAAAATGTGTCGTGTGCTGCAGTTGTGGTTGGCGCTTTAAAGGTTAATAATACTATATTAACTGACCTTGGAAAGATGAGTCTGCAGTTTATTCCTAGTGTCCGTGCTGTCTTGCATTCTCTGGGTGAGTGCTACATTGGCAGCGTTCCACTGCTGCCACATCTCGTTAGCACACGAGTTCAGCACAGTCTCTATCTCATTTCGCATGTTCTTGGACGCTGCACGCTCGCTCTGGGATCGCTTGATGTTGTTGTTACTAAACTGAGCCCAAGTTTCTGGTACGGAAACCCTGTTCATAAAGAAAAGTTTTCATTTGCGTTAGACTTCCGTTGAATTGCCACTTAACCTTTACCACTCTGTAGGCTAATTAAGCGGAGGACAAGTTGGTGATATTTTTTCTTATTTTTTCCCAGAAAACAGGTTTTGACATTTCATGAAAATTGTAGGAGACGATTTGCATGTAATGTCAAAACCTATTTCAGGGAAAAATAAAATGTCGTCTGCTGATTTTTTTTTACCCAGAGTGCTAAGCGTTATCCATGATACAGGTCTCCATAAAACCTCTCTGTGGCAGATATGTGATTGTTATTGTTGTTGTTGTTGTTGTTGCTATTGTTGCTTTTGCAGCAGCATCATATTAATTAATGTACAATGAAGTGCAAATATTACCGATTTTAACATATTTTTGCTATTGACAGACTTTGTAAATAACCTTCATAGGGCGCACGTAACATAAGGTACTTTTTTCCATATTATTATCACATTATCATTATTATCATCATCAAACGGAGTGGCCATTTACAGACGTCTGTCAATAGCGAATAACGCAGAATATACAATCGCTAATGACAGACATTTGGAAATAGCGATTTCAACTTTCAAATAAAGACTTGAAAATTAATTCTGAAACACTACTGGGTTACTCAGGGTAAAAATTTCACCAGACGACATTTTTAAATTCTTATTTTGCCAGAAAAATAAACATTTCATGCAAATTGTCTCCTGAGGAGAAAATTTGCATGAAATGTAGAAGCCAATTTTCTGGGAAAAACGAGAAAAATATCAAGAGTGTGTCGTCTGCTGAATTTGCCCACAGAGTGGTAAAGATCAATATTATGATAAAAAATAATCCCAAATTAAGCAGATAAAATCGAGCCAGCGCACGATGAAACCTACAATAAGACTTGTGCGACAAGCGAAGACGCTGATCGGCCAGCGCATCCGCGTAGTATGATCAGAGTCTTCGTTGATCGCATCCAGGCTATCCAAAAAGTGATAAATGAGAACCCATAACATACTGTATGGATGTACAGGCTGATCTGAGTCTTGCTGGTTACATAGGTCTTATTGTCGGCTTTGTCGTGCGCTGGCTCAATTACTGTATTGATTAAGAAATAAAGCAACGTACGTTGCATCTATCCTCTCTACACCGTTGTGGTAAGCAATTCCTCTTGAGGCGTTACGCAGTCCGTGGCAGGTTTCGTCTAGACTCTGGGCTACAAACTTGTCCCCTGTATCCTTCTCCAGTTCATGCTGTGCAGCGCGGTTTAGGCTGTAAATTTAAACAAAAGATGAGGAACGGATAATGACAAAAAAATATATTTGCAATAACAAACATAAGAGCAAAGAAAGTTCTGCCACGATGTTAAGAACAACTGTCTTTGAACGGTAAGCTGAGACAAATCTAAGTGTCAAAGGCACTGAAATTACAGGTTTCTTGAGAAATCCGTGAAAATCTGAACTTTCAGAAGCCAATGCTAACGACAGGTACGCCTTCATTTGCAGAAAGAAGTTTTATTAGTATGAACAACGATGGCGCATTGATACATTGTATATCATAATGTTCCGTTTGTTTATATTTTCCTCATGCATATGCATTCGTCACTTAAACTCGGCATTTTTCATTCCTGTTTTTTTTTTTTTTTTTTTTTTCATATTTATCCAGTATATTCAAAATTCGAGAGATAGTGCTCTTAAAAATCAAATAAATATGATTATGACCAGATCAATTTGTAAATGCCGCAATATCAGTATAGATTCCATTGCTTTTTTGTGCGGAACTATGTTCAGTGGTGGTAAAAGCCACCGACTCTGGAAACGTTGATGGTAACGGAAAATGACAGATGAACTCTGTCATTAAAAACTATTGGTAGGTGGAACAGTGCTCAAACTAGTTTCACTTGCGCGATATTTTTGGCATAAGCATTTTAACATAATCTACACAAGGCATGCACTCCAAAACCTGACTGACACAGTTACAGACGGTCACAACAGTTCTATGGCCAAAACTGTATGCTCGACTAATAAGTAGAATAATATCTAAGAGGATAAAATAATGCTTACCCGAGTTGAGCATTGGCTTTGTCTATTGTGGTTCTCATCTTTTCTTGACTTCTTTTGATAACGTCTACTTCCTAGAATAGAACAGAAATGCACCTTTATTGAAGTAACAGAAAAACATTACAGATTCGCGAATGAAGAGCCAGAGGCAAGCTGAGAGAAATAGTACCATATTTACGCTAAGTATGTAAGCAGAAAGGCCTGAGTAAAGAGTGTATACCCTCATCCGATGCCGCGTTTTGCGGCGTCGGATCAGGGTCTACACTCTTTGACACTCTTCTAGCAGTTCGTAGAAACATAACAGGTAGTTAAATTGATTTGTAAATAGCATAAGTGTAGGACAAGTATAGTTAGGAGTTAACCCATTGAAGTCTGGAGACCCCTAAAAGGGTAACTGGCAAACAGTACAGACCCAGATCAGACGCCGCCGAATGTGGCGTCTGATCAGGGTCTCTACTACTTGCGAGTAGTCCAACCATTTTTCTTTAGAAATATCTAAATCATATAGCTTTGCATACCTAAAATTGGAATTAGAATCTTCCACTATATAGTGTGGGGGGAGTCTACAATGGGTTAAGTAGCGAAGATCCATGCCAACCTACACCAAAACTCATCATCTGGGCCGCATCAAGCGCAAAAAGTGTCTATGAACATGCGCAATATGCGCAGATTGTGGTCATCCTGTGCATGCGCAAAGTATAATCCGGATATCTGCTCTCCATTCATACATTATGTCTCGGACCCATCAATATTGATGGGTCCGAGATTATGTGGATTCCAACGATTCTGTTTGCGGACAGGGAAGATACTGCTCAGACTGCGCGAATGCGCAAACTGCCCGAAATTTCGCATGCCGTGGCCCAATTATCATGATACGCAAAGCAAGTGAAGTACTTTTCGTTTCATCACCGTCTGATCAGGATCTTTGTTGCCCGTTTCTTAGAATATATCAAAGAAAAGAGACCAGACTAGCATACGTCATAAGGGCCTTTTCTGCATTAAGTATTATTTGAGCCAGCGCACGACAAAACCTACAAGACCTTTGTTACCAACAAAGACTTAGATCAGCCTGTACATCAATCCAGTATCGCAAAGGTTCTCGTTTATTCCTCTTTGAATAGCCTGGAGACTGTAGACGGCACATGCGGTCAGCGAAGACTCTGATCAGAGTCTTCGCTGATACGCGGATGCGCAGGCTGATCTTCGCTGGTCGCATAAGTCTTATTGTAGGTATTGTCGTTCGCTGGCTCATATATTCTATGAGATCCAGCAATATTTTTACATTGCGTCGGTACTGACCAAACTGCTAGGGTATGCAGACTTTCTTTGTTCTATTTTCACTGACTGATTATGAAAGTAGACACTTGTTACACTGCTTGCTCAGGCAGGTCTTTCTGAATATTTAATGTCCATGTACATGAAGAACTCGGAAATAATTTTAACACCAAAGACAATACAATTCGTACATAAGCTGGGCAGAAACGAGCCAGCACATAAAAAAAATGGTACTTATCACTTAGGCGACCAGCAAAAGCTCTGCGCAAGCATCACGAAAACATACCTATATAATTTTGACCCCCTGAAACCCCACTTTTATATAGTAAAACTGGGGTTTACAGGGGTATACATTATTTTTTATATTTCTGCTCAAAACATAGATTGTGGGTACTCGTTAGAACCGCCTCGCTGAGGCGGTTCTAACGAGTACCCACAATCTATGTTTTGAGCAGAAATATGAAAAATGTCAGAATTTTTCATCTGAAAATTTTCATTTTTTGGTGGTAAAATTTTCAGTATATTTGAATAGGCGTGTTTTCGCAATGGACAGCTGTTCGCAGAAATGTCGTAACCTTGAGAAAGCTTCAGCCAAAAAAAGCGCACATATATACAGCCTGAATAGGGAACTGCGCATGCGCATTTGAAGAACACAAGCTCGAAAAAACATAATGTCCCTTTTTCCATGTGCTGGCCCAAATGTACATTTTGACATAATGCAATCTACACAGACCGTGTGTCCTTTAGAACTGATCATAATACTGAGACGCTCTCCGTGCAATGTGATTCCACTGTCCGTTCTTTCTGCGTTGCGGAGAATATAAAATCTGATCAGACTGGAAATCGTGTTGGAAATGGGAATACAAATAAATGCAATGGAGTTCATTGGAAAGGTGATGAGCGTACGGCTTTTAAGATCTAAACTGAACAGAAACATTATTGGAAATGAAAATGGAAATGCAATGGAATTCATTGGAATGTAATGAGTAATGAGGTTCTGTATTGTGCAGAATATAAGAAATGAACGGACTGGAAATCATATTGAAAATGGAAATACAATAGAAATGCAATGGAATTCCCTGGAAGTGTATAAGCCTACGTTCTGTGTTACGCAGAATATAAGATCTGAAAGGACTGGTAACCATACTGGAAATGGGACATGCAATGATACTTGGAGTTTCAGTTACACGAAAGCGAGCCCTATCCGCAGTTCGTCTCGGGCAATAGTGGTATTATCAACCGTTTCAGTCCCGAGTTTCTGACATGGACTCTTCCATCTCTGAATTTGTACTGTTGGCAAAAGTATCTGCATTTGGTCAGTAGGGATGAAAGGGTCAAACTGGAGAACCAAGATTCAACGCCCTCAAGCACAGAAGTAAAGCAGTTACAAAAAATCCATTCATCATGATGAAGGCTATAAAATCTGCACAGATGACATAAGTTTTGATTTAAAATGTCTGAGGTCAACATGCCAAATCCTATTTCGGAAAATCATAAAATCGATATAAACAAAATTAGGAATGTTCAGACAGGCAGATATGGACCCAACATAAATGGGGCGTAACCAGGCGTTCGTGGGAAGTAAGCATTACTTGGTAAGCACGCTTCGCCCACCATGCCTATCATCCTGAACAGAGAATAAGGAAAATACGGGAATTAATGTCTGGGGTTTAGAAGGTCTGTAAACATAAATGGGTACTCTTTCAGGGGAGTCAACTCTATGGGTACACTTTCAGGGGAGTCAACTCTCCCGAAATCGTTTGCCCTCTTCTAAAAGGAAAGAATTTGCTCCCAGTGGGTGCGCAGGAAAGTAAACAGGAAGTCATGAAAGTTGTCAGCCTTGTAAAAAAAGCAGAAAATTTACCAGGACTATCCATTCACCTTAAGAAGTTTTGTGAAAACAGCTCTGGCATAACCGTAGACTTCCAGAAATGCATTAAATTGTTTACTCGGTGTCTAGATTGTGAATATGAGCCAAATACAGTACTACCATGAACTACTACAAGGCCAAAGTATACAACAAAGATCCGCAGCAGTCTACGCTGCTATACATCCGGACTTATACAGGGATTTTGTTTCTTAAACAAAACAAAGGCGGACCTAGGCTGTTTTCAGTTAAGCGTGACTTTCATAATTACTCTCAAACTCTCGCAAACTTTCCGTTCATTTGTGAGTTTTCGGCGGGTGGTTGCTAATATCAGGCTGTATTTTGGCATAACCAAGAAGGCGGTCTATTCGAATAAAATGTTTGTATACTTATTCGTATAATTTCGTAACAAAAAATATATCGAAATGTTTACTAGGTTGATACTATTAATTCGATCCCTTATAAATTAATAATTACTGACATACACGTAATTCATTCGATTTAATATCAAGTCTCGTCAACGTGAATACGGCTTCTCTCTAATTTGAGGTCACATAAGACGGGTTTACAAATACCGTTCAATGGACAAGATAGGTTGGAAAAAACTCTCGCGAGTAAATTGCTTTATTGAACGCAGCTCTGATCAAACTGCGATGACAAATAAGAAGATCTATGCCTTTATATGTTGCATCATGCTAAGCCGGAGTTTTGCTATGTACCAGCTTCATAAATGAAACACTTTCTGTATGTTTGTCTCCCTTGTATTAATATTCAGACTGGCGCTCACAAAGAAGAAACAGTGTATACGTCATATAAATCATGCCAAAGACGATGTAACTGGGTTTTTAATTTATAGTACTGTGTTGGACACGTTTCTAGTGTATCATATATATAACAACTATACGCGAGATCACGGATATGTTTAATTTTTGACAATCTATACAAACTGAAACAATTCGACTGATTTAATTATTCCAAAGAACTTGTCAGAGACATGTGTTGTCGGCTCTCAAGCATTAAATTATATTGTATACGGTGGTTTTGTGACTAGTACCCTTTTGTGTAGAAGATCAATTTTCGTAATAAACATTTATAAGCAAACGACGTCAGGATAAATGTTGATATATTTAAGCTTATACCAATAACTATGGATTATTTTGAGATTTGCAAAGGTGCTTTTGAGTTTAGTTTAGACTATAAAGCAAATATTTGGAAAAGCACAAACACAAATATTTGCACTCGCCGTTAAAATTCTTAGTTCGCACAATCTTGTTGGCTTAAAAGTGTCAACGTATATATTAGAAATAGAGAAATATGAGCTTATACAAAAAATTAACCCATTTAAGCCTTGCATCCCATAAAAAGGACATTGGCAAACAGTGTAGAATCAGATCAGAACGCAGCGTCTAATCTGGATCTAAACTGTCTGTATTAAATACTGGAATTTCTTTAAAATACGGTAACAACAAATATTAACTAGACGCCCTTTCTATTGAAAATGGACCTGTCCAAAGAGTTAAGGTAGAAGAGTCCACTCGATATAAATGGGTTAAGCAAAAACTGGTACGAAATTACTGGTGGGATATTTTGATGAGATATTTTGACAAAGTTATTTTGGATTAAACCTGGATAAACCAGCCCATTCTGACATTTTAGGGAAACTATACTAGTCAAATTTTATCCCATTAATTTCTACACAACGAAATCCCAGACAAATATTACATGTATGAATATACAGATGTACAGGCTAGTCCAACTTTTTAATATACACATGACTACATGTATAGTGTATATCCAAAATATTCGGACAGACAGGCCTGAGCAAACAGTATAGACCCAGATCAGACGCCGCGTTCTGCGTCGTCTAATCAGGGTCTACACTATTTGCAACTGATCCAGCAGTTTCCAGACATGTCAACAGATAGTGAAATGAGACTTGATCAAAAGCCTAGAACAAGGACGATAAGGATGTCACGTGACCCATTAATCTGGATAAAATACGGTACTTGTTTCCCTACCTTGATAAGCTCCCTTTCAGGATTATCATGGACGAGATCGATTCCTTGTCTCTTCTCCCGATGATAGAGGCATTCCTGTGATATATGAAGGGGATTCTCCGTCTCTTGCAGTGCCTTTTCTAGTACCCTCTTTGCCTCGACTAAAGAATTAATTTCCGCTATCATGTTATCTGTTTCATTACTAAGTTCCGTCTTCCAGAACTGGATATCACTAATTCTCTCTCCGAGGCGTTTTCCTACATCACTCTGTGTTCTACGAGTCTTGTCGTCAGTGTCACGACAAAGACGAACAGTGTCCAAACGAAGCCGCTCAGCTGTTGATCTGACTCTATCAGAAGCTAAATAATTCCCTTGGTTACTATTCATCCAGTCATTTGGTGTATACCGCGTGTACAGCGCATTTCTCGCGGCTGCAAACACAGGAGGCACTTTAATAATGTCTAATTCTGAAAGCTGATTTCTACCCGACATTGGTTCTGGCATGCTTCTGGTGAGGGCTGAACTAGGATTAACTCGGGCAGTTTGGTAATAGGTACCGGGCCTCCATGGCAGTGTTGTTAGTGATCTACGCAGAGGAGACGGGGCGACGGCGTTATCAAATGCTTTATACGGCGATTGCATCGTACTGATTGAAGGCAGGAAAGTTTGTGTGTTACTGCCGGCAAGCCTGGGGCCTGTCATGTATGTGGCAGTTTGCGTGTGTCCTAGGTACTCCATGTTGGAACCCCAAGGTTGACACTGTCTAACCACCTCTGAAAAGATAAAAATAATAGCCATGGAAATACTTATGATCTGGGAATAATACTATTCATATTTTATACTAAGGTTATAGTTATTTAACACATAGTTATCTGCATAAAACAACGCATCTGCTCAAAGACGAAAAGAGTAAGAGAACAAAAAGGAAAACAAAAGAAAAAAATGCTGTCAAAATTGAAACTTTAAAATTTCATAAGATGTAGTGTTAATTTGGTGATAACAATAATCAAGATTTGTATTAACCTTCACCACACTTGGCAGATTAAGCAATTGTCAAATTGGCATTTTCTCATTTTTTTTTTTTTATTTTTTTTTTTTTTTTTTTTCCAGAAATAGGTTTTGATATTTCATGCAAATTGTATTTTATGAAATTTCAGGTTAAGGACTGAATGACATGAAAAATGCAAAATAGACTTCGGCGAAAACGGAACGAACAAACAAAACCGGATAAGTGCTGAATGACATGAAGTGACGATACAAAACAGCACTTCGTTGAAACAGGACGAACAACCCATATTTTCTTAAGGAAAAAATAAGAAAAAAAATATTTCAAAATGTCATCACGAAAACCTGCCTATATAATTTTGACCCTCTTAAACCCCCATTTATATATAGTAAAACTGGGGTTTACAGAGGTAAAACTGGGGTTTACAGAGGTATACATTATTTTTCTTATTTCTGCTCGAAAACATAGATTGTGGGTACTCGTTAGAACCCCTCGCCGAGGCGGTTCTATCGAGTACCAGCAATCTATGTTTTGAGCAGAAATATGAAAAATATGAGAATTTTTTATCAGACAAATTTCAGTTTTTGGTGGTGAAATTTTCAGTATATTTGAATAGGCGTCAGTGTTTTCGTAATGCGTCTGCTTAAATTTTTACTCAGAATACTAAGAAGTTAACATAGTTAAGAAATCATTTATTTTTAACTCGGGTAGTACAATCAACTTGGTTTCGAGAATTTCTATTCCCATCAGGTTCACCTTTACCACTCTGTGGGCATATTCAGCAGATAACAAATAGATATTTTCCTTATTTTATCCAGAAAATATGTTTTGACATTGCATGCAAATTGTCTTCTTTGCATGAAATGTCAAATCTTTAAATTTCTAAATTTCTAAAACAAAATAGAAAAACATTTCAAATGGTCGTCTGCTGAATTTTTTACTCGGGGTGCTAAGCGTTAACATACAATTCATTATTTCCTTGAAGTAAGCATCCTTATATAAAGTTTACTTAAGATGACATGATAATAGGACATTAATGGACACTAAATAAGATATTTTGAGTGTTGATATACATACATGAGAACTTTCCAGTCAGTAAATGGTAAACAAATAATTTAAATAGATCCAACACTTTCTATCAACTTAAATGCTTTATCCAAACAGAAGTATTATCCATTCAGGTAGTCCTTGAGTACTCTGAGACTTTCGATAAAATAAAAGTGAACGGAAGACAGATTTGTTTTCCGGTCTACGCTGCTTGGCGACACGTAGCAACAGCCCAGGCCGAAGAAGAATAGAAAGTTGAATACAGGTGCTTATATTGATCTTACCGCTATACGTTTAATACACAATGAAATAGAACAGAAGGTGTGGGCTTTCATTATACTTTCTCTATCTGACATATCAAGTGTATGTTAAAACTGTCATTAACAAAATGGCAAGAAATGAACAGCGATGATCGCAAATTAAGGGAAACAGGTAGTTTCAAGGGAGGCAACTCTTTCAAAAAATATTGCTTCCCTTCTGAAAATGGGTTTTCTATAAACAGAAAGAATTTGCTCCCCGGGGGCAGAGGGCGGGGAGTTTGTTTTTTTTTTGTTTGTTTTTTTTTTTTTTTTTTTTTGTTTGTTTTTTTTTTGGGGGGGGGGGGCGGTTGTTGTTGTTTTTTTTCCTTTTAGGATAGACCCTTTTCAAGAAATGTGCTCTATTTTCTAAAAGCAAAGAATGTATTCTTCTCTTTCACTTTAGGGTAGATCCTTTTTCAGAAGGGACTTGTTGGACAGAGAAGCAACCAGGAAAATGCAAAAGTTGTTTCCCTTGTAAAAAATGGATGAAAATCTACACTCGAATTCAGGGGACGAAGTGCTTGAATGAATTCCTTTGGGGCATCGCTTTGACTTATTTACTAACAAAATGCGAAGTATTTCTTAACTTCTACCTGCAGTTTAACTCTACTGAATAAATTAAGATGCCACTTCTAATTTTTAGCCAATCAGATTACTTGATCCAAGAGTTTGATACAAATATACATACTTAATGTCAAACTGTTCAGATCCAGATCAGTTGGCTTCTTCAGAAGAACTGATCTGGATCTACACTGTTTGCAAATCCAGGGCACATCTGGGTTCAGCAGGACAAGGGTAAGAACTACAGTTTAGATCAGTATAATGCTTCCGTTTCAGTTCTGTGTTCGTGATTTCGAGACACCCAACCACCCAATCTGATTTTACGTTCCTAAGCGTCACAGGTAACTCTAGTTGATAAAATAAGAACCAGGTCAGTCTGCGCAACCGCCAAGTCTTTTGTCTCCATAATGTTAAGACTTGGAGAACATGTGGGATTAACAAACATTTTTCTAGTCATACTTACCTATATATGTAGCTAGAGTTTATTTTATATGCTATGTATTGTTCATATTGCGTGTTCAAGGGCGGATCCAGGGTGATGTCTGGGGTCGTTTTTGATCAAATTACCGTATTTTACACTAAGACAGGCTTGACAAACAGAACAGACCCAGATCAGACGCCGCAGAACGCGGTGTCTGATCCGGGTCTACAGTGTTTGCCACTCATCCAGCAATTTTACACACATTCATAGAAAATAAAATTGACCTGTTGAAGAGAAGTGTAGGGTAAAACGTAAGGGGTGTGAATATTTAGGGTAAATATAGTATCCCAAATTTATCCAAACATTTCCCATGAAAATGAAATTTTGAGTTAAAGGGGTTCGACTGAACCCCACGAACCTACTCTGACTCCGCCGCTGGTGTCGTTGTGCATCTGACCTTATATCTGAATAAATATGAACTGAATTGAAATGAAATAAATGGACAACACAGACTAATCTGGACTGTTGTTCGCACCTTATTCCAATAACGGGTCTCATATATTAGTATATATGACGGTCACAGAGACGGATCCATGATAATTTTTGACTGGGTCCATTTTTATCAAATTACTCTACGTATTCGCAGTAGACCCAGATCAGAAACCGCAGCATGCATTCATAGGTGTATAGTAAAATGGATTTGTTGATGAGTATATGGTTAAAAGTATTAAAGGTGTGTGAATATTTAGGGTAAATATGGTAACCCAAATTTATCATGATAAATTAATCATTTCTTTTTTTTTTTTTTTTTCATGAAAATAAGATTTTGAGTCTTTCTATCATTACTGCAGTCGGTCGTATTCGGGTAATTAACCTGCAAATGGGATCTCTCCCTGTACAGGGGCCTTCCAGGTCACGTCGCTATCCTGATAGTGCACTGTATTAACACCATCTCTGCCAATTACGATAATAGAGCATGTTCGGATCCGAAAAATTTCTCACCCCGAGGCGGGATCGAACCCAAGGTTCCAGAGGCCAATGCAACTTTTTCATTGGGTGAATGGCTAAATATAGAATTAATCAAACTATTTAAAAAAAAAATCTTGTATTGGGCATTAAATGTATTTACAAGCAGTACATCAAATATATACTATGTACTTTTTTTTTTTTTTTTTTTTTCTTATAAAAATTAACAGATGGGACTTTTTCTATATTCACAAGGTAGATAAGTTGCTTTTAAAGGCTAAGTTTTAATCTGTCTGCATCCAGCTATGCTACATGCTGATAAATTATTTAATCGCTCCCTGTATTCATTTTTTTTTTTTTTTTTTTTTTTTTTTTTTAGAGAGATGAAAAAAAAAAAAAAAAACCCTTAAGTATGAACTGCGCAATGTACCAAAACCAAACATAAACACTCATACCTGTACCATCACTGCCGGTGGCGTTGTTTTGCCTATTCAGGCGTATATAGAAGGTCCCAGATCGATTCATAATCTTTTACATTCTACCAAGCATACCATTGCTTATAGTAACCTAACCGATTCGCGCCTGCAGCAATCTTGACTGTAATAGGTACCCTGCCTTTTCGCGCTTTTTGAAATTGCGTGGCAACAAAACTTTTTACCCATAATTCCCTTTGACGGGTTCACGAAAAGGTGTTAAGAAACGACAGCAGTGAACTGAGCATCGAAATTATTTTCTGTATAAAAAAAAACATTTACCAACAAATTATTTTGATACTTAATAAAGCAACAGAGGATTAATAAATCTAAGTATAAACTATAAAGAAACAAGATTAAGTGTCTCATCTTTGTCAACAGTAAAGACGATTCGGTTTATTTTCAGCGATCAAATACGACCTTCAAATATTAGCCAACCAGTCTGAACCGGAAATAACGAACAGTAAAATGGCCGACATACCTGCCAATGCCCCAGATCGTAAGTAAATTTTGTTATTTTGTCATTCAGTATTAGATGATGTCACCTCATAATTGACAAGAAACAAAGCACGGTATTTGCTTCAATATAGCAAATGTTCATTAGATTAGAAAGATCTTTCGCTACTTGATAAAATCAAACTTCTTTTTGTTCAAACCGGCAGTGTTTACATTGGATACCCGATACAGTTTTATTGTCAATGACACAAGAAATATCGCGTACACCGGTGAATAACTCAGACATTAATCTTGAACTGAGTATCACAATAGTACATGAGTGTATTTAAATAATGCTGCCTTTCGGAATATAGTGCTGAATGTAGGCCTCCCTTCATCAGCACCGGTTCAGAGATTATTTTTATCAATCTCAATAAGCATCCAATTTAATTTAAATATTCTCTATCACAAAACATAGTCCTAACATGAAATAAAAACACTGCCTTTGATGCAGACACACTCAGCCAACTATTTTTTTCTGATATTTTTAATTTATGACAGCAGTTTGTTTACAAATTAGGGCCAACATGTCGCATGATATGTTCATATTTTTTTTATTTGCACTTTTTATTTATTTATTTTATTTATTTATTTTTTTATGTTTTATTTTTTGGTTTTTGTTTCAATTCAGCAGTGCTTATATTTATTCAAAAACAACTTTAAACAGGATTATCAATAATTATTTCGGGTTTATTTATTTGTCTGCTTAACCTGATGCTAAATTAAAGAAAACGAACAAGAAAAAAGTTTGCTGCAAGATTCCAAATGATTTGGGTGTCTGTTTGTCAGCCTCTCTACATTAATGAAAACACTTCCTGTGTTTGCTGTTAACCTTTATCTAGCTGTGAAAATCGGTAATGCTAGATACATCTGATGCTGGATTTTTTTAGGATTGTTTTAGCATACCCATAGCAGATTAAAAAAAAATATATATATATATTAAAATAATGTTTTCAAACGTGCCATTTTCAGACATGTTAACTCTCACCAAAATCATAGGAAGGTCATGGAAAAACAGCTTTTCTCACTCCTCACAAAATTTTTTAAAAAATCTCCCCAAAACCCCCCCGAAAAAACGGACTGGGTCGGGTATGAAACCCACAGACCGTAACCCTGTGACTGAGACTTGAACCGAGACTAAAATTTCCATCCTGGAAACACTTGTAAATGGGAAAGACTGTTCCAAATTTCAGTCCAAAGTAGTCTAAATATGGTTCGAAAGCATATAAATGAAAGCATATAAATGTTTGGATTGAATGAGGAAACGCTTTACACATGGGAAAAAAAGCATCTTGATGCCATAATTGCATTTTAGGATAGCTTCATCCAAAATAGTGAAAAGATTGGCATCTTTGGGGCTTTACTCCCCGAAAAAATATGATAAAATAAATTGTAACACTGTCATTCATCCTCAAGTTCCTAGAAAGATGGATAACCCAGAAATAAAACAATCCATTTCTTGTTGACACGTTAAATCAAAATTGCGATGTGAATGAACCCACCAATCAGGATGGCTCCCAATTTAATAAGCATCTGCGTGATCAAAAAATCCCTTTCCATGAAACTTACTTCGGTCACAAGGAGCTTGCAATAAACAAAGTGAGGTCTAACACAGTGCTTGCATTAAGGGAAGTCTGGGAGTCAGAGACTCCCAAAAATTGCCTTGGGACTTCCAAAAATCAATGCCAGGAAGTGTGGGACTCCCAACTTTTAAAGATATTTAGTCATTTATAACAAACATTTAGAATCAATTTATGCATTAATTAGCTTAAGAATGGTGGTTTACTCCATAAATGACAGTTTAAGAATATTCAAGGTTGAATTTCTGAAAGTGAGTGAAAACTTTTGATTACCAGGACTTCCAGATATTGGAGCTAGAAAGTCCTGGGACTTCCTGATTTTCATACATGCCATTATCTGTTGACAGAAATCTGTGAGATTTTGCAAATTTTTAGGGGAGATTTAATGAAATTCTGTGAGATTTTTATGAAAATCACTTTCAAGCTTACATAAGTAAGTTAAAAGCCATTATTTTAATGAATTAAGCTGAGGATAGCCATGCTAATGTGTGATTTATTTCTAGTTCTTCAACAAATAGCTTATTAAATGGTATGAAAATTCTGTGAGATTTGAAAATCTTATAGGAAACGGGGCTCAGAAGGGCCAAAATTCTGTGAGATTTTGTCTCACAGTGTGAGGTATGGCATGTATGGATTTTGACAGTTAGTGCAAGCACTGGTCTAACACTTGTCACAACACAAGCTACAGTTCATTTCTTTCATTACTTCTGGAGTATGGGATTCTATAAGTATAATGAAACCCAGGTACATGTAATTAACACCTGATTAACAAGAAAAAGGCTTAGCTAGAAGACAGAATCATCTAAGAATGGTGGTTAAAAAATGAGCATATGTGTTATAAATAGCTCTCAGAATGCACCATTTTACACCAATTTCTTAAAATTTTTCTTGGGGAGCATGCCCCCGGACCCAACTTGCTTGGCTTTGTGTCTTTGGCACTCGCCTACCTGTCTCAACCGTGGTGTCTCCCTCATTTTTATTTTCAAAACTTAATCTGTCTGCATTTTGAATTGAAAGAAAATACACATTCTGGTTCAACTTTTTAGTTGTAAATACCAAAATTATTTTTGTCCTTATCTTATGGTAAAAATTAACTAATATGTGATCGAGCAACTGCACTATCAATGCTTAGTTAACATATATCTATGTAATTATACACATGGTTTAATAGGGTTCGACCTTCAACAGGATAAGGAATAATACAGTTAATACTGAAATCGAGACTAACTTACTCTGGATTCATATTTTACACGCACTGTGACTGTGTAGTACAGATTGCAGGTTGCAGGTCATGTTATATAGAAGGGAACAAGACATTCGTAAAAGCTATTTTCAAGATCACTCACTTACAGGTTTTGAAGGCAGTTCAGCAATAATTTACATGTACTGTCTTTAACATTTTCTTTGCCATTATTCTGCTTCACAGACTTGAGATCCAGTGGCAGGACACACTTTCAGTGGCAGCAAACATGGGCGTTTTAACATATTTCTGCATGATGCAAAGACACTGTTTGAATTATTATCCTTTTAATTTTAGATTGTCCTGGGACAGAGAGTGAAGCTGCAGGAAAAGCAAGTGCCTGTCAAGGTTGTCCTAATCAAACAGTTTGTACAAGTCTACCCAGAGGTCCAGATCCAGGTGTGTAATTGGTTCTACTTAAGGGGTCACAGGGGCGTCCAACTGATATTGACCAGTTGGGCAAGGCCTGCTATTCTTGTAGCTGGTAAGGGTAGAGGGGGGTGTTTTATTTCATCTGTTTCCACTTTCATTCCTGTTCCTCTTTCTTCCCTGTCCGTCTCTTTTATCTCCTCTGCTATCTCTTATGTCTTTTTTCTACCTTTCTATGGGAGACAACACAAAATGACCCAGAAGGATTGACATGCCGTTAAACCCCAACACTATCAACAATCTACTTAAGGGGAATAGATATACATGTACTTTCAGAGGTGGCAAGATTGTTTCACCTGAAAACTAGTCTTCTCTAAAAAGAGTCCCCCTTGGCAGCACATTCTTTCCTTTTAGAGTAGACCTCGTTTCAGGAGGGACATTATGTGCAGGAAGACAAATAGGAAATCACAAAAGTTGTCTCCCTTGTTAAAAATGTGCCAGTTGTGTCCCTTAAATGTCTGGAAGTGTGCATAGCTCTATAGATAAGAAGGATATCCAGAGAAATTCTGCACAAAATAAATATATATACAGTATTACAAGTACCCATTAGCATAGCAACAGATAAGACACTGTTTTCATCCGAAAACTGCTATTATTTTTCTTATTTCTCAATGAAAACATATGTTGTGGGTACATGTTTTCATTAAGAAATAAGAAAAATATTATGTGGATACCCCCTCTTATCTGTAGCTATGCATTAGGCTTTGAGGAGACGATTTTAATGAATTATCAAAGCCTGTTTCCTTTCTGTGAAAAATAAAAAAAATATCATCAGTTTGTCATCTACCATATTTGCTCATAAAGTGGCAAAAGTTTAACACATCAGCATGCAATAAACTAGACATTCCATCATCTAGGGTAAATGCAGTACTTTAAAGCTGTAGAATAACAATGGTAATTTGCTGAAGCAGCTCAAGATTGAAATATTGTATTAATGTCATCACCGTATTGTAAAGAAATGTGAAAACAAGACTTGTTAACCCAGTTTCTAAAGTGGACTCTTCCATCTTTGAATGTTCCAAATAGGGATCTCAGTCAAAAATCAAAATAGAATGGCAAACAATGTAGATCCTGATGAGACTGCTCATAATGAGCTGTCTCATCAGGATCTGCATTGTTTGCAAAAAAAATGTTTTGTTCATGGCAGAAAGGGTTAAAGAAAAGTATTTGGTGATAATTATGGGATACTTTTCTGATTTCTCCATGAAAACATATGTTGTAGCTACTCATAAGAAGTGCATCTGTGAGGAGTCCTAATTAGTACTAACAAAGTATGTTTTTATGGAGAAATTGGAAATAAATTATCACAGGATTTTCAGCAAATTCTCCACCATATCAGGTCCTTTGATGAAAAATAAAAATGCTGTTGTTAATAAAAATGCATACACTTGACTAACCAGTACTTACTGTTGATTGCAGCAATTGCAGAAGTGAAGCAGAAATTATCAAGTGTTAAACACAAGATACTGGTATTATCAGGGAAAGGTGGAGTAGGAAAGAGTACATTTACAGCCCACCTTGCTCATGGACTTGCAGCTGACGCAGACAAGCAGGTAGGAATTTCCATAATTTGACCAGGATAACATTTTTGAGAATTGTACAGTGGAAACCCCATTTTAACACCAGTATTCACCAATGGACAACAATATTACATGATCCTTTAACCCTAGTCCTGCTGAACCTGGACATGTCCTACCTGCAAACAGGGTAGCTCCAGATCAGTGGGCTTCTAAAGAAGCCAATTGATCTGAATCTGCACTGTTTACCATTAAGTATGTGAATTTATATCAACAATCTGGATCAAATAATCTGATTGACTGAAAATTAGAATGAGCGTGGCATGATTGGCTGAAAATTAGAATGGGCGTGGCATCTTAATTTATTCAGCATGACAGGGGTTAATTTATGAAACTTCATTAGTGTTTGCATCCCATCACACAATGTGACCTTCCTCAAAAGCAGGTTACGTATGTTCACAATAAATTTTATGGTGGCCCTCATTTCCTTGGCCTTCTCTGTTATTGGCAAAACACTGAATGATGAGCTTGACATGCTGGTCAGAGCCATCTGCTTATATTATTTCTAGGTTTAAGAAAGACTGATTCTTACTTTGCTCAAAATCAAGGGCTGAGCTTTTTAGAAATACTATATTTACCCTAAGTATTTGGACAGATAGGTCTAAGTAGACCCTGATCAGATACCACAGAATGTGATATCTGATCACGGTCTACGTTGTTTCTTATTTTTCCAACAATGTTTAAAATATATGAACAGGTGGTAAAATTCATGTAATAACATTTTAGGAGTGGGTATGGTAAGGAATTAATCTGTCCAAAATACTTAGGTCAAATACTGTAATAATTGTCACATTCCAAAGTTCAGAATGCCCTAAATTCTTTAAAAGTTGTTTAGAAATGCCATTCTGCCATTTGACATGTTCATACTGAACAGATAATATGCTGTATGTTAGAAATGTTTCTTTCCATGTTGCTGATTTCAAAGGGAACAGCTGGAGTTTAGAAAATACTGCTGAATAGATATTTTAGAAATGCAAATTTCAGAAGCACTATGGTGCTTGATTGATAGTCATATTGCTAAGTTCAAAAGCAAGAAAATAATCTGAGGATAGAGGGAAAGAAACAAAATGGCAAAGGGATATCCTTTGCCTACAGAAACGTTGGCAGGGCACTTTATATGAAATAATAGAAACATAGCTACAGATAAGAGGGGGTAGCCACATAATAGTTTTCTTATTTCTCCACGAAAACATATGTTGTGGGTACTCATTAGAAGCGCCTTGGCGTTTCTCCACGAAAACATATGTTGTGGTACTCATTAGAAGTGCCTCGCCGAGGCGCTTCTAATGAGTACCCACAACATATGTTTTCGTGGAGAAATAAGAAGGATATCAGCATTTTTTGGATGAAAAAAGTGCCCTATCTGTTGCTATGTAGAAAGTTGAATAGTTGTTTGTCAGCATAGCTCTAGATAAGGCACTTTTTTTCAGCCCAAAAGTATTGATGTTTTCCTTATTCACAAAAACATGTTGCAGTACTCATTAGAAGCACTGCTAATGAGTATTCACAACATATGTTTTCATGGAGAAATAAGAAAAAAATGTAGTGGATACCCCCCGATAACTGCCCTTCTTGAATCAGCGGAAGGGAGAGAATGACCATAGAAAATATTTCATGATCAATCTCCGAGGTCGGCAACATTCTTTCGTGGAGATTGATCATGAAATATTTTCTACGGTCATTCTCTCCCTTCCGCTGATTCAAGAAGGGCAGTTGTCAGTTTCTGGCGAAAGAATGTGCACAATACTGGTTAACCGCTTAGTGGACTAAGCCTGCCCAGTAAACGTGTGGTTAGGTAAACTGACCGCGCTCGACATGACCCCATTGGGTTGACTGGGCCGTAAAACCTCAACACACAAAAAAAAAAAAAAAAATTCATATTATTTTGTTTAGAATGAACAAATGTTTCAGAAATTTTGTCATACTAGGACAATTTTTCAAATGAAAAATGGATGCTTAAGAAGTGTTAAAAATGTCACATTGCAGAACTTTGACTGTGAACAACTTTGATGTTTGAAATGTAGATGGTCACAAACTCACAATATTGAATTCAGTCAGAACAGCTGAGATTCATTCTCACATTTGTTGGCTTAGACTGAACTTTTAAACATTTACATGTATAAATATTTACACTATGAACTGTAAGAGTGGCTGAGATATTAAAGTTTTCTTTATTTATTTGCCAAGTTCATTTTATGGTTTTAAAATGAACACTTAAGGCTTTGAAAATCTTTTCATTACTAAGTGCTGAATGAAAATTTACAGTTTTAGAAATCTTGTTACAATTTAGAATTCATAGTGTAGAACTGAGAACTGAGGCACATTGATGCATCTCTGAGATTCTCAGTCCTAAATTATTAGCTAAGGTTTCAGAAATGGTTGCTTGTCACATTTCTTAGTTGAAAATAAATGCTGTGGGTGTTGAGACACAAAAGTGCAAAATAATGTGATAGTTACACATACAGCAAAATTTAGTAGGGCTCAAGACAGTGATAACTACAGCAAAGGTTCAGCATGGCTCTATATAAAGTGATACAGCAAAGATTCAGCATGGCTGTAGATATTGTGATACAGCAAAGATTCAGCATGACTAGATAACTTGATACAGCAAAGATTCATTCAGCATGGCTCTAGATAATGTGATACAGCAAGGAGTCAGCCAGGTTGTAGATAATGTGATACAGCAGAGATTCAGCCTGGCTCTATATAATATGATACAGCAGAGATTCTGCCTGGCTGTATATAATGTGATACAGCAGATATTCAGTCTGGCTCAGGATAATGTGATACAGCAGAGATTCATTCAGCATGGCTCAAGATAATGTGATACAGTAAAGATTCATTCAGCATGGCTCTAGATAATGTGATAAGCAACAAGTCAGCCTGGCTCTAGATAATGTGATATAGCAGAGATTCAGTCTGGTTCTATATAATGTGGTACAGCAGAGATTCAGCCTGGCTCTATATAATGTGATACAGCATAGATTCAGTCTGGCTCTTCTAGACAATGTGATACAGCTTAGATTCAGCCTGGCTCTAGATAATGTGATGCAGCAGAGATTCAGCCTGGCTCTAGATTAAATGATAAATGCACCTACAGCGAAATTCAACATGGCTCTAGGCAGTGATAACTACCGCAAAGGTTCAGCATGGCTCTAGATAATGTGATACTGTCAACTCGGGTTATCTCAAAATCCATTTTTTGTTTGAGATAACAGAATTTTGAGATAAAAGGAGCTGAAATGTTCAGAAATGAATAACATACTAAAACAATATTGCCCTTTATTTAATTTGAGTAATCAGTGTTTGATATAATGAGAGTTAACTGTTTATGTACAGTAAAATTCAAGATCACTTGATCCAGATGTTTGATATAAATTCACATACTTAATGGCAAACAGAGCAGATCCAGATCAGTTGGCTTCTTCAAAAGCCAACTGATCTGGATCTACACTGTTTGCAAAGGCAGGGTATATCTGGGTTCAGCAGGACCAGTGTTAAAAATGCATCATACTAAGTGCAGATAATATGTTCATTTCCTTCTCATTCTGGATATTTTGAAAATCAAATGCTGCTTAAGCTGGTGCTAGAGGGCATGTGCAGTCTGGCAAATTACATTGCTCTATATGAAGAGATTTAATAAAGCTGAGTCTCTGATTTTTGTTCTTTTGTGTGTTCTTTGTTTCCAAAGACAACCTTTTAGATTTTTATTGTTTACAAAATAAAGAGTTAGGCTGTCTCAGTATTCAGGGTAACCCGGTAGTATTTACTGTTCCCAAACATAAGTTTTCATGGTCCTGGAGAAATAAGAAAATTGTCAGTATGTTTGTTGAAAAAAAAAAAAAAGAGCCTTCTACAGAGCTGTAAAAGATGTCAGTTTTTGGATGGTATGCAACATACAATAATGATCTTGTAGAAAGTCTCAAGAGCTCTGTCTGAAGTGGAACAGAACATAGTTCCAGATTAAAGATTTACCAAAACATGGTATTTGTCTTATTTCTCTATGCAAACGTGAAGTAGGTACTCATTAGATTAGTCGCAGTGAGAAAGTTTTAAATAGAGACACAACATAGGTTTTCCTGTGGAAAAAAAAAAAAAAAAACATATTTATAAAGCTGCCTCTCTTCTCTGGGGCTACAGTGAAAACAATATGTTAGCCAGCCACTGTGATCAATATGTGTTATCACTGTAGGTCCAGATAATGCACTTTTTACAACCGAAAAGTATTGATAGTTTTCTTATTTCTCAACAAAAACATATGTTGTGGTACTCATTAGAAGTGCCTCAGTGAGGCACTTCTAATTAGTACCCACAACATATGTTTTTGTTGAGAAATAAGAAAAAATATGATGTGGATACCCTCTCTTATCTGTAGCTATGATTATGTAAATGAAGAAATTGTACTAAAACTTACTCCAGCATGTTCTTGAATTTGTGGATGTTTGGTTATGACAAATACCATGTTTAACCTAATTTTTGTGACACAGGTCTGAGCAAACAGTGTAGGCCCAGATCAAATGTCACAGTAAGTAGCAATTGGTCAGGGCCTACACTGTTTGCCACTCATCCAGCAGTTTCTAGTCACATCCACAAGTAGCAAAATGGACTTTTTCAAATTTTAGGAGAAGTATGGTAAGGAGTATAGGTGTCTAAATGTTTATGGTAAATATGATTTATCATTCCTGTAACCTTTCAAAAATCATTGGATTGGTTGGGATTTATTTTTACTATTTATATGTACATTGTATAATTTGGGTTTGTGGGAATTTTATTATCTGGGACCTTATGAAAGTCCTTGTTTGAGCACCTTTGCACAAAATGCAAATTGGTGTTTCGGAGGGGGGGTGGGTGGGGTGAGGTGGGGGTGGCGGGGATGGTGGAGTGCGGATTGGGATGGATAGGCCTGAAAATTAAGCTGTCTTTTTTAAAGGGAAATAATATTTGCAGACAAGAATTTAGTTTCCTAGTACTCAAATCCTTCCAGAAGAGGGAGACTGCTCTTTCAGTAAAGGATTTGCTATCATAGGGAGCAGTTTCTTTCCATTTAAGTAGCCCTCAGTGGAAAGAGTTACATTTGTATTTCCCTTGAAATCCATTCCCCTTAATGATTAAGCTAAAGATAAAGTTTCACATCAGCCAGCATGCCCTAATTGGGGCTTAGAAAATTAACCCTGGTCCTGCTGAACCCATTTATGCCCTGCCTTTGCAAACAGTGTTGATCCAGATCAGTTGAGCTCTGAAGAAGCCAACTGATTTGGATCTGCACTGTTTGTCATATAGTATGCGGATTTGTATCAACAACTTAGAGCAAGCAATCTGATTGGCTGACAATTAGAAGTGGTAGTGGCACCTTAATTTCTTCAGCATGGCAAGGGTTAATGAATTGTGACAATTTTAGACTGTACTGGCAAAGAACAAATGTCTTCATCTAGCATAGTAGTTTTTCTGTTCACATATGCATTTAGTAGCTTCTATGCAAATTCTTGCCCCCATTTTTAAAAATGTTTCAGACCTTAGAGAGGCAACTTCCTGTGTGTAAGTTGTCTCCCTTTGCAGAATGGTGACAAAATCTTTGATGTGTATCCTTTCACCATAAATCTCCCCTTAAAAAAATACAGTTACATGTATAGAAGATCTCCCTTTTAAGAAATATGAGCTAGCACCTGACAAAACCTACAAATAAGACTTGTGCGACCAGCAAAGACTCAGATCAGCCTGCACAATTGCTTAATCTGATCAGAGCCTTCACTTATTGCACATGTCTTCTTCAGCATCCAGACTATCTAAAGAGGAATAAATAAGAACCCTTGCCATACTGGGTGGATGTTCAGGCTGATCTGAGTCTTTGCTGGTCACACACGTCTTACTGCAGGTTTTATCATGCACTGGCTCATGAACAGTTTTAGGTAGTGCTGAGAAAATTAATAATTTTCATACATGGAGGAATGATTAAACAGACAGACAGACAGACAGATAGGAAAGCTGAGAAGATACAAATATAACACACACCTGCTGTAATGTTAAAATCCTGTACAAGACTTCTTCCTTTAATTACAATCGATAGTTTAATTTCTTATTCAGCCATCATGCTGCATTAAGTTTTATTACTGATGACATTTAATACTCAGCATGCTGCATAAAATTTTCAGCAGATGACATTTTGAAGTATTTTTGGTATTTTCCCTTGAAAATATACTGTGATGTTTCATCCAGTATGTCTCCTATGGAGAAAATTTGCATGAAATGTCAATACCTATTTTCTGGAAAAAATAAGAAGAAAAAAACATCAATTTGTCATCTGCTGAATTAACCCAGTGAGTGGTAAAAGTTAGATATAGGATTTCTCTCCAGCAGTGCATCATATAGATGATTTTTGAAATGTCAACAACATGATCACCTGGCTATGGTATTTAATATTGTCCCACTCAGTTCACAATAAAGGGCATTTTAAATCGTGATCAGTGGTTTAAAAAACTTTCCTCAGTGGCCTTGATGATTAATTAAACACTTATAGGCTCATTCAACATTAATAGTAGCAAAGAGAAGCTCATTTTCACTTACCAGCTGGTCAGAGAAAAACAAAACCTGGTATAGGGCTCCAAGAGTTTCTAAGTGTCCACTGGCCTATCAACATACAGCCTGTGGTCATGACAACAATAGATATTACCCATAAGGCAGTGGGAGAGAGATCCGCTTTAGCAATTTGTCTATACCTGGATTTGGTTTACCTATATCTTTGTTGAGCCAGTTATCAGTAATTGCCATTGTAACTCCCTCAAATGACAATAATAGATATATTGTTTGCCCAATACACATAGTAGGTTTTACCTTTACGGCTCTCTGAACAAATTCAGCAGACGACAAATTGACTATCTTTTTTTCTTATTTTTCCCAGAAAACTAGATTTGACATTTCATGCAGAGACAATTTGCAGAAATGTCAAATCCTATTTTTTGGGAAAAATAAGAAAAAAAATATTTCAGTATGTTATCTGCTGAAAATTTTACCCAGCAGGCAAAGCGTTAAACTGTGGGATGTATAGTAAAGAGATCATTCAAAGAATAATTTATGGTCTGGGTGTTATATATTTATAACTTAAACCGAATATTCTAATTATTAAAAGAAAGATTTGTTGGTGTTTTAAAAATTGAACTTACTGCCCTTTCAAATTATAATTTCTTCAGCCTGAAATGTCATTGTCCTAAGTATATAGTACTGGGACAGACATGCCCGAGTGAAAAATGTAGATCCAGATTAGACACTGCTAAGGTGTCCCAAGGGTAAACACTGTAGTTATTGCTTTTATTTATCAACTCTTAAAACACCAAGCAAAATTTTGCAGCAGATGACTTTCTAGAAAAATATTTCTCAGAGAAAATGTCTTGACATTTCATGTGAATCTTCTGCCTTTACATGAGATGTCAAGACTTGTTTTCTATGAAAAATAAAAAATAAAATGAATTAAAAGTGTTGTCTGCTGTAGTTTTGATTGGCGCTTTAACGGTTAAAGATATATATTTATACTCTACACTAGTAAAATGAAAAAAATAGAAAAGTTCTACAATGAAGATTAAAACACACACACACACACACACACACACACACACACACACACACACACACAAATACAGGATAGGAATGCTCTGCATGAATTCATTGAAGTGAGGTTCAAGACAGAAGAGAATCCAGGAGAAAGTTGTTACTTTTCAGGGTTCTCATTCACTCCAAATGTAGGGTCCTGAGATCCAATTTTGGTGATTGGGACTTCTATTTTCAGAGAAGTTTAGCAAAATTACATGGTGAGATTCATATTTTTTGGCAGAAAATGGCTTTGGGACTCATTTTCAAATTCCTAGTGAGAACCCTGCATTTGCATCAGATGTATGTACTCATAGAATTTGCCTCATCAAAGCATATTTGAAGTACACACCTAGCACTATATTATATTTGCTTGGTCAGATAGAAATTGCCTTGTGAGTACTGTAGTTTGATAGGATAAGACACATGTAGATATATTCTGGTCTGAGTTGTTTGATGCACTTACCCGATATATAACATTTAATATGATGTTAATGTCGCAATAAACTATCATGAACTGTACCTTGCATCACCAGGGCATCCAACTGATATTGGCTTACAGTTGGGCAAGGCCTGCTATTCTTGCAGCAGGTAAGGGTAGAGGGGGAATGTTTTAATTTCTTCTGTTTCTTCACTTTCATTCATTTTCCTCTTTCTCGCCTGTCCCTCACTTTCATCTCCTCTACTATCTTTTCTATCTCTCTTCTCCCTTTCTCAGGGAGACGAAACAAAATGACTCACAAGGGTTGATGTGTTGTTCAACCCCAACACAATCTATCATGAACTAATTTGGTTTGCCTCTTGTGAAGTTGTGATGCTCTACTAAAGTTTGACAAAATCATGTTCTGGATTTCTTGTGTTTGAATCTTATTTGTTTGTTATTATCAAGGGACTGGAAAATGCTGTTTAATTCTGGAGCTAAATGATTGTATCAGGCCTTAAAAATGACTTAAGTGTGTGTGGAATGTGAAGGTCCAGATTTGGCTCCTCATGATTGGTTGGAGTGCAGGAAGGTGCAAGCTGTACTGGGATTTTGTCATCCCTTAAAGTGCCATGCAAAAAAGTGCCAATTAAAAATTTTAGCATATAACAGTCAAAATTTTTGTTTCTCTTTTTCGAGAAAATAAGGCTTGACATTTCATGTGAATCATCTGCTAGGCAGATGATTCACATGAAATGTCAAGCCTTATTTTCTTTGAATCTTGTTTTCGGAATGTCTTCTGTTGCAGTTGTTATTGGCACTTTACATTTCAATTACCTAATGGTTGTCTAAAACTTGCTTGGTCAAGTGGCAAACATTGTAGTTCCCAATCAGACACCACATTCTGTGTCCTGGGTCTCCACTGTTCGCTCAGGCCTACTGGTCGGAATACTTACAATAAGTATGTAAAACATGAAAAAACAATAAATCATAACCACATATGTCATTTCTGTGTTTGTCTCACAGTCAAGTGTATATTGCACCATTGTGATAGATTTAAAGTTTCTGTTCTTTACCGATTTTAAATGCGGTCTGGTATTGAATAGCCCGAGAAAGCTCTTTGAAATGCTGGTATTTAGTTGACCTGTGAGGTATAAGCGGCTATAGTGTGTGGATATAACAAATATGGGCACATGTATTGTAAAAATTACATAGTAAGAGGATTTGCATAAATAATCCAGAGGACTTGTTAAGGAGGAGTACTCGGTGATAATTCTTGATATTTTTTCTTATTTCTCCATAAAAACATACATTGTGGGTACTCATTAGAAGTGCCTCACAGAGGCATTTCTAATGAGTACCCACAATGTATGTGTTTATGGAGAACTGGAGAAAATTATCCCAGAATTATCATCAAATATTCCTGCTTGTTAAGGACTCTGTAATTATAGCTTTAATCTCTTTATCAAAGAAATCCTTTCGACATAAGTTAGGCCTCCTTAAGTGAAAAATTGTCTTCAAGCATATGCCAGTGCATTGATTCGGATAATTGTCCACATATACACAGTCTCATCAGGACTGTTACTGTCTGTTGATTTATTCTGCAGTATACAGCAGTTCTGAAATAGACAGCAAAAAATTCTGATCAGACTCTATGAAACACAGGCAGATCTGATCTTCTGTCCACACTCACTTCAAAGACATCTTTTTGCAAGACACGACTGTTGGCTTAGCTGTATATATGATTGATAGGTAGCCTTTTATTGAAACATTTAGAGTGTTTGGGTAAGTCTGCAGTTATTTCCAGACCAAAGAGTTAAGTGGAGAGTATGGCCATAGGGTGCACAGCATTTTTACCAAATGGACATGTTTCTATGTAAATAAAGTGCCAGGTGGTCAACTAGGTTTTCATCAGTAAGTCGAGCAATCATAGGAAAGTTTGTGTTTTGTAGAAGAGACACCTTTGCCCTTATTAAAGAGACAAAGCTCTAGTTTTTATCTAACCAAGTACTGACATATTTCTTATTTCTCCATGAAATCATGTTACAGGCTCTCATAAGAGGCTTAAACATTCCTATGGCAGATCCCAAGGGGAGCAAAGTCTTTCCTTTTACAGTAGACCCCTTTTCAGAATGGACTTGATGTGCAGGATAGCAAACAGGAATACCCCAGATAGATCAGTTGGCTTCAGAAGCCAGTTGATCTGGATCTACACAGTTTGCAAAAGCAGGGTATATCTGGGTTCAGCTGGATAATTATGGTACAGTAATGGCCTAATATTTTGAACACTTTATTCCAAACATTTTTGGCTTGATTCTTTTTTTATGCAGTTATACTTAGTGGAATGGTAAATAGTATAGACCAAGATCATACTGCTCTTGAAGAAGCTGTCTGATCTGGGTCAACACCATTTGCATATGCCATTTTGTCAGAAACTTTAGTATACAAAAACTTTAGGACATTTACCATACAACAGGCTCCCATTCCTGTCCAGCCAGTCTCGGAGGCTCGGTTGGATGCGCGTCTGACTGGTGATCAGGAGGTTGAGGGTTTGATTCCAGCCAGGTTGGCAATATTCTTTCGTGGAGATTGATCGTGAAATATTTTCAACAGTCATTCTCTTCCTTCCGCTGATTCGAGAAGGACAGTTGTCAGTTGCTGGCAAAAGAATGTGCACAATACTGGTTAACCGCTTAGAGGACTAAGCCTGTCCAGTAAAAGTGTGGTTAGTTAAACTGAGCATGCTTTACATGAACCCATTGGGCCATAAATCTTCAACACAAACAAAACATTCCTGTTCAGTCAGTAAACATAATGATTTTTTTCCTGGAACTAAGTAATAATTTATTCACCACCCTCTCTACCTATTGTTATTTTGGTTGCATCAAGTTAAAAGGTGTCTTTTACATGGCTCTTGATCAAAGGAGTGATCAAAAAACAACTTTTATTTATTTATTTGTTGTGTTTTTTTTTCATCCAAACATGTCTTGTGGGTACTCACTTAGGTTGCCTTGGATATGTTTATGTTCCTGTCTGTCCATCCGTCCGGCGTACTGTCTGTGCATGCTAAAAAAATTGTTTCTTGGCCATAACTCCTACACTGTCCAAAACCAATTCATGAAACTTCACAGAAAGCTAAATTATATTGAGATGATGTGTCACTAACAAGGAAGACAACTCTGGTTACTTTAGTTTTTAGATTATCCCCCTTGCCTTAAGTCCATGTAGTGTAATGCGGATAGCATCTTCTCATAACTCGTAAATCGTTTTTAATATATTCAAGAAACTTCACAGATAGCTAAATCATATCAAGATGATATGTTGAGAACAATGAAGACAACTCTGGCTACTTTGGTTTTTGAATTTCCCCCCCTTGCCTAAAATCCATGAAGTGTAATACTGAAACTTGTGTCTGTCTCCTAACTCCTAAATCGTATTGAATATATTCTTGAAACTTCATGGATGGCTAAATCATATCGAGACTGTGTGTCACGAACAAGGAAGACAGCACTGGCTACTTCAATTTTTCAGTTAACCCACTGGGATTTGATCATGAAATTTTTCAAATAAATTTGTCTTGCATAGAAGATATGAATTATGTTGTTCGCATATTGTCTCTCTGGATCACCACTTTTAGCCTATAACTTAAGCATTATATGATACGAAGGGCGCTGTCCACATTTAGCAGGGACCTTTTTGCATTGTACAGCAGATATGTACTTTGGTTGCATGACAACATCTCATTACTAATTTATTCTGCTACTGATTTCATTAGTGTCATTATAACAGCATCAAACTTCAATAAAGGTTTGAGGCTTGATTTAGTGGGGAATGAGTCTGTTCCCTTATGGGAACAACAAAGACTTTCTCATATTTGCTGTGAATATTCTAGACATGCCTGGGCAAACATTGCAGATGCAAATCAAACTGCTCCTACAGGAAAAATTTAATCAGGGAACAGAGAAATTTGATCAGGGTACTTTTGACACAAAAACCAGAATTGCAAGCAGATTTGTTCAAATTTTAGTCATTGCTCTAGATAAGTGGGGTAGCCATATCTAAATAAATGTTTTGTTTTTATGCCTCCGTGAAAATATATCGGGGGTTGAGCGCAAGACTGGTGTAAGTCAGATGGTTGTTTTTCTCCAAACCTAATCTCCTCACCATGAAGGCGTTATGAAGATTACAACATTTCTTTCTGTAAACAATGAAAATTTAGGTGCCATTGCTCATATTGCACAATGGGGTCCAAGTTGCCCCTAAACAAGGGTTTCAAAAATATGTTTGAGTTACTATAGTCTTGCGCTCAACCCTCGATATCTTGTCATTACTCATTAGGTGCCTATGGGAGCAACTTCTAACGAGAAATGACAACATAATTTGTGTTTATTTGTTGAAATAAAATAATATTACAGTTTTTCATTGACAAATGTTGACATACCATATTTTGTGGGTACTCATTAGAACTGCTTCTGCAACTTGCTTCTAACGAGTGCCAGAGCCTATGTTTATATATAGAAATAAAATTTAAAAAAAAAAAAAAAAAAACTTTTTTTGTTAATATATGTTGTGAGTACTCATTAGAACAACCTCTGTGGCATGCATCTAATGAGTACACAGAACATATGTTTTCATGGATAAACAAGAAAAATATGTTTTTGTTTTGTTTTTTATTAGTAAAGACCCTTATTGATAAAGGTGTCTGAATATTTAGGGTAATTATGATAGGATGATCTGAAAATTTTGCAGATTAGTCAGGACAGTGGTTTGTTTATGTAATGGGCTTGGTAGACTGCAAATGACATAATTTCAATATAAGAAGAGTATGCAGCTATTTTTTTTTTTTTTTTTTTATTTCTCCATGAAAACATATGTTGTGGCTATTCACAATATGTGTTGTTGTGTGGAGAAATAAGAAAAATACCAGGGCCCAGTTGTTCAAAACTAACGATGTTGTTAGGTAGCATATTGTTAAAACTTTGATCATTAAATATGGCATATATGCTAGTATTTTTGCTGAAAAATGTGAGTAGCTTTTGCAAATGCAAAAGCTACTCACATTTTTTCAGCAAAAACACCTGTGAATTTCTTACTAGAACAGCTGACAATTTGACCACTAACGAGCTAGTAAAGCTAACGACACTCTGAACAACTGGGCCCAGTAATTTTTTGTTGCAAAAAAAGTGCTTTATCTGGAGCTATGGAATGACCAATAATGATGATCCAGTTGAGGATCCACAGCATGTTTTTTTGAAGAGATTAGACAAAAAATATCAATGCCATATTTACCTCAGGTATTCAGATAGACAGGCATGGGCAAATAGTGTAGACCCAGATCAGACATCACAGAATGTGGCATCTGATCAGCGTCTGCACTGTTTGTCTGTCATCAAGCAGTCAGTTTTTAGTCACATCAGCTGGTAATAAAATGTATTTGTTCAAGTTTTAGAACAAGTATCCTAAGCGGTTATGTTATCTGAATATCTAAGATATAAACAGATGAATGATTATTGACCATTACATCACAAAGGAAATACTGAAATTTCAATGCAAAACATGGTGATCCCGTGCTACGTCATGGTCATTAAACAGTCATCAATTTATAAATATGCTATATGTGGTTGAGAATCCTCTGGAGCTATGATTCAGAAGTACTTTGAAAGGCCAGACCCATCAACTAGCGCTATCACAAAAGCATACATTTGTAATTGATTCACCACTTAATATTATTTTTGTGTGTGTGTGTGTGTGTGTGTGATTTATGATGAAGCTGTAACAAATATGATATACCAGTTAATGACAGGCCTTTAAATGGTATTTTACTGCTTACCATACTAAGGGGCGGAGTCAACAGACAAATCAATGATTTTTTTTTTTTTTTTTTTCATTTTTCCTGGAAAATGAGATTTTACATTTTATGCAAATTGTCTCCTAATTTGCAAGGAATGTCATCTTTCTTCTAGGAAAAATAAGAAAAAATATTTCAAAATGTCAGCTAATGAGCTTTTTACCGACATGCAGAGCATTAATAATTCTTTTATGAAAATATTGAACTCCTTTACAAACTGTCCTTATGAACTTGTAAAGTTGCAATAACGGTTCATAACTTTCCTAGACCGCTCAATAGTACATTATATTTGTTTGATAAGTACTATTTGCTTTGTAAATACCATGACATAATCATTGTGTTTCTGCCACCAGAACACTAATCTATATGTACATTAATCCATAAAGTGCCAATCACAACTGCAGCAGACAACATTTTTTATTGTTTTTTTTTTTTTGTTTTTTTTTTTTTTTTTCAAAGAAAATAAGTTGACATTTCATGTGAATCATCTGCGATTCACATGAAATGTCAAGGCTTGTTTTCTCTGAAAAAATAAAAAATAAAAAGAAATGTTGTTTGCAGAAGTTGTGATTGGTGCTTTAAGGGTTACCGCAATATTGACGCATATATCAAACTCATCTGGGGGTTATCATATTTACCATAAGTATTCAGACAGCCATGCCTGAGCAAACATTGAAACATAGAATGCAGTGTCTGATCAGGGTCCATTAAGTTTGCCATTCATCCAGCCATTCTTAGACTCATCAACAGGTAGTCATTTGTGCTTAGTCAAATTTTAGATGGTTAGGAGGTACTGTTTCCGAATACTTGGAGTAAATATGGTAAATTATATTTGCTCAGTTTAGTTATGTGTAGGATTGGGTTGTGTTAATAGCCATATCAGGGTGCTGTCTAGATGCAAATGAAAGCTCAGTGCTCGGCTGATTGCATTTTCACCAACAGCATTGTTAGATATGGCACTTTTCAGCCATAAACTAGTGATGTTTTTCTTATTTCTCTATGAAAACACATATTTAAGTTACTTGTTAGAAGCACCTCAGCATGGAGAAGTACAGAGATATTTCATAGCAACAGATAAGGCGCTTTTTTCATCTGAAAAATGCTTATGTCCTTCTTATTTCTCAACAAAAACATATGTTGTGGGTACTCATTAGAAGCGCCTCAGGGAGGCACTTCTAATGAGTACCACAACGTATGTTTTCATCGAGGAATAAGAAAAATATTATGTGGATACCCCCTCTTATCTGTAGCTATGGATATTTGCTATCTAGAGATACAGTACAGGCAGCGCGACCTTACTACGTGTCGCGATATCAAGCGTGGAAACACGCAAGTCACGTGACTTTTTATGGTGGAAGTTGCGCGGGATTAGCGAGGAAGTAACGCGAGTTTAACGTGTAGCGTGTAAGATAAGCGTGGAAATTCTCGCTACAAGCGTGTGATCGAGCGTGTAACGGATTATACGCGTGGAAACCCTGGCGTGGAAAGGATTAGTGCACGTTCAACTTTACCGTTACCTGTAAAAACAAAATCTACTGTCCATGCACTGCTCTGATTGCAGTACACGTATGTCTTTTAAAGTGTGAAAAGATAAAAATTCTCTAATCCGTTCTGATTGTTTTCATTTCTTCCCAGAGTCATGAACCGTGACACAGGTCACACATTAATTATTGATTACTATTGAATAGAACGTGCGAATATCAAAGCTTGCTCTTTGTATTTCGATTAGAAAAATCATGCAAAAGTTATCAAGGTAGCATGGGCCGCGACAAAGCTCCATATGAAAAAGTACCGGATACTTTGGCTTAGTCTAGTCCGCCACAAAAGTGGGTCCGGCATGGTCGCTTTTACAAACACACAAAAATCACAAAGAGAATCAAACATCTGCCCCCAGTCGACGAATTACGTATTTTATATTTGATATTCCTGTAACTGCTTTTTCCCATGCAACAACCGCACGCGCTCAGTATAAATGACGTACTGTGGTAAAAGACCGGGAAATTCTCACTTACCTGCAGCAACCGCACGTGTCAATATGAATTTACTTAAAGGGGCGCTTCTGCTATCAAAGAGGCATTGAATCAACAAGACAGCATTTGTGAAAAGGGTGTCTGTCACACAAAAACACACTTTACGCACACAAGGGGCAATAGAGGCTGATGACAATTCAAACGAGTGAGTTTTTTACGTCCTGCTAACAGCTAGGACATACGGAGATATGGACCTTGGTTTAAAATCCAATATGAAAGGCTTGAGAAGCCTGGGATCGAACTCATGACCCCGGTTGACAAGACGAGAAGCTTTACCACTGCACCACAGAGCTGCAGACATTTTCCCATGCCCCGCCACTGCACTTACATCAAGCAAGTACCATGACTCTGTTTATAAACTAATAAGTTTCAAGAAAATATCTCAAATAGTTTTCAAGTTACAGAGCGGACAAAAAAAAAAAATATCAGAAATCACTAAAATATTTTCAGTGTTCAAAGGGCCGTAACTCCAAAAGTAAGCTCTATCGTCAAAAGTATATGAAAGAAAAGAAGGGCAGTTATCAGTTTCTGTTGAAATGATTAATAGCTTATGAATAAGCCCAACCCGGAAAAGTGTGCATGCTCGACAAGACCGAAATATTGTAGACTGGGCCGTTTAACTCCAGTTCAAATCAAAATTACGTCGGTACAAAGTTCTCATGTCTGAAGTATGATTTACAACGGACGTACAATGAACCGGACAACAAAACGTCAATAGTACAATGTACGTGCAACCAGCAAAGACTCAGGTCAGTCTGTGCATCGACCCACTATATAATTGATTGTGTTGGGGTTTAACGACACGTCAACCCTTGAGGGTCATTTTGTGTCGTGACCCACTATATAAAGCAAGCTTCTTGGATAGCCCGGATTCCGAAGAAGGTGCATACTGTACAATCAGCGAAGGGTCTGATCGGAATGTGCTTTCGCAGTCGCACTGTTTATCCCGCTTTGGACAGCCCAGCTATCGAAGGTAAATACGATCAGCGAATGCTTTTATCAGAATGTGCAGTTGCGCAGATTGACCCGAGTCTTCGCTCGTCGCACAAGACATTTTGTTAAACCCAGATATTGTAGGAGGTACATACGATTAGCGAAGGCTCTGATCAGACTACTGATGTGCAGGCTCAGAGTGTGCAGGCTGATCCGTCTCTTCGTACATGACATCGTAGGTTTCGCCATGCACAGACCCATGCGCGATTTGTTTGTGCAAACCATAACGCCTAACACTCTGGCTAAAATTTTCAACAGACAACATTTTGAAATATTTTTCTCATTCTTCCAAGAAAACAAGATTTGCAAATTGTCTCCATTGCATGAATGTCAAATCCTGTTTTCTTGGTAATAAAAAAAATAACGATTTTTTTTTTTTTTTTTTTTTTTTTTTTGTCGTCTGCTGAATTAGCCAAGATAGTGGTAATTCGATACCTGCGAGCACCAAGTGTTGTGTCTTTGAGCAAGACACTTTGTCCTCGTATTGGTTTCTAACCAGGAAGACTCTGCTTAGAATGTCCGCGAGGGCATATGATAATATTATGGACAAATGTCATTTAGAAGATTCTTTCCCGCCGATGCTAGGTTTATACATGCGTCTCTTTTACTGGTTTAATAAATTACGGTCTTGGTTTTGCATAAATTTTGAAGACACAAAAACAGAACACTTTACATGGAAACGAAAGTTTTGAAGATTGCTCTATTAACCAGTAAAGATAATGTTATTAATGTATATACTGTAAGAGAATAACATAACATAATATTCATTTGTACCCTGATAAATGCGGGGTAACGTTCTCACACTGCAGGTGTTTACTCTTTTAAGGGAGCTAACTGCAACTGACTATCAAAAGGGAGTTAACTGCAATTGCTTTAACGAGTCGGGCCCATGCGAAATGGGATTGGGAACAGCATTGTTGTTAAGTGGTTTCTAATGATATCACCCGTTTGGGAAAGAGAGAGTTGTTCCAGTTGTTAAGCATTCGCTGATCTTGCTTTTTGTGTTTTCTCTCCCTTTTGGTGCCGATAGACGGTTGCTTTTTGTGTTTTCTCTCCCTTTTGGTGCAGAGGGAAGGTTGTGTATTGTGATTGTGGCTCTCCCTGTGCCTTTCAGTAAGTTTTTGCTTACGCTTCTTTATGCTTAGAACCTTTTAATGTATACACCATGAAAAAAAACAAGTGAAATAGCCATGGTGAAAGAGCCACCAACGTTCGAGCTATTGAGGTTCAACTGTAGTCAGGTGGACTTGTCCAATTTTTAGGATAAATATGGTAAGGAGAAGACATCCAGATATATTGGACAAATGCAGTGGTACAATTTGGGCCAGGCTATGAGAAATGGCTTTGGGGTCTATGCTAACTAAGGCTAACTAACTAACTAACTAATTGATCGATAAATTCCACAAAAATGATAATCATTACTGATTTGCTATTCTTCCGATATCTCAAGAAAACAAATATTTAAGGAAATTTTCTTATTTTTATCATGAAATTGTATGTTGTGCGTACTCATTAGAATTGCCTCATCGAACTCATCGAACCTCATCGAGGCGATTCTAATGAGTAGTCTCAACATATAATTATTGTATATGATATCGAAAAGACTTCCCTAAATTATTGCCACACGCTTCCTGACCTGGCACCATAATTAACCCTCAGTGGGTCGAACTACCCATGTCTCGAACAAATTTTATGGTCCTAACGATGTTCCAGCCATTGAAGTTCGACTATACCCAGACAATGCAAAAGTCACAAAGCAACATTTTCCTTGCCCCGCATGAAGAAACCACGTGCTCGTACCGGTGACGTCACGTGAAATCGTGGCGGGAAACCGCTTCGGGAGAAAAACAAACTTCATTTATTGCGCCTTTTCTTCTCAGAAACATACGAAACTGGCACGTATTAAGAATTTAAAGAACCTAAATATTGGGACAGATAGGCCTATGCAAACAGTGTAGACCCAGATCAGACGCCGCAGAGAACAAGGGAATGCAACTAATTTGGGGGAACAGGGATCATGAAAATTTGGAAAACTCTTTTAGGACAATAAGGCCTGTGCGACCAGTGAATACCGTTTATTTGACGACTCCGTAATGGTCAATTATATAGACTAGAACAATATGGAGCATTATTAAACATCAACAACACAGATAGTTTTTTTTTTTTTTTTTTTTTTTTCTTCCACATTGCAATCAAAACTATAAATAAAGTTAAAATTAAAGTACGTGAACAGCAACGTAAAATAATTAAATAAATAAATAAATAAAAAGGTGACCAACCTAACCTATCTAAAAATTGAAAATAATAATAATAATAATAATAATAATACATCAATAAATAAAAACGTTAAACTACAATACCCCGCCATTATCATGTCGGCGCAGATAACGTAAACAAGGTAAAAAATTGTCGAAGTTTGTCCATTAGCAATCCCAAACTAGATCTCCAAAATATCAATGCACATACCAAGTTTGGTGAAAATCCATTGTATCATTCGGAAACGAAAAAACGGACAGGAAAAAACGGACTGGCGGACGGACAGACACATGGACGTCATATGTGAAACCATAATACCCCGCCACTATCGTGTGGCGAGGTTTTAAAAAAAAAAGAGTATGACCTGCCTACCCTATTTTATATGTTCATGCAATAGTAAACAACCCTATTTTTTTCATTTAATTTCATTCTATCGGCGGTGGAGGCAGACAACATGGGCTAAATTCTGTTCTCGTGGTGGTACATTTTTTTTAGTACCCCGTGTATATTCTTTAATTTGCCTCACTTGTTGATTCTTTTCACCAAATGTAAGAAAATTAATTGGCTTGCTGTTTATTTTTGTTGTTGCTTTATCCCAACCGATTTGCGATCTGTCAGACGATTTTTTTTTTTTTTTTTTTTTTTTTTTTTTTTTTTTTTTTTCCGTTAGGGGAGACAATCGCCATGTTGTAAGGCATATGCAGTTAGCTCCCTTAAAACAGTAACCCTACAGAGCCTCGAGACAGAGCGAGGGCCTTACCCCACACTAATCAAGGTACAAATAAATAAAAGCAATGTGATTCTTTTACATCATATACATTTAGACCATTATAATTATTGGCATACAGAGAAATCTTCAGAAATTCCGTGAATCATGTTAAGCTGTCTGTTTTTGTGTTTTCAGCATCCGATATGCAAAACCATATCTTTATTATTATTTTTCTGAGAAAAAGGGTGACACGTGGTAGATTAGCGATAGGACCTATAGCTAAATGTGCTTAAAAAATAAATATAAATAAATATATTTATAAAAATAAAGGAATGGCATTTCATGTGAATCGTCTGCTATGTCAATCTTTTTTTCTCTAAAAAATAATAGTTTAAAATATGTACGAAATAGTCGTCTGATGCAGTCGGAAATGGCTAAACTATTTGTAAACAGTGGGGACCCTGATCAGACGCCTCTCTCTCTCTCTCTGAATAATGTAACGGAAACTTAACTTCATTTCACTTGTATGTTTTTTTTTTTTGTTTTTTTTTTTGTTATTTGTTGTTTTTTTATTTCTTCAAATATGCAAGTAAGCGACCGACGACGATTCTCAGTGAATCACTGCACATACTATATATTATGAACGCTCTAAACTATTCTGAGCAGCAGCAGGACCAGACAGCACAAATGCACACACTTATATAAATAGGTGTATTTGTGTAAGTGGGTGACGAAAAATTCTGCGGCTACATGTTCCAACGACCAACTCTGAGACTGATTTGTGTTCAGCCGCGAGTATTAAAGGGTATCCGAACAAACACCTGCTAACCAAAATGCGCAAGACTGGCCGCGCATTTGGTCCAATGCCTCGGATGATTATAACTGGCCGAATTTTAGTTCTGGGCGAATTAGGGGTGGTGTTCACTGAGTCTTCCCATATTTGTTTTCATGTGACAAGCACTTTTAACCAGACTGGCCCAATTTTTTTTCCATGTCATTTTAACAACAGAAAAAAAAAACCTTTAAACCATCTGTTTGTTTTTTTTTTCTTTTCTTTTTTCTTTTTTTTTTTTTTTTTTTTTTTGCTGCAAAGAAAAAAATTTGAACCCCTGAAGCGCTGCTGAAAATTCTAGAGCAGAAGCTGATCTGTTTTCAGTATTTTACAGCGAAAACAAGGCTGAGATTTTCACGTGAATCGTCTGCCCAGCAGACGGTTCACTTTTAATGTCATGCCTTATTTACACTGGAAAATAATAATAAAAAAAAAAAAATGAATATGCCGTCTGCTGAATGTGCTAAGCGCTTCCAGGGTTAAGGGAGACCTTAAGGAGTACGGATACATCTCATTTGACATGGTAGACAGACACGGACCAGCTGGAATATATCTACACTGCTCGGAGGCCTGGGCGGTTGATGGTGGACCAGTGTTAGGGCTGTCAATATATATCACCACTTAACAATGATTTGGTGTCTTATGTCTCTTTCAACATAAATTATTAAAGTCATTTCGAAATGATAGAATGCGGAGTCTGATCAGGGTCTTCACTGTTCACAAAAATAAGTTAGCCATTATTCTCCAGGAATGTCTAAATCTCATAGCCGGATGTACCTAAAATTGACGGACCAGAATCTTAAGTTTGCAAACTCTCTCTCTCTCTCTCTCTCTGTCTCTCTCTCTGTCTGTCTGTCTGTCTCTCTCTCTCTCTCTCTCTCTGGAATGCTCCTTTTTCACCCTCATGCATCATGCAAATATGGTGTTTTCTTCTTTTGAGCTAGAAGTTGTTACCACCGACTTTATTGAAAAGAATGTTATCGCACCGGCGGGAATCGAACTCGAGACCTGATCGCGAATTCGATCCCTACCAAGGCTGCACTATTCTTCTGTTGCGGTTTATCATGAAATACATGTATTTGCTATGGTCGTACGCTCCTCCCATTGCTTCAAGATTGGAAGTTACAAGTTTCTGACGAAGGATGTTCAGTGGTTAACCGCTTATGCATAAGCATCTACTGGCGTGGTTCATAAAAATGCAGTCCGTAAAGCAGTTGCAGTTAGCCCCCTTTCAAACAGTCAAATGCAGTTAGCTCCCTTCAAACTGTAAAACTTACAGAGTGAGGACCTTACCCCGCATTTATCCGGGTGCAAGTAAATATTATTGTATGTTTTTCTCGTACAGTATACATTTAGAACATTATACTTATTGGCTTACAGAGCAATCATCAGAACTTTCGTTTTCGTGTAAAGTGTTCTGTTTTAGTGTCTGCAATATTCGATGTACAGAACACCGTAATGTATTTAACAAGTAAATTGTCTTGCTCACGCCACAATACTTGGTGCACGCGGATCAAACCCGCAACTTCTGGATTACCACTCTATAGACTAATTCAGCAGACGACAAATTCTTTAATTTTTTTTTTTTTTTTTTTTTTATTTCCCGGAAGATAGGAAAACTGGATATGTCATTCCGTGCCATGCAGACAATTTGCATGAAATGCCAAATCTGTTTCTTTGGAAAATTGAGAAAAATGTCATCTGTTGAATATTTTACCGTCAAGATTTGCACAAACAATTCGCATATGAGTGTGCATAACAAAACCTACAAAAACTGGTACGATGAGACGGATCAGCCTGCACATCAGTAGTCTGATCAGAGCCTTTACTAATCGCATTTGACTCCTATAATCTCCGGGTTTACCAATACGTCCTGTTCGACGAGCGAAGACTCGGGTCAGTCTGCGCAGCTGCACATTCTGATCAGAGCATTCGCTGATCGTATCTACCATGTTTTCGGACGCCGAATTTCCGAGCGAATTTCGTCACTGATATCACTAGCACGCCGTTAAAAAACTGTAACATATAATACTCAGTTGTGGGTATATTCCGTGATTGTGTTGAGGTTTAACGACACGTGAACCCTTGTGAGTCATTTTGTATCGTCTCCCAGAGAAAGGCAGAAAAGAGATAGAAGAGATAGCAGAGGAGATGAAAGAAAGGGACAGGGAAGAAAGAGAACAAGAATGAAAGTGAAGAAACAGAAGAAATACTCCCTCTCTATATATGCCGTTAAAGAGATATAGACAGATAGATAATGTTTAATGTTTATTACTTTCTTTTGAAAAGCGATAAGCGGTGGCAAGCATAATGGTAGCGCTTAATACGCGAGAAAGCAGCCTGCGCATCAAAACGGCTATTCATGTCGGGTAAAGACTGTTTCTAAGTCCCACAGGAGCTGTTTAGTAGTCCCTTTTTAGATTCTAATTGGTCCGTTCAGCTACGCCCCCGAGCGACAACACGCAATTCTTGGACATTCGCATTTCCAGTACAGAGTAATAAAATATAAATGAAGATACACAAAAATGATATAGTCAAAAGGTATCATTTCCATTGCCCAGCATGAAGAAACCCCGTGCGTCACGTGAAATCATGGCGGGAAACCGCTAAGAGAGAAAATCAAACTTTTGTTAGACAAATTATAGAGCCTTTTCTCGTCAGAAATGCATACCAAACTGACACATATTAAAAATAGAACCTAGGAATTGAGACAGATAGGCCTATGCAAACAGTGTAGATCCAAATCTGACGCCATAGAAAGCGGCGCCTGATCAGGGTCTTCACGTTTTGCCATACATACAGCAGTATTTTGAAATATTCAGATGATGTTTATACGGACCAATAATATTCCGTTGAAGTTCATCCAGAAACGAAAACGACTAAACGTATTTGTGTAGTTTCTAAAACAATGGAGAGCGGCCATCTTTCCCCACGAAAAAAAAAAATCTTTCTTGGCTGAAAAGAAGTTTTGCGGGGAAGTTATAGTATCATGTGTAGAAACATCAGTTCATGCGCGGAAACCTCGCGCTACGCTAAAAAAATCTCGCGCATGCAAGAAAAAATCTTCGCGCAAAATCCGCGCGAAATTCGCGCAAAATTCACGCAAAAACTACATAATAGAAACGCGGAAAATTAAAAAAGTTCATGCGCGATGCCAGAACGGTCGAACTTTCGCGGAGACTGTACTGTAAATAACAATTAAGGCAAACAATGATACAAGAATATTATCGTCATTACAAATAGAAATCATGTACTACCGTACACGTGTACAGGTAAACACATTGGGATCAGGAGAACGGATGCGGTACTGATCTAAAATAAAATGCAGACAGGTTTCAATGGGTTGTAGAGTGTAGCGTGAAGCGATCTTACCTGTAGCGCGTGGCAATCATGGAACTATCAAGTGACACGCAAATTTCACGTTCCGCGTTGCGGTCGGGTTTGTTGCGTGTGATAAGCGCGAAATTATCGCGGAGAGAGCGTGAAAAAACGTGGAAAGAGCGCGGAACTTGCGAGGAAATTAATCCTTTCCTCGTTCGCTAGCGAAAACGACACGTAGTAAGGTCGCGCTGACTGTACTGTATGCAACAGGCCAATTCTGAAAAACATGGTATGAAAAGAGGATTAAAAAAATATATATATGGCTTGCAGGCTTTTCATTGAGGGCTCCCTTACACATAGCCCCATTTGTATTAGAGAACTTAATTACTGGCTGTAAAAGTTATTTCCCTTTTTAAAAAATGGTGGCAAACTCTTTAGGCGTATCCTTTCATCTGCCATAGCAACGGATACGTTATGTTGACTTAAACATTATAAAGGAGGTTAAATAGTCAAATGACATATACTTCAGAACCATATCTATCAGGCATAGGTGAGAACTGAAATAAATATTTGGATTCTTTTTGCACCAAAATATATCGGAATCACCTTGCTGATGCTATTATTAATTATCTTCTAAATACTTCCCTTTAGACATACATGTATATTGCCTACCATTGGTTCTAACCCCTTCAAATTTCAGCTACCACTGAAGGTCACCTGCCTTTAAACAAGGCCATCATGACCTGCTTTGTTGAAAACATCTGCTCAGGTTTTCAGTGTCAAACTCATATCTGGGCTTTATAGGTGCAATGCCCTTCCAACTACATCAGTGCATATGTACATGTCCCCCGCAAATCTGCCCAAAAACTAGATCATTGTGACCTACTTTTGCTGAAATTGCAACTTGATCAGGTTTTCTGAGTCAGACTAATAGCTTGGCTTCCATTCGTGCTACCAAATTTCATCATTGTATGCATACCCTACCTAAGGTCACAGCCCACAAAACTAGATCACCTTGACCTACTGTAGCAGAAATGGGCGATCAAGTTTATAGTCTTACACTCATATCTCAGCTTCCAGAAGTGTGAGCTCCTTCAGACTTTATATTAGCCTGCCTCTGGTACATGTACCTCCCGCTCTACACAAGTCATTTCTAATGAAGTAGAATAATTATTGTTTGTTGAGTTAATATATTTCCATGATCCTATGTCAGTAAAGTGCTGGTGCTTGGCACAACATTATCGCTGTATGTGACATTGTAAACCAGGGCCCAGTTGTTCAAAACTAACGATGTCGTTAGTTAACGATTCGTTAAAATTTACATCGAGTGATACGCAAATATGCTGAAATTTTTTGCTGAAAAAATGTGAGTAGCTTTTGCAGTGAAAAAGCTACTCACATTTTATCAGCAAAAAATATCAGAATATTGTGTATTGAATCCGCTAAAACAGTTAACGAAATGACCCTTAACGAGCTCGTTAAGCTAACGACGCTTTGAACAACTGGGCTTAGGATGTGTGAAGTTAACCGTAAAAATGATTCACAATGGTTTTCATTTTCCATGTAATGTTATATCTATTGTATACTATATGCCAATATTTCTATTACCTTTTCAAACTATAAGCGTGTCCACAATGACAATGTGGCTCCAAACAAGCAGGATATTCCAATGATCATTTGTCTGTTTCTCCATAGATCCAAATATGGTCATAATTGAAACTTATGTATGATACTGTTATTTTTGATTTTTGCATCAAAATATATCTTTTGGGTACTCAGTGGAATTGGCTTCCAAAAATGTATATACTGGGCTTAATAAGGAGAAGTGTTTGATGATAATTCTGGGATTTTTTTTTTTTTTTTTTTTCTAATTTCCCCTAAAACTTACTTTGTGGTCATTCCCATTAAAAGTTCCTTCTGACAAGTTTTTTCTGATGAGTACCCACAATGTATGTTTTTTATGAAGGAATAAGAATTATCCCAGAATTATAATCTGATATTTCACATTAACAACTCCTGCTGTCTTACCTGGAGTCCTGGGTCGGCTTTTAAAAGGCACTGACATATGTTGTCAGTTAATTAAAAAGCCTTCAGAATAAACTTAGGAAGTATATTCATGAATTTAACTTTTAGCATACAGAATTAAAAGATTAGCGTACAACATTCTAGCAGAACATGTCTGACTCCTTAAAAATGCCAAGCAAAGTAGAAGCAGACAACATTGCAAATTTATTTTTATTATTTTTCAGAGATGATAAGGCTTGGTATTTCATTTGAATTGTCTTGACTTGACATTTCATGTGAATTGTTGTTTAGCAGACAGTTCACATGAGATTTCAAGTCTTAATTTCTCAGAAAAGTAAAACAAATGTAATTGGACATGTTTGTGATTGGCTCTTCAAGGGTTAAAATATTTCTTTTTCTTTTTTTTTTTTTCCTATAAATAGGGTTAAAATATTTCATTTTTTTTCCCCTGTAAATAGGGCTTCATACTTATACTTCATTCAAATTGTTTTCTTTTGGAGATGATTTAAAGGTTGCTAATGTAGCTAATTTTGATATAACGAAAATGACAGGAGCTTCACTTTTGTTTCAAACTGGTTTTTCCCAGACTGTTGTTGTCCGTAAAATGAATAAGAATAAGTGTTCTGATATTCTAAGTTTCATGAAAATAATTTAGGCTCTCACTGAGGTTCTGAAGAATCTGCACACTCATTGTGAAAGAAATATAAAATTACCTAAAAATACAAATATACCAAAATCTTAATAAACTAAATAGATTATAATCACTATTTAATTGATAACATTTTTACCTCCCTTGACCAAACTTGGCTTCATAGCCTAGTTAGAAGACTATGTAATTAGACAATATTTTCTCCTATAATACTTTGTTGCACAGTCCTCAGAAGCATTTTATGGCAAACTATGGGCAGCTTAACACTTACCATGTTATGGGCAAATTCAGCAGTTGTCAAATTGCTGATATTTTTATTTTCCCTAGAAAATAGGACCTGATATGTCAGATCCTATTTTATAGGAAAAAATGTTTCAAAATGTTGTCTGCTGAAATTTTTACCAAGCATGCAGAGTGGTAATTTTCATTTGGAAATAGTATTTTCAGACACCAAAAAGTAAGGTTATATCAACATTAGCTCTATTAGCAACCTTTAAAGAGAATGGACATACTTTCATAGGTGACAGTTTTGTCCAAGTTGCTTTACCTTCCTTCTGAAAAGGGGTCCATTCTAAAAGGAATTATACTCTTTCCTTGTAGAGTAGCCCCCCTTTCTTCTTTCCCCCATCCTCTCATCTCCCCCTTTTGAAAAAATTGGCAGAAAATCAGCAAGTATATTCAGTCTCCTCAAAAGAAATATCAGTATGCTCTTTTGGGGAAATAAGGAATGGAACACCTATAAATTTGACTTCTTACTCACTATATTGTACAACCCTACAAAAGTCCCTTGACTCAAGGCTCCAAGAATGACAGAAAATTCTTCACACTGTTCCTGCTTAACCCGTATATACCCTGTCTCTATAAACTATGTAGATCCAGATTAGTTGGCTTTTTCATCTGCACTGTTTGGCATTTAGTATGTGAATTTGTATCAACAAGCTGGATCAAGAAAACTGATTGGCTGACAGTTAGAAGCGTAGGTGGCATCTTAATTTATTCAGCATAACAAGGGTTAACATTTAGTACCCAGATGACATTAACAGACTACAAAGATTTGTAGTTTTCTTGTTTTTCTCAGAAAATAGGACTTGACATTTCTTGTCCTTGGGAGACAAGAAATACTAAATACACAATGTACTATTTTTTGGGACAAAGTAAGAAAAACTATTTAAATTAACCCTTAAAGTGCCAGGAAAAATTATAGCAGATGACATTTTAGATTTCTAAAATTATTCTCAAAAAAAAATATTAAAATGTTGTCCACCACAGTTGTAGTTGTTGCTTTAAAGATTAATCTGCTAATGTATTATTTGAGTTTTACAGCCCAGTTAACACTGTTTAAGTCATATCAAGCCAATCATTTAACCTACTCACACTTTTTCCTGGGCAGGCTTAGTTCTCTAGGTGATTAATCTGTACTTTGTGCGCATACTTAAGCCAGTAACTGACAACTGCCCTTCTTGAATCAGCCGAATGGGAAGAATGACATTAGAAATAACTTCATGATCATTCTTCAGGAAAGCTAAGTGGCCGAGCTGGGATTCAAACTTAGGACCCAAGGATCTGCAGTCAGCTGTGCCACCAACTGCCCTATGGAGCCCAGCTTTATATATTAACCCTTGTCATGCTGAATAAATTAAGATACCATGCCACTTCTAATTTTCAGCCAATCAGATTACTTGGTCCAGATTGTTGATACAAATTCACATACTTAATGATAAACAGTGCAGATCCAGAGAAGCCAACTGATCTGGATCTGCATAGTTGGCAAAGGCAGGGTATATCCATGTTCAGCAGGACTAAGGTTAATTTAGCGCATAATTAAGATAAATATAGTATTGAGATGTTGTGTCTGAATATTTGGAGGAAAATTTGTTATATTCAGACAAAATACTCAATAGCACAGTCAGTAGCACATCTGACTGCAGATCAAGGGATCACAAGTTCAAATTCCAGCTCGGCCAGATAACATTTTTGGAGATTGATTCTGAAATCATTTCTAAAGTCAATTTCTCCCTTCCACTGATTCAAGAATGGCAGTTGTCAGTTACTTACAAAAGTATTTTAACTGCTTAACCCATTGTAGTCGGGGGACCCGTAAAAGGGTAATTGGCAAACAGTGCAGACCCAGATCAGATGCCACAGAATGCAGCCTCTGATCAGGGTCTCCAATGTTTGCAAATAGTTTAGCCATTTTTCTCTAGGAATATGTAAATCTCATAGCCGGGCATACCTAAAATTGAAATTGGACTCTTCCAATATATTGTGTTGGAGAGTCTATTCAGTATACAATGGGTTAAATAGAGGACCATTTTAGTCTGCCAAGGAAAAATTTGAGAAGGCTAACCGACTAACTCAGCATGACCTTAGCAATGTCAACTGTGCCATAAAACTCCAACTCAAGCAAACAGACAAAAATGGAAAACTATCCATTATTTGTTGCATGCCAGTCATTATTTGCAACATAATAAAAGTTAAGTAGCCTGATTGTAACATTGAAACTTTAGTTAGAAAATAATGTTTTGTTAATAATTTGTGTATCTCTCCCAGGCAGTGTAATTAGCTAAGCCTTTACTACTTACTAGGGAAAATTAGCAACTGACAAAAGAATAGGGCCCAGTTGTTCAAAGCATCCTTAGCTTAACGAGCTTGTTAATGACAAACTAGTTAACTGTTGTAGCTATGGTATTTTCAAACATTGATAGTTTTGCTTAAAAAATATGAGTAGCTGCAAAAGCTACTGACATTTTTTTCAGCAAAAAATATCAATGTATTTGCCATATTTCAAGATAGAAGTTTTAAGTTCACGTTACCTAACAACTTCCTTAAGTTCTGAACAACTGGGCCCAGTTTTTTTTCTTCTTGTTTTTCTCAGAAATTAGTGCTTGATACTTCATACTGAAAGTTTCAAAAAAGGATAATGTGAAAGAAAAGTCAGACCTTTTCTTATTGAAAACAAAACAAAAATTAAATATATGATCATACTTAAATTTCACATGCGACAAGTTGACGCTGTGCATGCTGGGTAAAAATTTTAACATTCAACATTTTAAGATTCTTTCTTCATTTTTAGCAGGAGATAGGCTTTGATATTTCATGCCTATTGTCTCTTTAGGAGACAATTAGCAAGAAATGTCTCAGCCTGTCTTCTGGGGAAAATAATAAAAGTATTGTCAGTTCCAAGTTCGTTGAATTAACCTCAAGAGTGGTAAAGGTTAACTATATGTTTTCGCTAATTTTAAACCAGATCATAATATAGTGTAATTGTTGGGATAATGCCAGTATTAGTCTCTATGATCATTCAGAATATTTTAGCAACAGTCAATTGTTACATTTTATGCGTGTGTTAAAGTAATCTTATTTCAATATGCAGCAATACATTTTTTCAATATAACTGTCCCCAAAATGACTTGGCTTTTAGTTTTGCGATCAATATGAGATCGGTTTATTTGAAGTGTAAGTAATCCATAAAAGTGTTGTTGACTTTATGTCTGCAGCTGATAATTGTTTTGTAAATTTGAACTGTGGTGCCATTTGCTTACTTCCTATCAATTGTTGGGAATCTCAGTTCCAGAGAAAAGTCAGCTTTTATGCTCCCGGATTTCGAAGAAGTTAGAGGATCATATTGCTTCTAGGTTGTTCATCCATTCATTTGTCCTTCAAATCATTTGTTCTGCTTTTCTTTTTCTTGTCAGTGAGCTATTTCAATAACTATTTGAGCAAGGGCTTTGAAACTTGGTGAGCTTATTGGGCCTAAGGAATAGATCATCTGATTAACTATTGAAAAAAAATCAGCGACATTTTATGAGAGTTATGCCCCTTTTCAACTTTGGCATTTTGTAGGGACAAGCATATAGTTTGGGGGCATAGTGTTTTATCTAGTTGATAATATAATCTTTTGCATTCTGTGGGCATATTCTGCAGATGAAAAATTGATGATAGTTTTATTATTTTGGTCACATTTCATACTATTTTTGCATCTTTTTACTTTGCTCTGTTTCAATATTTCCAAGATATCAATTGAAATACACTAAATTTATATTTGGCAGTTTGGTCGGGGGATTTGCCATCTCCTCTGATGGCTATTTTTATTTATGCAATTGTTTCTTAAAATGCTAAGTGGAATGGCAAACAGTGTAGACCCGGATCAGACTGCTCCTTCTGAACTGGGTCTACACTGTTTACATATGCCATTTTGTCAGCAACTTTGGTGTTCAAAATTTTAGGACATCTACCGTAATCAGGTTTCATCACTATAAATTGTCTTGTTTCAGGTAGCTGTGTTGGATGTTGATATATGTGGACCATCTATACCCAGAATTCTTGGTGTAGAAGGAGAACAGGTAGGAAATTATTGTCAATGATACAAACAATAAACGAGCCTCCTAGCATGGCTGCAGATAAAAGCAGTATACTGATTAATATTTTTGTCATTTCTCCATAAACACCTATTTTGTCGGTACTCATTAGAAAGGCCTCATGAACATGTAGGTACTCATTAGAAGTGCCTCATTGAGGCACTTCTAATGAATACCTACAACGTTTTCATGGAAAAAATAAGAAAAATACCATTTTTGGTTTGAAAAATGTGCCTTATCTATCAAAGGTGCAGTCTGATCATTTACACCTTTACAGTTTGGCAATGCTTTCTAAAACACTGTATTAACCCATTGTAGTCGGGAGACCCATAAAAGGGTAAATGGCAAACTGATCAGGGTCTCCACTGTTTGCAAATAGTTTAGCCATTTTTCTCTAGGAATATGTAAATCTCATAGCCGGACGTACCTAAAATTGAAATTGGACTCTCTCAATATATAGTGTGATAGAGTCTATTCAGTATACAATGGGTTATCCATGAATATTGGGACCCCTTAACTCCTTACGCAACTTTTCCTAAACTTTGAACAAATCCATTTTATTATATGTTCTTGTGTCCAAAAACTGCTGGATGAGTGGCAAACAATGTAGACCCTGTTCAGATGCCCATCTGATCAGGGTCTTCACTGATGCTTAAGCCTGTCAGTCCCAATACTTATTGTTGTTATTATGGTTACCTGTAATTGTATGCCAACAGTGAAGGTCCTGATTCTGGAACACAGCATTTGATCAGGGTCTATACTGTTTGTCATCCGGTTTTCAGTTTCTGGCCAAAGAATATGCACAAGTACCAGTTAATTGCTTAGATGACTAAGCCTGCCTAGGAAACTTTAGACTGGCTCCAGTCTCTAGTGACTAAAGATTTATTCTTATAATCTTGTTTAGTAATCCACTAAAATAAAACCAAAATAATACTATGACTATAAAGGCTGGTTTGGTGACCATTGTTTCTCCCTAAAAGTATCTTTTTTGCAATGTAGTTTTACTGATTTTATTTCTGTTTGCTATTTCAGGTTCATCAAAGTGGTTCAGGATGGTCACCAGTGGTGGGTATAACTCTGCATTCAGTTTTGGTGTAGTGGATTAGGTATTATTTGCTCTCTTGGAGCATTGCTTATTTCATGGCCTGTAGTCCATTGTCCATCTGTCATAAGACATCAGCCATCTTGAAATTCTTCAAATGACATCTCCCAAACCGTAAGTCTGATTGAGCCTAAACTTGATGGGAGGCAAAGAGATTCAGAACTGCTAAAATCGTTCATTTCCAATAGCCAGGATGGCCACCATAGCGACCATCTTGAAATTCTTCAGACAATATCTCCTCCCAAATCGTAAGTTGGATTGAACTGAAACTTGATGGGAGGCTTCGGAGCAACATTGAGATCCAGAATATTTAAAATCGTTCCATACCGATACCAAGATGGCCGGCATGGCAGCGATCTTGAAAGTCTTCAAATGACATCTCCCAAACCATAAGTCAGATTGAGTGGAAACTTGATGGGAGGCATCTGAGTGACATAGAGATTCAGAGTTGTAAAATCCTTCTGTTGCGATAGCCAAGATATTCTTCAAACAATATCTCACAAACTGTAAGTGGGATTGAGCTGAAACTTGATGGGAAGCTTTGGAGGAACATAGAGATTCAGAACTGCTAAAATCCTTCTGTTCTGGTATCCAAGATGGCGGGGCGGCCGTCTTGAAAAATTTCAAACCATATTGCTCCCAAACCCTAAGTCAGATTGAGCCCAAACTTGGTGGGAGGAATTGGGGCCACATGGAGATTTAGAATTGCTATTATCATTCAGTTCTGATATCCAATATGGCTGTGTTGGCCATCTTGAAAATCTTCAAATGATATCTGATTGAGTCGAAACTTGATGGGAGGCATCGGAATAACATAGAGATTCAGAATTGCTAAAATCGTTCCCTTCTGATATTTAAGATGGCCGCCATGGTTGCCATCTTGAGAATCTTCAAACTACATCTGCTCCAGAAGCCCAAGTCAAACTTGGTGAGAGGCATTGGGGTGATATGGAGATTTAAAATTGCTAAACTCGTTCCTTTCCAATATCCAAGATGGCCGCCATAGTGGCTGTCTTGAAACTACATCTGCTCTCGAACAGTAAGTCGGGTTAAGCTGAAACTTGGTTGGAGGCATTAGGGAGACATGGAGATTCAGAACTGCTAAAATGGTTCCATTCCAATATCCAAGATGGCAACCTAAGCGGCCATCTTGAAAATCTTCAAACGGCATCTCCTCCCAATGCAGATTGAGCAGAAACTTAATGGGAGATATTGGAGTGACATAGAGATTCAGAATTGCCACCATGGTGGACATCTTGAAATTCTTCAAACCACATCTCCTCCCAAATCGTAAGTCAGATTGAGCTAAAACTTGATCGGAGGCTTCGGGTGACATGGAGATTTGGAATTGCTAAAATTGTTCAGCTCCAATATCCAAGATGGTGGCCATGGTGGCAATCTTGAAATTTTTCTGGATTGCTAAAAGCAATCTGATCTGATAGCCAAGATGGCCACCATGGCATAATGTAACATATCATGATCAGCCTAATGCAGGTGGGCGATTTCTGGCCCACTTGGGCCTCTAGTACCTTTTTGTGTTTTATATAGGTAGTTTTGCCATCATTTTGTTTACTCTTTTATATGTTGATGGGTAGGTTGGAGAAGGAATGTTGCCATGGAGAGAACTTGAGCTGGTGTTAAGAGCTGTGTGACGGCCATAAAAAGTCCCTGTGTACTTAATTGAAGTGCAGTTTTTATTATTATTACACACGCCACACAATAGTGGCGGGGTATTATGGTTTCACGTTGGATGTCCGTGTGTCTGTCCGTCCGTCGCCCAGCGAAGGCTCAGATCAGTCTGGGCATCCACCCTATGATCAGAGTCTTTGCTGTAGGCTCAATGGGTAACTAAGACCCAAGCTTTCTTCATGTGGACAGTGAATACTCTGATTAGACTGGGCAGATGCCCAGGCTGATCTGAGTCTTCACTGGGCGTGCATGCCGTTTTGTAAGTTTTTGTCATGTGCCGGCTCAAATATCAATACTTTTGGATTGAAAAAGGTATTGAAAAACATGCCTAATCTGGAGCTATATTATTTTATCTGTAGCTTTGGAACCATTGGCAAAAGTCAAACACCTGATACCAGCACCTTTGGTTCATGTTTGCTTACATCCTTGGTTACATTTCTGTAATAAATAAGTGTCAAAATTTAAGCTCCCTTGGTGATCATTTACTTTGAAATTCACTGTGTATTGTTCTTTAGTGTTAGATTATATTTCCCCAGTGCAGCATCAAATGTGAATTATTGTAGAGATGATGAATAATTTATAAATGATCATATGTATGTTACAACTTGTCCCATAGATACCTGGAGCTCAATAGTCAATATTACATACCTAAGCACCTACTGTTTAACCTTTATCACTCTCTGGGCATTTTCAGCAGACGACAAATTTTTATTTTTCTTATTTTTTCCCAGAAAACAGGATTTGGCATTTCATGCAAATTGTCTCCTAAAGAGACAATTTGCATGAAATGTCAAATCCTGTTTTCTGGGAAAAATAAGAAAAATATTTCAAAATGTCGTCTGCTGAAAATTTTACCCAGAGTGCTAAGCGTTAAAGGATTGGCCATGTGTTTGTGGCAACAGGTACCATATCTACCTTTAATATTCCATATTTACCTTTAATATTCAGACCCTTTTATCGATGTATCCCGGTGGCCAAGTGGTTTGTGTTTCTGGCTTCGGATCACAAGGTCATGGGTTTGAGTCCCATGTGACTGAACAGCGCTTCATTGCACGGAGCCTTTCATTATCATCCTTCCGTCATCTTGATATGACTTAAATAATGTTGGAAGAGAGGTAAAATACCAAAATAACCCTTTCATCCCAGAGTTTCTGGAGGGCTCTTTCATCTTTGAATTTAGACATGTCCACGGCCTCAAATAGGGGTTTCAGTGTAAAACAGAATGGCAAACAGTGTAGATCCTGATTAGATGTCTCATCACGAGTTGGTTGGGTGTGGCGAAGGTGCTGGGTAGCTTATGTCACTGGGGTGTCCAACTGATATTGGCTTCCAGTTGGGCAAGGTTTGCTATTCTTGTAGCAGGTAAGGGTAGAGGGGAAATGTTTTTATTTCTTCTGTTTCTTCACTTTCATTCCTGTTCCTCTTTCTTTCTTCCCTGTCCCTCTCTTTCATCTCCTCTACTATCTCTTTTCTCCCATTCTCTGGGAGACGACACAAAATGACCCACAAAGATTGACGTGTCGTTAAATTCCAACACAGTCAATCAGTCATCATGAGCCATCTTATCTGTATCTACATTTTTTGCACAGGTATTTGTTTTGATCTAGACTGAAAGGGTTAACTTCTTAAAAGTGGGCCCTTCTTTTCCTACTGTTCCTACTTTTCCCTACTTTTTTTGTTTGTTCCTACTTTCCCTACTTTTTTTCTGAAAATGTCCTACTATCCCTACGTTTTAGTACAAAAATGTTTGAAGTGACCAAACATTGTAATGTTTTTCCTTGCTTGCTCAGAGTTTGTAAAAATCGGATCAGCTTAATCTGAGTAGCAACGATGCAAAAGTTTATAAAATAGTTTTACTTTAGTTGTAACTCCTTTCTTGGAATATTTACTTTGGTATTTCCCTTCCATGGTAATATAGTGTTATTGTTCAGAGAAAACTTTGTTTGCTCATTATATCTTTTTCTAAGTCTGAAAACACTCAGAACATTCCTATTATCCCTACTATACATGATTGAAATTCCTACTTTTTCCTACTTTGAGCCCTACTTTATCCCTACTTTTTCGATGGAGGACACTTAAAAGCCTGTCCTTACCATACTTGTCATTTGATTTGAATAAGTTCATTTTACTGCCTGTTGACATGTATTTTGAAAATCCCTTTTAACTGGAGCCTTGTAGGATGCATTCTGCTGCATCTGATCTGGGTCTACCTGATTTTCTCAGGCCCTCTGTCCAAATACTTTAGGTGAATAAGATATTCAAACATATATGTGGAATCTGATTTTTCTTTTCACACACACAGCATCTTAGCTTTGTGGAAGTTTCAAGCTGAGTATCTGGCTAGTTTAACACTTACCATGCTGTGGGCAAAAAATTAGCAGATGACAAACTGATGATATTTTATTTATTTTTCCTAGAAAATAGGATCTGATACTTCATGCAAATTGTCTCCTAAGGAGATAATTTGCATGAAATGTCAGATCGTACTTTCTAGGAAAAATAAGAAAAATATTTCAAACTGTTGTCTGCTGAAATTTTTACCCAGCATGCAAAGTGTTTGTAAGGACAGTTTCAAGCTCAGGGCCCAGTTGTTCAAAGCATCGTTAGCTTAACGAGCTCGTTAAGGGTCATTTCGTTAACCATTTTAGCGGATTCAATATACAATATTCTGATATTTTTTGCTGAAAAAATGTGAGTAGCTTTTGCACTGCAAAAGCAACTCACATTTTTTCAGAAAAAAATTTCAGCATATTTGCGTATCACTTGATGTAAATTTTAACAAATCATTAACTAACAACATCGTTAGCTTTGAACAACTGGGCCCAGATTTTTAAGAGAGTTTGAAGCTGAGTATCTGCTCAGTTATAAGTAGTGTTTCTAGCTCCGTTTTGAAGGACATTTTCAAGCTGAGTACCTGCTCAGCCTTAAGTAAGATTTCAAGCTATGCTCAGTTTTAAGCATGGTTTCAAGCTCAAATTTTAAGGGCACTTTAAAGCAGAATGCCTGCTTTGCTTTAAGTAAAATTTCAAGCATAGTTTTTAGGGACAGTTTCAAGCTGAGTCAGAGTATAAGTATCATACAGCTCCATAAGCCAAGACATAAAAAGAATAGACTCTTGTCAAACCCTATTTTCAGGTGATGGAAAAATATTTTTCCCCATGCTTATTAAAAAAAAAGCAATGGGGATATTGTGAATGCCTCCGTCTGTCTGTCATGCTATCTCCTAAACCACAGGGCAGATTTTAACCAAACGCTACATGACTTCCCTGCATGGTAAAGGTGTGCGAGAGCAACATTATTTTTCACGCTACCCCATTTAACCTTTGGGTGGGGTCAAAAGGTCACCTGACCTGTATTGAAAGCATGGGGATTTTGCGATGGTGTACCATGGACTGCGGGATCTAGTTTAAAATAATGCTTCTATTTTAATTTTGTTTGCTAAAAGGTTACAGATATCCCACACTTCAAACTTTTATCCAGGTCATATCTCTCCACCATTTGTGGATTAAGTTAAATCCATAGGCTAATCTCTTCTCTCATAAACCCTTGATGAAAGAATGTCAATTTGAGTGATCACCTTTGTAGCTTCAGAAAAGTGGTGTATCTAGATAAATATTGTTTTTCTTTTTCTCCGTGTGGGTACTCATTAGTGAAGTAGTTTTTATGACTACCCACATTGTGTGTGTGTGTTTTTTTTTTCTTGGAACATAAGAAACATATTAACCCTTCTTTTGCTGAACACGACATGCCCTGTCTTAACAAACAGTGTAGATCCAGATCAGTTGGCTTCTGAAGAAGCCAACTGATCTGGATCTGCACTGTTTGTCATTAAATATGTGAATTTCTATCAAAAACCTGGATCAAGTAATCTGATTGGCTGGAAATTAGAAGTGGGTGTGGCATCTTAATTTATTCAGCGTGACAAGGATAACACTATTAAGTAAAAAGAAGCATCTGGCATTAAACACCTAAAAGTATTCCATGCCGGCTGTATATGAATGCCATATTCTCCTAAATATTCTGTATTCCATGCCGGCTGTATATGTATGTCATATTCTCCTAAATATTCAGTATTCCATGCCAGCTGTATATGTATGCCATATTCTCCTAAATATTCTGTATTCCATGCCGGCTGTATATGTATGCCATATTCTCCTAAATATTCAGTATTCCATGCCAGCTGTATATGTATACCATATTCTCTAAATATTCAGTATTCCATGCTGGCTGTATATGTATGCCATATTCTCCTAAATATTCAGTATTCCATGCCAGCTGTATATGTATGCCATATTCTCCTAAATATTCAGACATTTATTGAATAAATACTATAGACCTCAGTCGAACTAGGAGTTGCACTGTTTGCCATTTAGTCAACAGGTTTTAGATACATCACCAGGTTGTTGTACATACCGGTACACTTCAACCTCTTTATAACACGGTTCATTATAACACGGTTTTGGATATAACACGGTTCAAAGATGGATCCCAAAAATGTATAGATTATATTGAAAAATGACCATAAATGGTCATTTTTCAATATAATCTATACATTTTTGTTTGGATATAACACGGTTGTTTAACTAACACGGTTTATGGTACGGACCCCAACAATAGTGTTATAAAGAGGTTGTGGTGTAATTTTAATGCTACAAGGCACCGGAGGCAGTAGTGAATGTGTAATGTACATATGTTTGTACACCCTTGCTGTCATGGAGATGGTGCTGCTGTGTGTCACTAAGTCCCTTCCTGTTCACTTTAAACTGAACCCAGGGCACGTTGAGTATAGGCTAGGTATACTACTGGTCTGAAAATTTTCTTGACCTAAGTGGGATTCAAACCCACAACCTTCTCCTTACAAGTGGAGAGTGCTAATTATTTGGCCACCCAGCGGACACATCACTAGGTATTTAGCTTGTTCAAATTTAAGAAGAAATACAGTAAGGGGGCTTCATATTTCCAGACAAGCTGCTTTTTTTTTTTTTTTTTTTTTTTTCAGCCAAAAAGTATTGATATTTTTCTGATTATTCCTTAACCCTTGTCATGCTGAATAAATTAAGATGCCACACCCTTTTCAAATTTTCAGCCATTTAGATTACTTTATCAAGATTTTTTATTTAAATTCACATACTGAATGGCAAACAATGTAGATCCAGATCAGTTGGCTTCTACAGAAGCCAACTGATCTGGATCTACACTGTTTGCAAAGACAGAATATAAGTGCTTCTAATGAGTTCCCAGAATGTGTTTTCATGGAGAAATAGGAAATATCTAAATACTCCTCTTATCTAGTGCTATAAAGGTTCAGGTATTGGTATATTTAGGGTAATTATGAGAAGAAAAATTCCTATGGCAGCACTGAACAGCCATACCAGCCTATGCATCTTCAGAGTCTGATTTCAGAATGTTGCCTTCTGAGATGGAGATGGGATGCATAAAATGTCAAACCTACCTTATTTTCTTTGAAAAATAGAAACATCCTCAGTTCATTTTTTGCTGAATTCGCCCAGATGATGATAAAGATTAAATGTTTGGAAAGATAAGCCAAAGCAGTGTAGAACCAGATCAGTTGGCTCCTAAACAATTTTATGTGAGTCATGTGCAGTAGGCTGTTTTCTGGGAAAAATAAGAAAAATATTTTAACCCTTGTCCTGCTGAGCCTGGATGTACCTGCCTTTGCAAACAGTGTAGATCCAGATCAGTTGGCTTCTTCAGAAGCCAACTGATCTGGATCTGCACTGTTTGCAATTAAGTATGTTAATTTATATCAAAAATCTGGATCAAGTAACCTGATTGGCTGAAAATTAAAATAGGGTGTAGCATCTTAATTTATTCAGCAGGACAAGGGTGAAAGTGTTCACAGTCATCTCATAAATTTGATTTTGTCTCCAGAGAATTTGAAAAGTAATGAGTTGTGTACATGTACTTTCTTTGATCTTCTGGTTAACCATTGTCATGCTGAATAAATTAAGATGCCACGCCCACTTCTAATTTCCAGCCATTCAGATTACTTGATCCAGGCTTTTGATAGAAATTCACATATTTAATGACAAACAGTGCAGATCCAGATCAGTTGGCTTCTGAAGAAGCCAACTGATCTGGATCTACACTGTTTGCTAAGACAGGGCATGTCGTGTTCAGCGAGAGAAGGGTTAAAAGTATATTAGGATCAAGTATATTTTTTATCTGGATAGCCACTCATAAAGGCTATTGATTTCATGACCCAGACTAATATTTAACTCCTATTTTGATTTCTGTTATTGTCTCCCATTTATCTCTATTGACTCTACACTCATGACTTTGTCAACTTTATCTTTAATTTAAGTCGTGTCCCAACAAAATTTGCCTTACATAATAAACGAATGGCAGATACCCAGATCAGCCTCGTTTTTTTTGCTGTATTATTGTCAAGTTTTCACTGTTTGCTGTTCATTCTGCATAGCTGTAGATAAGGGTGGTTTTCAGATCTTTTTTTTTTTTTTTTTTCATTTCTCCACGAAAATATATGTTGTAAGCACTCTTTAGGAGAGCCTTACTGAGGCTACCCACAAAATACATTTTCATGAAGGAATATCAACTCTTTTGGGTTGAAAATAGCATCTTTTTATATGCCCGTTTGAAAAATGGGACCTATTATGTTACGTGGTATGGCCGTCCGTAAACTCTTCTTTTTTTTTCGTTTCTAGCTAACTCCTCCTACAAGTTACATCCGATCAAGCTGAAACTTGGTATATATTTAGACCATGGTGTGGAGCAGTGCATATTGTTTCAGGGTTACAGTCCACCAAATGTTTGCATAGTTAAGCCCCTTTGAAGATTTCTGTAAACTTTTCATTCTTGTTAACTCCTCCTACATTTTACATCCGATCAAGCTGAAACTTCATTTATAGTTAGACCTTGATGTGGAGCAGCGCATATTGTTTCGAGGTTACAGTCCACCAAATATTAGCAGAGCTATACCTCTTTGAAAATTTATTTTAATTTTTTGTTTCTGGCTAAATTCTCCTATAGTTTACATCTGATCAAGCCGAAACTTGGTATATAGTTAGACCATGATGTGGAGCACCGCATATTGTTTCGAGGTTACAGTGCACCAAATATTGGCAGAGTTAGGCCCCTTTGAAAATTTCTGTAAACTTTTCGTTTCTGGCTAACTCCTCCAGTTTACATCCGATCAAGCTGAAACTTGATTCGTGGTTAGACCATGATGTGGAGCAGTGCATATTATTTCAAGGTTACAGTACACCAAATATTAGCAGAGTTAAACCCCTTTGAAAACTTCTATTAAGTTTTCGTGGTTCCGGCTAAATCCTCCTACGGTTTACATTCGATCAAGATGAAATTTCATTAATAGTTACACGATGATGGGGAGTAGCATATGTTATTTCGAGGTTACGGCGCACCAAATATTTGCAGAGTTATGCCCCTTTGAAAGTTTTTGTAAACTTATCGCAGCGTATTGTTTAGAGGTAATAGTGTGCAAATTTTATTTTATAATGGGTATATATTTTGCAAATAACTAAAGTTATGGCCGTATGGGCAAGTTATCTATATATTTTTTTTAACATCTTCTTTTATTAGATTTGCAAAGAAATGTAGCCATTATTAAATCTTTATAAATACATTTATTAAATGATACAGAATTAAGAAGCTTGACTAATATCAAAACTTATAAACATAATTCTTTTTGAATTTTTTTTTTTTAATACTCTTCTGAGTTGGCTTCCTTGAAGAACCAAAATAAAATCAGTATAAAACAAGTTCAAGGTTTTACAAAAAAATTGCTTGCAGCATTTTTTTTTTTTTTTTTTTGGTTATTTATTTTTGTTTTGATATTGTTTGGTCTGATATTGAAGTATAGGAAAAACAAATCAGCAAAAGGTTCATATGAGCTTATAATATAGCCATGCTTCTGTCTTGTGTCATCTGTCCGAAAGCACTTCTCCCTAGACACAGCAAACTTCTCCCTATTTTCCCAGGAGGGAGAAGTCACTTCTCCCTTAATTTCTGGGCCAGCTTGGACCCTTAGGTTACAGTTCACCAAATATCAGCAGAGCTATGCTGCTGGCCTCAGTGGCTCAGTTGGATGCCAAGGTCGGCAACATTCTTTCATGGAGATTGATCATGAAATATTTTCTACGGTCATTCTCTCCCTTCCGCTGATTCAAGAAGGGCAGTTGTCAGTTTCTGGCGAAAGAATGTGCACAATACTGATTAACCGCTTAGAGGACTAAGCCTGCCCAGTAAACGTGTGGTTAGGTAAACTGACTGCGCTCGACATGACCCCATTGGGTTGACTGGGCCATAAAACCTCAACACAAACAAAGTAGAGCTATGCCCCAATGAAAGTTTTAAAAATTTTTCATTTTTTTTTGTAATTGCACTTACAGTTTATATCCGGAGCACTGAATTATACAGGAGCCAGTTTATGTGCTACATCTTATTACTTGCCACGGGCGTATAATGCCCCGCTTGGTGAAGCTCTTGTATGTGGGTGCTGAGTACAAACAGTGAAGGCCCTGGTTATTGTATGCTGACACTGATTGTATGAGTCTGTGCTGTTCACAAAGGCTGTAGGACAGTTCATTTATAACGATGATCAGGTAGAAACTTGTTTAACCATGTTTACCCTAAATATTGGGACACCTGAACTCATAACTATAACTGTATTAAAGTTTGAACAAATACAGTCGTCTCTCGGCATCTCGAATGGACTACCTAAAATACTTCGAGATATCCGTATCTCCACATATTGGATTTGCAGAATTGAGGAAAAAATAAATTGAAAAAAAAAACAACAGAAAAAAAAACACATTTCATGAATGAATATGTAGTTTGACTCCTGAAGTAAGAGACGATTGAAAACATTGTAGAAAAGAGGAGAAATTGCTCCTTTTCTACAATATTTTGTCAGTGTTGTTAGATTTCCATGTTCAAACAGGGACCAGTTTTTCACTTCAAAAAGTAGTTATTCAAGATAAGAAAAGTGGAGATAATGAGAGTCGACTGTAAGTTTTTATACCAGCTTATGTGTAAGAACTGTTGAATGAGTGGCAAATAAGTGTGGACCCTGATCAGATGCTGATATCTGATCAGGGTCTACAGTGTTTTCTCAGGCCTGTCTGTCCCTATACTTAGGATTAACCTGGTACTTCAATTGTTAGACATTCATTTGCATTTGTGACCTGCCAAGGTAAACTGACATTATTTCCTTGTAAACAGTTGAGATCTAATCAACCTGCACATTCAGTATGTACTCTGGTTTATTCATCAGTGTAAAACTTTGTGTGTTAGTATAAAATGTAGAGTCTGACTAGAATGAACAGATGGTTAGGTTGACCTGGGTCCAGGTGGTATCTAAGGTCAGAATGTTTGCTTTGACTTGGCTGAATGAATTTCTCCAAATTTAAGTTAGAAAAAATTATGATGTATGAATTTCATTAGTTGAAACCTTTACCACTCTATGGGCAAATTCAGCAGATGGCTAATTGATGATTTTTTCTTTAATCCCCCACTGCACAGCAGATGGGGGATTATAGAAATGGCCTTCGTCTGCCTGTCCGTCTGTCCATTTGTCTGTCCTTCCGTAACACTTTCTTGTCTGCTCCATATCTCCTGAACCCTTTGAAAGATTTTCATTTCACTTTGGTCAAATGTTCGCCTCAGTGAGTCGATGTGCAGAACCCATGTCAACCATGCCAACCTAAGGTCAAGGTCAGGTCAAGATCATGGGTTTGAGTCTTGAATTTCGTGTCCGCTCCATCTCCTATACCCCTGGAAGGATTTTCTTTAAACTTTGGTCATATGTTTACCTCAGTGAGACAATTTGCAGAACTCATAATTCAACCATGCTGACACAAGGTCAAGGTCACAGTTCAAGGTCATAGGTTTGAGCCTTGAATTTCGTGTCCGCTCTGTATCTCCTATACCAGTGGAAGGATCTTCTTTAAACTTTGGTCAAATGTTCACCTTAGTGAGATGATGTGCAGAATCAATAACTCAACCATGCCAACTCAAGGTCAAGGCCGCAGTTCAAGGTCATGGGTTTGAGCCTTGAATTTTGTGTCCACTCTGTATCTCCTTTACCCCTGGGAGGATTTTCTCTAAAATGTGGTCAAATGTTCACCTGTGGGACAATATGCAGAACCCATAATTCAGCCATGGAGACTCAAGGACAAGGTCACAGTTCAAGGTCGCATGTTTTAGCCCTTATTTTCGTGTCCACTTTATATCTCCTTTACCCCTGGAAGGATATTCTTTTAATTTTGGTCATATGTTCACCTCAGTGGGACAATGTGCAGAACGCATAGCTCAACCATGCAGATTCACAAGGTCACAGTTCAAGGTCACCGGTTTGAGCCTTGGATTTTGTGTCCGCTCTGTATCTCCTTTATCCCTGGGAGGATTTTCTCTAAACTTTGGTCAAATGTTCACCTCAGTGGGACAATGTGCAGAACCCATAACTCAGCCCTGCGGACTTCAGGTCAAGGTCACAGTTGAAGGTCACAAGTTTGAGCCTTGAATTTGGTATCGGCTCCATTCTCCTTTACCCCTGGAAGGATTTTCTTTAAGCTTTGGTGAAATGTTTGCCTCAGTGAGATGATGTGCAGAACCCATAGCTATGCTGACAAGGTCAAGGTCACAGTTGAAGGTCACCAGTTTGAGCCTTGAATTTTGAGGCCGCTGCATTGCCATTCAGACTGCCTTGTTAAATTTGGGTCAAATGTTCACCTTAGTGAGATGATGTATAGAACCTATAACTCAACGATGCAGATTCAAGGTCTAGGTCACAATTGAAGGTCATCCGTCTCTTTCTTGTTTGCTCCGTATCTCTTGAACCCTTCGAAAGATTTTCATGAAACTTTGGTCAAATGTTTGCCTTAGTGAGACATTGTGCAGAACCAATAACTCAAGCATGCCGACTCAAGGTCAAGGTCACAGGTAAAGGTCACGAGTTTGAGCCTTGAATTTCCTGTTCACTCCCTTTGAAAGATATTTATTAAATTTGGGTCAAATGTTCACCTTAGTGAGATGAAGTGCAGAACCCATAACCAACAATGCAGATTCAAGGTCAAGGTCACAATTGAAGGCCACCAGTTTGAGACTTGAATTTTGAGGCCACTCCATTGTCATTCTACGGTGGGGGATATAGCTGTCCTTCAGACTGCCTTGTTCTTGATGACATTGCATAGGCTTTGATGCACCATTGTATAAAGGTCATGTGCCTGCTAGGATGGTAAGGAGTTAAGATGCTCAAATATTCTGCTCAATCCTCTCTGTCCAAATACTTAGGGTACATATGTGTATGAGGCTGCGCACAACAATCCCCACAATAAGACCTCTGTGACAAACAAAGACTCTGATCAGCCTGTACATCCACCAAGTGTGGCAAGGCTTCTCGTTTCTTCTTCTTTTGACATCCGGAAGGCTTTAGAAGGCACATGCGATCATCAAAGACTGATCAGACTGTGCAGATGCACAGGCTGATCTGAGTCTTCAATGGTCGCATAAGTCTTATTGTAGGTTTTGTCCTGCGCTGGCTCATATTAACCCTTGTCCTGCTGAACCGGGATATATCCTGCCTTTGCAAACAGTGTAGATCCAGATCAGTTGGCTTCTTCAGATCTTCTGGATCTGTACTGTTTGCCATTAAGGATTTGAATTTGTATGAACAGCTTGGATCAAGTAATCTGATTGGCTGAAAATTAGAAGTAAGCGTGGCAGCTTAATTTATTCAGCAGGACAAGGGTTAAATTAATTTATCATTGATTTGGAGTTTTTTCACAGTCCAGTCAACACTGTTAAGGTCCTGTTGAGCTTGTCAGTTAACCTACTTGTACTTTTTCCAGGGCAGGCTTAGTCCTCTAAGCAGTTAACCAGTACTTTGGGCACATGCATTTGCCATTAACTGACAACTGTCCTTCTTGAATCAGTGGAAGGGGAGAAAGACTTGAAATTATTTCATGACCAATCTCCAGAAAAGTTGTATAGCCAAGCTGGGATTTGAACTTGCGGCCCCTGGATCTACAATTAGACACTCTACTGACTGCACTATGCGACCAGGCAAATCCCTGATATCAGAAAATTTCTGGGTTATAGAATATCTCAAGGCCTTTTTAATTTGATACAACACTTTTAATAAAACATGCATATTGCACTCTTATCTCATCTGCTAGTTTAATCAAACTGTTACTTAAATACAGTATTTCTCATTATGTAACTTTCCATGAGGTCTCATATCCATTAAACCAATGTTCTTTGATATCTTTAAACAAAAGCACCACTAAGGTGAAAAGGGACTTACCGGTATAATACAGGGTCTTTTGGAGAAAAAAAAAATACTGATATACTGATTTCTGATTTTTTTATTTTTTTTTTTTTTTTTTTGAAATAAATATGATTTATAAACAACAAGTTTGGGACTCTTGAACCACCATTCAAAGTTGTAGCAAACTACAGTGCAATCTTTTCAACAACCACCCTTGGGAATGAATAAAACTGGGCCCAGTTGTTCAAAGCTAACGATGTCGTTAGTTAACGATTCATTAAAATTTACATCAAGTGATACGCAAATATGCTGAAATTTTTTGCTGAAAAAATGTGAGTAGCTTTTAAAAGCTACTCACATTTTTTCAGCAAAAAATATCAGAATATTGTATAGTGAATCCACTAAAACAGTTAACGAAATGACCCTAAACAAGCTCGTTAAGCTAACGATACTTTGAACAACTGGGCCCTGGCTGTTATAGGGAGTTGGCTATTGAAGGAGGTTAAGTATATAGTTAAACAGCAATTTAACTTTAGAAAAGTGGTTGTTACAGTTGTTACAGAGTTGTTCAGAGCTGACTTTTCATGTGGATTCTAATATGCATTCATTTTTATTATTTTTCCAAGGAAAAAATAAGACTTGATATTTCATGGGAATTGCCTGCTAGGCAGACTGTCCTTTGATGCAGGCGTGAATAGCACCTTAAGAGGAATGGATATAATTGGTAGATTTTTGCCATTTCCTTTAAGTTAGACAACTTTTTATGCCATCTTGTTTGCTTTCTGGCACACCAAGTCTCTCTCGAAAAGTGGTTAACTCTAATAGGAAAGAGTTTGCTCCCCTTAAAGAGAGCAAATTCTCTCCATTTAGAGTAGACCACTTCCAGAGAGGAATTGGTGTTAAAAATGGTCTACTTTAAAAGCTTTGCTACACATTTTCAGAAGGGATGCAAAACAATTCTGAAAGTTACCATCCCTGAAATACCACATCCTGTTTTCTGGGAAAAATAAGAAAAATTATTTTAAAATGTCTGCTGAAAATTTTACCCAGCATGCTAAGCATTAATAAAGTGCTTTTTCTCGCCATTATGCAACTCTTTTTATGCTGTAGACTTTATGTCAGTTTGTTTGATCAAGGGATAAGCAGCGGTAAAATAAATCATTTTTGGTATTTGATAAGTGTAGCAGATATTATGCACTTATCACTGGTAAAGTTCTTTGTTGTTTGTAGACATAATAGTAACCCTTAAAGTGCCAAACACAACTCTTTTTTTTTTTCAGAGAATACAAGTCTTGACATTTCATGTGAATTGTCTGCATGGCAGACACTTCACATTAAATGTCAAGACTTATTTTCTCTGAAAAATAATCAAAATTTTAGAATATTGTCTGCTACAGATTTTTGCTTGGTGCTTTAAGGGTTAATTTTGGAGTCAGTAGAATCTGAATTGTTATGTGCCGCTATCAGTGTTTTGCCTCAGAGAGGGTGCAGTGGGATTGCTTAGGTTAGTTTGATGATTTTTGAAGGTCTTGGGTCTAATTTGCCATCCAATAAATTCAAGATAGGGACCTAAAATCCCTTAGTTATGCCTGTAAACGTATACACAATCTTTTGTGATTATTTTTATATCTGATTCTTCACACTGGAAGCTCAGTCTAATTCTCTGTGTTTGTGTGTGGGTGGAATGGTGAGGGGGAGCAACGTTTGTCTAATCTATATAGAGTTGCCCTGCTTTCCCCCTTTTATGGGAAATCACTGATAGGGGCCTAAACAGCCAGTCTAGCATGAAATATGCAAACAGGCCCCAGCAAACAGTGTGAACCTTGATCAAAATTAGTCACTCCCCTTTCCTTTCCAATACAGGTAACGTTTTGTACTGTTTCTGACTGCCTCAAATCCTACATAGTATTAACCATACCCCAATTTCTAAATGCTTATCCAAAGGGTATATACACGTAGTTTTCTCTTCTTAATCCTAATCTTATCAATGTTAAATCTTCACCACTCAGTGGTCAAATTCAGCAGACGACAAATGATATTTTTCTTATTTTTCCTAGAAAATAGGCTCTGACATTTCATGCAAATTGTGACTGAGGAGACAGCTTGAGTGAAAAGCCAAAGCCTGTTTTTCTAAAAAAAAAAATAAGTAAGAAAAATATTTTTTATGTTGCCATCTGCTGAAATTTTTACCCAGTATGCTAAGGGTTAAAAGTTTTAATCTGATTTTTAGGCTTAAACCAGGCTGATATTAATGTACATATACATATAATTAATACCTGTTAAGTTTTGATTAATCCGTGACTTGGTTGGTAGCAATACATAATGGTGGCCTTCAGATGAAAAATGTTATTTTGTACCATATTTAACCTAATTATTCGGACAGGCATGAACAAATAGTGTAGACCCAGATTAGATCCCATAGAATCTACTAATTCTAACTGCAGATCCAGGGGTTGCCAGTTCAAAACCCAGCTTGGCCACATAACTTTCGTGGCGCTTGATCATTGCATCAGTTCTGCAGCCATTCTCCCCCTTCCGCTGATTTTAGAAGGGCAGTTGTCAATTACTGATGAAAGTATAGGTACAAGTACTGGTTAACCGCTTAGAGGACTAAGCCTGCCCAGGAACAGTATGAGTTGTTGTGTTGAGGTTTTACGGCCCAGTCAACCCAATGGGGTCATGTCGAGCGCGGTCAGTTTACCTAACCACACGTTTACTGGGCAGGCTTAGTCCTCCAAGCGGTTAACCAGTATTGTGCACATTCTTTCGCCAGAAACAGTATGAGTAGATTACTGACCAGGGCCCAGTTGTTCAAAACTAACGATGTCATTAATTAACGATTCGTTAAAATTTATATGGAGTGATATGCAAATATGCTGAATTTTTTTGCTGAAAAAATGTGAGTAGCTTTTGCAGTGCAAAAGCTACTCACATTTTTTCAGCAAAAAATATCAGAATATTGCATTTTGAATCTGCTAAAACAGTTAACAAAATGACCCTTAACGAGCTCGTTAAGCTAACGACGCTTTGAACAACTGGGCCCAGGTTTGACATAACCATAATGGGTTGACTGGGACCTAAAACCTCAACTCAAACAAAAAAAAAAAGAATGTACTGACAATAGATCCACTGACATCTGAAACAGGTGGTCTTTCATATGCAGGAAACTGTTCTATGCCTTCTCAATGGTGGCTGCTCTAAAGAGGTTTCACTGTTTGAGATGTGAGTGAGTCTGTTACGTAATCCAGATCAGATCATCTCTGTGTATGATGTCAAGGACTATGTTGTCTATATCAGTCAACAGTTCTCTTTATAACGACACTCAATACAACAACAAAATTTGTTATAATGACAATTCCTTTGCTCAAAAGGTGACAGTTAATGAGAAATTACACCATGTAAGAATATTGCATTAAAATTTCAAGCAACATATGTTTTGAATATTTGTTAGAATTGCCTCACTGAGGCAATTCTAACAAATATACAAAACATATGTTCTATGGGGAAATAAGAATAAAACAAGGTCTTTCTTACGTATCATTCTGTTCATTTAGGATTCTTTACAACAGCACATTCATTTTAATGGCAACATCTTTGGAAACAAATGCTGTCGTTGTAACGAGGGTTCAATGTATATAGAAAACAGTCTATGACTGTACTATATATGATGTTTCTTCTGTCAAAATGTTTGTTGTCTATTTCTGTATGGGTGCTAGGGTGGTGATAAGGGCCTGGTGTATTTGCTGCAAGTGGGGGTAGGAGGGCATATTGATATTTCTTCTGTTACTGCACTGTAGTTCACTTTTCCCTTATCCTTTTGTATCTCTCTGCATCCTCCCATCTACTAGGTCTTCTATCTTCTTTTCTTTCTCTGGGAGGTGAAAGTTTGACTCCATAGCATAGTCGGTAATGTATCTGACTGCAGGGGTCACATTCGAATCCCAGCCCTGCCACATAGCTTTCATGGATTTCAATATCGAAATCATTTCTACAGTTATATTCCCCCTTCAAGAAGGGCAGTTGTCAATTACTGGCAAAAGTATGTGCACAAGTACTGATTAATGACTTAGAGGACTTAGTCTGCCCTAAAAAAAGTGTGAATAGGTTAGCTGACCTGCTAAATATGGCTTTAATAGTGTTGACTAGGCTGTAAAACTCCAACTCAAACAAGTCAAAATGATGCACAAGGGTTGATGTTTCATTAAACAAAAACTTAAACAAACTATTTCTGTATAGAGAAAACTATCTGTTTTTGATGTCGATTCAGTGCTGTCTATTTCAGTATATAAAAGATGTCTCGGTGTGATATCAGTGGCTCTATTATCTATTTCAGTATATAGAAGACAATCTATGTGTGATGTCAGTAGGTTTTCTACTGTCAGGCCCTGATGATGCTGTGATATGGAGAGGACCAAAGAAAAATGGTAAGCATAACTATATACTAAGTTTATCGTAAATTAATGGACATGCCTAAGCAAACAGTGTAGATCCAGATCAAACTGCTCCTAAGGAGCAGTTTGATCTGAATCTACACGTTTGTCACTCATCCAGCAGTTTTTAAACATATTAAGTAGTCCCAATTTTAGGACAAGTAGGGTAAAGGTAAATGTAAATATGAAGGATAATTAAGATAACCTCTTTAGGCTTTTAGTACTGCTTTGTTAATGGGTAAAGGTACAAATCTTATTTGCGCATGACAGTATGTCTTGGATGATATACTGCAGTGAGGGAGCACTACAAAGAGGGGCATCAGCTCCAGCCATCATGTCCAGACACCGTCACAACATGACTGGATGCTGTTTTGATAGTCAAGGATACAAGGTTTCTTCACGCAGACAGCAAAGACCAATCAGACAGTTTGAATCCAAAGGAGGCAAATGTCTTAAGGTATTCTTATGTCACACTGTTGATAATATAGGGTGAACCATGAATAAAAGCCACTGGTATGTCTCTCACTTATCATAGCTGTGGCAGTTAAGTTCCTGGTGCTGGCATGTGGTTTGGTCGCCCATCCAAGGTCTGTGCATCACTCCACCATGTATGGCAATATTTGCATTTTCAAGAACATATAAAATTATTCAGAATTCTATGTAATTTAAGAAAAATAAGTACAGTTGAAACTGACAGTGAATGTCAGAGTCATACTGCAAATGAATCTTTTCCCCTGAAACTTTCTATAAGAAAAAAAGGTCTTCGGGACATATGAATTACCAATCTTGAATCAGTCTGGGCATACACACATGTTCTAAAGATATGCACCATAATACGAGGGTGAGTCAATAAAAAACCAGCCTAACTTATTTCTGGGTGAGATCGATCTATTCTTTTTCGATGTAATTGCCCTCTAGAATGATGCACTTGGACCAACGGTGTTCCAGTGCCATCAGCCCAGAACTGAAGAAGCCAGGGTCCTTGTCTCTGACCCACTCCTCAACTGCCGCCACAACCTCTTCATTGGATCGGAAATGACGTCCACGGATATCCTTTTTCAAGTTTGGGAATAGGAAATAGTCACTAGGAGCTAAGTCCAGAGAATAGGCGGGGTGCGGTATTAGCTCGTACCCATTCCGCTCAACAGCATCCATTGCAATTTTGCAAGTGTGGACTCTAGCATTGTCCTGTTGGAGCAGAATCCCTTTGGAGAGTTTACCTTGGCATTTTTCACTGATCACAGTTCTCAGCTGGTCGAGCAAATTTGCATAATACGCAACTGTTATTGTATTTTCTTTGCTAGAAAGTCCAACATAATAACGCCTTGTGCATCCCAAAATACAGTTGCCATCACCTTGCCAGCAGAGAGATGCGTTTTGAACTTCTTTGGCCTTGGTGGCCGGGCCTCAGAGACCCCGGCCCTACACTCTGGCGTCTTTGAGCTTTATTCTCTGGCTCATAATAATGGACCCAGGTCTCATCTACAGTCACCAGACATGAAAGGAAATCATCTTCCTTTGACCTAAACCGCTTCAACAATGCGCTGTATACTGATGCTCTGGTTGCCATTTGCTCGTCGCTCAGGGATTTTGGGACCCAACAGGCTGTTAGCTTGTGCATACCCAAGAGATCATGTAAAGTTGTTGAAACGCAACCATGTGAAATGTGTAATGCATTCCCTATTTCTTCCACCTTAATTCGCCTATCAGAGTACACCAGATCCCGTACTTTGTTACACATTTCTTCATCGGTGGCACCTGATGGGCGTCCAGACCTGGTTTCGTCTTCTAAAGATGTTCTACTGCGTTTGAATTCCCCAACCCAGAATTTAACTTGTGCATACGATGGTGCAGAAGACCCATAAACATTGGTCAACTCGCAATGTATTTCCTGACCTGTTTTCCCTTTCAAATACAAATACCGAATTACAGCACGGTACTCAACTTTTGACGAAAAGCTTACTTTTGAATCGCTAGCCATGTTTGACATTCAATATCTTATGAGTGAATGACACGATAAGGGTGCAATTTTGCCCTCAGGCCTAAAACATGTATTGAAACAAGGCATGAAAATCTTGGGTGTCTCGGTCAATTGGAAATGGGATAGGCTGGTTACTTATTGACTTGCCCTCGTACACAGGAACCTCCAAATATAACACGGTTCATTATAGGACAATTCTGGAAAAGTGGACCCCAAAAATGTTGTATCCAAACAAAAATGTATAGATTATGTAGAAAAATTACCATTTTTGTTTGGATACAAGACGGTTCTTGTTTCGAAGTTTTTGCAGTGGATCTTAGAAACGGTGTTATCAAGAGGTTGTGGTGTATAGGGTAAGGATGATTGACTTTATTTCAGGTTTAATCAAGCAGTTTCTGAAGGATGTAGACTGGGGTGATATAGACTATATGGTGATAGACACGCCTCCTGGTACATCTGATGAACACTTGTCTATAGTACAGTACCTGAGTGAGGCCAGTGTAGATGGTGCTATCATAGTAACTACTCCACAGGTAGCAGGTCTCTTCCTGTCAGTTTCATTGTCAGTTTTCTATTTTATGTACTGTATAAGCTGGGTATGTATTGAAGGTTGGTGGGGCCCTTCCTTGCCAACTTCTTTCTGCTAAAGATGACTGTAGTAGACTTTTTAAAGAAGATTAATATGAAATTAGATAACCGTAATCGACCTAATTACCGCACATGCTCCTATAAGCGCTCAGTCAAGCAATTTAGTAGTCTTTAGATTACAGCCAGTGTACTTTCATCTACTTCTTTATAAAACATATGTTGTTGATACTCATTTGAATTGCCTCGACTAGTCGAGGCAATTCAAATGAGTACCAACAACATACGCTTTTATGAAGAAAATCAGAAAAAATATTGCGTAAGTATCATTAAATATGCCCCTCATGAAGGTCTCTGCTGATCTTTCTTTAAATGTACCTGTATTAGCAGGCTATTTTACTACAAGTTTTTCTAGTAATTTTGAAAAACTTAAGTGCACAGTGCGGTAATTAGAGCAAATACGGTATTAGATTGAGCCCAACTCATAAAGATGAATGGTACTGGTATCAATATGATATGACTGGGCGTAGTATCATGTCTATGATGTGCATGATACTACAGCAGTAAGAAAGTATTACAGTTCCCACTGTCATGTCCAGACACTATCACAACATACCTGAAAGATTGATGAAAATGATGGTAAACCTCAGCTCAATCAAATGAAAGAGAAATCAAACTACATGTACTTATTTCAAAATTACATAGATTTTTGATTCCAGGAGAGAAATCAAGAACTGCTAAGTTCTAAACAACACCCACTTCCCAACAGTTTAATGCTTGCCTATGAGTGGCTGTTGGAAAGAGGTAACCACTGTTTGATTCTAATGTGATACCTAAAAATACGTGTTTGTGGAAAAGTGCTGAAACTGTTCTAATGAGATGCTGCAACATTTTTTTTTTTAATGATAAAAAATGGGAAAACTATGAATCCTGTGTTAACCCTAAACATTCAGATACCACAACTTCTTGGCATACTTAACCTAAAATTTGAATGAATCTATTTGACTACCTGTTGTGATAACTGAATAGCAAACATTGTAGACCCTGTACAAACTGCTCTTTAAGGAGCAGTTTGATCAGGGTTTACAATGTTTGTGCAGGCTTGTTTGCCTGAATGTATAGGTTACAGTCTGGTATGTGTTATGATAGTCTATATGCTACCATATCATATGTGTCAGTATTACAGAAAGAAATCTGCTACTGACCAGTTTCCTTGGGCTTTTGGAAAACTATTTACTTGTTAGTTTATTACAGTAAATATTGTATTAATAGTCATGTGTTGTATATTTGTAGGAGATATCATTACAAGATGTGCGAAAAGAGATCAATTTCTGCAGGAAGACTAATCTGCCAATGATAGGGATAGTAGAAAATATGAGTGGCTTTGTCTGTCCCAAGTGTAAGGTATGTTGCAATAGCAAAGAGGCTAAATGGGAGCCATGTTATGAGAAAAAAGGGCCATGTCAGCTCATGTATTTTCACAATGTGATCAGGGTCTTTGCTTCCAACAGTATATTCTACAATATCTGATGACTCTGTAAGACAATGGTCAGGCTTACGTAGGCTTATCTGTGGTTTCATTGTCCATAAATGCCTTGAAGACTCCTTTTTAGCTTGTCTGTACAAAGTCCAGGAAGAGATATTGCACTACCCCCAGCGTTGGCATTGGCGTTTGAGTCAGCATCCACACAACATTTAAGTTTTTTAAGACCTCATTAAAGGCACATATTTTCCTGATCCCATAATGGATTTGGTTTATATTTTGTACGATTATAAATATAGATCCAAAGTTTTGTTCAGCAATACCCACAATACCCAGTGCCTAAGGTCCTTAAGGTAAAGGTCACAGGCTTAGAATTTTTATGTTAAGTTTTGCATTAAAGTTTTTAACACTCATATTTTCCAGACCATATGATGGATTTGGTTTATATTTTGCATTATGATAGATATAGGTGCATTTTATTCAGCAAAACTCTCGCCTATGCCAGTGGCCTTAAGGTCAGACTTAGAACTATAATTTAAAGCAGTAAAGTAAAGAAGTAAAACAGTACAGTAAAGTTTCCAGACTATTTGATGGATTTAGTTTGTAGTTGGTATGATGATAGATATCAATCTGAAGTTCTGTTCAGCAATACCCCCACCCACACCTTTGACCTTAAGGTCAAAGTTCCAGATTTAGAACTTTTATGTCTAAGATTTGCCTTAAAGTTTATAATAGCAGATATTTTCCAGACCATCTGATGGTTAGTATGATAATAGATATAGGTCCAAGGTTTAATTCAGCAATACAACACCCCCACCCTTTCTTGTCCTTGCAAATGACCTTAAGGTCAAGGTCATGGACTTGGAAATTTTATGTTAAAGTTTTGAGCAGCTCAAATTTTTCAGACCATATGATGGATTTCATTTATATTTGGTATAATGATAGATATATGTCCAAAGTTCTATTCAGCAATGTCCAGGCCTTCACTTCACTGGATACTGGTAATTTTAAAACATTGTTGTACTGCTATTAAGTACAGTAAATTAACTCTGATAAGGTGGTTTGTCATAAATAAAGCTTAATGCAAACAACTTTTAATAGTAAGCAGCAAAAGTTATTGAGAAAAAATTTGATTGGATAAATTCTTGAATTCTAGTTGAACTCCAGATTTAAAAAAAATTCAGTGGTAAAAAGTAATGAAATTTTTTGCACAAAACATTTATTTGTGTTACTCATTAGAATTGTTTTGCCATGGCAATTATTTTATGTACCACAACATGTTTTTGTGTAAAAGAACATTTGTAAAAATTATCCTCATTTCAAGGGCAACGTTCTTTCAAGGAGATTGATCGCATAATATTTTCTACAATCATTCTCTCCCATCTGCTGATTCAAGAAGGGCAGTTGTCAGTTTCTGGCAAAAGAATGTGCACAAGTATTGGTTAACTGCTTAGAGGACTAAGCCTGCCCAGGAAAAGTGTGGTTAGGTAAACAGACTAGCTCAACATGACCTTAATAAGTATTGACTTGGCCATTACACTCCAATCCAACCAACCAGCCCCGATCTGAAACAATGAACCAATCCTGAGGCAAAAAGTGTATCCATATAAATACTCTGATTATATGTCTGTAAAAACATCTGTTGTGGGTACTCTCTGGAATTGCTTTGTTTGATTTATGTGTCTCTTTCAATACATTTGTGATAAATAGTATTATTTTTTCCTTTTTCTCCAGAAAAACATAGGTTGTGGATACCCATAAGAGTTGTCTCACTGAGGCAAAATATGTTTATCTGTATACCCCTCATATCTGGAGCTATGATCTGACCTCATCTTTTTGGGGAATGAATACACTTTCAGGGAGGTAATTCCTTGAAAATTGTTTGTCTCCCTACTGAAAATACCATAATAACCATAAGTATTGGGACACATTGCCTACTTACCATACATCTCCTAAAACTTGAAATAGTCTATTTTACTACCTCTCCATGTGTATAAAATATTACTGTATGTATGGCAAACAGTGTAGACCCAGATCCGATGCCGCAGAATGCAAAGGCCTGCCTCTCCCAATACTTAGGGTTATTACGGTAGGTCTGCTCTAAAAGGAATGAGTTTCTTCCCTAGGGAGAAAATTCTTTTAGAATAAAGCCTTTTCAGAAGTGGCTTGATCTGTCATAAAAGTTGTCTTCCTTGTAAAAGGTGGAAAATCTGCCAAATGTATCCTGTTCCCTTAAGTAGAGGTATTATAGTGTATATATTATTGTCTGTCTTTCAGAATGAGTCACTTATTTTTCCACCAACCACAGGCGGCGGGGAGAAACTCTCAATTGACAGTAGTATACCATTACTGGGAAAACTGCCTTTAGATCCAAGAATAGGTATGGAGCACTGGAGCTGTTCCAAGTGAAAACAGCAGTAGGGCATATGAGGAAAGATCAGTTTATGCATCAACACAGGCTTTTAGGGCCTCTGCTGTATGCATACATTATCAGTGAAACATGGGATAGGGATATTGTAAATTATTGTGAACTGGCAAACATCAAAAGTCCGACTGCATGGATGTACAGTCTGATCAGATCTGTCGCTGTTGATGTACTATTTGAAGCCCATTCCATTGGCTGTATCATCAAAACTTTATAATAATCCTTAAAGTGAGAATCACAACTATAGCAGATGACACTTTTAGCTCACCTGTCATATAGTGACAAGGTGAGCTTTGTGATCACATTTGGTCAGTAATCCATTGTGCCTGCCTGCGTCCTTCCGTAAAAAAAAAATTCAAATGATATCTCCTCCTAAATCACTGATTGGATTTTGACCAAACTTCACAGGAATGATCCTTGGTTGGTCCTCTTTCAAAGTTGTTCAAAATGGTTCTGGTCCATTGCTCATCTAGGTCTCAGGAGCTAAAAATAAATTTTTTTAACTAAAAAATCTTCTTGTCTGAAACTGGAAGGCCCAGGTCTTTGATATTTGATATGTAGCTTCATCTAGTGGACCTCTACTTAAATTGTTTAAATTATAGACCTGGGGTAAAAAACTGGCCCCGCGCCAGAGGTCACTTGTTTTACATAGACTCGTATAGGAAAAAACTTAAAAAATCTTGTCTGAAAGCAGAAGGCCCAGGCCTTTGATATTTGATACATAGCTTCACCTAGTGGACCTCTACCGAGATTGTTCAAGTTTTTGCCCTGGGGCCAAAAATGGCCCCTCCCCAGGGCCGGCATGTTTTACATAAACTTTATATATAGAGAAAAACATCAAAAATCTTCTTACCTGAAACCAGAAGGCCCAGGCCTTTCATATTTGGTACATAGCGTCACCTGGCCTCGGTGGCTCAGTTGGATGCGCCGTCCGACTGGAGACCAGGAGGTCGCGGGTTCAACCCCCGCCGAGGTCGGCAACATTTTTTCGTGGAGATTGATCATGAAATATTTTCTACGGTCATTCTCTCCCTTCCGCTGATTCAAGAAGGGCAGTTGTCAGTTTCTGGCGAAAGAATGTGCACAATACTGGTTAACCGCTTAGAGGACTAAGCCTGCCCAGTAACGTGTGGTTAGGTAAACTGACCGCGCTCGACATGACCCCATTGGGTTGACTGGGCCGTAAAACCTCAACACAAACAAACATAGCGTCACCTAAATGACCTCTGTCCAAATTATAGCCCTGGAGCCAAACAAATGGCCCCGCCCCAAGGCTGACATTTTTTACAGACTTATATAGGAAAAATTTTTTTAAAATCTTCTTGTCTGAAAGTACAAGGCCTAGGCCCTTGATACTTGGTATGTAGCATTACTTAGAGGTCCTCTGAAGAGTGTTGAAATTATGCCCCTGGGGTGAAAAGAGGTCCCGCCCAGAGGGGGGAGGGGTCACTTGTTTTACCTAGAGCAAAAAGCCATTGGCATTGATTAGGCCTAGGACTTTCAAACTAATAGGGAGGATTGACCTCAAGAGTAGATGACCTTTAAGTCAAAGGTCAAGGTCAACATGAACCTTTAGTACCAAAAAAGCTTATAATTCTGCAGTGCTTATGGTTAGGACCCTCAAACTTAGCAGAGATGTTGGACCTCACCAGTAGATGATCCTGAGGGCAAAGGTTAAGGTCACCAGGACCTTTAGTACAAAAAAACTTGTTAACTTGGCAATGCTTAGGGCTAGGACCATCGAACTTAGGAGGGATGTTGGTCCTCACCAGTAGATGACACTGAGGGCAAAAGTCATAGTCAAGGTGACCATGATCTTTAGTACTAAAATGCTTATTCGGCAGTGCTTGAGGCTAGAACCCTTGAACTTAGATGGGATGTTGGTCTTGATCAGTAGATGACCCTAATGGCAAAGGTCAAGGTCACAGTGATCTCTAGTTTTTATTATTATTATTATTATCATTATTATTATTCAGTAAAAATAAGAGTGGTTAGTGCTTCCAATTTCGGATCACAAGATCCCGATTTCGAATCCCGTTGGATGCAGAGTTCAGTTGCTTCATTGCACAGAGTCTTTCATTATCACTCTTCTGTCATCTTATATTATTTAAATAATATTGAGTGGTATGTAAAACACCAAATCATTATCATCAATTTATGTGAATCATTTGCCGAGCAGATGATGTGAAACGTCTACTTAGCAGACAGTTCAAGCCCTATTTTCTGCTACAGTTTTGCTTGGTACTTTAAAGGTTAAAGAAAATAGAAACTGGTAGAACTGAACATTTATAGTTGTATGCCTTATTTACCTAAAAAACTGAGACCCAGATAAATCCAGATCAAATGCCATAACAAAATCATGATTTTGTCATGGCATTTGATCTGGGTTTATGATGCTTTTATGCATATGCTTAAATGATGGGCTTGTATAAAAGTTTTACTGTCCATAGTGATCTAGGATCTTACCTGTGTATTTATGAACCTGCTGTCTATGGAATGCAACAGCATTTAATTGATTTATTTTCTTTCCAGTGGTATGATGTATAAAGCTATACAAGTTACTCCCCTTGTGTAGTTTGCAGTGTATTTACATCCATGGAATTTATTGTACAAATTTATCTCTCTTGATTCATGCAGGAAAGAGGGAACAGGAAAATTACAGGCATTTCACCTGTGAACAGTTTATGATCTTACATTTTTACATGAAAATGAATAGACAAAGGCATAATTGAGACATGATAAAATTCTGAAACATGTAATGCACCAATCATTGTATCCACTGCCGTCCCAGGCACTCACAGGGAATAGCAGGGATGACTTTCCTTCCATCACAGCCCTGCTAAATACACTCCCTGCTATTTTGGCAAAAAAATCACAACCCCAGTATTTTCCTGGCACTGCCGGGGCATTCAAACGGTCATAGCCCCTCTCATAAGCCCGGCCATTCCCCACCCTTTTCCATGGATGAAAAACAAATGACTGGTGCATAAAGGGAATATAAAATATTACAGACAAAAGCAGGCTATTTCATTTCAGGTAGCTGACAGCAAATATTCATTAAAACACCAGTTTTATAGCCAGCAAACACAATATATTTACAAGAAATACTATGTGTAAACTGCCTACCATATTTTCCCTAAGTATTGGACAAACAGGCCTGAGCAAACAGTGTAGACCCAGATCAGATGCCACAGAATGCAGCATCTGATCTGGGTCTACTCTGTTTGCCACACGTTGTGTAATATGTGAGCAAACAAGTGCTGAGGATAAACCACAAATCAAATAAAAAATGTTTTCAAACGCACATGGTCATTCAATAATATATAATTTTCTTGTAGGTAAATGTTGTGATGAAGGGAAGTCTTACCTAACAGAGGTTCCTGACTCGCCAGCAACAAAAGCCTTCATTGGAATTATTGATAGTAAGTACTAAGGTTTTATATTCTATGCCTCTTTCGTACTCCTGCTGTACTCTAACTGCTTTACATGTACTTAACTCTTTCCCCACTAGTGGCGACTTTTGTCATCTGCCGATAACCTTTGCAAACAGTTTGGATCCAGATCAGGCCCGACAAAACGTTGGGCCTGACCTAGATCGAAACTGTTTGACACCCTGATGGTATTCTTGAAAGATGTTTTTTGAAAGAGTTAATTTTAAAAAAAAAAATCCACAGACGACAAAAAAGCAAGAAAAATTACTCAGCATGCAAAGAGTTAATCAGACCTCTGAATTATTAAACACTTTACATGCTGGGTAAAAATTCAGCAGACAACATTTTGAAATATTTTTTTCTTTTTCTAGAAAATAGGATTTGACACTTCATGCAAATTGTCTCCCTAGGAGACAGTTTGCATAAGTATCAGATCCTATTTTCTACAAAAAATAAGAAAAATATCAACAGTTTGTCGCCTGCTGAATCTGCCCATAGCTTGGTAAGTGTTAGTCAGTGTCCAAATAATAAAGTGATTATTAAAAGATAATTGAAATTTATTATATATGTGTGATGTCTCTCGATTTTGGCAAAGTCCTGATATGGACCGTTCCTTCACACTCTTCTGGTTGAGAAACAAAATCTCCTGCAGAGGCTTTCTTCCTGTCATTTCTCAAATAAATCATTTTAGTGCTGACCACAGTAATCTATCTATTCAGCTGTTTGCAACATAGGAGTGGTTGTACTTTATTGATCTTCTTTGGTGACAGTTGATGCATGTAACACAAGCACCTGTAGACAGTTAGATATTGGATTATTGTTGTTTTTATGCCCCCACAGACTGTGTAGGGGAGGAGGTATACTGTTTTCACGTGCCTGTATGTCTGTCCATTCATCCATCTGTTACCTTTTGGTTTCTGCTTCTTAAATTATCAAATAATTTATCAGAGGGCATTACCTTGCTGGGTGGTGGTGGTGTGTGGGTTTGTGGGTGTGTGTTAGTGTGTGTGTGGTGGGGGGGGGGGGCAGTATCTGATAAGCACTGCTTATTGGCACTTCTTGTTATAACTGCGATTATTCGATGACACTTACATTGTTAATGATGGTCATGGACATGCACATCCTACACATGCTTCAAATGTGATTAAGTTTTGTACTTCTTCTGGGATCTTTCTTTCTTCTGTGTACTTTTTTATTTTCAAAAACATATTAATCTTCCTCAGGATAAACTTTGTGGTTTGGACTGAGGCACTTCTCATTAGTACTCACCGTATATGTTTTTATGGAGAAATGAGAAAAAAATATTGATACTTTTCGCTTCTTATCTGGATCTCTGTGCCTGGCTATCATACTTAAAAATATATTTTTTCATTTTAATTAAGTTAAATTTTTTTACCACAAAATAAGTAAAAATGGAATTTCTGATTTCTTATTTTCAGAGATAAAAGACCATTGTCAAAAGACTCAAGAAAATAAGGAAACTGAGACGGGAGAGACTATGGACACGAGTTAACGGTTACAGAAAGACCATACAGTACTTACCCTGAATATTTGGATGTCTGAGTTCCTTCTTGTACCCATAGGTTCAGAAAGGCCCCTTTTTCAAACAAAGACTTCTGATATTTTTCTTATTTCTCCATGAAAACATACATTGTGGGTACCTATTAGAAGCACCTCACCAAGGCACTTCTAGTGAGTACCCACAACTTATGTTTTCACGGATAAAGTAAGAAAATATCTGGATACCCCTTCTTATATGGAGCTATGCATACCAATCTTCAGAATTGAAGCCAGTAGACTAACCGGTGGTATGTACGAGGGTCATCTGATAAATAGTGAGAATTGCTTAATTTCTAAAATATGATCAAATGTACTTACAGTTTTGTGTTTACATTCCCTCAATATAATGTCCTGCCGATTCAATCATTGACTCCCATCTCCGTGGTAATTCCTAGGCAACGCTTGTTTATGTCTCCCACGACTGCGTTCACGACCCTATATAACTCGTTCAAATCATTATAGCGTATTCCTCGAAGTGGTTCCTTCAATTTTGGAAACAAATCATAGGTGGGCTCAAGTCTGGACTATAAGACGGATGTTTTAGAACTTCCCAATGGTAATCCTCGAATACAGCCTTTACTATAGCAGCTTTGTGTGGAGTGGCGTTGTCATGAAGAATTAATGGCATCACCCTTAATAATTCCGGGCGCTTGCGCCGTATTGCTGGACGCAGAATTTTCCTCAAATATGGCTCGTAGTATTCTTTATTCACAGTTGTGCCATCTGGAACACGATGTGTGGTAAGAACTCCTTCAGCATCCTAAGCAAATATCATCAACGTTTTTGGATTGTTCATGCTTCTTCGGAATTTTACCTGTCTTGGTGAGTTTGGAGTGTGCCATTCAGCACTTTGGCGCATTAACTGGTTCAAAGAACCTAATCCAAGTTTCATCTATTGCTACAATACGTTTCAGTATGTTTTCACCCTCGATCATATACCTGTGTAATTGTTCAGAGCATATTTCCACCCATTGTTGTTTTTCAGTTTTTATACGCCCGTTTGAAAAATGGGATGTATTGTGTTACGGGGTATGGCGTCTGTCCGTCTGTCTGTAAACTTTTTCGTTTCCGGCTAACTCCTCCTACAGTTTACATCCGATCAAGATGAAACTTGGTATATAGTTAGACTATGATGTGGAGCTGCGCGTATTGTTTCAGGGTTACAGTCCACCAAATATTTGCAGAGTTATGCCCCTTTGAAAATTTCTGTAAACTTTTCATTTCTGGTTAACTCCTATATTTTACATCCAATCAAGCTGAAACTTTATATATAGTTAGACCATGATGTGGAGCATTGCATGTTATTTTGCGGTTACAGTCCACCAAATATTAAAAGAGTAATGCCCCTTTGAAAATTTCGGTAAACTTTTCGTTTCCGGCTAACTCCTCATACAGTTTACATCCGGTCAAGCTGAAACTTGATTTGTACTGAGAACATGATGTAGAGCAGCGCATACTGTTTCAAGGTTACAGTCCACCAAATATAAGCAGAGTTATACCCCTTGAAAATTTCTATTAATTTTTCGTTTCTGGCTAAATCCTCCTACAGTTTACATCCGATCAAGCTGAAACTTCATAAATAGTTACACGATGATGTGGAGCAGCGCATATTATTTCGAGGTTACAGTGCACCAAATATTGGCAGAGTTATGCCCCCTTTGAAAATATCTGTAAACTTTTCGTTTCTGGCTAACTCCTCCTACAGTTTACATCCGTTCAGGCTGAAACTTGATTTGTAGTTAGACCATGATGTGGAGCAGTGCATATTATTTCAAGGCCACAGTCCACCAAATATTAGCAGAGTTATACCCCTTTGAAAATTTCTATTAATTTTTCGTTTCTGGCTGTATCCTCCTACAGTTTACATCCGATCAAGCTGAAACTTTATAAGTAGTTACATGATGATTTAGAGCAGCGCATATTGTTTCGAGGTTACAGTGCACCAAATATTGGCATAGTTATGCCCCTTTGAAAATTTCTGTGAACTTTTCATTTCCGGCTAACTCCTCCTACAGTTTACATCTAATCAAGCTGAAACTGAATTTGTAGTTAGACCATGATGTGGAGCAGCACATATTGTTTCAATGTTACAGTCCACCAAATATTAGCAGAGTTAAATGCCTTTGGAAATTTCTATTAATTTTTCGTTACTGCTAAATCCTCCTACAGTCAAGCTGAAACTTCATAAATAGTTACACGATGATGTGGAGCAGCACATATTATTTCGAGGTTATAGTGCACCAAATATAGGCAGAGTTTTTTATTTATTTTTTTTTTTAACATCTTTTATTAGATTTGCAAGGAAATGTTGCCATTATTAAATCTTTAGTATATACATATATTAAATGATACTGAATTAAGAAGCTTGACTAATATCAAAACTTATAATTCTTTTTGGATTTTTTTTTAATACTCTCCTGAGTTGGCTCCTTTGAAGAACAAAAATAAAATCAGTATAAAACAAGTTAAAGGTTTACAAAAAAATTTCTTGCAGCATTTTTTTTTTTTGTTTTTTTTTTTGGTTGTTTATTTTTATTTTGTTATTGTTTGGTCTGATATTGAAGTATAGGAAACACAAATCAGCCAAAGGCTCATATGAGCTTATAATATAGCCATGCTTCTGTCGTGTGTCCTCTGTCCGAAAGCACTTCTCCCTAGACGCAGCAAATTTCTCCCTATTTTCCCAGGAGGAAGACACTTCCTTCTTAATTTCTGGGCAAGCTTGGACCCTTAGGTTACAGTTAACCAAATATCAGCAGAGGTGTGCCCCAATGAAAATTTTTTTTAATTTTTTTTTGTAATTCCACTAACAGTTTATATCCAGAGCACTGAATTATACAGGAGCCAGTTTATGTGCTTCATCTTATAACTTGCCATGGGCGTATAATGCCCCGCTTGGCGGAGCTCTTGTTGACAAAAAGTGCGGGACCCACCTAGCCGCTATCTTTCTCATGCCTATTTCTCAGTCAAAATAGTGTGAACGGAGCTACGACTTATACCAGTATCATGGGCAGGGCAATCTCTTCACAAGTGAATCGTCTTTCTTTTTTTAAGAATCTGAGCTACAATCTCTGTGTTTTCTCCATTTGTAACCGAAATTGGTCTACCAGAGGAGTACTTTTGTAATGACTCTGGTCTACCGTTAGTGAATTTTGCACCCATCTGTAAACTGTGTTAAATCCAATGTCACATGTTGGGTCAACTTCTTGAAGTGCAACTAAAATCTCAGTCGCCTTCTTTCCGCACAAACTTTCAATCTTAATATATGGCAAAATTTCGCACTTTCCACCATAATGTTTTCTTAAATGACGTCATGACACATAACATAATGTCACGACATCAATTTTCCCATGCCCTTATGCGGGAAGGATTGAACAATTATGTGAAGTTTCATGATGCTAAGTGCATCCAGTCAAAAAATATTAAACAACTCTCACTATTTGTCAGATGACCCTCATATAAAAGTGCTGGCTAAATGGCAAACAGTACAGACCCCAGTCAGACTGTCTTTTTCTATACTATTTGCTAGGGGTGTGCAAAAGTCCCAGTATACCGCAGTATTTCTCTGGTGTGGTATGTACCGTGGTATACTTGCTTGTACCGCAGTATTCTGGTTATTCTATTTTTAGCAACAGTCTTGAAGAAAACCATAAATCTCGAAAATATTAAAACAGTTGAAGTTGAAACAGCTTACAGTTGTGTGCTTCAGTTATAAACCATTGAATTTCATTTGCAAATGGTAAGTCTTAATGTCTTAGGCAGTGGGTGAGGTAAAATAATTATACATGCAACATTACTTGTTGTAAATACATGTCTATTTAACAATAAATGTTGATACTTTATGAAAGGATAACAGGGGTTATATGGCTGTAAATAAGTATACAGTTACAAATTGATAATAAACAGGAAGATGTTACTAAAGCATTAAATGCTGGAAACTGCTGACTTATGGTCCTACATGTATCTCCAGTTTCCACTCTCCACTGCTGATTTTTCATTTAAAATATAATTTTCTATTACAATAAACAATGTAAATCAGTATTTCATTGAAAATAAAACTCAGCACAGATGATTGAGGTGGTTTAAACTTATAGACCATCAGATATCAACCAAATGACCACTTCTGTTAGCAATTTCACAATGATCTCTGTAAAACTTAATACTGTTGCGGCATACCGTGGTACATACCACGGTACTCTGCTAAATACCACGGTATACCGTGGTACTTTATTTTTGGCGGTACCCAGCCCTTCTATTTGCTCAGGTAGTTTGTCAGAATATTTAGGGTAAGTATGGTAATCAGTCTCAATTAAACCAAAGCTACCGGTAATTGAATTGGCAATGACTGTAGATCCAGATTAGATTTTTATGTATGTGGACCATAGCATTATTCAGATTTCTAACAACCCTGCACGTGTTGTTAGCTCACCTGAGCCGAAGGCTCAAGGTGAGGTATTGTGATCACTCACCGTCCGTCCTCGTCGTCGTCGCTGTCCGTCCGTCCGTCCGTCCGTTCACAATCTTTAAACAACATCTCCTCCTAAACCACTGATTGGATTTTGACCATATTTCACAGGAATGATCCTTGGTTGATCCTATTTCAAAGTTGTTCAAATGGTTCCGGTCCATTGCATATCTAGGTCACAGGAGCTAAAAATAGATTTTTTAACTAAAAACTCAAAAAATCTTCTTGTCAGAAACCACTGGACCGATTTCAATAAAATTTTGCAGAAATGTTCCTTTGGTGATCCTCTACCAAGATTGTTCAAGCCATTTAGATTCGTCAAAAAACATGGCCGCCAGGGGGCGGGGCTTATTTTCCCTATATATCTATATAGAAAACTTTAAAAATCTTCTTGTCAGAAACCACTGGACCAATTTCAATATAATTTTGCAGAAATGTTCCTTTGGTGATCCTCTACCAAGATTGTTCAAGCCTTTTGGATTCGTCAAAAAACATGGCCGCCAGGGGGCGGGGCTTATTTTCCCTATTTATCTGTATAGAAAACTTTAAAAATCTTCTTGTCAGAAACCACTAGACCGATTTCAATATAATTTTGCAGAAATGTTTCTTTGGTGATCCTCTACCAAGATTGTTCGAGACATTTGGATTCGTAAAAAAACATGACCGCCAGGGGGCGGGGCTTATTTTCCCTATATATATCTATATAGAAAACTTTAAAAATCTTCTCGTCAGAAACCACTGGACCAGTTTCAATATAATTTTGCAGAAATGTTCCTTTGGTGATCCTCTACCAAGATTGTTCAAGCCTTTTGGATTCCTCAAAAAACATGGCCACCAGGGGGCGGGGCTTATTTTCCCTATATATCTGTATAGAAAACTTTAAAAATCTTCTTGTCAGAAACCACTGGACCGATTTCAATATAATTTTGCAGAAATGTTTCTTTGGTGATCCTCTAGGAAGATTGTTCAAGACATTTGGATTGGTCAAAAAACATGTCCGCCAGGGGGCAGGGCTTATTTTCCCTATATATCTATATAGAAAACTTTAAAAATCTTCTTGTCAGAAACCACTGGACCAATTTCAATATAATTTTGCAGAAATGTTCCTTTGGTGATCCTCTACCAAGATTGTTCAAGCCATTTGGATTCATCAAAAAACATGGCCGCCAGGGGGCGGGGCTTATTTTCCCTATATATCTATATAGAAATCTTTAAAAATCTTCTTGTCAGATACCACTAGACCGATTTCAATATAATTTTGCAGAAATATTCCTTTGGTGATCCTCTACCAAGATTGTTCAAGACATTTGGATTCGTCAAAAAACATGGCCGCCAGGGGGCGGGGCTTATTTTCTATATATATCTATATAGAAAACTTTAAAAAAATCTTTTTGTCAGAAACCACTGGACCGATTTCAATATAATTTTGCAGAAATGTTCCTTTGGTTATCCTCTACCAAGATTGTTCAAGCCATTTGGATTCGTCAAAAAACATGGCCGCCAGGGGGCGGGGCTTATTTTCCCTATATATCTATATAGAAAACTTTAAAAAATCTTCTTGTCAGAAACCACTGGACCGATTTCAATATAATTTTGCAGAAATGTTTCTTTGGTTATCCTCTACCAAGATTGTTCAAGCCATTTGGATTCGTCAAAAAACATGGCCGCCAGGGGGCGGGGCTTATTTTCCCTATATATCTATATAGAAAAGTTTAAAAATCTTCTTGTCCAAAAGCACTGGACCGATTTCAATATAATTTTGCAAAAATGTTCCTTTGTTGATCCTCTAGGAAGATTGTTCAAGCCATTTGGATTCGTCAAAAAACATGGCGGCCAGGGGGGCGCGGCTTATTTTCCCTATATATCTATATAGAAAAGTTTAAAAATCTTCTTGTCCCAAACCACTGGACCGATTTCAATATAATTTTGCAAAAATGTTCCTTTGGTGATGCTCTACCAAGATTGTTCAAGCCATTTGGATTCGTCAAAAAACATGGCCGCCAGGGGGGCAAGGCTTATTTTCCCTATATATCTATATAGAAAACTTTAAAAATCTTCTTGTCCCAAACCACTGGACCGATTTCAATATAATTTTGCAAAAATGTTCCTTTGGTGATGCTCTACCAAGATTGTTCAAGCCATTTGGATTCGTCAAAAAACATGGCCGCCAGGGGGCAGGGCTTATTTTCCCTATATATCTATATAGAAAACTTTAAAAATCTTCTTGTCAGAAACCACTTGACTGATTTCAATATAATTTTGCAGTAATGTTCCTTTGGTGATCCTGTTGCAAGATTGTTCAAGCCATTTGGATTCGTCAAAAAACATGGCCGCCAGGGGGCGGGGCTTATTTTCCCTATATATCTATATAGAAAACTTTAAAAATCTTCTTGTCCGAAACCACTGGACCGATTTCAATATAATTTTGCAGAAATGTCCCCTTGGTGATCCTGTACCAAGATTGTTCAAGCCATTTGGATTTGTCAAAAAACATGACCGCCAGGGGGCGGGGCTTATTTTCACTATATATCTGTATAGAAAACATTAAAAATCTTCTTGTCCAAAACCACTGGACCGATTTCCATATGATTTTGCAGAAATGTTCCTTTGGTTATCCTGTTGCAAGATTGTTCAAGCCATTTGGATTTGTCAAAAAACATGGCCGCCAGGGGGGCGGGGCTTATTTTCCTTATATATCTATATAGAAAACTTTAAAAATCTTCTTGTCATAAAGCACTGGACGGATTTCAATATAATTTTACAGTAATGTTTCTTCGATGATCCTCTACCAAGATTGTTCAAGCGGCCATGATTCGTTAAAAAACATGGCCGCTAGGGGGCGGGGTTAATTTTTCATATATATCTGTATAGAAAACTTTAAAAATCTTCATGTCATAAACGACTGGACCGATTTCAATATAACTTGGCAGAAATGTTTCCTTAGTGACCCTCTATCAAGATTGTTCAAGCCGTCATGATTTGTCAAAAAACATGGCCTCTAGAGGGTGCGGGGCTTATTTTCCATATATATCTATATAGAAAACTTGAAAAAATCTTGTCGTCAGAAACCACAGGACTGATTTCAATATAACTTCACAGAAATGTTTCCTTGGTGACCCTTTACCAAGATTGTTCAAACCGTTATGATTTGTCAAAAAACATGGCCACTAGGGGGCGGGGCTTATTTTCCTATATATCTATATAGAAAATTTTAATAGTCTTTTCAGAAACCACTTGACCGATTTCAATGTAACATTGCAGGAATGTTTCTTATGTAACCCTCTATCAAGATTGTTCAAGCTGTCATGATTCATCAAAAAACATGGCCGCCAGGAGTCGGGGCTTATTTTCCTTATATATCTATAGAAAACTTTAAAACTCTTCTTGTCAGAAACCACCAAACTGATTTCATTATAACTTTGCAGAAATGTTTCCTTGGTGACCCTCTAATAAGATTGTTCAAGTAATCATGATTCGTCAAAAAACATGGCTGCCGGGGGCAGGGCTTATTTTCCCTATATATCTATATATAAAACTTTATAAATCTTCTTTTCAGAAACCAATGGACCGATTTCAATACAACTTGGCAGGAATGTTTCTTTGGTGACCCTCTACAAAGATTGTTCAAGCCGTCATGATTCATCAAAAAACATAGCCGCTAGGGGGCGGCGCTTATTTTCCCTATATATCTATATAGAAAACTTTAAAAATCTTCTCGTAAGAAACAGTTGGACCGAGTTCAATGTAACTTGGCAGGAATGTTGCTTTGGTGACCTTCTACCAAGATTGTTCAAGTCTTCATGATATGTCAAAAACCATGGCCCCCAGGGGGGCGGGGCTTATTTTTCGTCTATATCTGCGTAGAAAATTTTAAAATTCTTACTGTCACATACCCCATGACCGATTTCAATATTACTTGGCTGGAATGTTGCTTTGGTGAACTTCTATCAAGATTGTACAAGCAGTCATGATTCGTCGAAAAACATGGCTGCCATGGGGTGGGGCTTATTTTCCCTATATATCTAAATAGAAAACTTTAAAAATCTTCTTGTCAGAAACCACTGAACAGATTTCAATATAACTTGGCAGGAATGTTCCTTTGGTGACCCTCTACCAAGTTTGTTCAAGCTTTCATGATTCGTCAAAAAACATGGCCGTTAGGGCGTAGGGCTTTATAGCTAAATAAAACTTTTTAAACCACTGGACCAATTTCAATATAACTTGGCAGAAATGTTCCTTTGGTGACCCTCTTTTAAGATTCAGTTCAAGTCGTCAAGATTTGTAAAAAAACATGGCCGGGGGTGTGGTGGAGGGGGGTGGGGGTGGTTACTGCTATAAAGTTTATACAAAAATCCTAGAGCAGTGAACTTGGCTGAAACTTCAACAGTAAATATGCAAATCTGTTTGGTCAGGTGAGCGATATAGGACCATCATGGTCCTCTTGTTCCTTATTTGTCTTTACATTACTAGCCGTGCTTTAAGGTATTTGAGCATAGGAATTTGCTCGCGCACTATCAAAGGGAAACCAATCATATTACTGTTGCGTGTTGCACCCCTGGTACATTTGTAACTAAAACACTAGCTTACAATATTGGCCGAAACATTCATATACATAATTCATTTTATTAGTAAGACAGAAAGTGATATATGAAAATTGCAGTTCTTTGACTTTTTTTACCTGATGAGTTCCTCTCTGGACTTCAAGATTGCTTTTTATGTGTAAGTTAAATGTGAGATATGAAAGATCATGCCTGAATCCCTTCTGTTACAGGGCAGAGCCCTGCTAGCTACCAAGCGATAAAGATGATTTAGGCAAGATCATTCATATTTGACATTTATTTAAGTATCTTCTAATGAGTACTCACAGCACGTATTTTTGTGGAGAAATAAAATCAATATTTGTCAGCATCCTCCTTTTACCTAGAGGCCTGGGCCAAGTTGTTCAAAGCATCGTTAGCTTAACGAACTTGTTAAAGGTCATTTCGTTAACTGTTTTGGCGGATTCAATATACAGTTTTCTGATATTTTTTGCTGAAAAAATGTGAGTCTCACATTTTTTCAGCAAAAAATTTCAGCATATTTGCATATCACTCAATGTAAATTTTAACGAATCGTTAACTAACGACATCGTTAGCTTTGAACAACTGGGCCCTGGCTATACTATCATACCACAGACCTTTTTATCTGTGTCAGAGAGAATTTAATGGACTGGATACACTTGATAGATTTTCTGCCAATTTTATGTAGGGGACAACTGTTATGACATGCTTGCTTTCCTGCACATAGTCTCCTCTGAAAGGATCACTCTAAATGGAAAGAACTTGCTCCCCTTCTAGAGTAGACCATCATCAGGGAGGTAAAACAATTAGAGTTGGCGTCCCGGAGAGTGTACCTGTTCTCCAAAAGGTTACAAATTATGTCTCAAATTGGCTTATAGTAAGTGGTTTCATTTTTTGTAGTCAACTGATTTTTACAGACAATCCATATTTCCACGCTTTTCAAAAAAAGGCAATAAGGATATTGTTTGTTTGTTTGTTTGTCTGTCTGTTATGCTAGGTCTTTGAAGTCCATGTAATCCCGGGAAGAGTTGTTGTTGAGGGGTATTTGATGATAATTTTGAGATCTTTTGATCCAGTTCTCAATAAAAGCATACAAAAACATGTATGTTATGTGTGCCCTTTAGAAGCGCCTCATATGCGCCTCATTGAGGCACTCCTGGGGTGGTTGAGTGAGGCAAAGGTGTCATGTATCTAACATCATTGGAGCGTCCAATTCATATTGGCTTACAGTTGGGCAAGGCCTACTGACCTTGTAGCAGGTAAGGGTAGAGGGGGAATGTTTTTTTTCTTCTTTGATTTTTCACTTTCATTCATTTTCCTTTCTCTGCTATTCCTCTTTTTCATCTCTACTATCTCTTCTATCTCTCTTCTCCCTTGCTCTGGGAGACAACACAAAATGACCCCCATGGGTTGACGTGTTGTTAAACCCCAACACAATCAATCACTGAGGCACTTCCCACTTCCGATGAGTATCCACAACATATATTTTTGGAGAGGTATAAGAAAAATTATCCCAGAATTATCACTAATTATTCCTTAACAATTCCCCATATATTCTTTTTCTGGAGCATGGTTCATGTGGAATAAGGCATTTTTTTCTCATGTTTGTGATGGTTGGTCAGAATTGGGGTTAAATGTTAATGTTTAGCCAAGGGTATCTATATGTATACATAAATAGTTTTCTTTTTTTTTCTTTTCACAAAAAAAAAAAAAAAAATGTTTTGGATATGCATTGGAATCACCTCTCTAAAGGGGACCTAATGAGTACCCACAGCATAATGCCTTTGAGTAGAAATAAGAAAATATCAATACTTCTTGTTTGTGAATTGCATCTTATCAAGAGATATTGTTCATATTTTATCTCTTTGGAAATACACAATGTACTGATTTAAAGTACCAGCCACAACAGCTGCATACAACATTCTAAAAGATTTTTTTAGAGAAAAAAATATGGCTTGACATTTCATGTGACTTGTCTCTTCTGAGAGGGTGGACAGGGAAGGCTGGGATACGGGGATAAGGGGGGCGGGAGACGGGGGTAAAGGGGGCAGGGGACAGGAGTAAAGGGGGCAGGGGATGGGGGAAGAGAGGGTGGGGGAAGAGGGGGCAGGGGTAGGGAAATTTTGGGGGCGGGGGTTATACCAAAATTTGTTGTATTTTACCGATTTTACTCTATGTACTGCAATGCAATAACTGGGTATCAGAAGTATCTAATAGACGTATTAAGGTAAATTCAGGTATATTTACAATGAATCCAGCATTAATATTTCATCGACGAGGAGTGTTCCACCAACCGTGGTTTGCATTGAATTCGTTCACGTCCGATTTCCGTTTATCTCTAGTTGATTACTTCCCTTTGATTCCGAAAGTTCACAAAATATCAGTTGTCGGTGGCAGTCCACATTTTTAGAAATAATTGTCCGTCTGCCGTAGACAATCATTTTATTTGCTCATTGTTGGATAAGGACTTTTGCGCTGTTCAAAAGAAAAAAAAAGAAAAAGAAAAAAAATAAAACACACACACTTCAAGATCCAACATGAATTTTCTGATAGGTGTTCCAAACACCATCCTGTGGGGTGGTGGGGTGAGGCAAACGTATCGTGTAACTGATATTGGCTTATAGCTGGGCAAGGCCTGCTATCCTTGCAGTAGGTAAAGGTAGAGGGGAATGCTTTTATTTCTTCTGTTTCTTCACTTTCATTCATTTTCCTTTCTCCCCTGTCCCTCTCTTTCATCTCCTTTACTATCTCCTATTTCTCTTCTCCCTTTCTCTAGGAGACGACACAAAATGAACAACAAGGGTTGACGTGTTGTTATACCCAAACTCAGTCAAATCAATCACATGTTGCCCGGTGACAAAACACGGACCATTCACGGACTTACGGACCAATAAAAATTCCGTGTCCGTAATTTAAATAACGGTTCGTGCTTTGTCAAGTCCGTGAATAATAGGTCCATGGTTTGTCGTCCATCAATTGAAGGCCCATGGGGTGTCAAGAGATCCGTGAATAATTGGTCCGTATTTTGTTATGCAGTCAATAGGTCCGTTAGTCCATGAGTCCTTGTCCGTGTTTTGTCAACCTCCACACACTAACACGTTAGACATTTAACTCAGTTTTTGAGAAAACCACAAAAAAAAAAGATTATTGTTCTCACTGACCCCCAAGTAAGGGACCATGCTTATCAAAAAAATATTAAAAATTATTAAAAGAAGATGCAAATTTACATGGTATTCTTGAGTTTTGATTTCAGTGATTAATACGACTGTTTTTGTGCCAATTAGGATCAGTTTGCGCCCGGACCTAGGCCCACCACATTTTTTTTCTTGACCAGTTTAGGACCGGATCAAGGCCCACCACCTTGTGATACTTACACAGACTTTTGAAATGGAGGGTGCAAATATTTAGCTATTCCGTAAACGGGGTGCAAATGCTAAGGAAATACCGATTTGGGGGCAAAAATTAGGGATGTAGTTTGGGGTCAAAATCTGCATGAATGTATATTGCATAGTCATGTTTAAATTGAATTATAGCGTTGGGGATATTAAAAATTCTGATTTAGGGGAGGGAATAGTTTGCTTGGGGGAGGGAAGTGGTGGTAAGGGGGGAGGGAAGTGGGGGAAAGGGGGAGGGAAGTGGGGGGAAAGGGGGAGGGAAGTGGGGGTAAGGGGGAGGGAAGTGGGGAATGCCTACCCCCCTGTCCACCCCCTCTCTTCTAGTAGACTGTACATAATTGTCAAGCCTTATTTTCTCCAGAAAAAAATAGAATGTTGTCTGCTTCAATTTTGAATGATGATTTAAAGGTTAAGATTGTTTTATTTTTTAAAGTTGTTGATAATCACTTTTGATCACACTTCTGAGAAGTGGCATTTCATTTTTGACTAATCACTGAGACCGCTTAACTCATTTATGCCTGATGTCCCATAAAAGGGACATTGGCAACTAGGATAGACCCAGATCAGATGCAGCAAGTGGCATCTGATCAAGTTCTACACTGTTTGCATTAAGTACAGGAATTTCTGTATACCATGGTAATAATAAAAAATCAACCAGACACCCCTTGTATTGGAAATAGACCAGTCCAAAGAGTTGAAGTAGAAGAATCCACTCGGCATAAATGGGTTAAATGATAAGAAATTTGGGAAATTATGAAAAGTTTACTCATTTGCCATCTGCTAATTGTTAGTTATAGCAGAGTAAAGGCAAAACAGGTACAGTGCCTTACATTGTTTGAAGTGCCTATTGAGGTTTTGTAAATGCTGACTTGCTCAAGTTGAGCTGGGACACAGCAAAACTAACACCGTCACTTGTACAGACAGTTTAGGGGTCTGACTACACTTGGTAATTTTTCCACCATTTTTTGCAAGGGAGACAACTTTTGTGACTTTCTGTTTGCTGTCCTGCACAGCACACTAATACCTTTCTGAAAAGGACTCTACTCTAAAATGAAAGAATTTGCTCCCACAGGGAGCAAATTCTTTCATTTTAGAGTAGAGTCCTTTTCAGAAAGGGACAAAAACAATTTTGATAAGAGTTGTCTCACCTAAAAGTGTTTTGTTTCCCCTTAAGATTTGGACCTGTCTGATTTTTTATGCAGTTTGATCAAAATCTGCTGTTCAGTCTGAGCAAAGTCAGCTGTTCACTCTGTGAATCCTTCATATTCAGTAGATTATTCATGTGAACAGTGAAGACTGGTCAGATTGCAAGCTGCACAGATTGATCTGAGTTTACTATTACACATATCACATTTCTTAGGTTAGTTAGGCTGTGGCCTGGCGGATATGTGTTTTAACAGGAGAAAAAGACTTGGTCTGATGTGTAAGTTGTTCTGAAAATTTTCACTAACCATTGCTAATGGTGTAATTAACTGGCAGTAAGTATTAAATCCAGAAATTCTCCAGTCATGCTACTTAAGCTGTGTTTCTAGGCATAAATTCATGTTCTTTATGAAATTTTCTGATCCTGTTGATAGCTATCAAATACACATTACAAAATAAAATTGCTGTAGTAAGGTCAACTGTAGAAATAATTTTGCACAAAAATTTCCAGATTACAGTCACAAGAGTACTTTGTTAAGGAGTCATATTTGATGATAGTTCTGAGATAATTTTCTCTAGTTCTTCATGAATATGAGTACCTTGTGAGTATCACCTTGCCAAGGCAATTCGAATGAGTACCCACAATGTATGTTTTTAAGGAGAAATAACAAAAAGTATCATAGAATTATCATCAAATACTCCTTCTCAACAAGTTTTCTGAGTGATATTCTTTTTGCCCTTTTTTCCCAGAAAACAGGGCTTGATAATTTTCAGACAGTCTCTGCAGAAAAGAGAAATTCAAATGAAGTACCAAGCCTCATCTTCAGGGCAAAATAAGAAAAAAGAAACAAATGGTGTAAAAAAAATGGTGTAAAATGCTGTCCTCTTATGTTTTGGCTGCAACATGAGAAAAAGTCCTGCCAGACATATGTGCCCAGGTTATACTCAAATCAGCCTGAACATTCATGCAGTCTGATCTGAGTGAAGGCTAGGCACTCTGTGGATAGCCAAGGATCCAGCTCCTATAGGTGCACAGTGAAGAACAACGTGTGCTGGCTGAACATATCCGAGTCTTCGCTTGGCACACATCTGTCATGTTGTGGTTCCATTGAATATAGCATGCTAAAATATGATTGCAAGAGAAACTTTGAAATGTTTTGGGAATTTTTATGTTATTTCTACTGATCCTTTATTTCTACTGATCCTTTTAAGTGGACTTGATACATATTGTAGACTTCCAGCCCTTTTTTACAAGCAAGATCTTTTTGTGAATTTCGGTCTGCATTGCTACACAACAGTCTCATTTCTGGAAAGGGTCTACTCTAAAATGAAAGAATTTGCTCTCCTTGTGAGCAAATTCTTTCCTTTTAAGAGTAGAACCCTTTTAAGAAGGGAATCGTCTGAAGGAAAATTAACTCCCCCCATGTACAGTATGATGGAATATCTACTGTGTATCCAGTCCCTTAAGAAAAGCTGCTGTATTAGATAGGTGAATGATGAAAGCCTGGCAGATGCTCACAGATGATGCTGGTTATCTGGGCATTTCTGTTGTTTTGTTGTTTAGTTGTTTGTTGTTTTTTTTGTTTTGTTTTTTTGTGTGGGTTTTTTTTTTTTTTTTTGTGGTTTTTTTTTTTTTGTGTGTGTTTTTTTTTTTTTTTTTTTGCATATGACAAGGTAGGAACATCCAGGTGGCCAAGTGGTTAGCGCATCTAACTTCAGATCACGAATTCACTGGTTCTAATCCCATAGCAGGTGAGATTCAGCTCAAGTGTAGGGTGCTTCATTGTGACCCTTCTATCTTAATATGATTTAATAATAATGAAAGGGACCTTAAACACCAATTCATCATCACCATTACATAAGGTAGGTTTTCTCATAATTTGACCAATAATTCTGTTTCTGGTTCTGTTATTTTTCTTGAGTGAATCAAAATTTTTAGTGTTGTTCATTTGTGACCAATAATATACACAGCTGCCAAACTTTTCTTCTCACCAGTAGAGTACTGTACTTACCTTAAACATTTAGACTCGCATCAAACTGTGCCTACTGTTGCCATTTCCTCTGCAGATTAAAGGTACCTATTAGGTAGTGTGACTTGTTCAGATTTTAGGATGTTTCACAGTAACCACTTAATAAGTTTAAATATTTCAGGCAATTACAGTAATGCTTTGTTGATGGCCTATTTGATTTTCATTTGGTTTCATTTGATCTAATGATCTTTAGTGTTATACATGTATTAATGTTATTTTTGATCTTGTTTTATTGGTATATAATTGTATAGAGATACTGAAATCTTATTAGACTGGTTTTGATATAAAAGCATATAAAATATGCTTAACACTGAGAGTATTTTTTAATAAAAATATTTCTTGAAAAATCGAGTTATATAGTTTGTTGAACACCAGCTGTATTAGGTTCCAGTGCCACCACCACCATTTAGGGCTGTGCCAAGAGAAAACATGTCTTTGGGCATATGTGAACAGCAAAGGCCCAGATAAGCCTGAGCTTCTGCAAAGCACAGTCTAATCAGGACCTTCACTGTCCACTAACAGAATTATTGGATACTGCAGAATATATAAATGGAGAGCAAAGGCCAGGATGATACTTTGCACATCTGCAAATTTGATCTGAATTTGCACATTTTGTGTATGTTTGAAGGCACTTTTTCACTTCTCCTCTTCTTGCATTAACATTTGTCCTGCTGAACCTGGATATGCACTGCCTTTGCAAACAGTGTAGATCCAGATCAGTTGGCTTCTGATCTGAGTCTGCACTGTTTGCTATTAAGTATGTGAATTTATATCAATAATCTGGATCAAGTAATCTGATTGGCTGAAAATTGAAAGTGGGTGTGTCATCTTAATTTATTCAGCATTACAAGGGTTAAAGACCATCAGAAATATAAATGAAGATACCAGGAAAGGCAACAATTACAAAGATAGTGAGAGAAGATGAGTTGAGGAACAAACAATAGCCAAACAAAGCAGCACATTTACAATAACCACAGTCAACTCGTTATCTTGACATCGCTTATATAAAATAACTGCTTATCTCGAGTCGGCCTCAGTGGCTCAGTTGGATGCCTGTCCTACTAGTGATCAGGAAGTTGCAGGTTCAACCCCAACCAGGTCAGCAACATTCTTTTGTGGAGATTGATCATGAAATACTTTCTATGGTCATTATCTCCCTTCAGTTGATTCAAGGAGGGAGTTGTCAGTTTCTGGCAAAAGAATGTGCACAATACTGGTTAACCACTCAGAGGACTAAGCCTGCCCAGTTTAACTGACTGCGCTCGACATGACTCCATTGGGTTGATTGGGCTGTAAAACCACAACACAAACAATGCTTAACTCGAACTGAAAATCTGGTCCCTGTTGTAACATGGAAATCTAACAACAGGTAACAAAAGATTGTGGAAAAGAGGAGAAATTTGTCCATTTTTCCGCAATATTTTCAATATAGCTTAACTTCTGGAGTTAAATTTCATATTCATTTGTGAAATGTGGTTGTTTGATTTATTTTTTCCTCAATGCTGCAAATATGATATGTCGAGATGCGGTTATCTCAAAGTATTTCTGGGAGTCCCTTGGTCTTGGAGATAACGTGAGTCAACTGGATGAACAAATAACTCCACCGAAGAACTGCCCCTTCAACATAAATGAAGTTACCCAGGAAAGGCAATATTCATGAAGCACAACCGTTCCAAGGTACCTAAAGAAGAGGAGATACAGACAATGTCAAGACAAAATGATACAATTACAATAACGGACATATTAACCCATTGTAGACTGAATGAACTGTCCCACACTATATATTGGATGATTCTAATTTCGATTTTAGGTATATCGGGCAATGTGATTTAGATATTCCTAGAGAAAAATGGTTGAACTATTTGCAAATGGTTGAACTATTTGCAAGCAGTGGAGACCCTGATCAGACACTGCATTCTGCAGCATCTGATCTGGGTCTGCACTGTTTGCCAATTACCCTTTTAGGAGTCTCCAGACTACAATGGGTTAACAAATGAACTGCAACAGAGGAACCATCTTGGAATGAGCCACAGAAAAATATCGCCGGCCTCGGTGGCGCAGTTGGATTCGCCTTCCGACTGGAGACCAGGAGATCGCGGGTTCAACCCCCGCTGAGGTCAGCAACATTCTTCCGTGGAGATTGATCATGAAATATTTTCTACGGTCATTCTCTTCCTTCCGCTGAATCAAGAAGGGCAGTTGTCAGTTTCTGGCAAAAGAATGTGCACAATACTGGTTAGGGGTTAACCACTTAGAGGACTAAGCCTGCCAAGTAAACATGTGGTTAGGTAAACTGACCGCCTCGACATGACCCCATTAGGTTGACTGGGCCATAAAACCTCAACATAAACAAACAAACAAGCAGAAAAATATGCTACTTGGAGAGACGGGTTTACACTAATTTACACACTCAAAACCTTACCCTTCTTTCCAGAAGCAGCAGATGATAGTAACAAAAAATGCAAAATAAAATGAAAGTACAAGCAAATACATAAGTCCATAACCTTTAAAAAGATATATATACATACATATATATATATATATTGAAAATGCTGGGATAACAAAAGTAATATACTGATAGGGGATCCTAAAATACATGACACATGACTTTCTTGTATTTGAAAAAGAAAAACGCAAGTTTGATGTTAAATAAGGAGATATTGCAGTAAGGCGAGGATTTTCCCTAATTGGCTCAGGTGTTGAAGACCAAATTTCAAAAATTACAATATTTAGTTTTTTATTACATATTCCGCTAACCTCAGTGATGTCTGAATCCTAGCAGAAGGGAAATATTATGATTCTGGCTTACCCAACCCCCAAAAACTTCTAAATTAATACCATGTTCAAAATCATAGGAATTTTATTTAGTTACTTTTCTCTTTAGATAATATTTCTTGTAAACACAACACTGACTGGAAATCATGGTTAATGGAGTACAGTGTGTGTGCGCATGTCTGGAAAATCTAACTTGAATTCACTTTTTCATTTGAATGCGCTTCATAAAGTTATAAAAATATGCTTTCCACCCACCCCCTCCCCACCCCCACCACCCACCCCCTCCCCTCCCCACAAAGGGCATCTTGGGATCTAGGGGCTGGGTGGAGGGGGGCATATAACAACTTTTATGAAATGCATTCAATTTTGCATTTTTTTAACCAGAAATGAGAAAGAGAATTCCCTAGTGAAAATTTGAATCCTCACCTTATTGCAATATCTCCTTTACTAGTGGAATGAATGTTATTTTTGTGGATTTTATCAATGAGGAAAATCCCCCTTTCCGAGATTTTTTATTTATTTGAGGATCACCGATGAGGCAACACTAGCTACTGTGACATAGAATTTGACATGCCATTTGTTTCCATTCTGTTCTGTGTTCATTGCTCTCAAGCATCATCCTTTCTCTCCAAGCCACGCATCTTATGGTCTGTTTCGTCTTTTTTGATAAGTATGTTTTTCTCAACCCGCTGAGGACGTCTGTGCTAACTTTCTTCTTTTCTGAATCGCTTGTTCATCTTGCCATGACTAGGTTCATCTGCTGCTTGCCGGACACGCAATGCATACTTTCCTGGTTTGTTTCTAGCAGGCATCCTTTCTTTACGCTTCTTATTTTCCATTTTGTATTTTTCTGCATCGCTAAACATTTCTTCGATTTCTTTTTTGCTGAGTCTCCCATTGTCATTAGTAACTGTTACTTTGTTACTTTTGCCTGTGTTTTTCTCCACAGCCGATATACTTAATATTCCATTTGCATCAATATCGAAAGTCACTTCTATCTGTGGTACTCCTCTTGGTGCCGATGGTATTCCATCTAGATGGAATCGACCGAGAATATTGTTGTCCTTAGTCATCATCCTCTCACCTTCAAATATGGGAAGTTGAACACTAGGCTGGTCATTAAAAAATGTTGTAAAAGTAGTTGATATTTTTGTCGGTATTTTTGTATTTCTCTTAATAAGGGTTGACATCATGCCTCCTGCTGATTCTATCCCAAGAGACAATGGTGTTACGTCAACCAGCAGAACATTTTGAAGAATGCTTGCTTTGTCACCAGATAAAATTGCAGCCTGGACGGCAGCTCCATATGCAACAGCTTCATCAGGATTGACTGACTTATTCAACTCTCTACCATTTATGAATTCTTGGAGTAACTTTTGTATTTTTGGAATATGCGTTGAACCACCAACAAGGACAATTTCATGCAGTTTTGATTTGTCCATATTTGCATCTCTTAAAGCCTTCTCGACAAGCTCTATTGTCGATAGGAACAAGTCGGCATTCAGTTCTTCAAATCTCGTGCGAGATATTTTTGAACAGAAGTCAATTCCTTCGAAAAGCGATTCAAGTTCAATCACAGCCTCTGTGTTGCTGGATAGCGTTATTTTGGCTCGTTCACACTCCGTCTTTAATCGTCGTACAGCATCGGTGTTCATCGAGATATCTTTATGTTTCCGTTTTAATTCCTCCACAAATAAGCTAACCATCCTATTATCAAAGTCTTCTCCACCAAGATGAGTATTGCCGGCTGTGGCGTTAACTTCAAACACTGGGCCCTCAGAAATTGTTAAAACAGAAACATCAAACGTTCCACCTCCAAGGTCATAAATCAGTACATGTTTTTCTGTTTGTAAGTTTTTGTCAAGTCCGTAGGCTATTGCAGCTGCTGTTGGCTCATTTATTATTCTAAGTGCATTGAATCCAGCAATAAGTCCTGCGTCTTTGGTGGCTTGTCGCTGAGAGTCGTTGAAATGGGCAGGCACGGTCAATACTGCGTCCTTTATCTTCTCACCCAGATAGGCTTCTGCTGTTTCTTTCATTTTTGTTAATACCATGGAGCTTATCTCTTCAGGAGCAAACTTTTTCTTCTCGTCCCTATGTTGTATTTGAATCATGGGTCTGTCATTGTCTCTGATAACTTTAAACGGCCAATGTTGCATGTCAGTCTGTACGGTCTTATCTGTAAACCGGCGGCCTATCAATCTCTTAACATCAAATACAGTATTATTCGGAGTTAAAGCAACCTACAATGTAAAAGAAACATGCATTCACTTAGAGAACATTGGGCATTAAGTTTTCTTGATGTCTGAAAAAAAAAGCGGGTGGTGAAGGGGAGGGGTGCAGTGGCAAGCCTCCCTGTATCGCTCACCTGATTACCAGCCAAGCTAAATGGAAAAAGGAACAGATATGACAGGCAGAAGTTGGATATTTTGTCAAACAATTACTGCCATTACTGCTTTACTCGTATACCAAATTTAAAGACTAAGTCTCATAGACATTGATTTTATATATTTTTTTAGGATTTTCCCATGTAAAAGCCTAAGTGAACAAAGTTGACCTTGTTGTACAATAGGCCAAGGTCAACCCAGGTTCATCATTTATATAACTGTTGAAGGACTCAAGTACCTGATGCTGTGTGTCAAGTTTCAAGTCCATCCGACGTTGTTCTTGAGAAGATGATTTTAAAGGCTTTTTACCAAATGCGAGCATGGCGGCCACCTTGGACATGTGACCAGGACCAATTCTATAAACTTTCGTTCCTGTAAGGCATAGGTGTTCCATATAAAATCTGATTTCAGTTGGTCCAGTGGTTTCTGAGGAGATGTTTTGAAAGTGTGGACGGACTTTTCAAAGTGCCAAGTTTCAAGGTCATCTGATTGATGGTTTTAGAGAAGAAGGTTTTTAGGGTTTTTTACCATATATGGGCATGGAGGCCATCTTGGCCATATGACCATGACCATTTATATAAACTTTTGTTCCCGCAAGGCATAGATGTCCTATATAATATATGACTTCAATAGGTCCAGTGGTTTCAGAGGAGATGTTTGAAAGTGCCAAATTTCAAGGTCATCTGACATGGTTCTAGAGAAGATTTTAAGGGGTTTTTTTAGCATATATGGACATGGAGGCTATCTTGGTCATGTGACCAGGACCATTTATATAAAATTTCGTTCCCTCGAGGCATAGATGTTCCATTTTAAATCTGACCAATCGGTCCCTTGGTTTCTGAGGAGATGTTTGAAAGTGTGGATGGACTTTTCCAATGTAAAAGACTAAACGAACAAAGTTGACCTGGTTGTAAAATAGGTCAAGGTCACTCCAAGGTCATAATTTATATAACTTGTAGGGCTCAAGTCCCTTTTGCTGTGTGCCAAGTTTCAAGGTCTTCTGACTTATGGTTCTGGAGAAGATTTTTAAAGGGGTTTTACCATATATGGGCGTGGCGGGCACCTTGGTCATGTGACCTGGACCAATTATATAGGCTTTTGTTCCCGTGAGGCACAGATGTTCCATATAAACTCTGACTTTAATCGGTCCAGTGGTTTCTGTGGAGATGAATTTGAAAATGTGAACGGACAACGACGGACAACGAACCATTGGTATACTATTAGGTCACCTTTGATACATAATTATATATATATCAGTTTATTCGATTTGCTTTCATTCCATCGTCCACGAGTAGGTGGATGCTGTGTAGAATCAGTTGTACAATGCAACAAACCGTTACGCCAAATATAAAAGTTACAGATGAGGAACACTATATAGAAAATAAATATCAACAGGAGAAACATTAATCAAATGTTAAATGCCAAATTAAATGTTAATATATATATATAACAGTCATCTGACTTAAATGTTAATATATATATATAACAGTCATATTTAGGCATCTGACTCGTGATCCTAGTAACTTGAGTAGATGGAAATTGCACAGATTCAGAGTGCACAATGCTACAAACCATCAAGCCTAAAAGCAAACGAAGTGTTATCCGACCGCTGAAAACAACATTTGGCTAAACTTTTTAAGCTTGTCATCTTGACCCGGTAGTCACGGGAAGATACGTGGGTGTTCGTCACAACAAATGACCATCAACCCAAATATCAGAGCTGCAGCTGAAATTAGAACATCAGAACTTAAAATGACAGGCTGCTGAATGGACAGGAACAACACAGTATAGTCCTACCAGTGTTGGTCGGGTCACAACAAGGTTCACGCACCATAACAGTTTTGTTGTTTTGTTGTTGATTGTTGCAGTTCCTCCTAATTTCTTATTTCGAGAAATTGTTGTTTTGCGTTGTCATTTCATCCCCACTTAACACTAATTCGTGTCTTGGGAAGGTTGTTTTCCGTGACTGCATTAAGTGACTGTTATATATATATATATATATATATATATATATATATATATATATATATATATATATATATATATATATATATATATATATATATATATATATATATATTAAGTGACTGTTATATACAACATGACCCTCCCTGACTCACCATTTCCATATTCCAAAAATAGAGTTTATCCAAGAAAGGTTTAATAAAATGATATATGGTATTGATGTGATCATAAAATGTGACATCCGACCGCCTGTAAAATTTCAGCTAGTCTCGCGTTTTTTTGTTTTTTTGTTTTTTTTTTGTTTTTTTGTTGTTGTTTTTTTTTTTTTGTTTTTGTTGTTGTTTGTTTGTTTGTTTTTTGTTTGTTTGTTTGTTTTTTGTTGTTGTTTTTTGGGGTTTTTTTTTGTTTGTTAGTTTTTTTGTTTGTTTTTTTTTGTTGTTGATGTTTTTGTTTTTTTTAATCAAAAATGAAATGATTTCTTTATCGTATCTCTGAATTAATGTTGGCAACATTAATTCAGGGATACGATAAAAATCTTTTTAGTTTTGATCCAGTTCAAGAACAACAGACTAACTGGAATTTTACAGGCTGTCAGGTGCCACATTTTATGATTGTTTTGATACAATATATCATATTATTAACATTTTTTTTGGATAATAAATAGAAGATATTCAAATGTTTGGAGTGAATATGACTACAAACATTTGAATTTTCTTTTTATTATATACATCACTTTCGATAGAAGAGATGCAAATCTTGCATTTGCAAGGGGAAGTCTGACACGCAGTTTTGTCCCTTTGACATCGACGCCATGACGTTCATGTTTTGTATGGTGACGTTAGATATGACGTCAGAAACGCGCATTGGCCTGTAAACAATGATATAAAAAGAAAATTTTCTCTTTTTCAGTAAATACCATAAAAATTTTCATCTCGTGTAATGAAAACATTAAAATTTTCACGAGTGCGAAGTAGTTCCAGATCTTATATTTTTCACTGCTCAGAGGAGTGAAAATATGTTTTATATTTTCACTAGTGAAAATATAACTTTTTCGAAATATAGAGGATATTTATTCTTTTGCTGTGAATACCATAAATATTGTCATAGAGTGAAATGAAAACATCATTATTTTCACGAGTGAGAAGCACGAGTGAAAATTTGAATGTTTTCATTACACGAGATGAAAATTTTTATGGTATTCACTGAAAAAGAGTAAATTTTCTTTTTATTTTATTGTTCACACGTCAATGCGCGTTTCTGACGTCATAAGTAACGTCACCAAACAAAACATGAACGTCATGGCGTCGACGCTCAGTGTTTAACATGTGAACCGCTGGAGAGACAAAAAACAAAAAGTTTCGGCGAATCAAAATAATTTTGATACCATAATGTTCCTTACATTCTAACTACGAAAATGCATACCAACACTTGATAGTTTAGTTCAGAAACAAAGAGGTTAGAGGTGTTCAAAAATCTGAAGTGGAGGTAACATCCACTTCTGAAACAGTGAAGAAAACCTAAGTCGTCCAAAGCGAAGAGTGAAAATATAAATCGTATCATTCACTATAGTGAAATGATACGATATCAATTCACTAGTGATTGATACCACTTTTATTTTCATCAGATATACACTGATTTCTCCGCTGACAATAAAATAAATGCATTTTATTTCATTAATAATTCTCTATATTTCATTACTTTGTATATAATAAAATGTCTATTTTTGAAGAATATCGAGCCTTTAATGCAACTCAAAACGCCCGGCAAAATTGTAGCAGACAACAGTTTATTTATTTATTTATTTATTTATTTATCATGTTCAATGTTTATTTTTCAGAGAGAATTAGACATGGCATTTCAGGAGAATCATCTACGTCTGCTAGACAACTCACATAAAAAGTCGTCTGATTTTTTTTAAAAGAAAATAATCCAAATGTCGCCTGCTGCAGTTGTAATTGTTTTTTTATGGTTTGAAAAGAAAATTTGTCCACTTTCGTTATTGAAACCAGTGCACGTACCTGACTTTTGGCCTCGTCTCCTATCAACCTCTCGGTACCGGTGAAAGCAACATAACTGGGTGTTACCCTGTTACCCTGGTTATTGGCAATTATCTCGACTTTTCCGTTCTGGAATACGCCCACACGGGAGTAGCTCGTACCAAGATCAATCCCTATTGCTTTGCCACTCATTGTCACTTTTATTTTGACGAACTTATTCCATATAACATATAATTATATGTCTCTTCTCGATTTTGATCTTCAAACTGACTTTCTATGTAGTGTAGACGGGTAGAATTTTTAAACACACCATAATATCTGATTTTCAATAGATCAATCAATAGATCAGTCAGAGACGTGTTTTATTTACTTCACCGTGTTAAAGCGTCCAGCAAATTTGTTGCAAATAACAGGAGCCCGGGACCCCTACCCCTTTTCAGACACGATTGCAAGGATTCCTTAATTTCCAGACAAACGTATTTTAACGAACATATATCCCATTGTAGACAAAGAATATATACTCATTTGCTCAGTCAGTTAACTTAACAAGGGTTCACTTACATATAATCAATATTAAATACAACAAGAAACACACAATATCAAGTTTAACTAAGGTATTTTCAAATAACAGTTTCCTTTATCGAAAGTCCTTTAAATATGCCCCGAATTTGCCTCTTAGGGATCCTTTAACTGGCTTTCTAAGTCCGTTGCATGTTTTTTTTTTTTTTTTTTGTTGTTGTTGTTTTTTTCTCTCTCTCTCATTACAGTGTCATCTTTGAGTTTGTTCCTGTTCTCATTTTTTTAATTGTTACTTTTTTCTGTGTTTATGGGGCCATTTTTAGACATACTATATACCACAGGAAGTACAACTCCAGGCTAAGGTACTTTACCACCCCCTATCCAGATAGACATGAACCCCTCTCCAGGCAGGTAAATTTGAATTCCTTCCCAGATTTTTTTACAATGAAACACACACCCTTTCCAGACAGACTGAAAATAAGAACCCTTTTGTCAGCACATCCCTGCCCATACTTATATGGTGAGTGCCCACCTTCCCTATTAGCTGTCACCGCTATTGGATTCCGTCAGATAGTCTAGAGTGAAATTGCATATCATGTATAGTAGTCCTAATTATTGATGGTTATTTTGTTGTTATTCCATTTTGTTTGTTTGTATGTTTCTTTGCTTGCTTTTTTTTTTTTTTTTTTTTTTTGTTTTGTTTTTTCGACGATTTCCCGACATTTGTGACAATGTTTGTTTGCATGCATTCTTAAAAGCAAAACGTCGAAAATTTTATAATAGAGATGTCCACCACACATCGACCAACTTTTTTTTTCAGTGTGGGCGTATCTCTCTCTCTCTCTCTCTCTCTCTCTCTCTCTCTCTCTCTCTGTGTGTGTGTGTGTGTGTGTGTGTTTGTGTGTGTTAAAAGAGATATCGTATGTACGATACATATTATATCGGAATGTTTATACGAAATAGTTGTACACTTTTCGTTTTCCATGCAAAAACTATAAAGTATTTTCTACCTTGACATCTTTATGTCGGTATGCAAAATTATCATACATGCAAGGTACTTAATACGTCTCGTGTCATATATAGTGACAGGAATAGAGAGGGGGGAGGGGGGGGATGGGGTTGGACAGATAGGGCTGATAAAATTGCATCAATATAAAATATATCCCAGCTAGTATTCTTTATAAATCTACAACGGGCCTTTATCGGCCCGTCAGCTACCCTGACGGGCCGATAACGGCCCGCTATAGATATATGTAGAATGCTTACTGGGCGCTCTTGGATGGCACATGTATGCACACGTACAGCACTGTAAACAAAAATACCCGGTTCTTCAATTGGGGAAAAAAAGTCTGAGTCCATCCATAATGAAATGAGCCGCAACGTGAGAAAACGTAACTTCTGACGTGTGCTCACAACACACTCAAATCAGTCTGCGCATCCAGCGCAGTCTGACAAGAGACTTCGTTGTCCGCATGAAGAAACTTTGCATCCCTGGCGATCCGTTTGCCCAATTATGATTCTGATCATATTGTGTGAATGCGCAGGCTGATCTAAATCTTCGTAGAACGCACATGTCCAAAGGTATGTTTTCTGACGTTGCGGCTCAAATGTACTGTGTCGTAATATAACCATGATGTGGGCCAGAGATCGATCAAAACCTTCGCATTGATCATGGCTCAGCTGTATTAACTCTTAAAGCGACAAGTAAAATCTGTAACAGATAAAATAAGTCTTGACATTTCATGTAAATCGTCTGCTTGGCAGACGATTCACATGAAATGTCAAGATTTATTTTCTTTGAAAAAAAAAAAATAAATAATAATAATAATAATGATAAAATATTTCAAAATGTCGTCTACTGTAGTTGTGATTGGCACTTTAAAGGTTAATATGATTTATATGCGTTCAACAAAAGACTGAACAAAATAAAGCTTAAGCTACGGTATATTCGTTGTTTGAGTCACTTTTAACCCATAAAATGCCAGTTACAACAGCAGCAGACGACACTACATTTTTCTCTGAAAAAAAAAAATCTAGAATGTCGTCTGCAACAATGGTTAATTTAGAACAAATTCTACATTCTATGCTTGACACGTTTTTTTTTTTTTTTTTTTTTTTTTGTTTGTTGTTTTTTGTTGTTGTTTTTTCCCAAGCAAAATTGTAGCAGACGACTTTTTTTCACATGTAGAAAAAAGGCTTATCAGTTCATGAAATGTCAAGCGTTAAAAGATCGAAATACCGTCTGCCGCAGTTGTAATTGCCTTAAATTGTAAAAATGATGAGTGAAGATTGTTCGGCCAAAATGGTCAAGGGGACATTAAAATTTAGCCTACGCCGAATTTAAAACATTAGCAGACGACAATGAAAAAAAAAACAAAAAACAATACTTATTTCATCTCAAAATACGATTTGAGATTTTTTAATATCTCAAGTGAATCATCAAAAATTTGAACATTTCACGTGAGACGATTCGCGGGGAATGTTGAGTGGTCCAAGATTTTATATAAAAAAAAAAAAAATATTTAATAGGCGTACTGGCTAAACACCACAAAACCGAGACCAGACTGTGCATAACTGCTTAATAGACTGTGTAGTCTATGATACGAGGCGTTAAGGCAGCTTTTCCCATATCGCCGATGAGATTAAGAAAATCGCAGTCTATAAATAGTGCACTATAACCACGCTAATCATCCCAGTAAAAATGCGGTTGAGTGAGACATTGTGCGGTTGAAACTGCTTGCAAGTGAAAAACATTAATTTTTGCAGTAAATGTATATGAAGCTGTCTATTCCCCACCCCACTTTTTAACAGCATATACACCCCTACTTTCAACACTTTTCAGCGCATGTGTAGCAAAAGAACTTTGTATGTAAAAAGTTACAAAGTCGTAAAACATCAAACATTGGTCTTTTATCTGATTTAGTTCCTATTTTTAATTGGAATGGTGAAGGAAACAACGCATAATAAATATAATAACATATAAAAATAATTCTGCAGGTTAGACAAGATAATGAAAAAAAAAAATCATTTCGCCTGGTAAGCAATAGACGAGTTAGATCGAAGCGGTATAAAAGTAAGCCCTGGTGCGGTTGCCAGACATGACTGTGTAATCACTTGAGCGGTATGTGTGTTCACTGAAAAATTATTTAAAATACCTTGCTTTTCATCTTGTCAGCCTTTTCCTTGGATTATCGTTATTATGTTTATTCTAAAGACAATGAACATAAGCTTTACCATTAAGAATCAGAAAGCCAACAGACGATGTTTTGTAGAGGAAATGTTTCTTTAAACATCTACCCGACTAATTGGTTTCCCACTAAATTCACAGCTAAAAATCATGTGCGAACACCTGGACCCAGTTGTTCGAAGCATCGTTAGCTTAACACGCTCATTAGTGGTCAAAATGTTAATTGTTCTAGTAAGTAAAATATCTAATTCACAGGTGTTTTTGCTGAAAAATGTGAGTAGCTTTTGCATTTTTTCAGCCAAAATACTAGCGTATATGCCATATTTAATGATCAAAGTTTTAACGATACGTTTACTAACAACATTGTTAGTTTTGAACAACTGGGCCCTTATCTGCTCTTGTCATAAATATCTCACGTACGATACATAAACGGGTACACTCAGATGAATAGTAATATTTTCCAAAACAATCTAAGAAAGGAGAGCTGGTGATACTGATGAGAACTAACCAATTATTAAACAGGTATTTTGTAAATATTAGATGATACGTAGAACACCATGTCAAAGCTTAGTATGGATGGTCACTTGCTCTAGAACATCAGATTCAGAATTTCGTTTCATATCATTATTTAATGAAGACTATTTTTTGTGTGTGTGTGGGGGGGGGGGGGAGCGGGGGGAGGTGCGGAGGAGGGGTGCGGGGAGTTGAAGCAGAGCGGGAAGGTCCTAACTGTTTGTTATACATCGAGGGAAGGTCAATGATTTAGATGAGGTGAAGTCTGGTACATGTATATGTCTTCACTGCCCGTTGATAGAAGCTTGTTTTCACTCTTTAATCAGTACTGTTCTTCACACTTAAATAACTACTGTTTCATGATGTGACTAAGTTATGACTTATACACTGAAATATTCTTTCTTTTCTGTGAGAATGATTAATAAGTCTTCAAAACATGGTCATAAACGGATACGTTGTGTTTTCGCAGTCTAGTATATATATTACAAATGAATAATATTTCCCCTGCCTAACTATAAACCGCACTCGCTATTACATTCAACCGCAAACCCGGCGTATACACCGAATTTTATTGCCGCAATGGAGTTAACTCGGCTGCCTTTACTAGGTGAAATAGTATCGTTTTTTGGTTTTTTTTTTTTTTATTATTATTATTTTTTTCCATTATCTTATCTTAATGAATTACCTTAATTAAGAAAAGACATTAAACTTATTTTTAATCTTTGTTGCTGATCACTTCTCCATTTAAAATAGAAATAGGGAATAAATATGCTACAGACCAAGTGTAGAAGTTGTACGACTTTGTAAATTATTGGTGCCAAGTTCATCACGAAAACATGCCAATATAATTTTGACCCCCTATAACCCCACTTTTATATAGTAAAACTGGGGTTTACAGTAGACATTATTTTTCTTATTTCTGCTCAAAACATAGATTTTGGATACTCGTTAGAACCGCCTCGGCGAGGCTGTTCTAACGAGTACCCACAATCTATGTATTGAGCAGAAATATGAAAAATATCGGATGTTTTTATCTGAATTTTTTCAGTTTTTCGAGGTAAAATTGTCAATATATTTGAATAGGCGTGTTTTCGTAATAGTTTAGCTAAATACGTGCAGAAAAAAAGTGTTGGAAATGTATATGTGTCGTATAAAAGGACCAAAAAATTAGACAGTTCCACGTATATTTACTATTCAAATTTTTTTTTTCCGCACCCGCCTTTTCCCGCGCGGTTTCAACCGCAATTTGTCTTACTTAACCGCACTCTTTTTACTCGGATGATCAGCGTGATAACACGGCATAGAATAACCAATAAGATCGTACGAGAATAGGAGGTTAAGAAACAAAGAATAAAGTGTAATGGAATGTGTACATAAACACAGTTTTATATATTGACGGTGCGTTGTTTACAAAAATGATGGATTTAGCCTTGTTTAAACACTGGACTTTGCATATTAGTCGATGTCCCTTGGGCGGCTATACATTCAGTATATGAAAGGTCGGGACTAATATGCTTAAAGCAACACAGTACCATCTGTGATTCTGAAATGATGAGATTTGCACGAACGGAAGGTCCCTCTTTGTTGAGATCCATTCTCACTGGATCAGTGACATGCGGTGTAATATCTTTACTGTTGCAATTTATTGGCTTTGTGACCCCGGGCTGGATCACGTTGGAATCCCCCACGGGGATGACGGAGAACGCTGGAATTTGGTACATTCAGGTGTGCATCCCACCCCGATGTAGAACAGCGTCGATGACGAGAGTCGTCAATCCCTTCAACGTCGCTGGGGATAACGCCGGTACGTATTTACCCTAATTATTAGGACACCTTTATTCTTGTTATGTATAAAAAGTGCAGGAAAAGTGGTAAACAGTGTAGACCCAGATCAGACGCCGCGTTTTGCGGCGTCTGATCTGGCTCCACACTGTTTGCACAGATCGATCTGTCCCAATATATTAAGGGTTATTATGATATTTTGTTTTTTATTCTTGAATTTCAACCCACCCCAGCCTAACAGTACCAAATTTGGGACCAATTTATGGCCTAATTTGCGAGCCTTATGCACTCTCTGGGCAAAATAAGCAGACAAATAGGGGATATTATTCTAAAAAACTAGGGTGCGACATTCGATTCAAAGTGTCTTATGGAGACAAAATACATGGGATGTCAAACCCTGGTTTCCGAAAAAAGCAAGAAAATATTTCCAAACCGCAGCTTCGTTGAAATTTTACTCAGTATTATTGGCGTTAGGAGTATTTAAAGAAACATTAGGGAGTAAATTCTGTGGGGCGCTGCCTCTATGTGACTCAGTTGCCTGGTAGCGTTGAAAATCTGATCAGTCAGTCAGTAAATTCTGTGGCGTCTGATCTAGGTCTACTCTGTGTTAGGTATAAAAAAATCTCTATATTAAATGATAATACAAAAAAGCAGTTCAGACAACTCTGAAATGAACCTGTCCAAAGAGCATTTTTACTGGCATTAAAATGAACGCATTCCATTGTCGAAACAGCTAATACAAGCCCAGGCCTCCCCATCTAGTGATAGTCAGAATGTTGAAAAACTCACAGGACAACAGTAACTGTATTGCAAAAAATTCCTGTAGATTTTACGGTTAATACTGGCAACTGGCTGCCAGCGCATTTACCGTAAATTTTTACGGGGGCCCGTAGAACTTCCGCAGGAATTTCCTCGTAGGATGGGGTAAGGATATGTAAGCTTAAGATATGGTGCGGTAGCTCACATCCTACACACACCCTACACTGCCCTACCATGCGTAATTATTACTGTAAATAATCTACAGGCGTCCTTAAAATTTAAGGTACGATGGATGTTCGAAATGAATTGCTTATTTCTATCTGGAGACTTCAAATTTCAAGTTAGCCCAAAAGTACTCATTTCATGCCCTCGAAGTACTCCCCGTGGCTAGAAATGCAAAGTTTCAGCCGATGTATCCACTTCTTGAAGGCGTCACGGTACGCTGATTTGGGCACAGTAATAAGGTACTGATGAATGGTAGATCCAAGTGCCTGTCGGGACTGGTATTTCCGCCAAGCAAGGAATGCTTTCAATTTCGGAAACAAAAAGAAATCACATGGGGCAAGGTCTGGGGAATACGGGGGGTGAGGCAAAACAGTTACTTTTTCTTTCTTCAAAAACGCCGTAACTATTGCGGAGGTATGAGCTGGGGCATTGTCATGTAGAAGACGGACATGTTTAAAACCAGTGGCAGGGCGTCGTTTCTGATAATACTTTTTCAGTTTCTTCAGTACTACGTCTTTGTAGTACTTTCCGGTGATGCTTTTGCCCTTTTTTCACTGGCACTTTTATTGCGACTCCTTCACCAGAGAAGAAGATTGCATACAAAACCTTCTTTGTACTCAAAGAACGTTTGGCAATTATTGGGCGTTTGCTGTGTTTAGTGGCCCAGATCTTATTGCTAACCTTTCTGACGGGCTCAAAATAATCGACCCAGGTTTCATCACTGTGAGGACATTGGCAAACTGCTTTTTGTCATATTTTGGAAACATTGGAAGCAGCTTTTTGGCCACTTTAACCCGTTGCCTCTTTTGCTCGTCAGGCAACAGATGTGGCACCCACCTAGCAGAAATCTTTCTGACTTTCAAATGCTTCTTCAAAATAAGGTGAACCGTTGAAAGTGATATGCCTACCTTTCGTGCAATATCACGAACTGTAAATCTGGCATCTCCTTCAATGATTTCCTTTATTTTGGAAACGATTTCTTTACGAGATGCAGATTTTGGCCTACCTGATTTCGGTGCATTTTTGATGGACTCTACACCAGACTCAAATTTCTTTTTCCACCGCCGAACTGTGTCATAAGACACACAAGAAGGTCCAGAAGCAGTAGAAATTTCAGTCATCAGCTTCTTCAAAGAACAACCAAGTTTTGAGCGAGCTTTGATGTAAGCCCGTATTTCATCTTTTTTGTCGACGCTTCTACCTACCATTTTTACTGCAGTGGTCAATGACTGCGTGTATTCAAATGGCAAATTTTATGTCTTACACTTAGTCTAATATGTACATTTATACACCATTGTGTAGATATTGAATAACCCAATACAGGTATGTTTTGATTTTTATCGTGCCCCACGTGGATATCGAGCTAGAGGATAATAAGCAATTCATTTCGAACATCCCTCGTACATGTACGGCAGCCATTTGCCAGTATTAACCGTAAAATCTACGGGATCTTTTTACAGTGTGTCAGATAACAAAGTCCGTGACACATATTATTTGTTACGTCGCAGGTAAATTTGAAAGCTCGGAATGAACCGAAACATTTGGAAAATAACCATGATAACTGGAATCATTTGGGTTAATTCAATGAATCTTGATAAATATGCCAGCATGTGCGGTATAAGCGTCATAAGCGTACATGCAATGGTTGAAGCTTATCGATCCGCTAGCTTTTTGAAAAGGCTAATGCAGACATAATTTAATACGTTGATGCACATATGAGGCCTTCCCAAGGGTTTGGGCGAACAAGGGAACGGCCATTTATTTTCAGGGAAAAGGAAACATTGGCAAATATTTTGGAGAACAGAAAACATGGAAATTTTGACAATCAAGGGAACATGATCGATTATTTTCAGTGAACATGGACCCCCTCCCCCCCCCCCCCCCCCCGCACACACACACACACATACATACACTCGGGGGGAGGGGGGAGGGAGGCGGGGCTCATGGATCCACCTCCTGCATTATTTTGTTGCAACTGGCTTTATGTTTTTACTAATAAATCGAAGGAAAAAATGGTGGTCATACTACAACCCATTGAGCACACAAGGTTGAAACACTGTCGATTCAACGCCGGTGATTCAACGTCAAGACGATTCAACGTTGAATTGACGTTGTTTCAACGTTGTGTGCTTGCTGGGAATGCATTTACAGTGAGCACTTAGTTGAATACCGTGACGCTTTGTTTGAGTTTAACATGAATATTTACTTTACAGAGGATTTTGTAGACTGGATAGAAGTTCAGGTGGAGACAACTCTAGCTTTTGTCAGCTGTATTGGGGCACTTATCTTAGCAGTTAACGCACTTGTATATGTGTATGAACAGCCTAGGGTTTACCTGGCATGGCAAATAGTTACAGCTGTTATTTCAGGTAAGGAAATAGTTCCCTATTTTTTTAAATTACCTTTATCATACTGTGTGTGTAATTTACCCATCTGGCATAGAATAAGATCCTCTTTGCCATGCTTCTACAAGATCTCTGCATACATACTACAAGATCTCTGTACAGTGCATAAACTGCAAGATTTCTGTACAGTGCATACTACAAGATCTCTATACAGTGCATATACTACAAGATCTCTATACAGTGCAGATACTACAAGATCTCTATACAGTGTATATACTACAAGATCCCTATACAGTGCATATACTACGAGATCTCTATACAGTGCATATACTATAAGCTCTCTATACAGTGCTTATACTACAAGATCTCTATACAATGCTTATACTACAAGACCTCTATACAGTGCAGATACTACAAGATCTCTATACAGTGCAAATACTGCAATATCCCAGTACAGTGCATGTACTACAAGACCTCTATACAGTGCATATACTTCAAAATCTCTATACAGTGCAAATACTACAAGATCACTATACAGTGTATATACTACAAGATCCCTATACAGTGCATATACTACGAGATCTCAATACAGTGCATATACTACTACAAGATCTCTGTACAGTGCATATACTACAAGTTCTCTATACAGTGCATATATTACATTTCATTACAAGCTCTCTATACAGTGCATATACTACAAGACCTCTATACAGTGCATATACTACAAGAACTATATACAGTGCAAATACTACAATATCTCAGTATGTGCATGTACTACAAGATCTCTATACAGTGCATATACTACAAGATCTCTATACAGTGCATATACTACAAGATCTCTATACTGTGCATATACATACTACAAAGTCTATATATTACCTGATACATACTAAAAGAATTCCATAAATACATATACATACTACAATGTCAAATTTCCTCATACACAGTACAAGATCCTTATATATTGCCATATACATGTACAAACTACAAGATCTCTGTGTATTGCCGTATACAAATATTTACTACAAAATCTCTGCCATATTCATACTATAAAATCTCTATATCACCATATACATACTGCAAGATTTCTATATATTGAAATATACATACTACAAGATCTCTATATATTGCCATATAGATACTACAAGATCTCTATTTATTGCTTATATATACTACAAGACCTCAATAAATTTGATCTCTGTATCACCATATACAAACTGCAAGATCTCTGTTTATTGTCATATACATACTACAAGATCTCTATATATTGCCATATACATACTATAAGATCTCTATCTATTGCCATATAGATACTACAAGATCTCTACATATTGCCATATATATATATATATATATATATATATATATATATATATATATATATATATATATATATATTGTTTGTGTTTGTTTGTGTTGAGGTTTTACGGCCCAGTCAACCCAATGGGGTCATGTCGAGCGCGGTCAGTTTACCTAACCACACGTTTACTGGGCAGGCTTAGTCCTCTAAGCGGTTAACCAGTATTGTGCACATTCTTTCGCCAGAAACTGACAACTGCCCTTCTTGAATCAGCGGAAGGGAGAGAATGACCGTAGAAAATATTTCATGATCAATCTCCACGAAAGAATGTTGCCGACCTCGGCGGGGGTTGAACCCGCGACCTCCTGGTCTCCAGTCGGAATATATATATATATATATATATATATATATATATATATATATATATATATATATATATATATATATATACCGGTACTATAAGATTTCTGTATATTGCCATATACATACTATAACATCTCTATATAATGCCATCTACATACTATAAGATCTCTATATAAAGCCATATATGAGTCAGTGAAATTTTTTAGACATACAAGAAGATCTCTGTATATTGACATATACATACAAGATCTCTATATATTGACATATACATACTACAAAATCTCCATATATAGTCATATACATACTACAAGATCTCTATATATTGACATATACATACTACAAGATCTCTATATATTGCCATATAGATACTACAAGATCTGCACATATTGCCATATATATATATACTACAAGATTTCTGTATATTGCCATATACATACTATAACATCTCTATATAATGTCATATACATACTATTGGATCTCTATATAAAGCCATATACTAGTCAGTGAAATTTTTATCTTCCAGGTGCTCTTTTATTGATCCCTGTGGCTCGTCTCGCAGATATCATAGTGGGCTGGGAAAGTCATATTACATGGGGTGTACCATACTCTCTCATCTGTAGTGCCCTTGGCTCTGGTTTTTCTTTCCTGTCAGCCATATTGAGTCTGATTGGTCTATATTTAGTATCACGACTGAAGAGACAACAGCAGTCACAAGAGGAACAACAAGATCTAACATTAGCACCTTCTTGATCAAGTCTGTGTTTTTGTTAGCACTTATCACTGGGTAAAATTTTCAGCAGAAAACATATTGAAATTCTCTTCTCATCTTTCCCAGAAAACAGGATTTGACATTTCATGCAGATTGTCTCCAAAGAAGACAATTTGCATGAAATGTGAAATCCTGTTTCTGGGGAATATAAGAAAAATATCATCAGTTTGGTGTCTGTGGAATTAGCCCAGAGAGTGGTAAAGGTTAATAAACTAGTCATGTGAGATCAATTATCTTTAATTTGATTGGTGGATACTGGTACCAGAGCCTGTGCTAGATCTGAGACTCTAGTATTTTTTTTCAACCAATGGAGCAGACGCGAGTTTATCTCTAGAGCTATAAATTAACTGTGATTATCCTTAAATTTGAAAAAGTACTACTATCTGATTACATGTCAGAAATGTACTTACAGAATGGAAAATACAGCAGACCTTAATCAAACTGCTGTCAATGCTGTATTTTGTACAGGTAAATGTAGCATATTGTAGCTATTAAGGCCTAAATATTTATCCTTCAGGGGTCTTGGTACACCTGGCAGATTCTCTGCCATTTTTTAACCCTAGTCCTGCTGAGCCCAGATATGTCCTGCCTTTGCAAACAGTGTAGATCCAGATCAGTTGGCTTCTAAAGAAGCCAACTGATCTGTATCTGCACTGTTTGGCATTAAGTATGTGAATTTGTATCAACAGCCTGAATCAAGTAATCTGATTGGCTGAAAATTAGATGTGGGCATGGCATCATTATTTATTCGGCATGGCAAGGGTTAACAAGCTGTTAGGCCTCCTATTTGGTTTCATACACACCAGACCCCTTCTGAAATGAGTTCCACTCAACAAGGCAAGAAGACACTCAAGAATTTTCCTCAAATGCTTTCCTTGTAGAGTGGATCCATATTCAGAAGGGAGGCAGAACAACGTTGACAGTTGTCTCCCTTTAAAGTGTATTCATTCCCCTTAAAATGCCAAGCATAACTGCAGCAGATACCATTATATATATATATATATATATATATAAATATATATATATAGTTTATTATTATTTCAGAAAAAAAAATAAGGCTTGGCATTTCATGTGAATTTTGTCTGCCTAGCAGACAATTCACATGAACTGTCAAGCCTTAGATATTTTCTCTGAAAAAATAATATTGATTTTAATTGTTTAGTGTTTTATATCTCTTCCAACGTTATTTAAGCCATACTTGAAGAATGGATAATGGTGAAAAGTTCTGTGCAATAAAGCACCATACAGCTGAAAATGATATTATTTAAGAACAATTAGACTGTCATCTGTTACAGTTTTGCTTCAATGGCACTTCAAGGGTTAAATAAACACCTTAAGCTGTTTACAACAATATCCTCAGGAATTACATGTATATATTGGATCATTTTATAAGTAAACAAAAAATGTAACCACAAAAAAAAAAATATGTGGCAGCAGTGAGCATGAGAAAATGTACCTTCTGACATGTGCACCCAGAGTGGACTCTACTCAACCTGTGAAGACTGAGCAAGGCTCTTTTTATCCACCAAGTTTCCACTACGGTGTGCTATGATTCTGTAAGCGAACAATGAAGGCCTTGAGTGGACTGCACAAATGTACAGGCTGAGCTGAAAAAGGCCATTTTTTTTTCACGTTATTGTACAAATACTTGAGGGCATAAGTTTTACATTTTTAATATTTTGTGTCATCAAAGTGTGTTGTTTTGGCATATTTCCAGATAAGAGGAGTATGCAGAAAATTATCATACCGTATTCGATCCATACATGTGATACCTCCCTCATCAGGAGGGAGACTCCCTCATTTTGGCACTAATTTTTGCCCAAATTATGCCAAAAGTTTGGAGTCTCCCTCATTTGATCTGAGAATTTCCCTATATATTCTTTACATTTGTTAAGAATCTCCCTCATCACAATGGCAAATCTCCCTCATACAGTTAAAAAAATTATCACATGTATGTCGATCTAATTACGGCACATACCCCTATAAGCGCACAGTCAAGAAATTTCGTAGTCTTCAGATGGCAGTCAGTATAACTTTTGTTTACTTCTTTATATTGTGGGTACTCATTTCAATTGCATTGACTTGTCGATGCAATTCAAATGAGTACCCACAACATATGCCTTTATAATGAAAATCAGAAAAAATGGCATAGTCATCATCAAATAAGTTCTTTTCTGATCTTTTTTATAGTGTATCCTTAGTAGGTAGATACATATTTTACCACAAATGAGTTCTCAGTAATTTTGAAAAACCTGAGCGCACAGTGTGGTAATTAGGTCGAATACGGTAGCTCCAGATAATAGGGAGTATCAGAAAAATGTTTTTCTTATTTCACCACGAAAATGCGCATCGTTGGTACTCATTAGAAGTGTCTCAGCAAGGCATTTCTATTGAGCACCCACAATGTTTTTGTGGGAAATAAAAGTATCAACAATTGGTTGAAAAAGTGCAGTATCTGGAGCTATGATTATTTTTCTTATTTCTCCAGGAAAAGTTGTGGATACTCATTAAAAGCACTGAGGTGCTTCTAATGAGTAGCCACAATGTACTTTTTATGGAGATACATGTATAAGAAAAATATTAATACTTTTTGATCAAAAAAAAAAAAAGCGTAACTATGTGATAAAAGGTATTATGCTAACTAAAATCTTAGAGTTATTTTAAATGAAACAATGTTTCATTTCTTTGATGCTTTCATTTTACATTTTAAATATGGGATACTTACATTGTACAAATGCACCCAGAATTTTTAAGAAATGAGTAATAGAAACAAAAGCAATAATACTCAGTATTCTGTGATACCAGTGTTACTTTTTGCTGTAAGACTTGTCTGTTGTAACTTTGGGAGCTGTACAGAGTAGGTAGATGTTTACCATTTTTTGAAAAAGAGTTGATGATGATGATTTGGTGTTTTATGTCCTATTCAACACTATTTGAGTCATATCAAGATGATGGAATGGGAACAATGAGAGGCTCTGTGCAATGAAGTGCCATACATAGTCATGAGCTGAATTCCACCTCCAGTGAGATTCAAACTTGAGACCTCGTGATCTAAAGATAGGAGGGCTACCCACCCTCGGCATCGGTGGCTCAGTTGGATGTATGCCACAATGGTGATCAAGTCGTGGGTTTGGTCCCCACAGTGTCCGGCAACATTCTTTCCTGGAGATTGTTCATGAAATATTTTCTATGAACATTCTCTCCCTTCTGCTGATTCAAGAAGGGCAGTTGTCAGTTTCTGATAAAAGAATGTGCACAAGTACTTATTAACTGCTTAGAGGACTAATATATGCACAAGTACTTATTAACTGCTTAGAGGACTAAGCCTGCCCAGGAAAGTGTGGTTAGGTAAACTGACCAGCTCGACATTACCTTAGTAGTGTTGACTGAGCCACTAAATGCCAAATCAACCAACCATCTGGCCAACCTGATGCTTCTTTACAAAGGAAATAATTTTTGTCACTCAGTTTTATTTCCTACACACTGAACCTCTCCTGAAAAGGGATAAACATTAAAAGGAAAGAATTTGACCCACAGGGAGTAAAGTCCTTCCGTTAATAGTAGTTGCCTTTTCAGAAATGAGGCAAAAACAATCTTAACAGAGTTTTATCCCCTCATCATGAATACATACCTATATAATTTTGACCCCATTAAACCCCACTTTTATATAGTAAAACCGGAGTTTACAGAAATACACATTATTTTTCTTATTTCTGCTCAAAAACATAGATTGTGAGTACTCATTAGAACCGCCTCAGTACCCATAGTCTATATTTTGAGCAGAAATATGAAAATATCAGAATTCGTATCTAAAAACTTTCAGTTTTTGGAGGTGAACTTTGCAATATATTTGAATAGGTGTGACGTAATGTGAAAATATACTATATTTCTGAATGTATTCCCAAAATTATGTAAACCCTTATCGATAAGTCTAGAAATATAATTTATTTTTCATATTTCTCTGGGATATTTATGCTGTGGTATTTCCTTAGAATTATTTTGCAAAATGAAATTAATGTGATTCCAGAATATGAAACTTGTGACGTGAAATATGCTTTTCTGTGTATTCACAATGAACACAGATCACATAGCGCATTTGACACGGTCTCATCTTTCCCCCTGTTGATGCATTCTAGTGTCCAATGAAAGCTTCATTTTGTTTTGATTGTGTTGGGGTTTAAGGACACTTCAACCCTTGTGGGTCATTTAGCGTCGTCTCCCAGAGAAAGCGGGAAAGGAGATAGAAGAGATAGCAGAGGAGATGAAAGAGTGGGACAGGGAAGAAACAGGAACAGGAATGAAAGTGAAGAAACAGAAGAAATAAAAACATTCCCCCTCTACCCTTACCTGCTACAAGGATAGCAGGCCTTGCCCAAATGTAAGCCAGTATCAATTGAACCCCCCGATGACGTAAGATACACTACACCTTTGCCACACCTGACCACACGCCTCCCCCCCTACACCCCCTTTATTTTGTTAACCCGCTTTTGTAAAATACATGTCTTGCATCACAACATATGTTATGGTTTGTGGTTTTTGCATTTTATTATTATCTTTTTTCTTTGTGTGAGCATATTTTTTATTTATTTATTTATTATTATCATTTGGTTTCAAAGCATAATTTGCAGCATTTGTTGGTAAAATATGTGCAAATAAAAACATCAAATCAGAGATAAGTTGAGTTCTCTTTATTTTTAACCTTGAGAAACTTTGACAATAGCTCAACAACTGAACACAAGAAGGAAGACAATTTCACAAGCTAACAACCTACTCCAGGGTTACTAATAAATGTCATGTCAAGTGAAAAAGTACCTTAGAACATGCGCAAAATATGCAGATTCAGATCATCCTACGCATGCACAAAGTATCATCCAGGGCCCAGTTGTTCAAAGCTAACGACATCATTAGTTAACGATTCGTTAAAATTTCTGTCGAGTGATATGCAAATATGCTGAAATTTTTTGCTGAAAAAATGTGAGTAGCTTTTGCAGTCACATTTTTTCAGCAAAAAATATCAGAATATTGTATATTGAATCAGCTAAAACAGTTAACGAAATGACCCTTAATGAGCTTGTTAAGCTAACGACACTTTGAACAACTGGGCCCAGCTCTCCATTAATACATTCAGTAGTATCAATGATTGTTAGCGGATGTGCAGGCTGATCGAGGCCTTTGCTGTCCGCATATGCCTGAAGACATATTTTCAAATGGCATAGCCCAAATAGTGCGTTCAAAAAAGCATATTTTTTTTAAGAGGACTTCATACACCTGGTATTTTCAGCCAGACTGTATAAGGAAGACAACTCTTGTAACTTCCTGTTCACTTTGCTGAACACCAATCTCCTTCTGAATGGCAGTCTACCCTACAAGGAAAAAAACTGATCCCTTTAGGCACAAATTCTTTCCTGTAGATCACACCCCTTTTCTGAAGGGAGGCGAAAACAGTTTGGCAGTTACCTCCCCTGAAAGTGTATCAATTCCCCTTAATTATTCAAGTATATATCATATTTACCCTAAGTATTTGGACACTCTTTACTATACAGGGCCCAGTTGTTCAGAAATTAACATCACCTTAAAATTTCTATCTTGAAATATGGTAAATACATTATGTTTTGCTGAAAAAAATGTGAGTAGCTTTAGCATTTTTTCAGCAAAAATATCAATGTATTTGAAAATACCTTAGCTACAACAAATAATGAGTTTGTCATGAACAAGCTTGCTCTGAGGATGTTTTGAACAACTGGGCCCTGGTCATAATATTTGAGGGCTCATTTTTTACTATCTGTTGATGTGTCAAAACTTCTGAATGAACCTAATCAGATGCTACATTCTGGGTTTATTTATTTGCTTAGGCCTCTTGGTTCGAACCCAAAGGCTAAATATGAACCTCAAGATCAATAAAGTATAGGTAACACTTTTTCGTTAAATGTGTGTAATTTTATGAACAAATACTTCATCAAATGATTAACCCATTGTAGTGGGGAAACCCCTAAAAGGGTAACTGGTAAACAGTGCAGACCCAGATCAGATGCTGCAGAATGCAGTGTCTGATCAGGGTCTTCACTGTTTGCAAATAATTTAGCCATTTTTCTCTAGGAATATCTAAATCTCATAGCCTGACCTACCTGAACTTGAAATTGGACTCTTCCAATATATAGTGTGGGCGAGTTCATTCAGTCTACAATGGGTTAAGTAATTCGATGATAAATATCATTTAGCTGGAAACTTGCTCCAGATAAGAGGGATATCCAGATAAATATTTTCTTATTCATCCATTAGAACAGATGTTGTGGATCTAATGAATACACACATTTTCATGGAGAAACAAGAAAATAATCAACACTTTGTTCAGGCACCTTATATGGAGCCACATTTGAATAGTACAAGTGAGCTTTACGCAAGTTTTTCCAATTACAAAATCACATTTTATAATCGGTACACTTGCCGAATTTTTCAGTACTGCATCAGCACTTCTGCCTGTAGCAGTACAGTGCCTACACCATAACTCCTTACCATACTTGTTCTAACATTTAAACAACGCCTACACACCAACAGATGTTGTACTACTTTTGTCTGATTTTTATGTAGTATATATGTAGTAATGAAAAATTCAGCAATGAAAAGTATCGGTTTTCAGGTGTAATTTTGAAATTTGGAGGTTTGTTTACAACTTGTAGAACTCATCTGTAATGGTTTCAAAACTCAGTTTTCTCGGTCATTTCTGTCCAAATATTTAGGGTAACTAGAGCTGGTGTTTGTAAAACACTATGCCCCCAACTGCCTGACTCTAACACTGTTTGACTCCAACACTGCTTAGCCATGACGGTAACAACAGTACAAATATATGATTTCAATGTTATTTTATCAAAGGGAAATAACTCTAAAATAGGAGATGATTGGGATAAGAAAAAAATACGGATCACCTATTTTTTCATGAGGAATCAAAACATGAAATTTCAAAACATTAGCATACATGGTTCTAAACTTATGCTATACACAATAAAGCAACGACATTAAATGGCCCGAAATTGCGAAGGGCCATAACTCCAACATTTCATTTAATTGGTTCAAAATTTATTCAGGTGATCTCCTCCTCAATCCCAATCAGTATACCAAATGTCATGACTCTAGCTTAAATACTTTTTGAGATATCTTGCTGAAAAAGTCAAAATGCCTAGAACTACAAAGGGCCATAACTACATCAATTTTTCATGGAATGCCCTAAAAAACAAATTCAATTCATTAAGTTTCAAGGCTCTAGCTCCAACTGGTTTTTGAGATATTTTGCTGACAACATAAAAATGCCCAAAATTACAAAGGGCCATAACTCATGAAGTATTTTTCAGAATTCCTTCAAAAGTTAATCAGGTCATCTACTCATCACTACAAATCCATTTACTAAGTTTCAAGGCTCTAGCTCTAACAGTTTTTGAGATATTTTGCTGACAAGGTAAAATTGCCCAAAATTACAAAGGGCCATAACTCAAGAAGTATTTTTCAAAATTTCTTCAAAAGTTAATCAGGTTGTCTACTCATCACTACCAGTCTATTCATCAAGTTTCAAGGCTCTAGCTTTAATAGTTTTTGAGATATTTTGCTGACAAGATTGCATCCATATTTTTTCAAAGGGCCATAACTCAGAAAAGGGGCATAATCCTGTCAAGAAAAAAAATACGTGTCAGCTATTTTTTCATGAGGAATCCATATATGAAATTTCAAAACAGTAGCATTCACGGTTTTAAAGTTATGCTATGCATCAAAAAGCGTGACGAACGGACGGACGGACGGACGGACGAACAACCCAGAAGCAATATGCCCCTCCAACTTCTTTGAAGTTGGGGGCATAAATATGGTAGCCAGCACACAACAAAACCTACAATAAGATCTGTGTGACAAGCAAAGACTCAGATCAGCCTATACATCCACCCAGTATGGCAAGGATTCTCATTTAACCCTCTTTGGATAGCCCAGAGGCTGTAGAAGACGCATGCGATCAATGAAGACTCTGATCAGACTGAACAGATGCGCAGGCGGATCAGAGTCTTCTCTGGTCACACAGGTTTTAGGTTTCGTCGTGCGCTGGCTGAATTAAGAAATGGAATAAGTATGAAATATGTTACCATTTCTGATGTTCAATATAAGCCACTCTGAATAAAAATGATATGACATATGCAAACTATCTAGATCCAGATCAGCTTCAGCATGTGCACAATCTGATCAGTCTACACTGTTTGCTCAGATCATTTTTAGTCCTTACATTATGTTTGTGACCTGTGTGTATGCTCTGCAAGCCAATTTGGATTTCTGTATGAACCAACTTATATTTAGAATCACCTTATTCTACCATTAAAATGTAAACTGTGGTATCTTGGCACAACTACTATGATGTCATGCTTTAACCAGTGCTGATATGACAACTGAGATGTTACACAATTTAGATGAATGGGTGCACTTCCAAGGGAGCCCACTCTGACCAGAAAAGTGTTTGCCTCCCTTCTTAAGAGAGTGCTATTATTAAAGACAAGAATTTGCTCCCTCTGGGAGCAAATTCTTTTCATAACCAGCAGCCCCATTTGAGAAAGGATTCATATACCAGGATGAGGATTCTCTTTTACTGGAGTGGCCTCCCTTTGAAACCAGAGGAAAAAAAATCAGAGTACTCTCTCTTGAGGTTATCCACTGGCTTTAAATACAGCTACTGATAAGAGGTATCCAAAAAAAAAAAAAATACTTTTCTTATTTCTCTCCATTAAAATTTGTGCGTACTCACTTGAATAACCTCATTGCTTCTAATGAGCACCCATAGCATATGTTTTTACGGAGACATGAGAAAAAATCGATCTTTTTTGTTCGAAAAAAGTGCCTTATCTGGATGCATGATGTTTCAACACGCATGATCAGGGAAAACTCAGATAAACCTGCTCATTCATGCAGTCTTTTTTTCTGCCTGTAGAAACCTTGGATTCTTCACTATCCACAGAGCATCCTGTAGACTGATAAGACTGCACAGGCTGATCTGAGTTTTCACTAGGCACACCTGTCCAAAGATGAATTTTATCACATATACATGTACTTCCTGTGTCCAAAACATTTTATCAACAGCCCTGTGAACAATAACATTACTATTTTTTACACACAATAAAGGAAGACAAAAATTCAGAGACAATACTCAATGTTTTAGTAGAACAATTAAAAGTTCAAAAATAAACTGCCTTCAATGCACTGCACTACAAAGACAGGAGATACTGCATTTACCCTAAGTATTGGTAAAGACAGCCTGAGCAAACAGTGTAGACCTAGATCAGATGCCACAGAATGTGGTATCTGATCAGGGCCTACACTGTTTGCAACTCATCTAGGTTTGTGTTGAGGTTTTATGGCCCAGTGGGGACCCGGTGGGGATCTAACCAGCAACCTCCTGTTCTCCAGTCAAACGTGCATCTGGCTGAGCCAAGGCTAGCAGTAAAATGTCGCTGAAAGTTTAGGACAAGTATAGTAAGGAGTGCAAGTGCCCCATAGTCACAATATTTAGGGTAAATATGCTATTCAATGAGCTGTTGTCAACAGAGAATTGACCTTGACTGTTGTAGGACATAGCTACAGGTAGAAGGAGTAAACAAAAGGTAACTTTATAAGTTTTACATCATACCATATCTTGTGGATGCCATATTTATCCTGAATATTGGAACACCTTCACTCCTTACCATACTTGTCCTAAAATTTGAACAAATCAGTCTAAAAATTGTCTTAAATTATCACCTCAATTATCACTTTATCTGAAACTATGTTGCCAGTGAAATTAGCTGATAACTGACATCACACACACACCCCCCCCCCCCCACCCCCACCCACCCACACACACACACACACACACACGTACACACAAAATAAACCTTTGGAGATAGGTTACCATGCAATACCACACTCTCTGTCCGGTGACAACTAAGAAATAGATGAATCCCCAAAGAAGATAACTGAGCAGAACCTATTTGCCTTTCTTCTCAAAACTGCGTCTCTTCAAGTAAACAATTTGCCCCTTGGGAACAAATTCTTTCCTTTAATAGAACCCCTCTTTGAAAAGACTCATATTCCTGGGAAGCAAATTCTTTGCTGCTGGAGAAGTCTCTCTTTGAAAAGGGAAACAAAACTTTCAACTATATGGTAAATGTCCTAAAATTTCGAACACTTTAGTCCATACTTTTTATTGCTTAAATTTTATTTTATTTTATTTTATTTATTTATTTATTATTATTATTGTGCATTTATTACACAAAATACTTGGTTGAACAGCAAACAGAGCAGATCCAGATCATTCTGCTCCTTAGGAGGAGTCTGATCTGGGTCTGCACTGTTTGCACATGTAAATTTTGTCAGAAATGCTGGGGTAAGACATTTTTGGACATTACCATTTTCTCATTCAGGGCCCAGTTGTTCAAAACTAACGACCTCATTAGTTAACAATTCGTTAAAATTTGCATCGAGTGATACGCAAATATGCTGAAATTTTTTGCTGAAAAAATATGAGTAGCTTTTGCAGTGCAAAAGCTACTCACATTTTTTCAGCAAAAAATATCAATATTGTGTATTGAATCCGCTAAAACAGTTAACGGAATGACCCTTAACGAGCTCGTTAAGCAAACTGTGCTTTGAACAACTGGGCCCTGAAGTGTAGTCATCATTCATCTTAAATACCTATCAGTTGTCTGCAACATTCTAAAGGCAAGAACAGATGAAGGGAAAGTCTGTCAGAAGACATGTCTGTCATAAGACAATGTTCTACTCTAGTCACGATTTCACATATACATGTGTAAAAGTAATGCCCTTTTTTACTTATAAATCTGTAAGAAAATACCCACTCTTCTGGTGCCCTAAAGGCTTGAAAAGATGCAGGGTGGTTTCTAGGTACATGGAGTAAGTTCATTGGCTCAATAAAAAGAAAACAAGATGATACTAATGAGATTGAAAAATGTATGTTGTCCTGGGGAAATAAAACCATTTATTTATCTCCAGGAAAACTAATATGGAGCACTAAATATTGTCACTGCCATGGTAAAAGATCACCAATTTTGACAGTAGACTGGTCCAATGACAGTAGTGCTGCACATTCATCATTTCAGCTGTGGTTAAGAAAACCATACAGAAAGCTGGGGGATAGGTGTAAAACTAGATAAGGCATTCTTTCATAGCCAGGAAGTATTAACCCTTGCCCTGCAAACAGTGTAGATCCAGATCAGTTGGTGGCTTCTTCAGATCCAGATCAGTTGGCTTTTGAAGAAGCCAACTGATCTGGATCTGCACTGTTTGCCACTTAGCATGTGAATTTGTATCAACAACCTGGATCAATCTGATTGGCTGAAAATTAGAAGTGTGGCATCTTATTTTATTCAGCATGACAAGGGTTAATATTCTTTTTCTTGCTCAATGAAAATATGTGTTGAGGGTTCACAATAGCAGTGAGGCACTTCTAATAAATACCTCCCACAACAGTTATTTTTGTTGAGGAATTATTGTGCTAACTATTGCTCTACCATTACTATTTTTTTTGTAGGTTTGTTATTGCCTTGCACTGCAATAACCTTTGGGAACAAAATTTTACCCGAGACATGTTGCACCATCTGTAAAAATCCTTCAATCATTCAACAGGCTTATGCACCAAGAGTTCCTTGACAACAAAACAATACCTAAGGAAATCCATATATTTTATTCCCTATTGAAAAGTCTTGATTTTCTTGACCAACTATGGAATGCCAAGAGAGAAAATACCACTTTCAACTTTACTACACTGTGCAAATTCTGCAGACAACAAACTGATATATCTTTTTTTATAAGAAGACAATCTGCATGGAATGTCAAAGCCTATTTTCTGAGAAAAATAAGAAAAAATATTTCAAAATGCTGTCCGTTGAAATTTTTACCCAGCATGCTAAGCATCAATGCCTATATCAGAATATCTAATTAACCCTATCCCCCTGTATTTCTGAAATGGAACTCTTCCATCTCTGAGCTCTGACAAGTCCATTGTCTTCAAACGCATTACATGAAAATTAAAAACAAAATGGCAGTGTTATGACAAAACCAAACAGCAGACAGTGCAGATCCTGATGAGATGGCTCATTACAAACCATCTCATCTGGATCTACATTGTTTGCAAAGCCCCCTTTTTGATCTGCAATGAGGCAAAGTAAACTGCGTGCTGGATGTGATATAATTATGTGTATTTTTTGCTTTTTTTCCCCACTAAATAATCAGTAAATTGCACTTTTCCAGTTTGAAATACTGACAATTTACATCACTATTATTTGGCTGACTTGATTTGGTTCTGAGATTCTGCTAACCTACTTCTTGAGTTGTCATCTGTAGGCTTTCTAATTCCTGTTTTATTCCATCAACTCTACTTTTCTTCTACCATTACATTTATGTTTATACTTCTTCCTCCTATTTTTCCTTCGCTCCAGATAAGAGAGAATATCCAGCTAATATTTTTCTTATTTCTCCACAAAAAACATATGTTGTGGTACTCATTGGAAGCGCCTCATTGAGGCGCTTCCAATGAGTACCACAACATATGTTTTTTGTGGAGATTTCAATACTTTTCAGTTAAAAAGAGTTCCTTATCTGGAGCTATGCTTTGAATAAAAGAATTCTTTAAAAAATAAGATAAAACAAGTGTTGCCTCAGCCTCAGCCTGAGTGATGTCCTTTTTTAAAATAAAACAAGGGGACTAATACAAATTCACTGGTCATCACTGTATCACTTGTACATTGTGACAAACAAAATGTATTCACTTCGCTACACTATTTCTTCATTTATTGACGCTGTTATCTTAGTTAGTCTGCTATACTGGTTTTCATATTCTTGTACTTTTCTTGATCCTGAAAATACATAGGAAATGATAAATGAGCCACTAGGTGAGGAGACATGCATTTGGACATGTATGCCCAGTGAAGATTTGACTCGACCTTCAACGAACATTATAATAGAGACAGATTCATATAAGTGGAATTTTGAAAGATAAACGACTTAAGAAATGAAGTATACATCAACCTCTTTATAACATTAATGCCAGGATCCAACGTAACAACTGTATTAGCTAAACAATCTTGGTGTATCCAAACAAAATGTTTAGATTACACAGAAAAATTACCATAATTGGTCATCTTTCTATATATTCTATGCATTTTTGTTTGGGATATGACATTTTGGAGATCCATCTTCAAACCATGTTATAACCGAGACTGCTAAAATGAACCATGTTATAATAAAGTTCCCATGTACAGATAATCCAAAAATAAAAAAACACTTTGATTCATGGAGTTTAGATTATATTAATATTTCTATGTTGTTGCTGTTTCAGTTTACTTCTTCAGTGCAGGGGGTCCCAGGGTACGAAACCATAACCAGCACAACCCCTGCACATACATCCGTGCGTCGTCTAGCATCTGTTAAATTTTTGTATCGTCCGTCTTCCCTGAATTAGTCAAATCTGGGAGAGGAAAAAGGGGGAAGAATTATGGTCAACTGCGCAAGGTCTGAGTAATGGAGTTGACATTCTTTGTGTGTCACATCTCTGCGGCAGCATCTAGTGTAATCTGATCAGTCTGGAGGTGTTAGGGAATTCTGTCTTCTACTGAGTACATGGTGCAAGCTACCCCAGTGGGAGTAGCTGGGGCCTTATATTGCTTGAGTTGGGGTAATTTTGCACATTTTATTGTTTTGGGGTGGGCCTTTTATAAGTGAAGATGGGTGGATGCAGGATGACGTACATGATGAGGTGGAGGATGACGTACATTCTTCACGCCCCTTCTGGGTGGGGTAACTAGAGTATACTCTTCCTAATCCAATTGTGCCATCAATAGAGTGTTCTCTATAAGTTAAGAATTTTGATCTCCTTTGTCTAAATTTTTAGCTTTAATTACGGCCCCCCTAGGAGTGAGTTACCTAGGTTGGCCTACTTTTATAATCTTTTCTTACTCAGACTTCCCTTATTTCTATGCTTTCAATCTTTCATTCATATCACTATAGCACCTGGATGCAACAGGTGTGTCAATGTTCTCTTTTAATGTGTTGCCTCAGTGAAACACCATATTATTCTTAATGTTGGGACACTTTATTTTCTAACCATACGCACCCAAAAAATTGAAGATGTGCATTTTTGTTTGTTTTTTTTTTTGTTTTGTTTTTTTTTTCAGATTTTACATCACTTTCAACAATCTTTCAGTCATATCACAACTTTGTCTGGTTGTGACAGGGAGCTCAATGGTTACTTTTAGAGTGCTGCCTCACTGAAATATCATGCCCCAGACACACGAGATGGTATTTCAACCAGAAACTATTCTGACACCATACGGATCAGTTCTGATTACTAGCCCTACTTTCTTAAGGCTGAGCACCAACTGAAAGTGCATTAACATCGTTTTTAACATCTTTGGGATGATTTGGCTAGGGATCAGCCCACAACCTCTAGGTCACAATGCAGACACTCTACCAATGGAGTCTCTGTGATCATTATTTTACTACCTGTTGATATGTCTAAAAACTGCTGGATGAGTAGCAAACAATCTAGACGAGCCAACACCACATTCTACAATGTCAGACCTGGGTCTATAATGTTTGCTCAGGCCTGTCTCTCCCAGCACTAAGGGTAAATTCAGTATGAAAGTGAAAAAATAAAAAAAAATACCTGCCTCAACGAAATGTTACATCCCTGGCACTTTTGCAATATTCTACCTACAGGGTTAAATTCAGGAATTTTCAATCGTGAGCCACTACTGAATTTTCAAAAGGGGCCATCAGAAATTTAGACATGATATCATTTTCTTATGAAAAAAAAAAAAGCAAGGTTGTCATGCAAATTTTAATACCACAACGTCACAACAAGTTCCACTCATTTTTTTCTTGCTCTCCTTTGTATTATATGTCACAAGATAAAATTTTTCCATGTTTTGACAATAAAGTCTGCTATGCTGAAAAAAATCTTGTTCTTTTTGTTGAACCTGACATTGTTGTTTTGCTTTTTCTACAATGAGAGCAGCCATTTTTCAAAGAAAAACCCTGCTGGGTATAATAACAATAATAACAAATATAATATTAACAGTTAGCACATTATGGGCAAATTCAGCAGGTGATAAATTGATGATACTTTTCTTATTTTTCCCAGAAGATTCAGCTGAAGACAAATTGATGATATTTTTCTGATCTTTTCTAAGAGACAATTAGCAAAGCCTATTTTCTGAGAAACCTTAGAAAAATATTTCAAATTGACCTGCTGAAATTTTTACCCAGCATGCTAAGTGTTAATATAAGTATCCTATCATTTGTATGCATCATTGTTTTAAAGTTCAGTAGTTTACTTCATGTAAGGGACATAACCCATACTATATTTACTTAACATAGTTAAAATTTACTTGAATCATATTATGATGTCATAAACGTCATGACGTCATAAACGTCATATAGTCAAAGCGACGACATCACCATATTATTTTGTGTCTACTGTGTTGAGTGTTGTCAATAAACCTCTTTATTGACACTTAGTATTCAGTTTAATCATTAACACATTGGTTACTGACCTTTGCTGAAACAGAGGGTTTCACCTTGGTAAATGCTGTATCAAAATGCTGTCTGCCTACAGATATATCCTCATGTCTGGTTCCCATGGAAATAGCCTGTTTCAGGGCCGCTATTGATGCTTCTCTTACCAGGGCTGCCAGATCAGCACCTCTAAAATATACAACATTTCACTCGGAGGACTTGTTAAGGAGTATTTAATGATAAATCTGGGCCCGGTTGTTCAAAGCGTCGTTAGCTTAACGAGCTCGTTAAGGGTCATTTTGTTAACTGTTTTAGCGGATTCAAGATACAATATTCTGATATTTTTTGCTGAAAAAATGTGAGTAGCTTTTGCACTGCAAAAGCTACTCACATTTTTTCAGCAAAAAATTTCAGCATATTTGCATATTACTCAATGTAAATTTTAACGAATCGTTAACTAACGACATCATTAGCTTTGAACAACTGGGCCCTGGATAATTTGTTAGAGTTCTCCCTAAACATTTTTTGTTATGGGTACAGGTGCTTCCAACAAGTACCAAAATATATGATTTAAATCGAGAATAAGGTTTTCATGCACAATCCAGTTAAGATATCCAGTTCATTCACTTTTACCAAAAATATACTGACAATTTCTCTTTTTTTCTTTTAGAAAAAAAAAAAATGAGTTTTCTTTTTTCACAAAAATAACAACAACAACAAAAATGTCAGTACTCTGTAAGGCAACAAATATGTCCCCAAAACATGACCCACAAAGTGAGAAGATAAACTTGACATAGCTCTTGATAAGGCACTTTTTTCAACCAAAAAGCATCTATAGTTTTCTTATTTCTCGACGAAATCATATGTTATGGGTACTCATTAGAAGCGCCTCGCCGAGGCACTTCTAATGAGTACCCACAACGTATGTTTTCGTGGAGAAATAATAACACTATTTTACTGATAACCACTCTTATCTAGACCTATGACTTGATAATGTGTGCCCAGCAAAGACTGATCACTGTGCATCCACACAATCTCAGTAGTCTTTACTGCATACTCTGTGGTGAATAGTAAGTCTTCTGGTGGACAGCACAGATATACAAGCTGATCCCAGTCTTTCCTGGGCACATATAAAGGGTATTATGTCAAATTGCAGCTCACATTTTTTTCAAGGAAGAAAAATGTTCATCTTGAGAGCTGACTAATCTGGCGCTATGCAATATGATAAATTTGCAGAATCTTTATAATAAAAAGCAAAGATCTGGGCCCAGTTGTTCAAAAATTAACAAAGTTATTAGCTAATGTGACGTCAAAATTTTTATCTTGAAATATGGCAAATACATTGATATTTTTTGCTGAAAAAAAATGTGTGTACCTTTTGCAGTGCAAAAGCTACTCACATTTTTGCAGCAAAATTATCGATGTATTTGAAAATACCTTAGGTACAACAGTTAACTAGTTTGTCAATAACAAGCACATTAAGCTAATAATGCTTTGAACAACTGGGCCTAGAATGCACAGGCTGGTCTCCAACTTTGCTATTCATCTCTGTGCCAGATAAAGTGTTTTTGGTTTTTGTTGTTGTTTTTCAACCAAATAGTATTGATATTTTTCTTATTTCTCTGTGAAACATGTGGGTTCTCATTAGAAGCATCTCACTAAGGAACTTCTACTACCAGCATAGCTCCAGATAAGAGGGGGTATCCATACATTATTTTTCTCATTTCTCCATGAAAACATGTTGTGGGTACCCATCAGAAGCACCTCACTGGGGTATCCATAACATATGTTTTTGGGCAATGAGTACCCATAACATATGTTTTTGGGGCAGAAATATGAAAAATGTCAGTACTTTTTGGATAAAAAAAGCACCTTATCTGGAGCTATGTACCCACAAAATATATTTTGTGGAGAAATAAGAAAACTATTTATCTGGATGTCCCTCCTGAGCCGTGTCAAAATTCTGTGTCTCATCTCAAAATGTTCCATTTCAATACCCCACCCCCTGTTTAGTGAGCCAGAGTAGAGTTGCTCTGCATACACCATCACTGATGATAAAGTCTACAAAACCAAGAAATATTTCTTTATTGTACAGGAATGTGAAACTTGGTTTTACCTAAGTTCACCAGCAAAAAAGTGTTGATTTCCTGCAGCAGGTCTCCCATGACTTCAATTATATGTAAATCAAAAGTGATTTGTCATTCATAATTAATCTATGGACTTAAGAGCCTATACTCTGCCTTTGCAAACAATGTAGATCTTGATCAGTTGGCTTCTTTGGAAGCCAACTGATCTGGATCTGCACTGTTTGGGATTAAGTATGTGAATTTGTATCAACAACCTGGATCAAGTTATCTGATTGGCTGAAAATTAGAAGTGGCTGTGGCATCCTTATTTATTCAGTATGGCAAGGGTTTAATATGTGTTACTAGCAACATGGCTCCAGATTAGGCCTTTTCTTTCAATGAAAAAAGTAATAATATTTTTTGCAAGTTGTGGGTACCCAATTGAAGTGCCTTGCCAAGGTGCTTCTAGTGCATACCCATGAAACAGATTTTGTGGTAAAAAAAAAAAATAATAATTACCTGTATATCCCTTTTATCTGGAGCTATGATTAGCAGGATGTGAGAAAAAATATCAATATGTTCTGATTGAAAAAAAAAAAAAAAAAGCATCTAGTATGGATCTGGTAAAATGACAGTTTACAAGGAAATCAACAATAAATCTGATTAAATACACTCACGTATATCCTTCACATCTTTTATCTTTGGATATATCATCTAGTTCAGTTTCAGAGTCCAGCTGAGGTTTTGTCCCATTCTATACAAGAATATGAGAATATTTTTATGTGAGATTATACAAGATGATGTGTTTTTTGGGGGTTTTGTTTTGTTTGTTTTTTTTTTGTTTGTTTTTTGGGGGGTTTTTTTCTAAGTTTAAAGGGGACACTTACAAGATATCTTTTGTTACCTTGGCACCACAGCAGACATTGAGTAGTCATAAGAATTGTTTCATGGAGACAATTTAATGAGTATCAACAATTACATTTTGTTACAGAAAAGACGAAAATTATTACCTATATTATCTCTTTCTCTGCCAGTATGAAAATGATTCTTTTGCAAATTATTCTGTAGTGATAAAATTATCATCTGAGACAACCAAATCAGAAATAAAATATCAATGTTAAATTCAAAGAACCAGTCTGACTGAAATGTCAAGCCCTATTTTCTTGGAAAACAAGAAAATAATGGCTAGAAAACATTCCTATGCTATCAAAGCCTCTTTATAGCACTATAGCTGGCGTCCAAACCAAAAACCTTATTAGCTAAAAATCCATGTTGTATCTAAACAAAAATGTATAGATTATATAGCAAAATGACCATTTATGGTCATTTTTCTATATAATTTATATAATTTTGTTCGGATACATTTTAGGGTCCATATTTAAACCCTGTTATATCCAATACTAGGCTATAATGAAGCCTGTTACAAAGAGGTTCACATAAACTGCCTGATAGTTAATAAGTGCATCCAACGGGAAGCTCCTCGAACCATGGCATGCAGACGCACTACTATAGACTACCGATGTGACCAGTGCTGTGTGTGATCAAAAATGTGATGGTCCAACAAACACTTGGGTGGTTTGGTGCTTATCCTGAAAAACAAGAAGTGTTCCGTGATTTCGCAAAGACTATTGACATGGCGGCTGTGCCGACAATAGCAACAAAACAGCCAATAAGGCCAAGTATTCCAATTGCAAGGGGTTGAATCATGAGACTTATGATGTCAGCCTACAAAATTTGCGGTCGTGGCCATTTTGAATTTTGTCTCCACTTAGAATTTTATTTCTATCCATTCTCCGTCTGTTTACAAGCTAAGCATGATTCATTTTGTGCATAAGGTACATTTTAATGTAGATTTTTAGATAACACATAGACTTTACGCTCTTTTCATGTGATAATCTTAAAAAACTTCGACACAGGTAAGCGAACAATAGTATATTGCTGTAGTACCTGTCATCGGCATAAACTAGTTTTCGGTATTCGGAAAGCATGGCCCCCACCCATCGGGGCCAGCAAAATAGATGGGCTGCCTAAAGCCTCCATGGCAGAACTGCTAGTAACTAAGCAGGACCTGAATTCATGTGATCGGGTCGGGTAAAAGTCCCACAAATTTGGAGGCAATGTCTCTGAACTACTGAAATATTGTTGACTTGGGCGTTATGTGGCAATTCATTGCAGTGGATTAGAAGTCAAGCGTGGTCTGAAATCAAATTCAGTTAGATGTGGCCAACCCACCTATGAAGCATGTGATGATAATTTGGATGCACAGATATAGATAGCACCTATTAAATTCACCTGAGTTATACATCTGAGTATGTCGAGCCTGTCCTCCATTGTTGGTAGACCTACATACAATGTCTTATCCAAACGCCCTGGTCGAAGAACAGCTGGATCAATAATGTCTGAAATAAAGATATATAAACATGTAGTTCACAGCACAAATTCTGGAACACTATGTCAACAAAAATGAAGATGTTGATCTTACAGTGCCTATGTGCAGGCTGGGCAGGGTCCAAGCAGACAATTCACATGAAATGTCAAACTTTATTTTCTCAGAAAAACAATAAAAATTAGAAATGTGTTTGTAAAACACTATGCCCCCAACTATGCGCTTGTCGATAAAAAATGCCAAAGCTGAAAAGGGGCATAACTCTGACAAAAGTAATCCAAAGTTCACCAAACTTTAATCAGGTCATCTACACATTGGTTGCAAAATTTCATGAGCTAAACTCAAGTGATTCTTTTAGATATTTTGCTTACAAAAAAAGCGTGACATATAGACAGACAAGCCCGATGCAATATGTCCTCCAAACTTTGAAGTTGGGGGCATAATTAGACTGTCATCAGCTGCAGGATAATTCAGCAACTTAAACTAAGGTTAAAGTCAGAGAATGGGAAAGCAGTCTCCTATAGCGCCAGATAAAGTTTTAATTGTGGGGTGATTTGGTTTTTTTTTTATTATTTTTACACATGAACATATCTTGTGAGTATTCACTGGAACTGCTTCCCATTGCAATTGCTGCGAGTACCCATAAGATATGTTCATGTGCAAAAATAACAACAACAACAAAAAATAACTTCTGGGCCTAGTTGCTCAAAACTAATGATGTTGTTAGTTAAAATGTATCAATAAAACTTTGATTATTAAATGTTTTTACTGAAAAAATGTGTGTAGCTTTTGCATTAGCAAAAGCCATTCTCATTTTTTCAGCAAAAAATACCTGTGAATTAGATATTGTACTTACTAGAATACTTAACATGTTGACCACTAACAAGCTTGTTATGCTAACGATGCTTTGAACTATTGGGCCCTGACATTAACATTTCCTTTATCTGGAGCTATTTTATCAAGTATGCTTTTTATGTGTTTCCAAATGTGCAACTATTTAGATTAGTCATAAAACTGAGTGTTTATCTACAAATCCTGATTTTCATTTTAAGGAGACTGGGTACATGTGGTAGTTATTTCACCATTTTTGAAAAAGGGACAGAATAATAATAAAAAAAAATTCAGAATGTTATCTGCTTCAATGTTGTGCTTGGTGCTTCAAGGGTTAATAAAGGGTTCAGAAATGATGGAGCTCCAGATTAGCATTTTCTTCAGATGATTATTTTTTCTTATTTTTCACCCAAATCATTCTGTGGCATATCTGAAGAAATGAGTAAAGAGACACTAAAATGTTCAAGAAATTTGTAATGAGAAGCCAAAACCTGTTTCCATAGAGAAATTAGAAATATATGTTTTAATCAGGAGCCCACAGCAGTTTGAAAGTGACTGGTACCTGGTCTATTGGTAGCAGCCATTATAAAGACTTGTTTCCTGTCTTCTAATCCATCCATCTCTGTTAATAACTGGTTTACCACTCGAACACTGGAACCACCCTGAAAAAATCAGAAACAAAAATTTATATGTAGATGCAACACTGCAATAAAAAGATGAGAAGGACACCCTGATGAAATTTTTCTTACATCATCATGAAAGCCATATACATCTCATCAGCACAGCTCACTGAACCAATTCAATGGAATACCATAATAATTGTTTTCACAGCAACCACAGCTCTACATAAGAGGGGTATACAGATAAATATTTTCTTATTTTTCCATTAACCCTTGTTGTGCTGATTAAATTACAATGCCACACCCACTTCTAATTTTCAGCCATTGAGATTGCTTGATCCAGATTGTTGATATAAATTCACATACTTAATGACAAACAGTGCAGATCCAGATCAGTTCAGAAGCCAACTGATCTCGATCTACACTGTTTGCAAAGACAGGGCATATCCAAGTTCAGCAGGACCAGGGTTAAATGTTAGTTGTAGCATATCTGGGTTCAGCAGGACCAGGGTTAAATGTTAGTTGTGAGTACATATAAGCAGTGCGTCAGTGAGGCCCTTCCAATAAGTAATACAAAATATGTTTAAGTGGAGAAATAAGAAAATGATCAATACTTCTTCATTCAAAAAATACGTTATTATGGCAACATGAGAAAATTTTTGTCCAAATAAACAAACAAAAACTTTATCTACAGTCATGTATAGGCACTATAAAATCCTGTCCCACCTCTAACCATATTCATCCTAAAATTTTAGACACTTTTAAACTAATCCTGAAATTTTAACGAGTCACTTGACTACCGGGTGGTGTGTCTAAACACTGATAACTGAATAGCAAGCAATGAAGAACCTAATCAAATTGGTCCTGGAAGAGACAGTTTGATCTGGGGCCTCATTACTTGCACATGCTCAGCAAAATACCATATGGTTTCTCTCTATTTATTTTGAAGTGTCTTTTCATACAAATGCATAAATTAAAAGAAAAGTTCTCACCTCTCCATGGTCAGATCTTCTTGGACAAAGAGCATCAAGCTCATCAAAGAATATCACACATGGTGTTGAGTTTCGTGCTCTTTGGAAGACAGTTCTAACTGCTTTCTCACTTTCTCCAACATACTGAAAAACAAATTCAGCTTTATATAATTTGAGAAGGACCACGAGAAAATGAACTTCCAACTTCCAGTATACTTATTCCATATGTACCCTAAATATTCAGATACATGTATCTTGACTCCTGGCTATACTTACCATAAAACTTGAACAAGCCCACTGGGCTACTTCATAATGCATTAAAAATACTGATGTAATGGCAAACAGTTTACTGTCAGACGGAGCAAACAGAGCAGACCCTGATCAAACTGGGTCTACACTGTTTGCTCAGGCTGCTATGTCCAAATGCTTATATGGCAAGACAGCAAAGCCCATATCAATCTGCACAGCTATACAGGCTGATCAGGGCCTTTACTATTTGCTGTCTATTAGATATTGTAGATCAGGGCCCAGTTGTTCAAAGCATCATTAGCTTAACAAGCTCGTTAGTGGTCAAAATGTTAACTGTTCTAGTAAGTACAATATCTAATTCACAGGTATTTTTGCTGAAAAAATGTGAGTAGCTTTTGCATTGCAAAAGCTACTCATATTGTTTCAGCAAAAATATAAGCATATAGGCCATATTTAATGATCAAAGTTTTAACGATACTTTAATTAACGACATTGTTAGTTTTGAACAACTGGGCCCATATTGTAAAAGCCACATCTTTGATGAAATCCCCATACATGTTTCTCTGTACCTTCTCTTTTATGGTACCTTATACGGTAGTCTTATATTCTGGTTTAAGAAACTGACTAAAATTGCCATTCTTCACTTGCCTTAGCCTGTCGTCTATTAAGTTTGGAGCATGAATAAAAATGGCCTAACCCACAAACTATTTACATACAAAATTTTTATACAGATATCAAATAAATCTTTTTTGCTTGTTAGCTTCCAAATAATTTTATACTCACCATATTAAGCAGTTCAGGTCCTTTTACTGAGATAAAGTTGATACCAGATTCATTCGCAACAGCCTGAAACAAAGTGATAACATGATAATTTTACAAAGAATTTGAAGTATCAAAATCTGCTTCCACAGAGTCTTAAAAAATCTTTATAACTGGCTGAAAACAAGCTGTTTTCATAATCGCAGAGGTGTCCTTGCAACCGTAGGGGAAGTGTGAATTTAAGCCTGTCGTGTCATGGGCAACAGCACATGAAAAGCAGGGCCAAGTCCTCTCCTTTTGCTGCTCTATGTGCATTCAATCAGACTGATCTGACACTTTTATGTTTGCTACATTTCATCAAGAATATGTAGGAAACCAGTGATCCTAATCATAATGTGCAGACCATCAGAAGTCATTATTTCCAGAGAAGCCTTTTTTTTTTTTCAAACAAGAAGTGTTGATATTTCCCTTATTTCTCCACAAAAAAAAAGCATGGGTACTCATAAGATGTGCCTTGCATAGGTGCTTCTAATGAGTACATACTAAACATGGTTTTGTGGGGAAGTAAGAAAAATTATGTATTTGGCAGCAGGTATTCACATAAAAGCTTTAGCCAATGGCTACACTGCACTCATTACTATTTGCATATGGAATAAAGTTTTTGTTTGTTTATGGCTCAGTCAACCGAATGGGGTCACATCGAGCGGGGTCAGTTTACCCAACCACATGTTTACTGGGCAGGCTTAGTCCTCTAAGGGGTTAACCATTATTGTGGAATAAAGTTGGCTTTCATAGTATATAACAAGTATTGCTTACCTTAGCTAGCAGAGTCTTTCCACATCCTGGTGGTCCTGCCAATAAAATACCTTGGGCACGATTAAGACCTAGTCTCTTAAATTCTTCTGCATGCTTCACTGGGGCCTAGAATGATAATGAAGAAATACAGTGTAGCATAAGTGCCCCAAACAATAGACAGGCAATCTACCAATTATAGCAAACGCTTTAAGACTGTACTGTGAAATGCTGAACTTTATAAAGATTCCATTTTCCTTAGATAAGTTATAGACTGGAATAGCCTCTAAGAAAGTGGTGTGTTTGTGTGTTGAGACAGCGAACAGATTCAGAAGAACTGTTTCTCCCCGAGACTAGTATTCATTCCCACCTCTCACTCCTATTGTGTATAAGGCTGGCACAATTAATCAAATACAGTCGACTCTCGTTATCGCGAATTCCAATGGACTCTCTGAAATGCTTTGAGATATCCGTACCTCGACATATCAGATTTGCAGAGTTCAGGAAAAAATAATTTGATTAACCACATTTAATAAATATATATGAATTGAACTCTTGAAATTAGAGATATATTGAAAATATTATGGAAAAGAGGAGAAATTGCTCCCTAGGAGCAATTTCTCCTCTTTTCCACAATATTTTTTACCTGTTGTTAGATTTTCATGTTTAGGCAGGGACCAGATTTTTCACTTCGAGATAAGCGGTTGTTCAAGATAAGCGAGTTCGAGATAGCGAGAGTCAACTGTAATCAATTATTTGATCGATAAATTTGACAAAAATGATCATTGTTTCAGATTTGCTAATAATCAATCATTTGATTTCTGTGTCTGTTATCTTACCGTATTTACACTTAGTATTCAAACACCTCAACTCCTTACCATACTTTATCTAGAATTTGAACAAGTACAACTTACTACCCAATGTTGTGTTAAAACTAGCTAGATGAGTGGCAAACAGTGTAGACCCTTATGAGATGCTGCATTTTGCTAGGTCTACACTGTTTGCTCAGGCCTGTCTGACCAAATACATACAGTAAAGAATAACATATGGTAAGAGTAATCTCAGACAGACAGGTTTGTTTGTTTGTGTTGAGGTTTTACGGCCCAGTCAACCCAATGGGGTCATGTCGAGCGCAGTCAGTTTACCTAACCACACGTTTACTGGGCAGGCTTAGTCCTCTAAGCGGTTAACCAGTATTGTGCACATTCTTTCGCCAGAAACTGACAACTGCCCTTCTTGAATCAGCGGAAGGGAGAGAATGACCGTAGAAAATATTGCATGATCAATCTCCACCAAAGAATGTTGCCGACCTCGGCGGGGGTTGAACCCGTGACCTCCTGGTCTCCAGTCGGACGGCGCATCCAACTGAGGCCAGGAGGTTGCGGGACAGGTAAAATTATGACCATTTCTTCAGTGAATACTAATCAATTATCAGTCACAATGGTAGGATGATAATCAATTATCTTTTCAGCTCTGATTAGCCAGCCTTATATGTGTATATGCTGAATGGCCCTGCAACGTATCTATATAGATCCAAATCCAGAATAAGACCTCTTTATATTCATCCTAAAATTTGAACAAGTGCATTTGATGACCTAGTGATGTGTCTAAAGACCTGGACGAATGAGAATATAGCTCAAACTCAGAATAAATTGCTGACATGAGCTCTACTAGGGAGTTCAGGGCTACTCTGGATGACAGTTCCTCAGCCTTCTTCACTAGTACATACAGTCGACTCTCGTCATCTCGAATTCCAAGAAACTCACTGAAATACTTAGAGATATCCATACCTCGACATATCAGAGTTAAGAGAGTGAGGAAAACAATAAATTAAACAACAACATTTAACAAATGAATATGTAATTTGACTCCTGAAGTTAGAAATATATATATAAAATAATGTGGAAAAGAGGAGGAATTGCTCCTTTGCAATTTCTCCTCTTTTCCACATTATTTTGTTACCTGTTGTCATAGTTTCATGTTAAAACAGGGACCACATTTTCACTTCGAGATAAGCGGTAATTCGAAATAAGCGAGTTTGAGATAACGAGGTTCAACTGTAGTTCCATCAGCAGGATGTAGATAGTTTAAACTCTTAAAGCGCTAATTACAACTGCCGCAGACAACACTGATTTTTCTTTACTTTGTCAGAGAAAATAAAGCTTAACATTTTCACGTGAATCAACTACCTAGCAGACAATTTACTTGAAATGTCAAGTTTTAAATGTATGAAAAATACATTTACTTAGCACTTTAAGGATTAAACAGTAAATACATGTAGTAAGATTTTAATATCTTGGAAGGTGATGGTTTTCTGTTTGTGTTGAGGTTTTTCGGCCTAGTCAACCCAATGGGGTCATGTCAAGCAGTCAGTTTATTTCACCACACTTTTATGGGACAGGAATAGTCCTCTAAGCTATTAACCAGTATTGTGCACATCCTTTCGCCAGAAACTGACAACTGCCCTTCTTGAATTAGCGAAAGGGAGAGAAAGACCGTAGAAAATATTTCATGATCAAATGTCCATGAAAGAATGTTGCCAACCTGGCGGGAGTCGAACCCGCAACCTCCTGATCACCCATTTGATGCATATCCAACTAAGCCACTGAGGGCGGTAGGTGTTGGGTGTCTCATCTCCCCTACAAGGTCAACATTATAAACTTAGAAGACTCCTGACTCATGTCGATCTGGTTATTTAACCCACACACACTCTTCTGGGCAGGCGTAGTCCTCTAAGCTGTTAACTAGTATTTGTTCACATACTTTTTGCCAGTAATTGACAATTGCCCTTCTTGAATCAGTGAAGGGATAGATGATTTAATCATCAATCTCCAGGAAAGTTATGTGTCCAAGCTGGGATTTGAACTTGCGATCCCTAGACCTAGAGTCTGACCCACTACCGACTGTGATATGAAGCCTGGCTCAAAGGCTTGTAAACAGCTTGTACACAGGCTAATCTGGGCTTTTGCTATCCACATATACTCAAACCACACCTTCATTTAGCACAGCCCATTTATTATCCACAATTATAGCTTTACATCGTTGTTGCCACATCACTCAGTTGACCTGGTTCCCAGTGATAACTCACCAATATTGCCAGTTGTAGCTCCTCCCTGACTTCATGCAGGGCACCAATATCATTCCATGTCACATCCGGTATTGTGGCAAAACCCTCTCTCTTCGCAGATGGCTGAACATGCTTTAATGCTTCCTATTCAAATAAAATTACAAACGACCCTGTAAAAACCCTTATCAGCATCAATCGCAACTGCAGCATATGATATTCTGATTGTTTTTTTTTTTTGTTTTTATCCCCGCGCTTTTGCGAAGAAAAAGCGGGAATATTGTTATTACCCCCTATCCATCCGTCGGAACGTCCGTCCATCTGTAATGTCACACCATTGCTCCTAGACCATTTAAGCTAGATTCTCGAAACTTTCACAGGCAATAGCCCTATGGATGAGGACTGGAGGAACACATTCGGAATTTTGATGTGAGTCGGGGGGGCAGGGCCAGGGTGATGTGGCCTTGAAGGGTCCAAAATTCATTTTGTACAAACAGTCATGTTGCATATCAAATCGAAAGTTATAAAGAGCAGAATACAGTGGTGCAAAAATTTTGCCCCGGGGCATGTCTGGGTCACTAGAGGTCAAAAAATCAAAAAGTAGGATTTTGGGTCCTATTTTTTGATTGTCACCCAACTCTTCTTAGGCTTTTTTAGCTAGGACCTTGAAACTGTCACAGGTAATAGCCCTATGAATGAGGACTGGAGGAACGCATTTGGAATTTTGATGTTGTTTGATGTTGATGCTGGGAGATATGCGGTGATGGCGCGGGAATATGCGATGGCAGGCCATCGACTTGCTCTAGTTTTTTTTTTATTATTTCATGTGAATTGTCTGCTGGGCAGATAATTCACATGAAATGTTGTCATATTTTCTCTGAAAAATAAAAGAAAATATGAGAATGTCATCAACTGCAAATTTGCTTGGAACTTTAAGGGTTAAGAGGAACTAAACATAAGAATTCCTATACCAAACAAAAGCTCTACTGGTATTTTGTGGGGTGGGGTAGAAACTTAAGTGCAGATCAGTTCTTTTTAAGTAACAGGTTGCTGGATATCCCATTAAGACTTTCAATTTGATACCAAAACTGGCTATATTTGAATTCTACTCTCTAATGACCTAATTTGAGAATTGGGGTCTGGGCTGGAAGTTGGCAAAATTCTTTTAAGTCAGTTGCTGTTAAGCTCTCATTAAAAAAAAACAAAAAAAAAAAAAAAAAAAACTTCTATTAGATATAAAGGCTAACGGACACTAAATGACTCCCCCTGTTCCCCACCCCTAGTGGGGTGATGTGGGAGTGTGGGCAAGACCCATTTAAATCATCTACTGTTTAAGGTTTCATCAAGATCTTTGACATCAAATATGACTATTTTTGGGAGCTGACCCCAATGTTAGACTATGTTAGATCCATTGAAGTGTACTATTTTTAAAATAAAGTTCTCTTCAACAGCTTTGATTTGACACCAAACATGGCTATGTCTGAAGTTGGCCCTTTTCAAGGAAGGATTTGGTGTGGATGAAAAAAGTGATCAATTTGTCAATATAACTACTTGACCATACTCTTCAGAAGACAGGAGTTGCAACATGAGATATGTACCTTTAACCCTTAAACTGCCAATCAAAACAATTGCGTCTGCTTTGTCATCTGCTTGTGATTTTAAAAGTCATTTTTGCAAACAGTGTGGACCCAGATCAGACAGCTTCTCTAGGAGCAGTCTTATCAGGGTCCACACTGTTTGTATGTATGCAAAAATAGGTTTGAAAAGTTTGCAAGAATATTCAGCAGACGACATAAACAGGCAACATTTTCAGATCAAGGTTTTCTTGGCATTTTAAGGGTAAAAAAGAATGGCCAGAAAAGACTCAAATAAGCCTGTACATTACAGACCATCTGATCAGTGTCCTCTCTATTCAATACATTCAGAAGTGTCCAATGATTCTTGGGTTCTTCCAATCAAGTGCAGGCTGAACAAGGCCTTTGTGGGATACATTATGGGACAAGGGCCCTTTTCTAATGTTTGTAATGAGTGCATACATTACCTTAAAATCTTCTAATGAGATATATAAATCTTTCAACTGGTCTTCAGATAAAGGTGGGTGTTCTTTCAACCAGGAGAGTACTAAAATGAAAAGGAATGTAAAACAAACAAATTACATAACCAAGGCATGGCTGACATATTGATAGTACCATATTTACAGTAAGCATTTGGATGATCATACATGTGCCTCTATTAGGGTCCATGCTATTTGCCATTTAACCCCTATTTTTAGATACATCACCAGATAGCTAAATAGACTTGTTAACCCTTGTCATGCTAAAGATGCCAGCCCACTTCTAATTTCCAGCCAATCACATTACTTGATCCGGACTTTTGATAGACATTCACATATTTAATGACAAACATGCAGATCCAGATCAGTTGGCTTCTTCAGAAGCCAACTGATCTGGATCTACACTGTTTGCTAAGACAGGGCATGTCATGTTCAGCAAGAGAAGGGTTAAATTTTAGGAGAAATACGATTTGGAGCTATACTTAAACCTGGTAAGAGTACTACTGAAAAGGTATATGACATCCTATTACAAAAACACAGACAAACAACTGTGATAATTACTTCCATTAGATAAAACTACTGCTGGAAAGGTACCAATTCCCCGCTGGAAAATATCTACCTTGCATAAACAGCAAAGACCTATGTCAGCCTGTGTATTTAAACAATCTGACCAGAATGACAGACCATCTAGAATATATGATCAGCAATGAGAATAAATGTCCTTGTGGCATGTACACCTAGCAAAGACTCTAATCACAATGCACATAGGCTGATCTGAGTCTTTGCAGTCTGTCTAAAGAACCCTTGGATATGCCCAGAGTGCCCAGTGAAGACTGCACAGACTTCACAGATGTGTAGGCTGATCTGTTTTCATGTCAGACAAAAATTTAAGTGTCATAATTGTTCTTATCAAAAAAAAAAAAAAAAAAATCCAGGTCTAACTAATTTGTGCTAGCTGCCTTATCTTACATATGACAAAAAATTCAAGGCAAATTTTGTTGCTGTTTCTTTAATATCTTTAATATTGGATTTTCTGACAAAAATTGTGGCATGACAACAGAACTTTCCTGAATGACAGCTTGTTATAATTATAATCTACCAAAACAAATTTAATGTAAATTACCTTAAGTGCACCTCAAGGTCACCAAGGGTGGGGACTGTAACAGATAAGACTGAAGGTATGTCTAACAGTAATCAAAGTATTAACAATATGGCCAAGCATTCCGGAGTTTGTTTGTTTATGTTGAGGTTTTACGGCCCAGTCAACACAATGGGGTCATGTCAAGTGCGGTCAGTTTACCTAACCACACGTTTAATGGGCAGGCTTTGTCCTCTAAGCGGTTAACCAGTATTGTGCACATTCTTTCGCCAGAAACTGACAACTGCCCTTCTTGAATCAGCGGAAGGGAGAGAATGACCGTAGAAAATATTTCATGATCAATCTCCACTAAAGAATGTTGCCGACCTTGGCGGGGGTCGAACCCACGACCTACTGGTCTCCAGTCGAACGCGCATCCAACTGAGCCACCGAGGCTGGCAACATTCGGGAATTACAGCTTTTTCTAAGTCTGGTTACCTCAACCTCAAGGTCACTGAGCAATATGTCCAACATACAGGTAGTCAGAAGATTTCTCCACATAAACATAATTTCTTCACAAAAACATATGCTCAAACCTCATAAGACTTATTCTGCATGATAATTCTAACTATGATTTGACTATATCCTCCCTACAATACTTTAGTCCAAAGGAATCACAGACTGAGAGAATGACAGACTGGGCAAATTCAATATATGTCCCTACCCTTCCCTGCACAATTTAAAAGTGGTGGTATAATGAAGTCCCATAATATTTGTTATTGAGGAGTAACAGAAGTTGTTAAGGAGAAGCATATCATGAAAATTCTGCATTTATTTTCTCAAGTTCTCAAACAAAAACAACAAAAAACACTATATTGTGGGTACTCATAAAATGCATCTCGCCAAAGCACTTCTAGAAAATACCTATGGGTTTTTTTTAGAAATGAAAGTAATTACCCCAGAATTATCACCAAATGCTCCTCCAAGTAACTTGTCTGGAAGAAATGAGGATATTTATTCAAATGCTCTACTTATAAGAATTCCTGTGAAACAAGTTTTATGAGCTGCATCACACAAGAGGATGCTTTACTGCACATGCAAAGGACAAAGGCTCAGGTGAGCCTGCACATTTGTGCAGTCTGATCAGGGTCTTAAATTTTCCCTGGCAGATTTTTGCAGTACCCAGTCTGTGCCCATACAACAGCAAAGGCTCTGATCAGACCGCACAGATACACAGGCTGTTCTGGGTCTTCATTGCCTGTATATGCCAAAAGAACCCTTTTGTCTGATACAGCTCGTGTTAATATTTAATAGCTTGCTGGGTAAAAATTCAGCAGACATTTTGAAATATTTTTCATATTTTTTTTCTCAGAAAACAGGGTTTGATATTTTATGCCTAAGGAGACAATTTGCATGAAATGTCAAACCCTGTTTTCTATTTTCTTGGAAAAGTATCATCAATTTGTTGTCTGCCAAATTTGCAAATAGAATATACTAAAGGTAACTATACATACATGAAAGCAAATCTTTCCTTTCGGTATCAAGTATTACCGATCCTTCTATTGATATCTCTCCACTAGAACTGGGACCTTTATAATTATTTTTATTGCTTTTATCTTTATCTAGACCATTCTTAGTTCTATCATCACTGTCAGGTAATCTCTTGCTGTTTAAGTCTGACTGGGAATCACTAATACTGCTGGAACGTGCTATAAATCCTTCATTCATCACTAACTTATTTCCATTCAATACACGTTCGTCTTGAGTCCATGTTAACAGATTCGGCATTGAACCACCGTCTCTTTTAGAATGTGTTATGGTTTTATTACCCTGTATATATGATGGACTATCACTGTATTGTTGGGAATCAGTCTGTTTTGCTGTATACTTTTCCAATGAATTTGTATTTGCACAGTGTTTCACAGATTCTGAAGCGGAACTGCCACATATACTTGGATCTTGGAGTTCATTGAACACTCTAGAAAAACACATCCAAAAAACATGGAATATAAAAAGGGTCCTTATTGCATATGCAGGGAATGAAGGTTCAGATCAGCCTGCACATTCTACTAATCCAATCAAGCTCTTCATTACCTGCTTACAGAAACAACAGAAAGTGCAAAATATATTGACAAACAGGGAAGGTCCTAAAAAGCTTGCATGGGCTTGAAGGCTGATCTATGCATTTCCTGTTAGCTTATGGCCTAAGGGCCATTTTGCCCATACTAAGCATCTTAACAACTATCGTATTTACCCTAAGAATTCTGACATCTCAACTCTTTGCCATACTTCTTCTAAACTTTGAACAAATACAATTAACTACCCGATGTTGTGTCTAAAAATCGCTGCATGAGTGGCAAACAGTGTAGACCCTGATGAGATGCCGCATTTTGCGGCATATCTGGGTCTACACTGTTTGCTCAGGCCTGTCTGCCCGAATACATACAGTAAATTTGGATTGTTTGTTTGTTTGAGGTTTTACAGCCCAGTCAACACAATGGGGTCATGCTGAGCGTGGTCAGTTCACCTAACCACACTATCTCTGGGCAGGCTTAGTCCTCTAAGCGGTTAACCAGTATTGTGCACATTCTTTCACCAGAAACCGACAACTGCCCTTCTTGAATTAGCAGAAGGGAGAGAACGACCATAGAAAATATTTCATGAACAATCTCCATGCAAGAATATTGCCCACCTGGCGGGGATCAAACCCGCAACCTTCTGATCACCAGTTGGACGTGCATCCAACTGAGCTACTGAGGCTGGCCAGTAAATTTGGTACTAACATGTAAAATTTTTAATCAAATAGCTATTATACAAGTTAAACAAAACAAAAAAACTTGCCAGTAAACACTTAAAAAGCCATTCAAAATAGGAGACAATATATTATAAGTTATTTGTCCATGAAAATGTTACATTTCATGTGCATTACCTGCCATGCAGTGTTCATTATAATTAACCTTTGGCAAATCTGATAACCCCTTTCATCACTGAGTTTCTAAAATGGACTCTTCTGTCTTCAAATCAGGGCCCCGTTGTTCAAAACTTAATGAAGCTGTTAGCTAATGTGACATTAAAATTTCTATCCTGAAATCTGGCAAATACACTGATATTTTTTGCTGCAAAAATGTGAGCAGCTACTCACATTTTTGCAGCAAAAATATCAATGTATTTGAAAATACCTTTGTTACAACAGTCAACGAGTTTGTAGGAAGAGAGAGAATGACTATAGAAAATATTTCATGATCAATCTCCACGAAAGAATGTTGCCGACCTCGGCGGGGGTTGAACCCGCAACTACCTGGTCTCCAGTCGGCAACGCATCCAACTGAGCCACCGAGGCCGGCTAATTTACTTTTGCAAACAGTGTAAATCCAAATGAGACAGCTCACAAAGAAATTGTCTCATCAGGATCTACATTGTTTGCCAATCTGTTTATGATTTTTGACTGAAACACCTCTTTGCAACAAGGGGCATAACCAAATTCAAAGATGGAAGAGTTTTCAGAACTCACCTATTAACAGCTGTCATGGCTGCTTCCCTGGTAAGGGCCATTAGATCTGCACCAACAAAGCCAGGAGTATTGTGGGCCAAGAATGCAAAGTCAACCTCTGCGGACAATCGTAAATCTCGACACAAAACATCTAATATCCTGCAATATAATAAGCAGAAAATGCATTCATCTCCAAACTGTGTTCACTTGTACTTGGTAAGAGTATTTGTTGCCATCGCCTTTACCACTGTCACATTACAAATGACAAATCTGTACCGACTCCTACTGCACATAAATGTTACAATCTCCAATCTTAACTGAAAACTCCAAACACTTAATCTACCACCATAAATGTTACCTTTTATTATAAACGCATACTTACAATTTTTTATAAACAAAGTAAACACATTATGACGTAAATATGACTTGTGACATTGTTTTACAAAAAAGGTTGCATTTCACATTTTTTTTTTTTTTTTTCCTTTTTCACATGATGAAGATTTCCACATACCATATCAAACTGTGTATTACACACAATTTTTTAACCCAGAAAAGAATTTAAAAATCTGGTGCGTATTAATAGAAGCACAAAATTCGGGATAAAAATGGCAAGAAAATCAGCTGACAAAACTCACTACAATAGTTAGTTTCAGAGCAGTTCTGTAAATTCGACTGGCATTTAGTCACACGGGCTTTGATCACATGACCAAAATAACCGGTCATCTGTTCAAAGAAAACAATGAAACTCACTAATTCTTCTTCTGTCTTCCCAGCTTGGATTAGCCATTGCTTGCAAACTTTTTAGATCCTCCCTGGTAGATGACGGAAAATGCACACCATCACCGATGTTTGTGTACCATTTTCAGCCTTTAGCAATGCAGTTAGATGGCATTTAATCACTTTCTATTTCTGTTCAGCGGCACAGCTATCGTCTTGTTACGTAGTGTGCAGCTATTGACTCTTTGGCTCCCCCGGTGAAACTGGTAAAAAAATGGTGACTAAAAACCTACTCTGCCGATAATTCAAGCATTTTTTACTTGATTCTAGTGAAATATGCTGCATTTTTGCACCCCCAAACTTAGTCTAATAAATATCCATAAAAGTATATTTTGGAGCATAAATAACAAAAAAATATCATGTGATTCCAGTAAGTATTTATCTGCTAAATTTGGTGCAGAAATAATAATGATCCTTTGATTACTCCCTTTATATGGACCTACTACCTTTATATGGACAGATGAATTAAAATATGAACCATGTGAATACCCTGTAATCCATAACCATGTGTACCTACTTTTTTCTGGACTGCTCATCTGGAATACCAAGACTGATTTCCCTGTCAAATCTGCCGGCACGTCGTAATGCTGGATCCAGTGAATCTGGTCTGTTAGTGGCGCCAATAACAAGTACCTGGGCACTCTGTGTATTCAAATCTGAAAACGAAGCCCTAAAAATTCATTTTAAGGGACAGGAAAAGGACTGAATGACATATTTACCTTTCTTGTCAACATCAAGCAAAATTGGTTCCAACAATGTAGTTCTTGTTGATATCCAAAGTGTAGAGATATATTTTTTAGACAATACCCACAGTGTAGAGATATATTTTTTCTTTTTTTTTTACAGAAACATATGGCATGTAGGTACCCATTAGAAGTGTCACAAGATACTCTAATACAGATCAGATGCCACATAATGTAACATCTGAATGGGGTCTACACTGTTTTGCCACTTATCCAGCAGTTTTTACAAAATTATACAGCAAGTAAGGTAAGAAGTTATGGTGCCTGAATATTTAGGCCTAATATGGTAATCTTTAACAGATCCATGACATTTCCTCTAAAACCATTTCATCTAAAGCACATTTCATCTACAGGACATTTCATCTAATGGCCAATTCGTCTAAAAGACACTTCCTTGAATACGACATTTAGTCTGAATTTTGTCTAAAGTGTCTAAAAAAATTTGTCTGAAAATTTTTCGTCTAAATTTTTTTTGTTTTTTTTTTTGTTTTTTTTTTTTTTTTTTTTTTTTTCGTTTTTTTTTTTTTTTTTTTTTTTGGGGGGGGGGGGGGGGGGGGGGGGGGGGGGGGGGGGGTGCGTGAACAGACAAGTGATGTATTAACTCTGAATTTTTATTCACACTTTTACACCAAATTCACTAATTTGAGTCTCAGTAGCACAAATTATATGCTATCCCATGCAGGTACTCCATGTTTTCGCATTCACCATAGCTCTGAACAACCCGACTGGTTTGTTTGAAAACCTACAAAGCTTCAGTCAGTAGACAATACGTCTAAATATTGTGAAAATTGAGGCGATTAGGAAGCAAAAATGACTGAAAAAAAAAAAAAAAAAAAAAAGTGCGAAGTGTCGTACCAGGGTAAATTTTTAGACCAATTGTTATACTCAACGAAGTTGTCAGACGAAATGTCCGTTAGACAAAATGGCCTTTCAATGAAATGGGTTTCGACGAAATGCCGTGCATGTGTCTTTAACGCATGACAACTCATAAGTTCTTGCATCAATGGTACTCTAGTAATCAGATATTTGGTTACTTTCATCTGAAACAAAAACAACAACTAACATGCAAAATTTGTAATCATACTTCTCGCACATGTTAAACAGAGGGAAAGAACTTTGCCTGTTACCATTTTTTTACCTGTTTTCTTATCAATGGCTCTAGAGACATTAAAAAATACTTTAAGTATTAGTCAGAAAGGCCTGAATAAACAGTGTAGACCCAGATAAGATGCTGTAGAATGCAGATTATCACAGTCTACATTGTTTGCCACTTGTCCAGCAGTTTTTAGGCAAATCACCAGACAGCCATGGATGTTCAAATTTTAAAGCATGTATGGTAAGGAGTTAAAGTGTACAAGTAATTAACGCCTTGCATGCTGGGTAAAAATTTTAGCAGTTGACATTTTGAGTTATTTTTCTTATTTTTGCTAGAAAATAGGATCTGACACTGAAGTGTCAGATCCTATTTTTTAGGAAAAATAAGAAAAATATCACAAGTTTGTCATCTGCTGAATTTGTCCATAGCATGGAAAGAGTTATTAAAGTTAATTTGGTCCTCCAGTTACCAGGTGATTGTTCACTTCTAATATTAAAGTTTTTGGCTTTATGCTGTGACAGAACAGAGAAACAAGCACAATATTCTCACCATCCATACAGGCTAACAGTTGGGACACAATTCTTCTCTCCATCTCTTTAGAGGCTGTTTCTCTCTTAGGTGTGATTGAGTCAATCTCATCTATAAACAATACACAAGGTGCACTGGCCTGGAAAAAAAGATACATAGTAATTTCCCACAGAAGTTGTATTCAAACAAAAATAGTGCCATGCCTGCCAAACATAGCTTCAAATAAGCGGATAACCAGAAAAAATATTGGTTTTCTTATTTCTCCATAAAAACATATATTATGGTACTTGATGGCCAACCACAACATATGTTTTTGTAGAGAAATAAGAAAAATATCAATACTGAAAAAAAAACTTCTTATCTGGAGTCATGCCTGCCAGGGTCAGCTGTCCATCTTACAGTCATAAAGTCTTGCAAAGGAGCTAAACACACACACAAAAAAAAAAATGTAAAAAAAAAATACAAAGTCATGGGATTGTGGTATGTCAGGGTCATAAAATGATTGTGCAATGTCAATGTCCCTGTTAGGAGAGTTTAATGAGTGTTGGTCATATAGTTAAGAAGAAATGGTGCTTAACGTTAGAGTTGACATAAAAAATGACAAAAACATTAGACCATGAAATACAGGTCAAGTTAATAAAATGTTATCTCATTTAGGGATGATGATTTGGTATTTTACATCCTTTTCAACATTATTTATGTCATACTGAGACCAAAGATGATAATAAAAGGCTCTGTGCAACAAAGCCTCGTACAGTCATGAGCTAAATACTACTTAAGGCAGGATTCAACCTCCAGACCTTGTGATCTGACGTTAGGAGTGCTAACCACTGCCATCCAGAAGCTTACTGCATTTAGGGAGAAAAAACATGCTTGGACTGATGATTATAAAGCTCATATAAAACAACAGAAATTAGACAGTGAAATGTATGTTAAGGTCACAAAACACAAAAAATGTCCACTAGTTAAGTCAAAACCAGAAATTATTTTGAAATCCGGCCACTGGCCTAGGAGGATATGTTGTTTAAAGATTTTTTTCTACTTTTAACTTTGACAGCCATCTTGTTCACAGAGCGGAACTATTCCAGCAATTTGGTAAAGGGTCATGAGTGAAACATTTCAGAAAAGATTGGTGGAAATTGGTCCAGTATTTTAAGAGATGTCATTTAAAGAAATTTTTGAGGAAGCATGACGGACAAAGGGTGATCATAATAGCTCCCCTTGTGCAAGCTGTGCTCAAGTAAGCTAAAAATGTATTTTTGAACTTGTGCACCCAGCAAAACTCAGATCAGCCTATACATTCTAACTGTCTGACTTTCCAATAAACCTTGGATTCTTGGCTATCTAAACAGTGAAGACTGATCAGACTGTGCAGATGCCAGGCCCCAAAAGGTACATTTTCTCATATTGCTGTTCTGAGTCCTCATTTGATGCACTAGTCCAAAGATAGACCTTCTCTTACTATAGCTAATATTTTAGTGCAGAAATAAGAAAAATGTTCATCTGAATACCCCTCTTTTCCAGACTGATGCAGTACCTTAGACAAGCTTTAAAGCAATTGGGTATTTGGCTACTTTTACCCACCCATTTCTCATTGAATTGGGTATTAGTATTTTTCTTTTGGGTACCCTGTTTTGTTAATGGGTGCAAGAATTACTGACATTTGGGTATTTACCCCATAAATTTAATCTCAATTGCTTTTTCAGAAAGTTTAATTTGGTCAATACTATCTAAGGCACTGCTGAAGGTAATAATATTCCATGAAAATATTTTCTACATAGAGTAAGCTCATATGAGCCATATTCTTTCTTCAAAGGGACAGGGTTAAAGATACAACTGAAGTCTGAATTGAAATAGAACTTACAACAGCCTTGTCAAACAATCCTCTAATCTTCTCTTCCGAATCTCCTGACACTCCAGACACAATCTCAGTGGCAGCTATCTTAATGTATGGCAAATCTAACTCCTGTAAGGTAAACAAACACTTGTCAACTGACATTAAACCATCTCTCAAGAATCTGGTGGAGTTACACCTACTACATATTTAACTCGCAATCATTTTATAAATAGTCGACTCTCGTTATCTGGACTTCACTTATTTCAAATAACCCCTTATCTCCAAGTAAAAATCTGGTCTTTGTTTTAACATGGAAATCTAGCAACAGGTAAGAAAGTATTGTGAAAAAGAGGAGAAATCACTCCTGAGCAATTTCTCCTCTTTTTCAGAATGTTTTCAATACATCTCTAACTTCAGGAGTCAATTTGTTAAATGTGGTTGTTCGATTTATCTTACACAAATGGATACGCATTCAAGGGGAGACAACTCTATGTTTTCTTCTCCCTTCTGAAAATTAGACTATTTGAAAAGGAAAGACTTTGCTCCTCTTTTCAGAAAGGGCTTAGTGCAAACAGAAAGGGCTTGAAGCAAACAGGAAGTCTCCCTTGTAAAAATGTCTCCCTTGTAAAAATGGCAGAAAATGTACCAAGTGTATCAGGTTCCCTTAACTGGACTTTATGGGGAAATGATATTCAGTACTTCTTGTATTACTTGCAGAATAGCAAAAACTGCATACAGCATATTACCCCTTACCTACAATTACACTCAACCATCAGTCATTGTTTCAGTGAATACACAAAGCTACCCATCTCCTCCCCATTGCAGCCTTGTAATGGACACAGTCTACGGTAGTAATAATTTAGCATATAATGGGTAATTTTTTTACAAATCTTGTTGTTTGTTCTTTTGTACCCAAGTTTTGAATTTCTTACTTTTGTTGGAGGTGTTTTTTTTCGTTGTTGTTTCTTTTTAAACAAGAAGTTTTTGCAAATTTTCTAATTACTCCATAAAAATATGTTATGGTAAGGCACTTCTAATGAGTACTACATCATATCATCATGACATGGAGAAATAAAAGAAAAAAAAGTATTTTGATATACCTCTTATCCAGGGGTATATAAAATACATGTATACAGAACTTGCTGGGTAATAAGAATTTTGGAGTTATTGTTTGAGAACAATATTTCCAAACCAGGGGCCAGTTGTTCGAAACTAAGGATGTCATTAGTTAACGTATCATTAAAACTAATATACGACATACACTAAAATTTCTGCTGAAAAAAATATGAGTAGCTTTGCAAAAGCTATTCACATTTTTTTCAGCAAAAATACCTGTGAATTAGATATTGTACTTACTAGAACAATTAACATTTTGACCACTAACAAGCTTGTTAAGCTAATGATGCTTTGAACAACTGGGCCCAGGGTTATAATTAATAGCACTATAATGAGGTTACAGTATACATGTACTTACACCAGCTATAGCATTTGCCAGTAATGTTTTCCCACAGCCTGGAGGTCCATGTAGCAGAAATCCCCTGGGTGGAGTTATACCCAGCTGCCTGTATACCTCAGGGTGACGCATGTGCACTAGCAATTTGCAAATCTCCTGTTAAAGATTAAAAAACAACTTATGAAGTAATCAAGATTTTACCTGAAAAGATTAACGCAATAAAAAAAATATATATATATGAATGCTTCTTGCATGATACAAACCTGAGGCCTGGTTTTCAAATTGTTTCTGAAAAATATAGGCAAGTGAAAAAATAATCAAGCACATCCCATTCAAGAATTTATTAGTCATGATGTTGTGTGCTACTGTGCTCTACAAATAGTTTTGTTGTCTTGCTACACTGTATGTCTGGTTTAAAACTGTTTCTGAGAAATATAGATACGTGAAATAATTATCAAGCACATCCCATCTAAGGATTTATTAAACATGATGTTGTGTGGTTACAGTGCTCTACAAATAGTTTTGTAGTCTTGCTGCACTTCATTTCCTTGTACTCATGTGATCTCTGCCAGCAACTGTTTCAAAGTGTCTTTCACAATGTACCATATGTTATTTTAGTGTCAGCATTCATTTTTGTAAAATTGCTGTCCCCGACGTCATGGCTTTGTCAGTAAAGGGTTGTGACTTTTAAATCTATATGATAGGAGGATAACCCAAAAACCACCCACACATCTTCAGACCATGTAGAATAAATATGCATAGTTTCAAAATTATTCTAGGAGGAGTTGCGCTCACATGGTATCTATTCCAATACTAACTGGACCTGGAAAAAACTAAGTTAAAAAAGTGGACCAAGTTGATAAAAATGATGGGAGGATAACCCCAAGACCACATGCACATATTCAGACCACGTAAAACAAGTATGCATAGATTAAAAAATGATGGGTGGAAAACTGTAGGATGACTTGCACCCATAAGGTATCTATTCTGATACTAATCGGATCTGAAAAACGTCAAAAAAGTGGAAAAAAGTTGATAATAAATGATGGGGGGATAACCTCAAAAGCACATGCACATCTTCAGACCATGAAAAAAACACCTGCAAAATTTCAAAATGTCTGGTATAAAACTGTAAGAGGACTTGCGCCCACAAGCTACCCACATCATCGTATCACATCTAAAAAAAACTAAGTTGAAAAAAAGCAAAATGTTGAAAAAAGATAATGGCAGGATAACCCCTAAACCACATGTCCATCTTCAGACCATGTAGAACAAGTATGCATAGTTTCTAAATGATCAGTGGAAAAGTTTAGGAGGAGTTGCACCCACAAGATATCTATTCTAATACTAATTGGACCTGGAAAAAACTAAGTCGAAAAAGTTGATAAAAATAATAGGAGGATATCCCCAAAACCACATGCACATCTTCAGACTATGGAGAACAAGTAAGAATAGTTTTCAAAATGATAGAAGAAAACTCTAGGAGGAGTTGTGTCCCACAAGGTATCTAAGATAACCCCAAAACACATGTACATCTACAGATGATGTAGAACAAGTAAACATAGTTTAAAAATGATCGGTGGAAACTCTAGGAGGAGTTGTGCCCATAAGGTATCTATTCTAATAGTAATCTGACCTGAAAAAACCAAGTTAAAAGTATGGAAAAAGCTGATAAATAAATAACAGGAGTATATAACACTCATCCCAATCACCACTGATATGGTTAAGAAGGCTATCTCTCAGATGAAAGCAAACCCATCAGGCATAGTGGTGGAATTGGTTTGAGCAACCGGTGACATGGGTGCCTCCATGATCCTTGACCTAGCAGCTGCAATCATTCGCGATGGCAAGGTACCCTCTGACTGGGAGCAGAGTTTCATTGTCTGCCTCTACAAGGGTAAGATGAATGCACTAGAAAGGGGAAACTACCGCGGTTTCAAGCTGACAGAGCAGGTCATGAAAGTCCTGGAGAAGATTGTGGACGGCCTCATCAGACAGTTGGTGTCAATCGAAGATTCCCAGTTTGGCTTCATCCCAGGCAGAGGCATAACACATGCAATCTTTGTAGTCAGGCAGCTGCAAGAGAAGTAGCCAGCTGCCAACAAGAGACTCTTCATGGCTTTTGTAGACCTGTAGACGGCATTTTAGTGCCTCGGAAGATCATCTGGTGGGTGCTAAGAAAACATGGTGTAGAGGAGTGGATTGTGCGACTGGTGCAGGGTATGTACGCCAATGCGCGGAGCCGTGTCCGTGTTGGTGAGAGGTACAGTGAAGAGTTTGAAGTGAAGGTCGGTGTTCACAAAGGCTTGGTATTCAGCCCGCTGCTCTTCATCACTGTGCTTGAAGCCTTGTCGCCAGAGTTCTGCTCTGGGGTCCCCTGGGAGGACCTCTATGCTGATGACCTTGTTATCATCGCTGAATCGCTCAAGGAATGTGTCAGGGCCTGGACATCCTGCAGAGTTCAGGCTAGTTTCCATGCGCCGTCTGTCGCCCTGGAGTGGACAGCAACAGCATCTTCTGCAACGACTGCAAACATTGGGTGCACAAGAAATGCAGTGGGCTCAAGTACTTGACAAAGGACCCTGATTACAGATGTACATGGTGCCAGGGAACTGCACGCCCCTTGGACAGCAGACCACAGAGGGAAGTCCAAGTCAGACCTGACAAGCTGGATGTGGTAGCTTCTTTTTGCTACCTAGGGGACATGCTCTCAGCAGCCGGCAGCTGGGAACTTTCAACCACAACACGTGTGATAAATGCTTGGAAGAAGTTCAAGGAGCTGCTGCCAGTTCTCTCTTCCCGCCATCTCCTTCAAGACACGTGACTGCGTGTACAGCTCTTGTGTGTGGAGGGCAATGCTCCATGCCAGTTAGACTTGGCCATTGACAAAGCCAAACCTCCAATGTTTGTAGAGAAATGACAGGGCAATGATCAGACAGATCTGCAATGTCAAGCTGCAAGGCATTGTCACCACCAGATCCAATAAGCTACTTGTGCAGCTTGGCATTGAAAATCTGGACCTCATTCTGAAGTAGAGAAGGCTCCGCTGGTATGGACATGTGGAACGCTCCAATGGTGCAGTCAAGACAGCCTTTGACATACCGGTTGATGGAAAGCGTGGGCCTGGGACGCCCAAGATGACATGGAAGCAGCTGACAGAGAGGGATTGCAGAGAATGGAAGCTCTCGGCAATCGACCCTCATGACAGATATACCTGGAGATCTTGCGTGAGATCTGCCATGCATGCAGCATGCCAGCTACCTGGAAGGGGGCCCACTGATGTGGATGTTGCCTCTGTACCTGCAGGTTAATCAAAAATATGATGATGATAACCCCAAAAACAGATGCACATCTTCAGACTATGACAAAAACACTTGCAAAGTTTCTAAAAGATCAGTTAAAAACTGTAAGAGGAGTTGCGTCCACAAGCTACCCATCTCACTGTGTCTACGGATGGACGGAAGGAAGGACAAACCCATTTTAATAGTCCCCTTCGACTAACGTCAGGGGACAAAAAAAAATGACAAAAATAGTTGCTCCAAGTTAATGATGCTCAAACACCACAAGTACCCAGCATGAAACCAGTATTGTTTGACAACATACTTTTTTTCTTTTAAATATAAGTGTTCAACAAGATTTTCCAGTCACAATTTATGTTTAAGCAAGGAATCTGTTTCTATTATATGGTCTCTTTGTACTAATTTTCATCCCTTTTGGTTAAAGATACACTAGACACACCCTGACAACAGACAACACTGAGTTATCTGGAAAATCTTTTCAGTAATACTTTAAAACAGAATTGAAATAATTCCATTAAGGTGAGGATGTATGTACGTGGGATTGAGCAAGCTGTCTGTAATCTCCCACCTCTCAGTACTTTCAAATTGAGAATCATATACATGTAGTATGTTAGTATGTTTATTTTGTTTTTCTATGACATGCAGCATCTTGTACACTGATACCTAATGTATGTAGATTTAATTTCTTGGGTGCAGGTAAAATAGCCTGTCAAAGAATGGTTAACACTGGTCCTGTTGTAAACCTGAATATCAATTTACTTTTTATCAAGTTTCTTAAAATAGTATATTCTTATGCCTTATCATAGCTACATATTAGTTAATGACTTAGGTGATAATCTAGAATAATTTTTTATATTTTTGTATCACAACACAAGCTGAGCTTACTCATTGGAACTGTCTTACCAAGGCAATTTTGATGATTATCCACAACATACATGTATGTTTTGATGCAAAAAATAACAACAATTTATCATTCAATTACAACCTTTATCTGGAGCTAAGTCTATGATAATATCATTTAACCCTTTAGACTGGATAAACTCTCCCTACACTATATATTGGAAGAGTCCAATTTCAATTTTAGGTATGTCAGGCTGTTTAGATATTCCTAGACAAAAATGCTAAACTATTTTCAAACATTGGAGATCTTGATTCTGCAGTATCTAATCTGGGTCTGCACTGTTTGCCAATTACCCTTTTGTGGGTCTCCAGACTAAAATGGTTTACCTGATAATTACATTTATCACATAGGGTAACAGACCTTAAGAGAGGCTTCATTTCCTCCAACATCAGCAAACTTTACATTAGACTTCTCAAGTGCTGGACCTGAAAAAGTATACATTTACTGAATTTACCAAACTTCTTCATTCAAAACTGCAGTTTCTACCAAAATCTGTTATTTAAGACAAACTTTTTATTATTAAATGTACATGTAGGTTTACACTAAAACTTATACAATTGCATTTTAAGATTATCTTTTTTTCTGTTTTGTTTTGTTTTGTTTTTTTTCTTATTAACCCTGCCAACAGGGTTTGGATTTCATTCAAATGTGTCATAACAATCTGAATAAACTGCAAAGTTTTTACTAACAAATTGTTAGTAAAAAATAATCATTCACCACCTATCTGACAGTTGTGAATTCCTGTATGGTAAATTAAAAGTTAATTGCACAACATTTACACTTAGTATTCAAACAACTTAACTTCTTACCATACTTGACCTAAAAAAATCTATTTCACTACATGCTGATGTGCCTTACCCCTTGTCATACTGAATAAATTGAAGCAACACCCATTTATAATTATCAGCCAATCAGATAACTTGATCCAGATTGTTGATACAAATTCCAATACTGAATGACAAACAGTGCAGATCCAGATCAGTTGGCTTCTTCAGATCTGGATCTACACTGTTTGTAATGGCAGGGCATATCCAGGTTCAGCAGGACAAGGATTAAACTAGAAATGTGTCAGTATGACACAGATGCCCCCGCCCAGGGCCATCCTCACCCCCACGCAGGTATTTTGCAAAAAATGAGGTTAAAAAAAGGGCCATAACTCTCATAATAAGATTTTACAATAAATCGAACTTGACCATATTTAATGATTATATTACCTGGTTATAAAATATGAATCCAATAAACATATCAATCAATTTTTAAAAAATATCAGAAGGAAAACATCTTTTGAAGGTGAAAAAGGGCCATAACTCCCATAATAATGGGTTGATTTTACCCGTATTGGAACTTGACCTCTATTTTATGATTATATACCCGTGTGTTAAATATGAATTCAATACACTAATGTTTTCAAAAGATATCAAACTGAAACTATTTTTCAAAGTTGAAAAAGGGCTGTAACTCCAAATATAATTGGTGGATTTTACCCTAAATCAAACTTGACCTATATTTTATAATTATATGCTTGTGTATAAAATATAAATCCAATTCACTAATCTTTTCAAAAGTTATGGAACTGAAACCATTTTTTCAAAGTTGAAAATTTTTCTAAGTTGAAAAGGGCCATAACTCCCAAAATAATTGGCAGATTTTACCCTAAATCGAACTTGACCTACATTTTATGATTATATACCTGTGTATAAAATTTCAATCCAATACACCAATCTTTACAAAAGATATCGCACGGAAACTAAAAGTGTTACGGACGGACGGACGGACGGGACGGGACGTACGGACAGCAGTGATACTATATGCCACCCCCGCCCCCCCCCCCCCCCCCACATTGAAAATGGCAGGGGCATAAACACTAGATGAGTGGTAAACAGTGTAGACACTGCCAGGTTTACAGTTTGATCAGGCCATCTATCTAAAAAGCTTAGGCTAAATACGGTAAATACGGTATTGTAAGGCAAGCTACATGAACTGCTTAAACAAACAAGGAAAAAAAGCATTTAAAAAAGTCAATCAAATTAATATATACCTTCTTTCTCTGTACGAGTATCGCCATTTCCATTTCTCCTAGGTCTTGAAGGAGTTCCCTAATTTAAAGAAAACAAACACCCTGCCATATAAAATGGTCTTAACCCTAGTCCTGCTGAACCCGGATATGTCTTGCCTTTGCAAACAGTGTAGATCCAGATCAGTTGGCTTCTGAAGAAGCCAACTGATCTGGATCTTCACTGTTTGCCATTAAGTATATGAATTTGTATCAACAACCTGGATCAAGTAATCTGACTGGCTGAAAATTAGAAGTGGGCATGGAATCTTAATTTATTCAGCATGACAAGGGTTAAATGTATACAAAAACAATAACGATGATCAAACCACACATTTAAGCAGTCTGATCTTGGCCTCAGTCATCCATAGCTCCAGAAAAGTTGCTTTTTTACCACCAAAAAGTATCTGTATCAAGGCTCAAGAAAATGCTGATTCTTCAGTTCAAACTGATTTTTGAAGAGTTGGACCAAATTTCACTTCAGAAGAAATAAAAAATTCGGTCCAAAGTAATTAATTTTTTCTAATAATAGACTTTAAAATTTACATCTTACCTGGAGCTATACAAACAACTAAACCGTTTGTCTACATGATACAACAGTGAACCGGAAATTGCCTTGAGCAATTACTCATTATCGCAATGCAACTTGATCCTTGTGTCTAAAATATAGTAAATACCCATCTGACTGACGATGTGTGAAAAAATCAATACTGGCTGTCACCATTTTTTTTACTTTTTACCCTAAGTATTGGGACACCATAACTCCTTACCATACTGGTCCTAAAATTTGAACAAGTCTATTTTACTATATCTTGATGCATCATTTATACAGCTGACTCTCGTTATCTCGACCTCGCTTATCTCGAATAACCGCTTATCTCGAAGTGAAATTCTGGTCCTGGTTTTTACATGTAAATCTAAGAACTGATTAACAAAATATTGTGGAAAAGAGGAGAAATTGCTCCTAAAATTGCTCCTCTTTTCCACAATATTTTCAATATGTCTCTAACTTCAAGAGTCAAATTACATATTCATTTGTTAAATGTGGTTGTTCGCTTTATTGTTTTCCTCACTTCTGCAACTCTGATATTTCAAGATAGGGATAGCTCGAAGTGTTTCAGAGTCCCTTGGAATTCGAGATAACGAGATTCGACTGTATTGCCGGATGTATGGCAAACAGTGCAGATCCAGATTGGATGCCATATTTTGTGGCATCTGATTTGGGTCTACACTGTCTACTCAGGCCTATATGTATAAAAAGGCCAGCGTTTCATACTTGCTTGGTCATGCATTACAACAATAAAAGATGTTTTTCTCGCTGTTGTTATTTTTGTTTATTATGCCCTCCTAGAAGAAGTTGAGGGGCATACTGGTTTGGCCTTATCCATCTGTCCGTCCATCTGTTAAGCTTTTAGGTGCTTGTAAAACTAGAGAATGGCCTATGCTAGGAACTTGAAATTTTTAACATGGCATGAGCACAAAAAATAAGCAAACCCATATTTTTTTCTTTTCCATCAGACCTAGAATGGCAGCGTTATGCCCCTTTTTCGACTGCCATTATAGCAATAGAAAAAACTTGTCAACATACTACCCAGAGAACTGCTTGATCTAGGATCCTGATATTTTCCATACTGTTTAGGTTTGATGACAAGATGACCTGATTAACTTTAGAGTGAAATTGGTAAAAAACTGGCAGAGTTTTGCCTCTTTCAATTTTGCCTGTATTACAATGGGAAAGGGATGTCAACACCATATCTAGAAACCCCTTGAGCTAGTATTCTGATATTTTGCATACAGTTTCAAAGACGTGATTAGCTTTTGAGCAAATTACATAAAATATTGACTCAGTTGTTCCTGTTTTTTGGACTTTATATATAACAGCAGTTGGAAAACCTTGTCAACACAAAATCTAGAGAAAATTAATTTATATAAGTATTCTAATTTCTACAGAAAAGATATGTTGTGAGTACTCATTAAACACACCTCATCTAGTGATGTCTAATGAGAACCAGCTTCAAATGTTTTCTTCCTAAATACGAAAATATTATGTTTCTTGATTGAAAGAAGTACCTTTAATCTAGAGCTACGAGAAATAACACTTTATCTGGAGTTCTGGGCCCAGCTGTTCAAAGCATCAATAGCTTAACAAGCTTGTTAATAACAACTGTTGTAGCTAAGATATTTTCAAATACACTGAAATTTTGCTGTAAAAATGTGAGTAGCTACTCACATTTTTCAGCAAAAAATATCAATCTATTTGCCATATTTCAAGATAGAAATTATAACCTTACATTAGCTAACAACATCGTTAAGTTTTGAACAACTGGGCCCAGAATTATACCATGCTTGTCTAAAGTCAGCAAAAATGATTTTTGAGAACTTACTGCAAGAGGATCTCTGGAATTACCACCAACAGCATGGTGATACCGCATCTTGTCCATATGCCTCTGTCTCGCTGACCTCCTCTGCTCTGATGATGGACTAGCTCCACTTGAGTGTCTTGCCAAATCCTCAAAGATAACCTGAGGTATCGGAACTGTTGGTGGGAGAGGTTTAGTTGGTGCCTCTGGTTTAGCTGGTGGGGCCGGTTTAGTTGCCACCCTGGATGGTAAATTACCAAGAAACTTCTGTATATTAGTTTCTCTAGAGTCCTTGGTTGCCGCAGTCACACTGGTAACAGTAGTGGTAGTTGTAGTATTACTGCTTGTTGTGGTTCCTGTTTTATCTATGTAGTAAGTGGCTGTTGTCACTGTGGTAAAAACAGACTCTCCCGTCTCATCTGTCTGCTTTGTAACTGTTGTGTCTTTCTTCAATTTCTTGAGTACATCAGGACTTGGATACATTATTTTCTCCACAAACTTCTTCTCTTCTATACACTGCTGTTTAGATGGAGGCTCTTGAATGTCGCCAACAGGTCTCTTGTTACCATAGATCTGTGCACTGTAGCGGTACATGTTAGACATCATGTTGTTGACGGCATTTGTGTCCTGAAATAAATTTAAACTGAATAAATACACCTGGGCCCAGCTGTTCAAAACTAATGATGTCATTAGTTAACGTATTGTTAAATGTTTGATCATTAATGAAAATTGTCAATAAGCAGAGCTTATTCGATACCCCCAGCATAAAGCATAAAACCTTTTTCTAACAAAATTTAAGTTTCAAAGTGCTGACCTTGAAAATAAAGCCAAGGTCACCAGTGTGCACACAAACTTTTTAGTGTATTAACAAGGCTCACTATTTGAGTATTTATAATGTAGTGACCTTGAAAATGAGGTTAAGGTCTGAAAACGTAGCGAGAAGGTCAATCTAATTTAAAAGTAAGATGAGAAAGATAAATAATGAAGATAGATATATAAATATCGGAATAATATATTATCTCCAACAATTATCAAATAATCTGAATGTTTAAAGGCATAAATACTACTCGAAAGTTTATTTACCGAATGTATAATCGGAGAAAACTTTCAGTATGTTCAAAAACGTATCACAAAAGTAAGATCTGACCAGGAACGTAGGTGCAGCACTTACTAAGTTGTGAAGTTAATATAAACATATTTTATATTATAAATTGAAGCAGTGCATTTCAAAATCATCCACATCTTGAAATGACTTATTGTGTGGAAAAATAAATAAATATCCAGTTTCGGAAAGATATTTATCTAAATATATAGACCATTTTTGATGCGGACTGGAAATCAAGATATTAATCTTTGCATTATTCGCAAACTGAACTTGAACTCTTAGCGCGAATTACTATGATCCCTTTAACGAATGTAAACATAAAGGAGGGGTAAAGAGATAATTAAGAGTGTCTTAATTCTTTACCGGCTCGTATACTAATAATTAAGGATGTTTTCCCTTTTGTCTAAGCCTAGACTATAGATTGATTAATATAATTATAATAATATCTGCTATTATGAGGTAAACTCTCGTTAATTAACCTCTAAGCATATATCAAAAATATATATCAACATAACCTAGAGCTTCGGTAAGTTTAGAGGAAGGAAATGATTGACTTTGGCAGTTTCTGAATAGTTACAAAGTCAATAAAACAAAATATCAAAAGGAAAGTATTGTATATAAAATCTCATTTAGGCAATAATAATCTGTCACGTACTGAATAATTAATGCCTTTACTAAATATGTATCCATTGTCAATACCAAAGTGCAAGAAAATTTTGACTGACATGGACTCTAGTTATAAATAAAATATTAGAGGTATAGAGCTAGTCGAAGCAAAACTATTCCTCAATAAGATAAAGTAAACCTATAATATACGAGGATTAATTGGGTCTAGAATTATAATCATAATAAAATTATTATTCCAATATGAAGAATCTTCAGCGTAATAGATTCTTACTGAGGCAAAAATATCTGGTATATTGCTATCGTAGTCTTAAATGATCCAGAAGAAAAAATAAAACAGGCAAAGTAAAGAACGTATCGAATTATATCTATGCCTAAATATAAGATTTTTTTCTTATTTATTATTTTATAGCAGAGTTTAGACAGAGCACGACTGACCTAGACTCTAATATAATCAATCAAAAGATAGTATAAAATAGAATAATAGCTTATCGGATCAACTATTTTCCATGTAGAAAAGGCAAAAGGAAAATATGTACCTCAACTAGAATTTTAAATCGTAGTAATCTAGAGAGGTAGCGAATAAATAAATAAACTGTTAATTTATTTATCTGGTTGGTGTAAATTTCCGATACCTTAAGAATGAAAAATTAATAGAAAGTAGAAAAGATCGATTGCTACTTTCTTGTCAATTTACTCCTTAGATTACATGCTGATTACATATCGGAGCATGTAGAAGAAAAACAGGGGAGGAAAGAAGAAAATTTTTTTATATTTCGTGTATATTTTTCTTCTTATAAATAACGATAGTTTTATAGTTCACCTTTGCCCTAGAGCCGAATAAGGTGAATATGTAAGAAGTTAATCTCTTTGTAGCGAATAAAAGAGATATAATTATAGCTGGAAGTATCTTCTACACTTAGTGAATGAATTGCGAATTTGATCGTAACCGATAATTCTTAATTCATTTTCAATAATAAATATATATATAGAATTTAAGTCAAGTTCAAAAGTGACTGGACAGAATTCAACAATATAAATGGCTACTAGGTATTAGAACCCATCGCTGTCATTCAATAACCTATAATCCAAGACATGTCTATAGTGGTTATATATGAATATATGTTGAGCGAGTACTAGTGACTACTACTCGCACACTAGTAATCCGACACAAAGTCTACGAAACTACTGCCCGGTGGAATTTCGTTAGAATGACCTGGCACTACTCTACGAAGTGCCTCCTGATGAAATTTTCGTTAGAGCCGGAATTTAAACGCTTTCTAGCGAATTAAAGAGATAAAACATCATTTGAATGACCTGGCACTAGTCTACGAACTGCTGCCCGGTAAGAATTTTGTTATAGTCGGAAGTTTAACTCTTTCTAGCGGATAAAAGAGATAAAACATAAGTTAATTTAAAATATTAATGGAATTACACACCTATAATAAGTCAATGGAATATTAAAAATTCTAGTCTGATTTGGGAAAGACTGTACAGAATTTTTTTGTATAAAAAGTTATTATGTATTTCACTTAATAACCTATATCCATTGACTTAAACGTGAATGGAGCTCTATGAACGATAATAGATTGTTCGGGAATTAGTAATCATTATTTTGACACTAGTTACCCGACACAGTGACCGGACACTAATATTCGTAACTGTTGCCCGGTAAAGTTACAAGTAATTTGACAAATTGATCGGATAGTAGTATTCGTAACTCTAGTCCGATGAAAAAGGGAGATTATATATGAAAACTGAGCGGGCACAAGTATTCGAAACTTTTTCCCGAAGATAATTAATTATTAGGCAAAAATTGACCAGACACTTTCTGTAAAAGTTTGCCTGGTGAAAAATCAGAAATAATATAATAATATGACCGGGTATAAGTATCAGAAATATTACTGATACTTTGCCCAGTGAAAAATTTTTTTTAATAATTAGACATAATGACCGGAAGTTAGTATACGTGACTATTTTGTCCGGTGAAATATGTCAGAAACTAAGTCTTTCCAGAAAATAATTAAATTATTGACTGGAGACTAGTTGATTGGTGCCTGGTTGATCGGTGACTGGTGACTGGGTGACTGGTGACTGGTGACTGGGTGACTGGTGCCTGGTTGACTGGCACCTGGATGACTGGTGACTGGTGCCTGGTTGACTGGCACCTGATTGACTGGTGACTGGTGAAGCTGATTGACTGGTGCCTGGTTGACTGGTGACTGGTGACTGGATGACTGGTGACTGGTGACTGGTGGATTTAGACTTTATAGGATACCAAGTACCCAAAGATGCCACCTTGATGGGTCTTACCCCGGCAGTATAGCCATATGGGGTGGGGCTCCCATCAGTAAAGAATTGTCTTATAACCCATCAAGGGTTGACAAGTTCTTTACAATCAGCTTCTCTACCATGAGAATCTTTAGCCAACTGAAGATCTCTGCAAACAAAAGTCCAGGAAAAACATATCGTAATTGCTGAATAACCTGGAACGAAAAGAACAAAAATATTCTGCATATATAAACACGACTATCGAACCGATCGCGCACGAGCGTTGTGCCGAATAGCGAGAGTCGCCAAAACGCATGTGGAAAAAGACCAGTCAAAAATACATGAAATCGAAAATTGAAAATTTTAAATAATAACACAGAAAGTGAAAGGAGTGATAAATAAACAAAAGAAACACAAGGATACATAAATTTATCCGTGAGGAAAGAAATAATCCAAATTTCTATCACAGGTAAATAATCCTTGTTGAATTTCTTTGTCCACAGAAAAGAAACTGACACGTGGTCAATTGAGCGGGAAGTTACGTCACACAGGTAACTGCCTAAGGGACCTTCTGGTTTAAGACTTGAATTAACGACTGAAAGGTCGTTTTTTCTGTGGAAGGTGTGAAAACAGAATAGAATAGCACATTATCTATAGGTTAATGTATTATGAAGTTAAAACTAAAGTCAACCTCACCAAAATCTAATCACTTCTTTGCCCCATTCTTATGATTATCTGTGCTATTTTGGTCTATTTCCAGCCACTGGATAAAGAGATATTGTGCACACAAACTTTTTACTTCATTAACAAGGCTCCTTTTTGAGTATTTATAATGTGGTGACCTTGAAAATAAGGTCAAGGTCACCAAAATCTAACCACTTCTTTCCCCCATCCTGATTATGTACCTGTGCTAGTTTGGTCAAATTCCAGCCATTGGTTAAATAGATAATGTGCGCACAAACTTTTTACTGCATTAACAAGGCTCACTTTTTTGAGTATTTATAGTGTAGTGACCTTGAAAATAAGGTCAAGGTCACCAAAATCTAATCACTTCTTTGCCCCATCCTTAGGATGTATCTGTGCTAGTTCGGTCAAATTCCAGCCATTGGTTAAAGAGATATATTGCACACAAACGTTTTACTTCATTAACAAGGCTCCTTTAGGCTGCTTTTTGAGTATTTATAATGTACTAACCTTGAAAATAAGGTCATGGTCACCAAAATCTAATCACGTCTTTCCTCTATATTAATGATATATCTGTGCTAGTTTGGTCAAATTCCATCCACTGGTTAAAGAGATAATGTGCACACGAACTTTTTACTGCATTAACAAGGCTCACTTTTTTGAGTATTTATAGTGTAGTGACCTTGAAAGTAAGATCAAGGTCACCAAACTCTAATCACTTCTTTGCCCCATTCTTATGATGTACCTGTTCTAGTTCGGTCAAATTCCAGACATTGGTTAAAGAGATATTGTGCACACAAACCTTTTACTGCATTAACAAGGCTCGCTTTTTTGAGTATTTAAAATGTAGTGACCTTGAAAATAAGGTCAAGGTCACCAAAATCTAATCACTTCTTTGCCCCATCCTTATGATGTATCTGTGCTAGTTTGGTCAAATTCCAGCCATTGGTTAAAGAGATACTGTGCACACAAACTTTTTACTTCATTAACAAGGATCCTTTAGGCTCCTTTTTGAGTATTTATAATGTAGTGACCTTGAAAATAAGGTCAACGTCTGCAAAATCTAATCACTTCTTCCCCCATCCTGATGATGTATCTGTACTAGTTTGGTCAATTTCCAGCCATTGGTTAAAGAGATAGTGTGCACACAAACTTTTTTCTGTCTTTTTTCTGCACTAAGAAAAAAAATTACAAAGGGCAATAACTCCAAGAGAATTGGCCTCTAGCCCTTACTTTCTCTTATGTAGGTAAATCTTATTGATATCAATGTTTCTACAGAAACCAGTGCTTGCACTACCTGGCAAAATCAGGAAGTCCCAGGACTTCCTAGCTCCAATATCTGGAAGTCCTGGTGGTCAAATTTTTTTCACTCACTTTCAGAAATTCAACCTCAACAAAACTCATTTATGGAGTAAAACTGCCATTCTTAAGCTAAATAACACATTAATTCATTCTAAATTTTTGTTATAAATGACTAAATATCTTTAAAAGTTGGGAGTCCCAGACTTCCTGGCACTGATTTTTGGAAGTCCCAGGGAAATTTTTGGGAGTCTCTGACTCCCAGACTTCCCTTAATGCAAGCACTGAGAAACTGTTGAATAACCATCGCTGCGTTTTCAAGATATTAGGAAAAAACCAGCATCGCGGACGGACACATAGACGGATGGACAGGACAATGTGAAAACAGTATAACCCCACCCCCCACAAACAAAGTTTGCAGGGGGGGGGGGGGGGGGGGGGGGGGGGGGGGGGGGGGGGAGGTATAAATATGGCATATACACTCAAATTTTTGCTGAAAAAATGTGAGTAGCTACTCACAGTTTTTCAGCAAAAATACCTGTGAATTAGATATTCTACTTACTAGAACAGTTAAAATTTTGACCAAAAACAAGCTTGTTAAGCTAATGATGCTTTGAACAACTGGCCGTGAAAGGGTTTGCTGCTATTTTGCAATGAGAGACAGCTTTTGCGGACTGGAAGTTGCTTCCTGAGTACAGGAAACCTTTCAAAAATTGGGGCTTCTCTTAAGAAAAGAATCTGCTATCACAGAGAGATATCTATGCCAGAGCCCCTTCTGTTAAATAATTACAAAGAACATGTTTTTTTGTGGAGAAATAAGAAAATAACTTATCTGGCTACCCCTTTTATCTAGATTAATGGAGTTATAAAGTGAACTGGCAATACCCATCCTGCCTTCTAATCTGAATAATCTGGTGCCAGCTTTCAGTTTGCACATCTGATAATAATTTTACTGAAATCTGAACAGCACACAGCTACAGATCTGGGCCTAGTTGTTCAAAACATTGTTAGCTTAATGAGCATGTTGGAGGTAAAACTGTTAACTGTTCTAGTATGTACAATATCTAATTCAAAGGTTCTTTTGCTGAAAAAATGCAAGTAGCTTTTAAGCTATTCACATTTTTCAGCAAAAATATTAGTGTATAAGACATATTTAATGATTACAATTTTAACGATAGGCTAACTAACCACATCCTTAATTTTGAACAACTTGGCCCAGAAAAATAAAAACATTCTCATTTTGTCTGTGAAACATGATGTGAATACTCATTTGAATCATCTCATTAATGGGTATCTACTTTGTATACTTTCATAAAGGAATAAAAATATGATTATTGTTAGGTAAACATGAGCTGTTGCAGGACAGCGTCGCTCGCCTGAATCATGCCTTGCTTCTAAAAACTTAAGCAAAGAATTTACAAAATTTTTTAAAGTCCATGACCTTTACCTCAAGGTCAGTCATGAGTGTCAGAATGGTACAGCAGAAAACTTCACATCAGTATAACATCAGGGCAAGTATGAGCTACTTCCATCAAGAGGTTCAGGAGATATACCCTTTAAAAATCTTTAACCAAATTCTTTAACCAATCCCAAAATGACAGCTTAACAAAGTTCTGCTGCCATGATAAAAACAATCAAAAAACTAACAATAACTTCGCTTGAAAAAAAATAAGGTCTTTTTTTAGCTGAAAATTTACAATAAACATTGCAAAACACTATAAATGCACAGACTTTAACCCAACCACTTATTTTCCAGGTGTCAGGACAAGAAACTAATATAATGCTGCATGGCTATAGCTTACAAGTAACATATGGATATCCAGCTAATGGTGTAGGAGAAGAAAGAATAACAACTAAAAGCCTGTTTTACTAGGTTTTGATTTTCTGACTCTTGGACCAGGATTTTGTGGCCAGACTCAGTAGTGTTGCACTGCCACCATGTTGGAAAAGTATAGTACAACTGCTGAAATTTGTACAATAGTCTAGGTGGAGACAGCATAATGGAGAGGCAGAGGAAGTCACAATATCCCTAACCAACTCCTTTTTTTCCTTTGAAAATGGTTTGGACGAAATTTAAAAAATGTTGTCTGATATTTAATTTCAACATGTTAAAGATTAAATGTGTTGCATTCAAAGGAAGCCAGACCTGATATGAAACGTAGTTTTCATCATCAGGCATCTCATCAACATCTGGTACTGTCATCTCAGCTGTCCCTAGAAACAATGGTTTCACCTTACCAGTTCTGCAATACAAAAATATAATCTTTAAACTATTATTCACTAGATATAAATACCCTACTTACCCTAAATACTGGGACAGATCTGAGCAAATAGTGTAGACCCAGATCAAATGCCACATATGGCACCTGAGCTGGGTCTACACTGTCTGCCACTCATCCATTAGTTTAAGACACATCAGCTTGTGGTAATATACATTTGTTCAAATTTAAGATAAGTCTGGTAGGAAATTAATTTGTCCCAATAGTCAGGGTAAATCTGGTACAGGCTTTTTTTTCCTATTTCTCTGATATCTTTTCTTAAATCTTATATGAATCTGCTTGGTGAGACAATTCTAATGAGATCTTATAATCTGAATTGAAGGTATAATTTTAAATAGGAGATACAATTTGTATAAATGCATACATGTACTTTATTAAGTATTTTAATCTAAGTGTAAATGTGATAGAACAGTTGTTATGATAGAACAGTAAGTCTATCAGCAGACAGTGGGAGTAATGGAAATAGCAAATTAATGTTTAAAAGGTGCTCGTTATATCCTCAGGCTTCGATTTTGTTTAAACTTAGAACTTATTACATTTTTTTCCTTATGGTGCTATCACAACTGCAGCAGACAACATTTTGATTTTTCCCCCATATTTTTTTCAGAGAAAATAGACAGACAATTCACATGAAATGCCAAGTCTTATTTTCTTTGAAAAAAAAGTATAAAAAAGGCATCTGCTGCAGTTGTGATTAGCACTTAAAAGATTAAAATTATTGCCAAGATACAAAATTGCTTAAGTAAGGAACTTTCTTTTTTCTGTAAATAACTTACTGGTACTTACCCATTGACATTGACCGCTCCAATAGGTGCTTTCTTCTTTTTCTTTTTTTCTTTTATAAATTTCCTTGTTTCATCGACAGGAAAGAAACCTTCATTATCTGAATCATCATCTGAGTCTAACTCAGACTCATCTGAGCCTGGGTCAGCTATAATACAGTAAGCTGAAAAACAAATATACTGTATTTACCTCAAATATTTGGACACCTCACCTTACAACAATACTTACCCAACAATCCATTTGAAAACCAGGGCCCAGTTGTTCAAAGCGTCGTTAGCTTAACGAGCTCGTTAAAGGTCATTTCGTTAACTGTGTTTTAGCGGATTAAATACACAATATTCTGATATTTTTTGCTGAAAAAATGTGAGTAGCTTTTGCACTGCAAAAGCTACTCACATATTTTCTGCAAAATGTTTCAGCGTATTTGCGCATCACTCGATGTAAATTTTAACGAATCGTTAACTAACAACATCGTTAGCTTTGAACAACTGGGCCCTGGGCTCAGTTGTTCAAAACTTAACGAACTTGTTAGTCAACAAGATGTTAAAAATTATATCTTGTAACATGGCAAATACATCAATATTTTTGGCTGAAAAAATGTGAGTAGCTTTTGCATTGCTGAAAAAGCTCCTCACATTTTTGCAGCCAAAAAACCAATGTATTTGAAAATACCTTAGCTACAACAGTTAACAAGTTTGTCATTAACAAGCTTGTTAAGCTAACAATGCTCTGAACAACTGGATCCTGGTGACTGTTTCTTAAAACTGCTGGATGAGTGGCAGTGTAGACCTTGATCAGATGCTACTTTCTGCAGAGTCTAATCTTGTGCTCTATGTAATGGAACTTCATACACACTAGACAGAGCAAACAGGGCCCAGTTGTTCATAGCTAACAACATCGTTAGTTAACGATTCGTTAAAATTTACATCGAGTGATACGCAAATATGCTGAAATTTTTTGCTGAAAAAATGTGAGTAGCTTTTGCAGTGCAAAAGCTACTCACATTTTTTCAGCAAAAAATATCAGAATATTGTGTATTGAATCTGCTAAAACAACGAAATGACCCTTAATGAGCTCGTTAAGCTAACAAAGCTTTGAACAACCGGGCCCTGGTCATTAAAAATCCACTCATTTACACCATGAACAGTTTATAAATGCAGAGGACCAATATGGAACTGTATCACTCACCTGAACACCTAGGATACAGGTATGTAACCCAGGGGCAGAGGCAAACAACTTCAAGGGCAAAATCTGCATCCAAAAGAGAATGTTTTTGTCACCTCAATCATTTTTGTAAATTTCATAAGAAGTGTGAATTTATATAGATTTGGTTTTTACCATACATGTATATGGGCACACCATGCATTTTGAACAAGGGATTGTATGTATTAAAACAATCCATCAATCCCTCTTCAGCATGAAATTAAGCGAAAAATGGCACAGCTATTTCCATGGACAAATTTAAAAAAATTTGATTTTATTTTTCACACACAAATAGTTCAAAGGGCTTTGCTACTTTAGTTATATATCATAATTTTCTACCATTAGTTTTAAGACTTAGCACTGGGTAAAATTTTCAGCAGCAACATTTTGAAATATTTTTCTTAACTTTCCACAGGAAACAGGATATGGCATTTCATGCAAATTTGCATGAAATGTCTAATCCTGTTTTCTAGGAAAAATAAGCATTAATTTGTCATCTGCTCAATTAACCAAGAGAGTAGTAAAGGTAAACACATTTTGGGAAAATGACTTAAACATTGTCCCAAATGTATTCAAAAGCAAATTTGACAATGCCATAAAAAGTTCAAAGGTCATTCTAGAATCATCATTTGAATAAAACTGGTAGATCTCCCATCCCTGATGCTTTCCATTACACAAAATTTAGCCTTAAAACTTCCTTGCTTCCAGAGAAAACTTTAAAATGTTTTTTACCATCTATGGTCATCTTGGTCAGCTGAGCATGACTATTTGAACAAACTAAATCCCTTTCAAAAGAAGGCTCCACAAAAAAACTTGGTGAAAAGCGGCTCAGCAGTTTCAGAGGCTATGTATAGAGATGACCTTACTTTATACATTTATATAGCCTTGAGGCATAGAACACCTAGGGGATTTTCAGAAAAAAAATTAATGTTCTCCTATAAATATACTTTTATGTCAAGATTGTCTTTATATAGAACTCAGAAGATATTTAAAGAAAAAAAAAAGTAAAAAAGAAAAAGCAGAAAATGTCCTTACCTCTGTCAACATATTGCATAAAAGCACTTTTCTTCTTCCTTGCATATTCTCTGTTTCAAATAAACAAACAAAATAATTTAGATCACAAAATTAAATAAATGGCTATGTCTACAGGATGCCTGAGACAGAGAAAAACAAACCAACAAGAATTGTAACAGAAATACTGCTTCAGAATGATCAACAGCAAAACCAATGAGAGGGGTTGAAATCCAGTTTGTGGCTATCTAACCCTCACCTTTTAACCCTTAAACTGCCAATCACAACAATTGTCGTCTGCTTTGCCACCTGCTTGTGATTTTAAAAGTCATTTTTGCAAATAGTGTGGACCCAGATCAGACTGCTCCTCTAGGAGCAGTCTGATCAGGGTCCTCACTGTTTGCCTGTATGCAAAAATAGGTTTGAAAAGTTTGCAAGAATATTCAGCAGACGACATAAACAGACGACATTTTCAGATGCAGATTTTCTTGGCATTTTTAGGGTTAATCTGATACAGTAATGAAATATGAGCCAGCACATGACAAAACCTACAATAAGTCTGTGAGACCAGCAAGGATGCAGATCTGCCTGTACTTCCACCCAGGATGGCAAGGCTTCTCTTTGGATAGCCCAGAGGCTGTAGAAGGCACACACGATCAGCAAAGACATTGATCAGACTGCCAAGACATGCAGGCTCATCTGAGTCTTTGCAGATCGCACAAGTCTTATGATAGGTTCTGTCACACGCTGGCTCATAGCAATTTTATATCTCCTAAGTTAAACATTTAAATAGCAAATGACAATCAGCAAATGGCATTTAAAAGTACATGAACCACATTTTAATACCTGAAGTCAGCTTTGGTGCGAAAATAAAACATACCTTCTGAAGACTCCCTTTATCTGAACATATTCAGCAAACTAAAGGTTAGAAGAAATTAAACAGAAACTTACGGATATTTTTTCTGCAATTCTTCTGCTATGAGTGGAATGCTGACAAAATTCTTGGTCTTGTGGTTTTCGAGATGCTGCAATAACAAACTCAAATTTAGAACATATAAATCGTGTGAGAAGTAAATGACACAAACCAACAATATGGACTTAATATCATTTAATGCTCAGCACTCTGGGTAAAATTTTCAGCAGACGACATTTTGAAACATTTTTACCTATTTTTCCCAGAAAACAGGATTTGACATTTCATGCAAATTGTCTCCATTGGAGAGGTAATAAGAGGTTGTTTGTATAACTAAACTGCAATATACTTTTTTATTGGGGTGTCCTAGATTCTGACCTCTAGCACCGCACTGGGACATGACCCAGGGGTTCATAGATGTAGAATGGAAGAGAACCCTCCCAGGTACCCCCATACCAAATATGAAAAGTTTTTTATCAGTGGCTGCAGAGTTATAAGTAATCAAAGAACTTCAAAGTAAAACTTGGTTATAGAAAAGGTTAACTGATGGAATCACATCCGGACAGATGGAAGGATGGACTGAATCACATTCGGACTGAAAGACAGACAGACAGACAAATGGACTAACGGAACCAACAAAAACTATATACCCCTTCGACATACTTCGTATGCCATGGGTATAATAAGAGGTTGTTTGTACAAACAAACTGCAAAATACTACTTTAATGAGGTGTCCTAGACTTTGACCTCTAGTCCTGCCCTGGGGCACGACCCAATGATTCATACATGTAGAATGGAAGAGAACCCTCCCAGGTACCCCCATACCAAATATGAAAAGTTTTTGATCAGTGGCTGCAGAGTTATAAGTAATCAAAAAACTTCGAAGTAAAACTTGGTTATAGAAATCACATCTGGATGGACGGATGGATGGACAGACAAACAGACTAATGGAACGGACAAAAACTATATACCCCTTCGGCATACTTCGTATGCCGGGGGTATAATAATACATATTTGTCCTATTTCACCTAAATAATCTCACAAACATTAATCATTTTCAAAACAATGATTTTGTAACAGCATCCAATAGGATATTATTTACATGTAATTTTCTTTTCAAAATGACATTAATGTGCACTAAAGCTGCCAACACTATTTTCGTTCAAAACACTGCTACCATCTTTGAACGATATCAGCTTCCAAAAATCACAGAAACTGACTATTCCACATGTGCATTCCCCAAAGACTATTTTTCATCATAAGAGCATGCTTTAGAACTTTTACTGATATTACAAACCCCACATTAGCTAGGGATAATTTTACAATATTACAAAGTCTACAACATTAGCTGCAGATCAATTTACTGTAAATCTAGAAGGTATTTAATGGCATCTACATGTACTTCCACAAAGAACTCCAAGCAAGTCAGCCAAATTAAGTGACAGGGATCTTGTGACAAAAGTGAACAATAAAAACCCAGATCAGCTTTACTCTTGCAGTCTGATGAAAGCTTTCCATAGCTCAGGATGAGGCATAACAAATAAATTATTTCTTACTTTTTTTTCACAAAAACATATGTTGCAGGTACTCATTACAACTGCCTCAGTAAAGTGCTTTTAATGAATACCAAAAGTAAATATTTTTGTGGAGAAACTAGAAAAATATCATTACTTTTTTGATTAAAATCAGCCTTATCTGCAGTTATGGCTTTTACTGTTCAAATACAAAATTACTAAAAGATCTAGAATACTGTGCGCCTGCCCTTGGAAATGGGTGGTGTATGGCATTTGAATTTTCTCTTACAGAAACAAGCAACATACCTCCATGATTCTTGGGATCAGCCTTGGATCCTTGATATATTTCTTTGCCTTCTTACTTACTGCTGGATCCCGTCTCAGTAAGGGTCGGCTTTTGATATTGCTGATGCTGGGTCCCAGCAAAGACTTCTCCTTTGAAACAAAAGACTAATTTATTTTGATATATGTGGAATGGATGAATATTTGATTTGTCAGATCCTGGAATGTTAGCCGAAAACAGTATTTGTTCTTGTCAAAAAATAAATACATAATAAACAAGAGGACCATGATGGTCCTTAACGCTCACCTATGCTGAAAAGTAGGTCAAGCTCACTCAGTGTCTACAACATTCATTAATCTGGAGGACATAACTCTTAACATACCCATGCCCCCATCCTCTCCCCCACCGTTTACAAGTTTAAAGAAGAGCCAATTAAAACCAATGGAGCTATGCGTTTGGCCAGAGCAAACAAGGTTAATTATAAGCGTCTTTTTTCAAAATTTTTAAAGGGTTATAACTGTTTTCAAACTTTTTTGAAATTTTTAAAGGGTTATAACATTTTTAATGTTTGATGTACCAGGTAATGTACCTTTAAAAGAATACATGACGCTCTACCTCATGTCTTACTATCCAATAACTTTCAGCTTGTTATATGAAAACTGCAGAAGAAGCAGGCCGGAAATGAAGTTGTGTGTGAACTATCTTTAAAGAGTAAAATCTCTATTAAAATTTAGTGTACTGTTTCCTTGAAATAGTCCGATAAAAATTGTAGGAGGAATTAACCGAAAATGAACTCACATCTGAAAAAAATTTTAAGGGTAACGGCTCTTCCAAATTTGGTGTACTGTACCCATGAAATAATAATATTTGCTGTACCACCTCATGGTCTAACTGTCCACCAGGTTTCAACCCCATAAGATGAAAACTGTAGAAGTCTGCTGGAAAAGAAGCCATATCTGAACAGCCCTTAAAGAGTAATGACTCTATCAAAATTTGGTGTACTGTAACCTCGAAATGCTATGCGCTGTAAGACCTCATAATCTAACTGTCCACCAAGTTCTAACCTCACTCACTGAAAACTGTAGGAGGAGATATCTGGAAAAGAAGTCATGTCTGAAACATCTTTAATAAATAGTGATAACTCTTATCAAAATTTGGTGACCTTTAATAACCTCAAAACACTATGCACTGTATCATCTCATGGTCTAACTCTCCACTAAGTTTCAACCCGATTTTATATGTAAGGTTCAGGAAGATCTGATCAAAACTGAAGGAGTTATGCTGATGGCAAGGTCAACTAGAGGACCAATGGTCCTCAGTGTGAGGAATTCATGTGACCAAATTACTAGGTACACAGAGTTTGTTACTAGTTTTAGATCCGCATAAGGTAGGATTTTTTAAGAATATCTCTATTTATACCAAATGGAATTTGTTCAAGTAAAGCACAGAGAACGCGGAAAATCAAGCTCTTTCTGATGGTGTAAGCGCTCTTTCTGGTGGTGTAAGTGCTATTCTGCGATCTGGTCTAATTCTCGAAAACGTTCAAAGAATGTTTTTGCTGTCAATCTGGGCTACCTGGACAATGTACATGAATTTTGACGAAAAACGTTCTCCGAATCTTCTCGAGAATCAGACCAGATTGCAGAATAGTGCTTAAACCACCAGAAAAAGCTTGATTTTCTGCATACTCTGCGCTTTATTTGAACAAATTCCATTAGGTATAAATCAAGATATTTTAAAAAATCCTACCTGATGAAGAGCTAAGAATAGTAACAAACTCTGTGCACTTAGTCATTTGGTCATGTAGATTCCCCACACTGGTCCTGTAGCTCACTTGAGACAATTTGGGTAGCCGGCACAGTTTGAAAAGCCTTTGGTCTCTGGAATTTAGCTTTACTTAATTTGGCGAAACAGACACTTCACAAAAAATATGGCTTTGATGAAGCTACATATCAAATATGAAAAGCCTGGGCCTTCAAGTTTCAATCGGACAAGAACATTTTTAAAAGTTTTACGTATGTGAAAAACTTTGACCTTTCACTAAAAAGGTCAAGATCAACCCAAGGTTATCATATTTTTATAATTTATTGGGACTTTGTCCCCAATGCCACATACCAAGCCCAGGCCCATTGGCCTTTTGGTTCTGGAGAAGAAGATTTTTAAAGGGTTTTACCATAATTGGGTGTGGCAGCCATCTTGGTCATGTGATGCAGATGGTGCGAACACTTTCTTTCCCCCTACTCATTAAGGCTCCAGCTGAAATCTGGTTTTATTTGGCCTAGTGGTTTCTGAGGAGAAGACATTTGAAGCATTTTCCCTATATGAATCTATAAAAAAACAAGCGACTCCTGGGCTGGGCCATTTTTTACCCCAGGACAGTAATTTGAACAATCTTGGTAGAGGTCCACAAGATAAAGCTACATACCAAATATCAAAGGCATCGCCCTTCTAGTTTCAGACAAGAAGATTTTTAAAGTTCTGCCTATTGAAGTCTACGTAGAAAAATTTGACCTTTCTGTAAAACAAGAGGCCCATGGACACGGTTTTAGCTATTTTTGATCTACAAGTCACCCCAATGCTTCCTACCAAGTTTCGAGCCAACTGGCCTTTCGGGTCAGGAAAAGAAGCGAAAAATAGCTTTTCTAGATGCCAGCCACCTTGGATTTCCGATCGGAAGGATTTTAGCTATTTTTGATCTACAAACCACCCTGACGCTTCCTACTAAGTTTCAAGTCGACTGGCTTTTGGGTTTAGGAGAAGAAGCAAAAAATAGATTTTCAAGATGGCCTGGCGGCCATCTTGGATTTTCGATCAGCACGATTTTAGCTACTTTTGATCTACAAGTCACCCCAATGCTTCCTACCAAGTTTGAAATCAATTGGCCTTTCGGCTCTAGAGAAGAAGTGAAAAATAAATTTTGAAGATGGCGGCCACCTTGGATTTCCGATCGGAACGATATTACTATTTTTGATCTACAAGTCACTTCGATGCTTCCTACCAAGTATCGAATCAATTGGCCCAGGGGTGTAGGAGGAGTAGGCTTTTAAAGCAATTGTTGATGCTGCATGCTTCACGATGGACGACGCACAACAGACATTGACTGACCACAATAGCTCACCATGAGCAGTTCGTGCTCAGGTGAGCTAAAAAGGTCAAGGTCAACTGAAGGTTATTATTTATTTCAAACTTTATTGGGCTCATGTCCTCAATGCTGCATACCTAACTTTATTGGGCTCATGTCCTAAATGCTGCATACCATGCCACAAGGCCATTGACCCATTGATTCAGAAGAAGATTTTTAAAGGGTTTTACCCTATATGGGCATGGCAGCCATCTTGATCATGTGACCCAGATGTGGCAAACCAACTTTTGTTCCCATGAAGGTTCCATATAAAATTTGGTTTGTTTGTTTGTGTTGAGGTTTTACGGCCCAGTCAACCCAATGGGGTCATGTCGAGCGCGGTCAGTTTACCTAACCACACGTTTACTGGGCAGTAGTCCTCTAAATGGTTAACCAGTATTGTGCATATTCTTTCGCCAGAAACTGACAACTGCCCTTCTTGAATCAGCGGAAGGGAGAGAATGACCGTAGAAAATATTTCATGATCAATCTCCACAAAAGAATGTTGCCGACCTCGGTGGGGGTTGAACCCGTGACCTCCTGGTCTCCAGTCGGACGGCGCATCCAACTGAGCCACCGAGGCCCACTATAAAATTTGGCTTTGATTGGCCCAGTGGTTTCTGAGGTGAAGAGGTTTGAAGAGTGTGGATGGCGGACAGACAGACAGACGGTGGAGCCTGCCTATACTATAAGCTCACCTATGAGCCTAAAGGCTCAGGTGAGCTAAAAAAAAGGCATTTTCAGCAATGAAGGGGACTTAACTATGAAATAAATAATTTGATCTGGCCAGTTTTCGAATTCGTTCACGTCTTCATCCATGTCCACCTTATCTGCAAGTTTCAGGATGATCCTATCAACACTGAATCATTTTTGCTGATGATAAAGTCAAATATAGGCTTTTTCAACAATCAAGGGGATGCAAGACAAATAAACCGATCTGGCCAGGTTTCAAACTCATTCAAGATTCCATTCATGTGCACCTTATCTGATAACAATGTCAAACAGAGGCTTTTTCCAGCAATCAAGCGGATGTAACTCTAAGATTTATGATCTGATCTGACTAGTTATGGAACTCATTCGAGATCATTCATGTCCACCTCATCTGATCCAATAAAATCTGAACTAGTTATGCTGAGTCAAACAGAGGGGTTTTTTTTAGCAATTAAGGGGACATAACTCTTAGGTAAATGATCCGAGCGGCCAGGTTTAAACTCATCTGAAAATTCATCCATGTCCACCTTATCTGCAGGATTCACAAAGATCCAATCAAAACTGAACAAGTTATGCTGATGACAATGTCAAACAGAGGCATTTTTTTTTTCAGCAAGGGGCTGTAACTGTAAGATAAATGATCTGATCTGGGCAGTTTTTTTTAACTTGTCTGTGATTTCATCCATGTCCACCTGTTCTGCAAGTTTCAGAAAGATCCAATCAAAACTGAAAAAGTTATGCTGATGACACAGTCAAACAGAGGCTTTTTAAAAGCAATCAAGGGGATGTCACTCTAAGACTGATGATCCGATCTGGCCAGTTTTTGAATTCAACTCCTTCGAGATTTCATCCATGTTCACCTTAACTGCAAGTTTCAGGGAGATCCAATCAAAACTGAAGGAGTTATGCTGATGGCAAAGTCATACAGAGGGCGTTTTCAAAAATCATGGGGACGTAACTCTAAGATTAATGATCCGATCAGGCCAGTTTTCAGACTTATCTGAGATTTAATCCGTGTCCACCATCTCTGCAAGTTTCAGGAACTTCTGATCAAAACTGAAGGAGTTATGGTGATGACAAGCATTTTCCCATGGTATGTCTATGGCACCTTTTGACTGCCATAGCAACCGGGGTTTTCACTAGATGAAAAGCTTAGGTCATCAATCCCCAATAGAGGCATGCTAAAGAAAAGAAATGATTGAGATCAGACTGTGGAGATATAACTGGTCAAAGATGCTGACAGATGGACGACGGATGGCCTACCATCCTATAACCTACCCTGGAGCCTTCAGACTAGGTGAACTAAAAGACTAGTAACAAGAGGCTCAATGAGCCTAAACCGCTCACCTGAGAAACATAAGTTTTAACAACTCGTAGCTACATACTAAATATTTTACCTCTGGGACTCATCGTTTCAGAGAAGAAGATTTTTGAAGGTTCTTTAGCTATAGCGTGCTATGTAAACAAATGACTCCCTGGGGTGTGACCGGTTTGGACCCCAGGATTTATGTAGGGGACCATTAAACATTGCTACATAATAAATATGTAATCCATGGGGTCTCATGGTTTCAGAGAAGATTTTTGAAGTTTTTCCCATTATAAGTCTATGGGAGCAAATAAGCCCCTGGGAGCAGCCAATTTGGACCCTAGGGGCATGGTTGGCAGGATTTATGTAGGGGACCACTAAACATTGCTACATACTAAATATGTAAGTCGTGGGCCTCATGGTTTCAGAGAAGAAATGTTTAAAGTTTTTCCCATTATAAGTCTATGGGAGCTAATGAACCACGGGGTGTGGCCAGTTTGGACCTTAGGGGTATGGTTGGCAAAGGGAACCACTTAACATTGCTACTTACTAAATATCTAAGCTCTCGGCCTTATGGTTTCAGAGAAGAAGATTTTTTTTAAGTTTTTTACACTATAAGTCTATGGGAGCTAATGAGCCCCGGGGGCGTGGTCAATTTCGACCCTGGGGCATGGTTGGCAGGATTTATGTGGGAGACCACTTAACGTTGCTACATACTTCAGAAAAGTAGATCTTTGAAGTTTTTCCCATTATAAGTCTATGGGAAATAATGAGCATCGGGGAATGGCCAATTTGGACCCCAGGGGCATGATTGGCAGGATTTATGTAGGAGATTTTGTTTGTGTTGGGGTTTTACGGCCCAGTCAACCCAATGGGGTCATGTCGAGCGTGGTCAGTTTACCTAGCCACACATTTACAGGGCAGGCTTAGTCCTCTAAGCAGTTAACCAGAAATTTGTACATTCTTTCACCAGAAACTGACAACTGCTCGTCTTGAATCAGCGGAAGGGAGAGAATGACACACAGAAAATATTTCATGATCAAATCTCCACGAATGAATGTTGCCAACCCGGGCGGGATCAAACCCGCAGTCGGACATGCATCCAACTGAGCCACCGAGGCCCGCTTATGTAGGAGACCACTTAATGTTGCTACATACTAAATATCTAAGCTTTGGGCCTTATGGTTTCAGAGAAGATTTTTTAAGTTTTTCCCATTATAAGTCTATGGGAGCTAATGAGCCCCTGGGCATGGCCAATTTGGACCCTAGGGGCATGGTTGGCAGGTTTTATGAAGGTGACCACTAAACATTGCTAAATACTACAGTGCTTGCACTAACTAAAAATCAGGAAGTTCCAGGACTTCCTAGCTCCAAAATCTGGAAGTCCTGGTGATCAAATTTTTTCACTCACTTTCAGAAATTCAACCTGAATGTTCTTAAACTCTCATTTAAGGAGTAAAACCGCCATTCTTAAGCTAAATAACACATAAATTCATTCTAAATTTTTGTTAAAAATGACTAAATATCTTTATAAATTGGGTGTCCCAGACTTTCTGGCATTGATTTTTGGGAGTCCCAGGGCAATTTTTGGGAGTCTCTGACTTCCCTTAATGCAAGCACTGTACTAAATATCTAAGCTCTGGGCCTCATGGTTTCAGAGAAGATTTTTTAAGTTTTTCCCATTATAAGTCTATGAGAGCTAATGAGCCCCGGGGCCTGGCCAATTTGGACCCCAGGGGCATGGTTGGCAGGATTTATGTACATGTAGGTGACCACTTAAGGTTGATACATCCACCAAAATTCTCGGATGGCACACCTCAAAGTGGTGTGGTGGCGGCAATGACCACAAGATGGCGGCCAAGATGTCGACGGGGAAAACACCCAACAAATCAGCCATGACTCCTCGTTGGCGCCCAGCAGGCCGGTGTAGGAGACACGAATCAACTAACGTTAACTAACTGTATCTCCGAATGATCCATGGGTGGATGACCCTAACAGGAGCCATCGGGGTCGAACGTAGAAAAACAGTATGCTTGCTGCTGGTGTGACGAGGATGAGGAGGAGGTGCCATGGAAACCAGAATTCCAATCCGATCAGCCCTAAATCTTATGCAGCCTTGGCGGGGCACTTCTAATGAGCATTCACAACATATGTTTTCATCGAGAAATAAGAAAAATATAGATACTTTTGGGTTGAAAAAAGCGCCATATCAAGAGCTATGATCAAATGTGCAGTCTGATCTGGGCCTTCACTGTGTCCACCAAATAATGAAAGTACCCCATTACATCAGCTGTTTAAAGAGGACTGGATACACTTGGTATATTTCACTCTACTTTTTACATGGGTGGCAATTTTTACGACTTCATGTTTGCTTTCCAGCACAAGAATCTCCTTCTAAAAAGAAAAAAAAATGAGAACAAATTATTTCCTTTCTGTTTCAAATGTGGGAAAAATAAATTTGAAAGAGTTACCTTCCCCTGAGTGTGTATTAATTCCCCTTAGGTGACAGCAAGGCCCAGTCCAGCCTGTGCAGTCTAGTCATTGCCTGCTTGGCACACCACTTTAGCATCTGCAAGGCAGAGCTCTAGATAAGAGGATTAGACACATAACCTTAGATGAGGCACTTTTTTTTTTCAAAACTTTTTGAAAAATTCTTGACAGGTTTCTGATGGTATTTCTCCATAATTACTCCTAATCTAAAGTGACATATATGTTGTGTTTGTATTTAGGTTTTATGGCACAGCCAACCCATTAGGATCATGTCGAGCGTGGTCAGTTTACCTAACCACACATTTTCCTGGGCAGAAGAGGTTAACCAGTACTTGTGCACATTCTTTTGCCAAACACTGACAACTTCCCTTCTTGAATCAGCGGGAGAGAATGACTGTAGAAAATATTTCATGAATCAATCTCCACGAAAGAATGTTGCCGGACCTAGCGGTACCAACCAGCCTGCCCTGGAGTGCCAGGGTAGACATACAGTGTTATATATATATATATACTTCTTGCCCGATCAGACTGTTTAAATTAAGCAGACTGACCAGGGCCTTTGTTGCATACATATATGTTTGAATCTCCAGAAATCAAATTTGCAATGAAATGAGCTGCTATGATTATATGATAACTCAACCACCCCAGCCATGATGCAGATAATATAATAAAAAATACCTTTGGTGTCTGTTCAGCAGTGGCTTTGCTGGTACTTGGTTCAGGGTCTACAGCATTTGGACTGTCTGCTGATGACTTGGCCCTCTTTGCAAGCTTTGCTTTTAATGACTTCTTTTTTGCCATGGCTAATTCTGTAGTCCTGAGGGAAGCAGAAATGCAAATACAATGCATGAGCCTTGCTGTGTTTCAGAGGAGGTCATTAGGAGGCAAAGATCTCGATAAGGCACTTTCTTGAATTAAAACTAGACATGTGTCCAAATTACACAAATGCCCCTGCCTTTTGCTCTTTGATCATATGGCAACTACTATTTTCCATTTTTTTATGCTCAATCTGACCTGTTATACATTCTGACCCCTAGCCTTACCCCAGGATATGACTTAGAGGCAACTCTAGCACAGAGCTGAAGGTTTAGGTCTGGGTAAGTAGCATACCAAATTTCATGAGAAAGTTTGAAGAACCTTGCCTCATACAGCCAATGTCACCCTTCTGATACAAATAAACCTTATGCCATGGTTTCTTCCTTGGGGGAACAAAGACCTTTAAAGTTCCTGCAACAATGTCGTGATCACTCAGTTTATCAGTAGTGTGTACCTCTTGAAACTGCCCAGGTAATGGAAGTTAAAATCAAACCAAGTGTACCGGGTATTCTCTTCCCGAGTTTGAAAATTCACCAGCTGTTCTAACCCATGATCGTTCATAATGTCCACAAGTACTTGCCCCACTGACTGACTTAGCATGGTTCTATTTTTATTAAGGCGGTCTGGCCAAACAATGTCTCTAAAGTCACCTAGTATGTGGACTGTAGGAAGTTTATCATGTTGAGACTCAATGTGCTAAAGCTGATTTCAAAGAAGTTGAAATTCTTCACACAAGCCAATGGCTTCTCGATACCAACTTGCTATGAAGTGAGAAGTTTTGTTTGCAAAGACCTTAGCCCATACTGATTCCGACTTGTTTTCCAGTTCTGTCAATGGCATATGGGGAATTTCCTTGTGAATGAGGAGCATCACACCACCACCATGAGGGTTCTTGTCTTTCCTATATGCATTGGACAGGAATCAAGGAACAGTTCTGAAGTTGCAATTGAGAGTTACCAATCTTCATCTCCTGAAAAGCTATAATGTCAAGCTTATAACATTCAAGAAAAGCCACCAGTACCAGCTTTTTTGCCTCTCATGCCATTAATATTTATGCTTAAAACGTTCAGACCTTTTAGAGAAGTTGATTTGTGTTTTCCAGGTGCAGAAGTGGCTTTATTAATGTCTTTCACCAAGGGATCAAACCTGTTTGACTATTCAAAGTTGCACTGAGTATCAAAATAAGAATCAGAGAAGTTGAGTACTTCACATTTTGGGCATATCCAGGTGGAGTTTGTATTTTTTCCAAAGTTTCATATTCACAGTGTGAAATGTATAGACATTCATTATGTATCCACATTTCACATGAATCACATTGCACTGCCTTATGACCATTCATAGCTGCTCAAATATTGACTGACATATGAGTCTGGTCAAGTCTGGTAATCAGTCAACCTTTGGTATGTTTTGGGATGAACCCAAGCATAGGAAACAGGATTACATCATATGTTTGATTTACAAGGGAGAAAATTTTGGCAAAATCTGATATTTTGTAAGCAGAAGTACAGTAAATGTCCTAAAATTTTGAACACTTTATTCTCTACTATTCTGGCCTAAATTATGTTTCTTATGCACTTTTTTTCTTAAAATACTTAGTGGAATGGCAAACAGCGTAGACCCTGATCAGACTGCTCCTTCAGGAGCAGTCTGATCTGGGCCTGCACTGTTTGCATATGTCATTTTATAAGAAACTTTGGTGTTCGAATTTTTTAAACATTTACCGTAGCCTTATGGAAACACAAACAGTGAAAAAAACTGCTCCTGGATTTTTATTTAAAATCTATTTCAAACCGAAATCTATTTCAAACGAAACTTATTGCACCTGCTGGAGAATAGAATAGCTTTCTGAAACATATCACTTGAAAAATAAAAAATGATCCTGTGTAAGAAATACAATCAAAATATTTGGTACAGTCAACTCTCCATTAGCAGATCACTATCCAAGTATCAAGTGCTTATGGAAAAAAAAAATAGTAACTTTTGCAGACTGAAACATGTCATTAAGTAGCATTTTCATTACCTTTTTGAATGTGCATAAACTTCTGAATTTGTCCTGTTTACCTGCTAATATGTTGTATAGTTTTCATCTACATGTACTTCTGCCAATTACGGATCATGTTTACAAATAGGGGATCACATGACAATTGACTTCTAGGGACTTCCTCAAATTGCATTTTTCCTGTCAAAGCTGTCAAATTATTGTTCATAACATTAATATATGTACAGACAACTATAAAGTAAACAGCAATTCTTAATGTTTTTTTTGTTTGTGTTGAGGTTTTACGACACAGTCAACCCAATAGGGTCATGTCGAGCATGGTCAGTTTACCTAACCACATTTTTTACTGGACAGGCTTTGTCCTCTAAGCGGCTGACCAGTTTTGTGCACATTCTTTCACCAGAAACTGACAACTGCCCTTCTTCAATCAGCGGATGGGGATGACTGTAGAAAATATTTCACGATCAATCTCCACAAAAGAATGTTGCTGACCAGGCAGGGTTCGAACCTGCAACCTCCTGATCACCAGTCGGACGCGGATCCTACTGAGCCACCTTGGCCGTAAATTTTTTATAGTACTGAGATCAGACATTGTAACTATGGTAAGTGAATTCTAAACGGAAATTGTATGACTTCCTTTTGTTATTGACACAACATAGTCAACACAATAATACTACTGAGCCATGATAACTATGTATTTTTGTGGTTTGGGGAAGATCGTTTTGTGTTGGTGTGGTTTGGGGCATTCCAATGGACCTCAAACATACTTTTGAGATTTTCTCTCACGTGCAAAAACACAATCCACTACCATTTAATTTAGGTCTTGAAATATTCAAGCTCATATTTTTCAAAGATGCTAAACAAATTGGAAAGTAAATTTGTTGAATAAAAGTTAATACAGTTACCTTTCCAGCAATAAAATACTTTTACTTAAAAACTTCAGCAATACCTTCTTGGTGCAAGTCTTTCAACTTTCACTTCTGAACAAGAGAAACAAAATATAAGTTCAAAAATGCTACTCGCTTTCCATGCAATAAGATTATTATCCTGGAGTACTCAGTTCTCGATAGTTTATCGGTGTGAAAGCCGCTAAAATGCATTACGGCAAGGCCTCAAATACCTGCTACAATTATGAGATACTTGCATCATTTTACTTTCCATTTGCAATAAATTTCAGTTATCTTGACACATTTACGGTTGATTAGACAGGGGTCAGGCTACAGGGCAACTGGGGCGAAATAGTCCCCCTTGAGGGCTCTGTCGCCCTAGGAAGCCCTGAGGGAGACAAAAACTTCGCCCTCAATTTTTGCAACGTTTGAAAAAGCTAATACTTGTGCAAAACGAACTTTTTGTTAGGAGAAATCCAGTAAAAATTGAACAAACATGCAAAGGTAAAATTCTTTTGAAAAAAAAGTTGTAAGAAGAATCAGAAATGCCACAGAATGAAAGTCTAATGTGGTTAAACAAGTTTTGGAGGAAAACTGTTTGCCTACTAAGTGACCAAATGATCGTTTTCGTCAATGTCATTAGTTTTTTCATAAATGAACCATTTACGTGCTGAAGATTGGTCAGAAACAGCATTAAAAATACTAAAAACTAAGTTTAAAAGTTGGCAGACATTTTAGCTAACAAATTTCTTTTTATCATTATGTTTACAGTTTATCAGATCTTGATGTTTTGAATGAGATCAATTTCCAAAAAGATATGGGTGCAGATATGATGCCTTACTCATGTCTGTTTTTCTGTGGATCATTTAATTGGTTTAGAAGTAAGAATTAACAGATCTTAAGTAAAAATTGTTTCCTTTTTTTGTTAATTCCCAAGACAATGCGGTAAAGCCAGTCGAGAGTCTTTAAGTGCCAGGCTTTCAGTAAGGTGATAGGTTAACTGAGTCTTGACTTCTCCCTCATCCTATAAAACTTCTCGCTGTTTTGTCTGGAGGGAGAAGTCACTTCTCCCTAAATTTCTGGGCCAGCTTGACCCCTGTGATCAGATATGATAAAGTTTATGAGGTCACACTGAACCAATGAAAAATAGCGTATTATGTTCTCGATATGAATTTTCCATGACGTCATAATCTCGTGTGGAACCTTTAAGTTAGAAACAAAGTATGGTGGCTTATGTGTGACATTCTGCTGAACATTACCGACGCAGAAAAAATAGATACATGTATAATGTTTTGCTGTGCATGACAGATATCTTTGAAGGTAGCTTTACATAAAAAACAATTATTTAACACTTACAAATTACCCCTTTATGAAAATTACTGTAAAAATAAATAAAATTGATGCAGAATCAAACAAAACATGTTGACCAAAGCAATTAATATCAGCAACAATTACCTTTGAATTCCGGGTCAGATTCTGTTATGTGACAAGCTTTATTCTATCCAGCCAAACCATCATGAATGCATTCTGTGGTTTCCAATCTGGACACGATTTTTTACTTAGTTCAATTAAAGTCACAGGATAACCCTTTTACATTTTGGAATAGAACCTTTCAGGCTTATTCTAATTTCATTATATAATGAATGTATGAATAAAATGTTTATATTCGTATTCACAAACCCATTCAGTTACTGTAAAAACAACAGCAACAACAAAAACAAAACATTTATCCAAACAGTGCTAAATACATTTTTCAAGTTCATGGTCATTTAGCTTGTTAAAGTAAAAAAAAAATAAAATCATCTATCTTTTAAAAATAATGCTGCTACACTTTTATGACTGTATATAAATTGTGTCTTTCTGCATAAATGCTATATTTTAAGTTTGTACACTTGGGGCTGTGCATGGAAATATATGTAGGAAAATTAACGCAAATTAAAATTGTTAAAACCGCAAATTAAAATTGTTAACACAGAAATCGTAAGAACGAGAGTACTTTTAAACTTCAGATTTCACAATCTTTGGGGTTGTTTATATTTCTATAAAGGAAACAATCATCAGCAACGATTCAAACAGAAGACCTGACATTGTCTGGTAAGTCATTTATGAAGATCAAAAATACAGGGCTTCCGTTAAGCGGACGTACGACATATATTACGCCCCGAGATTGCCACCGGACGTCCAAATTGAACTTCAAAGACGTACCGCGGACTTCCGAAATTTCTTTTGTCCGTCCGAAATCGATACCCGAGACGTCCAAAAATTGACAAAAGGTCCGCCCACTTTTAACCAGTTGTATGATGTTTGCCCCGCCTACTTACCGGAAATTCGCTACCTGTGTTGACTGAGCTTTAAGGACGTCCCACTTTCTGCTTGTGGGAGTTTTACTGACAGCCATGTCAAGCGTCGTGGCACCCTTTGATGGCTGCGTGTATTTGTCACGCGTGCTGAGTTGATTAATTGATGTTTTTATTCTACTGCGACCCCGAAAATATTCGTTGAAATTATATGAAGTCATTATTATTTTTTAATAGTCACGTCTTAAAACCTTAAATTATTATTTTGCTAAGAACGTGTGTCGTCTGCAACACTTCCGGGAATTGCCGAGTGAAATTCTATAAATAAATAAATAACAATTATGCACAGAATGCAAATTGAAATCTATTTGAATTTAGAAGCTTACGTTTGTCATGACAACAAAAGCAATTTTTCAAATGAAAAGAAAACATATTTTTTGTCAAAATTTTCGGAAAACCCGTTTCTAAATGCGTAGCCTTGTTCCGGTTGCGCTGTTTACCAGTGCGGAAAAGACGCAAAGTAAGTCTAAATATAGGCGATTTGCGATGGTTTTGCTTGCTTTTCTCCGCGAACAAACGTTTTGCTGTTGGTATTTCATCGAGAGCTGCCTTTAATTTGTTTGTTGTTGCACGAGTCGGCGCCATTTTCCTGAAATTTCCTTCGCTCGTGTTGATCAGCTTCAATCCGAACAAATGTTTCATTAAATACATTTCTGCAAAATAATTTTAGCATAGTTTATTTTTAAGAAAACATGTTTTGGGTGTTTTCTCTCATGTATTTTCTTTTCTTTTTTCTTTCTCTGGGCTTTGAAACGAATGAGAAGTTGTACCAATGTTGATGCTTTCGCTAAGGTCCGACATACAAGTACAGGCTTTCCAAAAAGATGCGATCGAATTTTAATAAGCGATAAGGACATTTTTAAAAAACATCTAAGAGAAGCGTATATCATGATGATACTGTGTGACACTGAAATAAGAACCCGTGTTCTACTAAAGAAAGGGCAGACCGCTGCAGCACGGAAAAAAAGTGGGACTTCCTAGATTTTCCTGTGGGACTTCCAAATTTGAGGGGTAGGAAGTCTGGGACTTCCTGAGTCTGGAATTTAATGGAAGCCCTGAAAATAGGACCGGCCCCAGGACCGATCCCTGAGGGACACCAGAAAGGACACCACTTTTTGTGAGCACCAATAGAGCCATGAGGTAATCCACTCCAGAGTGGTTCCTCTAATCCCATAATGTCTTAACTTGTATAGAAGCCTCCTGTGTGGTACCTTGTCAAAGGCCTTTGCAAAATCCATTATTATCAAATCGGTCTGCTTATGGCCCCGATTATATGCTCCATCCAAGTTCTCAACAATATCATGGTAAAACTGCACTGAGTTTCGCAAGACCTTTGACTTCGGAAACCATGCTTTCAAAGGCTAAGTGCTTGTTTATTTTACTAACTAATATATGCTCCAAGGTTTTGCAGTTGATGCACATGAGCGACATCGGTCTGTAATTAGCTTCTTGCCAGTGATTTATAATCAATTCAGGAAAAATTTATCTTGCAAATGACTGCAACAATTTCTAGTCGTAGCTTATTGAGAGAATTACAAATCTCCAAAGTACGTGATCGCTTTTGGTTCTTATCCGCTAATGGCGAGTTGACTGTATAAAGGAAACCTCGCTGAAATACAGATCACGAAAACTGATGCCAAGTATTCAACACACATAAATTTAATAAAATAAAAAGACAAAAACATGACAAAATGAATTAGGCTGGAGGCATTGTGGAATACTAACTTCTAAAACATTTGTTTACATTTTGTTACGAGTATTTTTTCTGGAACATAATGCAAAACTTTGCATATTTTTTTTTCACGAAGGTCAATGCTTTTGAGTTACTTCCCTTTAAAACCTGTCAAATAGCTATATCGAACTATCATTACTTGCGAGATGCCAAAATTATTATTATTATTATTATTATTATTATTATTACTATTATTATTATTATAAATGCCACATGAAATAACTCTAACTGATTAAAATGGTCCAGTCTGATCAAGACCGTCCTTGTTAATTGATTCATTGGTTCGCACCCACTACTAAATAGATCTATCTCTAGTATACTGCTTTAAGCCCATGATGACATTTTAAGCAGGGGTATGCGTCACGCAAGAATCAGATAGAACATTAGTCTGAAAATAAGGAAAAGTAAGAAAAAAAAGTGAGGTGAGGTGAACAAAAGATGACAGGTTAAGATAGATGCGCAGAACTAAATTCAGGTTAAAAACAACTGGCTCTAGAGCAGCTACCTCTGGATCTAGCTTATAGAACCATCATCCGTTTGTTTGATTCACTTCTGTAAAACTAAAAATACACTACATAAAATTAGACATTTTTTAGAAAGTTTTTTTTTTCTTTGCATGGCGCCCTACTCAGAAACATTTGTCATCATGATTCATAATTTCTAAAAAAAAATCCAAGACTCGGACCTAATAATATATTGGGTCCAAGTCCAAGAGTTTCATTTTCCCCAAGAATTTCATTTTCCCCAAAGTAATAAAAGCGCTGCAAGCACTGCGCCATGCCCCGCCACGGCATTTACATCAAGCAAATGCCATAACTCCATCAAAAATAAAATGTGTTCTACATGTTATGTCCCTTTACATTTTTGCATGGCTTAAAGAAAAATCTCTGAAACTTTTTTTCAAGTTATAGAAAGGGTACAAGTATATGGATCACTTTTGACAATATTCAAAGCGCGGTAACTGCAAAAGCAGGTAATTCAGAGTTATGGCTCTTGTGTTTTGCAAATTGCATCATGGTGATATACAGTTTCAAGAAAATATCTCAAACAGTTTTCAAGTTAAAGAGCAGATACAAATATATTACAGAAATCACTATTTTCAAAGTTCAAAAGGCCATAACTCAAAAAGTGGATTAACCAGAGTTACGGTTTTTGTGTTCGCATATTGTCTCATGACGCTTTACATGTGTGTGAAGTTTCATCAAAATATCTGAAATGGTTTTCATCTTATAGAGCGGACACGAGTACACAGCAGAAATGGCTATTTTCAATATCTACTATGTTCAAAGGGCCGCAACACCAAAAGTAGGTTAAGCAGAGTTGCGCGCGCGCGCGCGTGTGTGTGTGTGTGTGTGTGTGTGTGTGTGTGTGTGTGTGTGTATGTGTTCTGCATTTTGTCTCATGGTGCTTTACATTCGTGAGAAGTTTCATCAAAATATCTGGCATGGTTTTCAACTTACACGATAACATGATAGAAATGGCTATGTTCAATGTACAAAGGGCAATAACTCCAAAAGTAGGCAAACCAGAGTTACGGTTCATGTGTTCTGCACGTTGTCTCATAATGCTTTACATTTGTGTGAAGTTTCATGAAAATATCTCGAACGATCTTCATCTTACAGAGCGGACACAAGTACATGGAAGAAATGGCTATGCTCAATGTTCCAAGGGCAACAACTGTAAAAGTAGGCAAACCAGAGTTACGGTTCATGTGTTCTGCACATCATCTTATAGTGCTTTATATTTGTGTGAAGTTTCATGAAAGTATCTCGAACGATCCTCACCTTACAGACAGAGCAGACACAAGTGCATGGTAGAAATGACTATGTTCAATGTTCAAAGGGCAATGACTGCAAAAGTAGGCAAACCAGAATTACGGTTTATGTGTACTGCACGTCGTCTTATAGTGCTTCACATTTGTGTGAAGTTTCATGGAAATATCTCGAACGATCTTCACCTTACAGAGCGGACACAAGTACATGGTAGAAATGGCTATGTTCAATGTTCAAAAGGCAATAACTCCAAAAGTAGGCAAACCAGAGTCACGGTTCCTGTGTTTTGCACGTCATCTTAAAGTGCTTTACATTTTTGTGAAGTTTGGTGAAAATATCTTAGAGGGAATCAGAGTTATGGAGCGGACCCGAATGATGGAAGCGCTGACGGACGAATGGACGGACATTCAAAATTTCGGACGGTATAACGCCATGTTTTGTGGCGGGACATAAAAATGGTGGCAAATTGTGCAAAAATCGATTGAATGGGCAGACTGCAGATAAGTTTCCAATTAGTTATACTCATTCAAAATTTCTGAAATTTTTCAAAATATTATTGCGAAATTTTCTGCACATGTATCACACTGTACAATCGGCGCCTTTGACGACAGATGACTAACGAGACGACAGATGTACACATTGCTGACAGAAAAAGGGTATTTGAAGAAATTGTACCGGTAAAAATCCAAAAAGAAAGCATTTGACTTATGCATTATAGGAGTATTATTTAATGTTTGAAGACCCCGCAGTGGTAATCTTATTTAATTTCACTGCCGCATAAGCCTATGTGAGGTGGTCGAAAAAAAAGGTTTCCTGAAATTTGCTCCAAAGTCCGTTTTCTGCTAGGGTCGTACTTCCCAGGAATAAATCTGGTATTTTCTCTTGCACAATATACATCTACACTCATTCAACAGCAATTCTGCAAACTTCGGCGTAGCAGTTCGGCATAATACTGAAGTTATACACTTCCAAACGCAGGAAGCGTCTGAAAAAACGAGCGGACTGTCTTTGCCTACAGATCAATTTTTATTTGGCTAACACGTATGGCAGAGCAGAAAATTTGAAGGCCAACATGGACGGCAGATCAGAGAATCAGTTGTTCCTTCAAGAAAAAGCGTTCTGACTGAGTTTGCATTAATGTTTCGGTATGAAATCGACATAAGACTTGAAAGAACACTCTTGCCAGTATTTCCAAATTAAACAAAATCAAAATATCAATTCCAGAAAGGTCAGATAGTAGAATATAAGGATATAATGCCAAAACAATCAGGGTCTCTTCGTTGTTGCAGCAGTTGGATTAGGAGACACTAATAGAGAAATAAACCCTAACCTATATGTTTATTTTGGCATTTTAACCATTATTTTATCTGATAACATCCAGTTCTCTCATAGGATATCCAGATATTACCATTCCGAGACATTTCGTCAAAGTTATATTGGCAAGGAATTCTATCAGCATCCCTTCTTTCCCCAGGCCGCCAGGTCGTAACCCTTCATGGAATTAAATAATTTTTGGCAGGCTTATTAGTTATAGATTTGTCTTCAAAGTGCATAGACAGATTTTCAAATAGTTCCCGTTATTAAGGAAATATTGCCAATTGAATAGGCCCATGTCGGCCGGAGAAAAGACGGGACCAAATTTTCGCGCAAATGACCATGTCCTAAATTTCTGCAAGTATTGCTAAAATAGCCGTTGACAAGTAGTTGTTATGGTATATGCTAGCCAAAATCATTCTAGGAAATTTCAGACCGAAAATTTTTGATAGTTTGTGCATCAGTTTTCGAAATAATGTGCCCGGGATCAAAATAATTTGCCGCACAGTTAAAATAATGATATATATTCACATAATGTTTGGCCATTTGTTCGATAATTTAATCAAAATGGTTAATTGGTTATTTGACTACAATCTAAGGGAACTGAGAAAACTAAAAGTATTTAGTTCTCTTCAATCAGATTGAAAATTATCCCAAGAGCAATAAAGATTGTCAACGAAAATATAAATTTCATCAGTATAACTTCCCTTTCATTTTGATATATTTTTCTGGGGCTCTCCCCAGAGGGCACAATGTTGAAACAATGCCGATTCAACGTTGAATCGACGTTGTTTAAACTTTGTGTGTCTACTATGTAAATAATCTTCAAAGGAATATTTCGCCGCCAACGTCCATACAGAAGCGAGAAAAATATCCAAAATTTCGATCCACTCTTAGGATATTTTTCAATCTGATTGAAGATAACTGGATACTTTTAGTTGTCTCAGTCCCCTTAAATTGTGGTCAAGTAACCAGAAAACCATTTTGATTGAAGTTTTAACAGGCCAAACATGGTGTGAATATATATATATATTATTATTTTAATAGTGTGCGGCAAATTATTTGGTCCCGGCTTGGTCTCGGGCAAATCATTTAAAAAATTGATGCACAAATTATCTTTTTTTTTTTGGTTGAAAATTCCCTAGAATGATTTTGGCTAGCATATACAATAAAAACTACTTTTCATGCACTATTTTGGCGATACTTGCAGAAATTTAGGACATGGTCATTTGCGCGAAGAGTAGGTTCCGTCTTTTCTCCGGCCGACATGGACCTATTCAACTGGAAATATTTCTTTAATAACGGGAAATATTTGAAAATCTAGATATGCATTTTGTAGAAGCCTCTATAACTTATATGCCTGCAGAAACATATTTAATTCCATGAAGGATAATTTGATAAAGGCTTTTCCTGGGGTGATCAAACTTTGGTACCGTTTTTTGGTCCCGTCTTTTTCCGCGCGGTCCCGTCGAATGCAACTACCCATATAGAGATTCTGTTCTGTTCTTGTTCTGTTCTGATCGGTAGGAGTCTGTTCGGTTTGTTTACAGAGAAGATGCAATAAAATAGAAGTGTTTTTCAATATGTTCAACAACCTTGTTTGTATGATATAGGTTACAGGTATGCTAGGGGTATAGACACACCAGTGTTATGTTTTCATTGTTGTTGTGTTGTTGTTGTTTTTTTGTCAGAATCACAGGTGAGACAGGTGCGAATTCTGTAAAATAAGTATTAGCTTTCATAAAATGCCGATACTGTTCCTCAAGACTTAACGACTGGACTTCCATCTCACGCAGACCATATATGGGGAATGGGTACTTTAATATAATATATTGTGGTTTGTCCCTTAAATAGAGTGTTCATACTTTTTATTGACAGTTTATATATTCCATTAATTATTTTAGCACCAGAAATTCTTAAAACTAATTTGGAACTAGAAATATATGTCTTCTTATAATTCAAAACCCACTTTCGAGTATTATTTGAATGTGCTGCACATGGTGTATTTGTAAGGGAAGAAAATGTGAGATAGTGCAGCATAAAAAGTGTAAAATTAAGTAGTTTCGAGTATCCAATGTGAAATGGGTCCCCAAATAGATCCGAAGGTAGTAATATTATTTATAAAAATTAAGGTGAGCAAAGATGATAGAGTTAGTGTTAGGAAGAAGAGTTTCAGGGTTCCATGATAGCTTGGGGAAATTAAAGTCTCCAAGTATCCACTTGTTGCCTTTTTTCATACTTAACATTTCCAGAGATCGTCTGAATTCTTGCAGGCTTTGGGCATCATTTTTCCTTTGGACGATATTCGTTATAGTTTTACATTTGATGCATTTATGACTTATCATTATAATCGTTTCATTACAGAACCATGTTAGCTAACCATTTTGACGCAAATGACCCTCATGGGTTGATGCGTCGTTAAACCTTAACTCATCATCATCATCCTTTGGACGATAGTATGCTGCAATATAAAAGGGTTTTGCTGCAACTGTGTCAAGCTTAATCCAAAGTATTTCACAATTTGTTTTAAACTGTTTTTGTTTTCAGTTGCATGTAATGAGTCCTTAATCAATATAAAGACACCACCTCCCTTTGTATTTTTATTTCTATCTTGCCTAAAGGGTGTGTATCCAAGAGACAGTGGAAAGAATTCACTGTCCTATTATTAAGAAAGTATACCAAAACTTTATGCCTCAGCTGCTGGTATCAGACTTGGAGCTAGGGATCAATGATGAGATGCTATGACAGTTATTGTAGGACTGTCTCACTGGCTGGTATTGATCATTTATTCCCTTCAGCTTCCTCCCTCTTCCCCTACCTCCCACCATGTCCATTTGGAAAAATAAATGGGCTGCCTGGTGCTACTGTTACTGTTCCATGTAATTTCTGCTGGTAATGGCACATCGCCAACTGAAGTATCTTCTTGTGTGGATCTTCAGGTTACCTTGGGAATCAAATGACTTCTTAGTCACCCTGCTTAAGGTATCATTTTATTAAAGCATGACGGCATTCTGTGTGCTGTAGCTTGCCTTTCCCATTTCCTCTCTTTACTCTACAGGGAAAGCTCTTATACCATTCCAGATGAAAGGACTGACAGAAGTGTTTGGAACGGCTGTCTAGGTTTTTCAAAGTACCCTTTTCAGTAGTACTGTTCAGTCATCACGAAAACATGCCTATATAATTTTGTACCCCTTAAACCCCACTTTTATATAGTAAAACTGGGGTTTACAGGGGTACACATTATTTTTCTTATTTCTGCTAAAAACATAGATTGTGGGTACTTGTTAGAACTGTCTCATTGAGGCGGTTCTAACGGGTACCCACAATCTATGTTTTGAACAGAAATATAAAAACTACAAGAATTTTCATCTGAAAGTTTTGATTTTTTTTGGTGGTAAAATTTCCACTATATTTGAATAGGCGTGTTTTCGTAAAGGTTCACTGAAGGTAGTCTGCTTAGGTTTAAGATAAACTGAACCAGATTCTCCTCAACTTGATTGAAAAGCAGAAATTCTTGTACTTTATAAAAGGTCTATAACTGTTCAAAATTTAGGACAAGTATGGTAAGGAGTTAAGATGTCCCAATATTTAGGGTAAATACAGTAAGGGGATGCTTTTGTCGAGGCCAACATTTGTTGGCAGAAAGATACTTCAACCATAGATGTAACTCCTCTGCCTTTCTGATTAGTACTAACCAGTAACTGTTCACCTTATTGTAGCCTTCTCCAATGCTCCTTTTTCGGTGGACTGTCCGGAAGGTCGAAACAGGTGGATAGGTCATATGTTATAAGAATTTTCCGCACCTCTATATACCAACTTTAGCTATCAAATCCTTGATGGCTAGTTGTCTTCTGGCTAGCTGCTTTTCATTAGAGTTCTCCCCAAATCGGTATATACTGCAGTAAAGTGTCAGTGCTCACTTATGTTTGATGTCTTCTATATTTAGAGAGAGAATATATATTGCTGAATTGGCAACTGTGCTTGCTTGAGTTTTTCCACTAGAACAAGTTTAGGAATACCACTTCAAGACCCTATACCAAGATGGGTAGAACATAAAAAGGTATGCAGCAAATAGGTACATATTTCGGGGTTAAGACCATTTACTCCATGTAGTCCTGATGCCACCAGGCTACCTGGCTATACAGGGTATGCTGTGTCCTGTAGTATTTTTCCTTACTGCTAATTCCTGAGTGTCACTAGAGTGGAGTATCACCATGTGCATAGTTTCATTACTATTGGCATAACCCCCTCACCCCCTTTTAAAATGTAAAGCAGGACACTTTTCACTGGCTGCGACAGGTATTTCTTCAATATACTGTTGTCCACTGCTTCATGTTAACCTGGTCCTGCTGAACCCGGATATATCCTGCCTTTGCAAACAGTGTAGATCCAGGTCAGAAGCCAACTTAAGTATGTGAATTTATATCAACAATCTGGATCAAGTAATCTTATTGGCTGAAAATTTATTAGATGTAGGTGTGGCATCTTAATTTATTCAGCGTGATAAGGGTTAAGTAGGCACTGAAAAGCATCATGGGTGTCTGACAGTAGGAGCATGTCATCAGCACAAGTTGGTTTGGCAAAGCGTATTTCTCCAGTATAACATCCCTCTCCAGTTTATCTAACAAGCTGTTGCCATGAATCTTATACAGGTCAGTGTTCAGGATGCCTCCTCAGCTTACCCCTTCTTTGACTTTGAAAGGCTGTGAATAGCTCCCTTGCGAATTGAGCATGAGTTCTGGTTCATCTTGTAAGGAATGGATAAGGGACCATGTCTGCCTTTCCACTTTTGTGTGATACAACTTTCTGAGGAGCAGGAGACTATATAACTTTATGAGGAGACTTCCATGCAGAACAAAATCAAAAGCAGACTTCGGGCCCACTGGAGTCCAACTGATAGTTTTCTTTTGCTTCAGTATTTCAGTTATTTCTTGCTGTCGAGTCCTCATCATTGTTTCATCTTTGTATTCGTTTGATTTTTATGTTCTAAGAGATGTTGCACTGATGAGTTAGGAGCCCTTCATGCGGACTGCCAAATGCTGATATCCCTATGATTTCTAGATATTTTATACAGCTCTGGCAAGGAAATGTTTAGTCTCATTATAACACTATTATAATGCTATGCCATGCCATGGACACCATCCATAGCATTGCAAAGAGACTGTTCTGTGTCATTCCACTGTTACCGTGTTGACCCTAATTGTTTGGACAGACAGGCATGATAAAAATTTGTAGATCTACATCAGATGCCGTTACATCAACATTCAACAGGTCTGTGTTCAGTAAAATGGACTTGTTAAACTTTTTGGGACAAGTACGATTGGGAGTTCAGGTGTATAAATATTTAGTGTAAATACTGTATCTGCTTATTTTACTGGGGCCTGCATTTTTATTGTCTTTTTTTAACCAAGTTGATTCACCTTATTGACACAAATGACCCTTGTGGATTGACACGTTTTTGAACATGAACTCATATCATCATTATCATTGTTGTTGTTTTTTTTCCTAGCAAATAGGGCTTGACATTACATTTAGAGCATATCCACAAGAGGTGATTTGAACAGAATGGCCTGTTCCAGGGGAAAAATCAGAAAGTATTATAAAATGTTGTCTGCTAAAGCCTAAATTCAACAAATTAAAGGTAAAAAGAAAGTAGGTGGATCAGTGACACAATAATAAGGATCAGCTTTGAGATTAATAGTTTAAGGCAGGATTTGGCGTAACTGGTATTAACCCTTCTCCTGCTGAACCCAGGTATACCCTGCCTTTGCAAACAGCATAGCTCCAGATCAGATGCCAACTGATCTGGATCTGCACTGTTTTGTCAAGTAGAATGTGAATTTGTATCAACCTGGATCAAGTGATCTGATTGGCTGAAAATTAGATGTGGGTGTGGCATCTTAATTTATTCAGCATGATATGGGTACAAAAAATGGCATTATGCAGTTACATGGTTTTCAAAAATTAAGGGGACTTGATTCACTTGGTAGATCTGCCATTATTTTTCACAAGGGAGACAACTTTGTGGCTTTCTGATTGCCTCCATGCACACAAATGTTTTGAAAAGGGGTCTACTTTAAAAGGAAAGAACTAGCTGCAAATTCTTTCCTTTTAAAAAGTAGACCCCTTTTCAGAGAGAAGGCAAAGAAGTTGCCTCCCTGAAAATGTATCCATTCCCCTTAACTCTTTCCCCGCTAGTGACGACTGTTGTCGTAGGCTGATAACTTCTGCAAACAGTTTGGACCCAGACCAGGCCCGACAAAACATCGAGCCTGATCTGGATCCAAACTGTTTGACACTCTGATGTTATTTCTGAAAGATTGTTTTGAAAAAGTTTTTAAAAAAAAAAAAAAAAAAAACAATCTACAGACAACAAAAAAGCATGCAAAATTACCCTGCATGCAAAGAGTTAATATGTTACAATGACTTTCAGTATTGTACATCAACTCTGAAATAAATTTGTGACCTTTGTGTTGGGCTTCTACCATAATCATTTTTAGAGCTTGTGATTCCAGTTTCCAGATTACCAATATTCACATCTTCATGGTTAATTTGGCAGTCAGGGGATGATTGTGGTTGGGTAGGCCCGGTAGGGAAGAAGGGCAATGGTATGAAAAGATTCCTTTACTGCATAATTATTCTGTTGGGAAACATTGAAAAAAAAAAAAAAAAAAAAAAAAAAACATCTGAAAAGTAGTTATGGTATATGTATATGTGCATGTTATTTTTAGAAGGAAACTGCCCACATGTTACGTTTTACCACCGTACCTTAAATTTTCTTTCAAATACAAGTATGGTAATAAAAGAAAACTTTCCTCACATCCTGCACTATCCTTTCCCCCATTGTATCCAACTCAACCTCTTCTATTTTTCTCTGTGGGAGGATTTTGTCTTCTTTAAAAAACAAGTTTGATGCTTTTTTTTTTCTGTACAATAAAAGAAAACTTCACTTGTACATTTGTATATCATATACATGTATCTGGACTGGGGTGAGGGGGGGGGTGCAAATTTCTACAGAAAAAAAGTTAGGTAAGACAGGAAATCTTTGTTCACTTCATGTTAACTCCTTCATTCTCTGGGACGAGGGATGAGACTGAGAGCATAGAGGGACTAATTTAGTTTTTTTCCAACTTATAATAAAGAAGAACTTTCCTGACATATTGTCTGTCATCACTCTAACCCTTTGATCATTTTTTTTGTTTTGATTTTACTTTTTTCTTCTTTTCTTTTACAGATATTGTCATCCACCTCTTACTCACCCCACCTCACTCCCCTCTAAATTACTCTTTTTTATGTTTGATAATGATATACATGTATATATTATGGTAAAAAGGTGTCCACACAGACTTGCATGCAGTCATAGGGACAGTGGAAATTAGAGCCCACTGTATCTTAAGCACTAGTATATGAAAGGCAAGGACCAGTCCTCCTTTCTGTGCTTTTAAGCTTCCGCCAATTCGCTGCTGGGTGAACAGAGAGTTTTTCAGTTGACTGGGTTTGAACCTACAACCTTCAGAAACTTAAGCTCTCAACTATGGTACCTCTCTAGATGAAGTATCATGACTCCAGATAAGGCACTTTTTTCAACCAAAAAATAGTGATTTTTCTTATTTTTCCATGAAAAAATATGTTTTGGGTACCCTTTAGAAGTGCCTCTCTGAGGCAGTTCTAATGATTACCCATAACATACGTTTTCATGGAGAAATAAAAAAAAAATATTTATCTGGATACCCCTTATTTGCCTATATTCCAGGTCTATTTTATTTTCTCTGGCCACACAGTTTTACACCTGTAAAGCTTTTAAATACATCTGCGTTTGACACATAGAGATTCCAGCAGTGACCATAAGCTTTCTTTTGATACCTTCTTAACAATTAAGATATTCACTGTCAGAATAGGTCTATTAGATAAATTGCTGTAGCCTTTTCAGGTTAAATCCCTGTAAATTCCGCCTTTCTTTGTGGGTATCTGTGTGAGCCTTGTTTGTTAACCTCTCTGAGCAGATTAAGCAGATGACACATTGGTAATAAAACAACAACAACAACAACAGGGTTTGACATTTCATGCAGATTTAAATATTTCAGCATTTAAATTGGTATTATTTTTCTTCTTTTTGTTTTTCTTAGAAAAATGAAAAAAAAAAAAAAAAAAAAAAAAAAAAAAAAAACCAGGGTTTGACATTGCATGCAAATTGTCCCATAAGGAGACAGTTTGGATGAAATGTCAGACCCTGTTTTCTGGAAAGAATAAGAAAAAATTGAAAATAATGTGTGCTGAATATATGGTGTATAGGTTGTGAATAAGGGTAAACTTGAGATTTCTTTAGTCAGGTTATCAAATGGAGCATTTCTACCAAATACATAACTGGTAGCTGTTCCCCTAAACACTGTGCCTAGTTCCAGGTACTATGCTGTACTGTTACACTGAAATTCTTACCCAGCTGCAAAGTATTAACCCTTGTCCTGCTGAACCGGGATATACCCTGCCTTTGCAAACAGTGTAGATCCAGATCAGTTGGCTTCTGAAGGAGCCAACTGATCTGGATCTGCACAGTTTGCCATTCAGTATGTGAATCTGTGTCAACAACCTTGATCAAGTAATCTGATTGGCAGAAAATTAGAAATGGGTGTGGCTTCGTAATTTATTCAGCAGGATAAGGGTTAAGAACTCTGTGCTTGAAATAAGCAGATGATAGTAATGCTTAGTATTTCATAGCCAGAGGAGAGAGATGGTGTTGAAACTCAGGGTGAATTTCATAACTCTAGAAAAGAGGGGTATCTAGATAGATAATTTCCCTAGATCTCCATGAAAACATGTGGCTGCTCATCGGAATTCACTTGGCAAGTCACTTCAGGTGAGTGTCCTCTTGAAAGATTTTCATGTACAGATCAGAAAATGGCAATACTTTTGGGATTTTTTCAGTTCATGATTGTACAGTGCTTCATTGGACACAGCCTTTCATTATTACTCTTTCATTTTCTCAATATGACTTAACTCTTTCCCAGCTAGTGGCGACTTTTGTTGTCTGCTGATAACTTTTGCAAACAGTTTGGACCCAGATCAGACCCGACAAAATGTCGGGCCTGATCTGGAGCCAAACTGTTTGATGTTATTCCTGAAAGACTTTTTTGAAAAAGTTTATTTAAAAAAAAAAATCCATAGATGACAAAAAAGCATGAAAAATTACCCAGCATGCAAAGAACTAAACAATATTGAAAAATATGTAAAACACCAAATCATCGTCATTGTCTTTTGGGAAGTAGGGCTAAAGTAACGGTTTGTTACTTTTTGTATTGCCACCACCATACAATTTCCCTCATAGCAAATGAATAGCAGAAGCCAAGATGAACACGCATTATCTGTTTGCATGCATGAAATTTGGACTTTGCAGAATAAGAATTACTAATAACATGATCTCATTTGAAAAACCTGAAGACACAATATGGTAATTTGGTGGAGTATGGTATTATCCATAAAACCCATATAGTTTTAATTGAAGCAGGTTTTCTTGTGTTCTCACATATCACTTAAAGCATATCTGTTTAGCATTTGTTAACATTGTATCACCTTTTCTTTGGTTATTAAATATGATAAACTTTAGTTTTTGGCTATAGCTTTCTTTTGTTTTAGAAAATCCATTAATGATGCTTTGTCATATTCTTTCTACTTCATTTGTTCTCTTTCATTGTGCAGGATTCCAGAGAAACAGTATATTTCATATAAGTGGTTTTGTTATTTTTATATGAAAATGAATGTCATAGGAAAGAAAATGTTATTAGGATCAGCTTATTGAGATTACTAATGAAATATGAGATAATTATTTTAAAAAGAAATAAGAAAATAACAACAAAAAACAATCAAGAAAAATCATTCACAATTCCTCTGGCACTCTGGTTGCCTTTTGGTCATAAATACTATTACTATCAGTAAATTATTTACCTAACACATTGCATGCTGGTTAAAATTCCAGCAGACAACATTTTGAAATATTTTTTCTTGCTTTTGGCAGAAGATAGGATTGAACATTTCATGTGAATTGTCTCCATAGGAGGCAATTTTAGGAGACAATTTGCTTAAATCCTGTTTTCTGGGAAAATGTAAAAAAAAACAAAAAAAACCCCATCAGTTTGTCCTCTGTTAAATTTGCCCAGGGCATGCTTAATGTTAAGTAACTTTTGTTTTATGTAAGTTTTCTCTCATTGCTTTTAAGCTCAGATGAAAGTTATCTTGATTTTCCACTGATAAAATGTACTTTAACTTCACTTGCACACGTACATATTTGGTCTGTTATCCTACATTTCAAAGTCAGATCTTTATTGAACTTCATGATTTCTGACACCCCATCCCCACCTCCTTTTTATACCCCACCACACAATAGTGGTGGGGTAATATACCGGGCCACACAATAGTGGTGGGGTATTATGTTTCACATTGATCATTGGTTCATTTCCAAATGATAACTTGAGTGAATGTCAATGGATTTTCACCAAACCTGGTATGTGCATTAATACTGTGGACATCTGGTTTGGGATTGCTAATGGGCAAATGTTATCAATTTTTTGACAGAAATTCTGCCAGCAACACGTCTGATTTTTCGTTTCCTGATGATAATTTGAGTAAATGTCAATGGATTGTCACTAAACTTGGTACATGTATGTGCATTGATATTGTGGAGTTCTGGTTAGGGATTGCTAATGGGCAAATTTCTTAAATTTTTGACAGTTATCTGCCTGCAACACATCTGATTTTTCATTTTCAGATGATAACTTGAGTAAATTTCAATGAATTTTCACCAAACTTGGTATGTATATTGATATTTAAAAAATCTGGTTTGGGATTGCTAATGGGCAAATTTCGTCACTTTTTGACAATTACCTGCCCGGGTCATGTCCATATTTTCATTTCTGGACGATGACTTGAGTAAATATCAGGAGATTTTCACCAAACTTGGTATGTGCATTGATATTGTGGAGATCTGGTTCGGGATTGCTAATGGGCCAATTTTGTCAATTTTTGACAGAGTTCTTTGCCAGTGACATATCCGTATTTTAGTTTCAGGACAATAATGAGTAAATCTCAACAGATTTTCACCAAACTTGATATGTGCATTGATATTGTGGAGATATGGTTTGGGATTGCTATTGGGTACATTTGTCAATTTTTTACAGATTTTATCTCCCCATGACACGATAATGGTGGGGAATTATGGTTTCATGTTTTTATTACTATATAGATTGGTTACTGGGGAGATTTGCCTGAATAAATGAAGCATTTCTTTTTATTATTGTGTTAAAACTTAGAAATAGTTAATGAAACATTTTTGTTTATTTGCTCCCCAGTACTCCTCCTCCCCGACTGAAAGTGGGTGGAGCCTAATTTGTCTAACTTTGCACAAGCAGATTGGACAGTTCTGGAGTTGAAAGCTTAACCTTTAACCTGCGACTATATTATAAGGCATACAGCATTTAAGAGAAATGTGTTGTTTTTTTTCAGTTCACATGAGTACACACAAGATAGGTTTTGGTGCAAAAGTAAGAATAATTATCATTAGAAAACTCTTTAGCTGGGTCTGAGTGTCCTCTGCTTTTGTTACACTTGCCAAGACAATAAAGATTCCTGGGAAAGATTTAAGACATTTTGATTTTTAAACTTTCAGGATCCTTTCTGCTATCTTGTTATGTTGTGAATGCAGACTTTTGATCCATTTTGAAAAATGTGCGGCTCCAAGGAGGATTACACATTTAACAATTGCAGCTGGCAGATAAATGTTCAACAACCTTTAATAGATTGTGTTTGTACACTGTCGTGGATTGGAGGATTAAGGTTAATCTGCTTTTATTTTGTGCAGAGAACCAAAGTAGAAATTCATGCTATAATCATAGTTCTAGATAAGGTACTTCTTTCAGTAAAAAATGTTGAAAGTTTTCTTAATTCTGCTCAAAATCATATGTTGTGGATACTCATTAGAAGTGCCTTGTTGAGGCGCTTCTAACGAGTACCACAACATATGCTTTCAAGCAGAAATAATGACAATATTAATCTGGATACCGCTTATCTTACACCTGACAGTTGTACAATATTACTGTGTAATTCCTATATAGTAAATTTCAGATTGAACTGTTTACTTTATTTACCCCTAGTATTTGGACACATTAACATATTTTAGTCAGGAACCCCTAAAAGGGTAATTGGCAAAAAGTGCAGGTCCAGATCAGATGCTGCACAATGAGGCATCTGATCTTGGTCTTCACTGTTGCATTAATGACAGGAATTCCTATAAAACATAGTAATCAAATAAAACTAAGTAGACACCCTGCTATTGGAAATAGACTGGTCCAAAGAGTTGTAGTAGAAGAGTCCATTCAATATAAGTGGGTTAATTCATAGCTTCAGATAAGGCACTTTTTTCAACAGAAAATACTGAAATTCTTCTTATATCTCTCTTATATCTATGAAAACATGTTTTGGTACTCATTAGTAGAGCCTGCACTTCTTATGAATACCCAAATGTTTAAATAAGAAAAATATATTATGTGGATACCCCCTCTTATCTGGGCCTGTGATTAATTGATTACCATACTTGCCTGAAAGTTTGAATACGCCCATTTGACTAGCTGTCAGTGTGTCTGAAAATTGCTGGATAGTGGCAAATAGCATAGACCATGATCAAATGTCACATTCTGCTGTGTCTGATCTGGATCTGTGACTCTTTGCTCAGGCCTATCTGTCTGAATACTAATGGTAAATGCATGTACAGTAATTTGGTTATTCCTATACAGTTGACTCTCATTGTCTCAACCTCATTTATCTTGAATAACCGCTTATCTCGAAGTGAAAATCTTGTCCCTGCCTAAACATAAAAATCTAACAACAGGTAAAAAATATTGTGAAAAAGATCATCATTAAAATTTGTAGCAGACATTCTATTTTTATTATGCCCCCGCCATTTTCACTGGGGGTGCATATTGTATCACCGCTGTCCATCCGTCCCAACCCGTCCGCCCGTCCCGTACATAACACTTTTGGTTTCCGAGCGATATCTTTTGAAAGGATTGGTGTATTGGATTGAAATTTTATACACATGTATATAATCATAAAATGTAGGTCAGGTTCGATTTAGGGTAAATCCACCAATTATTTTGGGAGTTATGGCCCGTTTCAACTTTGAAAAATTTTCAACTTTGAAAAATGGTTTCCGTGCGATATCTTTTGAAAGGATTGGTGTATTGGATTGAAATTTTGTACACAGGTATATAATCATAAAATGTAGGTTTGATTTAGAGTAAAATCCATCTATTATTTTAGGAGTTATGGCCCTTTTTCCACTTTGAAAAATGGTTTCCGTTTTATAACTTTTGAAAAGATTAGTGTATTGGATTCATATTTTATACACAAGCATATAATTATAAAATATAGGTCATATTCAATTTAGGCTAAAATCCACAATTTTTTTTTGGAGTTACGGCCGTTTATCAGTGTTGAAAAATAGTTGAAAAATGGTTTCCATTCGATATCTTTTGAAAAGATTAGTGTATTGGATTCAAATTTTATACACAGGTACATAATCATAAAATGTAGGTCAAGTACGATTTAGGGTATAATCCGCCGATTATTTTTGGAGTTATGGCCTTTTTCAACTTTGAAAAATGGTTTCCGTTCCATAACATTTGAAAAGATTAGTGAATTGGATTCATATTTTATACACAAGCATATAATTATAAAATATAGGTCAAGTTTGATTTAGGCTAAAATCCACAAATTGTTTTTGGAGTTACGGCCCTTTATCAATGTTCAAAAATAGTTGAAAAATGTTTTCCATTCGATATCTTTTGAAAAGTTTAGTGTATTGGCTTCAAAATTTTATACACAGGTGTATAATCATAAAATGTATGACAAGTTGAATTTAGGGTAAAATCCAATAATTATTTTTGGAGTTATGGCCCTTTTTCAACGTTGAAAAATGGTTTCCGTTCCATAACTTTTGAAAAGATTAGTGAATTGGATTCATATTTTATACACAAGCATATAATTATAAAATATAGGTCAAGTTTGATTTAGGGTAAAATCCACCAATTATATTTGGAGTTTTTTCAACGTTGAAAAATAGTTTCAGTTTGATATCTTTTGAAAACATTAGTGTATTGAATTCATATTTAAGATACAGGTATATAAAATGTAAATGTAAAATAGAGGTCAAGTTCCAGTTAGGATAAAATCAACCCATTATTATGGGAGTTATGGCCCTTTTTCACCTGCAAAAGATGTTTTCCTTCCGATATTTTTAAAAAAAAGATTGATTTATGTATTGGATTCATATTTTATACCCAGGTATACAATCATAAAATATAGTCGTTTGATTCAAGGTAAAATCTGCCAATTATTATGAGAGTTATGGCCCTTTTTTCCACTTCATTTTTTGCAAAATACCTGCGTGTGGGTGAGGATGGCCCTGGGCAGGGGCATCTGTGTCATACTGATACATTTCTAGTTTTATTTTTTTTTTAATTATTATTTTTCACAGAAAATGAGACTTGGTATTTCATGCGAATTGTCTGTCTGGCAGACAGTTCACATGAAATGTCAAGCCTTATTTTTTTTTTACTGAAGAATGATAAGAAAAAATATTTTAAATGTCATCTACTTGTCATTCTGATTGTCTGATTGTCATTCTAAACCCAGACATACCCTGCTTTTGCAAACAGTTTACTGTCCTTTCGACATCACTCGGAAAGACGTTTTTTGCTTGGCGTTTTATTTTAAAAGGAAATATTTTGTTCTGAATGACCTTATCTTATCAGAAACCATTTGTCTTTTCTGTTTCTGTGTTTTGTTCTCAAATATGTACCCTAAAATTAAATTTATGGCCAAAAATTGGTCTGACCTATGCAATTTCTATAGTAAAGTGATTTTTTGGAATTTTTGATTAAGAAAGTAATTTTCATGTTTCTTTGCAGAAATTGAATTATTGGTGTTTCACAACAATATTGTGAAAATTTCAGAAAAATTGAACAAGCGGAACTTGTTGAAAATCTGCCTCCAAGTTACCTACCCTACAGATTTCTGCATAATTTGCATTCATTTTTACTATGGGGAAAAGTGAAAATACTTGATTTTTTAAAAACCAATGACTAGAATAAAACTTTTTGTGCATAGGTAGTTACGACAAATGGTTTTGCATTAAATCATGACAAAAGTTTGCAAATTTACTTCTTTTGTGTACAGCGCCAGGCAAAAAACGACTTTTCAAAAGATGTTGAAAGGACAGTAGATTTAGAGCAGTTTGCTTCTGAAGAAGCCAGCTGAGTTGAATCTGCACTGTTTGCCATTCAGTATTTGAATTTATGTCATCAACCCTGATTTAGTAATCTGATTGGCTGAAAATTAGAAGTGGGTGTGGCATCTTAATTTATTCAGCATGATTAGGGTTAAGATATATATGAGCTGCAAAACAAGGAAAAGACTCATGCCATATGTGGGCAATGAAGACCCAGATCAACTTGCACATTTATGCTGTCTGATCAGGGCATCTGTTGCTTGCTTACAGAATCTGTAATGAGCATTGGGTCAGGGCCACATGCCACTATAGCTTGTGGTATGTTAATGCATCCTACTATTTTGATATAGGTAGGGCACGAACCTGTTCATTGCTCTAGGGGTATCAGGGAAATAGTTTCCTCATCTCTGTATGAAAACATATGTTGTGGTATTCATTAGAAGTTTCCCAGTGAGGCATTGCTAATGAGTACCCACAACATACTTCTTTATGGAGAAATAAGAAAAAAAATCCATAGATTTAGAGCTATGTTGAAACTAAAGGACTGACTCTACAGACTCTAAATATCCAGATACAAGTACAGGGCACAGTTGTTCAAAGCGTCGTTAGCTTAACGAGCACGTTAAGGGTCATTTCGTTAACTGTTTTAGCAGATTCAATATACAATATTCTGATATTTTTTGCTGAAAAAATGTGAGTAGCAAAGCTACTCACATTTTTTCAGCAAAAAATTTCAGCATATTTGCGTATCACTCGATGTAAATTTTAATGAATCGTTAACTAACGATGTCGTTAGCTTTGAACAACTGGGCCCAGGTCTGATGTACTTTCTAGCGCACTAGTGACCAGCTTTTATAGTCTTGATATTATTTTGGTTTTATTTTAGTGGATTATCAAATAGGATTATAAGAAAAAAAAAATTACTCATTGGAGACTGGAGACAGTCTAAACCTACCCTGAAGTTATCAATTCCCTTTGGAGTTGAAAATACTTGGTGATTTGCTTGACATTATTGAATTTAGTACTAAGGCTCTTCAATCGCACTTCACAGATAAAATTTAAGAATTGAACTAAAAAAGCTTTTTTGCACAAGAGGGCTTGAGGTCGAAACCTCTGTTTATATTTTGCTGACTTTTGTTTAGTAAAGCAGAGAATGCTTTTTCAGCTCAGACAAGACAATTGGAATGATTCAGTACTTTAAGGGAAATCAGTACACTTTCAGGAGAGGTAACTCTTTCAGAATTGTTTTGCCTCCCTTTTGAAAAATAGTCTCCATCAAAAGGAAAGAATCCTTTTAAAAAAGACCCCTTTTCAGTAGGGTCTTGATGTGCAGGAACGCAGTCAGGAGATCATAAAAGTTTTCTTCCTTGTAGAAAATGGCGGAATTACTATCAAGTGTATCAGTTCCCCTATAACCCATTGAAGATCCCTAAATTGGTAACTGGCAAACAGTGTAGACCCACATCAGATGCCACAGAATGCAGCATCTGATCAGGGTCTCCACAGTTTGCAAATAGTTCAACCATTTTTCTTTAGGAATATCTACGTCATATAGCCTGACATACCTTAAATTGAAAATGGACTCTTCCAGTATATAGTTTGGGAGAGTTTATTCAATCTTTAATGGGTTAAAACTTTTTTCTGTTTTTTTTTTGTTTTTTTTTCTACATGTGATAGGTGTCGACTCTTTAAAAGCTAAATATTGCGAGCCACAAAGTGAGAAAGCGTACCCAACGAAGACTCAAGTAAGCCTGTGCATCTCTGCAGTCTGATCAGAGTCTTTATTGTCTGCATGAAGGAGCTTTGCATCATTGGCTATCCAAAATGCACCCAGTGAAGATTCTGATCAGACTGTGTGAATGTGCAGACTGAGCTGAATCTTTGCTTGGCACACATGTCTGAAGGTACGTTTTCTGATATTATGGCTGACAGGTCATATTTGTATTCAGTCTTCAGAGTTCAGTGAATATGCATACATTTATATACAACCTTATTGATAAGAATATGAAAAATTATTTGATTATGCAGATAAAAAGGTAATTTAATCAATCTATTACCTGATGGCTTCAGAAAACTTTTTTAATTAAAAAGTAAAAATAAGTATTTGTGAAAAACCTCAGTCAGTGCTTTTTTGTGCATTTTGTTTTTTATTTGTTTGTATGTTTTTTTCAAAGCTATGCTGCTACTTTACTATTCTGTTTGTATGCTATGCAATATTACATAAAGTAAATAGCTGGGGTGGTTGTGGGGTAGCGGGGGTATCCAGGTACATATTGCCCTTCTTTCTCCATGAAAACATGTTGTCAGTGCTTATTAGAAGATCTTTTTTGAGTACCTTCTACGGTAACCAGTCATAATACACAGGAACGCTTCATTTAACCAGTCATAATACACAGGAACGCTTCATTTAACCAGTCATAATACACAGGAACGCTTCATTATAGTAGTTTCATACACCACAACCTCTTTATAACACTATTGCTAGGTTCCAAAGCAAAATCCATGTTAGCTAAATAACCATGTTGTGTCCAAACAAAAATGTATAGATTATACAGAAAAAACCTGTTAGCCATTTTATATCCAAAACCATCTTATAATGAACCATTCCAGTGTATATATCAAGCTTTAACCCTTTCCATGCTGAATAAATTAAGATGCCACACCCACTTTCAGCCAGTCAGATTACTTGATACAGGTTGTTGATACAAATTCACATAATTAATGACCAACAGTGCAGATCCAGGTCAGTTGGATCAAACAAACCTACACTGTTGGCAAAAGCAGGGTATATGGGGTTCAGCAGGACCAGGATTAAAGATGTCTCCCAAAAATGTTGTTCATATTCATTTTTAGCTCACCTGAACAAAAAGTTCCGGTAAGCTATTCTACTACCCCCGGTGTCGGCGTTGGTGTCCACAAATGTTAAAGTTTTTACGTTAAAGTTTTTTAGTAGCTCATTACTTTTTTATGTGTACATGGATTGAGTTCATATTTGGTATGATGATAGATACTGGGCTAAAGTTTTTATCTGCAGTATCAGCACCCATGATCATAACCTTGGGTCAAGATCACAGACTTTGAATTTTGATGTTAAAGATTTTGTGTTAAAGTTTTTAGGAGCTTATTACTTCTTTACCTTTGGATGGATTTAGTTTATACTTGGTATGGTAATAGATACTGATCTCAAATTTTTAGCAGCAGCATCAGCTCTCATGACCATAACCTTGGGGTCAAGGTGACAGACTTTGAATTCTTATGTTAAAGTTTTGTGTTAAAGTTTTTAGGAGCTCATTAATTCTTTACCTTTTGATAGATCTAGTTCATACTTGGTATGGTGATAGATACTAGTCAAAAGTTTTTATCAGCAGCATCGTCATACATGACCGTGACTTTGGGGTCAAGGTCAGAGACTATGAACTTTTATGTTAGTTTTTGCACTGAAGATTTTAGATCATTACTTGGTTGCCTTCAGATAATTTTACTGGAGACTTGGTATGGTGAAAGATATTGCTTTAAAGTTTTTATCAACAACATCAGCACCTATAACCATGACCTTGGGTTCAAGGTCACAGACTTAGAATTTTGATGTTAAAGATTTTGTGTTAAAGTTTTTAGGAGCTCATTACTTCTTTACCTTTGGATGGATTTAGTTTATACTTGGTATGGTAATAGATACTGGTCTCAAGCTTTTAGCAGCATCAGCTTTCATGACCATAACCTTGGGGTCAAGGTCACAGACTTCTTATGTTAAGTTTTTGTTTTTAATTTTTTAGAGCTCATTACTTTTTTACCTTTGGATGGATTTAGTTAATACTTGGTATGGTAATAGATACTGGTCTCAAAGTTTTAGCAGCAGCATCGGCTCTCATGACCATAACCTTGGGGTCAAGGTCACAGACTTAGAACTTTTATGTTAGTTTTTGCACTAAAGATTTTGGGTGCCTTTAGATGAATTTGGTATGGTGATAGATATTGATTTAAGTTTTTATCAGCAACATTAGGACCTATAACCATGACCTTGGGATCAAGGTCACAGACTTAGAATTTGAATGTTAAAGATTTTGCGTTAAAGTTTTTAGGAGCTATTTTGCGTTAAAGTTTTTAGGAGCTCATTTCTTCTTTACAGTTTGATGGATTCAGTTCATACTTGCTGAGGTCAGAGATACTTGTCTAAAAATTTTATCCGCAGCATCAGCTCCCATGATCGTGACTTTTTTTCTGTTACGGGTCTGAAAATTTGCCTTTGTGCAACTAAGTCAAAGCGCGACTTCCGGTGAGCTATCCTGTCAGGCGACAGGTCTTGTTCTATGTAGTCTTTATATTTATGTTTGGCTACAACACCGTTGTTTAATTAACCCTTGTCCTGCTGAATAAATTAAGAAGCCACACCACTTCTAATTTTCAGCCAACTAGATAACTTTGATCAAGGTTTTTGATACAAATTCAAATACTGAATGGCAAACAGTGCAGATCCAGATCAGAAGCCAACTGATCTGGATCTACACTGTTTGAAAAGAAAGGACATATCCGGGTTCAGCAGGACAAGGTTTAAAATGCATTTTTGGTTGGAGTGAATAAATCATTGATTGATTAAAAAAAAAAAAAAAAAAAAGAAGCAATTTATTCAGAAAACCGAAAATCCTAATTAGTCCTAAAATGGGAACAAGACCCTTTTACTACCTACTGATGCAGTTGCCTCTGTGGCTGAGTTGGCTGCGACTTTGACTGGTGATCAGGAAGCTGCGGGCTCAACCTACCACCAGGTCATCAACATACTGTCATGCAGATTGATCGTGAAATATTTTCTATGGTCATTCTCTCCTTTCTGCTGATTCAAGAAGGGCAGTTGTCAGTTTCCGGCGAAAGAATGTGCACAATAATGGTTAAATGCTTTGAGGACTAAGCCTACCTAGTAATCGTGTGGTTAGGTAAACTGACTGCTCGACATGACTGGGCTGTGAAACCTCAACACAAACAACTAACCTGCTGATGCTGTTTGCACAGACCTGTCTATTCAAAATCTGCAAGTAAATCCATCAGGCTAAGGAATATCTTGAAGTAAGTGTTGTTAGCTGGTGTTTAGCATCTGGCTAATATTTAAGGAATGAATGAAAATGATGTTCAGAACCATGACAGATTCAATAAGTATTTTATTTTGCTAATATTATCAAGATGTTTTAACAAAATTCATTTACAACTCATTGATATTTTGACAAAATTCCTTACAACTCAGTGAAATTTGAATGAAAGTTACATCACTGCTATGGCTGATGCTGCCTTATCTACGGTATATTCTGACCAGAAAATAACTGCCTTACTTCTGAAATTATATGGGGGTGTGTACGCTCAACTATCAGCGCTTACAATTTCCACTCCATTTCAATTACAAAAAAATTGAGTTGTCTACGAAAAAAATTGAGTTAGCAAATCTCTATGCAAGAAAGTAGGGGGTGTGATGGGGATGTGGGGAGTAAGGGCTATTCTTAAAAGGAAAGAATTGCTCCACTGCTTTCCCCCTGTCCCACCAACTAGCAAATTCCTTTCTTTAGGAATAGTTCTCTTTGAGAAGGAATTTATGTACAGGTTCTACTGGAGTGGTCTCCCTTTGAAAATGGAAAGCAGTGACTCAGTTTGGACATACCTCTCTCTCTGAGAGGTATCCACTCATCTTAACCCTTGTCATGCTGAATAAAGATACCACATATGCCTACTTCTAATTGTCAGCCAATCAGATTGCTTGATCTAGTTAGTTGATACAAATTCACATTCTAAATGACAGTGTAGATACAGATCAGTTGGCTTCTGAAGAAGCCAACTGATCTGGATCTATGCTGTTTGCAAAGGCAGGGTAAATCTGGGATCTGAAGGACCAGGGTTAACATTTGAAGTACAAGTCAAAAAAGCAGCAGCTGACATTCTAAAATATTTTTTCCGATTCTTCTGTGAAAATAATGCTGAACTATTCATGTGAATCCTATGGCAGAAGATTCATATGAAATGTCAAACCTTATTTTCCCTGAAATAGAAATAAACAAAAATTGGAATTTTGTTTGATACAATTTTGAATGAAGCCAAAAGATTAAGCAAAGCTTGTGTGGCTACTTCCTTGCCTGAGTTCTGGCAGTCCTCCCCTTACTAGTACATGACTGTATGCTGGTAACAAAAAAGTTGCAGAAGACAAAAAAAAAAATGCTGTTTTTCTTATTTTTCCCTGATGGGCTCAAGCATTTCATATAGGCCATCTAAAATTGTGATTTGCAGGAAGTGTTGATCCATATTGTCTGGGAAATATATTTTAAAATGTCAGCTGCTAATATTTAAATCTACTAGGTCGAGGGCTTAGTTCAAACAGTAGGAATTTATGGGCATGATAACCGGTCTTTAGATGTCATTCAATAGGATCAAGAGAATGATGTTTACCCTGATGACAGCAGGGAACACATTGCAAAGTCTGGGTTTACATTAATAATGATAACATTGTGGCTACTGGCAGATCACCAATTTGTATTCAATATAATCACTGGTTACACTTCCCAGGACCTTGCAACAGGAGTGATTGGAAATATAAGCACTGACTGGTTTGATTTGTTACCCTTACCCTCACAGCCCTGATCATGCAGCAGGTGACCTTTGGTTTAACGGGCCTGGATACACTTGGTAGATTTTATACAAGGGGGGCAACTTTTATGACTTCCAATTTGCTTTCTTCACACAAAGCCCAGTCTGAAAGGGGTCTACTCTAAAAAGAAAGAATTCGCTCCCGCAGGGAGCGAATTCTTTCCTTTTAGAGTAGACCCCTTTTCAAAAATTCTTTCTTTTTAGAGTAGACACCTTTTCAGAAGGAAGGTAAAACAGTTGGGACAGAGCTGTCTCCCCAGAAAGTGTCATAGAGCGGAATAGTCATTATAGTCATGGGATTTTCCGATAACTTCCAAGCATGCCGGAGATAAGCAGTTACATGTATATGGTCGTCATTTTAAATTTTTTTTTGTTTGTGTTGTGGTTTTACGGCCCAGTCAACCCATTGGGGTCATGTCGAGCGCGGTCAGTTTACCTAACCACACGTTTACTGGGCAGGCTTAGTCCTCTAAGCGGTTAACCAGTATTGTGCACATTCTTTCGCCAGAAACTGACAACTGCCCTTCTTGAATCAGCGGAAGGGAGAGAATGACCGTAGAAAATATTTCATGATCAATCTCCACGAAAGAATGTTGCCGACCTCGGTGGGGGTTGAACCCGCGACCTCCTGGTCTCCAGTCGGACGGCGCATCCAACTGAGCCACCGAGGCCGGCTGTCATTTTAAAAGGAAAATGCATAGAAATACATACATAAATTTCTTTACGTGATTCATTTGCCTTAAGGTGAATTGATACACAAAGAGCAAATGCTCTAAGGTGAATGGTTTTGCCTTTTAAAGGGAGACCACTCTAACAGAAAAGAGTTTGCTTTATTAATTGGTACATGAATCCCTTGTGAAATGGGGTTGGGGTGGGGGCTACTCTTAAAGGAAATTGGGAGCAAATTCTTCTTTAAAGAGTAACCCCTTTGATAAGGGAGACAAACACAGTGGTCTTTGTGTATCCATTTTCCATTATTTTTTTTATTTGAATGGTCTGTTTTTTAGCGTGCCTGTATAAAAGTACAGGAAGAGCTATTGCACTACCCACAGCGTCGGCGTCAACAGCGAAGTTAACAAAAATGTTAAAGTTTTACGTCAAAGTTTTTAAGACCTTATATTTTTTAAATCCTCAGATTGATTCAGTTTTTATTTGGTGTGTTCAAAATTTTATTGAGCACTATCCACACCCCTGCTCATGACCTAGAGGTCAAGGTCCCAGACTTAGAAATTTTATGTTACAGTTTTGCATCAAAGTTTTTAAGATCTTGTGTTTGAATTGATTTCACATCGGCTCTGTAACATAAATACCCTCCGGAATATTTTTATGATACTTGGTAGAAATGTAGAACAGGACGAGATGACATGTTGCATGTTGCGTACAAGAATGACATCTCTTGCTTTCTTACAGTTACCTCCCCATCTTGTGTTTGAATTTGATTTTGTGTCCGCTCTGTAACCAATACCCTATGGATTATTTAATTTTACTTGGTAGAAATGTAGAATAGGACGAGACTACATGTTGCGTACAAGAATGACAACTCTGGCTTTCTTACTTTAGGAGTTATCTTCCCTTCTTGTGTTTGAATTTGATTTTGTGTCCGCTTTTGTAACTTGAACACCCTTCACAATATTTTAATGATACTTGGTAGAAATCATAAGAAGAAGACGAGATGAAGTGTTGCCAACAAGAATGACAACTCTGGCAGGGTTGGGTGGATGGGGGACATTTGTTGTTTTTTTTTCTAAAAAACCTTTTGTAGTTTTAAATATATATATATATATATATATATATATATATATATATATATATATATATATATATATATATATATATATATATATATATATTTTTGTTTTTTAGAGAAAATAAGTCTTGACATTTCATGTGAATTGTATGCCAAAATTCACTTGAAACTTTAAGACATATTCTTTTGAAAAAAAAAAAAAAAAGTGGTATTTTGCACTTAAATGGTTAACTGAAAATTTTATTGATTTGGTTTGTTGAATCATGACAATTATTTTATTGATTCACAGATAATTACCAGTATTTTTCCCCTGGTTAAGAATAAAAATATATACAAAAATGTCATTTGCTAATTTTTGCATGTAGCAGGGTAAAAAGAAAGTGTTAAATTAAAACTGAAATTCATGGGTACTTATTTGTTACTATTTTAGTCTGTTTAATAGCCACACCTATGTGGGTGGAAAGATTTAAATCTTATCAGGGTGTAACTTGTTCAATATGGTTTTCACACTAAGAATTTTAGATGGAATAAGCCATGTTTGACAGTAAATGTGTAATTATTTGGAACTATTAATACATAGCAGTGTGGATGCTTTACTCATTGCAGCCTGAAAGTGCAATTGACAACTGAATGATATTGTTCTTATTCTGTTTCCAGAAAGTTATATTTGATTCTTATTTTTCCCAGAAAAGAATGCTTGATTCTTTTTCTTCCTAGAAATGTCTGCTTTATTTTTATTTTTCCTTCAGAAAATAATGTTTGATTATTACTTTTCCTAGATAATAGTGCTTAACACTTATATTTCCTAGAAAATAGTGCTTTGTCTTATTGGACGGGTTTTTTTTTTTAAAAAAAAATCTTTACTTTAAAAAAGGGAAGTCCAGGCGGGGGTCGGGCAGTCGGGTGGTCGGGCATCGTCAGAGGTTTACCTTTTTTAGTAGGTGTGTCACATGCAAAAGTTACAACTTTCACTTTCTTCATGATGTACATATCTCCCCTGACATCCGAGGTTTATCTTTTTGTTAACCTTTTGAAAAACCAGTTCATAATGCAGTTAGGCGTTTTTCTTGTTTTTTCTATAAAATAGTGCTTGATTCTTAGTTTTCCATGAAAATTGTGTTTGATTCATATTTTCATCTAGAAAATGGTGCCCGATTCTTGCTTTGAATTTGCAGAAAATAGTGCTTGGCATTACATACTTGGCATTACATTTTCTATGGCGATGATTCATATGAAATGGTAAGCCATATTTTCTGGGAAAAATACAAAGAGATTAAAATGTAGTGACAATGTGCATGGTTTCAGGGACTTGTCAAATTTAAAAAATGGCCAAAAGAACTCTGTAATTATCATGTCCTAAAAGTGACCAGCCACACAGCAGATGACATTCTAACTTTTTTAGCTCACCTCAGGATGAGCTATAATGACCGCTTTTTCTCTGTCATCCGTACATCTGTCTGTCCATCTGTTAACTCTTTCAAATGACAACTCCTCCAAAGCCATTGAAAAGATTTCTCCCCAATTAGGTAAGAATGTTGCTTGGGTAAAGGGATTTAAAAATAACTAAAATAATGGTGATCTGCCACTTGGTTTGGTTGCCATAGCAACAGAAAGCTCCCATAGAATTATAATGGGAAAATGGTTAAATTGCATTTTCTCCATAACGCACGAAGTGATGTGAACCATATTTGGCAGGCATGATCATTTGATGATTGTCTACCCATTTTATGAGTTTTATGACCAGTGGCCATTTTGTTTGGTTATCATGGCAAAACAGAAAGCTCCCATAGTCTTATAATGGGAAAAAGGTTAAATTGCATTTTCTCCATAACACATGAAATGATGTGAACCATATTTGGCAGGTATGGTCATTTGATGATTGTCTACCCATTTTGTGTGTTTTATGACCAGTGGCCATTTTGTTTGGTTGTCATGGCAAAACAGAAAGCTCCCATAGTCTTATAATGGGAAAATGGTTAAATTGCATTTTCTCCATAACACATGAAATGATGTGAACCATATTTGGCAGGCATGATCATTTGATGATTGTCTACCCATTTTATGTGTTTGATGACCAGTGGCCATTTTGTTTGGTTGCCATGGCAAAATTTTTAAAGTTGGAAATTTGAAAAGCACCAGCAGGAGAAGAAGACCATATTAAGTACCAGCAGGGAAAGAAGACCCTGTTCAGCACTGCTGGGAAAGAAGACCTTGTTTTGCACCAGCACAGAAAGAAGACCCTGTTGAGTGTAGCACAGGTGAGACTGACAACATACAATTGAAATATCTCTTCTCCCATCATTTCTTTACTTATTCAATGAAGATGAGAGCTTGGCAAGTCCCTGTGTTCTGGCGAAGATAAATAGATTATAAAAAGAATGACCTTTGAGAGCAATGAACATTCACACAAAGACAAAAATAGCTGAAGTGTCTAAAACTTACAATATATGATTGAAGTAGCAATCAAAATTTTATTCTGCGAGGGTTATCTTCACCTGCCTCTGTGCTGTATACATGTATAAAATCATGATATTGTTAACTAATTTCTCTTCAGAAACCATTAATCCAGTTTCCACCAAATTTCATGTTGATCCAGCTGTGAAAGGGGATTGAGAGTTTGTTCAAATGGTCTCACTCGATTAACTGTCATACCCATATATGGTAAAAAAAATAATAATAAAAAACACTCTTGTTCTTCAAAACCAAGAACTGCTCAAATGATGATCCTTTCATTAGTTGCAATGACAGGATTGGAAAAATGTTGCTTAACATCTGCATATCTGCAGTAGCTATTTCACTCAGGTGAGCCTGCTGTGGCCCTCTTGTTTTTTATTATTTTTCCAAAACAATAAGACTTGGAGGCTTATGTAATCATCTGCTAGGCAGGCGATCCACATGAAGCGTCAAGCCTTATTTTCTCGAAGAAATGCAAAAAATAGAATAGAAAAAGTTGTCTGCTGCAGCTGTGGGTTAAAGCTTAGCATGCTTTGTAAAAATTTAAGCAGACAAATTGATGATATTTTTCTCTGAAAAGACTTTATGACATTTCATGCAAATTTTCTTATTGAAGACAAATTGGTGGTATTTTTCTTTTTTTTTTCCCCAGAAAAGACGTTTTGACATTTCATATTTATAATTTGCATAAAATGCCAAAGCCTCTTTTCTGAGAAGAATAAAAAAGGTATCACCAATTTGTCATCTGCTAGGAGTAATGGTTGAGACAGTATGCAATATTGCACAGTGACACCAATACACCTTTTGGTATTACCGATAATCCTTAAAGCGCCAGTCACAACTGCAGCAGACGACAATTTTTTATTTTTCAGAGGAAACAAGTCTTGACATTTCATGTGAATTGTCTGCTTGGCAGATGATTCACATGAAATGTCAAGACTTGTTTTCTCTGAAAAAAAAAAAAAAAAAAAAAAATTCGAATGTCGTCTGCTACAAATTTTGCTTGGCGCTTTAAGGGTTATTTGTCTTTTACCAATACAGGGTAGAAGAGTAAATAAATACAAAAGAACCAGTGGAGCTTAGACATTCTTTATGACAATACCTGGCCTACCTACTTACCTGTACATGACAGCTCCAAATAAGGTGCTTTTTTTTTTCACCCTAAAAGAACTATTTTTTTTTTATTTCTCCTTGAAACATATGTTGTATGTGCTCATTTGAAGTGCCTCATTGAGGCACTTCAAATGAGTACCCACAACATATATTTTTGGGGAAAATTAAGAAAAATATTATATGGATACCCCTCTTATCTGGAATTATGATACAATATATACTCCCATACTGGTAGCCATCTATCACTATAGTTCGAACATCTATCACTGTGATTCATTGACTCGGAAAGACATACGCTTTAAATAATTGATCATCATATATTGTCTAACATTGTGCAGGGTATGTATTCCTATACATTTTTTTACCCAAGGGATTCTATAGCTTTTTATTTGGATAGGAGACATGTTTATTTTTATAAGCTGTGTTTGGGATGTCTTAAACTTATACCTCCCTCAGGTGTGTAAATTTGATCAGCCATACCACTTTGATATCTTATAGATATTCCTTCATTCAACTGTCAACATTGGTGAAAAAGAATTTCATTTGGTGAGACATTTGGAGTTTACTTTGTTTGGTTGTTTTTTTTTTGCAAATTTAATGGGTGTTTTCAAAATTCAAATGAAAAGTTTGGATTTTTTTCTAATGAATGTCTTCTTTCGTCCAGTTTTGCGAAATTGCAGAGTAGCACATTCTTGTATTGACAAATCGTTCAGGTGGTATTGTGTATTGGATCAATTTTCTATCAAGGAACCGAGGTGATTAATAATCAATGTTTGTCTCTGATAAAATAGTCTGAACTTTAATGCTTAGCACTCGGGGTAAAATTTTCAGCAGACTACGTTGAAATATTTTTCTTATTTTTCCCAGAAAACAGAATTTGATATTTGAAAGACAAATTGGAGACAATTTGCATGAAATGTCAAATCCTGTTTCCTTGGAAAAATAAGAAAAATGTGATCAATTTGTCTCCACTGAATTATCCCAGAGAGTGGTAAAGGTTAAGGTAATAATGGACTGGTTTATATAATATATAGTTTTTGGAAAATATACTTTCTGATTAGTTATTTCGAAAATTTAATTTGGAAGGATATAAAACATACTGATTTGTGTGAATAAGAATTCTAATTCACTAGGTAAAGAGGTATATATTTCCATAAATTCAGTGACTGAAACTGGAATGGGTATGTAAGTATAAATTTTTAGATTCTCTTTGCTTTTTAAAATTTAAAACTGACCAAATTAATCACAACTGCACCAGATATCATTTTGGTTCTTTTTTCGGAGAAAATAAAGACTAGGTGTTTTTTTTTTTTTTTTGTAACAATATTAAATATACGAAAACATATTTCAAAATAACAATGCTCGCTGTCCTGTCCTATCCTATTGATCCTGTACTGAGCCTGAAACACGGGGTGGCCTGAAAGGGAAAAGAAATAAAAAAGAAAAGACATAATATTCAGTTCAATGCAAAGACTAATATTTGGTTCAATTCAAAGATAGCAGCAAAAATAAGACTAGGTAGAAGATTTACATGAATGAAGTGTGCGGGTGGCCAAGAGATGAACACTAACGATGGTCCAGGTTCGAATTCTACTGGAGGTGGAATGCAGCTCATAACTGTAGGGCACTTCATTGCACAGAGCCTTTCATTATCACCCTTCCATTATCTCAGTATGACTTAAATAATGTTGAAAGGGAGGTAAAATATCAAATCATCATGAGTCACATAAAATGCCAAGTCTAATTTTCTTTGAAAAATAATAATAATAAAAAAAAAAGTAGAATGTCTGCTACAATTTGCTACTCCCACTTCTAATTTTCAGCCAATCAGATTACTTGATACGGATTGTTAATATTAATTCACATTCTTAATGGCAAACAGTGCAGATCCAGATCAGTTGGCTTCTTCAGAAGCCAACTGATCTGGATCTACACTGTTTGCAAAGGCAGGGTATATCCAAGATCAGCAGGACAAGGGTTAACAAAGTTATTAGCTAATATGACGATAAAATTTCTGTCTTTATGAAATATGGCAAATACATTGATATTTTTAGCTGAAAAAAATGTTAGTAGCTTTTGCAAAAGCTGCTAACATTTTTGTAGCAAAAATATCAATGTATATTTGAAAATACCTTAGCTACCACAGTTAACGAGTTTGTCGTAACAAGCTCATTAAGCTAATGATACTTTGAACAACTGGGCCCAGAAGTTTTGGGTACTCATTAGATGCTGCGGGTGCTTCAAATGAGTATCAACAACATGTGTATGCATTACCTGAAAAGTGCACATGGTTGTCAATCACAGAAACAGCGGAATTTCAAAAAATTTGAAAATTTTAGTTAGGCTGCAGCAAAACTGCTGAATACTACAGCAGCGTAGCTTTTTGGAGATGTCAGCACCTGTCTTCTTTTATCCTGGACATTTTTTATTTGTAAAAACTGATTTTTGAAAAGTTATCACAATGGTTCAGTTTGAAAAAAGATAAAAAAAATGTTTTGTAATGAGTACCCACAACATATGCTTTCATGGAGAAAAAATAAAAAAAATGGGATACTCCTCTTACCTGGAGCTATGCTGATTGAATGGGGAACATTGCAGACCCAGATCAAACTGCTCCTAACCTAGAATTGTTTGATCTGGGTCTGCATTGTTTGTCCTTTGTCAGCCAGGCTCCATAGTGCAGTTGGTAGCATACTGGCTGCAGGTCCAGGGGTCACAAGGGCAAATCCCTGTCTGGCCACATAACTATCATGACAATTTTTTCATGAAATAATTTATATGGTCATTCTTTCCCTTCTGCTGATTCAAGAAGGGCATTTGTTAGTTTCTGGCAAAAGTATGTGCACAAAGTACTGGTTAACTGCTTAGAGGACTAAGCCTGCCCAGGAAAAGTGTGAGTAGGTCAACTGATCAGCTTGCCATGATCATAACAGTATTTGTTGCCTGGGCCGTAAAACTCCAGATCATGTCAAATCAAAATCTCTCTCTGAATCTTTTGGTTAAACTAGTACTATGTATAATGTTGCTCTTCATTGCACAGATCCTTGCATTATCAGCCTTGCTTGCACTGTCCTTGGCTGTGTTCAGAAGTGCAGTGATAGCAAATGTTTTGCTCTGGATTCCTGTACATGTACCTAATAATGAGCGCCAACAGGAGCAGGGGTCCAGGGCAAAACAGTTGTGAGTAACTTGCACTTCTGAATGCAGCCCAGTGTAACAAATACATGTACCATTGAAAAGGATATTAATGCTAAGCATGCTGGGTAAAGATTTCAGCAGACGACATTCTGAAATTTTTTTTATTATTTTTCCAAGAAAAATAAGATTTGACATTCCATACAAATTTTTCTCCATAAGAGACAATTTGGATGAAATCAAAGCCTATTTTCTGGGGATAATAAGAAAAAAATATCATGAATTTGTCATCTTGTGAATTTGCCCATATTGTGAATTTGCCAGGGCCTGTGCAAATGTTAATGTGCGCACTCCCTCTCTTTCTCTGTCTGTCTCCCATTCACTTTTTCTATATATTTTACGGCTGTTTCTATACACTTCAAATACCAGGTTCTTCATATGCTTTGTTGCCTGTTCCAAAATGAATAGATTCTCTCATTTTATTCACTGAATTCAAAATACTTAATTAATTTAATCAAGCTGTCGCAACTTGATATCTTCGTCACATATTGATTGAATATTTAGCATTATAGGAAGGGACATATTTTTAATAAATATTGTAACATTATAAATTACTCTGTTGATATGTTATTTAATCCTAATTTGCTGCTACAGTATGTTATCTGCAAAAAATTTATCAAGCATCAGCATCTTTTTCAGATAAACACATAAAAGCTCTGAATATTGATAGTCATTAACTCCTGAAGCACCATGGCAGCTGAGTGGTGCTCCCGACTTGGGATCACAAGGTCCTGGGTTTGAGTCCCACTGGAGGCACAATTCAGATCATGACTGTATGGCATTTCATTGCACAGAGCTTGTCAATATCACCCTTCCATCATCTCGATATGACTTAAATAATGTTGAATGGGACATAAAACACCAAACCATCATTATTAAATCCTGACCGTATTTACCCAATGTATTCAGACAAACGGTGTATACCTCAATCAGATGCCACATTCTGTGGCATCTGATTGAGGTCTTCACTGTTAGCCACACATCCAGAAGTTTTCAGACACATCAGCCAGGAGTAAAATGGACTTGTTCAAATTTTAGGAGACGTATGGTAAATTATGAATACATTGGGTAAATATAGTATCCAAAAATTTGAATGCCATGAATCTGAAATGTGTTACCAACGAATACTAAATATTGCTTTTCTTGATCAGACAGGAAAATCTGATCTGAATCTACACTATGAGACATACATGTCTGAATATTTGGTAAAATGCAATGGTGCACTGGAAATTATTTACAGAAGTACTTAGAATAAATGTTAACTGTTAGCAGATGATCTACATGAAATGTCAAGCCATATTTTGCCAGCCTGAGTGGCTCAGTCGGATGTACGTCAGTAGTATAGGATCCTACTTTGGGGAAGCATCCTATACTACTTACGTCCTACTGGTGATCAGGAGTCATGGATTTGATCCCCGCCCGTCTTTCATGCAGATTGATCATGAAATCTTTTCTACAGTCATTCTCTTCTTCTCCTGATTCAAGAAGGGCAGTTGTCAGCTTCTGGTGGAAGAATGTGCACAAATACTGGTTAGGCGCTTTAAGGACTAAGCCTGTCCAGGAAAAGTGTTGTTAGGTAAACTGACTGGCTCAACATGACCCTAATGGGTTGACTGGGCAGTAAAACCTCAATCCAATCAATGAAGCTTATTTTCTCTAAGAAATGATAAAATACAAAAAAAAAAAAAAAAAAATAAAAAATAGAAATGTTGTCTGCTATATTTTTAATTGGCACTTAAATTTTTTAATATAGCTTAACTGTTTGGAGACAAACATATAAAATTATGTACCAGGAAGCACATAATTGTCTTAATTTAGGATTTTTAGCTCACCTGAGCCGAAGGCTCAAGGTGAGCTATTGTGATCACCCACCCTCCATCATCGTCGTCCGTCTGTCCGTCCGTCCGTTCACAATTTTTAAACATTCCTCCTAAACCATTGATTAGAATTTGACCAAACTTCACAGGAATGATCCTTGGTTGGTCCTCTTTCAAAGTTGTTCAAATGGTTCCTGTCCATTGCATATCTAGGTCACAGGAGCTAAAAATAGATTTTTTAACTAAAATCTTAAAAAATCTTCTTGTCCGAAACCACTGGACCGATTTCAATATAATTTTGCAGAAATGTTCCTTTGGTGATCCTCTACCAAGAATGTTCAAGCCATTTGGATTCGTCAAAAACCATGGCCACCAGGGGGCAGGACTTACTTTCCCTTTATATCTATATAGAAAACTTTAAAAATCTTCTTGTCAGAAACCACTGGACCGATTTCCATATAATTTTGCAGAAATGTTCCATTGGTGATCCTCTACCAAGATTGTTCAAGCCATTTGGATTCGTCAAAAAACATGTCCTTCAGGGGGCGGGGCTTATTTTCCCTATATATCTATATAGAAAACTTTAAAAATCTTCTTGTCCGAAACCACTGTACCGATTTCAATATAATTTTGCAAAAATGTTCCTTTGGTGATCCTCTACCAAGATTGTTCAAGCTATTTGGATTCGTCAAAAAACATGGCCGCCAGGGGGCGGGGCTTACTTTCCCTATATATCTTTATGGAAAACTTTAAAAATCTTCTTGTCCGAAACCACTGGACCGATTTCAATATAATTTTTCAGAAATGTTCCTTTGGTGATCCTCTACCAAGATTGTTCGAGCCATTTGGATTCGTAAAAACCATGGCCACCAGGGGGCAGGGCTTATTTTCCCTATAAATCTATATAGAAAAATTGTAAAAATCTTCTTGTCCGAAACCACTGGACGGATTTCCATATAATTTTGCAGAAATGTTCCTGTGGTGATCCTCTACCAAGATTGTTCAAGCCATTTGGATTTGTCAAAAAACATGGCCGCCAGGGGGCAGGGCTTATTTTGCCTATATATCTATATAGAAAACTTTTAAAATCTTCTTGTCCGAAACCACTAGACCGATTTCAATATAATTTTGCAAAAATGTTCCTTTGGTGATCCTCTACCAAGATTGTTCAAGCCATTTGGATTCGTCAAAAAACATGGCCGCCAGGGGGTGGGTCTTATTTTCCCTATATATCTACATAGAAAACTTTAAAAATCTTCTTGTCTGAAACCACTGGACCGATTTCCATATAATTTTGCAGAAATGTTCCTTTGGTGATCCTCTACCAAGATTGTTCAAGCCATTTAGATTTGTCAAAAAACATGGCCGCCAGGGGGCAGGGCTTATTTTCCCTATATACGTATCTATATAGAAAATTTTTAAAATCTTCTTGTCAGAAACCACTGGACTGATTTCAATATAACTTGGAAGGAATGTGTCTTTGGTCACCCTCTACCAAGGTTGTTCAAGCCATCATGATTTGTAAAAAAATATGGCTGCAAGGGGGCGGGGCTTATTTTCCCTATATATTTATATAGAAAACTTGAAAAAAAATCTTCTTGTCAGAAACCACTGGAATGATTTCAGTATAACTTCGCAGAAATGTTTCCTTGGTGACCCTTTACAAAGATTGTTCAGGCCGTCATGATTTGTCAAAAAACATGGCTGCTAGGGGGCGGGGCTTATTTTCCCTGTATATCTATATAGAAAACTTGAAAAAATCTTCTTGTCAAAAACCACTGGCCTGATTTCAATATAACTTGGCAGACATGTTTCCTTGGTGACCCTTCCTTGGTGATCCTTTACCAAGATTGTTCAAGTAATCGTGATTTGTCAAAAAACATGGCCGCTAGCGGGTGGGGCTTATTTTCTCTATATATCTATATAGAAAACTTTAATAATCTTCTTGTCAGAAACCACTGGACTGATTTCAATATAACCTAGCAGGAATGTTTCTTTGGTGACCCTTTACCAAAGTTGTTCAAGCTGTCATGATTCGTCAAAAAACATGGCCGCTACAGGGGCAGGGCTTATTTTCCCTATATATCTATATAAAAAACTTAAAAAATCTTCTCGTAAGAAACCGTTGCACCGAGTTCAATGTAACTTGACAGGAATGTTGCTTTGGTGACCTTCTACCAAGATTGTTCAAGCTTTCATGATACGTCAAAAAACATGGCCCCTAGTGGGGGCGGGGTTTATTTTCCGTATATATCTGTATAGAAAGCTTTGAAATTCTTCTTGTCAAATACTCCCTGACGGATTTCAATGTTGCTTTGGTGACCCTCTACCAAGAATGTTCAAGCAATCCTGATTTGTCAAAAAACATGGCTATTAGGGTGTGGGGCTTATTTTCCCTATATATCTAGATAGAAAACTTTGAAAATCTTCTTGTCAGAAAACACTGAACCGATTTCAATTTAACTTGGCAACAATATTCCTTTGGTGACCCTCTACCAAGTTTTTTCAAGCTGTCATGATTCGTCAAAAAGAAAAAAATGGCTGTTAGTGGGTAGGGCTTTATAGCTGTATAAAACACTTTAAAAATCTTTTTGTCAGAAACCACTGGACCAATTTCAATATAACTTGGCAGAAATGTTCCTTTGGTGACCCTCTTTCAAGATTTAGTTGTCATGATGTGTTAAAAAGAAAAAAAAAACATGGCTGCTGTGTGGGGTTGGTGGGGGATGCAGGGCTTAAAATTTAGAGCAGTGAACTTGGCTGAAACTTCAACAGTAATATAAGTATGCAAATCTGTTTGCTCAGGTGAGCGATATAGGACCACCATCATGGTCCTCTTGTTTAAAGAACAATTGGAGTGGTGATATTTTTGAGGTTTTACTGCCTTATCTACCAATATTTCGATTGTGTCAAATGGGTGGGGGAGTTAGGTAGGATTGAAGGTGCTTTTGGCATTTTGGCATCCCACTGATTTGGCTAAAGATAAGACAGACTTAACCCTGGTCCTGCTGAACCTGGATATACCCTGCCTTTGCAAACAGTGTAGCTCCAGATCAGTTGGCTTCGGAAGACAGCTGATCTTGAACTGCACTGCATGTCATTAAAAATGTGAATTTGTATCAACAACCTGGATCAAGTAATCTGATTTGCTGAAAACTAGAAGTGGGCGTAATTTCTTAATTTATTCAGCATGACAAGGGTTAAGGCTCTGCCGTGCTTGGTGTCGTACTAGTAAAAATTACAGTGTTATTGTGATCTCAACCACTCATTCATGAACAGATCAATAGATAAAAGCATCGCAGACACTGCATGATACCATGCCACTGCAGGGTAACAAAACATATAGCAAAGATGGCTATGCTTGATGTGATACTTAATAAATTGTAAGTGACCATGAAAGCTTGAAGCCACAACATTTGTTGTACCATAACCTTGAAAGAATATGAAAATTTGGTGTACTGTAACCCGGCTGCACTTCTCCACATCTTCTTTCTATCCATATAGGAGTGGGCTGGAAAGGAAATAATGCCTGAACATTATTTAAAGAGTTATAACTGGATCAAAAATGACATTTTTTTTAACTGTAACCTTGAAAGTATATGAAAATTTGGTGTACACCTAGCTGCAGTTCTCCCCCATCTTCTCTCTGTCCGAAACATAAGAGTTTGATCAGATGAAAGCTGTAGGAGGAAAGAGCTGGAAATGAAACCATGCTTGAACAATCTGTTAACCCTTGTCCTGCTGAATAAATTAAGATGCCACACCCACTTCTAATTTTCAGCCAATCATATTGCTTGATCTGAATTTTTCCTATAAATTCACATACTTGATGGCAAACAGTGCAGATCCAGATCTGTTGGCTTCTAAAGAAGCCAACTGATCTGGATCTACACTGTTTGCAAAGGTAGGGTATATCCAGGCTCAGCAGGACAAGGGTTGAATAACTATAACATCAAAATTTGGTGTATTGTTGCCTCAAAACAAGCACTACATCAGCTCATAGTCTAACTTCTGTCCACTTTGTTTGAACCTGATTGGATGTAAACTAGGAGGAGTTATCTGAAAACAAGTCGAGTCTGAAAAATCTTTAAAAAGGGAAATAACTCTATCAAAGTTTGGTATGCCATAACCTCAGAACAATATGCGCTGTACCACCTCATTGTTTAACTGTCCTCCAAGTTTCAATGCAATCCAATGAAAACTGTAGGAGAGTTATCCGTAAATGAAGTATGGATGGCTGGACAGACACTAGAGGGTATATCATAATACACAGTCGCTATCCTATGTCGGGGTATAAAAATCAGTCATACATTTTTCAGCTTGTGTGTGACAGATGATGGTTCTTGTAAAGAAGGCCCACTTTGACTGATGACAATCTTTAGTCTGCCAATCAGATAATTATGGAAACTGTTGGGTTAACAAGTTTCATAATACTTTTAATATACCAAAAACAACAGCAACAAAAAAAAAGGAACACCAAACAACAACAACAACAATGACAAAAATAGATATATAAAATAAAATGAAAAAAAAAAAAAAATGAATAAACCAACAGATCTACCCAAATTTGTTTTAAAAGCATGTATTTAGGAAACAAGGCTTTTTTTTTTTTTTTTTTTTTATTTTATCCTAAAAAGTACAGAGATAATTCAGAATCACAATAGAATCATCAATGTCTATATTTACATATATGGACATAAATAATTTTTGTTATTGATAATGTTAAAATTTAAAAGCTTACTGGTTGAATTGTACTGGCATTTTAACTTAATATAATGGACACAAAAAAAAAACTAAATAGATTTGGCAAGTCAAACCTTGTTTGCACAGAATATAATTGCTTGACAATTGTTGAGGTCAGACTGTGTTTAGCACTTTAATTAACCATAAAAGCACAAAGCAAAATTGTTGCAGACATATCTGATTTTTTTAATATATTTTTCAGAGAAAATAAGACTTAACATTTCATGTGAATTCTCAAGCCGTATTTGCTCTAAAAGATCCTTCCAGAAATTAAAAATGTCTGCTGCAGTGGTGATTAGCACTCTAAGGGTTTACAGAATTCTTTGTTAATGTTATAATGGGTGTGGCTCAGTTGATTAATCAGGCAAAGCAGGTTAGCAAGAATATATAGGCCATGACCTACCATTATAGCTATTTCAGTATGAAACCAAGTTAATATACCATTTTTACGCAAATGACCCTCATGGGTTGACGTGTTGCTAAACCTGAATTAGTCGTCATCAATATATAGGCTACAATGTGAGAAAATATACCTTCAGACATGTTCGCTTAACAAAGACACAGATAACCCTTGTCATGCTGAATAAACTAAGATGCCACGCCCACTTCTAACTGCTAGCCAATTAGATTACTTGATCCGGGTTTTTGATAGAAAATTCACATATTTAATGACAAACAGTGCAGAGCCAGATCAGTTGGTTTCTGAAGAAGCCAACTGATCTGGATCTACACTGTTTGCTAAGACAGGGCATGTAGTGTTTAGCAAGAGAAGGTTAATTAAGCCTGTGCATTTGCACACTCGGATCAGTCTTCAACTTGGGGCTTTTTGAACAACCAAGATCTTTAATAATGGGTAAAGTACCATAGTGTAGTCTGGGTCTTTCCTTTTTAGATTGGTAAGGGCCTGCTGTACATGTATATGCAACATGTGGGGGATGGGGGCATGTTAGTCTCTGTTTCTCTCTTTCCTCTTATGTACTAGCTCTTCTTTTTTCTCCCTTCTCTGGGAGATTACACAGATTGATCCAAAAGGATTGACATGTTGTCAAACAAGAATTCAAACAGAATCCTCTTTAGATTCAACAAAGTCATATTAATCCATAAAGTGCCATTCAAAAATATTCTGACATCTTTTTTTTTTTTTTTTTTAAATTTTTTCCTGGATACATAAGCATGATGCTTTAATCCTGGTCCTGCCGGCCTCGGTGGCTCAGTTGGATGTGCATCCAAGTGGTGATCAGGAGGTTGCGCGTTCGACCTCCGCCGGATCTGCAACATTCTTTCCTGGAGATTTGATCATGAAATACTTTCTATGTTCATTTTCTCCCTTCCGCTGATTCAAGAAGGGCAGTTGTCGGTTTCTGGTGAAATGTTCACAAAACTGGTAAACTGCTTAGAGGACTAAGCCTATCCAGTAAAAGTGTGGTTTGGTAAACTGACCGTGCTCGACATGACCTCATTGGGTTGACTGGGCCGTAAAGCCTCAACACAAAAACAATTAATCCTGGTGCTGCTGAATCCAGATATGCCCTGCCTTTGCAAACAGGGTAGATCCAGATCAGTCGGCTTCTTCAGAAGCAGACTGATCTGGATCTGCACTGTTTGTCATTCAGTATGTAAATTTGTATCAATAACCAGGATCAAGCAATTTAATTGGCTGAAAATTAGAAGTGGGTATGGCATTTTAATTTATTCAGCATGACAAGGGTTAACATGTGATTATTTTTTTTGTAGTCTGCTTATCAAAAGTGCAGCTTTACTGTATGCACCATAGCCTCTTAACCTTTGTCCTGCTGAATAAATTAAGATGCCATGCCTACTTCTAATTTTCAGCCAATCGGATTACTTGATCCAAGTTGTTCAAACAAATTCAAATACTTAATGACAAACAGTGCAGATCCAGATCAGTTGGCTTCTTCATAAGCCAACTGATCTGGATCTGCACTGTTTGCAAAGACAGGATATATCCAGGTTCAGCAGGACAAGGGTTAATAACACTGTTGCTGGGCTCCAAACAAAATCCATGTTAGCTAAACAAACATGTTATATCCAAACAAAAATGTATAGATGTCATAGAAAAATGACAATTCTCTTGAAATGCCGTCATCAATTTTAGAATGTCTGCTACAATTTTGCTTATTACTTTAAGGGTTTATGTGTAGGTTTTTAGCTCATCTGAAGCTCCAGGTCAGCTTATGCAATTGCCTGTTGTCTGTCGTCCGTCCTTCTGTCTGTCTGTTCATCCATTAGCTTTCCACATTTTCAACAACTCCTCCTGAATAGTTGAACAGATTGACTCGTAACTTGGTTTGGGGCATCGGGGTGACTAGTAGATAAAATAGCTAAAATTCTGATCCGAAATCCAAGATGCCATGTCTGCCATCTTGAAAATCTTTTTTGATCTTCTTCTCCTGAACTGAAAGGCCAATTGACTCAAAACTTGGTAGGAAGTTTCAGGGTGATTTGTAGATCAAAATTAGCTAATATCATTCCGCTTCGAATCCAAGACGGCTGCAACATTCTTTCATGGAGATTGATCATGAAATATTTTCTACGGTCATTCTCTCCCTTCCGCTGATTCAAGAAGGGCAGTTGTCAGTTTCTGGCAAAAGAATGTGCACAATACTGGTTAACCGCTTAGAGGACTAAGCCTGCCCAGTAAATGTGTGGTTAGGTAAACTGACCGCGCTTGACATGACCCCACTGGGCCGTAAAACCTCAACACAAACAAACCAAGATGGCTGCCATCTTAAAAATCTATTTTTCTCTTCTTCTTCTGAACTGAATGGCCATTTGACTTGAAACAATATATTTCCTGTTTTTGCCAGTTGTGCAGCTTCCAGTAAAAATGCTGCTAATTAATTATTTATAGCTTTAATGAGATCTCTTTTACAATATAATGGATTTACTAATTGTGCTGTGGTCTCTGTCTCACAAATACACTCATACCACATATATGCGGACTATGTAGACTTGTGTCAACCTGTGTATTCACATAGTCTTTTCCCTACTAATTCCATTGTGTAATTGTGTAGACAAGAGAGAGAAAAAAAAACAAAAAAAAAAAACATGCAAAATTACCCAGTATGCAAATACAGTCGAACCTCAATGGCTCGAACATCTTTGGGACCATGGAAATTCGTTCAAGACGTGTAGTTCAAGCGTTCAAGCCACTGAAGGTTAATCATAGCACCAGTTCAGGAAGCAAATAGCGATAATTTCTACACTATGATTGTTTGTTGAGTGTACTCATTAGAATTGCCTCGATGAGGCAATTCTAATGAGTACACACAACATATAATTCCATGATAAAATAAGAAAAAATCCCTAAATATTTGTTTTCATGAGCTATTGGAAGAATTTTGTAAGGACTGAAAAAAGTGTTCAAATCATCCACGGTAAACGAGCATCCGTGTTCGAGCCATTGAGGGTATACTGTAGTTAACAGCTTCTTGTGTGCTTAGGTACTTGAACCCATTGACTGATCTTCATTAAACTTGCAGGGATAGGTCAATAAGCCAAACTCTAGAAGTGATTACGCATCCAGGAAAAATTTTCATGACCTTGACCTCATTTCAAAGGTCAGCACAGGACGGATAATATCAAAAATATAAAATATGTGGTGTAGTTACATTGTACATCTTTTTTTTTAGCTCACCTGAGCTCTGCTCAGGATGAGCTATTGTGATCACTTTTCGTCCGTCGTCCGTCCGTCCGTCCGTCCGTCCGTCCGTCCGTCCGTGCGTCCGTCCGTCCGTCCGTTAACATTTTCAAACGACTTCTCCTCTGAAGCCGCTGAGCCAATTTTGCTCAAATTTCATATGGAGCCTCCTTAGGGTGGGGGAACGAAAGATTGCTAAAATGGTTGCGGTCCGTCGACTAAGATGGCCGCCATGCCCATATATGGTAAAAACCTTTAAAAATCTTCTTCTCCATAACCGAGGATGCCTTGGGGCTGAATCTTTGCATGAATCATCGGGGACGGGAGGTCAACCAAAGTTGCTAAAAGAATTGTCGTACGTTGACGTTTGACCTTTTTACGGCAAGGTCAAGTTCGCTTCCCTATGCTTTTATATGAGCTCTATACATTTGAATGGGAAAATTGTTAAGAGTTTCAAACGACTTCTCCTCTGAAGCCTCTGAGCTAATTTTGTTCAAATTTCATATGGAGCCACCTTAGGGTGGGGAAACAAAAGATTGCTAAAATTGTTGCGGTCCGTTGACCAAGATGGCCGCCATGCCCATATATGGTAAAAACCTTTAAAAATCTTCTTCTCCAGAACCGAGGATGCCTTGGGGCTGAATCTTTGCACGAATCATCGGGGACAAGAGGTCAACCAAAGTTGCTAAAAGAATTATCGTACGTTGACGTTTGACCTTTTTACGGCAAGGTCAAGTTCGCTTCCCTATGCATTTGTATGAGCTCTATACATTTGAATGGGAAAATTGTTAAGAGTTTCAAACGACTTCTCCTCTGAAGCCTCTGAGCTAATTTTGTTCAAATTTCATATGGAGCCACCTTAGGGTGGGGAAACAAAAGATTGCTAAAACTGTCATGGTCCGTTGACCAAGATGGCCGCCATGCCCATATATGGTAAAAACCTTTAAAAATCTTCTTCTCCATAACCGAGGATGCCTTGGGGCTGAATCTTTGCACGAATCATCGGGGACGGGAGGTCAACCAAAGGTGCTAAAAGAATTGTCGTACGTTGACGTTTGACCTTTTTACGGCAAGGTCAAGTTCGCTTCCCTATGCATTTGTATGAGCTCTATACATTTGAATGGGAAAACTGTTAAGAGTTTCAAACGACTTATCCTCTGAAGCCTCTGAGCTAATTTTGTTCAAATTTCATATGGAGCCACCTTAGTGTGGGGAAACAAAAGATTGCTAAAATTGTCGCGGTCCGTTGACCAAGATGGCCGCCATGCCCATATATGGTAAAAACCTTTAAAAATCTTCTTCTCCAGAACCGAGAATGCCTTGGGGCTGAATCTTTGCACAAATCATCGGGAAGGAGAGGTCTACCAAAGTTGCCAAAAGAATTGTCGTACGTTGACATTTGACCTTTTTACGTCAGGATCAAGTTTGCTTCCCTATGCATTTGTATGAGCCCCATTCATTTGTATAGGAAAATTGTTGAGAATTTTAAATTTCTTCTTCTCTGAAGCCACTGAGCCAAATTTGCTCAAATTTCATATTGTGCCTTCTTAAGTCAGGGGAACGAAAGATTGCTAAAATGGTCGCGGTAGGTCGACCAAGATGGCCACCATGCCCATATATGGTAAGACCCTTTAAAAATCTTCTTCTTCAGAACTGAGGATGCCTTGGGGCTAAATCTGTGCACAAATCATCAGGGACAGGAGATCTACCAAAATTGCTGAAAAGATTATCGTACGTTGACATTTGACCTTTTTACAGCAAGGTCAAGTTTGCTTCCCTATGCATTTGTATGAGCCCCATAACATTTATATGGGAAAATTGTTGAGAATTTGACGACTTCTCTGAAGCCACTGAGCCAAATTTGCTCAGATTTTTAGCTCACCTGAGCATGAAGTGTGCATGGTGAGCTATTGTGGTCAGTCAATGTCCGTCGTCCATCATGGGTCATGCGGTGTGAACAATTGCTTTAAAGGCCTACTCTTCCTACACCCCAGGGCCAATTGACTCGATACTTGGTAGGAAGCATCAGGGTGAAATGTAGATAAAAAAATAGCTTAAATCGTTCCGATCGGAAATCCAAGATGGCCGCCATCTTGAAAATCTTTTTTCTTTTTCTCCTGAACCGAAAGGCCATTTGACTCCAAACTTCCTAGGAAGCATCAGGGTGACTTGTAGATCAAATATAGCTAAAATTGTGTCGGTCCAAATTCCAAGATGGCCACCATGGCAGCCATCTTGAAAATCTATTTTTCGCTTCTACTCCGAAACCCAAAAGCCAGTTGACTCCAAACTGGTTAGGAAGCATTGGGGTGACTTATAAATCAAAAATAGCTAAAATTGTGCTGATTAGAAATCCAAGATGGCCACCATGGCAGCCATCTTGAGAAGCTATTTTTCGCTTCTTCTCCTGAACCGAAAGGCCAATTGACACCAAACTTGCTAGGAAGCATCGGGATGACTTGTACATAAAAAATAGCTCAAATCGTGCCAATTGGAAATCCAAGATGGCCTCCATGACAGCCATCTTGAAAATCTATTTTTCGCTTCTTCTCTGAAACCTAAAAGTCAACTGACTTGAAACTTAGTAGGAAGCATCAGGGTGACTTGTAGATCAGAAAATAGCTATAATCATTCCGATTGGAAATCCAAGATGGCAGCCATCTTGAAAATCTATTTTTTGCTTCTTCTACTGCACCGAAATGCCAGTTGACTCAAAAGTTGGTAGGAGGCATTGGGGGTGACTTATTTTACTTGTAACGTTTTGAAAATTTCAGCATTTTAACCTTGTTAGCAAGATATTTCAAAAACTGTTTAAGCCATTGCCTTGTCATAAGAGTATTGGAAAAATGATGCATGCCATCTGCATATCTGCAGTGGCGGTTTCACTCAGGTGAGCGAGTTGTGGCCCGTGGGCCTCTTGTTTTTTTTTCAAAACACATTTCTAATTCTGGGATAATTTTCTCCATAGAAACATATGTATTGTAGGTACTCATTTGGAACACCTCAGCAAGGCACTTCTGATAAGTACCCACAACATCATACATGCCATTAGCTGTTGACAGAATTCTGTGAGATTTTGCAAATTTTTAGGGAGATTTGATGAAATTCTGTGAGATTTTTATGACAATCACTTTCAAGCTTACATTAGTAAGTTAAAAGCCATTATGTTAATAAGTTAAGCTTGGGATAGCCACGCTAATGTGTGATTTATTTCTAGTTCTTCAAAAAGTAGCTTATTAAATGGTATGAAAATTCTGTGAGATTTGAAAATCTTATGGGAAATGGGGCCCAGAAGGGCTAAAATTCTGTGAGATTTTGTCTCACAGTGTGAGGTATGGCATGTATGCAACATATGTATTTATGGAGAAATTAGAAAAAATATCCCAGGATCATCACCACTCTTTCTTGACAAGTCCACTGTGAGAAATTCTAATGAGATGTTTTTGAGGAGAAATAAAATTGTGACATCACCCTTAAAACCCTGATTCTATGCATCCTTGAGTAACTTGAGCCATTCTTTTTAAATTTAAAAGTGTTAAACTCATGAGGGGTGACTAAAAAATTCTAGCCTTGTATTGGATAAAGGTTTGTGCTCTTTCAAGTCATGTACTATATAAAGTTATGAAACCAAGAGTGAAGTCATTTGGTTGACTAAATACTTCCTAGAAGTAACACATCAAATTAAGTAAGGGTAGTGAATTTAGTAAAATGAACAGATTTGGTGAAAATGGGTGGTAGGATGGTGGAAAGGACCTGCTATATTTGCAGCAGATGGGGAAAGGGGCATGTTAGTAATTTTTCTGTTTCTGCACTGTCATTTGCTGTTTTTTTAATCCTCCTCTATTTCCTGTCATGTACTAGCTCCTCTTTCTCTTTCCTCCCATTCTCTTCAAGTTGACACAAAATGACCCATTAGGATTGACATGTCATTCAACATCAAATTAACCCTTGTCCTGCTGAACCTGGATATACCCTGCCTTTGCAAACAGTGTAGATCCAGATCAGTTGGCCTCTGAAGAAGTCAGCTGATCTGGATCTACACTGTGTGCCATTAAGTATGTGAATCTATATCAACAACCTTGATCAAGCAATCTGATTGGCTGAAAATTGGAAATGGGTGTGGCTTCTCAATTTATTCAGCAGGACAAGGATTAAAAACTCAGACTTGACTTGATGAAAAAGCTGTTATAAAATATGTGCAGAAAACAATTTTAGCAATTAAGGCTATCTGATGCAGTGTATAGTATGGATAGATGCCCCTTCATATACGTCTGTTACAAGTAGGGCAGTGGAATTAAAGCATGGCAGAGAAAGCCTTGAAGATGATCCCTCTCCAGGTAGGCCAGCAACTGCAACAACTCCAGAAATAATCAGGAAAACCTACTGGATGAAAATTGGAAAATTAAATGAGACTTACCTGAAAGTCGATATTTGATTGAGATTTTGTTTATCCTGGCTACCAAGGGATTATTCAGATATTTAATTGCCACTGTGTTATCAAGATACAGCTGCACATGCATGTTTTTTAAACTGTGACAGAAAAACTGAAGAGCAAGGAAAGCTGCCTTCAGTTCAAGATAATTTATGTGGTATTGTTTCTCGTCCTGGGACCACAATCCCGAGACCATATTAAAGTCTGACTTGTTCACTGCTCCCCAACCTGTCAAAGAACTATCTGATTCTATCACAATGTCTGGTTGAGACCTTATAATGGGTTTGAAAGATGATTTTATGTTGTCGACCCACCATTGTAAACAGGCTCTAGATTCATTTGATATAGATGTCTCCGCATCAAAAGTTCCCTTGTTCTGTCTTAAAACTAAGTCTTTCTCAATTTCCAAACACTTATAATAAAGCGGTGCATACTGGACAGCGGGTTCAGAAGCAACCAGCTTTCCAATAAGCTTAGCCAAGTTCCTGATTGTTAGCTCACCTGAGCTGAAAGCTCAAGGTGAGCTTTTGTGATCACTCACCGTCCGTCGTCGTCGTCGTCGTCCGTATGTCTGTCCGTCCGTCCGTCCGTCCGTCCGTCCACAATCTTTAAACAACATCTCCTCCTAAACCACTGATTGGATTTTGACCAAACTTCACAGGAATGATCCTTGGTTGGTCCTCTTTCAAAGTTGTTCAAATGGTTCCGGTCCGTTTTATATCTAGGTCACATGAGCTAAAAATAGATTTTTTAACTAAAAACTTAAAAAATCTTCTTGTCAGAAACCACTGGACCAATTTCAATATAATTTTGCAGAAATGTTCCTTTGGTGATCCTCTACTAAGATTGTTCAAGCCATTCGGATTCGCCAAAAAACATGGCCGCCAGGGGGCGGGGCTTATTTTCCCTATATATCTATATAGAAAACTTTAAAAATCTTCTTGTCAGAAACCACTGGACCGATTTCAATATAATTTTGCAGAAATGTTCCTTTGGTGATCCTCTACCAAGATTGTTCAAGCCATTTAGATTTGTCAAAAAACATGGCCGCCAGGGGGCGGCGCTTATTTTCCCCATATATCTATATAGAAAACTTTAAAAATCTTCTTGTCCGAAACCACTGGACTGATTTCAATATAATTTTGCAGAAATGTTCCTTTGGTGATCCTCTACCAAGATTGTTCAAGCCATTTGGATTCGTCAAAAAACATGGCCGCCAGGGGGCGGGGCTTATTTTCCCTATATATCTATATAGAAAACTTTAAAAATCTTCTTGTCCGAAACCACTGGACCGATTTCAATATAATTTTGCAGAAATGTTCCTTTGGTGATCCTCTAGCAAGATTGTTCAAGCCATTTGGATTCGTCAAAAAACATGGCCGCCAGGGGGCAGGGCTTATTTTCCCTATATAATCTATATAGAAAACTTTTAAAAATCTTCTTGTCCGATACCACTGGACCGATTTCAATATAATTTTGCAAAAATGTTCCTTTGGTGATCCTCTACCAAGTTTGTTCAAGACATTTGGATTCGTCAAAAAACATGGCCACCCGGGGGCGGGGCTTAGTTTCCCTATATATCTATATAGAAAACTTTAAAAATCTTCTTGTCTGAAACCACTGGATAGATTTCCATATAATTTTGCAGAAATGTTCCTTTGGTGATCCTGTACCAAGATTGTTCAAGCCATTTGGATTTGTCAAAAAACATGGCCGCCAGGGGGCGGGGCTTATTTTCATTGTATATCTGTATAGAAAACTTTAAAAGTCTTCTTGTCAGAAACCACTGGACCGATTTCCATATGATTTTGCAGAAATGTTCCTTTGGTGATCCTGTTGCAAGATTGTTCAAGCCATTTGGATTTGTCAAAAAAACATGGCCGCCAGGGGGGCAGGGCTTATTTTCCTTATATATCTTTATGGAAAACTTTAAAAATCTTCTTGTCAGAAACCACTAGACCGATTTCCATATGATTTTGCAGAAATGTTCCTTTGGTGATCCTGTTGCAAGATTGTTCAAGCCGCCATGATTCGTTAAAAAACATGGCCGCTAGGGGGCGGGGTTAATTTTTCCTATATATCTATATAGAAAACTTTAAAAATCTTCTTGTCATAAACGACTGGACCGATTTCAATATAACTTGGCAGAAATGTTTCCTTAGTGACCCTCTATCAAGATTGTTCAAGCCGACATGATTTGTCAAAAAACATGGCCGCTAGGGGGTGCGGGGCTTATTTTCGATATAATTCTATATAGAAAACTTGAAAAAATCTTGTCGTCAGAAACCACAGGACTGATTTCAATATAACTTCGCAGAAATGTTTCCTTGGTGACCCTTTACCAAGATTGTTCAAGCCGTTATGATTTGTCAAAAAACATGGCCGCTAAGGGGCGGGGCTTATTTTCCTATATAATTTATCTATATAGAAAATTTTAATAGTCTTTTCAGAAAGCACTTGACCGATTTCAATGTAACTTTGCAGGAATGTTTCTTATGTAACCCTCTATCAAGATTGTTCAAGCCGTCACGATTCGTCAAAAAACATGGCCGCCAGGAGTCGGGGCTTATTTTCCTTATATATCTATATAGAAAACTTTAAAACTCTTCTTGTTAGAAACCACTGAACCGATTTCATTATAACTGCAAAAATATTTCCTTGGTGACCCTCTACTAAGATTGTTCAAGTAATCATGATTCGTCAAAAAACATGGCTGCCAGGGGCAGGGCTTATTTTCCCAATATATCTATATATAAAACTTTAAAAATCTTCTTTTCAGAAACCAATGGACCGATTTCAATACAACTTGGCAAGAATGTTTCTTTGGTGACCCTCTACAAAGATTGTTCAGGCCGTCATGATTCATCAAAAATCATGGCCGCTAGGGGGCGGAGCTTATTTTCCCAATATATCTATATAGAAAACTTTAAAAATCTTCTCGTAAGAAACAGTTGGACGAGTTCAATGTAACTTGGCAGGAATGTTGCTTTGGTGACCTTCTACCAAGATTGTTCAAGCCTTCATGATATGTCAAAAACCATGGCCCCCAGGGGGGCGGGGCTTATTTTTCGTCTATATCTGCATAGAAATCCTAGAGCAGTGAACTTGGCTGAAATTTCAACAGTAAATATGCAAATCTGTTTGGTCAGGTGAGCGATATAGGACCATCATGGTCCTCTTGTAATTGACTTACAGTTTATAACTTCCACACAATTAGCAATGATATCATTTACTTTTTCTGGGGTCAAGCGAAACCGTCATCGTGACTGAATTAATAAGGAAACCAACAAAAACAATTTCTTGAGTTGGAAAAAGGACTGATTTTTCTGGGTGAATAGTGAATCCTAGATCATCAACCAACTTAACTGTATCTAATATTTTATCCTGACATTCAGAAAAGGTATCACTCTTAAGTTTATATAGATGACAGTTACATATAGTCACATTTGTGTGTCCTTCTTTACGCAAAGTGGAAAAAACTGGCTTCAACATTTTCATATAGATACGAGGTGCTGGAGAAAGACCATTTGCCAAAGCTGTGAAAACATAATAATTTGAGTCCCAATAGAATGCTAGCCAACCTTGGCAATCAGGATGCACCGGAATACTATAATAGGCATCTTTGAGGTCAGTGGATGCAAAGTAGCAGTCCTGGGTAACCAATGTCAGTAAAGTTTTAAGTGTTTTCATTTTGAAATGTATTTTGTCTATATTTCCATTTAACTTCTTTAAATTTAAAATGAGTCTGAAACTACCATCACGTTTAGGTCTTAGAAATATTGAAGATAAATATTTCACTTCATGTTTTTGAACTTTCCAAATGACTTGCTTAGAAAGTAACTTTTGAACTTCATTACAAATGATTCCCTTTTCCCAGTCACTGAATGTAATATGTTTTGGCTGTAAATTGTGACGAGGGTCTGAATCAAATTCAATCTGATAACCATTTTTAACAATATCTAAAATCCATTTATCTGAAGTAATTTCCAGCCAATTATTGTAGCAACTACTGATTTTCCCAGCATAAAAGTTATTGGGCTGGTTAATCACTTGAAAAGAAGAACTATTACTTACAGTTGTCTTTGATTCACCTGTGGAACTGTTTATTTCTGGCCCGATCCTTGCGTCTTTGAGCTCTTTGAGTACTGTCGGGCCTTTGATCCTAAAAAAGACTTCTGTTTCGACTCATTTCTTGAACGGTAATCTATTCTCGGTTTCTTAAATCCAAAGTTACTGGACGATGTTGACCGCCTTTTGCTTGATGATTTGTTGTGTGATATGTTGTTGGCAAATTTTCTTGACTCATTCATGTCCTTTATTTGTTTATGAAGGTCATCGCCAAAGAGGTTTTCAGTAACGGGAGTTGATGCATTGCATAACTTGCGGTACGGCTTAGAAACAGCAGGCTTCAGCAGCTGTCTCCGAATGTTCGACTGATCCCTGTGTGCATATGCCATCATTGAAAAAGCATCAGATGCTAAGTCAAATAATCTGTTGTTCACACTGTCGTTCTTCTCCAGACAAGCGTTCATGATCTGTACTATGGGTACCATTGCCTTTGTGATAAGTTTCTGGTTCTTATACATCAGTTTGTCATTGTCTCTATAACTGTCTTGCAGGCTTTCAGAATTCCATAGTTCCGGATTGATCAATGGTACCCTTAGAAATTCACAGTTCTGTGGCACTTGGTATTTACTCATTAAATCCTTTGTAGCTGTATTGGAAAAACATGCTTTCATACCTAAATTTACCATATTTGCCAGGTTATCATGCACTTTGTGCCCATATACTTCCTTGGCCTCAAAGTCTGATGACAATTTATTCAGCTTTTTAATGTTGGAATTTTCACCACTTCCGCTCGGTTCATCCCCTTTTACTAAATCTTTGAATGAGAAAGAAACAGTTTTACCCCCATTTTCTTCAGCCTCATTGTCCGAAACATTTTCGTCTGAAGATACATCCGACAGCCGCAACTCGCAGTCATACTGATCTGCGATTTGGGTGTCTTTCTCACCATTATTGTCACTTTGAGCGGAAATTGCGGATAATTTTGCTTCAATATTTTTCACCACTTGTTGCAAATCCGATATCTGCTGAGTTTGTGTCGAAAAACTTCCGAACGAACCGCCAAGAAATGGAAATTGTTGAAACGGTGGCTATTGAAAAAATGGCTGCTGGCAAGGCATTGCTGGAAATCTCGCCGTAGTCACGTTGTCCTGAGAATTAGTCACATGACTCATGCCTGCTGGGATAGCAGCTCCTTGTCCGAATGGGTATAATGGTGGCTGAAATCCAACTGTTGATCCGGCCAAGTTCGACAAAAAATTCGTATTTCCTAAATTCGATGACAAATTAAACGAACTCGATGTGCAAAACACATCTGTTGATGTCCTCTGTAAGTTCACGGCATCGCCCACCCGGGAATTTGAGCCGGAACCAGAACAAACAGTCTGGGGCGAATCGTCTTCCACAAGACCCGCATCACTATTAGCCGCCATTGAAGCTAGCTACCTCAGTCCCCGCAAGGTAAGAGGTAACAAATCTGGGTCAATCACAATAACGATAACCCATCAATAGGAACAGTAATCCATAAACGAACTTCCAACACTAGGCGAAACTCATGTCCAACAATTTAAAACTATCCCAGAGGAATAAAACACAATATTAAATGCAAAATGCTCCGAAATAATTCTTAGAAACTGATCGCAATCGCTAATCCGTAAGGCTCTGCAATAATTCCGTTATGGTAGTTAGGATAAACAAAATGGGTAATTGTCAAATCACAGAACAGTATATAGCTACCGGTAGTACTGTTGGAATACCTCGGGAAAGAGTACAGTCCATTCTTACTGAAGATCTAGCTATGAAAAAACTCAGCCCGTTGAGTTTCAAGACTTCTAACAAATGATCATAAACACATTAGACTGAATACATTGTATGTCTCTTGATAATCTGATCCTTTTTAAGGCTGGTATGGCAGTCGGAACAATGGAAGCACTTAGATTGTTCCTTCAGCCAGAAAAGTTATGACCTCTGTTTTCTAAGCTACTGATGGAATCATAATGAGGTACTATCTTCAAAAGGGGCAGCCTTTCATTGGAGCATATTATGCATCACATCTAAGGCAGTTTCAGGAAAAACCTCAAAGTGTCATGGAAATCTTAGTAAGGGTGTACTGTTTCGTTAGGATAATGCACCTGCCCACACATCAGCTATTGCAATGGCTACCATCAATTAATGTGGTCTTGAACTGATCCTAGTAAAACTGATCTCCTTACTCCCCAGATCTAGCTCCATCTGATGTCCATCTGTTCCCAGTCTTGAAAAAAGCCCTTTCTGGTATTCATTATAGCTCAAATGATATTGGTCTATCAGCTGTTGAGGACTTTTTAAGGAAAATGAAATTGAGGCCCTTCTACAACACTGGCAGAAGCATATGGCTACAGAAGGGGATTATGTTAAAGATTAAATAAAGGCATTCTCAAAAATTTGATTTGTTTTAAGTACAAATCTGAGAACTTTTCAATCACCCCTCAACATGTGCTTGTATACCCTTTTATAATAGAGGTGTACTATTTCAAGTGTTTAGACAAGAGAAATGTCGATATAACAGTTTCATCTACTTCTCCACAAAAACATGATTTGTGGGCATTCATTAGAAATGCAATTAGACTATTAGAGCCATCTCTAATGGTACCCACGTCATATGTTTTGTCAGAGAAAGTCAGAAAAAAAAACAGTAATTTCTGCACAGAATAAAACAAAAATGTTATCTGGAGTCCTGAAAATTTAAAATTCTGCACTCTGGGCTAATTCAGCAGAAGACAGGTTGATGATATTTTTCACAGAAAACAGGGTTTGCCATTTCATGCAAATTGTCTTCTTAGGAGGCAATTTGCATGAAATATAAAACCCCTTTTTTTTGAGGGAAAATCAGAAAAAAAATATTTCAAAATGGTGTCTGCAGAAAATTTTACACAGCATGCCTTGGTAAGTTCATGTATATATATTTCAGGTATGGTTTCATGATATAACAGTCTTCTTTGTCATCATGTAGGATATCTTGGATTATACGAGTATTACTATCATACAGGGTAAGTTGATTTATTTCTCTTTTTATGGGCATTCGCAGGTTTTCCGTGAAAACTAAAGATAATCTTTTGTATTCACTCTAAACCTTCAAACAATTCACCAGAAGAGAAGCGTCCATGTGGCCAATTGGTTAGCGCTCCCAACTTTTGATTAGAAGGTCCCAGGTTTGAATCTTGCTGGAGGCAAAATCTGTCTTATGACCATTATCACCCTTCCATCACATCAGTATGGCTTAAATAATGTCAAAAGGGATGTAAAATAGCAAATCATTATCATCATGATAAGAAGAAGATGCTTATTACATTTAAATACCATAAGTATGATCTTCATGGGTCCGGTCAAAAGGTAAAATTTACTGAATAAATCTTGAAAAAGAAGTCATGTATTATTTAAGTAACCTTTAAACTGCTAATCACAACTGTAGCAGACAACATTTTTTTTTTTTTTTTTTATTTTTCAGAGAAAAAAACCCTTAATATTTTGTGTGAATTGTATGCCAAGTCTTATTGTCTCTAAAATATAATAAAAAATAGAATGTCATCTGTTACATTAAGCTTACTAATACAATCCAAAATGTAAGCTTAAATAAGAACAGAAGAAATGAATAAGGAAAATGATGAATGTTCACTGTCCAGGATATAATTTGAGACTCCCATCGTTAGCATTTCAAGTTTCAGCATTCTTCTTTTGAGGTGATTGTCAGTGAAAACATTGATTTATATACCTTAGGAGAACTCTTCTCTCACTTTCCCAGGGAGAGCTCATTTCCTATTCTGGTTTATCCAGAAAGAATATTATCAACAATTATCACCATTCCCTGGACCGAACTCCTGTATTCTTCACTCTTTTGCCTAGAAGATTTTGCCTAGAATTAAAGGTCACTGACAATTGCAAATTCTGCTTTCTTGCCTCTGGAGAATAGTATTTGCCATTTTTACTAAATGTGGCAGTTACAATTAGCACTGCTTAAGATACTCGTACATTCTGGTGCAAAAACTAGAAAAATTGTCTTCTGAATTATCTTTTTACTGGGAAACATGACACACATGTGATAAGTTGCCTTTTCACTGTATTCTCTCAGTTTATATCTTATCCTAAGACATCTCAAGTGTCTGGTATGACTAATTAAGCCTGGTCTAAAGTATAAGTAGTCATACATGAATTCTGCTTTGGTTGCTACTGTAGCTACTTCCAACCTTGGACTTCAGCGCATACTCTTTCAGGGAAGACAACTGTCAAAATCGTTTTGTCTACTTTCTGAAAAGGGGTCTACTCTAAAAGAAAAGAATCTGTTCCTATGGGGAGCAAATTCTTCACTTACAGACCTTTTCGGGGCAAATACTTTGCATTTAGAAAAAGACCCATTTTTTAAGGGGATTAGTGTGCAGAAAAGCAAATAGGAAGTCAGAAAAGTAGGCTATGTTGTACTAAAAGGGGGTAAACCAACAGGGTGTATCCAGTCCCATTAAAATGGATGAAAACTAGTTTCAACAAAATATCACTAAATTTGGTATTTTGTTATTAGTGGTATGGAAACTTTTTGAATGAATTTAACACTTAAAGTACAAGTAATAAACTTATATAAACTATACTGTATTTATCCTAAATACACCACAACCTATTTATAAAACTACTGCTGGGATCCAAATCAAAAACTGTTAGCTAAACAACCATGTTAATCCAAACAAAAATGTAGAGATTATATAGGAAAATTACTATTTTTTCATCAAAAGAATGAACAAAAATGTATAGATTATATAGAAAAATGACCATAAATGGTCAGTTTTCTATATAATCTATACATTTTTGTTTGGATACAACATTTTTGGGATCTTTAAACTATCTTATATTCAAAACCGTCTTATAATGATTGTTTTGTATCAAAAAAATGAACAGAAATGTATAGATTATATAGAAAAATGACCATAAATGGTCATTTTTCTATATATTAAATCTATGCATTTTTGTTTGGATACACCACTTTTTGGATCCTTCATTAAACTGTCTTATATCCAAAGCTATCTTATAATGAACCCTCTTATAAAGAGGTTCCAATGAATTCAGATGCCATAACAGGTTACCATTCTTGTCCAGTTACATGTAACTTGGAGTAAGTCTGCCCTCCCTAATCTCCCTACACATGCCAGATTTGGTACATCTTATCTTCTATTACATACCAAAAGTTCTACTATCACATACCAAAAGTAAGTTACTGCAATATTTATTTGGAGTTTTGACCTCCTATTTTTTATCATTTCAAAAATTTTCTGAGCGTGTCTCCTGTACTGTTTGAATTAGACTCCACTGTTTGCATATGGAGTTTGGGCAGATATGGTAGTCATTCATAACTCCAGGTAATTCACTTTTTTCACTGGAAAAGTATTGATAGTTTTCTTATTTCTCGATGAAAACATATGTCCTGTGTACTCATTAGAAGCGCCTCGGTGAGGCGCTCCTAATGAGTACCCACAACATGTTTTGGTCACTAAATAAGAAAAATACTATTTGGATACCTCTTCTTATATGTTGCTATGGTAGTCAATACTTTTCAAACAATCTGACAAATATATCTATAGCTCAGATAAGAGGGGTGTCCAGATAAATGATTTTTTTATTTGTCCATGAAAATGTATTATATTATGTGTACTCATTAGAAGTGCCTCAACTTGGACAAATAAGAAAAATATGAATATTTTTGGTTGAAAAAAGTGCCTTATCTGGCGTTATGCATATATATATGAATTAAGGGGTGTGAACTGTAGAATGTCAGTTCCAAGGGTGTGGACTAAAACATTTTCTGAGTTAGATAACTTGTCTAAAATACTTTGGTAGTTTACACCTTTACACACTTATGTTTTAGATGTCAAGATAAAGTTTTGCTTTAATCAACATAGATTTATTTTTTATCAAAATTATTTTTTTTTTTTGTCCTAAATTTTATGCATACATGTGCCCTATTTGATTCAATAGGTACTCCAGTGCAAATTATGTTCAATAATCTCAATGCTGTTTTGGCACTTTGAAATCTCTACCTGCTAATTTTAATGGAGATGGGGACCTAATTGTCAAGGTCACAGCAGTAGAGGTTGGGGGACATCTGTTTTCTCTGAAAACATTGTTACTAGTTCTAATTAATTTAATGGACAATAAAATTATCAAAACAATGGTCTGGGAAAGTCAGCTCCTATGATTTTCCTTACCCATGAAGTAGCTCTGGTAACAGCCTTTATAATGAATTTTAAGGGGTCTTGTTTGTTTGTGTTGAGGTTTTACGGCCCAGTCAACCCAATGGGGTCATGTCGAGCACGGTCAGTTTACCTAACCACACATTTACTGGGCAGGCTTAGTCCTCTAAGCGGTTAACCAGTATTGTGCACATTCTTTCGCCAGAAACTGACAACTGCCCTTCTTGAATCAGCGGAAGGGAGAGAATGACCGTAGAAAATATTTCATGATCAATCTCCATGAAAGAATGTTGCCGACCTCGGCGGGGGTTGAACCCGCGACCTCCTGGTCTCCAGTCGGACGGCGCATCCAACTGAGCCACCGAGGCCGACTTTAAGGGGTCTAGATACACTACACTTGGTAGATTACCAGTATCATGAACATTTAGGGGACTAGATACACTCGGTAGATTACCAGTATCATGAACATTTAGGGGACTAGCTACACTAGGTAGATTACCAGTATCATGAACATTTAAGGGGCTAGATACACTCGGTAGATTACCAGTATCATGAACATTTAGTGGACTAGATACACTTGGTAGATTACCAGTATGAACATTTAGGGGACTAGATACACTCGGTAGATTACCAGTATCATGAACATTTAAGGGACTAGATACACTTGGTAGATTACCCGTATCATGAACATTTAGGGGACTAGATACACTCAGTAGATTACCAGTATAATGAACATTTAAGGGACTAGATACACTCGGTAGATTACCAGTATCATGAACATTTAGGGGACAAGATACACTCGGTAGATTACCAGTATCATGAACATTTAGAGGACTAGATACACTCGGTAGATTACCAGTATAATGAACATTTAAGGGACTAGATACACTCGGTAGATTACCAGTATCATGAACATTTAGGGGACTAGATACACTCGGTAGATTACCAGTATAATGAACATTTAGGGGACTAGATACACTTGGTAGATTACCAGTATCATGAACATTTAGAGGACTAGATACACTCAGTTGATTACCAGTATCATGAACATTTAGGGGACTAGATACACTCAGTAGATTACCAGTATCTACCATTTTACAAGAAGAGACACCAGTGATTACCAATACCATATTTACTCTAAGTATTCGGACACCTTAACTGCACATTCTGCAGTCTCATCTGAGTCTACACTGTTTTCTCAGGCCTGTCTGTCTGAATACATAGGATAAATATAGCACATGTATCTGCCATTTACAAGAATTGACAACTTTTGTGATTTCCTATTTACTTTCTGCTTTTCTGCACACCAAACCTGTTCTGAAAAGTGGTTTACCTTAACCCTTGTCATGCTGAATAAATTAAGATGCCACGCCCAGTCGTAGTTTTCAGCCAATCAAATTACTTGATCCAGATTGTTGATATAAATTTAGTTACTTAATGGCAAATAGTGCAGATCCAGATCAGTTGGCTTCTTCAGAAGCCAACTGATCTGGATCTGCACTGTTTGCAAAGGCAGGACATATCGGGGTTCAGCAGGACTAGGGTTAAATGAAAGAGTTTGCTTCCAAAGGGACTGCTTTACGGAAAGGTGGCAAACGTACCAGTTTGACAGAGCTGCATCTCTTGAAAGTATAGTCATTCTCCTTTAGGAGGATTGATACATTTTAAAGGGAGACAACTCTTGTCAAAATTATTTTTGCTCCCTTTTGAAATTCTTTCCTTTTAGACTAGACCCCTTTTCAGAAAGGAATTGGTGTACAGGAAAGCAAACAGGAAGTCACAAAAGTTGTCTCCCTTGTCAAAAATGGTGGAAAATCTACCTGGTACACCCAGTCCCCTTAAACTGCTACAGATGACCAGTATTTTTAGCTCACCTGAGCCAAAGGCTCAAGGTGAGCTTTTGTGATCACTCACCGTCCGTCGGCGTCGTCGTCCGTATGTCCGTCCGTCTACAATCTTTAAACAACATCTCCTCCTAAACGACTGATTGGATTTTGACCAAACCACAGGAATGATCCATGGTTAGTCCTCTTTCAAAGTTGTTCAAATGGTTTCGGTCTGTTGCATATCTAGGTCACAGGAGCTAAAAATAGATTTTTTAACTAAAAACTTAAAAAATCTTCTTGTCAGAAACCACTGGACAGATTTCAATATAATTTTGCAGAAATGTTCCTTTGGTGATCCTCAGCCAAGATTGTTCAAGCCATTTGGGTTCGTCAAAAAACATGGTTGCCAGGGGGCGGGGCTTATTTTCCCCATGTAATCTATATAGAAAACTTTAAAAATCTTCTTGTCAGAAATCACTGGACCGATTTCAATATAATTTTGCAGAAATGTTCCTTTCGTGATCCTCTATCAAGATTGTTCAAGCCATTTGGATTCTTTAAAAAACATGGCCGCCAGGGGGCGGGGCTTATTTTCCCTATGTATCTATATAGAAAACTTTAAAAATCTTCTTATCAGAAACCACTGGATCGATTTCAATATAATTTTGCAGAAATGTTCCTTCGGTGATCCTCTACCAAGATTGTTCAAGCCATTTGGATTCGTCAAAAAACGTGGCCGCCAGGAGGCGGGGCTTATTTTCCTTATATATCTATATAGAAAACTTTAAAAATCTTCTTGTCAGACACCACTGGACGGATTTCAATATTATTTTGCAGAAATGTTTCTTCGGTGATCCTCTACCAAGATTGTTCAAGCCGCCATGAGTCGTCAAAAAACATGGCCGCTAGGGGGCGGTGTTTATTTTCCCTATATATCTATATAGAAAACTTTAAAAATCTTCTTGTCATAAACGACTGGACCAATTTCAATATAACTTGGCAGAAATGTTTCCTGAGTGACCCTCTATCAAGATTGTTCAAGCCGTTATGATTTGTCAAAAAACATGGCCGCTAGTGGGAGGGGTGGGGGGGGTGTAGGGGAAAAAATCTTGTCGTCAGAAACCACTGGGCCGATTTCAATATAACTTCGCAGAGATGTTTCCTTGGTGACCCCTTACCAAGATTGTTCAAGCCGTTATGATTTGTCAGAAAACATGGCCGCTTGGGGGCGGGGCTTATTTTCCCTATATAATCTATATAGAAAATTTTAATGATCTTCTTTTCAGAAACCACTGGACCGATTTCAATTTAACATTGCAGGAAAGTTTCTGATGTAACCCTCTATCAAGATTGTTCAAGCTGTCATGATTCGTCAAAAAACATGGCCGCCAGGGGGTGGGGCTTATCTTCCTTGTATATCTATATAGAAAACTTTAAAACTCTTCTTATCAGAAACCACAGGACCGATTTCATTATAACTTTGCAGAAATGTTTCCTTGGTGACCCTCTACTAAGATTGTTCAAGTAAGCATGATTCATCAAAAAGCATGGCTGCTGGAGCGGGGCTTATTTTTCCTATATATCTATATATAAAACTTTAAAAATCTTCTTTTCAGAAACCAATGGACAGATTTCAATACAACTTGGCAGGAATGTTTCTTTGGTGACCCTCTACAAAGATTGTTCAAGCCATCAAAAAAAATGATTCGTCAAAAAACATGGCCGCTAGGGGGCTGGGCTTATTTTCCCTATATAATCTATATAGAAAACTTTAAAAATCTTCTCGTAAGAAACAGTTGGAGTTGGTGCTTTAAAATTTGTACAAAAATCCTAGAGCAGTGAACTTGGCTGAAACTTCAACAGTAAATATGCAAATCTGTTTGCTCAGGTGAGCGATATAGGACCATCATGGTCCTCTTGTTTTTTATTGTTTTTTTCCTGAAAAGTCTGATAATTGTTGCTTGTACCAGGGTAAAGTTTAATCATCAGACTTCCTTGTTTTCTGATTGATAAAACAACCATGTCTGGACATGATAAATATTCATTTATGATAGCCCAGACAAGTCTGTCCATCGGTACAGTTTGTTAATGATTCTGATTAACTGAATGACCTACAGTCATCAAACATGGCATACAGTTCCTCCCTGCAGTATCATTTATGACCCTGGCCTATATTTCACCGTCTAATGATTTTGTTGTTTTGCATCAAAGCTATAGTATTTATCTCCATTTCTGATTAACCATGTGACCTAGTCATCAAACCTGGCATATTCTTCATCCTTGACAGGGACTCAAACACTATGCTTATCACTTGTTGACCATGACCTACATTATCACACATCAGTGACTTTGTCACATTCTTTGCATGAATTTTAGTGTTTTACTTATTTATAATACTGGCAGGTGCAAGTCACCGGGGAAGGAATTCCTGTTTTATTTTTCCATGAAAACAAAGCTTGACATATAATTCATCTAGGAGACAGCTGATTTACAAGAACTGTCAAGCCTTTTTTTTTTTTTTTTTTTGAAAAATAAAAAAGATATGTTTTAGAATGTCATCTGATCAAACTTTGAATAGTTAAGTGCTTTAAGGTTTAAATCAGCAAGCAAACTGAGCCACAAACAGGAGTGAAATAAAAAAAAAATAGTTAGAAAAGATTTATATGCTGGTCTGTACTGATATTGGTCACCTGGGGGTTCATTTAGCCATGATGTGTTTCATACATTTGAAATCCCTTATTATACTTTCACTTTTGTGTAGCTTTATGGCGAAAGGTGAAAAGGTTTACAATACTCTTGTTGAATATCATAACTTTGAAGACTTTCAAGTCATTCAACTATAATTACAGCCATTTATTTTACACCGATTCTCACCAGCTTAATGCTAAATCGGGTATGAATTAATTGAAATAAATATTTATGATAATTGTGTGGATGCATTAAGTTAAGGGGAAATTTCCAATTTGAAAGAGAAATATTAGTTCCCGTGTTAATTAACTTTATGTAGAGTGGTAGCAGTCATTTTTGTAGATGGTGGATAACATGTTTAATATTTTACACTAAAATCCAATCGTAAACTACTGTATAGTTAGTGTGTCGTAATCGCATAGCTCAAAGCTCTTTCAAAATTTCTGACTGTAATTTAACCCTTGTCCTGCTGAACCTGGATATACCTTGCCTTTGCAAACAGTGTAGATCCAGATCAATTGGCTTCTGAAGAAGCCAACAGATCTTGATCTGCACTGCTTGCCATTAAGTATTTGAATTTAAAGCAATAATCCAGATTAAGTAATCTGATCGGCTGAAAATTAGAAGAGGGTGTGGCATCTTAATTTATTCAGCAGGACAAGGGTTAAATGCTGATGGAAGTAAGTAACTATCAGTATTTAGCTCCAAATTAGAGGAATATCCTGATAAATTTTTTCCTTATTTCTCCATGAAAACACATGTTGTAGGTACTCATTAGAAGCACCTGGGTGAGATGCTGCTAATGAGTACCCACAACATATGTTTTCTTGGAGAAATAAGAAAAAAAGCAATACTTCTGGGTGAAAAATATGCCTTTTCTTAAGCTGTGTATTAAGATAGGACTACCTCACATACCTGCGAGCAGCTTGTTAAAAGCAATTGATGATGTTCAGGTGTTGTAGTAAAACAGTTATGTTGACATAAGGACAAGAGCAAATGGATTCTATGTACATATGAATAGAGTCACGAGAAAAGCTGTCTTTCAATATGATGTCTACAAAGAAAGCAGGTCAGATTAGCATTGTACATTTTCACAGGCTGATTGGGATTGTAACTGTTCGATGTTTGTATATTTTAATAAGGTGTTTTTAGCTCACCCGAGTCAAAGGCTCACACAGTGAGCTTATAATACACCAATGGTCTGTTGTCCATCGTCAGTCGTTGTTGTCTGTTCACACTTTCAAAACTATCTTCTCAGAAAGCACTTGACCAGTTGGCCGTGCATACGACTGGTGATCAGGAGGTTGCGGGCCGGCAACATTCTTTCATGGAGATCGATCATGAAATATTTTCTGTTGTCATTCTCTCCCTTTTGCTGATTCAAGAAGGCCAGTTGTCAGTTTCTGGCGAAAGAATATGCACAATACTGGTTAAACACTTAGAGGACTAAGCCTGCCCAGTAAAAAAGGTAAACTGACCACGCTCAACATGACCCCATTGGGTTAAATGGGCCGTAAAACCTCAGTACAAGCAAACCATTGGACCATTTTGAAGTCAAGTTTTAAATGGAACATCTATGCCTCATGGGAACAAAAGTTTATATAATTGGTCCTGGTCACATGATCAAGATGGCTGCCATGCCCATATATGGTAAAATCTTTTTTAAAATCTTCTTCTCCAGAACCTTAAGTAAGATGACCTTGAAACTTGGCACACAGCAAAAGGGACTTGAGCCCTACAAAAGTTATATAAATGGTGATCCTGGATTGATCTTGACCTATTTTACAACAAGGTCATCTTAGTTCATTTAGGCTTTTATATTGGAAAAGTCAGCCGGCCTCGGTGGCTCAGTTGGATGCGCCGTCCGACTGGAGACCAGGAGGTCGCGGGTTCAACCCCCGCCGAGGTCGGCAACATTCTTTCGTGGAGATTGATCATGAAATATTTTCTACGGTCATTCTCTCCCTTCCGCTGATTCAAGAAGGGCAGTTGTCAGTTTCTGGCGAAAGAATGTGCACAATACTGGTTAACCGCTTAGAGGACTAAGCCTGCCCAGTAAACGTGTGGTTAGGTAAACTGACCGCGCTCGACATGACCCCAATGGGTTGACTGGGCCGTAAAACCTCAACACAAACAAATATTGGAAAAGTCCGTTCACATTGTCAGACATCTTCTCCTCAGAAACCACTAGACCAATTGAAGTCAGATTTTATATGGAACATCTATGCCTCCTGGGAACAAAAGTTTATATAACTTATCCTAATCACATGACCAAGGTAGCCACCATGTCCATATATGATAAAAAAACCCTTTAAAAATCTTCTTCAGAGCCATAAGTCAAATGACCTTGAAACTTGGCACACAGCAAAAGGGACTTGAGCCCTACAAAAGTTATATAAATGATGACCCTGGGTTGACCTTGACCTAGTTTACAACAAGGTCATCTTAGTTTATTTAGGCTTTTATATTGGAAAAGTCTGTCCACACTTTCAAACATCTTCTCCTCAGAAACCACTGGACTGATTGAAGTCAGATTTTATATGGAACATCTATGCCTCCTGGGAAAAAAAGTTTATATAACTGATCCTAATCACATGACCAAGTGGCCACCATGTCCATATATGATAAAAACCCTTTAAAAATCTTCTTCAGAGCCACAAGTCAAATGACCTTTAAACTTGGCACACAGCAAAAGGGACTTGAGTTTACAACAAGGTCATCTTAGTTTATTTTGGCTTTTATATTGGAAAAGTCTGTCCACACTTTCAAACATCTTCTCCTCAGAAACCACTGGACCGATTGAAGTCAGATTTTATATGGAACATCTATGCTTCCTTGGAATAAAAGTTTATATAATTGGTCCTTATCACATGACCAAAGTGGCCACCATGTCCATATATGGTAAAAACTCTTTAAAAATCTTCTTCGGAGCCATAAGTCAGATGACCTTGAAACAGTGCACAAAGCAAAAGGGACTTGATAAAATCTTTATAAATGATGACCCTGGTTGACCTTGATCTATTTTACAACAAGGTTAACTTTGTTCATTTAGGCTTTAACATTTGAAAATCTTGAAAAGAAATATATAAAATCAAAGTTCAAAGAGATATTTTTGAAACTTATAACAAATGGATAAAGTGATAAGGCCTTTCTATTGGCATCATTTTTTTGTCCCACAAGTTGTCTGTCCCTGCCCATCCATTCACACTTTCAAACATCTTTTTCTCAGAAACCACTGAGCTGATTGAAGTCAAATTTCATATGTAACATCTTTGGTTTATGGGGAAAAAAAGTTAATATAACTGGTCCTTGTCACATGACCAAGATGGCCACCATGCCCATATATAGTAAAAACCCTTTAAAAATCATCTTCAGAACCACAAGTTGGTTGGCCTATCATCTATCCCTTTTCTGTTGTAGCTTGTCTGGTAATCAGGTGCGCAATACAGGACCTCCTTGGCCCTCTTGTTTTAATAAGATCAAGGCGGACAATTCTCATGAAGTGTAAAGCTAAAGAAAAATAAAAATGTCTACTGCAGTTGCGAAAAGCACTTTAAGGGTTAATATTGCGGATATTATTTTGGATTTTTCCATGCAGATTAGTTATTATTCTATTTGGTAACATGACATATTATAAGGGATACTATATTTTGGTTTTTCCTAATGGAATCATTGTAACATGACTAATCCTTTAGGTTGTAGCAGGAATATTCTAACAAAGTTCATCTCCTAGAATAATAGTATATAATAGTATATTATATACTATATTATAGTAGATCACAACACAAATATCAAATTCTGTCACAGATGACTTACATTTTACAGTTCTGGTTCGGGCTTCAGAAAAGAAGGACAGTCAAAAAATATTTTTAAACATGTTATGTTAGAAGTTACTAAATTTGTAGTCACAACTACTTTTGCAAGCAGGTTGGACATTTGGATCACTTTCCTGTGGTTTAACTCAAACTGTGGTCCTGTTATCATCTGGGTATTAAAAGGTTTTTTTTTTTCTTCGCCAGGTGGACAATGAGTATACTGAAATGAATATTCTGTTTAAAGATGCAGCCCAGTGTACCTTTACTGAATTTAAATATCAACTTAAAGATGCAGCACAGTGTACAGATTCTGAATTTAACGCTTAACATACTCTGTAAAAATTTCAGCAGACGACATATTGAAATATTTTCCCTAGAAAACAGGTTTTGATATTATATGCATATAGTCTCAAATCCTGCTTTCTAGAAAAAAATAAAAATGAAAAATGTCCTCAATTTATTGTCTGCTGACAATGATTGCTTGAACGTTTAAGGTGTTTTTTGTATTGCCAGGTGGACAATGAACTGAATTAAAAAGACTTTCAAGAATGTCATAGGATACACCAAATTGTAAGTATACTTTTCACGAGATTTCAAGTTCAGTTTTCTAATATTTTTGGACGTTTTTTTTTTAAAAATTTGTCCTTGAAAACAGTGATGTCCGGGTGGGCGGGCGGTCGGACAGGCGGGTGTCGGGTGGGTGTCCTCTGGGGTTTTATCTTTTGTTTAACCTTTTATCAAAGTTCTATGTTACCTTTATTCTTCAGTGGATTGCTTTCATATTTGGTAGGGATAAAGAGGAGGACCAGTAGATGTGTCGCATGCAAGAGAGACAACTCTCACTTTCTTCATTATGTACTTATCTCACCTGACGATCGAGGTTTACCTTTTGGTTAACCATTTTTCAAATTTATATGCCACCTTTATTCTTCATTGGATTGCTTTCGTATTTGTTAGGGATGAAGAGGAGGACCAGTAGGCGTGTGGTGTGCAAGAGCAACAACTCTCACTTTCTCTGTTATGTACTTATCTCCCTTGACATCCAAGGTTTACCTTTTGGTTAACCTTTTTTTTCAAAGTTATATGTTATCTTTATTCTTCAGTGGATTGCTTTCATATTTGGTAGGGATAAAGAGGAGGACCAGTAGTGTAGTTGCAAGAGACAACTCTCACTGTCTTTGTTATGTACTTATCTCCCTTGAAGTCGAAATCTTATGCAGGCCATAACTCCCATACTGTTTGAGATAATTTGACAATATTTGGTAGGTACATATATCAGGTCAAGTAGAAGTGTTGCATGCAGTGAGGACAACTCTTGCTTTATGTGCTTATCTCCCCTGAAACCAAAATCTTGTGCAGACCATAACTCCCGTACTGTTTGAGATAATTTGATAATATTTGGTAGGGACATATATCAGGTCAAGTAAGAGTGTCATATGCAAGAAGGACAGTATCTTGGTTCTTTTTTTTTTCAAGTTATCTCCCCTGAATGAATTTCTAAGCCGAATCCTTGTGCACTTCATAACTTCTATTGGTTTGAAATATTTTGATACTATTTGGTAGAGGCATAGATAAAGACCCGTAAGCATGTCGCGTGTAAGCGAGACATCTCTGACTTTCTTTGTTACATACTTATCACCCTTGAAGTCGAAGGCTTGTGCAGCCAGAATTGATTTTTGGACGGGTTTTTTAAAAAATCTGTCCTTTAAAATAGCGATGTCATGGTCGATGGGCATTGGGTCTCCCAAGGTTTTCCTTTTCATTTATCTTTTGAAAAACCTGTCCATAATGCCATTAAGCGTTTTTCTTGTTTTTTCATATTTTTCCAGAAAATAAGGTTTAACAATTCATGCGACAGTTAGTGTAGAAATCAAATGCTTTTTTTCTGGGAAAAGTAAGAAATATTTTTAAAATGTCATCTGCTGATATAAATAGAGTTTGGTATTTATTGTGAATCATTTCCTAAGACAAGTCTCACTTAAAGTGTTAAGCTGAAGTAGACAGTTTGTATGGAATGTCAAGCTTTGTTTTTCTAGGGAAAACAAGTAAGAAAAATATTTTTAAATGTTTTCTGCTAATATTTTTTACTCAGTATACAAAATTACATGTACCATAATAGCACTAAGTATTTGGAGAGACAGGCCTCATCAAATAATGTACACCCAGATTGGATGCCACAGAGCACAGTGTCAGATCAGGTCTGTACTGTTTGCCACTCATCTAACTTTGTTTTAGACACATCAGCAAGAAGTAAAATGGACATGTTCAAATTCTAGGACAAGTATGGTAAGGAGTTAAGTTGTTCCAATATTTATGGTAAATACAATACGCCACAACCTCTTTATAACACTATTGTTGGGGCCCATAGCATAAACCGTGTTAGTTAAGCAATTATGTTATATCCAAACAAAAATGTATAGATTATATTGAAAAATGACCATATGTCATTTTTCAATATAATCTATACATTTTTGGGATCCATCTTTGAACCGTGTTATATCCAAAACTGTGTTATAACAAACTGTGTTATAAAGAAGTTGTAGTGTAGTTTGTCATTTTATGACACAGGAGCTCTCTCCTTTGATGTGTATTTAAAGAATATCAGAAAGCATGTCACATATGTATGTACAAAAATGATGTGACTACATATAGATGCAAATGTCTCTGATGTCTAGCAGAGTTTCATTTGCTTCGCTTGAAAGAAGAAAGAGTGGTTTACAGGAAACACGAAAGGTACCTTACCATCTAGTCATATATAGTATTTACCCTAAATAGCTGGACAGGCATGCCGGTGCAAACAGTATAGACCCAGATCAGACTGCTCTAGAAGAACAATCTGATCAGGGTCTGCACTATTTGCCTTTTAGCCAGCACCAGTATTTTAGACATCATCACCATATTGACCAAGGATACATAATAAAGGTCATTGAACCTGAATACATAGTAAAAGGCATAGGTCCTGGATAGCAAAAGTCATGGACCCTGAGTGCTTAGTAAAGTGCATAGGCCTGAGTGCATAGTAAAGGGCATTTACCCTGAGGCAGAGTAAAGGGCATGTATCTTGAGTGCATATTAAAGGGCATTTTCCCTAAGGGCACAGTAAAAAGTATGTTTCCTTGAGTGGAAAGCCTGAGTGTGGGCAGTTGTCAGTTTCTATCAAAAGATTGTGGTTAACCGCTTAGAGGACTAAGCCTGCCCAGTAAAAGTGTGGTTAGGTAAACTGACCACGCTTGACATGACCCCATGGAGTTGACTGGGCCATAAAACCTCAACACAAACAAACAAACAAGACCTTGAGTGCATGGTAAAGAGCATAAACCCCGAGTGCACAGTAAAGACCTTAAGTGCATAGTAAAGAGCATAGACCCCAAATGCATAGTAAAGAGCATAGACCTTTAGTGCATAGTAAAGAGCATAGACCCTGAGGAGTGTAAAGAGCACAGACCCAGAGGGCATTGTAAAGAGCAGAGACCCTGAGTGTAAAGTAAAGTGCATAGACCCTGAGTACATAGTAAAGAGCATTGACCCTAAGTGTATTGTAAAGAGCATAGACCCTGAGGGTATAGTTAAGTGCATAGGCCCAAGGGTAAATGTGGTGTGCATAAAAATAAACAGAATGAGATCAGCCAGAACATCCAGGATCAGATAGTTATCTGCCCATTTTGTGAGGAACATGGACCCTGAGTGCATAGTAAGGGACATGGACCCTGAGTGCATAGTAAGGGGCATGGACCCAGAGTGCATGGTTGGCATAGACCTTAGTGCATGATAAAGGTCATTGAACCTTAGTACATAGTAAAATGCATAGACCCTAAATGCATAGTAAAGAGTATGGACCCTAAGTGGATAGTAAAGTGCATAGGCCCTGAGTGCATAGTAAAGGGCATTCATCCTGAGTGCGAAGTAAAGGGCATGTACCTTGATAGCATATTAAAGAGTATGTTCCCTGAGTGCACAGTAAATAGTATGTTTCCTTGAGTTAATAGTAAAGGGCATGCAACCTTAGTGCATAGTAAAGGGTATGTACCCTGAGTACATAGTAAAGGGCATATACCCTGAGTGCATAGTGAAGTGCATAATTCCCAAGTACATGGTAAAGACATGGACACTGAGTGCATGGTTTAGGACATGGACCCTGAGTTCATAGTGTATGGCATAGACCCCAAGTGTACTGTTTGTTAGGGGCCTGTCTGTCCCAGTGCTTAAAATAAATATGGTAAAAGATTTGTCTAAAATATAGAAAATTGCTCCTTTTTGAAGTCCTAGTTTGATAGCAAGGTTAGAGTGTGCAGTCATAGTCTGATTTGGGATTTCAGCCATGAAATACGGGATATTGTACTTGTTTACTTCATGTGGGGCTCATATATTGCTGCAGGTTTTATAATATGGGATATAAAAGTTTTCACTGTAAATATGCTATAAAATGCATGCATCACATCACTAAGGATATGGTTAAATAGTTTGTTTTCCTAAATTTTTGCATATGAATTGTGAAATCAAAAATTGCATAATACTATAAAAGATAAATGAGAATACATACAACCAAATTTTTATAATATAAATAGGTTTTAACAGAAATGACCTATGAGAGCAATGAATGAACACACACAAAAATGAAAATACTGATGTGTCATAGTTTTCTTGGCCAGACCATCTTGTTTCAGCCAGTTAAGTCTCATCAGTGACCTTCATAAAAATTTTCAATCCTGAAATGTTTCAATGATCACAAAAGATCAGAAAATATAAACTGCAGTATATAATGGGGACATTTTCTATAGCATAGAATATTTTATAGCCACCACATGGCACTAACACCAGCTGTAGAGAAGGTAAATAGAAAAAATCAAAACAAATACATTTATTTGGTTACTTTTACATTTGTTTGTAATAGAAAAAATCAACAAAAAACAACAACAACCAAACAACACATTTGTGTGGATGTTTTTTGGGGTGTACATCTGTTTCTGGACCTGTCTTTATGTATTTCAGGATAGGTTTTTGTACCTAAAGCCAGATTAGCAAGTATGGCACACAGAAGAGGTGATGGCGAGGAGCATGGCATTGAGGATATGATCAAACTCAGGTATGTGGCAGTATAGTTCATTGCATTAATGGGAATGAATATACGGTTGACTCGTTATCTCGAATTCCAAGGGACTCACTGAAACACTTCGAGATATCCGTACTTCGACATATCAGAGTTGAGAGAGTGAGGAAGACAATAAATTGAACAACCACATTTAACAAATGAATATGTAATTTGACTCCTCAAGTTAGAAATATATATAAAATAATGTGGAAAAGATGAGACATTGCTCCTTAGGAGCAAGTTCTCCTCTTTTCCACATTATTTTGTTACCTGTTGTCATACTTTCATGTTAAAACAGGGACCAGATTTTCACTTCGAGATAAGCGGTAATTCGAAATAAGCGAGTTCGAGATAACGAGGTTTGACTGTATTTTCATGAGTGACAACTCAGACAGAATTGTTTTGCCTCCATTCTCTAAAGGGGTCTGCTCTAACAGGAAAGAATTTGCTCCCTGCTCCCCTTGGGAGCAAGTTCAGCAGATTCTTTCCTTTTAGAGTAGACCCTCATCAGAAGGATAGCCAAGGATGAAAGTTTCTTCATGTAGACAATGAAGATGGATCAGACTGCAGGGATGACCTGGTCCTGAGGTTATAAAACTTTTTTCATGCTCAGCTGAGCATGGAATTTTTCGTACTAAAAATCTCTCATTACTAACAATTGAAATTCTTTCTTGCTCAACATAGCTGAGCATGAAAATTTCTCTGCTGATAAATATGAAAATGCCAACTATTGTTGGCATTTTCATATTTATTAGCAGGCAAAATTTCATGCTCAGTTGAGTTGAGCATGAAAAAAGTTTCATAACCTTGGGCCCAGCCTCATTTGAGTCATTGTTGGGTAACATGTCATAAGGTGTGTTTTCTCACTTTGTGGCTCACATTGTGATTATCTGTAGAATTATGAGAAACATACCAACGATATGATAAAATATTACAGAAGTGTGATGTGTACATATTAGCTCAAGCTTGCAAGAATAGATTTCAGAATGCAAGTCATTTAACCCAGTGTAGACTGAATAGACTTGCCCACACTATAATTATATATTGGAAGAGTCCAATTTCAGTTTTAGGTATGCCTGGCTATGAGATTTAGAAATTCCTTGAGAAAAATGGGTGAATGGAGACCGTGATCAGATGTCTTATTCTGTGGCACATGATCTGGGTCTGCACTGTTTGCCAGTTACCCTTTTAGGGGTCTCCAGACTACAATGAGTTAAGGACATACATGGTAGACTTCCCGCCATTTTTTTACTGGAGAGACCAATTTTCCTGCACAAAAAACTTCTTGAAAGGAATCTTCTAAAAGGAAAGAATTTGTTCTCAAAAGGAGCAAATTCTTTCCTTTCAGACTCTTTTCAGAAGGGAGACAAATACTTTTGATAGAGTTGTTTCCACTGAAAGTGAATGAAAGTGTTTCATTTCCCCTTGACTCTCATATGGAGGAATACTTTGATGATGTGATTAAATTCATTTTGGAGAAATATACTGATGATGTGATTATGTTCAGCTTTGGAAAACTACATTGAGGATATGATGCAGCCCACCTTTAAGGAACAGTGTGATTGAGGATGTGATTAAACTCAGTTCAGAGGATATAATTGAATTCTGCTTGGATAAAGACATTGAGGATATGATTGAATTCAGCTTTCAGGACTAAGAGTGAGGATTGGGTGCTCATAAAACCAGGTTTACATTACCAGGCTCTCCTCCAATCGTTTTGCTGTTAATCATTCCAAAGTTGTATTTTGTATGCAGTTCCTCTTTTGTTTTTTTGTCTGTTTTTGAAAAGTGTTGGTTTGTGCTCTCATTTCAACCTATACCATTATCCAGTTCTCAGGAAGGTGTGCTTGCAAGAATAGATAGGAGCCACTAAACCCTTATAAAATGCCATGGGTTCCATAATTATGGCTTTGCCTTGATATCTCCTTATTTATTTATTGGCAGACAATGCTGAGGATATGACTCATTTTCTCTTTGCAGAAATACATTGAAGATATTAACCTTTGTCATACTGAATAAATTAAGATGCCGCACCCACTTCTAATTCTCAGCCAATCAGGTTACATGATCCAGATTGTTGCTATAAATTTGCATACTTCATGGCAAACAGTGCAGATCCAGATCAGTTGGCTTCTTCAGAAGCCAACTGATATGGATCTACACTGTTTGCAAAACAGGGTATATCCGCATTTAGCAGGACAAGGGTTAATAAATGTATATTTATACACAACAAAAGAGAAAAAAAAAGAAAGGAATTATTCACTTCATTTATTAAATACATAACAAACATAAACACAATATATATTTGGCTCTTTCTTTGGGGGCTCCTCATCTGATGATCATAAACACTAAATGTTTACCTGATTTAGCTTCTTACTTCCCCAAAAATAAAACATACAGACAATTGGAGGTCTTATAGTCTAGGAAAGACTGAGCCCGATGAGCTCAGCTTTAGAATTGGAGCATATAGAGGAGTTGATCAGCCAGAGGTGGATTGTTACTTCTTCTGTTTGCAGCAATAGATTGGATCAACTGATCCTCAGAAAGGCAAATGATTTAAGTTGATCTACAATGAAGCAGACTGGAGATTCTCAAAATAACAGATGTAAGCTTGGTTAACAGTGCAGACCCAGTGAATTCAGTTTTTTTTGTAGACTCTCACACCAAATATTGGAAGCTTCTAATTTTGATTTTAGGTATGTCAGGCTAAGTGATTTAGATATTCCTAGAGGAAAATGATTGAAATATTTGCAAACAGTGGAGACCCTGATCAGATGCCACATTTTGCAGCGACTGATCTGGGTCTCCACTGTTTGCCAATGACCCTTTTAGGGGTCTCCAGACTACAATGGGTTAAGGGGTATTGATGCACATTCATGGGAGGTCATGCTATCAAAATTGTTTTGCCTCCCTTCCAAAAAGGGGTCTACTCAAAAAGGAAAGAGTTTTCAACCCTTATCTAGTGCTTTTGAGGGTTGTGTTCTTTCCTGGGTATCTGTACAATTTTCTTGCTTATGCTGTTTAAAGTGGTAATGATATCTTTTCTATTGCCCTTACTCAGTTATTCGAAACTAAAGATGTCGTTAGTTAACGAATTGTTAAAACGGATCATTAAATATAGCATGTAGGCTTATATTTTTGCTGAAAAAATGTGAGTAGCTTTTGCCTTTGCAAAAGCTACTCACATTTTTTCAACAAAAATAACTGTGAATTAGATATTGTACTTACTAGAACAGTTAACATTTTGACCACAAACGAGCTCGTTAAGCTAACGGCACTTTGAACAAGTGGGCCCTGGCATTTATCCATTCACCTTTTGTCCTAGCACTCCATAGCATATGTTAAAGGTGGGACAGTTATTCTGCTTAGAATTTATTTGTTTTTGTTTTATGCAAATTAAGTTAATTAACATATCCACCACAATAACTCACCTTTGGGCCGGCCTCGGTGGCTCAGTTGGATGCGCCATCCGACTGGAGACCAGGAGGTCGCGGGTTCAACCCCCGCCGAGGTCGGCAACATTCTTTCGTGGAGATTGATAATGAAATATTTTCTACGGTCATTCTCTCCCTTCCGCTGATTCAAGAAGGGCAGTTGTCAGTTTCTGGCAAAAGAATGTGCACAATACTGGTTAACCGCTTAGAGGACTAAGCCTGCCCAGTAACGTGTGGTTAGGTGAACTGACCGCGCTTGACATGACCCCCTTGGGTTGACTGGGCCGTAAAACCTCAACACAAACAAACAAACTCACCTTTGGTTGATTTTCTCATGGATAGTTTAATGCTTAAGATGCTGGTTAAATATTTCAGTAGACAGCATTTTGAAATATTTTTCTTGGTTTTCCCAGAAAATAGACTGTGACATTTCATTCAAATTCATTCAAAGGAGACAATTTGCATAAAATAAAGCCTATTTTCTGGGAAAAATGTTATTACTTTGTCATCTGCTAAATTTTCCCAGAGAGTGTAAAGATTAATAATCTTTAGTGTGCTGCAGGCATTATTTAGCCGGCAAGCAATTCCTGTTATTTTTTTTCCCTCAGTAGGATATCCTGCTTCATTCGATTGTCAGTTTGGAAGACATTGAGAATGATATTTCAAGCCATTCTTGTGAAATAAATATAAGAATAAGTATTTAAAGTATTCCTGCTGTTTTTCAGCTGTAGTGGAAGAAAGATTAAATGTAATGGGTTAGATATTTAGATAGTCACCCCAGATTTGAAAAGTCAGGTTTCATAGGCCAGGCCAACAATTTGACTGTGCCAAGTAAAAAGATGCCTTCTGGTATATAATGCAGATAGCTTGTGCAGTCTGGTCAGGACCTTCTTTTTCTTCTAACAGAACCAATGAACTTCACTTTAGAAAAGAAGAGTATCCACATTATTTTCTTATTTCTCCACAAAACATGTGTTGTGGGTCCTCACTGAGGTGCTTCAAATGAGTGCCCACAATTGATCTTTTTGTGGAGAAATACGAAAAAGTTTGCCTTATTTAGAGCTATGACTGGCTGCTTGAGAATGAATTAATGGAAGCAAATGGCCTGGTGATATTGCAGAGGTATGTAGGATGATCTGAATCTTTGTATTTCACAGATGTACAGCCCCAGGTTCAAATTCTGCTGGAGTTGGACTCAGCTCATGATTGTACACTTCACTGCACAGAGCCTTTCATTATCATCCTTCCATCAGTTTGATATGATGACTTAAATAATGTTGAGAGGGACACAAAGCAACAAATCTTTGTCACACATGCTCAAAGACACATTTTAATTTGATGCGGCTTAGTTTCCATAGCTCTTGATAAGGCTCTTTTTTCAACCAAAAAGTATCAATATTTTTCTTATATCTCGACAAAAACATATGTTGTGGGTACTCAATAGAAGTGCCTCAGTGAGGCGCTTCTAATGAGTACCCACAACATATGTTTTCGTCGAGAAATAAGAAAACTATTTACCTGATACCCACTCTTATCCAGAGCTATGACCGTTTCTGTATGTTTTCTCTTTTTATAATAGAAATTACCATATCTTGTCACTGTTCCAGGCCTTGATCCATTGGCCATCCAATACCTCAGAGCTCTAGATATGACTTTTTTTTTTTCAGTTTAAAAATTTTGATGTTTTTCTTATTTCTCCAGAAAAACATAAGATGAGGGTACACATTAGGAATGCCTTGCTGAAGTGTTTCTAATGAATACCCAACATATGTTGTTGAGGAAAAATATGAAGAAAAAGAATTAATCTTTTACATGTACCTGCATTTGAACAGCTTGCCTGGAGCCCGATCTGAGATATGTATCTTAACCTCAATCATTTCGTGTGCAAATTCAGCGGATGACAAATTGATGATATTTTTCTTATTTTTCCCAGAAAACAAGCTTTGAGATGTCATGCAAATTGTTTAGGAGACAACTTACATGAAATCTCAGAGCCTATTTTCTAGGAAAAAAGAAAAAATATTCTGGAATGTCTCTGCTGAAAGTTTTACCCAGAATGCTAAGCGGTCAATGTTTTGAGGTCAGCAGTTGATAAAATATTTAATCTAGTCCTTTTGGTAAATACATGCCCTTGACTTAAATGACATGATTTAATGGGCATTTAATTGCTATCAAAGAGAAGTCGAAAAATCAAATATATGTTTCTTTAGAGTAGGTGAGACTATAACTGACAATCAAATTTAAGAAGTGGTTTACTTTGAAAGTTGGAGACCTCATTTTTGCTTGTATTTATAAAAGCTCTTCAGTATTATAGATGTTTGTATGGTAACCACCCTTTACTTAAACCTGGTCAGCTTCCTGGGACATATCATTTTAGAATAAGATATTGTCACAGATCCAGATGAACCATTGCAGCAGTCAGTGTTGTTACTGAATAACACATTCATCTTTGCTTTAACTTAAGGTCTGTTATCATGGAATTTTTGATTGTATCAAAACTCCTCCTACTTATTTTATTTATTGATACCACTGCCATTTACCAGTAACCTTAAAGTGCTAATTGCAACTGCAGCAGATGACATTTTGATTTTTTTTTCTGAGCAAATAAGGTTTGATATTTTGTATGAATCATCTTCCTAGCAGACAATTAACTTGAGCTGCATAGTCTTAAGTGCTTGAATAATAATAATAAATTAAAACTAGACTGCCATAGGTTACAATTTTACATAGCACTTTAAGGGTTACTATGATTTTACTTCACAAATCTGCCAAAACCCACTGTTATTATTATATAATAATTTTATGTTAGATATATTAAATTTGGTAAGAAAGCATTAACTTTTGAAAACACTAAATTACAGATAAAATTTTCGTATTTATTAGTAAGTGACTCAAATTATACGTGATCATTCTATTCATCCAAATGTTTACTCAATGAATTACAAAAACCTGTGAAAAAATGCTGTGTCTATAAGAAGAAAACCTTGTCACAAGAAAACTTCTATGTCATATCATATGAAAACAGCAAAGACCCAAACTAGCCTTCACCGGTAAAATTAGGTTTAACCCTTTCAGCCTGGCAGACCAAAACAGATACCTGTGCAAACAGTGTCAATCCAGATGAGACGGTTTTGTTACAAGCTGTCTCATCAGGGACCACACTGTTTGCAATTCTGTTTTTGATTTTAGATGGAGACTACTATTTGCATCAGTGGACATGTCCAAATTCAAGGATGGAAGAGTCCACTTCAGAAACTCGGGGATGAAAGGGTTAACACTTAACACGCCATGGGCAAATTCAGCAGATGACATACTGATTATATTTTTCTTTTTCTTTTTTCCTGGAAAATAGTATCCAACACTTCATGCAAATTGTATCCTAAAGAGAAAATTTGCATAAAGTATCAAATCCTATTTTCTAGGAAAAATAAGAAAAATATTACAAAATGCTGTCTGCTGAAATTTTTTCCTAGCAGGCAACCAGCATCAGCTGACCTTTCTATGGTGGTATTTCTGTTACAGTTTCTTCTCATTTGTTCATTCTGTTTTCGATATAGTACCCTTTTTGTATGTTCTTAGCTTGGCAGTTTGCTGTTCACATACATGCATACCCTATTTGTCCTAAATATTTGGATATCTTTGCTCTTTACCATACTTGTCCCAACATTTAAACACATCTGTTTGACTACTTAGTTTTAACCTGTGCCATGCTGAATAACTTAAGATTCAGGTGACACCCACTTCTAATTTTTAGCCTGTTAGATTACTTGATCCAGGTTGTTGATACAAATTCACATATTTAAGGACAAACAGTGCTCATCATCAGAAGCTAACTGATCTGGATCGACTCTGTTTGCAAAGACAATGCATATCCAGGTTCAGCAGGACCAGGGTTAAATGTGTCTAAAAACTGCTGGTTGAGTGACAAACACCGTAATGTTCTGTAGTGTCTGATCTTGGTCTCACAGGAGTTGTTAAGGAGGAGTATTTGGTAATAATTCTGGGATATTTTTCATTTTTCTTATTTCTCAAAAAAATAAAAAATAGTGTAGTCATTAGAAGCACCTCAGCGAGGTACTTCTAATGAGTACTAACAGCACAATTCATAGGTCTAGATAAGGGAGGGTGTCCGATAAATATTTTTCTTATTTCTCCACGAAAATATATGTTGTGGGTACTCATTAGAAGCGCCTTGCCAAGGCGCTTCTAATGAGCACCCACAACATATGTTTTCATGGAGAAAAAAGAAAATATCAATACTTTTGGATTGAAAAAAGCGCCTTAACTAGTGCTATGGCATGTGTTTCTAGGAGAACCAGAGAAAATTATCTCGGAATTATCATCAAATACTCCTCCATAACAACTCCTCTGTAGGTCTACACTGTTTGCTCAAACCTGTATGTATAAATGCATAGGGTAGACATAGTAGAAAGGCAATTTTTCCATGACAAAGCTCTGAAGTAATTTGAGTACTGTGTATAAGTATTTGAGCAGTCAGAAAATAAAATCAGTTTTGGCAGCATATCAAATCTTGATAATTCTCACTACCTAATATAGGCAATGATTTATATCACCTTCTACTGAAAGGCAAATTTAAAATGATACTTCTGCATATTGAAATAGACCCCTATGGTTATTTTAAAATGGTAAATCATAATGTCATGTCATTAACCCTTCTATCCCTGAGTTTCTGAAATGGACTATTCCATCTCTGAATTTGAACACATCCATTGTTGCAAATATGAGTTTCAGTCAAAAATTCAAAACAGAATGACAAACAGTGAAGATCCAGATGAGACAGCTCATAATGAGCTGTCTCATCTGGATCTGCACTGTTTGCAAAGGTCATAAAACTGTATATACTTAGACCACTGGTTGGAATCCCAAATTGTTTTGTCATTCAAGTACATTTTTGTAGGTTTTGTTGCTTCTCTAAATAAATGTTGGACTGTAATTAGCATTATTACTATATTTCTCCTAGATATTCACCTTATTCCATTATCATACTTGTCCTAAGTTTGAACACCTTGTATACCACCTCTTGATGTGTTTTACACTAAGCATGCTGGGTAAAAAATTCAGCAAACATTTTGGGTTTTTTCTTACTTTTACCAGAAAATAGGCTTTGACATTTCATGCCAATTGTCTACTTAGGAGACAGTTTGCATGAAATGTTGAATCTTTTTTCCCAAAAAATAGGCTTTGACATTTTATGCAAATTGCCTCCTTTTTGTTCAAAATTACCAGAGAGTGCTAACAGTTAAAACTGCTGGATGAGTGGTGGACAGTGTAGACTCTGATTAGATGTCACATTCTGCAGTATCTGATCTAGGTCTATACCTGTTACTCAGGCTTGTCTATCTTTTTTTTTTTTTTTTGCATTTTAACCAGTGGTGGAGATATCTATCACTGTTAACCCTTGTCCTGCTGAGTAAATTAAGATGCCACTCCCATTTCTAGTTTTTAGCCAATCAGATTACTTGATCCAGAATGTTGATATAGATTCACATACTTAATGGCAAACAGTGCAGATCCAGATCAGATGGCTTCTTCAGAAGCCAACTGATCTCGATCTACACAGATTGCAAAGACAGGACATATCCGGATTCAGCAGGACTAGGGTTAAAACTGAACATAATTTTCAAAAGCTTAGTTTAATGCCATCATCATTGAAGAACATTGCAATTTTACTTTGAACATAAAAAAGGTTTGCTTGAAAGGTAAAACTTTTATAGACTTCTTGATTTCATCATTGCTGCATCTGTTAGTTTAGTATGCTTTTGATATGCATACAAATTGGATTGTTTTATTACAGTGAGAATACAGTACATCTTACATAGTTTGCTCAGGCTTAGAATATTTAGGCTATATGTGGTACTTTTCAAAAACAAATTACTTGGACATCTGTATAAGAATATGGTATGATTGCCTCAATTGAAAAGAGGATATTGGCACAGATCAACCTTGGCTATGTGTATTCAAAGGCATGGAATTTCCATGGAATTTCATGGGAGCTGTTTTCAAATTTCAAGCCTTATTTTTTCTGAAATATAAAAAGAAATTGGAATGTCATCTACTGCTGTTGTGATTGGTGCTTTAAGGGTTAAACCGAAGTATTACAGTAAATGTCCTGAAATTTTATACACCAAAGTCCCACTGGATCAGGAGGTTGTGGGTTCGACACCCCCCCCCCCCCCCCCCCCAGATTGGCAACATTCTTTCATGGAGATTGATCATGAAATATTTTCTACGGTCATTCTCCCCCCACCCCACCCCCCAGATTGGCAACATTCTTTCTGCGGTCATTCTCTCCCATCTGCTGATTCAAGACAGGCAGTTGTCAGTTTCTGGAGAGAGAATGTGCACAATACTGGTTAACCGCTTAGACTAAGTCTGCCCAGTAAAAGTGTGGGCCATAAAACCTCAACACAAACAAGACATATGCAGACAGTGCAGGCCCAGATCAGACTGCTCCTGAAGGAGCAGTCTGAACAGGGTTTACAATGTCTGCCATGCCACTAAAGAATTTATGAAACAGCTGCAAAAATAGCAAACTTTATGCCAAAAAAGCATGGAATAAAATAATCAGAATTTTAGGACAATTACTGTACTTGCTCTGAATAAAAATTAGAGAAAAGTCTGTTTTATATACTTCAGGTACAACTTGGTTAATGACCCCAGAAGGGCTGCAGCATGCAAAAAGGGGTCTTCTAGACATACACAAACTTGCTGGCAAAGACCCAGATCAGCCTGAGCATTGGAGCTGTCTTACCAGGGTCTTCTCTGTCCATTGATTGTGAAGGCAGATCTGTGCTTTTGCTGTGCACCAATACCCTAAACATATTTCTAGACAAGATGCTTATTTTTTTTTTAAATAAATATATATTTATGTTTTTCTTCACATTGTTGGTGCTCATTAGAAGCTCCTTGCAATGGAACTTTATGTTTTGTGGAGAAATAAGAAAAAAATATTCATGTGGATATCCCCCTAATAGCTCCAGATAAGACAGGATATTTGGTAAATATTGGCAAGACACTTTTAATCAGTACCTACAACATATGGTTTCATGGAGAAATAAGAAAAATCGATACTTTTTGGTAAAAAAAAAAAAACAAGAAAAAAACAAAAAAACAAAAAAAATCTTATCTGGAGCTATGTGAGTAGCCTATTTTAGAACCTCTAAGATAGCTTTTTTCATGGTACATCTTGATTGTTTTGTCAATTTATTGGGACGGCAAGTCATCTGATGTTACTGATGTTGATATGTATCTTAAACGAAATCATGTAACCATAGTTTTTTTCATTAGGACCATTACGGTCTTGTCATTTGATCTTGGGTTTAATGGTTTAAGTGTCACAGTAGGATATATGTAATAGTGATGAATCAAATTGTATGATTTCTACTGTAGATGAAAGAGAAAACCTAAGTCGCTCTCTCTGTCTGTGTGTGTGTCTCTCTTTCTATGTGCATGTGTGTGTGCATGGGTGCATATTTTTCTGTCATCCAGAAGGTCTGTCTCTAAATCAGTTTTTAGTAAATGAAATATGAAATATACATGAAATAGTTTATAAGCAGAAGATGTTTTTTTGAAATAAAGATATGCTTAAAGCAGTATGTTCTGGCATTACCGTCAGGATTGTCTGCAGTGATGACTTTAACCCATTGTAGTCGGGAGACCCGTAAAAGGGTAATTGGCAAACAGTGCAGACCCAGCTCAGACGCCGCAGAATGCAGCGTCTGATCAGGGTCTCCACTGTTTGCAAATAGTTTAGCCATTTTTCTTTAGGAATATGTAAATCTCATAGCCGGACATACCTAAAATTGAAATTGGACTCTAGTGTGGGAGAATCTATTTAGTATACAATGGGCTAATAAGATGCATGATATATGATGGAGAGTGTAAGAAAAGGTATATGTCAGATGCAAACAATAAACACTCATATCAGCCTGCACATCTGGGCAGTCTGATCAGGACCTTCACTATCCTTATAACAGTATAATTGGATACCATGTCCTTTTTATAACACTGTTTCTGTGATCCCAAGCTAATGATATTATTGTAGTATTATTTTATGTACCGTAATGTCTGTTTTGTTTTCATTTTACACTGAGAAAATTTTGTAACAAATATGAACAATGAAGGCCTAGATCAGCCTGCACATCTATGCAGTCTGATCATGGCTATTGTTGTTTGCTTGTAGAATCATTCATTGTTCTAAAATATACTGACTAGACTGCAAAGGCCTGGTCAGACTGAGCACATGCCCAGATTTATAGCTCCAGATAAGAGGGGGTAGCAACATAATATGAGCCAGCACATGACAAAACCTACGATAAAACCTGTGTGACCAGCAAAGACACAGATCAGCCTGTACAGCCACCCAGTTTGACAAGGGTTCCTGTTTATCACTCCTTGGATAGCCTGGAGGCTGTAGAAGACACATGCTATCAGGGAAGACTCTGATCAGACAGTGGATGGATGGGCTGATCTGAGTCTTCACTGGTTGCACAAGTCTTATTGTAGCTTTTGTCGTGTGCTGGCTCATATTTTTTTCTTCCTGAAAACATATGTTGTGGGTATTCATTAGAAGTGCCTTGGCAAGGCACTTCTAATGAAAACCCACAGCATATGATTTTAAAATATTTTAGTACTGGTTGGTTGAAATATTAAATATCCCTTTAAGGGCTAAGAATCCTAACTCATGTCATAGCTCATTAGTATAATTACAGTTTACCAGAATAAATCAGTTTTATTCTAGCAGTGCTTAGAAACTTTGTTAATCTCATTTCAGTGTCCTTGATGAAAGAACAATTTTGGAGAACTTACATGTCAGATATGAAGATGAAAAGATTTATGTAAGTATATATTAACCCTGGTCTTGCTGAAACCAAATATGCCCTGCCTTTGCAGACAGTGTAGATCCAGATCTGAAGAAGCCAACTTATCTTGATCTGTGCTGTTTGTCATTAAGTATGTGAATTTCAACAACTTGGATGAAATAATCTGATTGGCTGAAAATTAGAAGTGGGCATGGCATCTTGATTTATTCAGCATTGCAAGGTTAAAAAATAAATTTGTTTGTAATGTACTGTTCATTACTCATTACTCATTTAATATTTTAAAAATAAATTGGTGAGAAGATATGTGTATAGTTGCTTTCAAATGTTTTATCACATTGCCAGTACTCTCAAAGTGGCTGAAGTCTATAAATATTGCTGATGTGAGAGAATAAGATTGAGATATTCTCCAGTGAACAAATATGTTCAGTGTCTCATAAACTTCTAGGTACATAGAGCAAGGATTCCTTGTGTGTCTTCTATATCAGTCTAGGGTCGGACAAATTTTATATGTAGATTTTCCTGTCCAATATGATTTCCAAATTGTACATCTCTGCTATATGTCAAGCACAAAATTTTGGTAAATTTAATATGAACACATATGCCATATTTACCCTAAGTACATAATAATGTCTTTGATTAGACAGGCCTGAGCAAACTGTAGACACAGATCAGATTGCCACAGAATCAATGGATAATCACTGTTTGCCACTCATCTAACAATTTATAGACACATCAATAGATAGTAACGTGGACTTATTGAAAATTTTGGACAAGAGTGGTAAGGAGTTTAATTGTCCAGGGCCCAGTTGTTAGCTTTATGAGCTTGTTAATGACACTCGTTCACTGTTGTAGCTATTTTCAAATATATTGATATTTTTGCTGCAAAAAATTTTTTCAGCAAAAATATCAATGTATTTGCCATATATTGATATTTTTTGCTGAAATGCATGAAGTAAAGCAGAATTAATAATCATAATATTAAAGCAAAACTAGAGATTGTGCCAGTTGATTACCTGCCATTGCTAATCTCCACATTTTCTTGGCTTTTGCTGAGAAATAATGAAGTTTCCTGTGACTTATTTGCCAAGTAGATAGTATACCAAGTCTACATTTTCTTGGAAAAAATTTTAGCTTCTCCAAAAAAAAAATATATAAAAAAATATTTCATGGTGTCTCCTGCTGTTGTTGTGACTGGTGCTTTGAATTTACCAAGCATCTTGCATGTTAGTGTTTTAAAATAGTTTTCTTAGATCTGCTAGAAAGCGAGACAGGGTATTTCATGTGAAGTATCTTAGGAGTTGATTCACATCAAATATCAAACCCTATTTTCTGGAAGAATCAGTTAAAAAACAACAACAACAAAAAAAAAAACACGAGTTGCTTATATAGAAATTTTCACTTTGAAATTCTGTTTTCCATTTATAGACATACTGTGGAAGTATACTGGTGTCTGTCAATCCCTACCATATGTTCAACATCTATGGCTTGGACATGGTCAAGAGATATGAAGGGCAGCCAATTGGAGCATTGCCACCGTAAGTTCTTTCTACCATATCAGCCACAATGCTGTTTGCATATGCCATCTTGTCAGAAAACCATGTGTTTGTAATTTGAGGACAATTACCTTAGTGAGAATACAATCGGGATGGTTCTGTAAAACAGCAGAACAAGAGAATTTATTGAATGATTGCTTTTATTGATAATGTAATAAGAGCTGATTCATTAAGGACCGTTGTGCCTTAAGTGAAGAGTGGAGGCTAAGTTGAGAGCACATTCACACAGTCTGATCAAGGCCATCTCTACTTAAGCATCCAGTGATTCTGTAAGTTTAAGTCCTGAGCAGACTGTGTGAATGTGCAGGCTGATCTGGGATATTGCTGTTCACATAAGGCATACAGGCAATTTTCCCACATTGAATATAAATTATTGAACAACTAGATTTATTGAAGCGTATTTTGTAATTGGGCAAATATTGAACAGCATAATAGTCAGGGCACAGCAAAGCCTACAGGGCTCAGTTGTTCAAAGCTTTGTTAGCTTAACGAGCTTGTTAAGGGTTTTAGCAGATTCAATATACAATATTCTGATATTTTTTGCTGAAAAAATGTGAGTAGCTTTTGCACTGCAAAAGCTACTCACATTTTTTTCAGCAAAAAATTTCAGCATATTTGCATATCACTCCATGTAAATTTTAACGAATCGTTAACTAACGACATCATTAGTTTTGAACAACTGGGCCCAGATATCAAAAACCTATATTAGTCAGTACATGTGCTCATCCTTGCTCACTTTTTATACCCCACCACACAATATTACATACATGTCCGTCCATCTTTTTGTTTACGAACGATGCATAAATAGATGTGGATTTTCACAGAACTCGGTCTGTGCATTGATATTGCAGAGATCTGGTTTGGGATTGCTAATGGGCAAATTTCTTCAATTTTTGACAGAGTTATCTGCCCAAGACATGCTCATATTTTTGTTTCCGGACGATAACTTGAGAGTAAATTTCAATGGATTTCACCAAACTTGGTATGTGCATTGATATTGTGGAGATCTGGTTTGGGATTGCTAAGGGGCAAATTTCATCAGTTATCTGCCCACAGCACAATATTGGCAGGGTATTATCGTTTTGCATTTTTATTACTACTTGTGTCACCTTTTTTTATTTTTCTATGCATGAGCTATCCTTGTTTGCATTTTTCATAGCTGTAGATAAGAAGGGTGTGTAGATAAACATTTTTTTGCATCTTTTTCCATGAAAATATAGTAGGTTCTCTCTCTCTGTCACACACATGCATGCACACACACACACACACACACACACACACACACACACACACACACAGACACACACACAGACACACACACACTTCTAATGAGTACCCACAATACCACAACATATGTCTTTTTGGAAATAAAAAAAACATTTATCTGGATACCCTCTTATCTGGAGCTATGCTAAATATGTGAACACTGAACATTATATTGATCACATAAAAAAACATAAGTGCATGGGTTCAGATTATACTGCATGTTAAGGTCTTTTCTCTCCATTTATACATTCTACAGACTTCATTGAAACTATAGACAGACAATGAAGGTGTTGTACATGGGTGTACATGCTAATCCGGCCCTTTGCTGTCGGTATTTATCCCGAAGATGCCTTTTCACAACCAATATTTATTGTGTTTCACTTAATGCATTTAATTGTAACCTTGCAGTTGTTTGTTATGTGAAATTTGAACATTATTATTTCATTAATAGCATTTATTTTGAACTGCAGATATAATCTTAAAATGATCTTGTATCAGTTTGTATGACAAATTAATGTACTTAAGCATGGCATTCATGAGTCAAGGAAAGTTGTGTTAAACAGGGTCAAGAATGAATGAGTTTCATAACTTTAGATGTAGAGGGTCTGATATGAGTGTTAATTTCATGTGGTATTTATTAAATGAGTCCAGTAATTTGTTTCTTTTGCAATCTTTTGCAAGCTTTGGTGAGCAAAATATAGAAATCAATGAACAAGTTTAACCCTGGTCCTGCTGAACCCGGGTATGCTCTGCCTTTGCAAACAGTGTAGATACAGATCAGCTGGCTTCTTTAGAAGCCGATCTGGAGCTACACTGTTTTTCATTAAGTATTTGAATTTGTATCAACAGCCTGCATCAAGTAATCTGATTGGCCTGAAATTAGAAGCAGGCATGCCATCTTAATTTATTCAGCATGACAAGGATTAATAAGTAATGTACGAAAGGAACAGAAAAAAAAAAAGTATCTTTTGATCACATTATAATCCAAGTATTCCATTTTGTATGCATTTTCTGCTTGAAATGCTCCTGTTTCATCACCCAAATACATTGCATTGCATTGTTACTGATGTAATCTTAGAATATTACATGCACTATTCAAGTGTTGTTACATTAGCCTAATGTAATGTTTATGTAATGTATTTATGACACTGACAAAGGCAATGTCATATGATAAAAATGGAATTTCCATAGCTCCAAATTAAATGATGTTCACACCTGTGGTGCAGATTGTTATTTTACACAAAACATGTTATGATACTCATTAGAATGGCATTTACTAGCTAATTTTTTTGCATTTTTTTTTTTGTCTTTCTTTTAAAAATTTACAAATCTATACCATTACCATAGTGAGAATATTTATTTGGAACTTAGAAATTGTTTTGCCATGAAAACACATGTTTTGGTATTACAGTTGTAATGAGATTCCACAACATATTCTTTTATGGGAAAATAAAATCATTCTAGTGAGATGCTACAGCATGAAGGACAAACACAAATTTAATGATAGAATTTGCAAAAAAAGTATCTATCTTAACCCTTGTCCTGCGGAATCCAGATATACTCTGCCTTTGCAAACGGTGTAGATCCAGATCAGTTGGCTTCTGAAGAAGCCAACTGATCTGGATCTGCACTGTTTGCCATCAAGAATGTGAATTTATAGCAACAGTCTGGATCTAGTGATCTGATTGGCTGAAAATTAGAAGTGGGTGTGGCATCTTAATTTATTCAGCAGGACAAAGGTTAATTAAGAGTGGGTCCTGAGAAAAAAAAAACAAAGAAACTATTATTTAACCAAAACCTTCGAACAGTCATTCCTGAGCCATCATTGCAGATCAAGATCAATTTGCCTCTAAAGAACAGACATGTCTGGGCAAACTGTAGACCCAGATCAGACTCCTCCTAAAAGATATACCTGGGCAAACGCGTTAGTCTAGATCAAACTATTTGCCATTCAACCAGCACTTTTTGGACTCCTTACAGCATAGTCAAATAGATTCAAAGTTTGAGATAAATATGACAGGGATAAAGAATATTTAATTACATTTTTGAATTATTTTAGAGCCTTTATATAGAGGATCTTACTTGAGTAGTCATTTCATATTAAATTTATGAAACAAGCCTTTGGCCTTAGAAACTGAACCATTTTCAACAGAAAACACATGTCACACATGGCATGATGACATTACGAGCCAGTAACAAAGTGTTATGCAACATGTGGTCTTATAATTTTTATGACATGACGTTATCCACTGAATGATAGTGACATCATAAGATAAAGACCTGGGCCCAGTTGTTCAAAGCGTCGTTAGCTTAACCAGCTCGTTAAGGTCATTTCGTTAACTGTTTTAGCGGATTCAATATACAATATTCTGATATCTTTTGCTGAAAAAATGTGAGTAGCTTTTGCACTGCAAAAGCTACTCACATTTTTTCAGCAAAAAATTTCAGCATATTTGCATATCACTCGATGTAAATTTTAATGAATTGTTAACTGATGACGTTGTTAGCTTTTAACAACTGGGCCCTGTTTAGTAATTTACTGTCTTACTTTATATTAATGATCAGATTTAAGAGAATGCTTACCCTTTTTCATGTTTTGTTCCAGGCATCTGTTTGCCATTGCCAGTACAGGATATGGTCGTATGATGAAGAACACAGAGAACCAAGTGATAGTCATCAGGTATGTTTTGTATACTGCTGGTGATCGGAATATAGGAGTATTTGTTCAGTTTCATCTGGGCCCAGTTGTTCAAAGCGTCGTTAGCTTAACGAGCTCATTAAGGGTCATTTCGTTAACTGTTTTAGAGGATTCAATATACAATACTCTGATATTTTTTGCTGAAAAAATGTGAGTAGCTTTTTCATTGCAAAAGCTACTCACATTTTTTTAGCAAAAAAAATCAGCATATTTGCGTATCACTTGATATAAATTTTAACGAATCGTTAACTAACGATATTGTTAGCTTTGAACAACTGGGCCCAGGTTTAAAGCTAATCTTTTATAAATAATCGGAGTATTCAGGAGATAATTATGTCCTGCCTTTTATTGTATGTGGCTCCGGATAAACCAGGGCCCAATTGTTCAAAGCATCGTTAGCTTGACAAACTCTTTAACTAGTTAACTCTTTGTAGCTAAGGTATTTTCAAATACATTGATATTTTTGCTGCAAAAATATGAGTAGCTTTTGCACTCATTTTTTTCAGCAAAACATATCAATGTTTTTGCTCATTTCAAGATAGAAATTTTGTTAATGTCACGTTAACTAACAACTTTGTTAATTTTTTAATAACTGGGCCCAGTTTGTTAGGTCTTGGACGGTAAGTAAAAAGGTTATTTCAAAGACAGCTTTTGTTAGTTATTGCACCATTAGAATCATCTCACTGACTGACTCACTTTGATATTTACAGCCTCTATTTTTATGTAAAAACAAACAAAAAAAATAAATATGATAAAAGTATGTTAACTGCTAAGAGGACTAAGCATGACCAGGGTAAGTGTAATTAAGTTAACTTACTGGCTTGACATGACTGTAATAGTGTTGACTGGGGCATAAAATTCCAGCTCGGATAAACTAACAAAAATTATCCTAAATTGTCACAAAAATTATCCCCTAGAGTGATTTTTTTTTGTATTTTTTCTCTTTTTGGAAATGATTATCTAAGATGGTCTTTTCTTCATCTTCCATTTAAGTGCATTACCCATGGGCATAGTCGCATTGTGTAAAACTTAAAACATCCATGAAGGAAGGCTCTCCATGTATAGTCTAAAAGTAGGTTAAAAACAGGTTGTCTTCAGTTACAGCCTTGGGATATCAGCACAGACGAAGACCTTGAAGTTGTCCAGTGATGGTGCTAATACAGTGCTATGGTAAATGCCCTAAAATTTCGTACACCAAAGTTTCTGTTAAAATAGCATATGCAAACAGTGCAGACCCAGATCAGACTGCTCTTGAGGAGCAGTTTGATCAGGATCTATACTGTTTGTCATTCCACTAAGTATTTTAAGAAACAACTGAATAAAAAGCAGAATTTAGGCTAGAAAGGCAAGGAATAAAGTGTTCAAAATTTTAGGACATTCACCGTATCAGGCAGGGCATTCCCGTGGGATAGCTGTTGGGAAGAAGGGCCCTTTATAGGCATTGACTGAGCAGAATTGGTACTTGGAATTGTTGTCAGATATAGGTCCAGATAAAGTGTGCAATCAGTGCATACCGTATTTACCCTAAGTATTGGGACATCTTAATTCCTTACCATACTTGTTCTTAAATTTGAAAAAGTCTATTTTATTACTTATTGATGTGTCTGAAATTATGCTGGATGAGTGGCAAACAGTGTAGATTGATCAGATGCCACATTCTGCAGCATCTGATCTGGGTCTACACTGTTTGCTCAAGCTTGTCTGTCCTAATACTTAGGATTATTACAGTATAAGTGATGTTGTTTATGCATCAAAACATATGCTTGTGGGTACTAATTAGAATAGCTTTACCAATGCAATTCCAGTGTGTAAAAGCAGTATATGTTGTGACATAAAAATAGAAAAAAAAAAACACATCATCCTGCACAGTTCTAGATAAGAGGGGCTATAAGGTGAATATTTTTTTTTTTTTTTTTTTTTTTTAATATTACTTTGCTGGAGCTATGTCTTAAATTATTGCCACAATTTATATCACCTTATCTGAAGTTATGAGTCTTCAGGGTCTATTAACTGCTTCAGCGAAGATCTTGCTGTCAGCTGTATTGGTGGGCATCTAACCATAAGATGATCCATTCAGATGTTTACATTCTTTTTTTTCAGTGCCAGTTAAGGTTTTATATGAATGAATGATGGATGAATGAATGGATGAATGAATGAATGAATGAATGAATGAATGAATGAATGAATGAATGAATGAATGAATGAATGAATGAATGAATGAATGGATGCAGAAAGAAAGAAAAAATAAGTGAATGAGTGAATTTGAGGGAAGAAATAAAATCATATAGTCTTGGGCAATTTTTCAAATACTCAAGAGCTGATAACGTTTTTATATGAACATAAAGAGAAGAAAAACCTCATGCTGGGGACATGCATTCAGTCTGAAGTAATAAAAATGCATATAAAATGTAAAAATGGTCATAAAACATTCTAAGACCACACAAAATACAAATATTTGGTCATTAAATATATCATAAAAAATGTATCACATTGCCGTTGATGAAGTGTACCAATGAACTCAGTACAACTTGCATTTTTACCATATTAACCCTAAATACTGGGACACCTCACAAGACTTGTCCTAAAATCTAAATAAGTCCATTCTATCATGTGATGTTTCTGAAAACTGCTGGATGAGTGGCAAATAATGTAGACATCTTTCTCAGATGCCACAGTCTGTCCCAATGTGATCTGAGTCTATGCTGTTTGCTCAGGCCCGAATTATCCCTTAAAGTGCCAATCACAACAGTTGTCGTCTGTTAAGTCATCTGCTTGTGATTTTAAAAGTCATTTTTTGCAAACAGTGTGGACCCAGATGAGACTGCTTCTCTAGGAGCAGTCTGATCTGGGTCCACACTGTTTGCCTGCATGCAAAAATAGGTTTGAAAAGTTTGCAAGAATATTCAGCAGACGACATAAACAGACGGCATTTTCAGATGCAGGTTTTCTTGGCATTTTAAGGGTTAAACTGCTCCTTTACAGAAGAGTTATTAACGCTGATCCTGCTGGTCCTGGATACACCCTACCTTTACAAACCTGTAGATCCAGATCAGTTGGCTTCTTCAGAAGCCAACTGATCTGGATCTGCACTGTTTGTCATTCACTATGTGATGTTTTATCAACAACCTGGATCAAGCAGTCTGATTGGGTGAAAATTAGAAGTGGGCATGGTATCTTGATTAATTCAGCATCAGTTCTGCATAGAAACATATGTTGTGGGTACTCATTAGAAGCCAGTCATAAGTCTGAAGTTTGAATCCCAGCTGGGCCGCATAACTTTCATGGAGATTTTTCATGAAATAATTTCTATGGTCATTCTTCCCTTCTACTGATTCAAGACAGGCAGTTATGAGTTACTTGCTAAAGTATGCACACAAAGAACTGGTTAATTACTTAGAAGACTAAGCCTACCAAGGAAATGTGTGAATAGGTTAACTGACCAACTTGAAATGACCTTAACAGTGTTGACTGGGTTGTAAAACTAAGAAAAAAAAAAAATAGGTAACCCTTGTTTGTCCAGCTGAATAGATTATGCTTTTCCCAACCATTTAGGATTTTCCTGGGATTTGTGAATGAAGCCCACTTTGTTTACATTGTAGATAGGACTGTGTACATAACTGTTACTCTGGGGGAAATAATTACAGTAGAGAATATTGATAAATTAGAACTTTAGAATTGAATACAGGCCACCTAAGCCTTTGTTATTAATTGAATACACAATTTTTGTACTAAATCTATTCGGTTAATACTGGAAAGACACAATTAGGAGATGAAAGAATGACAGACTAAGGAGGTAGCAGTTTTGCTGGTATGAAAAGATCAGCATTCTTGTGGTTTTATAATAAAACCCCTCCATTCATAGTTTAAAGCTGGGACTTGAAACATGATACTATATCTGAATCCCTGGGGTTATATTGACAAAATACTGTCACCAAAGGCAGTCTGATTAGCAGTAAGTAAAAGAGATACAGTAAAACTCTTTGCATGCTCGGTAATTTTGCATGCTTTTTTTGTCATTTGTGGATTTTTTTTTTTTTAAATTAACTTTATCAAAAAAATCTTTCAAGAATACCATCAGATTGTCAAACAGTTTGGATCCAGATCAGGCCCGACGTTTTGTCAGGCCTGATCTGGATCCAGACTCTTTGCAAAAGGTTATCAGAAGACGACAAAAGTTGCCACTAGTGTGAAAAGAGTTAAATGACTCGAACATTGATGGCTCTTTTACCATGGTGATTCCAACTCGTTTTTGAGTCCCTAGGAAATCCTTTTGATTGCTCAAGAAAATATCTAGGGATATTTTAGGGAAATTTTCTTTCTTTCTTTTTTTTTTTTTTTTTTTTTATGAAAATGTCTGTTGTTTGTGTACTCATTAGCATCAACTCACTGGGGGGATTCTAATGAGTACACTCAATATACCATTATTTTATAGATGGTCAAAAAGACATACCTAAATTATCCCCCTTTGCCTCCTGACCTGGCGCTGTCTATTAACCCTCAGTGGCACAAACTACCCATATCTAGAAGAAATTTCCATGGTCCCAAAGATGTTCAATCCATTGAAGTTTGAGTGTACATAGGCACTGCTTTATGATTTGGTTCATTATAGCACAGTTTAACCCTTGTCCTGCTGAATAAATTAAGATGCCATGCCCACTTCTAATTTTCAGCCAATCATATTACTTGATCAGGATTGTTGTTATAAATTCACATACTTAATGGCAAACAGTGCAGATCCAGATCAGTTGGCTTCTTCAGAAGCCAACTGATCTGGATCTACTCTGTTTGCAAAGGCAGGGTATATTAGATTCAGCAGGACAAGGGTTAAAGACGGGCCCCAAAAATGTTACATCCAAACAAAAAGGTATAGATTATATAGAAAATGATACAACTTGGGTCTTTGCTTTGGATTTCAGCAATAGTGTTATAAAGAGGTTGTCATGTAATTGACAAGGGAAGAGAGGTTGGATTGCTTACTGGATAGGTTGCAAAATTCTGGGCTACCAGACAATCTAAAGAGGCATAATGCAGGGAAACCCACTTTGTAAAAAGTAATAATCAAACCACTGTCAAACTACAGAAGACACCAGTGACTTCAGATTTATGATATAATGTGCATACAAGAATGTGTTTCCCTAAAGTGCCATTCCCAACATTATAGCACACAACATTTTATTTATTTTAGTGTGGCATCTGTTTGCAACTCAGCCAGTAATTTTATACATATGAATAAGGATTAAATGGACTTGTTCAAATTTTAGAACAAGTATGGTAAGATACTTAAGGTGTCCATATATTTTATGGAGGAATACTTCTCTTTAGGCTCTCTTTCTCCCCCTTTTAAGCTTGCTGTACGAAAGTACAGGTAGAGTTATAATAATTGCAGTTACTACAAGGTCGGCATTGGTTAAGATTTTGGTTAAAGTTTTTAAAAGGCTATGTCTCCTGAACCCCTGGATGGAAGTAGTTCATACTTTTGCCCTGATGTTAGATACTGGTCTGAAGTTTTATGTTGTACCATCCCGACCCACATGACCTTGAGAGGTCATGGACTTAGAAAAAATTTATGTTAAAATTTTGGTTAAAGTTTTTAGAAGCAAAGTGCAATTTTGACAAGCAACAGCTTGCCAAAATTGCACTTTGCCTCTAAAAACTTTAACCCAAATTGCACATTTTATAACACTATTGCTGGCATTCAGAGCAAAGACCCAAAATTAACATACCACTCTTTGATACATATTTCAAGCTTTGGTTTTGATATATATATTTTTCAAGCTTTGGTTGACATGGAATGATTATGTTATGACAGATAACAACATTTCAACAAATATAATTACATCTCTAGCCTTGGGCAAAGAGACGACTCTTTGTATATTTTTTTAGGACTTCTATTTTTGCTCCTTGATTTGTCTAACTTTACATGGATTATTCACTGGTGGAAAATATGTCCATGTTACTTCCACATCATGTCATTTAGCCAGGGCATAGAAAAACCTACAGTTTTCACTCTAAATAATGGGACACCTTAACTCCTTGCCATACAAGTCCTAAATTTGAATGAGTATGTTCCATATATAAAATTGCTGGATGGGTAGCAAACAGTGTAGACACTAATTAGATGCTGAGTTCTTCCATGTCTGATTTCTCTGTCCTACTACTTAGGAGAAATACCGAATGTAGGAAAGAAAGTATCAGGAAAAAAAGTATCCGGAAAAAAAGTATCGGAAAAAAAGAATCCGGAAAAAAAGTATCAGGAAAAAAAATAAGTCTCAGTTTCATGTACAAAGGATAGATAAAAGGCTATGTAATGTCATCCTAATGTGATCCTAATTAATCTTTAATTGCATTTTGATCATTCAGTACCAAAATTCAGTGTTAATCCTGACTGATGGTAAGGTTTTTAATTGCACTTTGATAATTCAGTACCAAACTTTGGTACCAATCATAATCATGTTAATCCTGATTGATGGTAAAGGTCAATGGTAATTAAATTGTTTACTGTTTGTTGATTGTTTTGTTAATTTATTATTGACTTTAATGAGTTTGTTTGAAATTATCATTGCTAAACAAAACAATTACGAGGGATGTTCGAAATGAATTGCTTATTGTCCTCTAGCTCGATATCCACGTGGGGCACGATAAAAACCAATACATACCTGTATAGGACTATTCAGTATCTACACAATGGTGTATAAATGTACATGTTAGACTAAGTGTAAGACATAAAATTTGCCATTTGAATACACGCAGTCATTGACCACTGCAGTAAAAATGGTTGGTAGAAGCGTCGACAAAAAAGATGAAATACGGGCTTACATCAAAGCTCGCTCAAAACTTGGTTGTTCTTTGAAGAAGCTGATGACTGAAATTTCTACTGCTTTTGGACCTTCTTGTGTGTCTTATGACACAGTTCGGCGGTGGAAAAAGAAATTTGAGTCTGGTGTAGAGTCCATCAAAAATGCACCGAAATCAGGTAGGCTAAAATCTGCATCTCGTAAAGAAATCGTTTCCAAAATAAAGGAAATCATTGAAGGAGATGCCAGATTTACAGTTCGTGATATTGCACGAAAGGTAGGCATATCACTATCAACGGTTCACCTTATTTTGAAGAAGCATTTGAAAGTCAGAAAGATTTCTGCTAAATGGGTGCCACATCTGTTGACTGACGAGCAAAAGAGTCAACGGGTTAAAGAGGCCAAAAAGCTGCTTCAAATGTTTCCAAAATATGACAAAAAGCAGTTTGCCAATGTCGTCACAGGTGATGAAACCTGGGTCCATTATTTTGAGCCCGTCAGAAAGGTTAGCAATAAGATCTGTGCCACTAAACACAGCAAACGCCCAATAACTGCCAAAAGTTCTTTGAGTACAAAGAAGGTTTTGTATGCAATCTTCTTCTCTGGTGAAGGAGTCGCAATAAAAGTGCCAGTGAAAAAGGGCAAAAGCATCATCGGAAAGTACTACAAAGACGTAGTACTGAAGAAACTGAAAAAGTATTATCAGAAACGACGCCCTGCCATTGGTTTTAAACATGTCCGTCTTCTACATGACAATTCACCAGCTCATACCTCCGCTATAGTTACGGCGTTTTTGAAGAAAGAAAAAGTAACTGTTTTGCCTCACCCCCCTTATTCCCCAGACCTTGCCCCATATGATTTCTTTTTGTTTCCGAAATTGAAAGCATTCCTTGCTGGGCGGAAATACCAGTCCCGACAGGCACTTGGATCTGCCATTCATCAGTACCTTATTACTGTGCCCAAATCAGCGTACCGTGACGCCTTCAAGAAGTGGATACATCGGCTGAAACTTTGCATTTCTAGCCACGGGGAGTACTTCGAGGGCATGAAATGAGTACTTTTGGGCTAACTTGAAATTTGAAGTCTCCAGATAGAAATAAGCAATTCATTTCGAACATCCCTCGTATATGCAGACATAATCTTAAATGGTCTTTAAAGTACCCTTTGATCAAGTAAGTGCAAACATTCATATTTTGTTAAAATGATTTTATTTCTGATTTTTATTTTTGATTGATAATTTGCATGTTTATCACAAAAATCACAATTTGTAAATTTTGGATAAAGTATAATAAGCACATATGAAAAAATTGCATATATGAAAAACATTGAGATGAAATGACATCTCAAGCCCTTTTATAAGGTAAGGATTACAGAGATAGGTTGCAAAATTTATTATTAAACTGAAAAGTACTAGTAAACATACAAAAGGATCCTAATCATCATCTCATTGTAACATCAGAGGTGAATCTGGTTAAAACTGATACTTTTTTTCCGGATACTTTTTTTCCTACTCAAAAGTGATACTTTTTTTCCGATACTTTTTTTCCTGATACTTTCTTTCCGATTACCGAAATACCTAACCTAAATTTTCAGATGGACAGACTATATATTTTTGGACAGATAGGCCTGAGCAGACAGTGTAGACCCAGATCAGATGCCATAAAATGTGGCATCTGATCAGGGCCTATACTGTTTGCCACAAATCATGAAGTTTTTAGACATATCAGCAGGTAGTAAAATGGACTTGTTCAAAAGGACATATATGGTAAGGTGTTCAAATACTTAGGGTAGATTTGTACCTGATTATCTGTGGGAGCAGTTTAAGTCTGCTGTATTTGCCATTCTGGCAGCACTTAAATTGAGATTATTTCATTTCCATGGGGAATTTGAGGAAAAATTAGGTATTTTATATACATTTTCTCTAGAAATTTTTGTATCAACATCCCCCATCCCACCCCCAACCTCTAGAATCGGAACCTTGGATGTAGTTATGACCATATATGAACAAAAAACAGCAAAGACCATGCACAGATATACATACTTGTATAGGCTGGTCTAGAACTTCAGCATCACGAAAACATGCCTGTATAATTCTGACCCCCTAAAACCCCACTTTTGTATAGTAAAACTGGGGTTTATAGGGGTATACATTATTTTTTTTATTTCTGCTCAAAAACATAGGTTGTGAGTACTCGTTAGAACCACCTCGCCGAGGCAGTTCTAACGAGTACCCACAATCTATGTTTGGAGCAAAAATATGAAAAATATAGGATTTTTTTATCTGAAAATTTTCATTTTTTGGTGGTAAAATTTTCAGTGTATTTGAATAGGCATGTTTTCGTAATGTAATGTCAGTTTTCATACAGCAAAGCTAAGATTACCATTCAGTGATCAATTTTTACTTTGAGTAAAAATTTGTGACACTTAAATGATGCTTAATAGAACTTATCAATACATAACACTGATGGCATTGTTTGCAAGATTAGCCATTAAAATCATGAAGATAAGAAAGTTTTAACCCTAGGCCTGACCCTGACAACAAGTGCCAGAATGACGGTGAATGAGTTTGCCCTGGAAACAGGCTGGTCATTTCATTAATTTGATGATCCCTTGGCGATTCCTTTTAGCACAGTCTACATGAAATGTCAAGTCTGATCTTGAAAAAAATAAGAAACATTTTGTCAATTTATTTTAATCTGATATTGCCCAGAGAGTGTTAAAGGTTGAGTAAAATATTTGCCATGAATGGAAAAAGGCCAAGAAGCACCTGATTTATGAAATGACTCTTGTCTTGCAAAAAAGGGCCTTAGCGAATATATGAAGGCCCAGATGAGCAGGTTTGAGCTATAATCTGATCAGAGCTTCTGCTGCTTGCAAGTAGATTCTGCCTTATCCAGGCTGTCTCAAGAAGAACATTGACAGCTCTGTATAGGTTTGTACAGAATTTACCCAAAGGTTTCGAACACCTTAAGTCCTTACCCTACTTGTCCTAAAGCTTGAGTATGGTAAATAACTTAAAATTTTGAACACCGGTGTTTCTGACAAAATGGCATATGCAAACAGTGCAGACCCAGATCAGACTGCTCCTTCAGGAGCAGTCTGATCAGGGTCTACACTGTTTGCCATTCCACTAAGTATTTTAAGAAGCAACTGCTTAAAAAGCAAACTTTAGGCCAAACTAGTTTAAAAGTATTCAAAATTTTAGGACATTTACCATAAGTCCATTTAACTACTTTTGCATATGTCTGAAATACTGCTGTATAAGTGTAAACAGTGTAGACCCTGATCATATGCCTTATTCTGTGGCAGCTGATCTGGGTTTATAGTGCTCAGGCCTGTCTGTCCGAATAGGGTAAATATGATTTGCTGTTCTGGGCCTTTATTGTTTAACAGTTCAGTAAAGTAGTAATTTTCTCTTGACTGGTATCATATGTCTTCATTCATAATCAGGGTATTAAATTTCTGCTGGGTATTTTGTCTATTTTAAACACTTCAGATATGTACTGAAAGAAAATTGAAAAGAGTTCCTAATAGGGAAAACAGTTTATGTAATAGAATGCCGTGTACTTTTAACCCTTAACATGTTAAGCAAAATTGTAGCAGATAATATCCTATTTTTTTTATCAATTTTTTCAGAGAAAATTAGAATTGAAATTTCATATGAATCATCTACGATTCACATGCAATATCAAGCCTTATTTTCTCTGAAAAGTAAAAAGAAGAAAAATCATCTGATGCATTTGTGATTAGCCCTTTATTAATTGTAATGACTGAACTTAGGTTCTGACAGCTTTTATTTACAAGTGAGACAGTGCAGCATATACAGACAGGTCTGGGTCTTCTCTGTTCCTGTAAGGTATAAGTATCTAGATGTTCCCATAAAGTATAAGGGTGTTTTTCCCAAGTTAACCTCATATGATCTCTTTGGATTAATACACAGCTTATATTTGACTTACTTTTACTTTTTCCCTGTTCTCATTGCTACCCATGCTTATAGTGTCAATATTGGTTGACTGTCATGTTTGTTCCTGAAATACTTACTAGTTATTCTATTAATTTTCTTAACACTTAGCATACTGAGTAAAAATTTCAGTAGACGACATTTTGAAATATTTTCCCCAGAAAATGGGTTTTGACATTTCAGGCAAATTGTTTCCTTCAGAGACAATTTGCATGAAATGTCAAAGCCTGTTTTCTGGGAAAACTAAGAAAAAAATATCACCAATTTTTTCATCTGCTGAATTAGTCTAAAGAGTGGTAATGGTTAAATTTTTTGTCCCTGATAATAATAGAGTATAACTTAACTTGTTTGACCACTCCAGTTATTGAATAGCCGGTGAAAAATAATGTGTTTAATTAGAATCCTATTGAAAAGTGACCGCAATTTCGCACATTCAGTGCCCAAGTTAACCTTTTGCATACTGACGGTGATCTTTGCAGATGACGTGAGGATATTTGCATGTGACTCATCTCTTACAGGGATGCTACCCATTGAGCATACAGTGAAGATTCTAATCAGACTGAGCAGATGCCCAGGCTGATCTGTCTTCACTGAGCGCATATGCCATTTTTGTTGGTTTTGTCATGAGATGGCTCAAATAATTAACTTGTGTCTTGCCTAATGTTACTGGCAGCTGTGCTGTAGAGGCACCAAGAACCCCATCTATCATATGATTCCTGATTGGTGAGGGCCAAAATATATTTTAAAATGTCATTTGTAGATATTTAAAATCCACATGCCAAAGATTAAAAAGTTTGTTTTTTTTTAAAATGTAAGACGATAGGTGGACCATAGTTCATTTACAGCTGACAATCGAACTTAACCCTTAAAGCACTGAGCAAAATTGTAGCCGATAACATTCCAGTTTTTTATTCTTATTTTTCAGAGACAATAAGACTTGGCATTCCATGTGAGTCATCTGCTAATCACATGAAATGTCAAGCCTTATTTTCTCTGAAAAATACAAAAGTGAAAAAAAAATAAAATAAAAATATTGTCTGCTGCAGTTGTGTTAGCATTTTAAGGTTTAACCCTTTGAAAACTAAACAAAAATATTGCAAATGACTTTAAAATATTTTTTTTATTTCTTCCCAGAGAAAGGGGCTTGTCATTTCCTGAAAAAGCTAAGGATCCAAGCTTTCTTCATGCAGACAGTGAAGACTCTGATCAGACTGGGCAGATGCCCGGGTTGATCTGAGTCTTCACTGGGCACACATGCCATTTTGTTGGTTTTGTCATGCGTTGGCTCATTTGTCTCAAGTCAAGTAAAGTAAAAGTCCCACAAAGTCAGAGATGATATCTCAACATGACTGAAATATTGTTGACTTGGACTTTAAACCTCAGCTCCAGAATATTGGGTTTGATAGCATATTGAACCCATTTGTGCCTAATGGATTTTACTACCTTCAATCTTTGGACCGGCCAATTTCTAGCATAAGGGATGTCTGGTTATTCTTATTATTACCATGTTTTATTGAAATTCCTGTATTTAATGTAAACAGTGTAGACCCTGATCAGATGCCGCATTATGCGGCGTCTGATCTGGGTCTACACTGTTTGCCAATGTCCCTTTTATGGGACGCTAGGCATGGGTTAAATTGTCTCCAGTCTGAAAAGTATGAAAAAAATATCAATGCTTTGCTGTTTGATCATCTGCTTACAAAATTGTCGGCAGTCAGGTGAAACTGCACTTTGCTGCAAAAAGCCATATTTACCCTAAATATTCTGTAACCTCAGCTCCTTACCATACTTATTCTAACATAAGCACATTTTAATAGCTGTTGATGCATCTAAAACTGTATGGTGAAAGGCAAATATTGTAGACCCTGATCAGATGTCACATCCTGTCACATCTGATCTGGACCTACACTTTTTGATCATGCCTATCTGTGAATACTAAGGGTAAAAATTGCTACTGATTTTTTATTTTAACCCTGGTCCTGCTGAACTCGGATATGCCCCATCTTTGTAAACAGTGTAGATCCAGATCAGTTGGCTTCTGAAGAAGCCAACTGATTTGGATCTGCACTGTTTGTCATTCAGTATGTGATTTTATATCAACAATCTTGATTAAGTAATCTGATTGGATGACAGTTAGAAGAGGGTGTGGCATCTTAATTTTTTCAGCATGATAAGGGCTAAGAATCAGCAGATGATATTTTCAAAACAAAGAGGTAAAAAAAAGATATTCTTGTTGACACTTTTTATTTGGAGTAATGTGTATGTATACTTGCAGTGGTGAGTCAGGAGCAGGTAAGACAGAAGCTACGAAGCTGATCATGCAGTACCTTGCAGCTGTGAACAAGTCTGGCAGTAACACCATAACAGAACAGATATTAGAGGCCAACCCTCTCCTAGAGTCATTCGGTAATGCCAAGACAATACGTAATGACAACTCCAGTAGATTCGGCAAATATATAGAAGTCTTCTTTAAATCGTAAGTACATGGACAATTTGGTGTTTCCTTTTAACATACAACCTTCTGAATTAAATTGTCATGTTTACTCTAATCATGGCACTGTAAGGTTAGAGTTTCAAAATTACTGTAAAAAGAACCAGAAAGAATGCTCAACAGAGGACTTGTTGGGAGGAGGATTTAACACTTGTCCTGCTGAACCCGGATATGTACTGCCTTTGCAAACAGTGCAGATCCAGATCAGTTGGCTTCTAAGAAGCCAACTGATCTGATCTGCACTGTTTGTCATTCAGTATGTAAATTTGTACCAACAACCTGATTGGCTGACAATTAGACATGGGCATGGCATTCTAATTTATTCAGCATGACAAGGGTTCATGATACTTATGTGATATTTTTTTCTGATTTATTAATAAAAGCCTGTGTTGCAGATACTCATTTATGTCCCCCCACCTGGGGGGGGGAGGACATATTGTTATGTCCCCCCACTATGTGGGGGGCGGGGGTACATTGTTTTTAGTACGGATCCCGTCGGCGTCAGCGTCAGCGTAGCCACTTTTCTGCACTCTATCTCCTTATTGAATGGACAGATTTTGGCCAAACTTACACAAATATATCATTGGGAGGGGGAAAAAATGCTGATTAGATTTTGGTGACCTTGACCCCATTTTCAAGGTCACAGGAGGGCTTAGAGTGTTGGAAAATGGGGCGTAGCCTCTTGTCCGCACTTTATCTCCTTACTGAATGGACAGATTTTAGCCAAACTTATACAAGTATATCATTGGGAGAGGGAAAAGTGCTGATTAGATTTTGGTGACCTTGACCCCATTTTCAAGGTCACAGGAGGGCTTAGATTGTTGGAAAATGGGGCGTAGCCTCTGTCTGCACTCTATCTCCTTATTGAATGAAAAAATTTTAGCCAAACGTACACAAATATATCATTGGGAGGGGGAAAAATGCTGATTAGATTTTGGTGACCTTGACCTGATTTTCAAGGTCACAGGAGAGCTTAGATTTTTGGATAAAGGCTTGTCCGCATCCTATCTCTTGAAGGAATAAATAGATTTTAACCAAACTTGCACATCTATATTGCTGGGACAGGTAAAAGAACTGATTAGATTTTGGTGACCTTGACCCCATTTTCAAGGTCACAGGAGGGCTTAGATTGTTGGAAAATGGGGCGTAGCCTCTTGTCTGCAATCTATCTCCTTATTGAATGAACAAATTTTAGCCAAACTTACATAAATATATCATTGGGAGGGGGAAAAATGCTGATTAGATTTTGGTGACCTTGACCCGATTTTCAAGGTCACAGGAGGGCTTAGATTTTTGGAAAATGGCTTGTCGGCACCTATCTCTTGTAGGAATGAATAGATTTTGACCAACCTTGCACATCTACAATGCTGGGACATGTAAAAGAACTGATTAGATTTTGGTGGCCTTGACCCCATTTTCAAGGTCAAGGGAGGGCTTAGATTTGTTGGAAAATGGTTTGTATGCACCCTATCTCCTGAATGTATAAACAGATTTTGACCAAACTTGTACACCTATATTGTTGAGACATGGAAAAGAACTGATTAGATTTTGGTGACCTTGACCCCATTCTCAAGGTCACAGTAAGGCTTAAATTGGTGGAAAATGGCTTGTTTTCTGCACCTTGTCTCCTGAAGGAATGAGTAGATTTCGACCAGACTTGCACAGCTATATTTTTGTGACATGCATCGGAACATTATATTTTGGTGACCTTCACCCCATTTTCAAGGTCAGACTGTTGGTAAATGGCTTGTCTGCACCCTATCTCCTAAAGGAATGGATTGATTTTGACCTAACTTGTACATCTATATTGTTGTGACATGGAAAAGAACTGATTAGATTTTGGTGACCTTGACCCCATTTACAAGGTCACACTAGGGCTTAGATTGTTGGAAAATGGCTTGTCTGCACTGTATCTCTTGAAGGAATGGATGGATTTTAACTAAACTTGCAGAGCCAAATTGTTGTGGCATGGAAAATAACTAACTTAATTTTGGCGACCTTGACCCCATTTTCAAGGTCGCAGGAGGGCTCAGATTATTGGATAATGGCTTGTCTGCATGCTATCTGCTGAATGAATGGATGGATTTTGACCAAACTTGCACAGCTATATTGTTGAGACAGAGACAAGAACTGAATAGATTTTTTATGACCTTGATCCCATTTCCAAGGTTACACAAGGGCGCTTGTAAGCACCCTATCTCATTGAGGAATGGATGAATTTTGACCAAACTTACATATAGGTATATTGTGACCTTGAGTTTATTATAGATACAATCTATTTTAACAATCATGTCTGTTCAAACTGGTGGGGGGACATACCTTTTCCTCTGAAAACACTGTTCTAGTTTTTAGTGCGGATCCTGTCGGCATCGGCGGCGGCGTAGCCACTTGTCTGCACTCTATCTCCTTATTGAATGGACAGATTTTGGCCAAACTTACACAAATACATCATTGGGAGGGGGAAAATTGCTGATTAGATTTTGGTGACCTTGACCCCATTTTCAAGGTCACAGGATGGCTTAGATCGTTAAAAAATGGGGCGTAGCCTCTTGTCTGCACTCTATCTCCTTATTGAATGGACAGATTTTAGCCAAACTTACACAAATATATCATTGGGAGGGGAAAAAATGCTCATTAGATTTTGGTGACCTTGACCTCATTTTCAAGGTCACAGGAGGCTTAGATCGTTGAAAAATGGGGTGTAGCCTCTCGTCTGCACACTATCTCCTTATTGAATGGACAGATTTTAGCCAAACTTACACAAATATATCATTGGGGAAAAATGCTGATTAGATTTTGGTGACCATGACCCCATTTTCAAGGTCACAGGATGGCTTACATTGTTGGTAAATGGCTTGTCTGCACCCTGTCTCCTACAGGATTGGATTGATTTTGACCTAACTTGTACATCTATATTGTGACATGGAAAAGAACTGATTAGATTTTGGTGACCATGACCCCCCATTTTCAAGGTCACACTAGGGCTTAGATTGTTGGAAAATGGCTTGTCTGCACTGTATCTCTTGAAGGAATGGATGGATTTTAACTAAACTTGCATAGCCAAATTGTTGTGGCATGGAAAATAACTAATTTTATTTTGGTGACCTTGACCCCATTTTCAAGGTCGCAGGAGGGCTCAGATTGTTGGATAATGGCTTGTCTGCACGCTATCTGCTAAATGAATGGATGGATTTTGACCAAACTTCCACAGCTATATTGTTGAGACAGAGACAAGAACTGATTAGATTTTTTGTGACCTTGATCCCATTTTCAAGGTTACACAAGGGCTATGACTTTAGAAAATGGCTTGTCAGCACCCTATCTCATTGAGGAATGGATGAATTTTGACCAAACTTACATATTGGTGTATTGTGACCTTGAGTTTATTATAGATACAATCTAATTTGACAATATGTCTGTTCAAACTGATGGGGGGACATTCGTTTTCCTCTGAAAACACTGTTCTAGTTAGAATTGTCTGGACTTGGTTAAGGAGTGCTGAAATATAGGATGGTATTTGTAATCTTAAAAATGACCTCATTTGATAACATAAAAAATTTAATATGGGTATTACTTTACTTCTTTTATGTGTAAATGCACATTAAACTGTAAATGATGCTTCTTCTGTGATAAATACCAGACTTACCCTGAATACTTGAACAGAATTACCTATGCAAACAGTGTACACTCAGATCAGACTACTGCTGAAGTCTGATCAGGGTGTACACTGTTTTAGTCTGTTTGCCACACCATCAACATTATTTTCTTGACTTGTCACCTAACAGTTAACTCAGCTTGTTCCAATTTAAGGATACATATGGTGGCATGTTTAGGTGTGTCTAAATAGCTCTAGATAAGATAATTTTTTTTCAGTAAAAAATTGCATATTTTATTTATTTTCCAACAAAAACAGACATTGTGGTACTCATTAGAAGCTCCTCAACAAGGGGCTTCTAATGAGTACCCGCAACATATATTTTTGTGGAGAAATAAGAAAAATAGCCAGATACCCGTCTAACGTAGAGTTATGCAAATAGTTTTGGTAATTATAGTAGAATGAGTAGAATGCAGGTTAAGTTGACCTGTTGTGCATTTACCTGAACATAATGTTTGCAGAATGGCCTTGGTTTGTTGTTCCCATTTATACAAAATTTAAATCACATTATTATAAAAAAAAAAAAAAAAAAAGAAAAGAAAGAGGAAGAAAATATCCCCAAAACTTTCTTTGCTTTTAAGATATGGTTGATATCAGATGCATGTGATGTGTAGTGTCGGTAAAGGGCCCTTATTCCATATACAAACTAGCGAAGGCTGAGATCATTCACCCAGTCTGACAAGTGCAGGCTGATCTGGGCATTTGTTGCCTATTTATATACAGTATAACCTCAATGGCTCGAACACGGATGGCTTGTTTACCGTGGATGATTCGAACTATTTTTTTAGTCCCTTCAAAATTCTTCCAATAACTGAAGAAAACAAATATTTAGGGTCTTTTTCTTATTTTATCATGGAATTGTATGTTGTGTGTACTCATTAGAATTGCCTTATCGAGGCAATTCTAATGAGTACACTCAACATACAATCATTGTGTAGAAAATGGAAAAGATTTCCCTACATTGTCGCTGTTTGCTTCCTGAACTGGTGCCATGATTAACTCTCAGTGGCTCGAACTACCCATGTCTCGAACGAATTTCCATGATTCGAAAGATGTTCGAGCCATTGAGGTTCGACTATATGATATACTATGCACATCATCAGATGCTGCAAATCAATGCTTAGCATGCTAGATAAAATTCAAAAAACAACACACTGAAAGTTTTTTTTTCAGAAAATAGGATTTGACATTCCATGCTCCTGTATGGTTTATGGTTGATTTTCTCACTGCAGACCTCAAAACATTCAACCTGTTCTGAGGTATTAGCATTCTGCATACTGGGTAAAAATTTCAGCAGCCAGCATTTTGAAATAGTTGAAATATTTTTCCCAGAAAATAGGCTAAGAAGACAAATTGCATGAAATATCTAATCCTGTTTTCTGGGAAAAAATAAGAAAACTATAACCAAATTATCATCTACTGAATTAGCCCAGAGAGTTATCTGTTCTGAGATATTAATGAAGCAGCCATTGATTAGTTATTATACTGTCACCATAAAACAGCATGTCCTAGTTGATTAGTTCAGCTGCATCGAGTTATGTCAAATGCCAACAGCCAAGGCCAAGATCAGCCTGCTGCAGTCAGATCTCAGTTCTTTTCAGTTTTAGGTTCTGCAAGTGACAATATTTGCTGTAGATGAAACATTGAGTTGATAACTTGACTGCTTGAGTATTTCTAGTCTGATCTCGACCAGTATTTGCACATTCTAGAAATCCTCTTTTAAATAGATATGGCTGTTATTGAATTTTAGTAGGACTATTAGTTTTATTACATAGCTCCAAAGACATTAAGTTTGTGAACCTGTATCAACAATCTGAATCAAGTAATCTAACTGGCTGAAAATTAGAAGTGGGCATGGCATTTTGATTTATTCAGCAGGATAAGGGTTAAATAGATATGGCTCAGTTATTGAATTTATTATAACATAGTTTTTTTTTGTTGTTTTTTTTCTTCTAAAAACCTGTCTGCAGATAAGGTGCTTATTTCAGATATAAAGATATTTTTTGTTGTTTTTTTTCTTCTAAAAACCTGTCTGCAGATAAGGTGCTTATTTCAGATATAAAGATAATACTAATTTTCTTATTTCTTCATGATAATGTATGTTATGGGTACTCATTAGTTGTTCCTCGCTGAGGCACTTCTAATGAGTATGCACAAGATATATGTTTTTTGAGAAATAAATGAAATATTTTTCTGATACCCCTCTTATCTGGAGTTGTGCAAAAAGTTGGTATTTTCTTGGTGTTCCATGAAAATAATTTCTTTGAAAATATAAAGTTGTGTTATTTATCTGAATTGCCTCAGCAAGGCAATTTTAATGAGTATCACAAAATAATTAGGATTTCATGTAAAATATTTATTTTGATATCCTCACGTCTGGAACTGTGACTTCCTGAACAAAAGTAGTTTTGAAGCATTCCTGTATTGATTGCACATTGTATTTCTACTTTGTTAATGAGGAGCTATCAATTTGTCTAGAATGAAGAATCATTTGACCCAATAATCATGTTCAAATACAAACCAGTCAATATAATGTGGTATCATTTTGGAATAGGTCTGGTTTGTGCCAGTAATTGTTCCACCTGTCTACAAAACCTGTAAACCGTAACCGCTTAGAGGACTAAGCCTGCCCAGTAAATGTGTGGTTAGGTAAACTGACCGCGCTTGACACGACCCTATTGGGTTAACTGGGCTGTAAAGCCTCAACACAAACAAACAAACCTGTAAACCAAATCATAAAATGTAAAATGAGGCAGTCTTTGGAATGCGGAAAAGTCTTATTGACTTGAATGACCATGACCCAGTTTATGAGATTACCAGAGGACTTTGGTTCTTATAGATAAAATCTTTCTTTCTGCCTGTACCATAGTGAACATTATTAACCCTTGTCCTGCTGAACCCAAATATACCCTGCCTTTGCAAACAGTGTAGATCAGCATGACAGGGGTTAAATTAAAGTCATGCTATCTTTTCGTAGTTTTTGAGAGGAAAACATGTTTTAGTGACCTTGATTTGGTTTTCAAGGTCACATGAGGACTGAGACTTACATTGGTTGAGTATTATAATTTATAATTTATGAACCAGTCAAATACCTCCCAAAATGACCAGATATAGGCCTCGTATGGAGGAAAGTTAGACAATGTTTTTAACCATCCAGTTTTCAAAGATCAAATGTTTGAAATTTATATGAGTAAAAATGGTTTTAAACTTGACCCAGATAAATCCATCAGCACATTGTCCTTTAGTTTACCACTGGCCAAATTAACATGATACTAGTCTGATTGGGATGATAGCCCTGGAAAGGGCACTTTTTTCAGCTGATAATGCTGAATGTTAAAACAGTTTTGTTTTGTTTCAGTGGTTCAATTATTGGAGCAAGGACATCTGAATATCTCCTAGAGAAATCCAGAATAGTAACACAGGTGAGATCTGAGTCAGCTTTTAGTGTAATGGTGATGGGCATAATATTTGATAGACAGGCCTGAGCAGTTTGATCAGAGTCTGCAATATTTGCCATACTGTTACATTTTAGATATCTTACCAAACAGTCAAATTATGATGACCTCACTGGATAAGAAGGAGTGGTTGCTTTGATTTTGTTGTTTTTTGGGGTGGATTGTTTACAATCAAGCCATAGAATACAAATGCCAGAATTTACTTAAGGCAGTTGTCCACATGATTATTATTGACCAATGTAATCAAACCACTCGTCAGTCAAATCCATGTAACAGTTATTTATAGAAGCACTATTCTTGTCGCTGTGACGTCAAAGTGCTGTTGATAGAGGGTTATCAGTAAAACCTGGATTTGGACATTTGGGACATTAGCAAACAGTGCAGACCCAGATCAGATGCTCCAGAATGCAGTGTCTAATCAAAGTCTCCATTGCTTAAATTACAGGAAGTTGAGGATAAAATGAAACAGTCTAAGTCCCTGTTCAGGACCAATTTTCCAGTCTACACACTCTGTCGACCCACCAGTGCTGTCAGTGCTTTGATTAATGTATGTGCTGTCCATCTTAGTTTGTTTACTTATCCTCTTGGCATCATTGGTAGGCTATGTTCTGTGATTATGACCCTTCCTGGATATCTACTTTAATCTTCTTTACTATTTTGTTTAAACTTAGGAATATTCGTGGTCAGTGTTGTCAGAGTAACTGTTGTCTGTACCAAAATTTAGAGTGACTATCAATAATCTTATGGCAGTTTGTCATTTAGGTCTCAGGTCAGAACATCTGTAATAAAACTCAAATTGCAGCAATACACTCCCTACTAGCATAGATATTGTATTACTTGTGAAATACTTTTGTTGACCTATATAATCCTGATATTAATATTGAAATATAAATACATGTATATTGCCAACTATGCAAATTTGGTTTTCTTGACCAGGTGGGATATAATTTTACATACATACCATAATGATACTAATTTTTGGACCCTTTAACTTCATACCATAATCACCCTAAAATTTGAATGAGTGCATTGGACTACCTGGTTCCATTGTTATTGTGTCTAAAAATACTGACAGAATGGCAAACAGTGTAGACCCAGATCAAACTGCTCCTTAGGAGCAGTTTGATCTGGGTCTATCCTGTTTGCTCAGGCCTGTCTGTCTGAATATTTAGGATAAATAAATGTGGTATTTATTATTCTGGGCCCAGTTGTTCAAAACTAACAATGTCATTAGTTAATGTATTGTTAAAACTTTGATCGTTAAATATGGTATATATGCTAATATTTTTGCTGAAAAAATGTGAAAGCTACTCACATTTTTTCAGCAAAAATAGCTGTGAATTAGATATTGTACTTACTAGAACAGTTAACATTTTGACCACTAACGAGCTCGTTAAGCTAACGATGCTTTGAAGAATTGAGCCCTTAACTGATACTATTCATTAGATTGTTTTAGTCTATGCACATGATATATATTTTTGTAAGATTCAGTCCTCATATGCATCTGCGATTTGCAGGAGACCTGACTAGCAGATTGTTGTACCCTAAATGTTTGTACAGGTTTGCAAGAGCAAACAGTAAATGAGCAGTTTAATCAGGGTATATACTGTTTACCAGTACGTTTTAGACATATCAACAGGTAGTCAGATGTCAATTTTAGGATGAGTAGATATAACTAGGTGAGACCAGTATCCAGATAAACTTTTCATGAAAACATGTCAGTACTGAACCAGTTTTCCTTTTTTTTGTGATTTTTTTTATACCCCACCAAGTGATAGTGGTGGGGTATCCTGCTTTCATGTTGGTCCTCCATGTGTCTGTCCGTCAGTCCATCCATCTGTCTGTTCATCATACATCCATCTGTCTGTCTGTCATATGTCCTTCAGTCTGTCATACCTTTTCACCAAACTTGCTGTCATGCTTTGTGCACTTATATTATGGAGATCTGGTTTGGGATTGCTAATGGATAGATTTTGTCAATTTTTGATGGAATTATCTGCCCCTCACACGATAAAGGTGGGGTTTTGTTTCACATTTTTATTTTTCTTTCATTCTGGGTGCTGAAAACTATTTTACTTGAAAACAAGATTGAAATGGCTTGCATATCAAAATGATATTGATTTATCGTTGTTACAAAATAGGCTTATCACTTATTGATAATGTCACTTTCTGCTCACTTCACAGAGAAGATAGACTACCTAATATCATGGAAACTGTAGAGCTGTTGAGAGCATCCGACATTCCACCATTTCTAGCCATTAAAATTGAAAGACGCATGGCTCCAAATAAGACCAGTATTGAGAAGATAAGAAGATGATTATTTTGTTATTTTTTACCGAAACATATCCTGTTGGTAATCATTGGAATTGCCTCAATGAGGCAATTCCAGTGAGTACCCACAAAATATGTTTTTATGCAGAAATAACAAGAATTATCCTAAATTATCACACCAATTATCTCCAGAATTATTGCCTGTTCTGGAACTATGACAGTAAGACAGTTCAATTACTATAATAAGAGCATCAGTACAGTTATTACCGGAAATGTAATATTGATGTATGCTGCACTGTGGAAGATAGGTGTTCAGAGTGTCGGCAGACTGTCAAGGTGCAGACCAGCCTGCACAAAAACAATCTGATCAGGGCTTTTGCTGTTGCGGAGGAAAACCTAGATACTTTTGAATCTACTAGTAATATACAGGATAGGCAGGGTAATCTTTGTGCTCAACCCGTCAGAAGCATCCATGTGGCTGAGCGGTTAGTGCTTCTGATCAGATCAGAAGACCCCAGGTTCGATACCTATTAGAAGTGGAATTCAACATATCACTCACTGTACAGTGCTTCATGGCACAGAGCCTTCCATTATCACCTTTTTAGCTCACCTGAGCACGAAGTGCTCATGGTGAGCTATTGTGGTCAGTCAATGTCCGCGTTCGTCATGCAGCTTCAACAATTGCTTTAAAAGCCTCCTCCTCCTACACTTCTGGGCCAATTGACTCGATACTTGGTAGGAAGCATTGGGGTGACATGTAGATCAAAATTAGCTAAAATCATTCCGATCAGAAATCCAGAAAATCTTAAAAATCTATTTTTCGCTTCTTCTCCTGAACTGAAAGGCTTATTGACTTTAAACTTGGTAGGAAGCATTGGGGTGACTTGATGATCAAAAATAGCTAAAATCCTCCCTATCGGAAATCCAAGATGGCCGCCATCTTGAAAATCTATTTTTCGCTTCTCCTGAACTGAAAGGCTAGTTGACTCCAAACTTGGAAGGAAGCATCAGGGTGGCTTGTAGATCAAAAATAGCTAAAGTCGTTCCGATTGGAAATCCAAGATGGCCATCATGGCGGCCATCTTAAAAATTTATTTTTCTCTTCTTCTCCTAAACCCAAAAGCCAATTGACTCGAAACTTGGTAGGAAGCATCGGGGTGACTTATACATCAAAAATAGCTAAAGTCATTCCGATCGGAAATCCAAGATGGCCATCATGGCAGCCATCTTGAAAATCTATTTTTCGCTTCTTCTCCTAAACCCAAAAGCCAATTGACTCGAAACTTGGTAGGAAGCATCGGGGTGACTTATACATAAAAAATAGCTAAAATCGTTCCGATTGGAAATCCAAGATGGCTGCCATGGTGGCCATCTTGAAAATCTATTTTTCGTTTCTTCTCCTGAACCTAAAGGCTTATTGACTTTAAACTTGGTAGGAAGCATTTGGGTGACTTGTAGATCAAAAATAGCTAAAATATTCCCTATCGGAAATTCAAGATGGCAGCCATGGCAGCCATCATGAAATTTGTTTTTTCACTTCTTCTCCTGAACCGAAAGGCCAGTTGACTCCAAACTTGGTGGGAAGTATCCGGATGACTTGCAGATCAAAAAGAGCTAAAATCGTTCTGATCGGAAATCCAAGAAGGCCGCCATGGTGGCCATCTTGAAAATCTTTCGCTTCTTCTTCTGAACTGAAAGGCCAATTGACTCGAAACGGTAGGAAGCATGGGGGTGACTTGTAGATCAAAAATAGCTAAAACTATTCTGGTCGGAAGTCCAAGACGGCCACCATGGCAGCCATCTTCAAAATCTATTTTTCGCTTCTTCTCCTAAACTGAAAAGCCAATTGACTGGAAACTTGGTAGGAAGCGTCTGGGTGACTTTTAGGTTAAAAATAGCTAAAATCTTTCTGATCGGAAATCCAAGATGGCCGGCATGGCAGCCATCTTGAAAATCTATTTTTCGTGTCTTCTCCTAAACTGAAAAGCCAACTGACTGGAATCTTGGTAGGAAGCATCCTGATGACTTATAGGTCAAAAATAGCTAAAATCTTTCTGATTGGAAATCGAAGATGGCCGCCATGGCAGCCATCTTGAAAATCTATTTTTCGCTTCTTCTCCTAAACTGAAAAGCCAATTGACTGGAAACTTGGTAGGAAGCATCGCGATAACTTATAGGTCAAAAATAGCTAAAATCTTTCTGATCGGAAATCCAAGATGGCCGCCATGGCCATCTTAAAAATCTATTTTTCGCTTCTTCTCCTAAACCGAAAGGTTTATTGACTTAAAACTTGGTAGGAAGCATCGGGGTGACTTATAGATCAAAAAAGCTAAAATTGTCCTTATTGGAAATCCAAGATGGCCGCCATGGTGGCCATCTTGAAAATCTATTCATGGCTTCTTCTCCTGAAGCGAAAGGCCAATTGACTGGAAACTTGGTAGGAAGCATTGGGGTGACTTGTAGTTCAAAAATAGCTAAAATTGTTTCAATCTGAAGTCCAAGATGGCCATTTTTTTACATAGACTTATATAGGATGGCCCCATTCTAAGTATTGAAGTAGAAATAAGAAAAATGCCATAGATTACCTATGCCCATGACTTTAAGGTCTACGAAACACACTTTGAGTTTTTGTGTCATAATTTTTATGTTAAAGTATTAAGAGAGCTCATATTTTTCTAACAAAATGATGGATTTAGTTAATATTTGGTATGATTTAGATATCAATCCAATGTATCCTAATTCCCCTCTGTTTGTTTGTTTATTCATTCATCCATCTGTTCATCAGGCCTTCAAACGCCATAAGAGGGGCTGATTTTCCATAAAAGTTAACATGCATACATTGCAACTTTTGCTTTAAAAGACTTCTCTGACACTGCTGGACAGATTTTTCAATAATTTCACAAGAATGTTCCTTGGGTGATCTGCTACCAAATTGCTCAAACCGTCCTGCTCTGCTGAACAAGGTGGCCGCCAGAGCTAAAAATAAAAGAAAAAAAATTAAGGCACCATGGGATCTTGCTTCTGTCAAGCACCCGCCCCCTATTTCCCCAGGCCTGTAATACTGTACAAGCCAACTTGCTTTTATCTGTGCCAAGCACCATCACATTCCTCCCAAGGCCTGTATAACACAGTTCTTAAACCTCTAGCCTATCATCTCAAAACATTCATTTTCAACAAATTTTAAACATACATAGTCCTATGAAGAGAAACCAGTCTTTTAGAATATACTAGAGACAATGACACTCAGGTGAGCAAATTAGGGCCCTCTGGGCCCTCTTGTTTTTGCCTTGCTATGACTTTATGATACTGAAAGAGACATAAAACACCAAAACATCATCATCATCAACCCGTCACATCAGGTATAGTCTTATACAGATGGTCAGAAAATTTCCTAGCTGGAGTGAGAATTTGAACCTGCAATACCTATCGGGTACTCTAACCATAAGGCCAGTGAGGTTACTGTCATTATTGAAGGTTTGGAATAGCATTCCTGCATGGCTGCAGTTCTTGCTACCCTGGCTTTAAATCAGTAGTGCATGGTGTTCTATACCCTATGTTACAGAAGAAATAAACTGTCAAACTGTATAACAGAAAGGCTTTGTCATATTCTTCTTCGTAGCTCTGGCCAAGATGATATTTTAACCAAAGAGTAATGACATTTTGCTTATTTCTCCATGAAAATACATGTTGTGAGTACTCATTAGAAGAGTCTGGGTAAGGAACTTCTAATAGGTACCTACAATATATGTTTTTGTGGAGAAATATGAAAAGTATTTTTCTGGGTCTTTCATCTCCTCTACTATCTCTTCTGTCTCTTCACTCCCTTTCTCTGGGAGACAACACAAAATGATGCATAAGGGTTGAAGTATCATTAAACCCCAACACTGGTATCTGGGTATCCCTAGAGGTTTCTTATTTCTCCACCTAATCATGTTGTGGTACTCATTTGAAATGCCATACAAAGGCACTTCTAATGAGAACCCACAAAATATATTTTCATGGAGAAAAAAGAAAAATATTGTATGGATACCCCTGCGTATATGGCACTATTATTTTCACCTAAAAGAGGTCTTTTATATTCTGTCATTTTATAATGATTGTTGTTTGCAGGCCCCAGATGAACGGAACTACCATGTTTTCTATGAGATGTTGGCTGGAATGTCTGAGGAGAGAAAGAAGAAGTATGGTCTGCAAGTAGCGCAAAAATATTTCTACCTCAACCAGGTGAGAACTGATAACATTATTTCACCACAATCTCTTTACAACACTATTGCTGAGATCCAAAGCAAAGACTGTAATAGCTTAACAACCATGTTGTGTCAAAAAAATGTATAGATTATATAGAAAAATGACCATTTATGGTCATTTTTCTATATAATCTATACATTTTTGTTTTGAACACTGTTTAGGGCACGGTACACCTTTAAAGCATCTTATATCCAAAACCGTCTTATTTTGAACTGTCTTATAAAGAACCATCTTATTTTGAACTGTCTTATAAAGAACCATCTGATTTTGAACTGTCTTATAAAGAGGTTCCAGTATATGAGCATGTTTCATGTTCTATGAGCAGCTGCAAGTAAAAAAATAACAATTGTGCTGAGAAAATTATGCAACTGGGGAAAAATTGATAAAAATTGAATCATGCCCTTGACAGAGTGTTTATGAGATTTACCATTTCTGGTTTGTCTCATTTATATTGGAGTCTCCATTTAATGTAGTGCCAAATTTAAATATTAGTGGATGGCATTTTAAAATATTTTTCTTCTTTTTTTTTTTTTTTTTTTTTTTTAGAAAATAAGGCTTGACATTTCATGTGTTGTGTCTTATGGTGATGATTTACATAAAATATCAAGCCTTATTTTCTCAGAACAATAAGACTTGATAATGACATTTCATGTGTGTTATATCTGATAGAGATGGGTCATATGAAATGTCAAGTACTGTTTAATAAATAAATAAATAAAAAAAATCAAAAAAATCACAGATTTGTTGTGTGCTAATTTTGTATAACATGTACTAAGAATTTAGTACTAAAAGTTTAATGCTTTTCATTCAAACTTCTGGATAACTGATACATCCGCTTTCTTCACTGATGTCAAAACAAGACAACAAACTTGAAACTTAACCAGCTAATGCACTCAAACAATGTTTTTAAGAAGTTGGCCCATGTGAGCTCTTCATTGACAATTTGTCTGTTGTAGGCAAAATGTGCATACAATAAACATGCGAGTTTCTTTATTTTCTTTGAAAATGGTGTTGCATTCAGATTCTCTCCAAAAGAGATGATTCCATGAAAATATTGACTTCTTTTTTTTTTTTTTAGAAAAAATATGGAAACTAATGCATATTGCTGTCTCTTGATATGATTATAGTTGCCTGCAGCATGTTAAATGTTAATTATATTTTGCATGCAAGAAAACAACTTGTAAAAGTTGTAACGTAAAATAAACGAACTGAATTGCCTCTTCCTCTGTTACATACATTATATAAGCCGCAACAGAAGAAAACATATCTTAGGATATGCAAGTGGCAAAGATTCAGAACAGCCTGCTTAATTACGCAGTCTTTTCAGAATCTTCAGTGGATGCATTTTGGATACCTTATTTACAGTATGTATTAGGACAGACAGGCCTGAGCAAACAGTGTAGACGCAGATGAGATGCTGCAGAATGTGGCATCTCATTAGGGTCTACACTGTCTGCCACTCATCCAGCAATTTTTAGATACAACATCAGGTAGTAAATTATACTTGTTCAGATTTTAGAACAAGAATGGTAAGCAATTGCGGTGTCCGAACACTTAGGGTAAATACAGTAGCCAAGGATACAAAGTTTCTTTATGCTGATAATGAAGACTGATCAGACCACACATATGTGCAGGCTGATTTTGAGTCACGTATGTCAGAAATGTGTTTCTCACATTGTGGCCCATATGTTTTGCTGGGTTCAGTTGTTCAAAACTTAACAGATTTGTTAGCTAATGTGACATTAAAATTTCTATCTTGAAATATGGCAAATACATTGATATTTTTTGCTGAAAAAATGCGAGTAGCTTTTGCATTTCATTGCAAAAGCTACTCACATTTTTGCAGCAAAAATATTAATGTATTTGAAAATACTTCAGCAACAACAGTTAACGAATTTGTCATTAACAAGCTTGTTAAGATGATGCTTTGAACAACTGGGTCCTGATGTCCTATTCTGTTGTGTTACCGTCATGTTGGTTTGACAATATATGATGTTGTGATGTCTAATGTTTGTCAGGGTGCTTTGATAAGCTGAGTATTTTGATGAGTTTTTTCTTAGTTCTCCATGGAAACTTATATTGTGGGATTTCTGAATCATCTTTGGTAACCTTTTGACTTTGAAATCCTACAAAATGTTCTCATGGATAAGTAAGTAAAATTTGAATAAATTTTGTCCAAAATTTCAGTCTTTCTTATGTCCAGATACTCCCACATTTACCCTAAATATTCAGACAGAACAAATGGCCTGGTTCAAGCCCCAAGGTTATAAAACTTTTTTTATGCTCAACTCAGCTGAGCATGAAATTTTCTCTGCTAATAAATATGAAAATGCCAACAATAGTTGGCATTTTCAATTTATTAGCAGAGAAATTTTCATGCTCAGCTATGTTAAGCAAGAAAGAATTTTCAGATATTAGTAATTTAAGATTTATTAGCAGGACAAATTTCATATTCAGCTGAGTTGAGCATGAAAAAAGCTTCATAACCTCGGGGCCAGAACTCTAGATATGAGGGGTAACTAGATAAATATATTTTTTGTAGCACCTGCATTAACAATGGCAACAGGCATGCAAGTTTCTGTCTTTTCATTCAGCCATTCATTCTTCCATCTGTCCATTCATCTGTGTATTGACTTCCACCCTGGCATTCACCCTAAAGGAAGTCTACAAACTGTTAAACTTTACAGTTAGTGTCTCTTCACTGATAGTTTTATCTCACTAAATTAAACAAGGGTGCTTGTTTTCACATTTTAGTATGTAGTTGTGACATAAACTTCAATGAAGTTCTTTATATTTCTCATTTCTTCATGAAAACATATGTTATGGGTCCTCAGTGGAACACTTCAGTGAGGCACTTTATTGTCTACCTTTGTTTTCATGAAGAAATAAGAAAATATCAGCATTTTTCGTTGAAAAAAAAAAGCACCTTGTCTAGAGCTCTTTACTCTGTCTGAATGTTTAGGGTAATTATGGAACTTATCAAGAGTCCTGGTTCATACATGGTATTGTCTTGTGTGAATGTTTTCAGAGCTGTTTTGATGAACATGGGGTTAATCAGGTCAGTTTTTGTGATAACCCTAACATTAATTACTTACGTGTGAACCTTGTAAACCATTGAGCAATAGGTCTGTATTCGAACAGACATGGAAAATATCACTTAGGTGACATTATTAAGAAGGACCCAGTTGTTCAAAGCATTATGAGCTTAATTAACTCTTTTCCTGCTGAATCCGGATATACCCTGCCTTTGCAAACAGTGTAGATCCATATCTGTTGGCTTCTGAAGAAACCAACTGATCTAGATCTGCACTGTTTGCCATTAAGTATGTGAATTTATAGCAACAATCTGGATCAAGTAATCTGATTGGCAAATCAACTGATCTGGATCTGCACTGTTTGCCATTAAGTATGTGAATTTATAGCAACAATCTGGATTAAGTGATCTGATTGGCTGGAAATTAGAAGTGGGCATGGCATCTTAATTTATTCAGCAGGCAAGGGTTAACAAGAATGGATACATGATTCATGGGAAATTCTGGTACAGAAAAATTTATCTCCCTACTCTGTTGATAGTTTATGTATTGTAAAAGCTACTGTATTTAGCCTTTGATTAAAATGCCAAGGTAAGGACATGGTTAAAGTGCCCCAATAGACAGACATATTTCTAGTTTTCACTAAAAACTGTTAGTTGTATGTTAAAATATTTAGTGCCACAATAACTGTTAAGTTGATGATGAGTTGAACAACTGGTCCTGCAGAGATCTTTCTACTTTCCTTTTTGCTTAGCATGCTAGGCAAATATTTCAGATGACATCCAGAAATATTTTTCTTATTTTCTCTAGAAAGTAGGATTTGACATTTCTGGCAGATTGTCTTCTAAAGAGTCAATCTGTGGGAAATGTCAAAATTTGAAATAAAAAAATAAAACAAAATGCATCAGTTTGTTATCAAAATTTAACAGGATAAGTGTTTTCAGTAGCCAAGCAGAGATTCTTAAGCAGTAAAATATATATGTAAACTGTTCACACGTAAGGTTTGGATGTGGGTTTGTTTTATATTTTAATAGCTTTTTTAAAACCTTAGTATGCTTATTGTCAATTTTTTTTACCTGATATGATCAATACTAAGAAACATTTGTCAAAGTTGACAGATAATCTTAGTTGGGAGAACTTAAACATGGTAGAAAGCTTAGCAAATCAATATTTATCCTCATGCTGCCGAATTGCTTAGTTTATCCCATTATATCTATCCACTGGTCAATTATTGAAACGATGTGTAAAAGTGTTTTGTTTTAAAAATGTTTTGCCACTGGCAAGGTCTGAACTCTCTTGCTTAGCACCAGGTGACATTGGCCAAATCTAAACCCTTTTGCATAGCACTAGATGACACTGGCCAAGTCTTAAACTGCTTGTATAGCCCTAGATGACACTGGCCTACATCCACTTACTTAGCACCAGTTGACACTGGCAAAGTCTAAACCCTCTTGTTTTGCACCATATGACACTCCCCCCGTCTAAATCCTCTTGCTTAGCACCAGATGACACTGGCCAAGTCTACACGTACTTACTTAGCACCAGCTGACATGCCAGCCTCGGTGGCTCAGTAAGATGCGCCGTCCGACTGGAGACCAGGAGGTCGTGGGTTCAACCCCGCCGAGGTCGGCAACATTCTTTTATGGAGATTGATCATGAAATATTTTCTACGGTCATTCTCTCCCTTCCCCTGATTCAAGAAGGGCAGTTGTCAGTTTCTGGCAAAAGAATGTGCATAATACTGGTTAACCGCTTAGAGGACTAAGCCTGCCCAGTAAACGTGTGGTTAGGTAAACTGACCGCACTTGACATGACCCCATTGGGCTGACTGGGCTGTAAAACCTCAACACAAACAAAGCACTAATTGACACTGGCAAAGTCTAAAGGCTTTTGCATAGCACCAGATGACACTGGCCAAGTTTAAACTTCTAAATACCAGATGAGACTGGCCAAGTCTAAACCCTTTTGCTCAGTACCAAATGACACTGGCCAAATCTAGACCCTCTTGCTTAGCATCACATGACACTGGCCAAATCTAGCCCCACTTGCTTAGTACCAGATGATACTGGCCAAGTCTAAACCCTTATGCTCACTACAAATGACACTGGCCCAGCCTCGAATAACTTACCTAACACAAGATGACACTGCCACAGTCTAAACCCTCTTGCTTAGCACCAGATGACACTGGCCAAAGCTTAACCCCCTTGCTGAGCACTAGATGACACTGGCCAAGTCCAAACCCTCTCACTTAGCACCAGATGACAGTGGTCAATTATAAACCCTCTTGCTTAGCACCAGATGACACTGGCAAAGTCTAAACCCTCATGCTTAATACTAGATGATACTTACCAAGTCTAACCCCTCTTGCTTTGTACAAGATGACACTAGCCAAGTCTATACACTCTTGCTCAGTACCAAATGACACTGGCCCAGTCTAAACCCTCTTGCTTAGCTCTAGATGGTACTGGCCCAGTCTAGATGCTCTTAAGGGGATGGTTGAATGTGGCGAAGGTGTTGTGTATCTTACATCACCAGGGTGTCCTACTGATATTGGCTTACAGTTGGAAAAGGCCTGCTGTACTTGTAGCAGGTAAGGGTAGAGGGGGAATGTTTTTATTTCTTCTATTTCCTCTCTTTTATTCCTGTTCCTCTTTCTTCCCTGTCCTTTTTCTTTCATCTCCTTTACTATCTCTTCTATCTCTTTTCTCCCTTTCTCTGGGAGATGACACAAAATGACCCACAAGGGTTGACGTATCATTAAACCCCAACTCATTCAATCTTGACACTCTTGCTTAGCATGAGATGCCACTAGCCAAGTATAAACCCACTTACTTGGCACCAGATGACACTGGCCAAGTCTACATGGCCTTACTTAGCACCAGATGCCACTGGCCAAGTCAAAACCCACTTGCTTAGCACCAGATGACATTGGCCAAGTCAAAATAGCCTTGCTTTGCACCAGATGATACTGGCCAAGTCCAAATCTTCTTGCTCAGTACAATTTTCCCCGTCTTAACCTTCTAGCTTAGTACCAGATGACACAGGCTAAGTCTAAACCGTCTTGCTCAATACCAAATGACACTGACTCAGTCTAAACCCTCTTACTTAGCACCAGATGACACTGGTCAATTTTAAACCCTCTTGCTTAGCACCAGATGACACTGGTCAAGTCTCAACCTGTATGTTTAGTACTTGCCCAGCCTTCACTCTTGCCTAGCACCAGATGATACTGGCTCAGTCTAAACCCTCTAGCTTAGTACCAGATGACACTGACCCAGTCTAAACAAACCGGTGGTAGAGCGTCCGCTTTGTGATTGGGAGGTTGCGGTTTCGATCCCCGGCCAGGTCATACCAAAATTTAAAAATGGTACTAGCTGCTCTTTTGCTTTGCGCTCAGCTCAGTATAATGTGATTGGGTGGAATACTATGTCAAAGTGTCATGGGTATGATATTTCAGTGAGGCAGCATCTAAAAGTGAGCATTGAGCTCCCTGCCACATCCAGACACCATTGTGATATGACTGAAAGATTGTTGAAAACGACGTTAAGCCCAAATCAAACAAGACCCAGTCTAAACCCTCTTGTTCAGTAAAAAATGACATTCATTCAGTCTAAACCCTCTTGCTTAATACCATATGACACTGTTTGTCTAAATCCTCTTGCTTGGCACCATATGATACTAGCCAAGTCTAAACCCTCTTGCTAAGCATAATATGACATGAATTGAGGCATTTTTTCCTGAGTCAGATGCTGTGAACAAAAGTCTTGTTGGATGCAAGATGTTTCACATAATTGTTTGATCTTCCATTTCTGTTCTATGTGATTTTCATCAGACATGTGACACCCACTGAAAGAGTGTCGAAAGGAAAGGGTTGAATGCTTAAACTACACCATCGGTATTCTCTGTCCACCACACACACACTCCTAGCCTTTCCTGTCTCATTTTTATTAACTATTTGTAATATTTATATATAAATCTTTATTTTAGTAGGTCTTTCCCATTTTTATGCACCCCCCCCCCCCCCCCCATAACACACACACACACACTCAATTCGAAGAATGGTGGAAAGGGCATATAGTGTTAACCCTGTCAGTCAATCTGTCTCTGTCCGCATCCAGCGTTAGCAATTTGCATTTAAATTTTTCAGGTGGGGGCATCTGTATCCTTTGGACACATTTCTAGTATGAAAATGTAGTGTACATGTAATTTCTACAGAGGACTTGTTAAGAATGTGTATTTGATGACAATTTTGGGATAATTTTCTCAATTTCTCCATAAAGTATGTGTTGTGGGTTCTCATTAGAAGGGCCTTAGTAAGGTGCTTCAAGGGAGAACCCACAACATATAGCTTTATAAAGAAATAAAAAAAAAAATCCCAGAAATATCACCAAATACACCATAACCCTTTCAGCCTGGCAGACCAAAACAGATACCTGGACCTGGGCAAACAATGTTGATCCGTTACGGATCTACACTGTTTGCCATTTTGGTTTTGATTTTAGACTGAAACCCCTATTTGCATCAGTGAACATAATCCATTCCAAGGTTGGAAGAGTCCACTTCAGAAACTTGAGGATGAAAGGGTTAAGAAGTCCTCTTTTTCAACTTTACATAATTGCTAGTACTTTATTGACTATAGACAATTAGGAAAAATAAATTTACAAAATTTTATGTCAGCGAATAGGTACTTGTACTTATTGCAACATGTGGTTTAGAAATAGTTTCACACTTCTGTGGCTCTTGTGAGTGATTTGATTAATAAAAGGGACGTAAAATCTGTATGAATTGTTATAAGTTTGACCACTGAGTTGTGAAGCATCTCGGTGGCTGAGTGGTTAGCGCTCCCAACTTTGGATTATGAAGTCCTAGGTTTTAATCCCAGTGGAGGTGGAATTCAGCTCATGCCTGTACGGCGCTTCATTGCACAGAGCCTTTCATTATCATCCTTCCATTGTCTCGATATGACTTGAAAAATGTTGAAAGGGACGTAAGACACCAACTCATCATCAGCACCACCTAGTTGTATAACATGAAAAAAAAAATGGTCTCACCATCTCCACACACATACAAAAGTATAAAGTGCTTTTGTTTGTGTGTGTGTGTGTTTGTGTGTGTGTGTGGTTTTGGATATCTTGACCAAGAATATAATATTTTAAAAGAACATGAATTAAAGTTATTTATTATATATATATATTAAATATATAATATATATATATAATATATTATATATAAATATTAAATGATTAAAATGAGCCATAAAAGCCGAGGAGCTAGCGTGCCGATATCACAGGATATCGGCACGCTTACTTGATATTGAACACTTACTGGGATGCCTTCTCATATTACAGTTACATTACATTGCTTTTGATGACTTCATAATGCAGTGACGTCGCACCAAACCTTGTCACGCACATTGGTAGACTTTACATTTTTATTATTAAAACAGCGTTTTAAAGGTTAGAAACACCGGGAAAATAATAAGATTTATAGCTATATAATAAAACGGTTATTACACTGATATTGGTGAATATTGTCCCTCGATGGTATATCTACGGATGCTCGCAAGCTTGCATCCTTAAATATCCCAACTCTGAACAATATTCACCAATATCACTGCAATAACCCTATATTATTATATAGCTATAAATATTAAATGATTAGAAATGAACGATAAAATCCAAGGAACAAAGATACCGATATTTTTCAATACCAGCATGCAATATCAAAATTGCACGCTTTCTTTAGATCAGTAATGCTTGTTTGTCAAACATTTACAAATCTCAAACTTTATTACGGTAATATTACCATTGTGGAATGTTGGCGTTGTATGACGTCAAAATTGCTGACATCATTTTCACTTGACCGCTGTGGTTCGAGCCTAGCTCAGGTCACATGTGGGAAAGCCAAGTTCTGCGTACGGATGTTCAGGTGGTTTTTCCCTGGGTTCTAAGTTTTTCCCCCACCTTTGATGAACGATCGGCTCGATATAAGTGAAATATTCTTGAAAGGGCCATAAAACCCAAATAAAAAAAAACAAACAAAAAAAACCCCCAAAAAACAAGACAATTTAAGTTTCCAAAATTGAGGTTTTTTTATTGCAACTACCGGTAGCTTTTTTTTTTTGTCTTAAATAATACTCTTGGTGAAGGTGTTAGCATTAGATCAAAACAATGTCATTTCCCCACCTGGTCTGACAGCATTCTTTAGTGAAGATTGATCATGAAATATTTTCTACGATCATTCTGTCCCTTCCACTGGTTCAAGAAAGGCAGTTGTCAGTTTCTGGCAAAAGAGTGTGCATAAATACTGGTTAACCACTTAGAGGACAAAGCCTGCCCAGGAAAAGTGTGCTTAAGTAAACTGACTGGCTCAACATAACCCTAGTGGATTGACTTGGCCAAAAACCCTCAACTAAAAACAAAAAAAATGCTATTACTTATATTGTCACCTTTTATTAAAATTTCATGAGGTCCAGTTAAAGGGAGTATTTTTTGTTATGTTAGATACTTTTTTGTTATTTTTGTCTTGAAACATATCTAGTGGGTACTCTTTGGAATTTGGTGTAAATAACCAAAATCATCCTAAAGGACCTCTGATGGTAGCAATGTAAATTTGCCTACAAAATAATGGAAAATAAAGTTTCAGTAAACTGCATAATTTTCATTGCAGTGGATCTCTAATGATCCATCATTAATGTCATGAAAACTGTTTTTCTAAAGGTAATCTAATCACACCCTAAACTTTGGTAAAACTGTACATTTTTGCTATTGGAATGCATGGAAAATGGAAACGTTTTATAAAGCACTGTTTAATAATAACAAGTATAAAAATAGCATTTCTTCAGAAACATGACTGTAGATACTCTTAATAGCTTTAACCTTTACTGCTGTCTGTGCTAATTCATCAGATGACAATATTTTTCTTATTTTTCCCAGAAAAATTCTGGGAAAAATAAAAATATTTCAAAATGTCATCTGCTAATTTTTTCCCTGGGATGCTATGTGTTAAACTTTTAAATAAAACACATATTTAAAACCAGCATTGCATATATCTTTCCAGGGTGGCAGTTGTACGCTGTCAAGCCGAGATGATGGGGAGAACTATAAAATGCTGTGTACTGCCATGGATGTTCTGAACTTTGAAAAGAATGAGGAAGAATCAATACATAAAATACTGGCTGCTGTCCTTCATGCTGGAAATATCTACTTTAAAAGAATACAGGTGCATAGTATAATCTTGTATTAATGCAATTTAATGTTTAACCCTTGTCCTGCTGAGCCCAGATATGCCCTGCCTTTGCAAACAGTATAGATCCAGATCAGATGGCTTCTGATCTGGATCTGCAATGTTTGTCATTCAGTATGTGAATTTATATCAACAACCTGGGTCAAGTTATCTGACTGGCTGACAAGTAGAAGTTGGCATGGCATCTTAATTTATTTACCATGACAAGGGTTAAATATTTTAAAATGCTTTCCTGTCTGAAAATAGCGCTTATTTCATGCAAATCATTTGGTGACAATTCTCTGATAAATTTCTCAAGATCTCCATATAAAAGTGTTGTGGGTACCCATTACTTTGTTTGCTTAAGTAGATATCAGTGCTGACTCCATACAGTTTAGTATGAATTTCTTCCTAGAGTTATTTCCCTTCAGATCTGTTCTGTCTTGAAATTTTCTCTTTTTCTGATGGTTGCTGGTCAGAGAGTGTTCAAGGCAGATTAGGAAAATTAATTTTTAAAGTTTTAGTTAAAAACTGGTACTGATTGGTAAAGATATGGAAGACTAGTTAAATTGAAAGGATATTGAAATGGATAGTTTGTCACTCAAGATGGCCTCACCTGTTGGTGAGATTTAATTTCTCTTACAGACTGATTGAATTTACCATTTGCAATAAGTACCTATTTCTTCCTTTGTTTCAGATTGATAATCATGACACAGTTGAGATGGGCAGTGATGCTGAGATTAAATGGATCTCTCATCTTCTGGAACTGTCAGAAGACTGGCTGAAACAGGCCCTCACGCAGAAAGTTACTGTACGTAAACCTAATTTAAATAACATAAATTCATAAAATTGATTATTGTAATGATTGTCTGGTTTTAATACAGACAAAAAAATATGGATTTTATCAGAGCGGTGCACACACAAAAACCATGGGAGCCATGTGATGGAAAATTTTGTTTTTGAGATCAAATAACAAATTGTAGTCCAGAGACCCGTAAATGGGTAATTGGCAAACAGTGGAGACCCAGATCAGATGCCACAGGTGTCTGATCAGGGTCTCCACTGTTTGCTAATAGTTTAGCCATTTTTCTCTAGGAATATGTACATTTCATAGCGGGACATACCTAAAATTGCAATATATAGTGTAGGAGAGTCTATTCAGTCTACAATGGGTTAAGGAAGAGTATATAAAGATATTGTGTTTGTGGGTATTTAACCTTTACCACTCTGGGCTTATTCAGCAAATGACAAATTGGTGATATTTTTCTTATTTTTTCCAGAAAACAGGATTTGGCATTTCATGCAAATTGTCTCCATTGGAAATGTCAAATCATGTTTTCTGGGAAAAATAAGAAAAATATTTCAAAATGTCTGCTGAAAATTTTACCCTGAGTGCTAAGTATTAGTTTTGCCCTTTTATGTCTCTCGTGAATATTGCAAACATAAATACAGTGTAAACATTTGTATGACTACAGTATCAAGCATCCAATGTCACATCAGATTTTTTGCCTCTAGTGGATACATCTGCAGTTTCTGAAGCAGACAGCAAAGACACTGATCTAAATGCCAGATCTGCAGGCTGTATTAGGCCTTTGGAGTTCCCATAATTATGCCCCAGAGATATATTTAGCCATGACATGTCCCTGCTGGTTTCTAATATTAATTAAACTTGAATGCAGTCTGATAATGTCTGCTGTTCACTGATACTCACCAATATCAACAAAGTTTACAGTGTGTTACAACTTGGCATATTGGGTAAAATATTTGAAATATTATTCCCCCCCCCCCCCCACACAGGCGGACAGATATTGTTTTGGCATTGTTGGCATGTCCGTCCATTTCTCTGTAACCATTGATCAAATTTGATTCATACTAGGAATAAAGGACTACACTGATGAGATGTCATCATCCTGATAGTTTTGTCAGAATTGCATGTTCATTTTGGAGTTATTGCCCTTGTATAGGAGTTCAGGTGTGGGGACAGGAGTCAAAACAATATAAAAACCAATGCAGGGTATGAATTCGTCGATTTTACCTTGTTATTTATTTTTTTCCAGAAAACAGGGTTCGAAGTGTCATGCAAATAGTCTCTTTCTGGGGAAAAATAAGAAAAATATTATCATTTTGTCACCTCCTGAATTCGTGCAAAAGTATAATAACACAGCCTCTGATCATGTATTTGCATACATTTGTACAGGTACTGAAGGTGCCTGTACTCAAAGTGCACCTGTACACTGTACAAGTACTGAAGGTACCTGTACTAAAGGTGCACCTGGTACTTTTCTTTCCAAGAATTTTTGTTACTCTGATATATTTTATTTGCATTTTCAGGAGACAAGAGGAGATCGTGTTTTGACACCTTACAACATTGAACAAGCATTAGATGCCAGGTAAAGTGATAGCAGTAAAGTGAGTCACTCATACAACAGTAATTTTGTGCATAAGGCAAACAATGTGATTAGGGTCTTCATTGTACACCAGGAAAAAGACGTGGACACACCTGAAGATGTTTCCAATATTTTTCAAAAGGATTCAGTTTTTAGCTCGCCTGCACAAAAGTAGAGTCACAAAAGCAGTCACCACAGCATCTGTGTTGGTAAAAGTGTTTAGTTAAAGTTTTTAAAAGGCTATATCTCCTGAACCGCTGGATGGGATTAGTTCATAGTTGCCTTGTCAATAGATACTAGTCAGGGCCCAGTTGTTCAAAGCTAATGATGTCATTAGTTAATGATTTGTTAAAATTTACATCGAGTGATATGCAAATATGCTAAAAAATTTTGCTGAAAAAATGTAAGTAGCTTTTGCAGTGAAAAAGCTACTCACATTTTTTCAGCAAAAAATATCAGAATATTGTATATTGAATCTGCTAAAACAGTTAACGAAATGACCCTTAATGAGCTTGTTAAACTAACGATGCTTTGAACAACTGGACCCTGAAGTTTTGTGCTGTATCATCCTGACTGACATGAGTGGCCTTGAGGTCAAGGTCATGGATCTGGAAAAAAAAATTGTCAAAGTTTTTAGAGGCAAAGCACGATTCAGGCAAGCCGTTCTGTCCTGCAACAGCTCTTATTGCAGGCAAGAAGTTGAATCCCTAATATTTCAAAACTTTAAAAAAATTAATGAGGACTATGCTTAAAGAAAATAATTTGCAGTAGATGAATTGATTTAGAGGGAAGGGCACCCTTTTTTCCCTACAGGATACATTAGTTAATCCTGTTGTTCTTCAGTTAAGTACTGAAGCAACGGAATATAAAGTTTAGTGTTATAACTGTTGTATCAAACATGAAATCAACATAACGTTAGAGCATATACTCTCTTCAGATATGTTGTTTTTAACAGGAATTAATGTTTAGCACTCTGGGTAAAATTTTCAGCAGAGACATTTTGAAATATTTTTCTTATTTTTCCCAGAAAACAGGATTTGGCATTTCATGCAAACTGCATGAAATGTAACATCCTGTTTTCTGGGTAAAATAAGAAAAAATATCTCCAGTTTGTCATCTGCTGAATTAGCCCAGAGAGTGGTAGTTAAAAAATACCAGTAAAAAAAATGAAAATCTAATTTATGCGACATTGTTTCAAACTTTCTTGAGCTTATCTGCAAACTAAATTTTACAAGGAACAAAATTCAAAGCGCAAAAACTAAGAAAGCTAGATGTTAGTATTAATATACCATTAAACTTAGGTTTTTTGTGTATAACAAGTTTCACTTTTACAGAGATGCAATCTCGAAGGCATTATACAGTCGACTGTTCACCTGGTTGGTTGAAAGAATAAACTTGATTGTATGTAGGGCAGAGAGAGACAGATCTACCTCATTAGCTGTCCTAGACATCTTTGGGTTTGAGGTTAGTATGTTTACTGAAAAACATTGTTTTGGTTTGAAATTAATTAACAAATCATGATTTCATATAAAATAATTCCAAAATATCTTTCAATGTCAGAAATATTTTCCTTGTGCTGATGGATGAGTGGTCTGTGATAATTTTACTCATTATAACCCCAGCAAATTTTTCACATCTGTTGGTAACATTACCTTGCGATGTGGTATTTAATAAGGCATGATTCTTGCTTTTCTTGTTCTGGCTGTGTCCTGCAAAAAATGACTATGGTAAATGGACATACCTAATTTTGCAAAGGGAGACAAGTTTTGCAGACAGGGTGTTGCCCTCCTAATATTTGAAACCTTTCAAAAATGGGGGCTACCATAAAAAGAAAGCATTTGGAGCAAATGCTTTTCTTTAAGAGTGGCCCCCAATGAAAAGTGAGGCAAAACTTTTCCATGTCATTTATTTCCCTTGGAGGCGTATTTCCCCTTAACCCATTAAAGACCGAATAAACTCTGCCACAGTATGTATTAGAAGAGTCCATTTTTTATTTTGCCACAGTATATATTGGAAGAGACCATTTTTGATTTTAGGTATGTCAGGCTATATGATGTAGCTATTCCTAAAGAAAAATGGTTGAATTATTTGCAAATAGTGGAGACCCTGATCAGATGCTGCATTCTGCAGCATCTGATCTGGGTCTACACTGTTTGCCAGTAACCCGTTTAGTGGTCTCCAGTCTTCAATGGGTGAGAACAGTGAAGATTTTGATAAACCTGCATGTGCACATGGTCTGGTCAGGGCATTTTCAGTTTGCCAGAGGAACATGTGGATATGGTAAAATCTGCTGAGGATAAATGATTATGAAGACTGGCCATCCAGTACTGATTGTTCTGGACCTTCAGTGTTTGCTGCTGCATTGAAGCTCCATTTTTAGACACAGCTTATTTAACTATTTCTATTTCTGTTTTGTATCCCCTATAATGTACCCCCAACAAACTAAAGTTGTGGATTGGGATTTTATACCATTTTCAGCCTGTCCCACTTTTGTCGGCTTTGAAATCTAGTAGAGATGACCAAACTGTATAGATGCAAAAGCTAATTTGTGTCATGTACTATTTGTCTATGACCTTAATCCTTATACTGTACATTCGACTCTCATTATCTCAAAGTCCAAGGGATTCTCTGAAATACTTCGTTATCTATACCTCGACATATCAGGTTTGCAGAATTGGGGGAAAAATAAATCAAACAACCACATTTAACAAATGAATATGTACTTTGACTCCTGAAGCTAGAGATATATTGAAAATATTGTGAAAAAAAAGGAGAAATTGCTCCTTCTCCGCTTTTCCACAATATTTTGTTAGCTGTTTTTATATTTCCATGTTAAAACAGGGACCAGATTTTCACTTTGAGATAAGCGGTAAATCAGGACAAGCAAAGTCAAGATAACGAGAGTCGACTGTATTTCAATTACTATTATATTTTCAGGATTTCCACACCAACAGTTTTGAGCAGTTGTGTATCAACTATGCCAATGAGACCCTCCAGTTTTTCTTCAATCAGCATGTTTTCCGACTGGAACAGAAGGAGTATGCAAAAGAGAAAATTGATTGGCTGAATATAGATTACCAAGACAACCAGCCGGTGATAGACCTCATTGCCAGTAAACCAGCAGGAGTCTTGCATATACTGGACGATGAGTGTAATTTCCCACAGGTTAGTGTCATCACCTGTCTTCTTTATATCATTTAGACTCAGATTTCTGGACATTTTTTTTCTGTAGCTTTCTGAAGATGGAATTAGCAGTTTTTCTTTGTAAATATTACAACATTTGTGCATTGTTTGCTTACAACATCACTGGATAGTGTACAATGTTTGCTTACAACATCACTGGATAGTGTACAATTTTTTGAGAACAAAAGCCAGACAAAATAGTACACCACAACCTCTTTATAACACTATTGTTGAGGTCCATAGCATAAACCGTGTTAGTTAAACAACCGTGTTATCATAAAAAAAAAATGTATAGATTATATTGAAAAATGACCATTTATGGTCATATTTCAATATAATCTATACATTTTTTTATCCATCTTTGATCCATCAAAGCACTGACATTACTGATGGGTTGATTTTCTCTTGAGTGTAGGCTGGGAAAATGGTTCTGCACGGGGACTTCAGACTGTTTCATTTAACCCTTAACTTCCTGTAATTTAAGCAAACTGTGTGGACCCTGATCAGATGCTATGTTCTGCAGCATCTGATCTGGATCTGCACTGTTTGCCTATGTCCCAGCACTAAGCCCAGTTTAGGCTTTACAAATAACCCTTTTAACAAAGAACTCTTGACATCACAGCGACAAGAATAGTGTAGCTATAAATAATCATTAATGGATTTTATACAAACGCTATTTGAGAGGATTAACTTTAGTGGTCAACGATAATCACAGTCACATGGACAACAGCAATATTACTCAGATTCTTTTGTAACTTTGGGTCACCTGATAAAAAAATTGACCAAAAAATTTTTGAATAACGTTCAGTTTGGGTTTGGTTTAGAGACAACAGGTTGTAGGTTTCATATTGTGAACAATTTGTTGGTCCATCTTTTCATTGGTCAGTGATAGTCATGTTCACAACAGCCTTAAAGAATTTTTGGTGTATGTATACTGTGGGTCCATTGTTTACAATCAACCCAAAAATGATCTATATCTGCACATTTTGCATATACATGGCCCATCTTATAAATATAATAGGAAAATGAGGATGATCATTAAGTTGGTTGTATATTTCAGGCTACAGACAGTTCATTCTTAGAGAAATGTCATTTCCACCACAGTGATAACGGGTTATACAGTAAACCAAGAATGTCAGATCCTGAGTTCTATATCAAACATTATGCTGGAAAAGTCAAATACAATGTAAGTAGAATAAAATTACATCCTTAAGGCATATCATTCAAAAAGTGACATTAAGTGTAAATAGGAAAAGCCCATGTTACTATATTTAACTTAAATCTTCAGACAGAGGGGTCTGTGCAAAAAGTGTAGACCCAGATCAAACTGCTCCTAAGGAGCAATTTGATCAGGGTCTACATTGTTTGCCACTTTATCAATGTGCTGATGTGTTATGTCCAAAAATTGCTAGCCTAATATCAAACAGTGCAGACTCTGATGATGCATTCTGTGGCAGTTAATCTTTATGATGTTAAGGCATAACTGTCAAATATTTAGGATAATTTTGATAGCGCTGTTCAGATTTTGATTTTTCTTTATTTGTAAACTCTAGTAATTTGCATAAATGCATATATGCTGATTGCTTTGCAGGAATCAGCAAGCATCATACATTATTCACAGTGAAATCAATTTTGTTATGTATAATTGCTGTAAAATTTTATGTAATCTTAAAAAAATACAGTTCTATGATAAATACCCTAGAATAATACAAAAAAGTGTAAATTGCTTAATAATTCCAACTCTAATTTAATGGAGTTTGATCGGTTGAGATTTAGTTAAAAATGGCATTTATACTTTGATAAATCCACAGAGCAGGAATCTTGGAACTATTTTCTTTGTTTATATGTCTAAAATATGCTGTTTAGTTCACAATTTCAACATAAACAGGACAAAATGGATTTTATTTAAGAAAATAGAACACCTTTAGCTGTGAATTGTTGAGTTGGATATTGGAAGTCAGTTGTAATGTAGATCATGTCATGAGTGTGTAGCATGAGTGATTATAGATACACCACCTGCACCCCCACCCCACCTCCACCCACCCACCTCCCGGCCTGCAAAGTATAATAGGGTATATAGTTTTTGTCTTTTTTGTGTGTGTGTGTCTGTGTGTGTGTAAACTTATTTTTCTGTCAAAGATTTCTCAGGAACTACTCTACCTAGGATTTTGAAATTTGGTACAAACATTGAGTATGACTTGTTGTATTGTGTAAGAGAGAATCAGCATCTTCGTGCTTATCATTCTGTTTATTTGTACATTTTCTTTTTCTCCAATAATTTTTTGCTACAGATTTCTCAGCTTCTCAGCTCATATGAGAGTCGGTGTCTTCAAAACTTGTATACACCTATTGAGGGTTGAAGTACATTGTGTACAAGAAAACCACGATGCTGGAATTTATTTTACCTTCTTTTTTTCCGTTTTTCCATTTTCCATCTCTCACTCCATTGTAATACATAGGGAATTTTGTGTCAATGATTCTCAGGAACTACTCATATCATATCATATAATAATCGGATTTTTGATTAACGTGCAGGTACAGGGGCAACATCCACATCAGTGGGCCCCCTTCCAGATAGCTGGCTTGCTGCACGCATGGCAGATCTCACACCAGGTCTCCAGGTATGTCTGTCATGAGAGTTGATAGCTGAGAGCTTCCACTCTCAGCAGTCCCTCTCTGTCAGCTGCTTCCATGTCATTTTGGGCCTCCCAGGCCCACGCTGTCCATCAACCTGTATGTCAAAGGCTATCTTGACTGTCTTCTCAGGAACTACTGCACCTATGAATTTGAAATTTGGTACAAACATTGGATGCCACTAGTTATATTGTGTAAGAGAGAACCAGTATCCTCATGCTTATCATTTCCTTTATTTGTCCATTTTTTCTTTCTCTTCAATAAAGTTTCCATCACAGATTTCTCAGCTCCTATGAGAGCCAGAGTCTTTAATTCAGCATCCTCAAGCTTATCATTCCCTTTTTTGTTCATTTTTCTTTCTCTCTAATCATTTTTTGTCACAGATTTCTCATCTTCTATTAGAGCTGGATTCTGATGGCTATAGCTGTGGGTATGTAAGCTTTGCTCACTGTCTGCTATATTTTATCTACTTACAACTGTCAGACAAACTGTGGTTTATTACTCAACAATTCACACACTAGAACTGTTCTATTTTGATTCTAACATACTAAAAATTAACAAAAAAGCTGTTGATTCCTCTCCTAATCTTCGACCATTATTTGCTGAAACCCCGCCAATTTCCTTGGCTGAAACACATGCATTTATGTCTGTTTGTAACATATCTGATGCGAAGACACAACGTTATACAGTGTAATGTCCAGGAAATAGCAAATGATGTCAGAAAAGTTCTTAGAAACATCATGAAACTCCAGCTCTTTGCATCACGCTTTTCCGCCCAGTGATTTGTTGCAGAATAAAACACAGTTCATTTCCAATGCCTTTATAGGCATGCTGTGTTAGAATGAATTGTAAATGCCAGGGAATCATTCACAAGCTAAAGCGGTTAGATGTGTTTGTGAGTCATCTCAGCAAAAATGAAATTGATTCATATAATGGTAACAAGTTTGATATGTTGATTCTATTAACAGGTGTTCCACTTCCTGGAGAAGAACAAGGACACGTTGCGTAGTGATGTAGTAGAGCTACTCTGTGAAAGTAGAAATAAGGTGAGACACATATTCAAGAAAACAATTTGCTTGTGATATCAAGCCTTTCTTTTTAGGAAAACATATAAAAAAAAAAGTTTTTTAGAATGGCTACTGCAATTTTGAATTGTATTTTAACAATTAACAAAAATGTACTGTGCTATGAGAAAAAGAGTATTCAGGATATGAACAGGCAGTAAAAGCCACATCTGCTTGTCCCTACCCAATGGAGGCAGAGAAATAGATGGGCTGGCTGGTGCCTCTGCAGCAGAGCTGACATTGGCCTTGATGTAGTTCACCTTTTTCTAGAGTTGGTCGTAAGTCGCACAAATTTGACGGCAACGTCTCAACATGACTGAAATATTGTTGACTGGTATGTCCATCTTAGCAAATTGATCTGAGCCCAGTTGTTCAAAGCTAGTGATGTCGTTAGTTAATGATTCGTTAATATCGAGTGATACGCAAATATGCTGAAAGTTTTTGCTGAAAAAATGTGAGTAAGTGCATAAGCTACTCACATTTTTTCAGCAAAACATATCAGAATATTGTATATTGAATCCGCTAAAACAGTTAACGAAATGACCCTTGATGAGCTCATTAAGCTAACGACGCTTTGAACAACTGGGCCCTGGGCTTTGCTGCCTGCCAACAGAATCATTAGACAGTCATAACAACAGCAGAGAACACTCAAAGATATATTCATTATTTTTCTGAGAAAATAAGGGAGTGCAGGCTGATGTTCTTGAATTGCTCGAAGACCTTTATCAATACAATACCATAAAAACCCTAAGTATTTGGACAGATAGGCCTTTGCAAACAGTGTAGACCCAGATCAGATGCTGCAGAATGCAGCATCTGATCAGGGTCAACACTGTTTGCCATACTACAGCAATATTTTAAACACATCAACAGGTAGTAGAAAGGACTATTTCAAATTTTAGGACTAGTATGATAAGTAGATAAGGTATTCTAATACTTAGGGTAAATACAATGTAGTTCCAGTTAGGATAATAATTGAGTTAATAATTTAGGATAATTTTTGCACCAGAGCATACAATAGTAATCCTAAATATTGTCACCGTGTCACACTTATTGTAACATTTGAACAAGTCCATTTGACTTTTTGGTGATGTCTCCAAATATGCTGACATTTGAATTGCAAACAGTCTAGGCCCTGATCAAATTGCTACTTTAGAAGCAGTTTGATCTAGGTCTACATTATTAGCTCAGGACTCCCTGTCCGAATATTTGGGGTAAATATGGTACATTATGGGTACTGATTGGTGTTCTCCACTGAGTTCCAATAATGTATCTATTGCTTCAAAAAAACAAAACGCAAACATATTTACCCTATGTAATGGGACAGACATGCCTGAGCAAACAGTGTAGATCCTGATCAGATGCCATAGAATGTGGTGTCTGATCAGGTCTACACTGATTGCTACTCAACCAACAGTTGTAGGCTCATCAACAGGTAGTCAACTGGACATCTTGAAATTTTAGAACAAATGTGACAAGGAGTTAAGGGAGAAGGGAGTTAAAGGTAAATATGGTAACCCCTTTATCCAGAGCTGTGAACATGGTGTTCATATTGTGACTTTCTTTTTTTTCTTTCATTTCAGATCATAGCACAGATGTTTAAGGATATGAGAGATAGACTTATCACAAAAACTTTAAGTAAAACGACAGGACGTTATGTTACTGTGAAACCACGCACACCAACAGTTGCTGCCAATTTTAGTGAATCATTGTTGTCTCTTATAGACACAATGTCAAAATGTAATCCATATTTTGTGCGTTGTATCAAACCGAATTCAGAAAAAGCGCCAATGACTTTTAAAAAAGCGGTGGTGTTGGATCAACTCAGATATACTGGAATGTTAGAAACTATTCGAATAAGGAAGCTGGGTTTCCCGATTCGAGTTAAATTTCCTTATTTTATTGAAAGGTAAGTTGATGTTTTATATCATCAAAGTCCTCAAATAAGGCAAATGTAACAATTTTACCTATAGGCTGTACACTGTGAAAGGTGTCTTTATGGAATATGTGGACAGTAAAGACCCAGATCAGACTGTGCTTTTGCACAGTCTGATCTGTGCCTTTACTGTCCACTAACAGAATCAGTAAAACTTCTAAAGGTATTGACATACAGTAAGGACTATGATGAGAGTACATTTCTGGGCTTTCTGGAAAAAAAAATCAGATCTCAGAACATAGCCATATGGGAAATGTCATATAAGACCCTAGTCCGTCCATTGGTGGAAGACTCCTCTTCATTGTGGAGTACGTACACTGAAACCAGTATGATAAACTTGAGATAGTTCAGCAAATGTCCCGTTCTGAAATAAGCACTGGGGTGCAAAGGTCCATACCAGAAATAAGCTCTAGGGAGCAATTGTCTGGGTTGTATTTTCAGTTGGGGGTAAATGTCTGTTAGTACATGTTTTCATTGTATCATGTCCAACTGATATTGGCTTAGAGTTGGGCAAGGCCTGCTATCCTTTTAGCAGGTAAGGGTTGAGGGGGAATGTTTTTATTTCTTCAGCTTCTTCACTTTCATTCCTGTTCCTCTTTCTTCCCTGTCCCTCTTTTTCATCTCTTCTACTATCTCTTCTCCCTTTCTCTGGGAGACGATGCAAAATGACCCACAAGGGTTGACGTGTTGTTAAGCCCCAACATAATCAAATTCATTTGCAAGGTAAATGTCCCAGGGGTGGCAAATTTCTGGAAAACAGTTTAGCTTTTACTGTCAGCCTGTTTCTGACTTTTCATATTTTAACTCTGTCATTTTTTACTCCACCTGTACTACCATGACTTACAGGAACTTCTTATTTTTTAATATTTTCATGGGTAAAATGTTGTCAGCATGATAGCATGCTTATCAATACTTCTGATGGAAAACAGCGCATTCTATAGAGTTTTGTGTATATTTGGAATGTATTTTTACAGATACTATTGCTTGCTTCGAGGCCAGAAACTCCATTTGAACCTCCTCCCATCAGATGCCTGTGCCATGATCATTAACACACAAGGATCACACTTCTCTTCCCTTTATAAAATAGGAGCCACAAAGGTAGGTTCACATTTTCAGTTCTCTTTAAGTAAATGTGCACAAGATTCATACTTAGTCTTGCCATAAGAACCATTTTTTCATGAAATGGGCTTTACTTACTGACCATTCCGAGGCAGTGCTTCTGCTGTGGTTTACTATATCTGTCATTGTATATCTTTGCATGTATGTCTTGGTGAATGTTTTATTTTGGATAGCTGTTTGGCCATTTTTTGGAAAGAAAATGTCCTTATGGCTTTCTGCTTGTAGTGTTTTGATTGTTGTGCCGTTACTTTAAGTGTGTCCTTCTTTCCCTTTGGAGTCTTGGAACAGAAGGTGTTATGTAATTGTATTTCTTCCTGATCTCTTTCTTTTACATTAACACACCTATGTAAAATGAGCACTTCTAAGCCATTGCTCTTGATAAGCCCATTTTTTAACCGAAATATCAAGATTTTTCTGATTTCTGCACAAAAACATTTGAGCTAGTGCACGACAAAATCTACAATAAGACCTGTTTGACCAGCAAAGATTCAGGTCAGCCTGTACATCCACCCAGTATGGCACTGTTTTTTATTCATCCCTGTTTGGACAGCCTGGAGGCTGTAAAATGCACATGCGATCAATGAAGACTCTGATAAGACTGGGTGGATGCACAGGCTGATCTGAGTCTGCACTGGTCACACAAGTCTTATTGTAGGGTTTATCATGCGCTGGCTTATTTGTTATGGATATTCATCAGAAGTGCCTCTGCAAGGCACTTCTAATGAATACCCACAACATATGTTTTTTTTATTCAGAAATCAGAAAAATATTTACACCACAACCTCTTTATAACACTATTGTTGGGGTCTATAGCATAAACCGTGTTAGTTAAATAACCATATTATATCCAAACAAAAATGTATAGATTATGTTGAAAAATGACCATTTATGGTCATTTATCAATATAATCTATACATTTTTGGGATCCATCTTTGAACTGTGTTATATCCAAAACTGTGTTACAACGAACCTTGTTATAAAGAAGTTGTAGTGTATCTTGATACTCCTTTTATCTAGAATTATGTAAGCCATGAATGCTAACAGGAAGTCATAGTAATTGTCCCCCTTGTAAAAATATCAGAAAATCTACCAAGTGTATCTGTTCTCCTTAACCCTTGCCCTGCTGGTCCCAGATATACCCTGCCTTTGCAAACAGTGTAGATCCAGACCAGTTGGCTTCTGAAGAAGCCAACTGATCTGGATCTGCACTGTTTGCCATTAAGTATGTGAATTTATACAAAAAATCTGGATCATGTGATCTGATTGGCAGAAAATTAGTAGGGGGTGTGGCAACTTAATTTATTCAGCATGACAAAGGTTAACAGGATGTTACATGTATGCAGAAATAAAAAAAAAATGCAGCTGTTTTTATGTTGTTGACGTCTTAGTTTGACAGGTAGAAAAAATTACTTTATAGAGGAGTATGTGGTCTTTGTTGGAAGGATGGTTGCCACATAAAGGATATACGCCACAACCTCTTTATAACACTATTGGAGGGATCCAAGCAAAACCATGTTAGCTAAACAGTTGTGTTGTATCCAAACAAAAATATATAGAAACATAAATGGTCATTTTTTCTTATGATTACACATTTTTGTTTGGATACAAAACTTTTTGGGTCCACCTTTAAACCGTCTTATTTTCAAAATTATCTTATAAAGAAACATGTTATAAAAAGGTTCCAGTGTATTTTGTATTTTATGTGGAAGACTCATTGTTGTGCAGATTTTTTTTTAACGCTACCAGGCACCCGAGGCACATAGAGGAGAAGACTCATCAGTTCAAAAATACTACATATATCCAAAATACTTCGACACTTTAACCCTTGTCATGCTGAATAGATTAAGATGCCACACCCATTTCTAATTTTCAACTGGTCAGATTATTTAATCCAGATTCTTAATATAAATTCACAGACTGAATGACAAACAGTGCAGATTTAGATCATTTGGCTTCTGAAGAAGCCAACTGATCTGGATCTACACTGTTTGCAAAGGCAGGGCATATCCAAGTTCAGTAGGACAAAGGTAATTTTTTACACAATAAATTTTGAACAAGTACCCGCTGTGTCTAAAAAGTGCTGACTGAATGACAAACAGTGTAGACCCAGATCAAACAGCTCCTTTAGGAGCAGTTTGATCTGGGTCTACACTGTTTGCTTTAGCATGACTGAACAAATATGTAAGCTAATTACTGTTAATACAGTGGACACTTTGATAGATCTTTTTATATTTTTTTCTGCACTCCGTAACCCCTAGAAAACATGTATTTCAATAACAGTGACAAGTTATTCAACACAAAATTATGACAGCAACAAAATAATGGTTAGTGTCAAGTTGTAAAACATTCTCATAACATTCTCACTTTTTGACAATTGCCAAAAAGTGTGAATATTTATGCCTAGGGCCTCTGTTACAAGGTAGTGGTATGTACCTTGGTTGTTAGTAGCTATATTTTATCTTGACACCGTAATTATCCGAAATATTTGGACATCTTCCTCATTTCTGTACTTATTCTAAAATTTTAATTATAGTCTGATTCACTATTGTTGTGGACATTAATTATTCTAAAATTTGTACACCACCTTTTCTGACAAAATGGCATATTCAGAGAATGCAGATAAAATATCAGACTGATCAGGGTTTACCCTGTTTGCCATTCCACTAAATGTTTTATGAAATAGTTGTATCAAAAATAGGTTTAGGAAAACATATGTGTATGAAACAAAATGTCTCCAAATTTAAGGACACTTTCCATATTTCACAGGTTCCTAAGTCAGCCTGGGTGTCACGATTGGATGCATGTCTGACTGATGTTCGGGAGGTCGCGGGTTTGATCCCCACCCGGTCTGGCAACATTCTTTCGTGCAGATTGATCATGAAATGTTTTCTACAATCATTCTCTCCCTTCTGCTGATTCAAGAAGGGCAGTTGTCAGTTTCTGGTGAAAGAACTGGTTAACTGCTTAGAGGAGTAAGCCTGCCCATAAAAAAGTGAGGTTAAGTAAACTGACTGGCTTGACAGGACCCTAATGGGCTGTAAAACCTCAGCTCAATCAATCACAAGTTCTTGAATAGAAATAAGTGATAGTAAATAAAAAAATCTTACATTTACAGATAAAACAAAACAAAAACAATTGACTCAGACATTAATTTTGTTTCTTCATGTTTTCCTAGAAACAAGCAGAAATAATAGTTTCCAATGCTGCATGTTAAAGTATTTAGGGTAAATGTGAAGGCTGAAAAAAGTTCTGTTGTGCTGTGATAGTACCTGATAAAATGACTTGACCTGAAAGAATTTCACTATTACCCCTTTCTTATCATACAACTGACTACCTTCTGTCATACTTATATTACTCAAGAAATGGCTCCAATCCTAGAAATATATTTACCCATGTTATTTTTGCCTCACGATACTGTTAATACATCTAGTTCTCAAGGACTACTGGAAGATTTAAGACTTTGCAAAAACGATGAAACCTTATAACGATGTGATATTCAGTTTAACATGGCTTTCAAAGTAGTATTTCATTAATGTCACAATGGTGACTGTATAGCTTTAGACGAATATTGAGACAAATGTGTTTTGTCATTTTTCATCAAAAATGTCCTGAGTGTGGTTATGCATTTGAATGGCCTCACTGGCAATACTAATGAGAAGCCCAACATTTTCAAAGGCCGTACTGAAGCAGTACAAAAGAGAAGCCCAACATGATTATGTCTTCATGGAGAAATAGTCAAACAGGGTTATAGAAATCTAGTCTGACAAAGTCAACATTCTTCACATTTAGTCTGAAGGTCGTGGAGAATCTGTACTGCAAATGTCATTGACCCATGTCTTGACATGCAGGTCAACTTATGCCCAGATCTGTTCATATATGTGATAATGTTCCTGGTTGCTGTAATAACCTTCGATAACTTCTCACCATACTTATCTGAAACTTTGAATAAGCCTATTTGAATACTCATTGATGAGTCTAAAAGTGCTGGTAGGTTGATAAATAGTGCTGGTATGATGATAAATAGTGCTTATATGATGATAAATAGTGCTTATATGATGGCAGATAGGAGAAGTAGTTTGATCTGGGTCTAAACTTTGCTCAGGCACGTGTGTCAATATTAAGGATAAAATGACTTTTGTGTATCTCAGTACTTGCCATCAGCACTGTTTAAAACTGTTTCTTGGGCCACACCACACTTTAAGGGGCTTGTAAGGGGAATGAATAACGTTTTAAGGGGAGGCAACTCTGTCATAATTGTTTTACTTCCCTACTGAAAAAGGGACTTTTCTAAAAGGAAAGAATTTGCTCCCTATGGGAGCAAATTCTTTTCTTTTAGAGAAGACCCTTTTACCCCTTTTCAGAAGGACCTTGATTTGCAGGAATGCAAACTGGAAGTCGTAAACATTGTTTTGCGTGTGAAAACAGCAGAAATTCTGCCAAATGTATGAAGCCTCTTCATTCATATTCCACAATCCAAGACCCAGTTCATCCTGCTCAGCAGTGCATCCTGATCATGGCCTTTACTTTTCACCAGTAAATTCTACAATACCCAGTCTTCCTGCAGGCCTTTGTCCTCAATATGAGGGATATTCAGATAAATATATTTCTTATTTCCCCTTGAAAACATATATTATGGGTACTTGTTAGAAGGAATTTGGGGAGGCACTTCTAATGAGTCCCACAACATATGTTTTCATGCAGAAATGAGAAAAATACCTAATAAAATCTATAAAGATTGCCTTTGGAAACTAAGACTACATAAAAGCATGCTCTCCTGCAAGCAAAGAAACAAATGCCAAGGCCAGATAATACAGGTGCCCAGGCTGTTCTCGGCACTCCCTGATCATTATACACAAAGATCTGTTTATGTCTGGCATGTTTCAGTTGAGCCACATGTGAGACTGTGTACCTTACAATGTGCACACAAGGAAGACACAGATCAACCTGTGCAATCTGTACAGTCTGATCAGTCTTTGCTGGACACCCATGGCTTAGATCCTAGGTTTCTTTAGACAGATGGCAAATATGCTTAGGCTGATATGAGTCTTCCCAAGACTACTTAACACTTTGAATGCTGGTAAAAATTTCAGCAGACAACATTTTGAAATATTTTTCTTGTTTTTCCTAGGACATTGGATATGACACTTCATGCAAATTGTCTCCTAAGGAGACAATTTGCATGAAGTGTCAAATCCAACTTTTTTAGGAAAAATAAGAAAAATATCATCAGTTTGTCGTCTGCTGAATCTCCTCATAGTGTAGTAAGTGTTAAGGTACATTTTCTAACATTGTGATTCAATTTATGGTAAATTATGACAAAATATGCTGACTTTTTCATTGAGGTGACTGTAGGCTTTCTTTTGTTTGCCTGCAAGGCAAGTGCATAAGGTAATACTACTTCATTTCCATATTGGCCCCGGCAGGTGAAAAGGGTTCTAATAACATACAGGAACAGTGCAGGCCTGGATTATTCTGGGCAGCCAAATAGGCTGATCATGATTTTAGCTGTATACTTAACGACTGATAGAATATCGTATAATATATTGGCAGACAGTGAAGACCCTGATCATACTGCATGCAGGCACTGCCCATTCTGAGTCTAAGAGTTACTTGTGTGTAGGATATGGTGGAGGTTTTGTGACATTGTTTATATTGCCTGATAATTGAATTATTACGACAGTTTTATTAATGGTCGGTTTGATTTTATTCTTCTGCAGACAAGCAGTCATTATTTGGGGACACTTTCAGTCTGTCCCATTTAGACAGGGGGCACAAAACAATAATATTGTCTGGCAAATAGGTGTGAAGAAGACAATTAACGCTTAAAATGCCAAAGCAGTATTTGTAATTTTTTTTTATTTTTTAGAGAAAATAAGTCTTAACATTTTATGTGAATTAGTTGGTGTGCAGATGATTCACATGAAATGTCAAGACTTATTTTCTTGGGAAAAAAAAATCAAAATGTGATCTGGGCTAGCTGTTATTGGCGCTCAAAGAGTAAAGATAGGGAATCTGAAACAGGTGTGAAGAACAGCACTTTAAACTTTGTACTTAATGCTTAGCATTCTGGGTAAACTTTTCAGCAGACACTGTCTTGAAATATTTTTCTCATTTTTCCCAGAAAATAGGGTTTGACATTGCATGCACGTTGTCTCCTTTGGATACAATTTGCATGCATTGTCAAGGTTTTTTTGTTGTTTTTTTTTCTAGAAAATAGCATTTGACATTGCATGCAAATTTTGTATGTACTATCAAGCCCTATTTTCTGGGAAAATTCAGAAAAATATCACCAGTCTGTCATCTGGTGGATTTACCCAGAGAGTGGAAATTAAATTTGGTGTGAAATGCAGGGCTCTACCATTTCGTGTAAATTCAGATTTAAATTAGGTTTTGTGGCTAAAATGTACAATGAATTCTTAATCAACCAGGCATTACTTAAAACCTTAACTGTTGTATAATTAAATGATAGATGGGCAAGAAGTAATAAAAATTAACTTCAGACATTGGATGAATAATGAGCTGTTAAATGTTGTGTTCTAAAAAGAATTAGTCGGTTAGTTGGAAGGCATGAATTAACTGTTTCGAAGTAGTGCTGTGTGTTGGAATGGAATGTGTAATGGGGAATATAATTACTTTTTCATTAAATGTGTTTTTGGTCCCATAAAGGAACTAGGTTGTAAATTAAGTAAAAAAACAAGGATAATTTCGATAGTGAACTTGACTTTTAATGATCTGTTAATTTTGCTCTCTGTGGATTCTCGGTAACAGCATTAAGCATCACAATGGCTGGATTACCAATATATAGCAATGTGTCTCGTTGGGTATTTTCTGGTGGCCACAATGCTGCTCCTGAAGAGCCAGAGTATGGATATTTGAACTACATTCAGGACTGGAGCTCTTCTTACATGAGACCACAGCCCCTGCCTCCATTCAGCCAGTACAAAAGAGTTGGTGGATACTTTTCAGCCCCATTTACATACAGTGACGAGTACCCTGGATATACACATTTGAGTGCCTATTACCCAAAAGCTATGATATATACTGGTAGGAATCCAAGAACTCCCTATGACAGGATTTATGATCAGCCAATAAATACCAGAGAAAGGGAGCTACAAAGACATAAACCTAAGAGAAAGCCCGGGATGACAAACCATGTTGCTTGTTTCCGTCATGGCAGAGGCAAGAAGAAATACAAGTCAAAGTCAAACAAGAAGATACAGATGTTGTATCGTAACTGGAATCCTCATGAACCCCAAAAAATGAGAGAGTCAACTTACCCAATGTACATGATTCCAAAGAGAAGAGTTTCCTATCAGAATTACATGCAGGAAAGCAGTTTCTATGGAGACGATGATGACATGACCTTGGAGTCTGGTTCTCAAAGCTATCACCACTGGCAACATGATCCAGGCTTGTACAGAATGAGACAAGGTGACATGTCTAGCACTTCAAGCCATACTTCTTACCAGAACCATGGTGCAGGGTCTGATATTGAAGAAGAGGTTATTGATACAGTTGTTGGAGAAGAGCTAGAGCAGGAGGCTGATGACAGAGAAAAAATTGGGGATGAAACTTCTAGACAAATATATGAAAATACTCAGGAAGCTGGTAGTTTTGAAGAAGGAGAAGCCTCAAAGAAGAACAACTATGAAAATATTCCAGCTTTCACAGATTATGACAAAGATTTCTCAAGGCAGAATTATGAAAACACCCAGACATTTAGGTACTCTGACACTGAAATCTCAAAGAAGAATTATTTTGAAAATACTGAGACATTTAGATATTCTGATACAGAAACTTCAAGGAAGAATTCTAATGCAAACTTCCAGATGTTCAAATTTGCTGACACAAAGGACCCAAGAAATCAGTTTTATGAAAATGCTTGGGCATCAAAGATTTCTGACACACAAATTTCAAGAGATAATGTGTATGAAAATACTCAGATACCTAGAGTAGAAGCCCTTCCCAAGAAAAATATATATGAAGACATTCAGACACCCACTGGTCAAGAAACTGGAACTTTCTGGAAAGACAGATATGAAGATCCTAAGACTTCAGCTAAGTTCAATGAAGAAATTAAAAGAAGCAAATATGAGTATATTGAAACTTCAACTAATACAGACTACATGAACAACTCAGACCTGATAGAAACTGTTAATAGGAAAGAATATTCTGAATTGCAAACTGTCAGTCAAGATGCTGCCAGAGAATTTGATGGTCATTGTGAAGACAAACAGTATCTGACACCAGGATATATGGGCCATGAAGTCACTCAAACATTGGATAGTTTCAAAGATTCCTACATCAATGAGAACAATACAAATGTAGGTTGCATGCAGATCTGACTTTTTTTAGCTTGCTTGTACTATAGAGCTATTGCACAATATCCATGGCTGAGGGTTGGCATTGACATTGGCATTGGCATTAGGGTCCTTAGATGTTAAGTGTTACGTTTAAGTTTTTAAAGATCTCTTTAAGCCTGAATTGATTTAATTGGTGTCTGGAGTTCTTTTTCAGTATAAGCCCAACCCTTTAAGGTCAAGGTTGTGCATTTAGAGAACTTTTCTAACTAAAAATGATAAGGATTTAAGCTAAGGTTTGCAAGGGATTGTTGTCACCTGAATACCTATACCTAGATAGGTTTTGTTGATATTTAGATTACTAGCAGATATTTTCCACTGTTTTGTTCAGTATAAGTACTATCGCTCTTGTTGGCCTTGAGGTCTTCTAGATCTAGGACTTAAAAAATTTTTGCACTAAAATTTTTTAGTTTAAGCTCTATGTTACCTAAATGATTAAATGGATTTAGTCAATATGTGGATTAGCATTAGAAACAAGTCCTGAGGTCATGGTCATAGACTTAGAATTTTCATTTTTTTTTTTTTTTTTTTATTATTATTATTATGGGTAAGCACAAGTTCATGCAAGCTACCCAGTTCTACAACAGGTCTTGTTTTCTGAACAGCATTAAACAGTAATCTCAGTCTTTGAATCTCACTGTGTTTATCATTGTAATCTTACTACTATGGTAATCATAGTACAGTCTGATCACTGTGATGATCATAATATTCCTAAAGGAGCAGTCTGCTAATGGTCTGCACTCTTTGCTTTCAGCTAGCACATTTAGATTATACAAAATGAACTTATTCAGATGTCAGGTTTCACTTTAGTTTGTGTAGGGAACTGGTCCAAATTATCATCAAACGAGGCATTCCTCATATCCCTTCCACATGTTTTTTATTACTTTCCTGTTCAGTGTTTAGTTTATTCTTTCTTTTAGGCTTTTGCTCAAGAAACTTCCTAGAAAGGCTGACATTGAAATTTTTCATGAGTCTCTAAAGTAAATAAAGAATTTTTGATACAGAGATTTGAAATTCCTCATAGGGAAAAAAACATACTCAGCAAATATTTCCAGAACTATGAATATTTCAGACTGGTAGTTTCTTGATGACTTTTATTGTGATATGTTGGTTGGTTTTATTTTCCTTGACTTTCTCTTATGACCTTTATTGCTACAGACTTTAATTTCTTACAGGTGTTTGAGTTAGTGAAACAATTCATTCAGTATCTATATAACATTAAATTTATTGGAATATTTCATCATGGATTTTGAACAAATTTTCAGTTTACCATATTTACCCTAATGTGTTTAGTTTATTCTTTCTTTTAGGCTTTTGCTCAAGAAACTTCCTAGAAAGGCTGACATTGAAATTTTTCATGAGTCTCTAAAGTAAATAAAGAATTTTTGATACAGAGATTTGAAATTCCTCATAGGGAAAAAAACATACTCAGCAAATATTTCCAGAACTATGAATATTTCAGACTGGTAGTTTCTTGATGACTTTTATTGTGATATGTTGGTTGGTTTTATTTTCCTTGACTTTCTCTTATGACCTTTATTGCTACAGACTTTAATTTCTTACAGGTGTTTGAGTTAGTGAAACAATTCATTCAGTATCTATATAACATTAAATTTATTGGAATATTTCATCATGGATTTTGAACAAATTTTCAGTTTACCATATTTACCCTAAGTACTTGGACAGGCAGGCCTAAACAAACAGTTCAGACCCAGATCAGATGCTGCAGAATGCAGCATCTGATCTGGGTCTAAACTGTTTGCTCAATCTGTCTACACCATTTGTAGCTCATCTAGCAGATTTTAAGACACATCACCACGTGGCTAAATGGTTGTCAGTTTCTGGTGAAAGAAAGTGCACAATACTGGTTAACCGCTTAGAGGACTAAGCCTGCCCAGTAAACGTGTGGTTAAGTAAACTGACTGCGCTCAACATTACCCCATATGGTTGACTGGGCCGTAAAACCTCAACACAAACAATTACTCTTAAGGTGAAATATGGTAAGGAGTCAACATGTCAGAATATTTATGGTAAATATGGTAGTTTGTCAGCAGTGCTTTGTTTGGATAAAACTGTTTCTACTGTTAACTGTCAAGGAAGTCCTTGAACTGGACAAAAACTTTGGATGTAATAGTAATATGTACCTACAATCCATTTACAACAGCCATCTTTGAGCAGCCATTCTTTGAAAGGCATTAAGGGGAATGGATATGCTTTCAAGGGAGTACTCTGACAGAATGTTAAGCCTCCCTTCTGGAAAGGGGTCTTCTCTAAAAGAATTTGCTCCTTAGGGGCAAAATTTAAGGTGAAATGTTGGTAGCTGGAAATTACTGTGTCGGTTGTATCATACCTCTAGATAAAAGGGGTATCCACATAAATGTTTTTCTTATTACTCTGCAGCAACATATGTTGTGGGTACTCATTTGAAGTACCCCACTGAGGAGCATTTAATGAATTCCCACAACCTATGTTATCATGGAGAAATTAGAAAAATATCAATATTTATTTTGATTACAAAAGCACCTTATCCAGAGCTGTTAGTATTGATCAAGATTGAAATTCCAAGCCAGTTATAAATTGGTGGTGAAAGATCTAAGGCGGATACTTTCTGTTCAGAAAAGTTATTCATTGAAAAATACCAAACTTGTTGTGTGTAGTCTTACAAATTGACTTCTGCAAGGAATGAAAGTTGAGCTGGGGCACAGTATTTCCTACAAGATTGCAAGTGCACCCAGTGAAGACTCAGATCAGCATTTGCATCTGCACTGTCTGATCAGAATCTTCATAGGGCTTTCTGTAGGTAGCCAAGGATCTAAATTGTCTTCAGACAGATAGAGAAAATTGTGATCAGCATGCATGGATTTTGATGCACAGGCTGATCTGAGTATTTGCTGGGTGCATATATTACAGTCTTGTAGGAAATGCATTGTCACAGCTTAGAACCACAACATAATACCTTGAAAATAAAGTTTCACAGTATAAATAAATAATATGTAATTAATAAATTGACTTCTCAGCAGAATTTGCCAACAGCCAATGAAAGCAAAGGCAATTCCATGGTAAGGGTTACACCAACATTGTAAAGTGACTTTTACTTGTATATGTTAAAGGTTAACTTTTAATGGTTGTCTAAGCAAAATTAACAGTTATCCATGTGGGCGTTGTTAAGTATGCTCTGCGGAGGAGTCAGTTTTTCTGCAACATGAGAAAATCTACCTTCTGACATGTGCACAAGGCAAAGCTTCAGATCAGCATGGTATTTGCTCAGTCTGGTCAGAGTCTTTGCTGTCCACAAGAAAAAGAGAAAAAATGTAAATCCTTGACTATCCAGAGAGCACCCAGCAAAGACTGATGAGACTTATGCTGCCCAGACTGATCTGAGTTTTTGCTGGGCACAGATGTCTAAAGGTACATTTTGTCAATTGCAGCTCAGTTTACTTATGTCATAAGAAAACTTTTGTGTCATAAGAAAGGTAATCAATTTGGTGACAGTCTGCAAGATTCAAAACAGAAAATTGAGACTCCATTGTCACATAATGCACATTGATACAGTGCTAATGTATTTTCTTTCAAAATTTTAAAGTTTAGCACAGCTGCAAATTATGAAAAGGTATCACAATGCTGTAAAAACAGGCATTATGTTTCACAGCTTTATGCTTTTAAAGAAAACCTTTTTAGCTTACATAACAAAATTATTGTCTTTCCTGATATAATTAAATATACTATTCTTAAAGCTTAATTCAAGTTATGGCTGAATAATATGGATGCTTCGAAACTTTGTTTGAAGAGCATATATTTTTTCCATGTTTGACCATGACCTATATTTCATGGTTCACTGACTTTGTAAATTTGCATCAACCCTAGCTTCGACCCTGATGTTCGAGTTCATTTGTCAAGAATTACAAAAGCAACAAGTAATGATACTTGGTATATGCTTGCACTAAGGGATGTCTACTCAAACAGCAGTATTTGATCTCATCCTATATTTCACGGTTCACCGACTTTGTATATTTGTGTCAACCGTAGCTTCCACCCTAATGTTCATTTCTCAAGAACTACAAAAGCTACAGTAATGATACTTGGTATAGGCTTGCACTAAGGGATGACTACTCTGACAGCAATATCCATATTTGAGCTCAACCTATATTTCACAGTGCACCGACTTTGTATATTTGTGTCAAAGTTTCAAAGCATCCATATTATTCAGCCATAACTTTGACCCTAATGTTCAAGTTCATTTCTCAAGAACTACAAAGGCTACAGTAATGATACTTGGTATAGGCTTGCACTAAGGGATGACTACTCTGCAGTATCTGTATCTGACTTCAACCCTTATTACACGGTTCACTGACTTTGTAAATTTGCATCAACTGAACCTTTTAAGATTTTGCTCCCTCGCAGGCACGACATAGCCTTCAATGGATTCTTGTCTATTAAACTGCTCACATATTATAGTTTTGAAGAAAACAGTTCTACATACAAAATTGTTGTCTTTCCTGATGATATAATCAAAATTATGGTTTGTTAAAGTTAAATTCAGCAGGCCTAGGTGGCTCAGTTGGATGCACGTCTTACTGGTGATCAGAAGGTTGCAGGTTAGACCCCCGCCGGGTTGGCAACATTCTTTTGGTGGAGATTGATCATGAAATATTTTCTCCAGTCATTATCTGCCTTCCCCTGATTCAAGAAGGGCAGTTGTCAGTTTCTGGCAAAAGAATGTGCACAAGTACTGGTTAACTGCTTTGAGGACTGAGCCTGCCCAGTAAAAGTGTGGTTGGGTGAACTGACTGCGCTCAACATGACCCCACTGGGTTGACTGGGCCATAAAACCTTAACACAAACAAACAAAGCTTAATTTATCACTGAAAAATATGGATACTGTGAAACTTTTTTCCAACAGTATACATGTGTATGTTTGTTTTATTTTTCCATTTTTTTTTTTCTGGGTAGAAATAACAAAAGTTATTACCAAAATTATCCTCTTATCTAGTAGACTTGAGATTTTGTGTATTAGCAACCGCGTCAGAAAACATACCTTTAGATGTGCACCCAGCAAAGGTTCAAATCAGCCTGTGCATTGGCACAGTCTGATCAGAATCTTCATTGGGTACATTTTGGATAGTTAAGGATGCAAAGTTTCTTCATGCGGAGAAGAAGACTAATCAGACTGTGCAGAAGCGCAGGCTGATTTGAATCTTTGTTGGGCACACGTCAGAAAGTACATTTTCTAAAGTTTCAGCTCATTTAATTGTGTACATTGTATGTTTCAGGTATTTATGAAAGAGTCATTTGAACATCATCTTGATATGGAGGCCCGGAAGATCCACTACAAAGCTGTGTTACACATACAGAAATGTGTGCGTATGTTCATTGCAAGAAAACATTTCCTACAGAAGCAAGAGAAAGCAAGAAGACTGCAGGCAGCAATTAAAATGTATCTTACAAGGTAAGAAATATTTTGCTCCCTCTAGGTAAATGCAGCAGATGACATAACCAAAAAGTACCGTAATCTCCTGAATATCTGTACACCTTATTTTTTCACCTTAGATATATTTAGATTCCTTATTTCTTCACCATGCATTGTATTTATATTTGTCCTAAAATTTGAATAAGTCCATTTGAATTCCTAGTGATATGTCTAGAATGTTATGACTGAATGGCAAACAGTGTAGACCCTAAAGGCAAACAGTGAAGACCCATATCAAACCACTCCTTTAGGAGTAGTTTGATATGGGTCTGCACTGTTTGTCTGAATAAGAATGTAAATATGGTAAAGCCCACACAAAAAATACTACATTGGAAGCAAGGAAAAGAGACTTTTAAATCTAAATGCCTGGAAGTCGGGACTTTTTGCAGTCAGGTTAGACTTTGACAGCGAAACTAGATATATCCTATTTACCCTAAGTATTGGGACAGAAAGGTCTGCACAAACATTTAAGACCCAGATCATGTGCCACAGAATGCTGCATCTGATCAAGGTTTACATCGTTTGTTACTTATCCAGCAGGTTTTAGGCATACTCATCCAGTTTTCCAGCAGTTTTTAGACATGTAGTAAAAGGGACTTGTTTAGATTTTAGGACAAGTAGGATAAGAAGCTATGGTGCCCCAGTATTTAGGGTAAATACCATGTGTGATGTGCATAGTGAATAAATGCACAATAAAAAATACTGTATGAATAGTCCAAGTATTATGTTCATGGGACTTCAAAATATTCACGATTGGAAGTCTGAACGTCTGATTTTAGAAGCTTAACCCTGATCCTGCTGAACCCGGATATGCCCTACCTTTGCAAACTATGTAGATCCAGATCAGTTGGCTTCTGAAGAAGCCAACTGATCTGGATCTGCATTGTTTGCCATTAAGTATGTGAATTTATAGCAACAATCCAGATCAAGTAATCTGATTGGCTGTAAATTAGAAAGAGGAGTGGCATCTTAATTTATTCAGCAGGACAAAGGTTAATTGAAGTCCAGCATTTAGGTGAAAGTTGTGTTCTGGGGTTTTATGTCCCTTCTGTTGTCAGAGGGATGATAGAAAACTTAACCTGGTTAACCATCACCACTGAATCTGCTCCAAAAGCAACACTTGAACTTTTCTTATTAATGCTTTAGATAGTACATAAATTGATAACTGTTCAGTTTTGGTTTATACTTGCACAGGTACAGGTGAGAATGAATCACTTTAAATCTTCAGATGAATTTAAACATTTACAGACCTTTTAAAACATTTTCTTATTTTTCACTGAAAATAGGGCTTATCATTTTCTGTATTTATCCTAAATATTGGGACAAACAGGCATGAGCAAATACTGTATACCCAGATCAGATGACACAGAATGCAGCTTCTGATCAGGAACTGCACAATTTGCCACTCGTCCAGCAGTTTTTAGACACAACAGCTAGTGGTAAAATGGACTTGTTCCAAATAATAGCACTTTGCATGCTGGGTGAAACTATCAGTAGACAACATTTTGAATTATTTTTTAGCTCGCCTGTACGAAGTACAAGGAGAGCTATTGTAGTCACCCCGGTCGTCCACGTTTGCGTTTGCGTTCCCGTTCCCGTCACACTGTGTTAAAGTTTTTCAAATGCTTATATCTCAACAGTCACTCCTCACAGAGGCATCAAATTTGGAACTTAGGTACCTTGGAGGGTCTTCTGAGATTCCAAGAGAATAAACCCCTGGGTTCATGCCCCTGGGTGGGGCTAGGGGTCAGAATCTAGGACACCTTTGTAATACTGTGTTAAAGTTTTTCAAATTCTTATATCTTGACTTTCACTCCTCATAGAGCATTCATATTTAGAATTTGGGTACCTGGAGGAGTCTTCTGAGATTCCAAAAGAACATACCCCTGGGTTCATACCTCAGGGTGGGCCTTGGAGTGGGGCTAGGGGTCAAAATCTAGGACACATTTGTAAAATCTTATATGCCTACAGGTTATAGACACAACTGGTTATACATCAGCTAACTATGTGACATCGGTTTAAGTGTAAGAGAGTGTGAAGGTCATGGTGACCTACATTTTACGGTCCAGGTCACCTAGATTTCACGGTCCAGTGATTTTGCCTTATATCTTGAATACTATTTGTTGGATAAATGTCACACCTGGGATATTACTTCCATGTGACCCAATGAATGACCACTTACTATATCTAGGTCATTGTGACCTATATTTCATGGTTCAGTGATTTTGCCTTATATCTTGAATACTATTTGTTGGATAAATGTCACACCTGGGATATTACTTCCATGTGACCCAATGAATGACCACTTACTATATCTAGGTCATTGTGACCTATATTTCATGGTTCAGTGATTTTGCCTTATATCTTGAATACTATTTGTTGGATAAATGTCACACCTGGGATATTAGTTCCTTGTGACCCGATTATTGACGTCAAAATATATCTCTATTGGTGTGACCTATATTTCATGGTTCAGTGATTTTGCCTTATATCTTGAATACTATTTGTTGAATAAATGTCACACCTGGGATATTACTTCCATGTGACCCAATGAATGACCACTTACTATATCTAGGTCATTGTGACCTATATTTCATGGTTCAGTGATCTTGCCTTATATCTTGAATACTATTTGTTGGATAAATGTCACACCTGGGATATCAGTTCCTTGTGACCCGATTATTGACGTCAAAATATATCTCTGTTGATGTGACCTATATTTCATGGTTCAGTGATTTTGCCTTATATCTTGAATACTATTTGTTGGATAAATGTCACACCTGGGATATTAGTTCCATGTGACCCATGAATGACCACTTACTATATCTAGGTCATTGTGACCTATATTTCATGCTTCAGTGATTTTGCCTTTTATTTTTATTACTATTTCATGGAGAATTGTCATACCTGGATTATTATATCTATGTTACAAAATGATTTACATACAAATACATCTAGGTCAGTGTGACCTATATTATATGGCTTAATGATAAAAATGTTACAATATAAAATGTACCCAGCAGGCGAGCTACGCTGTCCTATGACAGCTCTTGTCTTATTTTTCCAAGAAAATTGGATTTGACATTTCATGCAAGTTGTCTCCTAGGGAGACAATTTGCATGAAGTGTCAAATCCTATTTTCTAGGAAAAATTAGGAAAAAATATTGGTTTGTCCTCTGCTGAATCTGCCTATAGCATGGTAAGTGTTAGGATGAGTTCAGGTGTCTGAATATTTAAGGTTAACCTTTAAAGCGCCAATCACAACTATTGTTGTCTGCTTTGTCTTCTGCTGGTTACTTTAAAAGTCACTTCTGCAAACAGTGTGGACCCAGATCAGACTGCTCCTTTAGGAGCAGTCTGATCAGGATCCACACTGTTTGCCTGTGTGCAAAAATAGGTTGGAAAACTCTGCAAGAATATTTAGCAGACAACATGAACAGACGACATTTTCAGAGGCAGTTTTTCTTGGCGCTTTAAGGGTTAATATGGTAAAACAGATTACCTCCTTTTTTTTCAGAAATAGGACTTGATATTTCATGCAAATTGTCTCCTTTTGCATGCAGTGTTGAGTCTTATTTCTGTTGTTTTCACCATAGGCATACCAAGGTTTAATGTTGTCTCTAACCATCATTATTTATCTTCATTTTTATTATCCTCCAAGCAGGAGACAGTACAGTTTGAAAAACAAGAGTAGCTACATATGATCCACAACATCAGAAACTATATTTTTGGACATGTACATTTAGCAAAGATTCAGATCAGTTTGCACATCTGCATCAGTCTGATCAGTCTTCACTGTGAAGCTTTGAATCATTGCGTATCCACAGAGAATCCAGATATCATTTTGATCAGTTTACATAGAAGAGCAGGTTGATCTGTGTCTTCTTTGGGGGTGGTCAGGTGTGGCGAAGGTGTCATGTATCTAATGTCACCGGGGCATCCAACTGATACTGGCTTAGTTTAAACATATTTTATTTATAAATAGAGATACAATACATGTCAACATGAACATATTGGCTTACAGTTAGGCAAGGCCTGCTTTCCTTGTAGCAGGTAAGAGTATTGGGGGAATGTTTATATTTCTTCTGTTTTTTCACTTTCATTCCTGTTCCTCTTTCTTCCCTGTCCCTCTCTTTCATCTCCTCTACTATCTCTTCTCTTTTCTCCCTCTCTCTGGGAGACGACACAAAATGACCCACAAAGGTTGACGTGTCATTAAACCCCAACACAATAAATGATCTGTGTCTTCACTGGGTGCACATGCCCAAAGGTAAATTTTCTCAGGTTGCACCTTATATAGTTGAGAAACAATGTAGAATAAATAGTAAGGAAGTGCAAAGACCCAGCATGCACATACACACAGTCAGGTCAGATCTGTTTGTTTGCCTGAATAGTACATGCATGAAAGCCTTGTTGAATGTGCATGGATAATGAAAACTTGCAAAAGCCTCAGGAAAGACTGGTTTAAAATTCATGATTTGCATGTCTTACATATATTTGTTTTTGTTCTAAAAGTGGCGAGTGAGTGTTGTAGAGTGGTGGGAAGGGCCTGCTTTACTTGCAGCAGGTGTGGAATGGGGGCATTGGGTTTCATCTATTTCAGCACTGTCATTCATATTGCCCTCACAGTTTCTGTCTTTCCTCTACTAGCTTTTTTGTCCCTTTTCTTTCTTTCTCTGGTGACCCACAAAGGTGTCATTAAACAAGAACTCGAACAGAATCTAAAAATAGCCCCTGAACATATCTGCACACAAATGTAAAACTACTGAAAAACTGGTTAACCGCTTAGAGGATTAAGCCTGCCCAGTAAACGTGTGGTTAGGTAAACTGACCGCGCTCGACATGACCCCATTGGGTTGACTGGGCCGTAAAACCTCAACACAAACAAACAAACTGAAAAACTTAACCCTTCTCTTGCTGAACACAACATGCTCTATCTTAGCAAACAGTGTAGATTCAGATCAGTTGGCTTCTGATTAAGCATGACAAGGGTTAATATGACCCTGTAGCACATGTGAACAGAGTGTGTAACCAGGGTCTGCTTTATTGGTTGGTTATAAATCCCAAAATGATCAAACCATGATCAGACTACACAGACAGGCTGAATATGTTACATATATAACAAGGTATTTGTTTCTTGCTGTACCATAGTCCAACTCTTTTCAAGCTAAGTAAAATATCAGTAGATGGTATTCTGAAAAAATTTTTTTATCCCAGTATTTATCCAGAAAATATCACTTGACATGTCATGTAAAACATCTCATTTTATATGAAAATTCAAGCTTTGCTTTCTGGGAAAATGAGAAAAAAATCACTCAGTTGTCACCTGCTGAATGTTCACCTTCAGCGTGCAAATGAAGAAGCCTCAATCACAGCTGCAACAGACAACATTTTTTGATATATATATTTTTTTTTATTCTTTTTCATAGAAAATAAGTCTTGGCTTTTTATGTGCATTGTTGAGACTTGTTTTCAATGAAAAATAAAAAAAAAAAAAAAAAAAGAATAGAATGTTGTCTGCTACAAATTTTGCTTGGCATTCTAAGGGTTAAGTGGGTCAGTTTGTTTAAAATAAATATAAGGTAGGCAAAGATCCTGTTTGTAAATGTGTGTAACTAATATTTCTGTGCTTGTAATTTTTTATCACTGGTCACACACCCGTTTTTTGCTATTTGTCATCAACCAATGACATCTCTACTTACTGTCCTGTTACACCCATCCACACATCTAATGGACAGGTATACAGCCCACTAATTACACCATTAATTTACCTGTCTGCACCACCTTAATGCCTTGCATGCTGGGTAAAAAATTCAACAGACAACATTGTGAAATATTTTTTTTTATTTTACCCAGAAAATAGACTTTGACATTCCATTGGAGACAATTTACATGGTATGTCAAAAGTCTATTTTCTGGGGAAAAATAAGAAATATATCATCAGTTTATTGTCTGCTGAATTTGTCCAGAGAGTATAAAAATATAATGGCTAAATACTTACTACTGACCTAAGGCTGAAACACCTTGAATGAGAGAGAGATAGTGAGAGAGCAGTGGACAATTATAGAAAAAAAAGTGAACTTGCTGTGACTGAATGACATTCTTTTGTGGAGACTGATCGTGAAATATTTTCTATGGTCATTTCTCTCCCTTCCACTGATTCAAGAAGGGCAGTTGGCAGTTTCTTGGTGAAAAAATGTGTGCACAAGTACTGCTTAGAGGATTGTCTGCCCAGGAAAAAGTGTGGTTAGGTAAATTGACCATGCTCGACATGACCTTAATGGGTTGACTGGGCCGTAAAACCTCAACACAAACAAGCAAAATAACTGAATAAAAATAATGATAAAATTAATATGCTGATTTGGACAAATGTCACCACACAAAGCCATAGTATATTATACATGTATTAATGTACCCCCACCAAAGGGGATGGGGGGTGGGGGTCAGGGGCATATTGTTTTCTGTGTCACCCTGCTCCACCAAAGGGGAGGCGGACATATTGTTTTTGGTGCAGATTCTACTGGCATTGGCGTTGGCATGTGTCTGTGTGATATCTCATGAACCAAATTTGCATAGGTACAACATTAGGACTAGATGAAGAACTAGTTAACCCTTGTCCTGCTGAACCTGAATGTTCCCTGCCTTGCAAACAGTGTAGATCCAGATGAGTTGGCTTCTGAAGAAGCCAACTGATCTGGATCTCCACTGTTTGTCATTAAGTATTTGAATTTGTATGAACAATTTGGATCAGGTAATCTGACTGGCTGAAAGAAGTAGGCATGGCGTCTTAATTTATTCAGCATGACAAGGGTTAAGTTTTAGTGACCTTTTAGTGACATTGACTTAATTTTCAAGGCTGTTGCTGAAATGAAAATAAGTTGATTTGTCACTACAGCTATTGCATGCAGCAATAGCATACTGTATTATGTTCCCCCCTATCAGAACACTGTATCTCTTGAACCAATGGGTGGATCCATACCAGACTAGCATGAATATATCAATGGTAGGGAGAAAAAGCTTATTAGATTTTGGTGTCCTTGACCTAATTCTCAAGATCACAGGGGTGCAAAGAGTAGTCAAATTTTGTTAAAAAAAAGTTTTTCAACACACTGTCTCCAGAACCAATAGATGAATTCTGGTAAAACTTGGTACATAATATAACTGTGATGGTCCTGATTACAATTTTCAAGGTCACCACAGGACTTAAGTAAAGCTTTACAGTGCCTCTATAACCAGTTGATGGATTCTAGTCAGACTTGGCATATAGTATAACAGGAATGGTCTGAATTGCTGAATAGATTTTGGTGACCTTGATCCAATTTTCAAGGTCACCACAGGAGTTAGGGCACTGAAAACTGTTAAAATAAAGCTTTGCTGATCGACCTTGACCCAATTTTCAAGGTTATCATGAGTCTTGCACAATTAAAAAAAAAGCTTTTCAACACTTTTTCTTGAGCCAGTGGATGGATTCACATCAAACATGACTGGCAGATTTTCTTGTGTGGATATATCATTGGGATATGCCTTTGTAGTGATAAAATTTTAGTGACCATAATCTTGTTTCTAAAGTCAGTATGAAGTTTAAAACAAAGAATTGAAGAGTTTTCTTATTAACAGTTTGTTCTATAAACTTTGGGCTGACGCCCATTAATTCATCTTTGGTAGTAAGAACAACTTCTCCGCAGGTGCACATTCGGATGTCTCGCCATTCTAAATCTTCTAACTGTGATAAATTGGGAGATGTCAGAATGATACCATTTAGATGCAGAATAAACTAAGATCTACCATTAATCCTTTAGCTGTTGAGTTTAAATATTAGCAGATGATATATTAATATATTTGTCTTATTTTACCCTGAAAACAGGGCTTGATATTTCATGCTAATTGTCTCCTTGGGAGACACTTCACATGAAATGTGGAGTCCTGTATTCTGGGAAAAATAAGAATAAAATATCATTGACTTTACCTGTGCTTTTTTCACCATCAACATACTTTGGGTCAATTGTTGGTAATTATTTGTCTGTTTGGTCAACTCTTCCTTGACCTGTGTCATACAGTCATTTCATTAAATTGAGAGACTAAAGGAAAGTATTTGATGATGCTGAATTATTTCTTTGATATTTATTTGACCCTTAAAGCCGAAAGCAAAATTATAGCAGACAAAATTCTAAGACTTGGCATTCCATGTAAATTCTCTGTCTAGCAGATGATTCACATCAGATATGAAGCCTTATTCTCTCTGAAAAATGCAAATGTTGTCTGCTGCAGTTATGATTATCACTGTAAGGTAAACTGTAAAACAAAAGAAAAAAAATGCCAACAAAGAAACAAACAGCATGGCTTCAGATAAGAGACTTGATCTATAAATATTCTTGTCACACCTGCATTAGCATGGGCAACTTAGGCATGCACGTTTCCATCCATCTGGCCGACCGTTTGTCCATCCGTGTACTTACTTCCACTCTAGTGTGCACCTTAGCGACCACTTTAAATAAAGTCTAAACTATTTGAAATATTTTAATGTTACTTGGCAGGATTATAGAATAGGGCGAGGCAGAGTATCATGTACGAGAATGACAAGTGTCTCTCTTTTTGTTTTTGAGTTATCCCCCCACCATCCCTTGTGTATTGACTTAGCGTCCACCCTAGCTACCACCTAATGAAGTCAGAATCGTTCCAAATATTTTAATGTCACTTGGTAAGCTTATAAGCTTATAGAACATGACAAAAGCAGAGTGTTATGTACAAGAATGACAAAACTCGCACATTGTTTTTCAGTTATCCCCACTTTTACATCGACTTTTTTTATTTTAAGTCTATATCTCAGAAACCATTTGAATTTTTTTAATGATACTTGGTAGGTTTGCAGAACAGGGTGAGGCGGAGTGTCATGTAAAGAATGACGACTCACGCTTTTCATTTTCCAGTTATCCCCACTTTTATATTTTTGTGTGTATGTGTGTGTGTGTGTTTTTTTTTTTCATTTTCAGTCTATATTAGCTGTTTCGAACATTCTTTTGATACTTGGTAGGATTATAAAATAGAACAAGGCTGTGTGTCACATGCAAGAAGACAACTCTTAGGCTTTGTTTTTCAGTTATTTCCCCTTATATATATTTTTTTTTTGTTTTCATATATTTTTTTTGTTTTCAGTCAATTATTTGAATTAAGAAAATCACCATATCTGTAGTGTGGAACATAGCTCCAGATAAGAGGAGTACATCTACATAGTATATTACTTATTTCTCCACAAAAACATATGTTGTTGTACTCATAAGCGCCTTGCAGAGGCTTTTCTAATGAACACATACAACATTCGTTTTGTTGGAGAAATAAGAAAAATCAGGGCCCAGTTGTTCAAAGCTAAGGACATCGTTAGTTAATGATTTGTTAAAATTTACATCAAGTGATACGCAAATATGCGAAAATTTTTGCTGAAAAAATGTGAGTAGCTTTTGCAGTGCAAAAGCTACTCACATTTTTTCAGCAAAAAATACCAGAATATTGTATATTGAATCCCCTAAAACGGTTAACGAAATGACCCTTAACAAGCTTATTAAGCTAATGACGCTTTGAACAACTGGGCCCAGTAGTTTGGGGCTGAAAAAAGGGCCTTATCTGAAGTTATAAGGAACATGGGTTTGAACATGTTCTGTACATTGAACATATGTAGGAATATTTGAAAGTGTTACAGTCATCATATTTTCTGTTGTCATTTGTTATTTAGTGCATCTACCTTGAAGTTATTTCCATAAATCATACCCAGGTTGTCTTTTGTCACCATAGTGACAAGCAAGGGCTGTTAGAACATGGTAATGACATCACAGGTAACTCCAGGCAATGCAAGGACGACCACTGAAAGTCGGTTAACTGAAACAACGTTGACCGCACATGGGAATAAACTGTCGTCTGCTTGCCATCCAAGATTTTGGCTCCTAGCTGGACAAAAAGAAAAAAAATTGTGAAAACAGTGAAAAAAAGTAATAATGAATATTTGTTTACATCTAGTAAATGTTACTACCAAATAATTATACCTTTAAAGCAGCAAGCAAAATTATAGCAGACAAGATTCTAAATTTTTTTATTATTATTTTTCAGAGAAAATATGTTGACATTTTATGTGAATTGTCTGCTAGGCTTCACATGAAATGTCAAGCCTTATTTCTCTAAAAAATAATAATAAAAAAAAACAACAACAGAAAACTATATTGTCATCTGCTTCAATTTTGCTTGGCACTTTGAGGGTTAAAAAGAAAGGTGTTTCATATGATTAAGGCAATCTCAGTAGTCTACAACTAAACTCGAATCTAAAATCTTAGTATAACATATATAATTTGAATGCTTGTATTGACAGTGTTATCAAGAGTGTTCTGGAATTGAATAATTATTGCGGATAATTACAATCAATTTTATCATAGGAAGATCACAGTGTGCTTGTGAACAGCTTGTGAAGCTATTACATACTGTTTATTTTTTACAGCTTCTGTTGGCAGCTAGACAGATACTAAGACAAATTTTGTTGTTATTTCTCCATTAAAATATATGCTGTGGGTATTGTAATACAAGGCAGATCTGACTTGTTCCCACAACATACATTTTCAGGGAGAGATAAGGAAAAATGAATATCATCACGAAAACACACCTATATAGTTTTGACCCCCTTAAACCCCAGTTTTATATAGTAAAACTGGGGTTTACAGGGGTATATGTTAATTGTTTTATTTCTGCTCAAAAACATAGATTGTGGGTACTCGTTAGACCTGCCTTGCTGAGGCAGTTCTAATGAGTACCCACAATCTATGTTTTGAACAGAAATATGAAAACTACTAGAATTTTTCATCCAAAAGTTTTCATTTTTTGGTAGTAAAATTCTCGATATATTTGAATAGGCGTGTTTTCATAATGATTTTTTCTCAAAGGATCCCCTTTGGAGTTCTGGATTCTATAAAAAGTAGTTATAACTATTTTTATATACTTTTACATATTTTGATATACAGTGGAATATTAGAGTAACTGCAAGTAACTTTTTTATGATTTAACAGGAAAAAGTTCAGAGTAATTCAAAATGGAATTGTTCGTGCACAGTCACAGTATCGTATGTACAGACAGAGAAAAAGATATTTGAAGGTAGGCTGTCATTTTATTTTTTACCCTAAGGAGAATGAATGCACTTTTCAGGGGAAGGGGGTGCAACTGTCCAAACTTTTGCCTCAATTTTCCAAAGAGGTCTACTCTAAAAGGAAAGAATTTACTCCCTTGGGAGCAAATTCTTTCTTTTTAAAGTAGATCTCTTTTCGGAAGGGAATTGTTGTGCAGAAAGCCTACACAGTTATAAAAGTTATCTCCCTAATGGAAAATGGCAGAAAAGGTACCAGGTGTATCTATTTACCTGCCAAGCAGAATTGTACCAGATGAAAGTCTATTTTTTTTATTATTTTTCAGCAAAAATAAGGCATGAATTTTATCTGAATGGCCTGCTAGTAGATGATTCACATGAAGTGTCTAGCCTTACTTTCTCTAGAAAGTGAGAAAAAATATTTCATATTGTCGTCTGCTGCATTTGTGATTAGCACTTTAAGTGTTAATACCCTGGAATAGTTGATTTTAATTTCGCCCATTCGTTATACCCTTATTATTTTGACACCTTTACTCCTTACCATACTTGTCCTAAAATTTAAACAGGTCCATTTTACGCTCTGTTAATTTGTCTAAAAACTGCCAGATGAGTGTCACACATTGTAGATCCTGATCAGATGCCATCTTCTGCACATCCGTACAGACTGATCAGATTACTGAGCACTGCAGGTAGCCTAAGATCTAATGTTTCTCCAGGTAGATGCAGAGATTAATCAGACTTCTAAACATCTATACTGTAGCCAACCATGGTGGCTCAGTTGAATGTGCATCCAACTGGTGATCAGGAGGTTGCGAGTTCAACCCATGCCGGGTCGGTAACATTCTTTCGTGGAAATTTATCGTGAAATATTTTCTACAGTCATTTTCTGCCTTCTGCTGATTCAAGAAGGGCAGTTATCAGTTTCCAGTGAAAGAATGTGCACTGTACTGGTTAACCGCTAAGAGGACTGAGCCTACCCAGTAAAAATGTGGTTAGGTAAACGTACCACGCTCGACATGATCCCATCGGGTTGGCTGGGCCGTAAAACCTCAACACAAACAAGCAAACTGCACTTGACATAATTACTACACATACCCCTGTGAGTGCACAGTCAAGCAATACCTGGTCTTCAGATTACTGTCCCAGTTCTCTATAACAACATAAGCCTTTTTAAAGAAAATCAGAGGGAAAATATTGCATAAGAATCATTAAGAATACTCCTTTCATGAAGCCTCAGCTGATTTTTCTTTTAAGTTTGCTCTTATTAGGTGGATATTTCAGTACAAGTTATCCAGTAATTTTGAAAAATCTTAGCTCACAGTGCAGTAATTGGGTCAAATATGGTCTGTGTAATTACCAAATTATTCTTAAATTATTTTTAAGTTCTTCTGTAGCTGTCCCTTTAGTATGCTGATTACCAGATTATCAAACTACAAATAAGTGATATTTTTTCCAGATAATAGGTCATGGCATTTCATGCAGATCATTTCCTAGGAGATGATTTGCATGAAATTCCATGTCCTATTTTCTGGGGAAAATATTTTTAAAAGATTGTCTTGAAATATTTAAGGTTAGCAGGTTAAGGGTTAAGGTACAGCCCATGTTTATCGAGCTGCCTTGGGACAATGTGTTGACAAATAAAACATTTAGTCAGCTTATATCTATGACTTTCATCAGAAACAATCCTCCATCCCGAAGGCAAATACTTCACCACATACACAAAGTCCACCGTGCTGCTTTTTCACACTTTGTTTTTCTTCTTCTTACATGATGGAAAATATTGACTAAGTGTGTTACGCTTGTATTTGTTGTAATATGGATACGGTTGTACAGTTTTGTGATTTTAGCTTTTACCACTTTCTGGGCTAATTCAGCAGATGATAATGATTACATTTTTCTCATTTTTCCCTAGAAAATAGGAGACATTTAGCATGAAATGTCAAATCCTATTTTACAACAAGAAAAAATAAATCAAAATGTTGTCGCCTGAATTTTTTACCCAGCATGATAAGTTAGATTTCACCGTGCTCAAGATGAAATTAGTAGACAGTAAATGTTTTTATTTGCTGTTTTTAATTTTTTTTTGTTTGTTTGTTTTTAAGAAAAATAGAGCATTATATTTTATACAGATTGTCTCCAAATTTTCTGGAAAGAACAAGAAAGTATTTTAAATGACAGCTGCAATTATAAAAAATTCTGTGTGCTGAAAGTGAAAAGTATCATTGTTTTTAACATAAAAATCTGGGCCCAGTTGTTCAAAGCATCGTTAGCTTAATGAGCTCATTAGTGATCAAACTGCAAACTGTTCTAGTAAGTACAATATGGAATTCACAGGTATTTTTGCTGAAAAAAATGTGAGTAGCTTTTGCAAATGCAAAAGCTACTCACATTTTTTCAGCAAAAATATTAGCATACATGCCATATTTAATGATCAAAGTTTTAACATACGTTAACTAACGATGTGTAAGTTTCGAACAACTTGGCCCAGGCCTGCAGGGAGAAACCACACATACATACTGATACTGGTCTTCGGGTGTGAGATGAAATTTGTTATCATGGTTGATATGGAGGTGCTTCCTCCTGCTGAAACTTGTCCCTGACAGAAGCTTTTCCTTGTCATCACTGGCTTTTGACAAGAAGAGCTTTTTGCTTCACTTCAAGCAAATTCAGCATTGGGACCCTTTTCTCATCTATCCTATTTTTCTTTTCTGTTACCCTGTTTCTGGGAAATGGCTTGACATGACTGAAATACTTTTGAGAGGGCCATTAAATCTTGACTAAGACAAAGAAATGCCTGTTTTCAGTATATTTTTGGAGGGATCCAGTCTTTTCTGCTAAATTTTCATAGCAGCAGATGGCATTTTATTTAATGTTTTATTTCTATACCTGAAATCAGAAATTTTGGTTTGGAATAAGTATGTAAAATTCAAACACTAGTGTCATGAAGAAAAAATGGCGCATTTGTTTCTAAAGATTTTGCCATTAGCCTGAAACATTTATAAAATTGAATTTTTGCTTTATAAACAAGACTTATTAACATATCTACACTTTAGCTAAGACTTATCAGGAAAGAGTTTCACTCATTTCCAAGAGTAGGTTCTGAGTTTAATATGGTAATTGTCCTAAAATTTCATACACCAAGAAATTGGAGCAACTGGATCTAAGTTCATAAAAGAGGATTTGCTGGTTGGTGATGATTTTATTGATATCAATTACAATGATACCTCATATGTGTAAATGTTAAGTAAAACCAATTTTTAAAGTTCCCCTTATTTTATCATTTAATAAATTATTTCCTTTATCTGGGCCCAGTTGTTCAAAGCTAACGATGTCGTTAGTTAACGATTCGTTAAAATTTACATCAAGTGATACGCAAATATGTTGAAATTTTTTGCTGAAAAAATATGAGTAGCTTTTGCAGTGCAAAAGCTACTCACATTTTTTCAGCAAAAAATATCAGAATATTGTGTATTGAATATGCTAGAACAGTTAACGAAATGACCCTTAACGAGCTCGTTAAGCTAACGACGCTTTGAACAACTGGGCCCAGATTTATTATCATTATTAACAGTTTTATGCAGTTGGGTCTGGAGGCTAAATTTGTAACAACGACACTGAACAATCAAAGTTATAATAATTAGAAGAAGATGCATTTATCCTAAATATTAGGGCACTGTGACTCCATACTATAATTGAACCAAGTGACTTGGTGTTTTACGGCCCAGTCAATACTGTTAAGGTCATGTCTAGCTGGTCAGTTAACCTACTCAGGCTTTTCATGGCCACTTTACAAAGTAGTTCATCAGCACTTTGTGCATATACTTTTGCCAGTAACTGACAACTACACTTTGCCGGCCTTGGTGGCTCAGTTGGATATGCATCCAACTAGTGATCAGGATGCAGGTTTAACCCCCGCCGGGTTGGCAATATTCTTTCGTGGAGATTTGATCATGAAATATTTTCTACGGTCATTCTCTCCCTTCTGCTTATTCAAGAAGGGCAGTTGTTAGTTTCTGGTGAAAGAATGTGCTTAATACTGGTTAACCACTTAGAGGATTAAACCTGTCCAGTAAAAGTGTTGTTAGGTAAACTGACAGTGTTTGACATGACCCTATTGGGTTGACTGGGCCGTAAAACCTCAATACAAACAAAAGACAAGTGCTCTTTTCCAATTAGTAGCAGAAGGGGGAGAATGACTGTAGAAATTATTTTATGATCAATCTCCATGAAAGTTTTGTGGCTGAGCTGTGATTCAAACTTGGAACCCCCAGGATCTGTAGTTGATGGGACTAACAGGATGTGTCATAAAAGTGCTAATGTAATGACTAATAGTGTAGGCCCTGATCAGACTGCTCCTTGAGGAGCAGTCTGATCAGGATCTACACTGTTTGCACAGTCAGTTCTATCTTATATTTAGGATAATTATAGCAATTTATGTAGTAAACAAAGTGAACAAGTAATGAATAATTTCAGATTTATGCAAATTGTTGTTTATGAAAAATGAAAAGTAGGATTTTGGTTATTTATTCATATCAGGATTATTTGCGGCTTCATAAAACCTTAATTTGTCAGTAAATGAAAGAATAACATTCAGAATACATGTTAAGTGGTTAGACAAAGAATTTTGGATGACTACAGTACAGAAAGTTTCAAAGTGGTTTCAAGCAGTGTATTTCCAAGGCTATTCTAATGTATTTCTGAAACATTTCGTCATCAAGAAATGAGGAAAAAGAGTCAATATGAGCACTTTCATAAGAAAACATGCCTTCAGGGCATATTTGAACAGCAAAATCACAGATCAGCTTGCACAACCACAAGGTGAATTGGACCTTTACTTTCTGCTTACGGAATGTTTGGATACTGTAGTCTGTTATGACAAGTACCAAAGGAACTGATAAGATGGTCTGGGTACACAGTCTTATCTGGGTCATAACTGTTCGCATCTGTCCTGAAGAAGACTAATCACATGGGGATGAAGAAGACTAATCACTAATCGCATTTGACTTTCATGAGAATTGATATGCTTTCAGGGGAGGCAACTGTCAAAATTGATTTGTCTCCCTTCTGAAAAGGGGTCTACTTTAAAAGGAAAGAATTTGCTCCCCTTGGGAGCAAATTCTTTCCTTTTAGAGTAGATCCCTTTTCAGAAAGGACTTTATGTACAGGAAACCAAACTGAAAATCACAACAGTTGTCTCCGCAGTACAAAATGGCAGAAAATCTAAGAAGAGTGTCCAGTCCCCTTAAAACATATGTATGTCTTACGAGGAATGTCTGAGCAACAGGTTGTCTGTAATCCTGCTGACAAATAAGAAGTGACATAAAGTGACAGACTGGAATGAATTGCAGACAAAGTAAGGCATGCATTAGATTTCATGGTTGCTAATGTTGTGGTCATTTTTAAACTTAAAATAGACTGTCAGATAAAATCACGATAGAATTAAGTCATTTGTATGTAAGTTATGGATCCAGACTATGATTATATTCAGCCTCATGATAGACAGTCATGTCTCAGTTTAGAAGAAGTGAGTTTAGTTTATGTTTTGGATACTGGGAGTTTTATTAAAGCTATGTAACTTAAGGATATGTTAACTGGATTAAATCAACCTGTCACAGTGAAATTGAAATTTTGTGAGAAATTTATTGTTCTGTTTGTGGAATATCAGTGAGCTTTAAATTGCAAAAGATGTTTTTCTTTTCTCCAACTTTGAAGGAAGCCTTTCTAAAACCTGTTTTTAGCGCTTCCTTTCTAAAACCTGTTTTTAGCATCTCCCAGGAAGTCAGTTTTATCCATTGTTTTATTCAAAGCATGCATGGAAATAGTTTAAGGTTTCTGCATGAATCTCCATTTATTTAAGTCAGCAGGTTTAGCCCCAACTTTGGAACCTCTTTGATGTGGTTGCACATTGGTATGCTTAACCCCTTTTCAGTAGACAGTCTGATTAACAAAAAACTTTCTTAAATTACTTTTTAGGTTTTAAACACAAATATAAACAGAAATGCTTGGTTTATTCATTCAGAATTTAGTATAATCTCCCAAATAAAAAATGGAATTTAGGAGGTCAGAAATTATGAGGAAGGTCATTCAATATAGTAATCTGGAGCTTATTTACTCACAATGACTGACATGTCTTCAATATTGCAGGAAAGAGAAGAAATCCAAAGAAAGGCAGAACAAGAAAGGCTAGCGAAACAACGAGAAAACGCAAGGTTGAAGATGGAACGAGAGAGGAGGGTAAGTAGGAAATCTTCTGTGCTGTATGTTTTTCAGACGCAGTATAATGTTGTTTCTATAAGGGAGCTTAGGGAGGGGTTAAAAGTTCTAGTCTGGGTACATTTTTTTGTCAGTTGCCTGCGAAACCATAGCTTACTTTACTGTTTAACAGATTTCAATCGCCTTCTTTATGCCTTCCCCACAATGTGGGGAAGGCATACGAAAGATGGCTGAAATTCAACACATCCTACAGTCAGCCATCTCTGCATCCTCTTTCGACCATGAGCCCCGGAATTTTGGGTAAGGGTTGATAGTTATAGCCACTTACATCATTGGACAGATTTCTACCAGATTTGCTCAGATTTTACTGTATACTTTTCACAGGTTACCTCAGGAGCTAGTCATGCAACACCACATCCGCTTTTAGGATCTGGGAGGGAGGAGGGGAAGGGCAGGCAGTTGGTTTTTGAAGCTAACCAAACTACTGACTGTTTGCTTGATGGGAAATTATTGCTTTTAACCCAAAATGTGTCTAATAAACAAAACAATAGAATTTTTTTAACATTCTTGCCTAGTAGCCTTAATTTTTCATCTAATCTTTCATATTGTAAAGTTTTCTTATTGTATTAAAGTCAAGCTGCTGTATATTTCTGGTTGAAATTTGAAATGGTCTATGATTTTATGACAGCTTTGATTAATACAGTGACCTTAAATTATGACATTAACTCAACATTGGAAGTTTTCAGTACATTTAACATTTATCTTGAGAAAATAGGCCCTTATGCTTTGTGCAGATAACGAAAATTCAAACCCAGATCAGCATATGCTGCTTTCAAATTTTGTGTTGATGTACCATGCAATATCCAGTGATTCTGTAAGCAGGCAACTAAGGCCTTGAAGAGACTATAAATGAGCAGGTCTGGCCTTTGTTGCCAGCATAGGCCAAAGGATCCTTTCCTAGTGTTGCACATCTTTCTGGACAGTTTTATTGAAATTGAAATTATTATATTGTTTTAATATTCAGTATAATAAGGAAAATTCAGGCTTTAGCTAACCCAAAACAAACACTTACTATAACAGTATGTAATATTTTTTGTATGTTTCTCCCTTAAAATAGGAGGGTGTTGACATTATATTTACTAATAAGAAATGTTTGGCCTTTTATTCAGAGAAATAGAGGAAATAAAACAAAATTATTGTTAAAAAAATACTGTTCGGTTCATGCTAAAAGTTTACAAAAACCTACCAATTCTACCATCTTCATTGCTCCAGATAAAATGTTGTTGTTTTTTTTTGTTGTTTTTTTTTGTTGTTTTTTTTTTTCAAACAAAGAGTGTTAATATTATAATAAGTCTTAGTTCCCCACAAAAACATATGTTTTTTTTTATTTCTACCAAAAACATATATTATAGCTATATCATAAGGTGCTTCTTATCAGCACCCATAGCATGATTTCATGTAAAGAAAAAAAAAGCATTCATAGTCTTTTAAGACAAACTTAGTATTGCAGATTTATACCCTATGATATTCAAAAATAAAATATTTGCCCTAAACATTGACACCTTAACTCATTACCATACTAAAATTTGAACAAGTCCATTTATAGACTGTTGATATGTCTAAGACTACTGGATGAATGGCAAACAGTGTAGCCACTGATCAGATGCCGCATTATGTGGCATCTGGGTCTGCATTGTTTAAATGGGCCTTCCAGATACATTGTCTTCAGATCACTGCTCTGGATTCTTATTAGATGAATTGTGTTTATTGTTTTCCTTTTATGTATGAGTGGGCTTTATTATTTTGATTGGAAAATGTGTTAAATATTTTTGATGATCAGAGGGTTTGAAAATAATGTAGTCAGTCAGGCCTAAAGATAACTTTTTTCTGTAATGAAAAACAACCAGACAAAGATCAAATTTTAACTAAATTGTCCTGAAACATCTGAGTTGAGTCAGCTTTGTTTTGTAGCTTTATTTTAGGATAATACAAATAAGAGTGTTTCAAGATCAATATTTTTTTATTTCTCCATGAAAACATATGTTGTGGATATTCAGAAGAATCACAACTCTAAAAAGTATGAGTTTGGATTTATTTGAAAATAGAATATCCCTCGACTGTGGGCTAAGAGGCTTGAGCAGTGTTACATGTTACGTGATATTACTGTTCATAAATAGACTCAATAAAACCAAGTCTGTTATTTTCGTTTATTTGACGTGTTTTTAAGGATCTCTCATCTCAGAACTTACTGTACTTGGGATATTATTTGATAAGGGTTTCTGTTCCCTTGCTCTCGATCTGATTCTGTGCTATTGCATATTTTATGGTCCATTTTAAGATTAAAGATTTAGTGAATGAGCCATGGTATATGACTTGGTTACTTAACGATTAGCATGCTGGGTAAAAATTTCAGCAGACATTTTGTAATATTTTTCTTATTTTCCCAAGAAAATAGGCTTTGGCATTTCATGCAAATTGTCTCCTTAGGAGACAATTTGCTAAGGAGACAATTTGCATGAAATGTCAAAGCCTGTTTTCTGGGAGAAATAAGCAAAAACATCATTAATTTGTTCTGCTGAATTTGCCCAGAGAGTTGTAAAGGTTAAGAGGTCAGGAAATGTCAAACATGTTAAACATAACCAGAAGTATTTTTTTATACTTGTATACTTTGTTTACTGTGGCATTTGGCATAGAAAACGTAATAATTTATACTCTCTACAACATTCTTGTCCCTTTGTAAATATTCTTAAGACAATAAACAGGTTCGGTGTCATTTTCATAATTACGTGTGAAATTTGTGGATATGTGTATAAAGAGCAATATGGGGTTTGATCTTCTAGGTATAAAATGATGCAGTTTTAAAGTGAATATGAATGAATTTGGGTGCTTGTAATAAAAGTTTTAACAGACATGACAAAATCAAATCAGATTTTGGGATATCCTACTTCAGTTTATCAAGTTATTATAGCCCTAAGTATTGGGACAGACATACCTGAACAAACAGTGTAGACCCTGATCAGATACCACATTCTGCAGCATCTGATCAGGGTCTGCACCATTTGCTACTCATCCAGCAGCTTATAAACAGGTAGTTAAGATGGATTTGTTCAAAATTTAGGACAAGTATGGCAAGAAGTTACAGTGTCCCAGTATTTAGGGTAAAAACAATAAACCTTATTTGGGATTCCATAACTTTTATGTGCAGGTGACTTTTGTTATTCTGAAATTCCTGGTGCAAGGATCCTTTGAATTGATCTTTGGATATGTTTTAAAAATATACACACTGTGAGAATGTAATAGTGAAAATGCTAAAAAGAACTGATGATTCTCATTGTGGCCTATGTTGGTATCTCTTGTTCATATACATAGCACTACAAATTGTTGTGGTACTTCTTTCTCTAATTAGACTCTGGCTTCTGTTCTAGTTTGACTAATATGGCTTTGAAATTTTTAATATTCTACTTAATTAGTGCTTGTAAAATATGATGCTGTGCTTCAGTATAATGATTTTCCTTGTGACTACTGACTATTGGAATTTAGAGGTCATATATATTTTTGAAAATAGAGAAAGCTGAAATAATAGTTTTATGGTGTTATTTAGATGCTTTGACTTTATTGGCTGGGAAAAGGCTGAACATAAAATCAGAGTGTTTAATATGTTGTCTTGGCTGTCATTTGCCTGTTGTAAATTGATATTTACAAGTCTTTTGACAATGAGTTATATAACACTTGTCATACATGTCATTGTCTTCTGCTTGTCAGTTTTGATGGCTTCATTTTATTAATTGCCGGGACATCTTGCAGGAATTTTGAACTGTAAACTTCTGAATATAAATTTCATCGCAGGCAGAGTATGCCCACTCTTTGTCTGTGTGTAGGTAAAGTGGGATTTCCAAGGAAATAGTGCAAGACATTTCATAATATTCCTAATTCACATGAAATATCAATTTCAAGCTGTATTTTCTGCCAGATTTGCTGCCTGCTGAATTTAACTTATGGTAAATGTCCGAAAATTTCGAACACCAAATAGTCAGACAAAATGGCATATGCAAACAGTGCCAACCCAGATCAGACTGCTCCTGAAGGAGCAATCTGATCGGGGTCTACACTGTTTGCCATTCCACAAAGTATTTTAAGAAAGGACTACTTAAAAACAAAATTTAGGCAAAACAAGTATAAAATAAAGAGTTCGAAATTTTAGGACATTTACCATAAGTGTGTAAAGAATTTTAAATTGATGCATTCATCCATTCTAAATGTAAAGTGGGATTCCTGTCCTTCTTACATTATTTACCACTTGCAACCCTAATACAGCTTTCTCAGCTTAACCCTTCTCTTGCTGAACACGACCTGCCCTGTCTTAGCAAACAGTGTAGATCCAGATCCAGATCATTTGGCTTCTGAAGAAGTCAGCTGATCTGGATCTGCACTGTTTGTCATTAAATATTGTGTATTTCTATCAAAAATCAGGATCAAGTAATCTGATTGGCTGGAAATTAGAAGTGGGCGTGGCATCTTAATTTATTCAACATTACAAGGGTTAACTTATGTTTTGATATGTTATTATATCTGAGCTATGGCACATTTCCTACAAGATTGCATGTGCACCCAGCTAACACTCAGATCAGCCTGCACATCCTCAGTCTGATCACAGGGCACTGGGTAGCCAAGGATCCAAAGTATCCTTAGACAAACAGTGAAGATTGATCAGCCTGCACAGGATGATCTGAGTCTTTGCTAGGTGCACATGTAATCTTGTAGGAAATGCTGTGCCCCAGCTGATCTAATTTTGATGGACTGAGATTATGGAATGGAACATTTTTATTCACCAGCAAATGAAGTTTGAGAGGGTGTATACATGTATAGGAGTCCTCTCAGTGGTCATGTGAGCAAATTTAGGGAGTTAACTACATGTACCGGTACTTTTACAGTTTTTGTTGGATTTTCGTAAAACTTCAAAGAAATGACCAGCGTGATGAGTAGCAGTCATACAAACAGCTTAGGCCGAGATCAGATGCCACAGAATGGCATCCAGTCAGGGTCTACACTATACACTATTTTCCTTCCATTCAGCAGATCATGACTCATCAACAGGTAGTAAAATAGACTTGTTTAAATTTTAGGAACAGTGTGGTGAGGAGTTAAGATGTTCCAATATTTATACTAAATATGGTTAATATGATAGTTGTCAATTGTAGCAGGTTAAATTAAACCTGAGAGTGAAATTGCCAGGAAAATATCCTTTTTACTTGTACTCTAAATGATAGAGGATAGTAGTCTTTAGAAAAATGAAATATAACTATATCACCAATATTTTTTTATTTCTCTATGAAAACAGATGTTTTCATGGAATATGTTTTCATGGAGAAGAAAATTATCAACAATTTTTTGTTAAAAAAAAAGAATAGCCGTATCTGGAGTTAGTAATAAAAACCATATATAATTTCAGGAGAGGATCATGCAGGCGGAAGCCAACATTGTGAACTTGGAGATTCCTGGAGAGCTGGCATATGTGTATAATAAATTTGATGGTAGGTACTTTTATACCCCACCACATGATTGTGGTAGGGTATTTTATTTTCTCCTCCAAGTCTCCGCCCGTCTGTCAGGGCTTGGTTTAACTTGAATACTTTTTGATGGATTTTATTCAAATTTTGTGTATGCATATATATCAGGGGTGAGTGGTTTGGGATTGTTAATGGTCAGATTTCATCAGTTTTTGACAGTTATCTGCCACATATATGTATTTTCGTTTCTGTACGATAACTTGTGTAAATATCAATCAATTTTCACCAAACTTGGTATGTGCATTAATATTGTGGAGCTCTGGTTTGGGGTTGCTAATGGGCAAATTTCATCAATATTTGACAGAGTTATCTGCCTGCCACACAGTAGTGGTGGGGTATTATTGTTTCACGTTTTTTTTTAAACTGATGAGAATCATCCATATAAATAATTTCTTATTTCTCCACAAAAAAATAAAAATCTGTTGTGTGTTTTAATTGGAGTCATCTTGGCAAGGCAACTCTAGTTAGTACTCACAACATGTTTTCATGGAGAAGTCTCTTCTTGAGCTATGATGTCCATTGAATATTATGGATAATTTTATATCTAATTGTTAATTTTTGTACTCCAGATAAACCACAATTTGGAGAATAGAAGTTACCATACTTTTGCTAGGTTCTCTGGGAAAATTAAGTAACTATTCATCAGAGAATTGGCTTATTGAGCAGATTCTAATGACGACCCCAGGTTCAAATCCCCTAAAAATAGAGTTCTCATGACTGTTTGGTGCTTCATTGCACAGAGCCTTTCATTATCATCCCTTCTTCATCGGAAACACCAAATCATCATCCAATGTGTATCACAATAATACATACGAGGGGAGTTCAATAAGTTCGTAGAACATGGGGTTTAACTCACAGATTGGAAGATGGTTTCAACATTATTTTTCAGTATAATCCCCCTTTACTTCAATGCATTTGGCCCACTTATCTTTTAAGCAGTCTATGCCTTTGAAATAAAAGTCGTCTATTTAGTCCTCAAACCAAGCCTCTGTAGCAGCTTTGAGCTCATCATCATCCCAAAATCACGTTCCACGCAAGTGGGACTTCAAATTTCGAAACAGATAATAATCACTTGGGGCCAGGTCTGGACTTTACGGCGGGCGATTTAACTGCTCGAACTTGCACTCACGAATAGCCGCTTGTGCAACTCTGGACTTGTGCACAGGGGCATTATCATGCAAAAGAAGGACACCAGCAGCTAGCTTTCCCCTTCGTTTTTCTTTAATAGCAACCCTTAATTGTTTAATGACATCGGCATAGTATTCTTCTGTAATTGAAGTACCAGCAGGCTTGTAATCTATCAATAAAATCCCTTTGGAGTCCCAAAACACCGTGGCCATTACCTTGCTGGCTGATGGTTGGGTACGAAATTTCTTAGGTGGGGGTGAGCCAGGGTGCTTCCATTGCATGGACTCTTTTTTAGTATCTGGGTCCCAGTGGTGAAGCCAAATTTCATCTCCTGTTACAAGACGAATGTGAAAGTCTTCTGGATTGGCATTGTACACTTCCAGAAGTTTTTGACTTGACTCCACCCTTTGCTGACGATCTTGCATGTTCAGGTTTCTGGGTACCCACCTGGCAGATACTTTTGACATGCCTAAATGTTTATGGATTATAGTTTAGACACTTCCATTAGAAATACCACATTCTGAAGCAAGCTCGGCAACTGATTCGGCGATTGTTTAGCACAAGTCTCTCAACACGGTTGATCATCTCCTGGCTGATGACATCAGCAGGGTGACTTGGCCTTGGGTCATCTTCTAAGGAGTCTCGCCCACGTTTAAATTCTGCTGACCACTTTGCAACTGTGGAATACTTTGGGCTACTATCACCATACACATCAGCCATGCGCCAATGGATTTCTTTGGCCTTTGCACCCTCCTTAGTGAGGAACTTTATGACTGCTCTGAACTCAATATTCTGACTTTCCATTTTTGCCTATGGGTATAGGTTTTCAAACAAAAAGTAAGAGCAAAAAATGTACGTGTTGACTGAACGGGTGTTATCATTCAACTGATAAAGGTTTACACTGCACAAAAATGAAAAAAGAAATCTTGAATTGTATAGAAAAATACCGAGTTCTACGATCTTATTGAACTACCCTCGTATTTTTATGAAGAAATAAGGGAACCAGGAGCCTTGAATTGTTACTATAAACTTGTTCAGAATGTCAGAAGTGCCTGTTTAGTAAGTTACTATCAGAGGTGGGTTCAGGTAGCAGTCCCCTTCATAGTTACATACCTGAAGTTCAGGCCATGAGATTATAATACTTTTTTCATGCTCAACTCAGCTGAGCATGAAATTTTTCCTGCTAATAAATCTCAAATTACTAACAACTGCAAATTCTTTCACACTCAACTCAGCTGAGCATGAAATTTTCTGCTAATGAATGTGAAAATGCCAACTATTGTTGGCATTTTCATATTTATTAGCAGAGAAAATTTCATGCTCACCTGAGATGAGTATGAAAAATGTTTTATAACCTTGGGGCCAGAAGAACAATATGGAACTTTAGACATCCAGACTAACCATTAAAACTCTTCAGCAAATATGTGGCAGATTACATTCTAAAATTGATTTTGTTATTTCCCGGAGAAAATAGGACTGGACATGCCTTGTGAATCATCTGAGAAATAAATTGACATTTCATTTGAATCATCTGCTAGCATAGGAGATAATTCACATGAAATCATCATAATATCATAATAAGATTTTTGATTAACATGCAGGTACAGGGGCAACATCCACATCAGTGGGCCCCCTTTCCAGATAGCTGGCTTGCTGCATGCATGGCAGATCTCAGACCAGATCTCCAGGTATGTCTATCATGAGGAATGATAGCTGAGAGCTTCCACTCTCTGCAATCCCTCAGCTGTCAGCTGCTTCCATATCTTGGGCCTCCCAGGCCCACGCTTTCCATCAACCTGTATGTCAAAGGCTGTCTTGACTGATCCTTTGGAGCGTTCCACATGTCCATACCAGCGGAGCTTTCTCTCCTTCAGAATGAGGTCCAGATCCTCAATGCCAAGCCAAGCAAGTAGCTCATTGGACCTGGTGGTGACAAGTCTTGCGGCTTGACATTGCAGGTCTGTTTGATAATTGCTCTGTCATTTCGCTGCAGATGCTGGAGGTTTGGCTTTGTCAGTGGCCAAGTCTCACTGGCATGGAGCATTGCGCTCCGCACACAAGAGCTGTAGACATGGCCATATGTCTTGAAAGAGAGGTGGCATGAAGAGAGAACTGGTAGCAGCTCCTTGAACTTCTTCCAGGTGGTTTTCACATGTGTTGCAGTTGAAAGTTCACAGCCACCTGCTGCTGAGATGTCATGTAGCAAATGGAAGCTACTACCTCCAGCTTGTCAGGTCCGACCTGAACTTCCTTCTGTGGCCTGCCGTCCAAGTGGAGTGCGGTTCCCTGTCACCGTGTACATCTGTAGTCAGGGTCCTCTGTCAAGCGCTTGAGCCCACTGCATTTCTTGTGCACCCAGTGCTTGCAGCTGTTGAAGAGGAGATGCTGTTGCTGCCCACTCCAGTGCAACAGACAGCACATGGAAACTTGCATGAACTATGCAGGAGGTCCAGGCCCGTACCGCAGATCATGATCTTTGTCTTTCCTGTATTTACTCTCAGTCCTTTCTTCTCCATTGCTTCTTTCCAAGTCAAGAACCTCCTGATATAAAGCCTTATTTTCTTTTAAAAAAGGAAATATTAAAGTGTCATCTGCTGTATTTAAGATTAATGCAGGATCCTGTTTCTCCAAATACTTAGGATACCGGTAAATATGATAATGTTACTATCTTTTCAGACTGGACTCCGTCCCACAGTGATCGTCACATCATTTCTGTTGTTGGAGATGTGATTCCCATGGACATGAGATATAAATTGCCCAATGATATAAACTCATATGCCTTCAGCAAATATACAAGTGTTTATTTTAAGGTAAGAAAATAGTTTTTAATCTGCTGCAGATGAAATTAGCAGACTAGATGAGACCAATCAAATGCCATCCCCTTGTTTTCAAGAAACAATATTTTAAAGTGATATCTGCACCACCTGAAGTGACTTCATGCTGCTGAATTAATGCTTAGCGTGATTTCTCAGAAAATAGGATTTGCTGTTTCTTTTTTTGTCGGGATTTGACATTTCATTCAGATTTCATTTTTTCATGTGAATATGGTTTGAATTAAGTATCAGACTGGGTTTTGTGAGGAAACAAGAAAAAAGATATTAAAGCTTGTTCTGTCTTGTCAACAGCCATCATTCAGTGTACAATGTTTTTTTCTCATGGCCATATCTCCTGTAGTATATAATATAGCCTATACTGATCTTATTTGGCTTGTAGGTAGTAGGTACATCTAGTGAGTACAATCTATCACATACCATGTGGGTCATTGCGACCAGAGCCTTGCTTTCTACTTCAGCTTGTTTAACCTGTATCTTGCTTAAGAGTAATGGTAATGCAGCAGTTGAAATGAGTACACTTCAATAAAAAAAAAAAAAATAAAATATTACTTTCACCATGAATTTAATTAAAATCAAGATTTAATTGTTAGAATGCTGAAACAGTTTGATAAAGCAATTTGAAGTGAAAATGAAAAAAACAGTAAGATTATTTAAAAAATAGAATGAGTTTGCATTTAAGTTCCACTCCAGAATTGGGATTTAATGTTTTCATTCAAAAAGTGAAAGTGAAAAAAAAAAACAAAAAAAAAAAACAATTACTTTATAAAACAGAATGAGTTTGCATTCAAGGTCTGTTCCAGAATTAGGATTTTAATAGAGAAACAAAACAGGTGTTCCACTTAATGCTTTAAGGTCGCAGGTTCAACCCCCGCTGAGGTCGGCAACATTCTTTCATGGAGATTGATCATGAAATATTTTCTACGGTCATTCTCACCCTTCCGCTGATTCAAGAAGGGCAATTGTCAGTTTCTGGCGAAAGAATGTGCACAATACTGGTTAACCGCTTAGAGGACTAAGCCTGCCCAGTAAACGTGGTTAGGTAAACTGACCGTGCTTGACATGACCCCATTGGGTTGACTGGGCAGTAAAACCTCAACACAAACAAAACTTAATGCTTTATTAGCTTGCCATGTACTTTTTTTCTGTTGTTTTTTTTTTTTGTCATTATACAAGTAAAAAGATAAATGATCACCAGTATGTGTATTTGTATATACTTGCAGGAACCACAATGGGGAGTTAAAATGGAGCCAATAAAACAAGCATTGACCCATGTACAGGGAGACAATGCTAATAAATTAGCACAAGGCATTTTTAAAATGGTAAGTATGAAATGTTAAATTAAGAGTTAATTGTATGATAGTGGACAATAAAGAACCAGACCAGCCTGCACAGTGCATATCCATGGAGCATTGTATCTTGGTGAGGTGATTCTCTTGAGTACTGTATTTGCCCTAAGTATTGGGACACTTATCTACTTATACTTGTACTAAAATTTGAAATAGTCCATTCTGCTACCTGTTGATGCATCTAAAATATTGCTGCATGATATCAAACAGTATAGACCCTGATCAGATGCCATGTTCTGTGGCATCTGATCTGGATCTACACTGTTTGCAAAGGCCTATCTGTCCCCATACTTAGGGTTATTATGATACACACAATAAGTTTATGTATAGAAATAAGAAAAAAATATCAAGTCCGTTTTAGTGAGTATCCAGGCTTTCAAAGAGAAATACAATAATATTAGCATAGTTGCCATAGATGTGTGATTAGGCATTTGTGGCTCAGTTGGATGCGCCGTCCGACTGGAGACCAGGAGGTCGCGGGTTCAACCCCCTCCGAGGTCGGTAACATACTTTCGTGGAGATTGATCGTGAAATATTTTCTACGGTCATTCTCTCCCTTCCGCTGATTCAAGAAGGGCAGTTGTCAGTTTCTGGCGAAAGAATGTGCACAATACTGGTTAACCACTTAGAGGACTAAGCCTGCCCAGTAAACGTGTGGTTAGATAAACTGACCGTGCTCGACATGACCCCATTGGGTTGACTGGGCCGTAAAACCTCAACACAAACAAACAAAGAGCATTTGCCTGAGGTGTTGAAGGTTACAGGTTTGAGCTTGCCCAGGTCCTTGACTGAAAAACACTGTTCACTCAGCAGTGAATGGCCACCCTTGAGGGTGATGTTTAAAGGTGGGGAAAGGAGAGGATTGTGCTCCATTTGTCATAGGCTGTGCGCAAGACATGGCTCAAACTCCCTCTGTCCTTGTGGCTGCAAGGTTTTGGACACCATTACCATTTCCTTTTATTAAATTACTGTTGAAGGCAGCATTCCCCAGTATGCAAACCATCATTTGCAGACAAGCATGGACATGCAGTCTACTGAATGCTTATTATATACATTTAACAAGTCCCTATATTTTGTAGGGGAAAAGTGAAAATCTTTTGCAGAATGCTGCAAAATGTGTGTATGTGTGTGTGTGTGTGTGTGTGTGTGTGTGTGTGTGTGTGTGTGTGTGTGTGTGTGTGTGTCCGAGGCAGGGAGTAGGTGGTGCATAATGTGTATGTATTTTCCAATCAAATAAGATATGTTAGATTTGTTACCTTCTTTTCAACACATAAAACTATTTGCCAGCTTCAGTTTCTTTTTTCCACTCTGTTTACAGATACTGCGCTACATGTATGATACAACTCTAAGTGACAGAAAAGAGAAAGCCCTAGCAGATTATATTGTACAAATGGTGAGTTCCTTAGTTGGTTGTTAATATCTCCCTCACCGCCCCCCCCCCCCCCCCCCACCCAACCCCCACCCTAGCACAACAAACTGTAAACTGTGTTGGGGTGGGGAAGATGGTGGGGCACAGGAGGGGTTAACTGCTTTCATGTTCTTCATCAGTCAGTCTGTCTGTCTGTCCATCCATCCATCAGGTTTTGGTTTCTGAGTGGGGAGGGTATTTAATAAGCACTGCCTATTGACATTTCTTATTTTATGTTTAATAATCTTGTACTAAATTTGTTTTGTCCTGTTAAACAGTTTGATGAGTCCATTAATTTATTATTTATCTACAACTTGTTTAAGTACATGTATATGGTAATTGTCCTAAAATTTTGTACACAAACTTTTTTTTGACAAAATGTCATGTGCAGACAGTGCAGGCCCAGGAGCAGTCTGATCAGGGTCTACACTGTTTGCCACTCTGCCAAGTACTTTGTAAAACAAATGAATAACCAACAGAAGTTACGTTAGTCAAAAAAGTATGGGCATTTAGCATAATAGAGTGGAAAATAATAATAAAAAAGTTCATAGCATATAATTGCATTACACTTAATGCATTACTTTAAAATTTCAATTTGATATTTTCTGAAAAACTAACTTGAAAAGTATCAGAAAATTCCAGTCCTGTAAATAAAGTCTATATTCTTTTCATACAGGGTCTTCAGAATGAGAATTTACGAGATGAGATTTACTGCCAATTAGCGAATCAGACATGGTTAAACCAGAAGGTAGCCAATGCAGAGAGAGGCTGGCAGCTTCTGGCCCATTGTCTTAGTGCCTTCCCTCCTAGTGGTGCTCTCTTTAAATACCTTCTCAAGTAAGTACCATACTGACCCTAAATATTTAGACATTGTAACTCCTTGCTGTATCAGAGGACCAATTAAGAAGTATTTGATAATAATTCTGGGATAATTTTCTTAATTTCTCCATCAAACATTCATTGTGAGTACTCATTAAAAGTGCCTCATTGATTTATTCTACTTTTGAATTCCATACAAATTCATATACAGTTGTTTTCTTTTTCTTTTCAAATTATCTATTAAATACTTTGGTGGATTGGATAAATAAAAAAAAATGAGGGCTACTTTTAAAAAAAAGAATCTGTTTCCAGAGGGAGAATAATTGGTGAGAAGGGAGGCAAATACATGTATTTCCATGTCAGGATTATTTTCCTTGGTGTATCCATTCCACTTAAAGATTACTAAAAGTTCTAAAAATAAAATAAAAATAAATGTTCTAAAATATTTACTAATTTTCAGTTGTTGTTTGGAACAATAATGGACAGCATGAAGAAACTTTGCATCCTTGGCTATCCACAATGTGCCCAATGAAGATTCTGATCAGACTGGGCAAAAGTGCAGGCTGATCTGAATCTTTTCTAGGCACAGATGTTCGAAGGTACATTTTCTGACATATGTATTTTGTTCAGGTATGTTTCGGATGTTGGTATAGATGGTTATAAGTGGTTCTGCCAACATAAAGCCCTCCAGTGTGCTCGGATAGATCCACACCTGAGCCGAACTTACCCTCCTTGCCTATTAGAATGGAGGGCTTCCCAACGCAAGGCCAATATGGCATTAGAAGTTCGCTTTGCTGATAGTAAGTTCAGTTTTGTTTGAGGAGATGTCCAGTTTGGATTCATAATTATTATGTTGAATATATCACTCAATATTGGCATGCGTACTTGATATTGCTTGCTTGGATGCCTGTGAATGTTACCTACCATACACAACGTTGCTTTCGATGATGTCTGTGGGACAGTGAGGTCATGCCAAAATTTGTCATACATTTGTGCAGGCTCTGAACTTTAGATTATAAAAATGCCTATTTTGAGGCTTCATCTGACTGAAAATGATGCAAAATATTCATAACTATCTGATAAAAGGGTTATTGAACTGATATTTGTAAAAATATTGCCTCTCACAAGGTGGTATCCTTTGATATCCCAACTCAGGAGAATATTGACAAATACAAGTGCAATAACTCTACATGTATATTGTTGTGACAGGGTGTGTCTGTTTAATTGTGATTGACAATAATCACGTTTTTGTGGTTTAAAGCAATGAATTTATATACTGAACAAAATAAGACATATAAAGAGGCTTTATGTGATAACAGAACTTAATTTAACCTTGCCTTGCTGAATAAATTAAGATGCCACGCCCACTTCTAATTTCCAGCCAATCAGATTACTTGATCCAGGTTTTTGATAGAAATTCACATATTTAATGATAAACAGTGCAGATCCAGATCCGTTGGCTTCTTCAGAAGCCAACTGATCTGGATCTACACTGTTTGCTATAAGGTAGGGCATGTCGTATTCAGCAAGAGAAAGATTAAGACATTGAATGTCAGTGTATGACTATAGTATAGAAGTTTTAATTTATTTAACAAAAAAACAAAAAAGTCGGAAGTATCTGATAAATAGAGAAGGATCAAAATGTGTCATAAAGTTGTGTGATAGGTAGGTAAAAATAACAATTTCAAAGAGACAAATTCCTGAATTATTGTTGTCACTGCATGAAAAGATTTTTCATATCAAGCAAATACTGTTCATTATTAACTGAGTAATTATTGTTCTAATAAGTGCCAAGCAGCCTGCATCATACCAATGCAATGTTTGGCATGATTTCTATATGGTTTTGGCCCAGGCTTTGTTGGAGTTCTAATGCTGAAAGTTACAAGGGTTTAGGGGATAAAAATTGAGGGGTTCAGGAGGACCAACATTTTACTATATTAATTAGGCCAATATTTTACAGTATTAACCAGTTGATAAGACTGTGATACTTCTTCTGTTTGGTGCTTAGAGTACATCCAAAACTTAAATAATAAAAATGTCTTGAAATGGATGTTTTCACATTGGCCCTGTTACAGATCCTCTGCCAGTCATATTGGCCTTTGGATGGCTGTATTGGCCCAAGGGGACGCCTTGAGCCAATACAGCAATCCGAAGGCCAATACTACTTCCCTGGGACCTGTAACAGGGCCAGTATGAAAACCTCCATTTGATAACATTATATTGTATATTTAACCCTAGTCCTGCTGAACCCGGATATACCCTGCCTTTGCAAACAGTGTAGATCCAGATCAGTTGGCTTCTGAAGAAGCCAACTGATCTTGATCTGCACTGTTTGTCATTAAGTATTTGAATTTGTATGAACAACTTTGATAAAGTACTCTGATTGGCTGAAAATTGTAATTTGAATTTCTTTAATGAGCTTCATGGGACAGACTGCATGGGCTTGTCTTTATTTTCATTATTTCCTTATTCTGTAATGTACATTGTAGTTCATTCAAACTGTCCTTTGTGTTAAATCTTAGGATTTTTAGTCAGTCTTTTTGCTATTTTATTTATATTATCCATGTAGTTTTAATTAATGGGATTTTTTTTTTCTTTTCAGATGCGACAATGATTGGCCATGTTGAGTCTTGGACAACAGGAGAAGAGTTTGCTAAACATTTATTGAATCTTAGGTTAGCTGGCAATGCATCATAGACTAAATTTTCATACATTTACTAGAAAATATGTTCACTTTGTATAAGTGATACTGACATGGCTTTCAAGCACATAGCACAACTGCAGAGCACATAAGCTGTATCAAGCCTATATTAGTCAAAACCCATATTAGCAGCCCTAGGGTGAAAAAGCTGTATCACACACATGACCCATATCGCGCCCTAGGGCAAAAAACTCATATCGCCACATTGAGAGCACTTGGCAGTCTTGCCTTTGACTGTTCTGTTCTATTCTGTAAAACAGATCGGCACAACTAGACGTCAGCCCTCATCTGGAGTGTCTGGTTTTGCTTTAAAGGTTTTTGCTTTAAAGATACCATGATCAGTCTCAGTATTATCACACCAGATACAATATCAACTAGGTAAACTTGTCCGAAAGAAAAATGAATGATAAATAGATGATGATATGGCAATTTCCATATCATACCCCATATCAACCCTTGACCCTTCGGCCTGTGGCCCGTGGGCTGATACGGATGTCTTGGTTTGATATGGGTATGATATGAAAATTGCCATATAATTAGCTCTATTTATCTTTTTTTTTTTTCATTTCCTGGGTAGGATTCAAGATTAAGAGGAATGGATACACTTTCAAGGCAAGCAACTCTGTCAAAAGTTGTTTTTGTCTCCCTTCTGCAAAGGTGTCTACTCTAAAAGGAAAGAATTTGCTCCCTTTGGGAGCGAATTCTTTCCTTTCAGAGTAGATCCCCTTTTCAGAAGGGGCTTGATATGAATGCAGGAAATCAAACAAGAAGTAATAGAAGTTGTCTACCTTGTAAAATATGGTAGAGAATTTTTCCATGTGTATCCAGTCCCCTTAATGTCTTTGCAATATCTCATGTAAATACATTTTTGGCCTGGAACTTTATTCAGAAGACCTAAATTTGGCATGTTTGATCATGAATTAATGGATATTTATGGAATGTTATATTTAGTTTTCATTATTATTGTGAAACTGAATGAAGTTTATACAGACATTAATAACTTAGGTGCATCTGAACTTGTTTGCAGTATGCTCCTTGAAGTGTCCTGGTGGCCAAGTGGTTAACACTCCCAACTTTGGATCCTGAGGTCTCGGGTAGGAATCCTCCAGGATTCAGCTCATGACTATAGGGCACATTATTGTACAGCCTTTCATTATTATTCTTCCGTCATGTAGTTAGTATTGAAAGGGATGTAAAACACCAAATAAGCAAGCTCATCTTACAAAATATGCACATATGAAAAAAGGGTATTTTAACATATAAACACCATTAAAAGTACCTATGTTGAGTTTTTTTGTTTTTTTTTTTTCTTAAATTTTACTTTATGCTTCATCTTGAGCAATTATCATCTTTACAGAGGACTAAGAGAGAATAATTTGGGATGGACAGTTGTATTACAAGAAGACACAGATTACTATGAGCTCATGGGATATGACTATGTCCTTGACCTTATCAGTGAGATGGAAATTCCTGCAGGGTTCCCTGTATGTAGATCATACTTTCTAGTTTCGTCAGACCGCAGCAGGGAACCACTCATGCTACAGAGGACTTACTATAATGATATGTAAGTATAAATAAAAATTGCAAATGTTTAAAGCATATTGGTACATTTTCAGGGGAGGCAATTCTCTCAAAAATTTTGTTTTTGGTTCCCTTTTGAGAAACGGTCTACCCTAAAATGGAAAGAATCTGCTCTCTCTGGGAGCAGCTTCTTTCCTTTTAGGGTAGACCCCCTATATTCAGTCCACTTAAAGGATCTTGTATCTATATGGCAGTTGCTTGCTAATTCTATAATATCAGCAATTAACTATTAAAATCAGCATAATAGCACTACATAAGGCAGTTTTTTACCCAAATATTGATTTTTTTTCTTCTTATTAATGAAAATCTATATTATGGGTTCTTGTAAAAAGTGCCTTGGTGAAGTACTTCTGATGAGTGCCAACAACATACGTTTTCATTGAGAAATAAGAAAAATCTTTATCTGGACAGCCCAGCTAGAGCTGTGATACTATTGTTTGAAATGTATTTCTGTTTGTAATACTACTGTGTGTGTAACAAAGTAGTAGATAAGATATCAATGACAACAGCTAAAAAGAATGAACAACTTATACCAAAGGCTACTTGCTTTTCATTTTCTGAGTTTGTTTTCATTTTATATTTCTCAAAACCTATTTGTTTGTTGGTGGATTATGTTGTACTTGATTTGTGGCTTTAGAATCTTGGTGGCAGTGCCTCCGTAAACAATATTAAATAAAGTAAATAAGTGAGCTCAGGAACTGATACAATCAGATCCATATCAAGTTCTCAACATCAAAGGGAAGACAAACAAATACAATTAAACAGCAACAAAAAGAACAGATGGCAAGCAGAATTGGCAAAAAGATGGCACTTAACTAAATATATCTATAACTTAAATAATTGTTAAAAGAAAAACATTGGCAAGTGAAATACTACAGAACATTTAACAAAAAGTACCACAATGAAAGTACTGCCTTGGAACGGTCATAAATACTAGACACTTCTGGGTATAAATTTTTTTATGAAATGTCGGATCCTATTTTCTAGAAAAAAAAAATAACACAAAAATTTGTTGTCTGCTAATTTTGTAATAAGTGTAAATACAACTTGTTTCTTTTATTTTCTTGTGCTTATAAACATCTAAATGACATTCTCTTACTCTCTTACTTCTAGGCCCCATCATCCGGAAAGGGAGAGACATATGGTAATGGTAGGTAATCTGCCTGAACCTCTAAAAATAGACATTAGTAAAGTGGAGGAACACCATATGAAACGACGAACCCGCAATACAGATGAAGGGGAAGGTGGTGTAGAATTTTCAATGACTAGTGTTCTGAATCAGAGGCCCCAAGGTGTTCAAGTAGATGGACTGTCTGAAAGCAAGTTGAATTTAAGATATACAAAACGTAAGGCTGCTCCTAGTCCGCCAATAGCTAATGGACATCTTATTGCTAATGGTTTTGCTAACGGTGATATACATCCTATAGCAGAAGATAGTGATGATTTAGCTAGAACAAAACTTAATCATAGATATATGAATGGTGTTGGTGAGGATATGAGTCAGACTAAACTAAATCAGAGATACTTACGCATGTCAAAAGTGAAAGGAAAACACGGAGTTGCTGAGAAAATTGCACGTAAAAATAACCGTGATGTGACTCTTGAGAGAATTGCTGGTTCATCAGACAATATGTCCGTGGGAACTGGCCATTCAGACTGGTCCCATTGGGTGGAGGATGTATTCAGCAATGCTCTAAATGAACATGTGGATGGATTGAGTGATGTGAGGTCTGTGGAGAACAGACTGAAAGGTGGAGGGAGAGGAGCTGGAGATGGTGTACCAGGACCAACACAGGTTAGTTTAACAATTACACTTGTGAGTTTCTGAAGGGGACCATTCTATATTTAAATTTGGACACATCCATTGTTATAATAGGCAAAAACTAAACACACAAAATGATAAACAGTGTAGATCCTGATGAGATGGCCTGTTGCAAGCTGTCTCATCTGGGCCTACACTGTTGGTACAGATCTTGATGATATGGCTTGTTACAAACTAGCTCATCTGGACCTAGTGTATGTACACTGTTTGCACAGGTGTCTGTTTTGGTCTGCAGGGATGAAAGGGTTCCATAAAACCATAAAAAAATGGATTATTTTTAAAACTATAGTATTCATAATTGCTAATTTTTTTCATGAAAACATATTAGGGGGAACTCATTGGAGTCATCTTTTCAAGACAATACCTCAGAATATCCACGACATACATTTATGTAGAAAAAAAAAAAAAGGAAAATATTTTTTAATATCTCTCATTTAGATACTGCAGAATAATATACAGCAAAGGCCCTGATGACACTTTAAGGATCTGTCATTGTTGTGAGGGGTAGATAGAAAAATCTGTCCCTTGCGATCACAGTCAGGCATCACAAGGCTTGCCTCCTGATGCCTAACTGTGATCACTAGGGATTGGTTTTTCTACCTACCCCTCACATCCATGATAGATTCTTTTTCTTGCACACCTTTCATTTCTGAATGTAGATTTTTCAATAATGCAGTCACTTTGATTGCTGACGTCTGCCATATTGTGATGACATTACTGTGGCATTTAATGACGTGATTACGTTCAGTGACGTAAACCTTAACGATGGCGTATGTGACGTCCATTAGAACTAGTGCATATTAAACACATGAAAATTCTCAATTTTTATCTTAAACTTGGTAGGGTAACCTGGGTAGGAGAAGAATTTCTGTCCCAGGATTTCCTTATCTGGTGTGCAAGAATGGCTTGTCTGAACCTTCACTAAATTTGTTGCGAAAACACCTTTTCACTGGGGATGAACCATATAATGTTATGTTTGCTTATGCATTTACCTTGTAATTCATAGCTCTAGATAAGGGGAATATGGAGAAAAGTTCTTATTTCAGCATGAAAACATATCTTGTGGGTACCTATTTGAATTGCCTATGTGAAGCAATTCTAGTGAGTACACCAAACGTGTTTTTATGGAGAAATATTGAAGAAATAAGAAAATGATTCAACACCTGAAACTGTGGTTATTGCAAGCTACAAGAAAGTTATCCTTTAGTTTGTCATCTTAATGTAAAAATATTGTACTTTATATTAACAACAGCTGTGATTGGAAAGGTTTTAATCATAATTTGAATGAAATATGACATTTATGTTCAACAACTGAAAAAGATCTACATTAATCATTTTGTTGTTATTACAAATGCTCTTATTACTTTTTTCTCTCAAGGAGAATGGATGCAACTGGTAGATTTTCTGTTATCTTTAGAAGGAAGATTTCAGCTCATGACTGGATGGTGCTTCGTTGCACAGAGCCTTTTATTATCTTCCTTCCATTGTCTCAATATGACTTTGATAATAAGGTTGAAAGGGACGCAAAACACCAAATCCTTATCATTTAAAAGGAATACAAATTTTGCTACTTCCTGTTTGGTATTCCAACACACCAATCCCCTTCTGAAAAAGGGTCTGTCTGCCCAAAAAAGGGGTCTGCTCTAAAAGAAAGAATTTGTTCCCCCTTGGGAGCAAATACTTCCCTTTTAGAATAAACCCCTTTTTGGAAGTGAGACAATGTTTGATATAGTTACCGTCCCCAGAAAATGTAACTGGGGTAAATATGAGTAAACAGAAACAAATTAAAGTGGTTTGAGGTTTAGTAAAATGCAACTATCTTTCAGCCTATGTATTTTTGATAGCATTCATGTTACATATATATTAAGCTATCTCTTGCTTTGATCATACATTAAAAACATTATTTCTTCCAGCCTGCTCCATCCATGCAGTCCGGTGGTATAACAATACCTATCAACCAGCCAGTCCAGGTGACTTTACCTGGTGTTATACCCCCACCCCCTCAGTTCAACCTAGCAGCCAGTATGAACCCCCAACTACAACAACAATTAGCAGCCCAGCAGGCACAACAACAGGCCATGATGCAGGCTTACGTAAGTATCACAGAGGCTCTTCTGGAAAAATTATTACCCCATTTACCCTAAATATTGGGACACCTTTCTTTACCATATTTGTCCTAAAATTTGGATTAGTTCATCTTATTATCTGTTACAGTGGTTAAAACTGATAAATGAGGGGCAAACAGTGTAGACCCAGATCTAATGCCACATTCTGCAGTATTGGATCTGGGTCTACAGATTACTCAGGCCTATATGTCACAGTTCTTAGGGTAAATATGGTGCTATCCTTTATATGCCAGCCTCAGTGGCTCAGTTGGATGTGCGTCTGACTGGAGACCAGGAGGTTGTGGGTTCGATCCCCGCCGAGGTCGGCAACATTCTTTCGTGGAGATTGATAGTGAAATATGTTCTACGTTCATTCATTCCCTTCCGCAGATTCAGGAAGGGCAGTTGTCAGTTTCTGGCGAAAGAATGTGCACACTACTGGTTAACCACTTAGAGGACTAAGCCTGCCCAGTAAATGTGTGGTTAGGTAAACTGACTGTGCTCGACATGACCCCATTTGGTTGACTGGGCCGTAAAACCTCAACACAAATTTATATGAACAGCAAGATCGTAAGCCAGCTCTCAAATCTGTGCCATCTAGTTAGTCTTTTCTGTTCACCGCAGAAATCCAAAACTGTCTAAAACATGATTAAATTTGGCTTGAGGGAATATTTTGCTCTGTTGTTTGAAGGCTACTCCAAAAGGAAAGAATTTGCCCCTAGAGGCAGCAAAGTCATTCTTTTAAGAGTAGCCTCATTTGAGAAGGTAGTTAAATATTTTAATGCCATAGTTATTGCCCATGAAGGCATGTCCATTCCCTTTAAAAAAGTCAGTAAACAGAGCAGGTTTAATAAGAGGTGATCTTTAAGGCAGGTTCTGCTGTTGTAATGAGTAGAGTGTAGATGCTCAGGCAGGTCTCTATCAACAGTATTCAGGGTTTTAAAAGTGTTTAGTTGACAGCAGACCTCCAGTATACATTACCTTTATCTCAGTAACACAGGTGAAATGTTTCAGTAACATGCATATTATAAACGTGACCTGACAAAATAGCACACCCAAAAGATTAAAGAGCAGTCTAATGAGGCCCTACATTGTTTGCCATTCCATCAAGAATTTTGTGAAACAAACACATGAAAAAACAAATTTAAAATAAAGTATTTGAAATTTTAAAATATTCACCCTACTCATTAGAAGTGCCTCACTAAAGCAGCTCTAATGAACACTCACAGCATATAATTTGTGGAGAAATAAGAACAGTATGGTAACTGTCCTGTAATTTTGAACACTTTATTCCATACTTATTTTACTTAAATTTTGCTTTTTATGCAGTTGTTACTTAAAATACTTAGAAATGACAAACAGTGTAGACACTGATCAGACTGCTCCTCAAGGAGCAGTCTGATCTGCGTCTGCACTGTTTGCATATGGCATTTTAACAGAAAATTTGGTGTTTGAAATTTTAGGACATTTACCATATCAAAATGTAGGATTGGAAAAAGAACTTGAACTATGGTTCATGTCTGTTACAGGCGCAACAGCAACAGCAGCAGCAGCAACGACAGGCCCTTCTCCAGGCCCAGGCCCAGGCTCAAGCCCAGGCAGCAGCCTTCCAGCAACAGCCTGTGCAGGCACAACCCACACTACAGCAACAACAGAATGCTGCCCTGCAGTTATCCTTACAGCAGCAACAATTACAACAACTCTTACAACAACAACAGGCAATACAGGCAGCATTACAGCAGCAGGCTGCTCCCAGTCAACAACAGGTCGCAAGTCCGGGCTCAAGTTATGCTTCAGCCACTGGTAACATTTATTCTATATTTGCAGTATTTATTTGTTTATTTATTCTTTGTGCTTTGATGTTATGTTTGTTTTTGGCTGCTGCAGCATTCCAGGTGACATATAAGCAACAATACCAAGACAGAATTTGTCATGCTTAGCATGCCAGGTAAAAATTTCATCAGATGCCATTTTCAAATATTTTGTCTTACATTTCCAGGAAAATAGGATTTGACATTCTCTGTAGGAGACAATTTGCATGAACTATCAATCCTATTTTATGAAAAATTATCAGAAATCTGAAATGAACTATCATTTATCACCTGCTGAATTAATATCAGATTAATATTTTTCTTATTCCTTCATGAAAACATATGTTGTGGGTACTCATTGGAAGTGCCTCGCTGAGGTGGTTCTAATCAGTAATGAGTACCACAACATACATTTTAATGGAGAAATGAAAAAAATATCCATACATTTTGATTGAAAAAAGTATCTTATCTAGAGCTATGGTAATAATAACTAGCTGAAAGTTTTGAATAAATGCTTATTAAAACCTGTTGACAATAGAAGACTATTCTAATGCCCAGGCCTCCAGCACTATCCTAAGAATGTAGACAGATAGGCCTGAACAAACTGTATACCCAGAACAGAGGCCACAGCATCTGATTAGGGTCTACACTGTTTGCCATTTGGCAATTTTTTGACACAATAGGTAGAAAAATGTATTTAATTTTTAGAGTAAGTATGGTAAGGAAATAAAAAGGTCTATATACTTAGGGTAAATACTGTATTTCAGTATTTTACATATTCAGGTCAAGGAGCTCCAAACCAGATCTTCCCGGTTTCCATAGAAGGAGCATCACAGACCACATACACCAGTCAGATACAACAACCAAAGATGAGTGCACCGGTGCCCATTAATGCCCAGCCTATGTCCATGACCATGTCAATGGAGAATAATGTGGATGGGGAAAATAGACCAAAACGTGTTTATAAAATCAAACATCATTTCGAGAAAAACACAGAAACTGTCAATCAAAACCAGTCAGCAGTACCTCCATTAATTCCTGCTCCTGAAATGCCACAGTTGGCAAGTTCATTACATACACAGAGCCATGTTCGACAGGTCACCCATGAACCTGCACCCCCTCCTACACAGTTTGCAGATTTGACTCCCAGAATGGCTCCTGCCCCACCTGCACCTCCTCCCCCACCCCCTCCTCCAGTTAACAGAAGTGACCATAATGTGTTTGATAAAGACAAAGGGACATTTACTTTCCGTGATCGTAAAGGCCGAGCGCGGACTGTGAGGATAGGGAGAGTTGTGTGGCCGCCACCGGTAGATAAAGAAGAAAAGCAACAACGGGATGTTGGCAAACTTGAAATTGATGAAAGTGTTCAGCGGGAGTTGGATGAGAGGATCCGACCAATGCATGTCATAAAGAAACCAGACACACCAAGACAAGAAATTAAGGTAAACTACTGCTAAGCATTCAGAGTTACAAGATAATTACTTAACTTTAGTGTCCCAAAATTTTGAGTAAAATACCACCAAGAGGCTCAGTTGGTAGAGCACCACCTTGAAATCAGGAGGCTTTAGTTTTATTCTCTAGCTGGGTCATACCTAAAGCTTGCTAAATATGGAACTAGCTGCTCTTTGGCTTGACGCACAGCATAAGGAAAATGAACTAGGACTGCTCACATGGGTGTCAGTGTAATGTGGCAGATGGTAGTATCATGTCAATTGTCTGGGGCATGATACTGCAGTAAAACTTACTATAAAAGGACATCAGTTCCCACCATCATGTTCAGACAACTTCACAGCATGACTGAAATATTGTTGACAGTGATGATAACATTTTTTTATTTTTTTTTATTTTTTATTTTTTTTTTTTTTTTTTTATAAATTGAGTAAGTTCTTTCCAGATAACGATGACATGCATCTGATTATTCTTATTTCTTCACGGAAATGGATCTCTCCCACATCCAGTCAAGACCCAGTTGTCAGAAATAGCCATGTTTGGTATCAAATCAGAGATCTTGATGAAAACTTATAACAGTTGATGACTTCAGTGGGAGTTTTCCATGCTAAATCGCTACCCAGCCTCCCAAACGATAGAGCTACAGTTTCATATCAAGTAAAAATATAAAAGGTTACCTGTGGAAATACACAAAAGAATGAAAATTGGAGACTCAGTTTTACTAAACTTTTGTTAGTCCTGAACTATTCCAACTGACCTTTTGGTTAAGGTCTCTTATTTTGGCCTAATGCAAGTTGTATGACTTCATCATCATATCTTGGATCAATTATTGTCTCAGCACTTTGATAACTATGACATGAATTTGGTCTATACATGTATCAGTATTTAGAAAGACTGTTGCAGATTTGGTTTTAATACCGACACATCATACACCAGCCATTTATCTCTAGACTAACTCATTGTAGTCTGGAGACCCCTAAAAGGGTAATTGGCAAATACTTCAACCATTTTTTTTCTAGAAATATCTAAATCACATAGCCTGACATACCTAAAATTGAAATTAAAATCTTCCAATATATAGTGTGGGGGAGTTTATTCAGTCTACAATGGGTTAAAGAACGTAAGTCTACATCTGCCATCGCCAGTATGCCATCTTATGTCAAATTTATGATATTCCGTAATAGCTAAATGGCATCTCTAATGTTTATATATGAATAGCTCATATCTAAAAGATTTTTGCATTCTTTCTAGTTGTACATTACAAAAACACTCCTATTCACATATATTGAAAATTTCACCGCCAAAAACTGAAAGTTTTCAGATAAAAATTTTGATATTTTTCATATTTCTGCTCAAAACATAGATTGTGGGTACCCATTAGAGCTGCCTGATCAAGGTCTACACTGTTTGCCATTCCACTAAGTATTTAATATACAACTGCATAAAGAGTAAAATTTAAGCCAAAAGAGTATGGAATTTAGTGTTCAAAATTTTAGGTCTTTTACCATACATGTATCTTGGAATTATTATCTCAGACTTGGCACTCTTTTATATTTTTCATTAATTCTAAATGTATCTTATTTTTAGGAGAAGAAACAGAAACAGTTAGCAGAGTCAGTTCATCTAGCCACTCTACAGTTACTAGAACAGAAGATGGCACCTAAACCTCCATCTCCTGAACCAGTCTATACACAGAAAATAGGTATGTAACCCAAACCTCCTTAACTAGACAGTATACAGAAAATAAGCACAGTCGAACCTCAGTAGCTCAAACACCGATGACTCATTTACCAAGGCTAATTTGAACTCATTTTGGAGTCCCTAAGAAATTCTTCGGATAGCTTTAGAAAACAAATATTTAGGGAATTTTTCTTAGTAAACGTGTGGTTAGGTAAACTGTCCGCGCTCGACATGACCCCATTGGGTTGACTGGACCGTAAAACCGCAACACAAAATTTCTTATTTTATCATGAAATTGTATGTTGTGTGTACTCATTAGAATTGCCTCATTGAGATGATTCTAATGAGTACCCTAAACGTACCATTATTATGCAGGAGATTGAAAAGATTTCCCTAAATTATTGCCATTTGCTTCTTGACCTGGCACCATGATTAACCCTCAGTGGCTTGAACTACCCATATCTTAACCCTTGTCCTGCTGAATAAATTAAGATGCCTTGCCCACTTCTAATTTTCAGCCAATCAGATTACTTGATCTAGGTTGTTGATTTAAATTCACATACTTAATAGCAAACAGTGCTGATCCAGATCAGTTGGCTTCTGAAGAAGCCAACTGATCTGGATCTACACTGTTTGCAAAGGCAGGGTATATCTGGGTTCAGCAGGACAAGGGTTAAACAAATTTCCATGGTCCCAAAGATGTTCGAGCCATTGAAGTTTGACTGTATGTAGTCTGTCATAAGTGTATTTTCCTATTTACCTCTCATAAATTGCTGATGCTATAGGCAGTAGTATAACCTTGTCCAGTGACCTGAGGCTTTTGGTTCCTAGTTGTATTACATCAAACAGAATGTTGAAACCAGAGGACACAGGTCATGAGACAAAATTACAGTCAAACCTGCATTAGGCAAGCACCTATAGGAAAGCCAAAAATTGGTTGCTTAAGACAGGTGCTTGCTAATACAGGAAGATTTCGACTTATTTGCCTTTAATAACATCTGAAATAGTAGCATTTTTTTAAGTCAGGTGATTGCTTAATACAGATTGCCTTTAGGACAGGTTTGACTGTATATTTATACCAATATGTCTTGATATGTGATGTCAACAAAGTGTAAACAAAAGTTGGCTTTCTAAGACTTGCTATGTCTGCCTATCAGTGTTGATAAAAAAGGTAAAAGGTGTTACATACATAATGGCCATAGGATGAGTGGGAGGTTGAGCCCATCACGTCTCGGGCACAGTGTATGAAAGACGGGGTCCGAATCCTCTTATTTCTCTGCCTTTGAAAAGGTTCCATTCACTGCTTGATGAACAGATAGAAATTTTTAGATACAAGACAGACTTGAGCCTACAACCTTCAGCACCACAGTCAGATGTTCTAACACCGCCCCTCCTCCTATCACTAGCTTCTGTCATTAATGCCAATATATTGCTTAAAATGTATCATACATGTATATGATTTCTTTTATTACATCATAAATTTGATACATGTGTCTGCATTGGTTAAAGTTTTTAAAAGGCTGTATCTCCTGAACCTCTAGATGGAAATAGTTCACACTTGCCCTGATGCTAGATACTGGTCTGAAGTTTTATGCTGTAACATACCAACCCACATGAGTGACCATAAGGTCAAGGTCACAGACTTAGAAAAAGTTTTTTGGTTATGGGTTTTAGAGGCAGTACTTGATTCAGGTGAGCTACGCTGTCCTACAACAGCTCTTATTATATGAGATATAACAGAAATTGCATAGTTAACATTATGTTTAGTTTAGACAATAACAGTAGTGGTGCAAAGAAGTTCAAATGTATTTCACCTGATTTGTTTTTTGAATTGAATAAAACATGAATAAGAAAGTTTTAATGATAATGCAGCTTTAGTGCCATGCACAAAGCAACTAACAGTCTTTTTCAATTCAGTACTAATTAATTCATATGGCTTATCTTGTCCTTACATTCTACAATCCCTCAGCAAAAACTGCATTGAGCAATTTTTTACTGAAATGTTTGTAATTGATGCATAGAACTAGAAAAGAACATATTTTCTCAATTTCTAGAGCCACCACCACCACCACTGCCAAAAAGCCCACCTCCAAAGATTGCTGAATCAACCCAGACTACTAGTGTCATAGAAACTCGGAAGGAGGAGGTTGAAGTACTACCGCCAGAGCCAAAACAAGTAATAGACTATGCAGCTCTGGAGCGGGTAGTTACAGAACTATACACACAGAACAAAGATGTCTTCCTAACTTATCATAATGTGCCATGGACTCTGCATGTCAGGAAAGAGGTAACTGTCTTCTTTTAAAGAAGTGGGCTGTATCTATCAACATAGGGCCAGAATATTATGATAATATAGCATAGCTTTAGATGGGCATATCCAGATAATTTTTTTAGCTCGCCTGTACGAAGTACAAGGAGAGCTATTGTAGTCACCCCGGTCGTCCACGTTTGCGTTTGCGTTTGCGTTTGCGTTTGCGTTTGCGTTCCCGTTCCCGTCACACTGTGTTAAAGTTTTTCAAATGCTTATATCTCAACAGTCACTCCTCACAGAGGCATCAAATTTGGAACTTAGGTACCTTGGAGGGTCTTCTGAGATTCCAAGAGAATAAACCCCTGGGTTCATGCCCCTGGGTGGGGCTAGGGGTCAGAATCTAGGACACCTTTGTAATACTGTGTTAAAGTTTTTCAAATTCTTATATCTTGACTTTCACTCCTCATAGAGCATTCATATTTAGAATTTGGGTACCTGGACGAGTCTTCTGAGATTCCAAAAGAACATACCCCTGGGTTCATACCTCAGGGTGGGCCTTGGGGTGGGGCTAGGGGTCAAAATCTAGGACACATTTGTAAAATCTTATATGCCTACAGGTTATAGACACAACTGGTTATACATCAGCTAACTATGTGACATCAGTTTAAGTGTAAGAGAGTGAAGGTCATGGTGACCTACATTTTACGGTCAAGGTCACCTAGATTTCACGGTCCAGTGATTTTGCCTTATATCTTGAATACTATTTGTTGGATAAATGTCACACCTGGGATATTACTTCCATGTGACCCAATGAATGACCACTTACTATATCTAGGTCATTGTGACCTATATTTCATGGTTCAGTGATTTTGCCTTATATCTTGAATACTTTTTGTTGGTTAAATGTCACACCTGGGATATTACTTCCATGTGACCCAATGAATGACCACTTACTATATCTAGGTCATTGTGACCTATATTTCATGGTTCAGTGATTTTGCCTTATATCTTGAATACTATTTGTTGGATAAATGTCACACCTGGGATATTAGTTCCATGTGACCCAATGAATGACCACTTACTATATCTAGGTCATTGTGACCTATATTTCATGGTTCAGTGATTTTGCCTTATATCTTGAATACTATTTGTTGGATAAATGTCATACCTGGGATATTAGTTCCATGTGACCCAATGAATGACCACTTACTATATCTAGGTCATTGTGACCTATATTTCATGGTTCAGTGATTTTGCCTTATATCTTGAATACTATTTGTTGGATAAATGTCACACCTGGGATATTAGTTCCATGTGACCCAATGAATGACCACTTACTATATCTAGGTCATTGTGACCTATATTTCATGGTTCAGTGATTTTGCCTTATAGCTTGAATACTATTTGTTGGATAAATGTCACACCTGGGATATTAGTTCCATGTGACCCAATGAATGACCACTTACTATATCTAGGTCATTGTGACCTATATTTCATGGTTCAGTGATTTTGCCTTATATCTTGAATACTATTTGTTGGATAAATGTCACACCTGGGATATTAGTTCCATGTGACCCAATGAATGACCACTTACTATATCTAGGTCATTGTAACCTATATTTCATGGTTCAGTGATTTTGCCTTATAGCTTGAATACTATTTGTTGGATAAATGTCACACCTGGGATATTAGTTCCTTGTGACCCGATTATTGACGTCAAAATATATCTCTGTTGGTGTGACCTATATTTCATGGTTCAGTGATTTTGCCTTATATCTTGAATACTATTTGTTGGATAAATGTCACACCTGGGATATTACTTCCATGTGACCCAACGAATGACCACTTACTTTATCTAGGTCATTGTGACCTATATTTCATGGTTCAGTGATTTTGCCTTATATCTTGAATACTATTTGTTGGATAAATGTCATACCTGGGATATTAGTTCCTTGTGACCCGATTATTGACGTCAAAATATATCTCTGTTGGTGTGACCTATATTTCATGGTTCAGTGATTTTGCCTTATATCTTGAATACTATTTGTTGGATAAATGTCACACCTGGGATATTAGTTCCTTGTGACCCGATTATTGACGTCAAAATATATCTCTGTTGGTGTGACCTATATTTCATGGTTCAGTGATTTTGCCTTATATCTTGAATATTTGTTGGATAAATGTCACACCTGGGATATTAGTTCCATGTGACCCAATGAATGACCACTTACTATATCTAGGTCATTGTGACCTATATTTCATGCTTCAGTGATTTTGCCTTTTATTTTTATTACTATTTCATGGAGAATTGTCATACCTGGATTATTATATCTAAGTGACAAAATGATTTACATACAAATACATCTAGGTCAGTGTGATTTATATTATATGGCTTAATGATAAAAATGTTACAATATAAAATGTACCCAGCAGGCGAGCTTGCTGTCCTCTGACAGCTCTTGTTTCGCTATGAAAACATATGTTATGGGTACTCATTTAATAGAATCATGTCAGGTATACCAAGAAAAATATCAATACTTTTTTGTTGCAAAAAAGTGCCTTATTTGGAGCTATGATGTGCAATAATCTTTGCAGTTATTTTTACACCTCAACATACCTTGTGGCACTCACTGGAATCACCTTGCTGAGATGAGTAGGTACCATGAAGTACTGTATTTACCCTGAGCAGGGCTCGAGAAACTGAAAATTTTCAAACAGTCCAGTCATTTTTGGCTGCATTTCCAGAGTTTGCTGAGTCATTTTTGGCCGCATTTACAGAGTTTGCTGAGCGGAGATATCTGTATTTTATGTAATCCTTGTTAAAGAATTTCCAAATTGCAACTTCCAAATGCAGATGCTGCTATATTTTTAACACAACAAATGACATGCCAACATTGCTTACACTTGCTGAGCTATCATGCACATAAGTAGCACAATTATAAACAACAGTATAGCTCGGTATTATCAGACAAGCGCGATTTAATGTACTTTCACTTTCACAACATCTGAGCACTCAGTCGGTGAAGAGCAGAAACAACCAGAATGTCTTCACGTGTGGCAAGACACGTTTTTGTGTTCGCATTGTGCTGCAGCTAGCCACTAGTTAAGGTACTTCTTTGAACCAAAAAGCATACATGCCATAAGCTGTGGACTAAAATCTGTGAGATAAGGCAAAAAATTTTAAGGGAGATTTGACAAAATTCTGTGAGATTTTCTTAAACATCACTTTGGAGCACCCCCATAAAGTCTAAAAGTCTTTTTTTATGTAAGAAGCTTGTGAAAACCAAAGCAGTGTGTGATTTATGTTTATTTCTTCATAAAATCTGAAATGGTCTGAAAATTCTGTGAGATTTGAATTTTATGGGAAATTCCATCCAGATAGGCCAAATTCTGTGAGATTTTATATCACGGTGTGAGATATGGCATGTATGAAAAAGTATTGACATATTTCTTTGTTGTGCCCAAAAACATGACCTGAGACTCATGAGAAGTGTCTCATGGAAGTGGGGAGGGGTGGGGGTGGGGGTGGGGGGCTTCTAATGAGTATCCACAGTATATGTGTTTTTGGAGAAACAAGAAAATATTTGAATATTCCTCTAATCTAGATCAATGGCAGTTTGCTTGTGCCTGTCTGTCATAATAATATGGGTGTATGCGGTACTATAATGTGAGTGTTCAGTTATATTTTTGTTTTCTTGTAGGTCTTTATGCCTGGTGAGAGACTAGAGAATAGCCTAGCCTTACATCTTGTGTTCTGTCAGGTGGTTCAAGATGTCTACAACAATGGCTGTATTAGAATTAACAAAGAGGAGAGAATCAAAATGAGAGGGATGCTAGGTGAGAACTGATCTGTCATATACAAACTGTGGAGTTCCAAATTTATTTATTTATTTATTTATTTATTTATTTTGTTTGCCTTGTTCAAAATCATAAAGCAGTCATATAAAGATTTCTGACATAAAGTAAACTCTTATTAGATGACTTCTTAGTAAGAATTATGATGGTTTTAAAGCAATAATAAATAAAAATTAAAATATTGGTTTTTGATGAAGATATCTGCAGTCATGAGTGCTGTCAGAGGAGTTGTTAACCCTTGTCATGCTGAATCCGGATATACCCAGCCTATGCAAATAGTGTAGATCCAGATCAGTTGGCTTCTGAAGAAGCCAACTGATCTGGATCTGCACTGTTTGCCATTAAGTATGTGAATTTATATCAACAATCTGGATCAAGAAATCGGATTGGCTGAAAATTAGAAAGGGGTGTGGCATCTTGATTAATTCAGCATGACATGGGTTAAGAAGGAGTATTTGATAATAATTCTGGGATCGTTTTCTCCAATTATCCATAAAACATATTTGGTGGTTACTCATTAGAAGTGTCTTGGAGAGGTGCTTCTAATAAGTACCAACAACATATGTTTTTATGGAGAAATTAGAAAAAATATCCAAGAATTATCACCGGATACTTCTCCTTAACAATTCCTCTGGTGCTATATAATGAAAAGAGACTTTGGCTGTTTTTTGAAATTTTGAAGACCTATATTGTAGTTCTGATAATCAAATCTTTATGATAATTTCAGAGAGTCATGGTGTAAATGCTAGCAACTATCTGTCAGGGAACTTTAAGACTCAGGTGAAGAGAATTATTGTTGACACTGCCAGGGAGTGGCCGACATACTTCTGTAGACTCTTCCCTGTAGCTGTAAGTACATTGTAGATACACATCTTAACCCTTAAAGCTTTAAGAAAAAAAAATTGTAGCTGATGACATTCTGATTTTTTTTATTATTTATTATTTTTCAGAGAAAATAAGGCATGAGATTTCATGTGAACTGTCTGCTTAGCAGACAATTCACATGAAATGTTATGTCTTATTTTCTCTGAAAAATACAAAAAAGAAAAAGTTAAAGTATAAAATAGTGTGTGTGTGTTATGTTTAAATTCATTTTATAAACTTTTTTGATAAAGACCTTTTCCCCCGCATTCATGCTGAAGTTTGGCCTTCTTCAGGACTAAAATAGATCTTTAGATAAGAACAGAGATAATGTGGCATTTCATGCAAATTGTCTCCTAAAGACAGTTTGCTTGAAATGCCAGAGTCCATTTTCTGGGGAAAAAAAGAATATCAGTTTGTCATCTGCTGCTCATATAGTGATACAGGTTAAAGCTGAAATTATGAAAGAGTTTTGAAGCTTCTTGAGTTCTATTTGATTATAGTATTAATAGATTTAATTAATTGCCATCCATTTTGATAATGAATATAAATTTGGATGTGTAATGCATTCTGATACTGTGTCCAAGCCTGCATGTGGCTGAGCAGTTAGCACTTCTGACTCTGATCAAGAGGTCTTGGGTGCAAATCCCACTAGAGGCGGAGTTCAACTTATAGCTGTATGGTGCTTCATTGCATTACCACCCTTCCATTATCTGGATATGACTAAACCCTTAAAGCGCCAAGAAAACCTGCATCTGAAAATGTCGTCTGTTTATGTTGTCTGCTCAATATTCTTGCAAACTTTTCAAACCTGTTTTTGCATACAGGCAAACATGTGGACCCTGATCAGACTGCTCCTAGAGGAGCAGTCTGATCTGGGTCCACACTGTTTGCAAAAATGACTTTTAAAATCACAAGCAGATGACAAAGCAGATGACAATTGTTGTGATTGGCAGTTTAAGGGTTAAGAATTGTTGAAAGAGACATAACACAACAAATCATTTTCATCTGATACTGTAGTGGTGCTATAACACTGTTTTTCTGTTTGTTGTTTTCAGTCTAGTGGTCACCTTGCTGGTGTACACTATGTAGGTGTGAGCCACTCTGGTATATATTTGATACAGAGGGTGAAAAGTCTGGTAGAAGATTACCTCGATGTTGTAGAACATATCAAGTGAGTTAACAAAAGTAGAAGTGAAATTAATAGTCATGCGGCAAAAGTACCAAAATATTCAGACACTGTGACATATTTCTGTACTTTTCCTAAAATATGAACATGCCCATTTGATTACCAGGGCCCAGTTGTTCAAAGCATTGTTAGCTTAACAAGCTCATTAATGACAAAGTCATTAACTGTTGTAGCTAAGGTATTTTCAACATTGATTTTTTTCAGCAAAAAATATCAATGCATTTGCCATATTTCAAGATGGAAATTTTAATGTCGCTTTAGTAACAACTTTGTTAAGTTTTGAACAACTGGGCCCTGATCTGGGTCTTCAGTTTTTCAAGATGGGAAAATGTTGATGTTTTGTCATATTTTGTAAATGGAAGAACTGTTAACATATTTACACTAGATATACTCCTAACTATAGTTATCATAAAATCTGAACATGTCAGGGTGGCTACCCATTGATATCTATAAACTGTACTGACAGAATGGCAAACAGTGTAGACCCAGATCAAACTGCTACTTTAAGAGCTGCCTGATCTAGGTCTATCTACACAGTTTGCTCTGGCCCCGAGGTTATAAAACTTTTTGTGCTCAACTCAGCTGAGCATGAAATTTGTCCTGCTCATAAATCTCAAATTACTAACAATTGCTAATTCTTTCATGCTAAACATAGCTGAGCATGAAAGTTTCTCTGCTAATAAATATGAAAATGCCAACTATTGTTGGCATTTTCATATTTATTAGCAGAGAAAATTTCATGCTCAGCTGAGTTGAGCATGAAAACAGTTTTTCAACCTCGGACCTAGTCTGATTGCTCAAATACTTTTGTTAACAGTAAATTCATTTTTTGTTCTAAATAAAAAAAAGGGCTGGGTTGCTTTCAGTGCAGCTCCAGATAATATGGTAAATGAGTTACGAGGGGAGTTCAATAAGTTTGTAGAACTCAGGGTTTAACTCACAGATTGGAAGATGGTTTCAACATTATTTTTTAATATAATCCCCATTTACTTCAATGCATTTGGCCCACTTTTCTTTTAAGCAGTCTATGCCTTTGAAATAAAAGTCGTCTATTTGGTCCTCAAACCAAGCCTCTGTAGCAGCCTTGAGCTCATCATCGTCCCGGAGTCTCGTTCCATGCAAGTGGGACTTCAAATTTCAAAACAGATAATAATCACTTGGGGCCAGGTCTGGACTGTATGGCGGGTGATTTAACTGCTCGAACTTGCACTCAGGAATAGCCGCTTGTGCAGCTCTGGACTTGTGCACAGGGGCATTATCATGCAGGAGAAGGACACCAGCAGCTAGCTTTCCCCTTCGTTTTTCTTTAATAGCAACCCTTAATTGTTTAATGACATTGGCATAGTATTCTCCTGTAATTGAAGTACCAGCAGGCTTGTAATCTATCAATATAATCCCTTTGGAGTCCCAAAACACGGTGGCCATTACCTTGCTGGCTGATGGTTGAGTACGAAATTTCTTAGGTGGGAGTGAGCCAGGGTGCTTCCATTGCATGGACTCTTTTAGTATCTGGGTCCCAGTGGTGAAGCCAAGTTTCATCTCCTGTTACAAGATGAGTGTAAAGTCTTCTGGATTGGCATTGTACACTTCCAGAAGTTCTTGACTTGACTCCACCCTTTGCTGACGATCTTGCATATTCAGGTTTCTGGGTACCCACCTGGCAGATACTTTTGACATGCCTAAATGTTCATGGATTATAGTGTAAACACTTCCATTAGAAATACCACATTCTGAAGCAAGTTCGGCAACTTTGATTCGGTGATTGTTTAGCACAAGTCTCTCAACACGGTCGATCATCTCCTGGCTGATGACATCAGCAGGGTGACCTGGCCTTGGGTCATCTTCTAAGGAGTCTCGCCCACGTTAAAATTCTGCTGACCACTTTGCCACTGTGGAATACTTTGGGCTACTATCACCATACACATCAGCCATGCGCCAATGGATTTCTTTGGCTTTTGCACCCTCCTTAGTGAGGAAATTTATGACTTCTCTGAGCTCAATATTCTGACTTTCCATTTTTGCCTATGGGTATAGGTTTTCAAACAAAAAGTAAAAGCAAAAATGTATGTGTTGACTGAATGGCTGTTATCATTCAACTGACAAAGGTTTACACTGCACAAAAATGAAAAAAGAAATCTTGAATTGTATAGAAAAATACCGAGTTCTATGAACTTATTGAACTACCCTCGTACTTGTTTAGGATAACGATATTTGTTATTTTTGCACCAAAACATATCTTGTGGGTACTCAGTGGAGTTGCCTCCCTGAGGCACTTCCAAATAGTACCCACACAATATGTTTAAACACAAAAGTAACAAAAATGTCTTCTGATTGTTCTTGTTATCTAGAGCTGTGTTTCAGCATAACATATTTTGTTACTATCCTTTCAATAAAGAGTAGCGTTTCTTTATAAGCGATGTTACTAAAAACTAGATAATACAAAATAATATCAATGAATTTCTCATTCCAGATTTGAAGATGTGGTTGATGTGTTGTTACCATCCCGTACATCAATACAGATCAGTACAAAGAATAAAGCCTATGTATTCTACACTAACAGAGCTAGGCAGATGAAAGATATGATAGACCTCTATCTACATGAGACTGATATGGTGATTACATTAAAATTGCTTCTTATGAACTTCTTTCTTAAGCATGAAATTTGTTTAAATTTCATTCATAAGGATGATATTTGCTTTCTTTTGTAAGACAAAACCCGTTGTGAGCCTAATGTCAGTGGCAAAATCATTTAGAAATCCTGTTGGCTTTATGTACAGATCATGAGAGTAGTACGCACAAACAATTTTGCATTCCTAAGTAATAAAAAATCTTGCTGTATTGTAAGTGTGAGTTAATTGATGGCTCCAGTTAACAGATTCAGTACATTTTTTGTTTGTGTTTAAAGTTTGAAGTTTCACACAAACACAAATACTTTTGTGAACCCATTTATGTCAAGTGGCCTCTTCTCAGAAAACTCTTTGGACCTGTTCATTTTTAGTAGCAGGAGGTGTGTGATTAGTTTTTAGCTCACCTGGTGAGCTTATAGTATAGGCAGGCTCTGTAGTCCACCCATCATCCATCAGTTGTTCGCACTCTTCAAACATCTTCTCCTCAGAAACCATGGTACCAACCAAAGCCAGATTTCATATGGAGCCTCAATGGATCAGGGTAACAAAAGACTTCAAAGAGTTTGTTTTTTTAAACATGCAACAAATGGGAAAAGTGATAAGGCCTTTCTGCTGACATTAAAAAGTTTCTCCAAAAGGTTGTCTGCCCCTGCCCCAGGGCTATTTGCATGCATTGAATTGTTAAGCAGTTTTTATAAAATTAGACTTCAAAAAGATTTTATTGAAACTTGCATTTAATAGGCAAAGTGAAAAGGTGTTTCTGTTAATAATAAAAATTTGGTTCCCAAGCAGTTGTCTACCCTGGCTAAATTTCAGAGCTGAATTTCATAACAAGTTTGTGTAAGCTACAAGGACCAGAAGTGTCACAAACTCTACGGACTACAATACACTTATGCTTCATTCTTCAAAACAATGTTATCACAAGCTTATTAAGAACAATTGGTTTCAGGTGAGTTTCAGGACCTTTGGTCCTCTGGGCATTATTAGTAGCTTATATATATAGTCCTTTATTTAATATATATAGTGTAGCCCCTGATCAGATGCTGCATTCTGTGGGCATCTGATCTTGCTCTGCATTGTCTGCCAATAACATTTTTAGGGGTTTCCACACTAAAATGGGTTAATAAGTCTGACCTTTTTACTAATTACATTATCATCCCATCGGACACTCTGTAAAATAACTGCACTGTTATTTTATAACTTTGTTATGTGTCATCCAACACTTTATAGTGTCATTACTGTTTTACCTGTCTGTTCATTTACCTGTTAAGTCATAGCATTAAATTCTGCATTTAGCATTTTATTAAAAGTCAAGAAGTCATCTGTGTAAATTGGACACAATTTATTTTCATTTATGATTTACTTCCATTCTTTACAGAGTAACAAATATGTGATGGCTACCAAAGACTATATTACAAGAGAGAGTACTTTGCTGTCCTTCAAAAGAGGAGACATCATAAAACTGATGGATGCAGATCTTGAAGATGGTAAATATTTGTTTCACTTTTGAAATATTTTTATTTTTTTCATAGAATTTAAATGAAATGTTTATATTCTTTTGCTAAATTATATGCTGTCTGCTTGCTTTGCCAGTTTTGTTTAATTATAGCCACACAGAGGAAAACAATAGAAACATTTTGAGTTTCAGAAGAATGAAGCAAATGTAAATTAAATCATTTAATTTTATGACAGTACTTTGTAACTTATATATGACAGCGGCTGCAGTTTATTGATAATTGCCTATACATTTTTATACCCCGCCACACAATAGTGGCAGGGTATTATGGTTTCACGTTGGACGTCCATGTGTTTGTCCGTCCGTCCATCAGTCATACGTCCAGCCATCCGTTTTCGTTTCTGGATGATAACTTGAGTAAACGTCAATGGATTTTCACGAAACTTGGTATGTACATTGATATTGTGGAGATCTGGTTTGGGATTACTAACGGGCAACTTTCGTTGAATTTTTACGGAGTTATCTGCCTGTGACACAATAGTGGCGGGGTATTATAGTTTGACGTTTTTATTTGATATTGCAGATTGGTTATATGGAGCTCACAATGGAGTTGTAGGCTATTTCCCTGCTGAGTATATCCGACCACTTGCCAGACATGAAGTGGAAAGAACCCCAAGCATGAGAGTAAGTGGTCAGACCTCACTATTCCAGAACCCTTTTATTACAAATCCTTGTCCTTTATGGGCAGTGTATGGATCTACTTACTGATCCTTTCTGTTAAATTCAAACTGTGTCATAGCTTGAAAATATGGTGTTTTTTCAACCAGAAAGTATTGGTATATTAATTGTTTCACCAAGGTGCTTCTTATGAGTACAAACAGCATTTTTTTTTTGTGGGGAAATTAAAAAGTATTTATCTGGATACCTCTCTTATAGAAGCTGTAAATATGTTACAAAAAAATGTTACAAAAAATTTATTCATTTATTTTTTTTTTTGGAACAAGTTTTCTCATCCCAGTAGTGTTCAGAATAGTCATCTTTCACTTAATACTGGGACAGTGTCATCTGCATTCTTTTTCTAAGAATCTTTTTTTGTCTATAGTCAATTTTAAAATGAGAAAATTATCTTTGTTGTGATAAATCTAATCTATTTTTAGTTATTCTAGAGTTTACAGTGTTTGCCCCAAATATTTGGAGAGCTGACCTCGGTGGCTCAGTTGGATGTGCATCCGACTGAAGATCAGGAGGTTGCGGGTTCAACCCTTGCCAGGTCAGCAACGTTCTTTCGTGGAGATTGATCATGAAATACTTTCTACAGTCATTCTTTCCCTTCCACTGAGTCAAGAAGGGCAGTTGTCAGTTTCTGGCGGAAGAATGTGCACAATACTGGTTAACCGCTTAGAGGACTAAGCCTGCCCATTAAAAGTGTAGTTAGGTAAACTGACCGCGCTGGACATAACCCCTTAGTGTTGACTGGGCCATAAAACCTCAAACAAAATTTGGACAGCTTAAATCTTCAACATACTAAACTTAAAACTTGACTAACTCCATTAGTGATATGTCTAAAATGTTTCACTGAATGGCAGCCAGTGTAAACCCTGATCAAACTACTTCTTAGGGAGCACCACTGCTCCACTGCTCATGCCTTCTTGCCTGTGGATGAGCTATATTATATTTTCAAATAAATACATATGAGCTTAGTGATCCCAGAGAACCAGAAAATATGAACTACACTAAACTGTTTAAAGTTAAGTAGGGAAATCTAGACAGTGGTGTGTTTGCTGTCTTATCGGGTGCCATAATACCCTAATAATTGGGACAGATAAGCCTTTGCAAACAGTGTAGACCCAGATCAGATGCCACATAACACAGCTTCTGATTAGGGTCTATACTGTTTGCCCCAATACTTAGGGTTAAATACGGGGTCCTGACACAGCTTAACCATTTACTGGCTGTTTAAAACCTTTGCTTCACTCCCCTCAGAAGGAACAGATACCAGATAAATGGTATTTTTTCTTCAAAATTAAGGCTTGATATGTCATTAAAATTTCATGGGACAGTTTGAAACAATTGTTCAAATAAAATGCCAAGCTTTGTTTTGGATAAAATAAGACAAAAAATTTTAATGCTTTCCACACTGGGTAAAAAATTTCAACAAACAACATTTTGAAATATTTTTTAGAGAAAATAGTGAAGGTAATATTTTCTGGTCTTTTGGGGCTATTGGGCTCATTTATTTTGTAGTGAAGAGTTCGTTTCAACCAGTGCTAGAAAGCATGGCAGCATCACATAATCTATTACCGCACATGAACACTCAGTGAAACAGAGTCTGTTGTTTTAATTTCTTTGGGTGTGTTTTTAGTTTCCAAAGGATCCCCTTTTTACAGAATATACATGACAGCAAGTCCTATTATCTAGGAGGAATAAATAAAACATGATATTGTCATCTGTAGAATTTGCCCAGAGAGTGCTAAGTATCAAATGCCATCTGCTTATTTCATGATGTTGTCTGCTGAAAGTTCCAAGACCCCTTACGCTTAAGCTATCTGATTTTATTGTGTTGTTTATTTTAGGCCCAGTTGACAGAGACAACAGTACAAAGAGTGGTGAAACACCATAACACCAGTAGGGTAGGTAACTTAATGCTTTACATGCTTAGTATCAAGTTTAACTGTTAATATTTTCAGTTACATTATTTCCAGAAAAGAAGACATGATTATTTCATTCTTACTGTCTTCATGGTAGCCAGTTGAACATCTGCAGTTGCTGTTGTTTTTTTCCCCTACATATTGGGACACATTAATTCCTTAACATTTAAATCACTGTTCAGATATGTTAATTTACCCTATTACAATAGACATCAATATTGGCTTCAGGTCTGTTCTTCATTTCAGGAGAGTCAGAAAGAAGTAATGCGAGAAGCCCTGCCGTCTACTGACAATCGCAGTGAGACCAGTCAGGGTACGGTGGTGCCTGATGGAAAATTCTCGTTGATGGAGTTTGCTCTTCTGCAATTCAGAGAAAGTGTTGAAAAGTATGTATCAGTCATTCTCTCCTTGGTTTTGTTTTAGCGAATTAAAATTGAACATATATTGAGTTTGGACTGGAATTAGGTTGTTGTATCCAAATTTATTTCTGCAACTTTTTGTTCTTTGTTGTTGTAAAGGAAAACTTTTCATCTCATCTGCACCGTGAGAAATGGTTTTCCAGGACATGCAGATAGTGAAGGTTTAGATCATTCAAGTCACCCACAGTCTGATCTGGTGCTTTATTGTTTTAGGGATTTGTTAAGGAGAAGGGTTTGGTGATAATTCTGAGACATTTTTTTCCCCTTCTTAAAAGCACATGTTATGTGTACTCATATGTTATGGTTACTCATCAGAAGTGCCTGTGCAAGGCAATTCTAATGAGTACCTGCAACCATTTTTTTTTTTTTTTTTTTTTTTTGTTGTTGTTTTTTTATGGAGAACTGGAGAAAATTATCCCAGGAGTGTCATCAAATCCCTCAACAACTCCACTTTTGTTTGCTAATATATCCTGCAGTAGTCCCTGTGGAAAAAGAAGGCCTGATCAGACAGGATTACTGTTAGGACTGATCTGGGCCTTTACTAATTGTATATACACTGGAACCTCTTTATAAGATGATTTGGATATAAGACGGGTTACTGGTGGACCTCAAAAGTGTTGTATCCAAACAAAAATGTATAGATTATATTAAAAAAATGACCATTTATGGTCATTTTTTTTATATAATCTGGACATTTTTGTATGGATATAACATGGTGGCTTAGCTAAAACGGTTTTCACTTTGGATCCCAGAAATCGTGTTATAAAGAGGTGATGGTGTACCCAAAAGAGCCATTTTCTCACTGCATGGCTCATTTTAAGAGGAATGGATACATCTTCAATAGACATACCGTAACTGTAACAGTGAAATATTTGCCTCCTATTTGGGGACTATTCTTAAAGGAATAAATTCTTTCCTTTAAGAGTAGTTCCCATTTTGGCAAATTCTGGAAGTGCCACAATCACAGAATACTGTCTACCAATGACACCATTGGAAGAGTGAAGGAAGTATGATAGATAATGCATATGTAACAGAATGACAGAAAGCAAAACCAGCCGCTAAGCTCCACAAAAGAACAAACAAAAAAGAAGTTTCACTGGCTACAAGTCAATTCTTTGCTAACCTTGAGTCTGTGACTCTTTATTTTTCTATATTTATAGTATATTTTATTGCTATAACAAGTTCTAACCACATTAGTTATGGCCCTTCCCTGCAGTTTACTTTCTGTCTTTATGATACCATTATTTTGCATTCATATATTGAATAGTAGAAGAATGGGAACCGACTCCTTGAAATATAACTTTGATAATGAAGTTCCTCCATATGTATATCCATTTATGTGTTTGGTTGCTGACATAATAACTCACTAGTTACATTATTGCAGACGAGAAATAGCTAAAAAGAAAGGTAAAGAAACTTTAATGCACTGATTCCCTACAGTGCATGCTACAGATTATTACTTAGCTTATTGCATGAGAAAGTTACAGAATATTGTTATAGAAACACGAGCTGTATCAACAAAAACTGACATTGTTGGTTTGGCAACTGACGTAGAGGGCCTTTGTCTGCAAGTGCATCTTCTAGTTATTTTTTATATTTGCCTCCGGTCAAATTCAGCAGATGGCAAGCCTCAGGGCAAATTCAGCAGATGATAAAATGATGATATTTTTATTTTTTCCAGAAAATAGGGTTTAAATTTCTTGCAGATTCTCTCCTAAGGAGATAGTTTGCAGGAAATATCAAACCCAAATTTCTGAGAAAAAGTTGACAAAAGAAAATTTCTAAATGTTGTCTGCTGAATTTTTACCCAACATGCTTAGCATAAAAGCATTTTATAAAGACATTACTTGATATTTTACATTATGGTATCTGCCTCGTCATGGGGCAGGCTAATGAATCCTACCTTAAAGAAGCTGACCTTAGGGCTTTAGCTGCCAGCTTACTTAGTTCCAAATCAGCCTGCACATCCATTTAGTCTGTTCACTAGCATAATGAATGTATGCCTTGAAAATGTTTGAGCTAACAGCATAGCTCTGAAAAAAAAAAAATCATCACCATATCCAGAATAGTGGCCACTAATAACATTACTTTGATTAGTGAGTGTGTACATGCTGACATTAAGTCTGTTTTTGTCATGAATCAGCTCAAGTTTCCTGATCCACTGTATTGTTTGAATGCTGTTGTACTAACGCATCAGTTAATGTCATGTTGTTTTTCACAACTTCTTTCTATTTAAGCTCACATGCATATCTCCTTGAAAACTCTTTAAACTGAGATAAGACTCCAAATTTATAGCATTGCAGAAATAATGTAGCATTACATATATATTTTTTTCAGAAAGTTTTTAATGCTTTTTGGAAGTTTTAGGGATTTCCAAATTTAGTTGTAATTGAAGGAATGGTAATTAAACAAAATCTGAATTTGTTGGTATATTTTTCAGATTTTCTGTAATATCAATGTTGAAATGATAAATGACCCTGTAAATTTGAAGAATAAACAGACAGTAAATATTTAAACACTTTATTCCATACTTTTTTGGACTAAATTTTGCTCTTTGTATCATTATTTCTTAAAATACTTAGCGGCAAACAGTGTAGACCCTGATCAGAGCAGTCTGTTCAAGATTAAGCTTCATAAAAAATAATTAATTGGTTCGTACTAAAATTTAAACTAGTCCATATATATTATCTATGCTTATTAAGTGGCAAACAGTGCAGAACCTGACCTGTGGCATGCACTGTTTGCATATGCCATTTTATCAGAAACTTTGCTATGCAAAATTTTACGAAATTTACCATAACCATGAAACTTGTGAAAATCGATTGAATTCAGCATACCATATTTACCCAAAATATTGGGACAAACAGGCATGAACAGTGTAGACCCAGGTCAGATGCCACAGGTCAGGATCTGCACTGTTGGCCATTTACCAAGCACAAATAGTAAATATGGACTAGTTTAAATTTTAGTACCAACCAATTTAGGTATTTTTTATGAAGTTTAATCATGAACAAAAGTTTATGATGTAATTAATCCAAAATCAGTTCTTTCAGCTTTGATCTCTTTACACTTATGTTTTGATCTAGTCTAGAGTTAAATTATAAGATTTAAAAAAAAAAAAAAAAAAAAAAAAAGTTGAATAAAAAACAACATGATTATTGTTCAGGTTAATGGGATAGGTGTATACCTGTGTATAGGGATTAGAATGATGCAGACATATCAGTCCGCCATACTTTGCTTGCTTAATTGCTCATATTTTTATCCCTGTTAAACTTGTATAAAAGGCAATAAAGTTGAAGATATGATGTATTCTGATTCTTTCATTGAAGCTATTTACTTGAATAAAGTTTACAGCATTAGTATATGTGTCAGAGTTTGGTCAAGAACTAGAAAAGGTTGTTATTATTTTAGGATCTTTAAATTTCTTTAAGACATATTTCCATGGGGACCAATACTTTGAATCTTAAAAAAAAACAAAAAACTCTCATTTAACCTTTAAAGTGCTAGATTTACATATTTGCAGATGAAATTATAAAATGTTTTTCTCGTTGTTTTTCAAGAAAATATTGTTTTACATTTTCTTATAGTAGACAATGCACTAGAAATGTCAAGTCCTGTTCTTTCAGAAAAATAAATAAATATCACTGATTTGTTGTCTGCTAATTTCATGATCAGCACACTGTGAGTTCACCCTCAAAGTGCCAATCACAACAGCACCAGACATCATTCAAAACTTTATTCAGCAAAAATAAGACTTGGCATTTCCTGTGAATGTCAAAGATTTATTTTCTCTAAAAAAATAATAATAAAAGGTTTGAGAACGTCATCTGCTACAATTTTGCGTGGCACTTTAAGCATCAAATACACAGATTGCTTGATAAAATGTTTTGACTGTTCTGACTTCTCCATTTGAAGTCAGTGCAAGAAACTGAAAACATTTGAGTTTTAAGATTTTTTTTTTTTTGTATATATATTTCTATTCATTAATGTTTACTATTAATTATTGGTAGATACTCAACATGGCATAATTACAATGAAGAATCCTCTATTGTGAACTTTGCCCAGTTGACAGCATATAAAGGTTACCTCCCTTTAGTAATTGAAGTGATTTGCTGTGAGGATTGATTTAAATATTTGACCTCTGCTGTTGTGTTGAAGTTGGGGCTTTCTGGGTGATATGCACCACTTCTATTTTGGCAAACCTGTTATTCAGAATTAATGCGCTTCTTGTTTTGAAAGAGATAATTAACAGAACAAGGAATTTAACATAAAGTACAAAAACAGAAATCAAGTGTAACAGAACTAGGAGTTAAACTTAAATTTACAAAACAGAAATCTAATTTAAAAAAATAAATGAAAAAAAAAAAAAAAAAAAAAAAAATTGGGAGGAAGGGGAAAATAGCATAATAGAGAGTATCATTACGAAAGTGGATGCAAAGTACAGTGCCAGCTGTTAATGGATGTTCAAGCATGAGTGAATAGTGCATTCTACATATTTGCACAGTTGTTTTTAAGCTGCATACATAGGTCAAGACAAGGTTGTGTGGGATGGGAGTGGGAGGGAGGACAAAGCTATTTGATTTTTTTTTTTTCAGCAGAAAAATACTTTTTGAGGTACTCATTAGAATTGACTTTGTGAAGCAATTCCCATGAGCACCCACAAGATAGGTTTAAACTCTTGTCTTGCTGAACCCAGATATACCCTGCCTTTGCGAACATTGTAGATCCAGATCAGTTGGCTTCTGAAGAAGCCAGCTGAAACAGTGTAGATCCAGATCCGTTGGGTTCTGAAGAAGCCAGCTGATCTGGATTTTCACTGTTTGTCAGTTATTATGTCATTTTTGAATCAACTATCTAGATCAAATATATGTTTGGCTGACAATTAGAAGTGGGCATGGCATCTTAATGTATTCACATAAGGGTTAAGTGCAAAAGGAGCAACAAAAATTATGCTAAATTTATCCTCTTTATCACCATATATGGTACTACAAGAAGCGTCCAGGTGGCCGAGTGGTTAGCACTCCTGACTTTGGATCATGAGGTCCCAGGTTCAAATCCTGCTAGAAGTGGAGTTCATCTCATGGCTGTATTGATTCGTTTCATGGAGCCTTTTCATTATCATCCCTTCTTCATCTCGATATGAGTTACATAATTTTGAAAGAGACATAAAACACCAAGTTCACCGTTTACATTCCGCAAACTCCAAAATTGTGTGAAATATGCAGACTTGATTCTGCACAAATGAGCAGATTGGCCTGAGTCTGTGCATTTATAATATCCTCAAAGACCCATTTGCATTTAAGGCGTAGACTTTGTTTCCCTGGTATGAATTTCTTCTCAAAGGGCAAAGGAGGTGGGCAACTTTTAAAGGATAGAATTTGGGCCTTCTGGAAGCTAATTCTCATTAAAAAGCAGCCTACAAGCAAGGAAGGAAGCAAATACGTTTTGGCCACAGTGATGTCCTTTGGGTGTGTAAGTATTCACCTTAAAGAGACTGGATCATAGGAAAAGCAAAATATTGGCATTTGCAAGTTTATGTGCTAAAATAAACAGGAAACAGACAAGAAGCTATGTTCTTTGTTTCAAAATTCCATTCCAGTTGTTGTCAATGTTTGTTTATATTCATCTGTTTTTGTTGCACTGTACCATAATTACCATAACAAGTTAGACAGACATACCTGATCCCAGTTGTTCACAGCATCATTAGCCTAACAAGCTTGTTAATGACAAACTTGTTAACTGTTGTAGCTAAAGTATTTGCAAATACATTGATATTTTTGCTGCAAAAAATGTGAGTAGATTTTGCAATGCAAAATCTACTTACATTTTTTTCAGCAAAAAATATCAATGAATTTGCCATACTTCAAGATAGAAATTTTAAAGTCATGTTAGCTTACAGCTTTGAACAAACGGGCCCTGAGCAAATGATGTAGAACCAGATAAGACCCAGCAAAATGCTGCATATGGTCAGGGTCTGCTCTGTTTGCCACTCAGCAGTTTTTTAACACATCAACATGTACATTGTAGTAAAAGCGACTTGTTCAAATTTTACGACAGGTAATGTAAATAGTTACGGTGTCCAAATATTCATGGTAAATATGGTACTCAGTTTTACTGTCTGTTTTACTTCTTTCAAATGCACTCAATCCAACCACAGTAAACTAGCATAATGCCACACAGTGGAGACCCAGACATTAGCTGAACAGGTTGGGCCTAGCCTTCACTGTTTGCATAGTCCATTTTGTACATTTTTACTGGTCACCAATTTCTTACTTTCACAGCATCATACACTCTTCATAAGTGGACTGTGATGGGGGATATACCTGCCTGGATACTCACTTGAGCAATTCTTTCATTAGGAAATACTTATTCTTACATAGAAAAACAATACTATGCAAGAAATGCTGTAAATAGGCAAATGATTTGCTTATTTACAGCTTTTCTTGCATAGTATTGCTTTTCTATATAAGAGTAAGCATTACTGACCCATCATGTATACGAGTTAAGCACAGCTTTATATCTGCTGTTACTTCTGTGTCTGGTCAGTTAATATTAATTTTATGACCACATTGAACTGCCACACACACAAAAAATGTGTTCTCTGCATGGCTATAATGTGGTCAAATATACAAATCTGGGGTGCAGATGTGTAGGCCAGAGGGATGGGAAGGGGGTGTACATTCTAAACAATTCCAGTAAACAAAATTCTTGTCTCCTGAAATGTGAGATATTCAGATTATGTGTTTACTGCATATTAATTCATCTGAAATGATTATTTCTGGTGATATGATTTTTGCTTCCTCCATTTCTTCTTTTGAGAATCATTGTGAGTATCTCCTCTGTACAGCTCCGATCACATGCTCTGTTGTTGTGTGTACTGTATGAGTTATGGTTGAGTTATTTGTTTCAAGGTATGAGATGTTACGCAGTGATGATGGGTCAATACGCGGGACTATAAAATTACTTGAGAAACAGAAGTTACAAAATTTAAAGAAATACGACAGCAAACAAAGTCGTAAAGGTGATGATTGTATTTTGTCCTATCTATCATCAGCAGCTAGACTAGATGTGTGATCTCACTTTGTGAATTTGTGATCTCACTTTATGAATTTGAGATTTTGTTAACTGAGGCACATTAGGAACATACCATACCCATACCTTTACAATGATGTTTTTTTTTGTTGTTGTTTTTTTACACCCAGCTTAAAATTGTTGATACTTGTCTTATGTCTCCACAAAAACATATGCTGTGGTAACTCATTAGAAGTGCCTCGATGAGGCACTTCTAATGAGTACCCACAGCATATGTTTTTTGTGGAGGAATAAGAAAGATATTTTTCTAGATACCCTTTCTATCTAGAGCTATGATACCTTATTATATATTTTGAAAAATGAAAATCCATGATCAAAGCACTTTGCACATTTACACGGTCTGGTCAGGATCTTCATTGTTCACTTTTTCGATGTGCCTCAGTTCTTTTAGTGCGATTGTCTTTCTTTAACATTTTCTCTTTGATTTTAACCCTTAAAGTGCTTTTCAAAATATTTTAATTTTTTTTATTTTTTTTTAGAGAAGATAAGGCCTGACATTTCAGGTGAATCATCTGCTAAGTAGCAGATGATTCACATGAAACTTCAAGCCTTTTTTTCTCTCAAAATTAAAAAAAAAATATATATATATATATATTTATTTATTTGAAAATGTTGTCTGCAACAGTTTTTACTGATGCTTTAAGGGTTAGGTGGCCTTTTTTATGTGTAATTATTTTCTTAAAGTACCAGCTTTATCTTTTATTAATGGATTTCTGTTTAAATCTGACTTAAAAGTACAAATATAATGGATTTTTTTTTTCTTCACCTTTATTCTTACATATCCTTAACATTGCTTAAAGCATTATTGTAGTAAATTTTCAGTGATGTGATAAAATGTTATAAATATTTTTTGTTGCATTTTCAGAGATCAGCTTTACGTTCTACTAATAACAATATTTAAATATTCCGACCTTATTTTTCTGGTCATGTGACCAGTATTGACAGACTAAAGGCATGAAAAATATATTTTGTAATGGTGCATGTGCTGTTAAATTTAACTAAACAGTTAATTAAATGAAATAATAGTTAACTTTAATTGTTTAGGAAAAAAGCAAGTTAATTATCCCAAAGCATGCATGCATGAAGCAGAGGTGGAGGTGGGAAAGTGCTTGTGGCTTTTACTAACATCTTCCCTACCTTAGTCATTATCTTGTTACTCAGCCCAAACCTGCTGTATGCATAGCAGAGACCTATACCATACCCATATCTCTAGGTAAATGGAGTATTAATAAGTCATTTGTTGTTTTTGCACTAAAACATATCTTGTAGATAATGTAGAAAATTTCACCTCCAAAAACTGAAACTTTTCAGATAAAAAAACTCTGATCGTTTTCATATTTCTGCTCAAAACATAGATTGTGGGTACTCATTAGAACTGCCTTGGCGAGGTAGTTCTAACAAGTACCCACAATCTAAATTTTTGAGCAAAAATAAGAAAAATAATGTATACCCCTGTAAACCCCAATTTTCCTATATAAAGGTGGGGTTTAAGGGGTCAAAATTATATAGGCATGTTTTCGTGATGTGGTGCAAAAATAATAGAAAATTATCCTAAATTAGTGCTCCACTTATCACCTTACCTAGAGCTATGTAAAACATGTTTATTTTCCAACAGCTAGTGTCTTTGGTAATCAAGGTCTAAAAACAAATCCTGCGGTCATATCATCCATGCTTATGTCACATGCAAGATGACAGTTTCTGATGGGACCTCATTTTAGAACACATGTATTGATGGTTGGTTCCACCAAAGAACAATTCTGACAATGTGGTTATCATATTTGGCAGGAATTTGGCTTTTTCTGTAGTGACTTTCAGTTTCTCTCATATTTCTGCTTTTTTTACCAATAGCACCTAGAACAACCAGCCAGAGCTGTTAACGTGTTCTGAGTAACAACAGATACCTGAGAGAATGTGAAAATAGTGATAGAAAGCCAGTTTTATATCATATTTGACAGTCACAGTGTCAATATATCTCCTTCTGAAGAATGAATTTTTGCCTCCCTTCTTAAATTATTTCTACTTGAAAAGGAAGAAATTTGCTGCCTTTTCTTGTAGAGTATACCCCTTTTCAAAAGGGGTTTGGTGTGCAGGATAACAAAATGTAAGTCATAAAAATTGTCTTGTAAAAACTGGCATGAAAATCTACCATGCATATCATATCCAGTCTCTTTAAACACTTGGCATCAGTTTCAGATGTACTATCAAATTGCAAAACTGCAATTTGATAGTACATCTGAAACTAATGCCTTGCATGTCACATAGCATGAATGATAGATACCATAGAATAAGTTATCCAATTTTGATATCAGTAGAATCTAGTTGTAGCTTCTTGGGAATACCTGGTAGTATGCCATAAGCAGATATTTGATTAAAATTAGCTCCTTTAACTTATCTTAAAGCAGCCACTCCATGCTAAATAATGTTTTTCAGGGCATAACTTATTTACTGTATGTATTTGGATAGACAGCCTGAGCAAACAGTGTAGAACCAGAGGTGCCACAGAATGCAGTATCTCATTAGGGTCTACACTGTTTGCCATTCAGCTAGCAATTTTTAGACACAATACTGGGTAGTAAATTGTATTTTTCAAATTTTATAACAAGTATGGTAAAGAGTTGAGGTGTCTGAATACTTAGGGTAAATACGGTTTAGATGTAAATAGCCAGGTCATTAAGGCTCCATATTCCTCAAAAATAGACATTTTTATCCAAGAAAAGTTTAATAAATTTATATACAGTATTAATACGATCTTAAAATGTGGCATCTGACAGCCTGTAAAATTTCAGTTAGTCTCTGATTTTTGAGCTGGATCAAAAATGAAATAATTTTTCATAGTAACTCTGAATTAATGTTGGCAACATTTATTCAAAGATATGATAAAAATCATTTCATTTCAAGAATGAGAGACTAACTGAAATTTTACAGGCTTTCAGGTGCCACATTTTATGATTGTATTAATACCATATATCAATTTATTAAACCTTTCTTGGATTATAAAATGTCTACTTTTGAGGAATATGGAGCCTTTAAATTAGCCTGCTTATTGCATAGCTGTAGATAAGCTGTTTTCTTCAACCAGAACAGTATTGATGTATACTTATTTCTCCACAAACATATGTTACGGGTACTCATCAAACTTCCCTCACAATTCTGATTCCTACCCACAATATAAGTTTTTGTGGAGAAATGGAGAAAAATTATCCCATAATTATCACCAAATACTCCTCCTCAACAATTCCTCTGAACTGTTTATGTTACCATTGCTCCGTTGAAGAAGTTAAAGAAGCATCTGGGTGACCAAGAGATCAGTGCTTCTGACTGGATCATGAGGTCCTGTTGGGTTCACATCTCATAGATGTGAAATTCAACTCCTGACTGTGTGGCACTCCATTGCATGGAGCATTACATTATCACCCCTTCATCATCTTTATATGACTTTATAATGTTGAAAGAGAGGTCATTAAATACCAAATTATCATGAGAATGAAAACTTCTTCGCATTTTATTTTTACAAGTACCAGAAATTAGAAATGCTTATTCAGAAGTTTTTTTTTTTTTTTTTTTTGTTTTTTGTTTCTGTTTTTGCACCTAACATATCTTTTGGATACTCATATACTCATGAGAATTGCCTTGGTGAGGCAATTTTAATGAGAAGCCACAAGGTATGTTTTAGTGCCCAAAGAAGATAAATATTTCATCAAAAGATGATAAATATTTGTGCTAGAAACTTGGTAAAGCTAATTTTGGTATAACTTTCTATTTTTTCTGTTTTATGAAACCATAAAGCCATAAAACCAGAAGTATTTTTTACTGTACATATCAGCCATCATATTAACAAAAACTCTGCATTTATGAAACCTCTGTTGTGAAACATTTGTCATGGATTAAATTCATCATGAGGTCCTGTTGGCTTCACATCTCATAGATGTGAAATTCAACTCCTGACTGTATGGCACTCTATTGCAGGGAACATTAAATGTTAAAAACCAGTTCATTTTGTATTAAGTAATGTGAGAAAAGGGTCCCAGTGCCACAGGGTAAGCACTCACACAGTCTGATCAGGGCCTCTCTACCGATATATTCCACAATATCCATTGATCATGGAATTGGTCAGTGAAAGCCTTGATGAGACTACATGAATATGCAAGCTAATCTGGACCTTCGTAGCCCACATATGTGAAAAAGGCCATTTTGCCACTCATCTAGCAATTTTTAAGATACATTAGCAGGTGTAAAAATGGGCTTGTTTATATTTTAGGACAGTCATGATAAGGAGTTAAGCTGTTCCAATACTTAGCATGAATATGGTATGATATATTGTTCTTCTGTTTTATCTAAAGTTCATTTATGCTTTTCTGTCCTGTAGGTTCAGGTGACTGGACATGGAGAGAACAGGCTGACATGGTTAAATGGACAAGAGTAAGTATAAATCTTCACACTGATGTTTACAAGATTCTTAGATGCTTTTCCTTAAAAATTGTACTTGATATTCCATAAAAAGATGATTTGACTGAAATTATGCCAATTAAAATAAATTAAAGTTGTCACTGGAAACAAAAAAACACATGAAAGAATTGAGTCTCGGTTTTGTTGAGACTCTTCATATGTCAGCATTGTAGTTTGCAGGACTGCATAAGCCTCTAGAATACTTTGACAAAAAATGAGTAAACTGAGCTTATATTTCTTTTTTGTCTGAAGTAAATAATGCATAGTGAACAGCAAGAAGGCAATCCAAATGATAATAATACACATCAATAATTACAGTGTGTAGTTATTTATAGTGCATTGGAAATCAGGAGACTGTGGAGATGTCTGAAAAGTGGTAGAATCAGAGTTGAGAGTTGGCAGGTATGAGAGTCTGACTGACTGGCCAGATTTTAAATGCTACCAGGCAACTGAGTCACATAGAGATAGTGCCAGGTATGAGAGTTAAGGATGTTTGCAAATATATACATGACTGTAATATTTTTCTTCTCTTCTTAAATATTTACATTGACGGTTTAGGTCAGTAATAATAATCATTTTTCTTTCATTTGTTTTTCAGTCACCCATCCAAGCATCCCTCCTGAAGTTAGACTCAGCAGAACTTAACAAGTTGGCACTGGAATGTTTCCTTTGTAAGTTACAACTATCATGCTGAATTAAGGGGAACTGATACATTTTCAGGGGAGATAACGCTGTCATTGATTGGACACTCTTCTGAAAAGGAGTCTACTCTATACGGAATGAATTTGCTCCCTCTGGGAGCAAATTCTTTCCTTATAGAGCAGACCCCTTTTCAGAAGTGGTTTGGTGTGCAGTGAAGCAAACATGAAGTCACAATAGTTGTCTCCCTTGGCAGAAATAGCAAACAATCTACCAAATGTATACAGTCACCCATAAACCCTTTCTTTATTTTAATGCTTGTTAGCACAAAATACAGATATATAGATTGAGAATAAAATAAATAAAACAATTCTGAATTAGTGTCCTTACAGGAAAAGGGTATTCAAATGAATAGTTTTCTTATTTCTGCATGAAATGTATGATGTATATGGTATGAAAAAAATCTCTTATGTCCAGATGATGATATATATCCTATATAAGCCTGAGAATTTGCATTGTTTGATCTGGGTCTTCATTCTCCCAAAAGTCAGTGAATACCCTAAAATATATTGATGGACAAAAGAGATCCTGATCAGACTGCAAAGATGTGCAGGCCTATTTTAGCTATCACTATTCAGATTTAGCGTAAGGGCCCCTTAACCATTGTTTTTCAAGAAATACGATTATAAGTTACATAGTTATAAACTTTATTTACACATGGAATTTAGCATCTTTGTAAAGTTTTGTATCACTGCTTATAAAGACTGTCAATCATTAATTTGTTGTTGTTTTTTTCTCTTCAGGTATCATGAAATTCATGGGAGATTACCCGATGTCTCCAGGTCAGACTGAAGTGGACTGTGCTTTAAAAATTCTCAGGGTAGGCATTAAAACTTAGCATGCTGGAAAAAATTTCAGCAGGCAACATATTGAAATATTTTTATTTTTCCTCGAAAACTAGTTTTGACATTTCATGCAAATTGTCTCGTCTCCTTAGGAAAATAAGAAAAATATCATCGGTATGTAATCCTCTCAATTTGCTGAGATAGTGGTAAAAAGGTTAATTTGCAGGAACCGATCAGATTTGCTACTTCTGTTTATTTCTGATAGTCTGACAGAGACAGAGACAATACTATTTCATGTTTTTCTCTGAAAACAGGGCTAATCATTTTTATATTAGAATTTGTATGTCCCTGGTAGCGATAGCGAGGACATATTGTTTTTGCCCTGTCTGTTTGTTGCTTGGACAACTTTAACATTGGTCATAACTTTTGAACTGTTTGAGATAGAGCCTTTATATTTGGCTTGTAGGTTCCTTGTGACAAGGGCTTCCCACTCATACAAAAACATTTTGACCTATGACCTTGACCTGTGACCTACTTTAAAGAAAAAATTAACATTGGTCATAACTTTTGAACCGTTTCAGATAGAGCCTTCATATTTGGCATGTAGGTTCCTTGTGGCAAGGGCTTCCCACTCATACAAAAATTTTGACCTATGACCTTGATCTTGACCTGTGACCTACTTTAAAGAAAAAATTGACCTTGGTCCGGGGACAAGTTCGTGTTTCACAAACACATCTTGTTCTTTTTTTCACAAGTCCTGTGATGAACCAAAATAATCTGAAAGGAGTATCCTTTGGAAATACAAACAAAACAAAAGATAGAAAATGGCCAACTATGTTTGATTGAATCTGTTCATGAGGGTTGGGTGGGAGGGTAAGGGCCTTCTGTACTTGCAGCAGATGGGGGAAGGGTGCTTGTTAGTATTTCTTTTGTTTCTGCACTTCATTCACTTTTTCCCTCATCTTCATCTATTTGTGTCTTTCCTTTCATTTACCCCTGTCCAAACTGTTCTTGAGGATAATGACAAACTACAAACATTCCTTGAGCCTCCTGAGTCTACAGAATAATGAATTACCCTAAAAATTTGGGCACCATAACCCCCTACCATACTTGACCATTTGATTACCTCCAACTGTTTTAAAAAATACAGTCGAACCTCAATGGCTCGAACATCTTTGGGACCATGGAAATTCCTTTGAGACATGGGTAGTTCGAGCCACTGATGGTTAATCATGGCACCAGTTCAGGAAGCAAATAGCGATAATTTAGGGAAATCTTTTCGCTTTTCTACACAATGATTGTATGTTGAGTGCACTCATTAGAATTGCCTCAATGAGGCATTCTAATGAGTACACACAACATACAATTCCATGATAAAGTAAGAAAAAAAAATCCCTAAATATTTGTTTTCTTGAGCTATTGGAAGGATTTTGTAGGGACTGAAAAACAAGTTCGAATCATCCACGGTAAACGAGCCATCCGGGTTCAAGCCATTGAGGTTATACTGTACTGGCTAAATGGCAGGCAATGAACATCCTGATCAAACAGCTCCAGTCTACACTATTTGCTGTGGCATGTCTATTTGAATATTAAAAAGTAAATATGGTTACAATTTAAATGTTTGGTCACATTAACTATTAAATTTGGAATTATAAATTATTTGCAACAGAAAAATAGACCATTTAATTGTGATTGGATACATTATCAGATAAGGTAACTCTGCAACATTTGGTTTACCTCCCTTCTGAAAAAAAAAGGTCTACTCTAAAAGGAAAGCATTTGCTTGAGAGCAAATTCTTTCCTTTTAGAGTAGACCCTGTTAAAAAGGAACTTGGTGTGCAGGAAAGTAAACAGGAATGTAAAAGTTGTCCCCCTTGTGAAATCATGGAAAATCTGCTAAGTGTATCATATCCCCTTACTTACAATTTCCTAGATTTGGCATGAATTAGTGCTCTATTATCTCCAGATTAGGCATTTTTTTTTTTTTTTTCAGCTGAAAAGTACTGAAATTTTCTTATTTATCCACAAAAACTTATGTTGTTGGTACTTATAAGAAAGGCCTTGCTGAGATACATCTAATGAATACCCACAACATATGTTTTCATAGAAAAATAAGAAAATGTGTTTATCAGTCTTGTAAGACAAGACTCTGTATCTTATATTGACTGGGGGTGGTCAGGTGTGGCAAAGGTGTTGTATATCGCACGTCACCAGGGCGTCCAACTGATATTGGCTTACAGTTGGGCAAGGCCTGCTATCCTTGTGGCATGTAAGGGTAGAGGGGGAATGTTTTTATTTCTTTTGTTTCTTCACTTTCACTCTTGTTCCTCTTTCTTCCCTGTCCTTCTCTTCTACTATCTTTTCTATCTCTTTTCCCCCTTTCTCTGGGAGACGACACAAAATGACCTACAAGGGTTGACATGTCATTAAACTCCAACACAATAAAACTTATATTGACTGTCCCATGTTTTACAGACCTGCCATAAATACCCAGAACTGAGAGATGAAGTTTACTGTCAATTATGCAAGCAGACGACAAACAACAAAAGCATGAAAACGTAAGTTAGTCAGATATTTTGATATAATTTGAGCTATAAACCACAATTTTCTTCCATGGTGAGAGATTCTCACATTTTGCCTTTTACTGAAACAGTTCATTATCATTTACAATGGCAGTTTTAAGATTGATCAAGATATGAATGAATAGAAGTGGTAATGTACAAGAGTGCCTTTTTACTTGATTGGGCTCAGTAAAAATTCAATTTTATGAGTGCTGGAGGCAGGGTCAAAAAATGGGGACAATGCATCCCAGCTCTCCAATTCTTGTATTTCTAGAATTGGTAACTTAAGTTACCAGCTGCAGAGATTATCATTTGTAACTTTTAGTTTTACATAAAAGTCACACACACACACACACACACACACACACACACACACACACACACACACACACACACACACACACACACATATATTTTTTGTTGAGAGGTAGTTTTTATTAGTTACTATTTTTGGCTGTTTTTGTTTATTCTATTTATTTATTTATTTATTTGTTTATTTATTTATTTATTTTTATTGTGACTTCTCAGCTGACATATTCATAGTATGTATAACTTTAACCAGGATATAACACTTAACAAAAAGAGAGCAGATAAAACAGCAGTAACACAGAGAGAGAATATAGTGAATAAAAATCTGTCATCATGCTTTCACCTACATGCACGATAATAGTAATATGGTAATTGTTCTAAAATTTCAAACATTTTCTTCCATACTTTTCAGCCTAAATTTTGCTTTTTTTGCAGTTTCTTAAATTAGTTAGTGGACTGGTAAATGATGTTTAGGAGCAGTCTGATCTGGGTCTGCACTGTTTGCATATGCCATTTTATTAGAAAGTTTGCTCTACAAAATTTTAGGACATTTACCGTAGTATCCATCATTTATGATTTGAATTGTATCAGCTGCTTACAGTAACCTTTACAAACTGTTATTTCATTCACTATATATCAACAGAAACATGTTTCAGCTCACAAAACAGAAAGAAACTCACAATGGAAGACAACATATGCTGCACATGTGAACAATAAACTATAACATACATTCCTTAATATTTCATTCTTTTACATCCTACGCAAACCATCCATATAGCTCTACATAACACTTTTGCATTTTGGGTAAAAATTTCAGCAGAAGACAGTTTGAAATATTTTATTTTTTTCTAGAAAATAGGATTTGACATTTCATGCAAATTGTCTTCTAAGGAGACAACTTGCATGAAGTGTTGGATCCTATTTTCTAGGAAAAAATAAACAAAAATATCATAAGTGTCGTCTAAATTGTCCATAGCATGGTAAGTGTTAACCCTAGTCCTGCTGAACCCGGATATATCCTGCCATTGAAAACAGTAAATCCAAATCAGTTGCCTTCTTCACTGATCTGGATCTGCACTGTTTGTCATTCAGTATGTGAACTTACGAGGGGAGTTCAATAAGTTCGTAGAACTCGGTATTTTTCTATACAATTCAAGATTTCTTTTTTCATTTTTGTGCAGTGTAAACCTTTGTCAGTTGAATGATAACAGCGGTTCAGTCAACACATACATTTTTTGCTTTTACTTTTTGTTTGAAAACCTATACCCATAGGCAAACATGGAAAGTCAGTATATTGAGTTCAGAGCAGTCATAAAGTTCCTCACTAAGGAGGGTGCAAAGGCCAAAGAAATCCATCGGGGCATGGCTGATGTGTATGGTGATAGTAGCCCAAAGTATTCAACAGTGGCAAAGTGGTCAGCAGAATTTAAACGTGGGTGAGACTCCTTAGAAGATGACCCAAGGCCAGGTTGCCCTGCTGATGTCATCAGCCAGGAGATGATCGACCGTGTTGAGAGACTTGTGCTAAACAATCGCCGAATCAAAGTTGCCAAACTTGCTTCAGAATGTGTTATTTCTAATGGAAGTGTTTACACTATAATCCATGAACATTTAGGCATGTCAAAAATATCTGCCAGGTGGGTGCCCAGAAACCTGAACATGCAAGATAGTCAGCAAAGGGTGGAGTCAAGTCAAGAACTTCTGGAAGTGTACAATGCCAATCCCCGACTGGAGACCAGGAGGTCGCGGGTTCAACCCCCGCCGACGTCGGCAACATTCTTTCGTGGAGATTGATCAGGAAATATTTTCTACGGTCATTCTCTCCCTTCCACTGATTCAAGAAGGGCAGTTGTCAGTTTCTGGCGAAAGAATGTGCACAATACTGGTTAACCGCTTAGAGGACTAAGCCTGCCCAGTAAACGTGTGGTTAGGTAAACTGACCGCGCTCGACATGACCCCATTGGGTTGACTGGGCCGTAAAACCTCAGCGCAAACAAACAAACAATGCCAATCCAGAAGACTTTCACACTCATCTTGTAACAGGAGATGAAACTTGGCTTCACCACTGGGACCCAGATACTAAAAAAGAGTCCATGCAATGGAAGCGCCCTGGCTCACTCCCACCTAAGAAATTTCGTACCCAACCATCATCCAGCAAGGTAATGGCCACGGTGTTTTGGGACTCCAAAGGGATTATATTGATAGATTACAAGCCTGCTGGTACTTCAATTACAGGAGAATACTATGCCAATGTCATTAAACAATTAAGGGTTGCTATTAAAGAAAAACGAAGGAGAAAGCTAGCTGCTGGTGTCCTTCTTTTGCATGATAATGCCCCTGTGCGCAAGTCCAGAGTTGCACAAGCGGCTATTCGTGAGTGCAAGTTCGAGCAGTTCAATCACCTGCCATACAGTCCAGACCTGGCCCCAAGTGATTATTATCTGTTTTGAAATTTGAAGTCCCACTTGCATGGAACGAGGTTTCGGGACGATGATGAGCTCAAGGCTGCTACAGAGGCTTGGTTTGAGGACCAAATAGATGACTTTTATTTCAAAGGCATAGACTGCTTGAAAGAAAAGTGGGCCAAATGCATTGAAGTAAAGGGGGATTATATTGAAAAATAATGTTGAAACCATCTTCCAACCTGTGAGTTAAACCCCGAGTTCTATGAACTTATTGAACTACCCTCATATATCCACAATCTGAATGAAGTAATCTGATTGGCTGATAATAAGAAATGGGCATGGCATCTTAATTTATTCAGCATAACAAGGGTTAAGAAGTATTCAGCTACAGTGGACCCTCCACTAATGGTTACCTCACAACAACAGCCACCTCTCTATAACAGCCACTTTTCTGATTTCCCAAACTACATTTTTTTAATTTCCCAAACTACTGTTTAACTATACATTTAACACCTACAACAACCACAGTCCAACAACACATGTACAGAAATTAAAAGAAACTAATATTTATTCAAATTTGATCTTGATTTCAGGAAGAGCTGTATAATGGGTTGGCGTCTTTTCGCAATAATAGCCGCATACTGTGACTGTTCAGAGGCCTTCCGACCGTATCTCTTCAAGTATCTAGAAACTACAGCTTCAGACACAATGAGAACATACAGTGGGGCTGCTGCAATATGTCTACAGAACCTGAGGAAAACATTCAAATATGGTGGAAGGAAGAATGTGCCATTAAAAGAAGAAATTGCTGCTTTAGCTGTTAGTATTTTCAGGGTTGTCATAGTTATCCTAAAAATTCAGATAAGTATGGGCATCCAGCTAATTTTTTAGCACCCTGACCAAGGCTCAGAATGAGCTATTGTGATCATGTGCAGTCCATCGTCAGTACGTCCATCCATCCACAGGTTTGAACGACTACTCCTCTGTAACCCCTGTGCCAATTTTCTTCAAACTTCATATGGAGCCTTCTGTTAAAGGGGGATTGAAAATTTATACAAAGCATCACGGTCCGTTTATCAAGATGGCCTCCATATCCATATATGGTGAAAACACAAAAAAAATCTTCTTCTCCAGAACCAAGACGGCTTCAAGGCTGAATCTTAGTATATAGCATCATGGACTCAAAGTCTACAAAGTTTGTTCAAATGATGACCCTAGGTTGACCTTTGATCTTTTTACGGCAAGGTCAAATTTGCGTCCCCATCCATTTGTATGAGGAAAATGTTGAAAAGTCATTTTCTCAAAATGTATTAAAGATAATGGCTGAAATTTACAATAAGTGATTGAAGTAGTAAAATATTTTAGTTATAATTAAAATTTTGTCCCCTGAGGGATATCTGCCCTTGCCCCTGGGCAATATACATCTATAATATTGTGTAATTTTTAAATATCTTCTCTTAAACTGCTTGAGCAATTTTCACCAGATTTCACATGGGACCTTCTGTCAAGAGGGTATTGCCAATTTGTTGAAATGGTTCCATGCAATTGAACAAGATGGTCGCCATGCCCATATATGGTAGAAACATTTAAAATCTTCTCCAGAACCAAGAAAGCTTTGGTGCTGAATCTTGGTATATAGCATCGAGGACTCAAGGTCTACCAAGTTTGTTCAAATGATGATTGTAAGTGGACCTTTGACCTTTTTACGGCAAATGATAATGGCAGGGTATTATGGCTTCACATTGGACGTCCATATGTCCGTCCGTCAGTCGTATGTTCATCCGTCCGTTTTTAGTTTCCAGATGATAACTTGAGTAAACATCAATGGATTTTCACCAAACTTGGTATTTGCATTGATATTTTGGAGATCTGATTTGGGATTGCTAATGGGCAAATTTTGTCAAACTTTTACAGAGTTATCTGCCGCGACCAGGGATCAGGCTACAGGGCGACTGGGGTGAAATAGTCACCCCTGAGGGCTCTAAGTCTCCCTGGGAAGCCCTGAGGGCAACAAAAACGTCGCCCTCGATTTTTGCAACTTTTGAAAAAGCTAGTACTTGTGTAAAACGAACTTTTTGTTAGGAGAAATCCAGTAAAAATTGAGCAAACATACAAAGGTAAAATTCTTTTGAAAAAAAGCTGTTAGATGTATCAGAAATGCCTCAGAATAAAAGTCTGATGTGGTTTAACAAGTTTTATCATTAGTTTTCGTGGGTGTCTGTTTTTTCATACATGAACCATTTACAAGCTGAAAATGGGTCAGAAACAGCATTAAAAATGCTAAAATCTAAGTTTAAAAGTTGACAGACATTTTAGTTAACAAATTTCTTTTTATCATTATGTTTATAGCTTATCAAACCGCAGATCTTGATGTTTTGACTGAATCTACTGAGAAGATCAATTTCCAAAAAGCTATGGGTCCAGATATGATGCATTTGCCCTACTCATGTCTGTGTTTCTGTGAATCATTTAATTGGTTTAGAAGTTAAGAATGAACAGGTCTACAGTAAAAATTGCTTCCTTTTTTATTAATTCCCAAGACAATGTGGTAAAGCGAGTCAAGAGTCTTTATGTGTCATGCTTTCAGTAGGTGAGCGAGTCTTGTCTTCTCCCTCATCCTTTAAAACTTCTTCCTGTTTTGTCTGGAGGGAGAAGTCACTTCTCACTAAGTCTGGGCCAGCCTGACCCCTGGCAACACAATAATGGCGGGGTATTATATTTTAATGTTTTTATTTTTCAATATGTATTTAAGACTAAAGGCTGAAACTTACAATGTACATGTATGATTAAAGTAGTAAAATGTTTTCATTAGGATCAAAATTTTGCCCCCCCTGGGGGTTATTTGCCCTTGCCCATGTTATATACAGATATAAAACCATGAAATCTTTAAACATCTTCTTCTCTTAAACCACTTGACCAATTTTCACCAGATTTCACATGGGGCCTTCTGTGGAAGGGATGTTGACACTTTGTTCAAATGGTTCTGCATCACTGAACAAGATGGCTGTCATGCCTATATATGGTAAAAACACTTAAAAATCTTCTTCTCCAGTACTAAGAAAGCTTTGAAGCTGAATCTTGGTATACAGCATTGGGGACTCAAGGTCTACCAAGTTTGTTAAAATGATGAGACTAGGATGACCTTTGACCTTTTTATGATATGGTCAAATTTGTGTCCCAGTTGCTGTGGCAATACTGGAAGACTGTTGCATGGCATTTGCAAATATGCAGGTGAGTGAATTGTGGCCCATGGGCCTCTTGTTTCTTATTTCTCAGTGAAAACAGAATGTGGGTACTCAGAAGTGCCAAAACAGAAAATATTTTGAACAAGTTTTTTTGCAGTTTTTGAACAGCCATTATTTACAAGCTAACTGATCTGGAACCGTGAATAAAATGTGTTTAGTACTTTATTGAGTTTGCATTCAAACAGTATGACTTTTATACAAATATTCAAACAAAAATATTTAAAGCAAATAAAATTCTAAACACAAAAATGCACTAAAAAAAAAAAAAGTCCGAAGCAATTTGAGATGGTTGCTTTAGTTTTATCATGTTTTTGTATTTTGTTTCCACCATATTTACTTTAATTATTGGCACAGCTAGGTATGAGCAAACAGTGTAGACCCAGAGAAGATTCTCTGACTGTTGAATTTGATCAGAATCTGCACTGTTTGCTATTCATCCAGCAGTTTTTATATCTACCAACAGGTAGTAAAATGGACATTCCAATTGGTAAGGAGTTGAGGTGTTGAAAGTAAATATTTAGGGTGAATATGGCATAGGATGCACAACAAATGAAAAGGGCCCTTATGCATTTTGCTGACAACATAAAGCCAGACCCAATCTAATCTGGGCATTTTCTGGTTCTCAATATATACTATGGTATCCACTGATTCTGTAAGCGGACAATGAAGGCCCAGATCAGCCTGTGCTTATGCACAGGCTGATCAGGGCCTGCATTGTCTGCAAATTACATAAGGGCCCTTTCTGTGCATTGCACAGCATATGTAAAAAGACTGTGTAGTTTAAGGTCAGAATAAAAATGCAATATAACCTTAATTTTACTGTTTAACATTTAGTCCCGCACTTCTATGGATATTGAGAGAATGAAAAGACGTTGGAAGAATGCCTTGGTATATAGTAATACTACATATGATCACAATAATTTCTTTTTTTATGTCACATTCTACAGGATATTTTCACAAATTTATTTTATTGGGTTCTCACAGAGGTAGTTATCATTGAGTTTCCGCAGAATTAGTTTAATACCATTTACTTCACAAATGCATGTAATAGACAGTAAAGCTGACAATTTTGAGATGTAAAATATTCAAAAAGGGCAGTTGTCAGTTTCTGGCGAAAGAATGAGCACAATACTGGTTAACCGCTTAGAGGACTAAGCCTGCCCAGTAAACGTGTGGTTAGGTAAACTGACCACACTCGACATGACCCCATTGGGTTGACTGGGCCGTAAAACCTCAACACAAACGTGAGATGTAAAATAAGTATTATTATTTTGTCCAGAAAACAGATTAAACCCTTATACTACTGAATTTCAGTATCCGCAGACAATGTTTTAAGTATTTTTTTTTTTTTTTTTTTTTTTTATGGAAAACATGGTTTGGTATTTCTAATTTTCTGAATTTCCAGTCATATTTTCAGGGAAAGCTATGAAAAAAATTTGGTTTGCTGATTGTTTATTTCACACAGAGGTTATCAAGAATTAGTCTATAAACAACAGTCAGCAGCGGGTATTTGTATATATTCCTGAAGTTAAAGTGTTGCATTTCATTTGAACTTGGTATTTCATATTTTTTTAGGAAAATAAGAAAAAAAATACTGTCTGCTAATTTTTGTTTGTAATAGGGTCAAGATTATTTTATATGATGAAATAAGCCTACATTATCTAAATGCAGGTGATGTGGAATAAAGACAATGAAACATGACCAGGACATCAGCATACTTGCTTATTAAAATCTACTCTGATCACCAGGCCTAGCTGTTCCTTATGTAGTTAGAAGTTTCACACTCCGATATCATGCAGTTTCATCAGATGTTGCAAGTGTGGCAGAGATAATATCAATTTATTTTTGCATGATATACATGTTCTATGATCCTGTTTCATTTTGTAATAAGCATGTGGTTGTGCTTGGCATGGACCTTCCACAACCTCTTTTTATTTCTCACTTAAAGAGAATATGTCCATTACTGGTATTATAGTTGTGTATTTTTCTGTCACTTTCTAGATGTTTGTTATGCCCCCAACATCAAAGAAATTGGAGGGGCATATTGCTTCTGGGTTGTCCGTCCGTCCTTCCGTCCGTTCGTCACGCTTTTTGATGCATAGCATAACTTTAGAACCATGAATGCTAGGGTTTTGAAATTTCTTATATGGATTCCTCATGAAAAAATAACTGACACATATTTTTTTTCTTGACAGGATTATGCCCCTTTTCTGAGTTATGGCCCTTTGAAAAAATATGGATGCAATCTTGTCAGCAAAATATCTCAAAAACTGTTGAAGCTACAGCCTTGAAACTTGATGAATAGACTGGTAGTGATGAGTAGACAACCTGATTAACTTTTGAAGAAATTTTGATTAATACTTCTTGAGTAATGGCCCTTTGTAATTTTGGGCATTTATACATTGTCAGCAAAATATCTCAAAAACTGTTTGAGCTAGAGCCTTGAAACTTAGTAAATGGCTTTGTAGTGATGAGTAGATGACCTGATTAACTTTTGAAGAAATTCTGAAAAACACTTCATGAGTTATGGCCCTTTGAATTTTCGGGCATTTTTACCTTGTCAGCAAAATATCTCAAAAACCGTTGGAGCTAGAGCCTTGAAACTTGATGAATAGACTGGTAGTGATGAGTAGACAACCTGATTAACTTTTGAAGAAATTTTGAAAAATGCTTCTTGAGTTATGGCCTTTGTAATTTTGGGCATTTTTACCTTGTCAGCAAAATATCTCAAAAACCGTTGGAGCTAGAGCCTTGAAACTTAGTAAATGGATTTATAGTGATGAGTAGATGACCTGATTAACTTCTGAAGAAATTCTGAAAAATACTTCATGAGTTATGGTCCTTTGTAATTTTGGGCATTTTTACAGTGTCAGCAAAATATCTCAAAAACTATTGAAGCGAGAGCCTTGAAGCTTGATAAATAGACTGGTAGTGATGAGTAGACAACCTGATAAACTTTTGAAGAAATTTTGAAATATACTTCTTGAGTTATGCCCCTTTGTAATTTTGGGCATTTTTACCTTGTCAGCAAAATATCTCAAAAATTGTTAAAGCTAGAGCCTTGAAACTAAGTAAATGGATTTGTATTGATGAGTAGATGACCTGATTTACTTCTGAAGAAATTCTGAAAAATATTTCATGAGTTACGGCCCTTTGTAATTTTGGGCAATTTTACCTTGTCAGCAAAATATCTCAAAAACCGTTGGAGCTAGAGCCTTGAATCTTGATGAATAGACTGTTAGTGATGAGTAGACAACCTGATTAACTTTTGAAGAAATTTTGGAAAATACTTCTTGAGTTATGGCACTTTGTAATTTTGGGCATTTTTACCTTGTCAGCAAAATATCTCAAAAACTATTAGAGCTAGAGCCTTGAAACTTAATAAATTACCTGATTATATTTTGAGAGAATTCCGTGAAAATATTGATAGAGTTACGGCCCTTTGCGGTTCTGCACATTTTGACCTTGTCAGCAAGATGTCTTGAAAAGTACTTAAGCTAGGGTCTTGAAATATTATTTGCAGATTGGGGATGATGTGGAGATTACCTGATTTGTTTTTTAGGGAATTCCATGAAAAATCGACATAGTTATTGCCCTTTGTAGTTCAAGGCATTTTGACCTTGTCAGCAAGATATCTCTATTTAAGCCAGATCCATGATATTTGATATACTTTTTGGGATTGAGGAGGAGATAACCTGATTAAATTTTGGACCAATTAAATGAAATGTTGGAGTTATGGCCCTTCACAATTTCTGGCCATTTAATGTCGTTGCTTTATTGTGTATAGCATAAGTTTAGAACCACGTATGCTAATGTTTTGAAATTTCATATTTTGATTCCTCAGGAAAAAATAGGTGACCTGTATTTTTTTCTTCTCCCAATTATCTAGAATTATTTCCCTTTGATAAAATAACATTGAAATCTCATTTATTTGTACTGTTGTTACCGTCATGGGCAAGCAGTGTTTGAGTCAAGCAGTGTTAGAGTCAGGCAGTTGGGGGCATAGTGTTTTACAAACACCAGCTCTAGTTTTTGTTCTGTTTTCCATCCATTTCTTAATTTGTCCATCAACATTTGAGTCAGCTCTACTGTTCAGGTCCATTTCAGAATGACTGTTACATCTATAATCATCTTACTGGCCTACTTTCTCCCTAATATGGACTCCTATTACGACTCTGACCTTTATTGCATGAGCTAATGGCAGTCATTTTTGTGTTGACCCTAGTTTTTAGCTCCAGTTCTGATTAACCATATGACTAGGGCCTTAGTTGTCCAGTTGCAGAATTGTAACATAGATGTATAGGAAAGGCCTTTTAATAGATTGTGTGAGTTTGGCAGCTGATCTGGATCCCGTTTATTGATACAAATTCAAATAGTTAATGACACTTGGCAGATCCAGATCAGTTGGCTCCTGAAGAAGCCAACTGATTTGGATCTGCTTTATTTGCAAAGACAGGGCATATCCGGGTTCAGCAGGATCAGGGTTAAAGTCATGATACACATTGTTACTGTATAAACAAACATTACAGTCACAAATCTGTCAGCAGGTATGCAAATTTAAATGTAAAAATGAACACAAATGTACAAACAGTTGGGGAATGACTAAACCTGATCAAATATCCATGATATCACAATTTCGTTGTCTCAAACTGCCGATAAGTAGAACTGATTTGCATGGTCCTTTGGAGTTTGAGATAACAGAGTCAACTGTATTTATTTTGTTCTTCAGAATGGTAGAATTTCCAAGAGGTTCTCGTTCTTATACAGTGGATCAGAGAGGGAAGGAATGCTACACATCAAACCTTGCACAGTAAGTAATAGCAATCTCTACCATATTTACCCTGAATATGCAGACACCTTAAGTCCTTACCATACATAAATTTGATCAAGTTTATTTGGCTGGCTGTTGATGTGTTTAAAAACTGCTTTACAAGTGGCAAACTATGTAGACCCAGATCAGATGCCACAGTTTGTGGAATCTGATCAGGGTCTACACTGTTTGCATGGATCTGTCCATCTGAATACTTAGGATAAATAGGGTAAATAACTGAATGGGACTAAGTCTGTACAATGCTTATGCTTATAACAAGTGTATTTCTTGTAATCCTTGTAATCTTTAACATATCAGTAAAATTGGAACATATGAGCGCTATTTTTCTTATTTTTTACCTTCAAGTAGGACTTTACAGGTCATTCAGTTCATCTCCAGATTTTTCATTCAAACCATAGTTGGCCTGATATTTCATTCTGATCAACACAAGACATTTTTGTTAATGAGAATGGATACCCTTTCAGGGGAGACTACTCTTGTCATTTTCTTTTGAAAAGGCTCTAATCTAAAAAAAAAGGAATATGCTCCCCTTGGCCTTTGGAGCAAATTCTTTCTTTTAAGAGTTGTCTCAGTTTTCAGAAGGGACTTGGTGTGCAGAAAAACAAACAGGAAGTCAGACAATTTGTCTCCCTTGTAAAAATGGTTGAAAGCTACCATGTATACCCGGAAATATCAAGATTTGGAGATTATTTAAATGAAATGATGAAAACTTGCATGAATTTGACAGACAAGCCTGGATTTAAAATTTTGAAGTACAATTTATGATGAATATACTGGAACCTCTTTATAAGACAATTCATTATAAGACGTTTGGAGATAAGATGGTTTAAAGGTGGACCCCGGAAGTGTTGTATCCGAACAAAAATGTATAGATTATATAGAAAAATGACCATTTATGGTCATTTTTTCAATATAATCTGGACATTTTTGTTGGGATACAACACCATATTATAAATGGTCATTTTTCTATATAATCTAGACATTTTTGTTTGGATACAACACAATATACCATCATTTTTCAATATAATCTAGACATTTTTGTTTGGATACAACACAGTTGTTTAGCTAACACAATTTTCACTTTTGATACCAATACTCGTGTTATAAAGAGGCTATGGTGTATGTGTTTTAAGGGCATGCATTTTCTTATTAATTTATGTACATTTTCCTTTTATTCTCATAGGTTGTGAGGGACTGCATTGAAGATGTATGTAACAGATTAAACATACTTGACCAGGTCGAGGTGGATGAATACACGCTTTTCCTCAGGACCAGTAAGAAATTATATTTAAAATATGCATGACATGCATCATACAAAGACCTGCTTTATATCATTTGGGCTGTTCCAAGTGAAAAAGGTCTTTGAGCTTATATTGACAGCAAAGACAGCAGTCTGCACATCCACACTATCAGGATCTTTGTTATATGACTGCCAGCAAAGGCCTTCTCTGATTGGCTGAAACTGGCTGTAACAGTTTTTATAAATCCTGATGTTTGCTTTTAGCTGCTGCTTGTTAGAAATAGCCTGGCTAAGGTCAAGGACTGGCCAACATCACTTTTGTCACTGCTGCCAGATAGCTAAACATATCCTGTAACAAATAGCCTGGCTAAGGTCAAGGACTGGTCAACATCACTTTTGTCACTGCTGCCAGACAGCTAAAAATAGTCATAAAACAATTGATGCATTCTATTTAGGTTAACATCAGGATTTGTTAACCCAAGAAATTGATGTTCACTGAGGCAAATGTATAAGCTTGTCCACTTGCAGAATCATTGGGTCGACATGCACTTACTGCTCAAGTATATAAATACTGACACAAATCATTAGGGACTGAATACATACATTGATTTTCCACCATTTTTCCAGGGAAGACAGGGGGGTGGTCTGGTGTGGTGACGGTGTCAGATATCTTACGTCACCGGGGCATCCAATTGATATTGGCTTACAGTTGGGCAAGGCCTGCTATCCTTATAGCGGGTAAGGGTAGAGGGGGAAGGTTTTTATTATTCTGTTTCTTCACTTTCATTCATGTTCATCTATCTTCCCTGGCCCTCTCTTTCATCTCCTCTACTATCTCTTCTATCTCTTTTCTCCCTTTCTCTGGGAGACAACACAAAATGGCCAACCAGGGTTGACGTGTCGTTAAACCTTGTCAATTTATGTTTGCTCTCCTACACACCAGTCTTCTTCTGAAAAAGGAGTCAACTCTTAAATAATGAATTTCTCCCAAGTGGAGCAAATTTTTGTCTTTTATGTATACAAAAACCATTTTGACAGAGATGTCTCCATTGAACATGTAGCCATTACTCTTAATGTTGTGGCACTCCTCTTAAAGAATTAGACCTTGTTTCCACCTATTATAGAGTAAAATTGAGGATTTTCAGGAGTATAGCTTCCTACATTTGTGGTCCCATCTCTGACATGTTTGGCTGTAAAACAACAGTTCGGTTCATTTAGGGGTGGAATATATGAAAAGGGAAATGAAAGAGGAAGTTTTCCAAGCTAAGGCTCATTGTTTACAATATAATTGGTAGTGCTCCTGGAACTTAACTGTCATATATGTTGTTTTTTTTTTTTTGTTTTTTTTTTTATATATCGAGGCTAAGTTATCAAAAATGAAGAAAATGAAAGCCTTAGAAGTCAATGAAATTCTATTACAGCCACAGGCTTTGACCATGCACTATCCTGACTTACCTTTTGCCCTCCCCAGTCAGGGTCAAAAGTGGATTTGGTGTTGTAAGACTGTAGCACCCAAGGAAGATATAGCATACTCATTGGTATTGGTTGAAAGTTCTCCAACATTATTGGAGATACCTTAGACTTCCCACATCGATCCATTCCTCCCAAGGCCTTGTGGGGTCAGGGTCAAAAGTGAATGTAGTATTGCATGACTATAGCACCTAGGGAAGGTAGACAGCAAAATGAAATCCATGTAGTGGCATAGGAGGAGATGGTTTAGGCAGGAAACACCATACTGTAGAATATTTGACTGTACTCCTTTTAGGAGCAGTTTGATCTGGATTTGAATAGTTTTCTTAGACATACATGAATCTGTCTAAATGTTTAGTTAAATGCTGTGACAGCTGTTATTGCTAATTTCAGGAGAGGGCCAGTTCAGCAAATTGCGGTCGGAAGAATATATCCTAGATGTAACAGCTGAACTTGTTCGCACCAGACGAGATTACGACCTTGTGTTCCAGAGAACAGTCTGGTATTTCCCATTCAAGAACTCTGACAACCTTCTTTATAATGAACTTATGTATTTCCAGGTAATTGAGTAAACATACATAATGCTACACCTTGCACAGGTCCAAGTAAAGGGGAAAGGCAGAAAACATTTTTTTTTTTTTAATTTATATTTTTTGGGGACCAAAATACCATGTAAGTACTCAATTATCCCTTATCTTGAGCTGTGTATAAGCCAACCTTGAAAGCCCAGACCGGCCTGTCCTGCAGTGCAATATTGTCAGGGTCTTCAGTATTTGTTCATATCTGAACTTACTCTAAGGAGCAAATAGCAAAGGTATGATTAACAGTCTGATTAGTTAGGCCCTTTACCATTTGCCTGTATAAAGGCTGTATACTTTAAAATCTTCTGGCAAAAAAATAACATGATCAGTTTGTAGGGACACACAGGCTGCTCAAGGTCTCCTTTAGCACTAAGTTCTGAAATCAGCTTTGATTGCTTAAATATCTCCTTTATACTTGAAAAGTTGGAAACTGTCAAAATAGGAAAGAGAAACTTCCTTTGCACCAGAGGAGATTACGACCTTGTGTTTCAGAGAACAGTCTGGTATTTCCCATTCAAGAACTCTGACAACCTTCTATATAATGAACTTGTTAAAGTTAACCTTTCTCGATAAAAATGATTTCATGTTTATTATAAGTTTGGGATAAACATAAAAATAAAAGTACGTGGTGCAACATATTTGGTGTTTGTTTGAATTTTTTTTTTTTTTTATAAAATGAGTAATGATTTTATTTATGACATCTTTTTTTCTGCAGACAGCTTCCTGCACCTACAGACCTTGCTTCAAATGTATTTGTTGCCTGAAAAAGTGCCAGTCTTCAACCGCTGCCTGTGCCCACAGTTTTCTAGGCATTATTTATGTTTGAGTTAGTATTTGAAAGTACACTGATCTGTTGAGAGAGACAGAATGATACTACTGGCGCTAGACCATATATAAAATTATGACTTTCAAACATACTTTGGCAGAGTGCAAATAAATGATTTCAAAACAGTTAATGTGCTGGACCCGCTCCTTAGGCTTCTATATTGAAAAGTATGTTCCAAGAATGAAACAGAATCAAAAGACAAACTATCTTTATCCACATCACAAAAACATGCCTATATAATTTTGACCCCCTTAAACCCCACTTTTATATAGTAAAACTGGGGTTTACAGGGGGTATACATTATTTTTCTTATTTCTGCTCAAAAACATAGATTGTGGGTACTCATTAGAACTGCCTCACTAAGGCCGTTCTAACAAGTACCCACAGTCTATGTTTTGAGCAGAAGTATGAAAAATATCAGAGTTTTTATATCTGAAAAATTTCAGTTTTTGGAGTTGAAATTTTTTATATATTTGAATAGGTGTGTTTTCATAATTCATGCCTTTGTGACATCACTTCCTTGGGAAAATCCTAATTCAAGCTAATTGCCCCTGTATTTTCTAATCTGCTAATATGCCCTCTCTGCTTGAAGGGAAATAAGAGGGGATTATCTCTTCATAGTGGGGGCACTCTTAAAGCAAAACATCAGCTCCCTATGGTAACAGTTTCTTTCCTGTAAGGTTGTCTTCAACAGTGTCTGCTGCAAAAATTGTCTTATTTGTAAAATATGTCAAAGCTTACAGGTGTATTCATTTACTTTACGAATTGTAATTTATCTATTGTTTGTCTTTTATTCTAGTGCTTGCCTGACTACCTCGAAGGATTGCTAGTTATTTCAAAAGCTGGTGCTCTAAACAAGCAGTATGAGATGGATATTGCCTTCCTTGCCGCCTTGTTACATAGAGCTTCTGATCATGTTAGCATGCCCACACTGTAAGTTGTGATTGTTAGATAGAAATTTTAATCATGTTACCATGTTGACACATGACTTAACATTATAGCTGTTTTGATATCAAACCAAATATATTCACCGTTTTTGACGTAAATGATCCTCATGGGTTGATGCATCATTAAATTTGAAATCATCATCATCATACCGTGCATGGTATGATATGCTTTTGAGCAAGTTACTATTGCCAACAAGTCCTGATTGAGATTTTTATTGTGTTTCCATGTTAACACTAACATTTGTTTTTGTTGCATAAAATTTTGATCATGTTTTTGAACTCACACACAAGATTGTAATTTGTTTTTAGCACTTCTGATCCATACAGTCTTACATTGCCTTGATTTTTAATGTTTTAAATCAAAAGTAGAACTCATCATCATCATCAGATTTTTGATGCAGGGGCAACATCCACATCAGTGGGACCCCTTCCAAATGCATGGCAGATCTCACACCATATCTCCAGGTATGTCTATCATGAGGGTTGATAGCCGAAAGCTTCTACTCTCTGCAATCCCTCTCTGTCAGCTGCTTCCATGTCATCTTGGGCCTCCCAGGCACATGCTTTCCATCAACATGAATGTCAAAGGCTGTCTTGATTGCACCATTCGAGCATTCCACATGTCCATATCAGCAGAGCCTTCTCTCCTTCAGAATGAGGTCCAGATCCTCAGTGCCAAGCCATGCAAGTAGCTCATTGGACCAGGTGGTGACAATGTCTTGCGGCTTGTTGTTGCAGGGCTGCCTGATCATTGCCCTGTTATTCCTCTGCAGAAATTGGAGATTTAGCTTTGTCAATGGCCAAGTCTGTCTGGCATGGAGCATTGTGCTCCGCACACAAGAGCTGTACACGCCGCCATGTGTCTTGAAAGAACTACCCTGACGTATCTGTAAATAATTAAAAGAATTTGTAAAGTAGCTCTCTGTTGTTTTTCTTTTCCAGCAAAGATTTGGACAATCTTGTGCCACTAACTGTCAGAGGATTACCAACATATAAAGCCCAGCACTGGTTGAACAGAATACATGATGAATTAAAGGGAACTGTGATGAGACGGACACCTCCAGAGTGTATGGCCAAGTTTGTTGGTAAGTCCCTCAAAAGTTATATTTATGTCCTCAGTATTAAGACAGACATGTCTGAGCAAACATATAGACCCTGATCAAACTGCTCTAGAAGCAGTCTGATCAGGGTCTGCAATCAGACAGCACCTTTTATACATGTCAAAAGTAGTAAAATGGACTTGTTCAATTTTGACCAGTCACTGTAAGGATTTAACAAATGTGAATATGCAGGGTTGGATACAAGTCCTGAATGGATGTGAACTGTATGTAAGCAAACAGTGAAGAACAGTCTGTACATCTGTGCAGTCCTGTAAGGGACACAGAAAGGGGACTGTGCAGAATGTTCTGCAGTTACCCCAAAACAAAGGGAAGATAATCAGTTTTTAGTCCGCCATCTTTCCTTAATATGGGATCAGGTTGACTTTATCACAACACAGATAAAGGAATATAATAAATATAGTACCTTGGCTTATAAAAATATTTCAGAAAAACTAAAGGTTTGGGAAGTTGATATACTTTTTTTTCTTCTAGTTCTGTACACGTTATGTATTATACTTGATATGTACATATATAAGTACGGTAAATGTCCTATAATTTCAAACACTTTATTCTATACCTTTTTGGCTCAAATTCTGCTTTTTATGCAGTTGTTTCCTGACATACTTAGTGGAATGGCAAACAGTGTAGACCCTGATCAGACTGCTCCTTCAGGAGCAGTCTGATCTGGGTCTACACTGTTTGCATATGCCATTTTGTCAGACACTTTGGTGTACGAAATTTTAGGCATTTTCAACACAGCTCTGTTGAGTTTTTTTTTTTTTTTTTTTGCATTTGAGTAGGCTTTTTCACTGTTTTACTGTTTGCTGAACGATGTAACTTGCCTCTCTGTTTTTGTCTGTCTTTAGAGACTTATATGAAAAGATAGAACTCAGTCTGAAGAAGACAATGCCATCTGATTACTACTGATAAATTAAATTTGAAATAACTTGTTGAATTTCTTGTAAATGTGAATTTGGAAATTTTTATTATGAAACAAACTTTTTTTTTTATCATTTATTTTTCCCTGATTTGTATTTTACTTTAATTGCATTGTATTCAGTTTTCCATAAAGATAGTCCATTATGAATTAGGTATATTAATTGTTAGTAACAAGTATAGGATAAAAAAAGTTGTTTCATAACTAAAATATTTGACTTACATAAATGAACTTCTCATAACAAACGTTTGACTTACATAAGTGAAAAAATTGACTTATGTAAGTAAATTATCTGATTTTATCTTGTTTGTCAACATGAAAGTGACAGCAGATTAGGCAAACAAACAATATGGAGCAAATCTGCCATTGTATGCTTAATAAATAATGCTTTTGAAATAATACATATTACATATTTTGATTTTATCTGCTCACCTTTTGCAAGTCCTTTGTTTGCTGAGTTTTTAGTTGCTAGTTTACATAATTTGTGTTACATCAGGTTAAAGGATGTCATTGTGCATCTCTCAAATGCCTAGATTAAGACCAGCCTACACATCCTTACATTCTGAGCAGTCTGCACATTTGAAACACACATAGTCTGTACCATATAGATTGCGTAGGCACAGCTCTAGGGGAATTATTACATGTTCAGGGGAGTTAACTGTTTTAAACTGTTTTGTCTCCCCTTTGAAAATGGATCTACTCTGAAAGGGAAGTTGTTTGCATGGGGAGCAGATTCTTTACTTTTAAATTAGACCCTTTTCAGAAGGGGCTCAGTTTGCAGGTGAGCAAACAGTTAGTCAAAAAAGTTGTCTCCCTTGTAAAAAATGGCCAAAAATAAACCAGGTGTATCCAGTTCCCTTAATTATCCTAAATATTTGGACACCACATCTCCTTGCTGTACCAATCCTCAAAATTAAATACTGGGGCCCAGTTGTTAAAAACTTAACCAAGTTGTTAGCTAATGTGACATTAAAATTTCTGTCTTGAAATATGGCAAATACATTGATATTTTTGGCTGAAAAACTGTGAGTAGCTTTTGCATTGCAAAAGCAACTCACATTTTTGCAGCAAAAATATCAATGTATTTGAAAGTACCTTAGCTACAACAGTTAACAGGTGTCATTAACGAGCTCATTAAGCTGACGATTCTTTGAACAAATGAGCCCAGATTTGTTTAAAAGGTCCTGGCTGAATGGCAAACATTATAGAACCTGATCAAACTGCACCTTACAAGCAGTTTGATCTAAATCTACAGGGTTTGCTATAATTTTCTGTCCCGATATTTAAAGTAAATAAAGTAGACTTTGATCAGAATGTACAGATATACAGATTGATCTCAGTATGAGCTAGGACATCATTTTTCTCTAGGCATGGTTTATTTGATTGTATCTTTCAGTTTCTTTTATACTGAATATTTGTTTTGACACACACACGCATGCACGCACACACACGCACACACACACACAGAGAGGTTTTGATGACATTTTATGTTAATATTGATTTTTGAATATTTCAGAGGTTTTGTCACAGTGGCCTTTGTTTGGCTCCACATTCTTCAGAGTAAAGGTAATTAATCAGTTTACCGTTTTCTTAAGGTTTTTTTGCCAGTTTGGTACAAATAATGATTCCTGTGAGGACTCTACAAGCAATGATTTCTGTCATATTTAGTCAAATTCCTTCCAGATGTGTAAAACTGATACTTTCTGATGATATAACAGCACAAATTATGATTCCTGTCATATTTATGCAATTAATACTTCCTGTCAAATCTATACAAATGATGAATCAAGTCAGACCAAAACAGATCCATACAAGTTCATAAAAGTGATGATGATTAAGTTTCATGAACATTAAAAATATCCTAAAAATATATATATTTATTGTTGTTCAAAGAGATGTTACATATATAAATAGAACATGAAAATTGTATTAAATACCCAGGATTGTTAGAAACAAAATTTATGTGTGTTAGAGGATGCTTAGCTGACATACTGCCAACTAGTTAGTCTATCTCATGCAGTGTTTTAAACTTGGTAACCCTCAGTCTCAAGTCAAGCACTGTTCCTTGCTCTGTGTAAATAATTGAAAACAGATGTTACCAGTATGTTTATTTGCTGAATTATATACAAAGTTGCAAGCAAATCATTATAATGTTATACAAACCAAGGGTATAATTAATAAATACTTGTTTGTTTGTATTTTAACAGAAAGTACTGACCCAGCCTATGTATGGAGAATGTATTCTTGCGGTGAACCAGTCTGGCATTGTTTTCCTAGACATGATCACACATGTATGTATGAGTATTAGAGAAGGACCTTATTGTCACACACATATCCCACTCATTACGAAAACACGCCTATTCAGCTATATTCAAAATTTGACCACCAAAAAAAGAAAATTTTCAGATAAAAATTTCTGATATTTTTCATATTTCTGCACAAAACATAGATTGTGGTTACTTGTTAGAACCGCCTCGACGAGGCAGTTCTAATGAGTACCCACAATCTATGTTTTGAGCAGAAATAAGAAAAATAATGTATACCCCTGTAAACCCCAGTTTTACTATATAAAAGTGGGGTTTAAGGGGGTCAAAGTTATATAGGCGTGTTTTCGTGATGTTACTTGTCAATTTTGATAAGGAATGGGCCTCATCAAGCAAAAGGTGGCTTTAGGGGAATAGTTACATTTATGTTGGAGGCAACTCTGTTGGAATTCTTTTTGCCTCCCTTCTGAAAATGGGTCTGCTCTAAATTGACAATTTTAAGAATGAATTCTTTCCTTTTAAAGTAGTCCCCTTTTCAGAAGAGACTCGATGAGCAAGAAAGCAAACCCAAAGTTACATAATTTGTCTTTCTTGTAAAATTGGCAGAAAATCTACCTTGCGTATCCAGTCCCCTTAATGCTTCTGTTAACCCATTTAAGCCTAGTGTCCCATAAAAGGGACATTGACAAACAGTGTAGACACAGATCAGATGCCACAGAACGTGGCATCTGATCAGGTTCTACACTGTTTGCATTTAGTTCAGAAATTTATACATAATATGTTCGTACATGCCATATCTCACACTGTGAGATAAAATCCCACAGAATTTGGCCCATCTGGAAAGCAATTCCCACAAAAAAATCATATCTCACAGGATTTTCAGACCATTATACAACAGATTTAATGAAGAAATAAACAGAAATCACACACTGTTGTGGTTTTGACAAGCTCCTTACATGAATTAAAAGTCTAGACTATATTGGGGGAGCTCCAAAGCGATGTTTAAGAAAATCTCACAGAATTTTATCAGATGTCCTTTAAATTTTGCCTTATCTCACAGATTTTAGTCCACAGCTTATGGCATGTATGCATGTTAATAATAAAAACTAACCAGACATCCCTTATATAGGAAACGGACCTATCCTAAGTGTTAAGGTAGAAGAGTTTATTCAGCATAAATGGGTTAATCTTACAGACTGTGCAGATATACAGGCAGATAGGAACATTCCCCTTTTCCATATAATGCTCAGTGCAAGAAAACAGCTCTTATGCTAAATATGAAGAAAAAAGACCAAGATTAGTCTATACATGCAGTTTGAGCTGGGCTTTTTCAGGGTTGTCAGTATAATTTATAGTACTTAATGATTCTGCAAGCAGGTATCAAGGCCCTCATGTGTAGTTTCTGGCAATACTTCACTCAGTTAGAGTCATTAATTAGGGTTAAGACAAAGTATGACTGTGTACAGCAAAACTGCACTTAAACTAAAACAGTACTGCATAAGAAGATTTGTGCCTCTACCCCAAATTACTGGATTGTGACGCCAGAGCTTAACAACTGAAACAGTTAAGTTATCTTTCACCTGTATGTACTCGTAATAATATGAGCTGCTTTACAAAATATAAACCAAGTTTCCAGAAAAAGTCATAGTCACGCAGCACATATCCCTGTAAGGGCACAGTCATGCAAGTCAGGGCTCGAGAAACTAAAAATTGTCAATCAGTCTAGTCATTTTCAGCTGCATCTATGGAGTTTACCAAATCATTTTCGGTCACATTTATGGAATTAGCCAAGCGGAGATTTCGGTATTTTCGGTATCCATTGTTGAAGAAATTCTGTATTGCAATTTCCAAATGCAGATACTGGATTTATTTTTAACATAATGATATACTGACATTGATTACACTTGCTGAACTTGCCTGTGCATAAATATCACGATTATAAACAGCAATATAGCTCAGTATTATCAGACATACACGATCAAGTCAATCTACTTTCACTTTCACAGCAGCCGAGCATTCGGTGAAGAGCGCAAAAGGGAGATAACCAGAATCTCTTCACGTCGTGGTATATCACACTTTCATGTTCATGTGTTGTACTGCACCCAGCCACTACATTTTTCTATCTATGGACCAGTAAAAAAATTGTGTTTCATCCTAGTGCCACATCAGGGCCCAGCACATCCGACTTCAGCAGGCTAAAATTACAATGAAAAATATTAAAGATAATTTTAAAATTAAATAAACAAATTAACAACAGCAAGAATTTTGTTATAATACATGATCAAGCAGGTATGAAGTGCTGTTTCTTTTAAAATTACTGTAATAACCCCAAGTGTTGGGACAGACAAACCTGAGTAAACAGTGTAGACCCAGATCAGATGCTGCAAAACGTGGATTCTGATCCGCATCTACACTGTCTACCACTCATCAAGCAATAGAAAAGATGTAGTAAAATAGACTTGTTCAAATTTTGTCCCAATACTTAAGGTAAAAACGATAACAGCCGGTATTGATTTTTTCACACGTCAGTCAAATGAGTCGTTGCTTATTTTTGACACGCAGATAAAGCAGTGTTGCGATAATGAGCAGATGGTTCAGGGCGATTTCCGATACATGGTTAGTGGTATGTGTTGACAAAGGATTTGGTTTGTTTTTATAGCAACAGATAAGGTGTAAATCTTAAAGATGAATATAAGAAAACATGAATTATTATGGACCGATTTTATAATGTCCTTTTGAAATGAAAATCTGTCCAGCGCTTCAAAAACTGGTCTCGGACCGACGAACCGGCATTTTCTCGAGCCCTGATGCAAGTTCTTTGTCTTCAGAATAAAGCTTGTGTATTCTAATTTACTTTATAAAATAGCATATGTTGTTGATACTCATTTGAATTACCTCAACAAGTTGAGGCAATTCAAATGAGTACCAAACGACATATGCTTTTATGAAGAAAATCAGAAACAAAATCACATAAACGTCTTAAATACGCTCCTCATAAAGTCCACCTCATAAAGTACTTTCTTTAAAGTTTACATTTAGTGTAGGTGGATACATATTTTACCACAAGTTTTCCCAGTAATTTTGAAAATCCTAAACGCACTGTGCAGTAATTAGGTCAAATACGGTAGTTACAATAATCAACATACAGACAAGGTAGAACTACTAAAAAAGCTCACATACCACCTCAGTATGCAGGCCTTGTCAGTTTTAAATGGTGAACTGAACATACCCTGATCAGACTGCACATGTGATATATGCAATCAGGTTTGAAAGTGTGCAGGTAATGTACTTCATCATGACACTTTTATCATAACAGGGCTCCTATATGATTGATAACATATTGTAAGAATATGATAAATTAAAGAAAAAAGAAATGCCTTTTTATGTTTAGTATGCTGGGTGAAAATTTCAGCAGATGACATTTTGAAATATTTTCTTCCAGATAATAGGGTTGACATTTCATGCAGATAGTCTTCTAAAGAGAAAAATGTCTTCAGTTGGTTGTCTGCTGAATTTGCCCAGAGATTGATATGGTTAACTGTTATAATTATCATGCCTTTCTTTCTTATTGTTAACAGGATGTTTTCCTGCAGTACTCTTTCGGTGAAGTGTTATCAACACGACGTTACCGGAGTGACAGTAATCAGAACTACCTTGACATGAAGCTTGGTAACCTCATGGTGCAAAAGATAGTTCGTATTGAAACAGAACTGGTATGTGGACACAAGAAATCAAATATGAGCAGTGTCTAAGGGAATGGATACACCTCAAGCGAAATAACTCTGATGTGGAAGATTTGCTTTCCTCCTGATAGAGCATCTACTCTTAAAGGAAAGAATTCTGGGAGCAAATTCTGTCCTTTAAGAGTAGCCTCCAATTTTAAAAGATTCCGGGATACTAGGGAGGCAACTGTCTGCAAAAGTTGTCCCCCTTTGCAGATGGCAGCAGATTCTTCCAGGTGTGTCTGTTCACCATAAAGCATATGCTGACAGCAAAAGTCTAGATGAGCCTGTGCATCTGAGTAGTCTGATCATAACCTATATTGTTTGCTTACAAAATCTTCCATGTCAGGGGTCAGTTGTTTGAAACTAATGATGTCATTAGTTAACTTATCGTTAAAACATTGATCATTAAATATGGCATATACGCTAATATTTTTGCTGAAAAAAATGTGAGTAGCTTTTGCTTAAAAGCTACTCACATTTTTTCAGCAAAAATTACTCAGAATTAGATATTGTACTTACTAGAACAGTTAACGTTTTGACCACTAACGAGGTTGTTAAGCTAATATGCTTTGAACAACTGGGCACAGATGTCCAAGGGGAGCAAATTCTTTCCTTTTAGGGCAGATCTTTTCTCAGAAGGGAGCATAAGAGATTTGACAGAGTTGCCTGCCCTGAAAGTGTAACCATTTCCTTTGATCATGCTACTCTTATTCAGTATCTTTTTTCACACATGTGGAATTATAAAACAAGTGCAGACTTTGCAGAACATAGCATATTTTAGCACTGAATGAGCTCACACAGAGACATATGTCAGGACAGTTTTGCTGTTTAGGGCATTAAATCCAGAACAACATTCTCAAGTACAGTCTATGCCAGAAACATACATGTATGTACATGTTTGTTTGAAGTACATTTTGGGACAAGACCACGAAATTTAGGCAGTTACATGCTTACTCCTAGGTATACATATTAATGCACCAGTGAAAAATACTCAGTAATCAGTAAATTTATTTTTTAAATTTTCAGGGCTCTGACATCTCCAACTTGATTGGTCAGTATATGCAAGTGATTAACCGTCACAGGAAGCGACCAGCAGAGCGAGGCCCTGGTACACCTTACAAGACTCCAAGAGAAGAGTACTCAGCCTATTAAATACACCCTTAATATCTATAATAGAGTTGCATATTAGTCTGCAAAACATTTTGTAGTGTTTTGCTCTGCTTCTATTGGCACTCGTTAGCGGACTTTGTAAATCACGATAAAATGTTAGAAATATTTTGTAGATTTTTATGCAGCTCAGGAGAATTGAAAGACTTCTAAACTGGAGAGCTCCTGGAAAGACTTAACAAGACTTCACAAGAGAGAGCTGAGGAGATAACTTCTGTATTTGCCCTAAATATTGGGACACCTTGCTGTATTTATCCTAAAATTTGAACTAGTCCATTTTACTACCTGCTGATGTGTCCAAAACACTGCTGGATGAGTGGCAAATAGTGTAGACCCTGATCAGATGCCACATATGTGGCATCTTATCTGGTTCTGCACTGTTTGCCCAGACCTGTCTGTTCCAATATTTAGGGTATTTATAGCATTTTCTAACAACTGTACATTAGTCTTAATATGCTGACAGTGAAATAAGTCAGTGAATTTAAATGTTTCCACATGTTTCTTAGAAAAATATAAGGGCTTAATGCTTTGCATTAAATGTCGAGATATTTTTTCATGGAAAATAAATTTTCTGGAAAATATGGAAAATAAGGCATTATCTGTTACAGTTTCAGTACACTTAGAAAATGTTAGAGATTCCAATTTTTCAGTTCTTTAGATTCACAAGTCAGATAGTCTTTTGTTACGAGACCAATATCATAGATGTGCAGTCTGGTTTGGCCATTTCGTTTACATGTAAGCATATATAACTAACATATGCTGCACTGGATTAGACTTTGAACATGATCCAGTATAGGCTCTGCTCCAGATACATGATGTTAAAGAAGTCTACCAAAGTTGTGTTCATAAATCCTAGGAAAAATTTGTTGAATTTCGAAGTTTATAGTATATTTACAGTTTAGTTTCACATTAATTGTTTGACTGCTGCAGACAATGATTAGACCATATGAACACTTAGCATTCTGGGTGAAAATTTCAGAAGATGACATTTTGGAGTATTCTTTTTATTTTTTCTAGAAAACAGGGATTGACATTTCATGCAAATTGTTGCTGAAGAATTTGCAATAAATATCAATACCTAAGTTTCTGAGAAAAAACAAGAAAACTGTTTCAAAAATTTGTCTGATGCCATTTTTACCAAACATGCTAAGCATTTTATTTTTTTCTAGAAAACAGGGATTGACATTTCATGCAAATTGTTGCTGAAGAAAATTTGCAATAAATATCAATACCTAAGTTTTTTTAGAAAAAAACAAGAAAACTGTTTCAAAAATTTGTCTGATGCCATTTTTACCAAACATGCTAAGCATTTTTGTATGAGTCAGTTCCAATGAAATACTGCTGATTTTCCAGGAAATAGGCATTTGTTGTCTACGGTAAATGTCCTAAAATTTCGAACACCAAAGTTTCTGACAAAACCATACACAAACAGTGCCGACCCAGATCAGACTGCTCCTAAAGGAGCAATCTGATCAGGGTCTTCACTGTTTTGCCATTCCACTAAGCATTTTAAGAGACAAATGCAGAAAAAGACAAAATTTAAGTCAAAAAAGTATAGAATAAAGCATTCGAAATTTTAGGACATTTACAGTACTTAGTTCAGCTGCAGCAGGTAGATGATGTTAGGCATATCAGAGAATATTGTTACTGTTTGTGAAAGAGCTAAATTATGGTATCATTTAAATATAAACATATTAGTAGTTTTTTTTTCTGACTAAGCTACTTGAATATTACTGAATTTCCTGTGGTCGTAAAATCTACCTATAGTAATTAGCATTTAATAGCAGTTGTATTTTCCTACAAATAGGGCCATAACTCCCTATAAGGCACTTTTTTTGACCAAAAAAAGTATTGATATTTTCCCTATTTTTCCACAAAAACATATGTTGTGGTACTCATTAGAAGCGCCTCAACGACTGGAAATCACCGGTTCAATTCTCGCCAGGTCTGGCAAAATTCTTTCATGGAGATTGCTCATGAAATATTTTCTACGGTCATTCTCTCCCGCTGATTCAAGAAGGGCAGTTGTCAGTTTCTGGCAAAAGAATATGCTCAACTATTGGTTAACCGCTTAGAGGACTAAGCCTGCACAGGAAAAAGTGTGGTTAGGTAAACTGACTGTGCTCGACATGACCCAAATGGGTTGACTGGGCCGTAAAACCTCGACACAAACAAACTGAATTTGAAATTTTTGAATATGTATAGAGCTTAGCCTCAGCCCTGACTGCACTTTGCTCATGTATTACGTTAAACATTCCTTATTTGTGATATTCAGGACAGTATAATGTTTGAAGTTCATGCCACACTGTTCTTGCTTAACAATGTATGTACTTTATAGAATGTGAATATCTACAAGATTGTAAGATTGCAAACAGAAAACAAGACACAAATTCAACAATATACATGTACAGAAAAATTTAAAATAAAACTACCATTATATTAGACATAGACACAAAATAGATTGATGGTTTGTTTGTACTGCTTTTTACTCTAAATATTTAGAAAGACAGTCCTGGACTTAGCATAGTAAGGAGGTACCTTAGTTAACTTAAATATTGTGGTACCTTTACTCCTTACCATTTACCATGTTTCTTCTAAAATTCCCACAGATCTGTTTTACTACCCATTGATATGTTTAAAAAACTGTTGGATGAGGGGAAAATAACATCTGATCTGGGTCTACAATGTTTGATTGGGTCTATCTGTCTCAATACTTAGGGTATTATATGGTGTTATAATATTTAGAATGATTACTTTACAATAATTTTAGACACAAAATATATTGATGGCTTGTTTGTATGAGTTTTCCATCAATACGAATGAAAATATTTGTAGTTTAAAATCATAAGAATTCCATGTGACCAATAACATGAGAAAAGGAGTCTTTGGGTCCTATACAGAGGATTTGGCAATAATTGAGATATTTTTTCTTATTTTCCATAAAACACATTGTGGGCTTCTGATGTGTACTCACAATGTGTTTTATGAAGAATTTGAGAAATTATCCAGAATTATTACAAAATACTCTTTACATCTCCTAATAACATGCCTGTAGCCATGCTAAAGTTATAAATGAATAAATATTTTATTACAAGTGTGCCAATAAATTAGTTATACATGTACAGTTGTGTAATGCATCAAAGACAATGTAACTGGAGACTTGTCATGTACAAATGGATCTTGGGATACATGCAGACAACATTACGAAAACACGCCTATTCAAATATAAAGAAAATTTCACCTCCAAAAACTGAAAATTTTCAGATGCAAAAACTCTGATATTTTTCATATTTCTGCTCAAAACTTAGGTTGTGGGTACTCGTTAGCACAGTCTTGGCAAGGCAGTTCTAACGAGTATCCACAATCTATGTTTTTGAGCAGAAATAAGACAAATAATGTATACCCCTGTAAACCCCAGTTTTACTAATAGTATATAAAAGTGGGGTTTAAAGGCATCAAAATTATATAGGTATGTTTTCATGTTAGGAAAAGGCCCAGTCTCTGCATACACAGTCACTTTTTGCCAGTAGATTCTACAGTAATGGGCTTCTTTCAGGTGAATGGTGAAGACATTCATCATAGCTCCAGATAAGAGGGGTATCAAGTAAATATTTTTTTTATTTCTTCATGAGAATATAATGTTGTGGGTTCTCATTAGAAATGCCTCAGTAACGAGCTTCTATTGAGTACTCACAACATATGTTTTGTAGAGAAATAATAAAAATATTGAAAAAAAAGAATGGCTGGCTTTGTTTGGTGATATGTACATAACAAGCTAATTTACATTTATGCACAAAAGGAACATACTGCTGAATTCATATGTTGTTCACTGTGAAATGTTATGAAGAAAACAATAATTATTGAAGTATTCAAACGTCAAGTGAGACTGCAATTATAAGGCTTGTTGTGGAGAAACTAATACTTCTGGGCATGTGAACAACAGAGATATGTTAGTTTGCCCTCGGCACAGGCAGGTCACCACATTTTAATAATTACTAGGACAGACAGGCTTGAACAGTGTACTAGATCTTTGCAATTCTGTCTGAAACTGTAAAGCCTTTGCTGATCACATGTGCATTGTGTGGTTTTGACCCTAGTCCTGCTGAACCGACATATTTCCTGCCTTTGCAAACTGTTCACCATTAAGTATGTGAACTTATATCAACAATCTGGATCAAGTAATCTGATTGGCTGAAAATTAAAAGTGGGCGTGGCATCTTAATTTATTCAGCATGACAAGGGTTAAGTACCCTCAACAGGCCTTACATAGCTTATCTTATAACCATAAACTGGTTGTGGTAGTTAACCATTCAACTATATGTATGTATTTATTTTGTATACAAGATATAACCTGGGCAGATTCTGCAGACGACAAATCAATGTTGTTCTTATTTTTCCCAGAAAATTGGCTTGTAATATCAAACCCAATTTTTCTGAGAAAAATAATACTTCAAAATGTCATTTGCTGACATTTTTACCCAGCATGCTAAGCATTAATGTGTTTAGTGGGAGTACATCATGCATAAAGCTGTCCTAGCATGTATACAAACAGCAAAGGGCCAGATCAGATTGTGCATCCACTAATTTATTATGGCCTTCAGTTTTCATTAGTAAATTCTACAGTAGCTGTCATTTCTGTTAGCATTATGAAAACACACCTATTCAAATATATTGAAAATTTTACTGCCAAAAAAGGAAAATATTCAGATAAAAAATTCTGATATTTTTCGTATTTCTGCTCAAAACATATATTGTGGGTACTTGTTAGAATTGCCCCGGTGAGGCAGTTCTAACGAGTACCCACAATGAATGTTTTTGAGGAGAAATAAGAAAAAAATATTGTATACCCCTGTAAACCCAAGTTTTACTATATAAAAGTGGGGTTTAAGGCTGTCAACATTATATAGGCGTGTTTTTGTGATGTAAACAGTGAAAGCTCTGATCCACAGTCTGATCAGGGCTTTTACTGATTGCATATAAGTTGGGATCCCATTTGCATGATTTAGTTCCTATATAAAATGAACTGCATCATAAAGAAAAATCTACTTTATGCCATATGGGAAAAGCAAAACGCCCTCACTGCACATCCAAGCAGTCAGTGTTTTCACCATTTTCCATAATTTCCACAATTTTCTGATCAGAACTCCTTACCATTCTTGCCGTAAAAATTTGAACAAGCTCATTTGACTACCAAGTGATGTGCCTAAAGAGGAATGACTGGATAGCATCACAAAAACTTGCCTACAGTAAAACCTGTGTAAGGCAGCCACCTTTGAAATTGACCTTAGTGGTTGATGTGGAAAGGTGGTTGTCTTATAAAGGTACATGTCATGTAATTTTGCTAGCAAAATTACATGACATGTACCTTTATAAGACAGACAACTTTTTCCACATCATCCACTATTTAAAGTCAGTCTTGAAGGTGGCTCTCTTACACAGGTTTTACTGTATATAATTTTGACCCTCTTAAACCCCACTTTTATCCAGTCAAACTGGGGTTTACATGGGTATGCATTATTTTTCTTATTTCTGCTCAAAAACACAGATTGTGGGTACTTGTTAGAACTGCCTCGCCAAGACAGTTCTATCAAGTGCCCACAATCTATGTTTTGAGGAGAAATATGAAAAATATCAGAGTTTTTTATTGGAAAATTTTCACGTTTTGGAGATGAAGTTTCCTTCCTATATATTTGAATCTGTTTGACTAGGCATGTTCTCATAATGACTGGATAGCAGACAGTGTAGACCCAAAAGGAGCAATTTGATCAGAGTTTACTCTGTTTGCTTATGTTTATCTGTCCAAATACTTAGGGTACTTAACAGAGTATTTAGCTGTTGCAAAGTCCATATAATGTAATTGCAAACCCTGACTAGACTGCACAAATGTACAGGCTTGGTTGGGCTTTTTCTGTTCACTTAGGCACAAGATGGGTTTTCTTGTGATGCTGCTCAAATGTTGTGTTTTCTTTAGTTTATTTGTATTATATTGTAAAGTGTCAGAAATGGATAATGGCTGCCATGTTAAAGAGCTGTGCTGAGCAAAAGGGGCCTTATAGCCGAAATTATTTTTTGTTAATATATGCAAATTTTATATTGATAATATTTATTATTTTGTTCTTACCAGAATAATTTAGTCAAATTGTTAATGGTTAGAATATGTGTATATCTGTTGAATTAGTGTGCTATTTTTTTGCATTTTTTTTTTATTTCCTGCAAATGCCATTTAACACTTATAGCACTATTAACAAATTTGTAGAGACGGCATTGTAAAAATTGATTTTGTTACTTTTAAGAGAAAATAACACATAACATTTTATATGAATTATCATTGGCCTAACAGGGGATTCTAATGAAATGTCTAGTTCTATTTTCTCTGAAAAAAAAAAAAAAAAAAAAAATCAGAGTGTCACCTGCTGTAGCTGTGATTAGTGCTCTAAGGGTTAAGATACTGTGGGTTGCCCATCTTGAATTAAAACAAAATGAGTTGGAGTTACAAAATACCAGGGCCCAATTGTTTAAAGCGTCGTTAGCTTAACGAGCTCGTTAAGGGTCATTTCATTAACTGTTTTAGCAGATTCAATATACAATATTCTGATATTTTTTGCTGAAAAAATGTGCGCTGCAAAAGCTACTCACATTTTTTCAGCAAAAAATTTCAGCATATTTGCATATCACTTGATGTAAATTTTAACGAATCGTTAACTAACGACGTCGTTAGCTTTGAACAACTGGGCCCAGCTCAGACCAACATTGGGGTCCTAAACTATCTGTGTACACCGTGTAGAACTTTGCAGAGACAAAAATGTGAATGTTTCTACCAAGGCTGCTGGGATGTGCAGACTGCTGTAGACCTTTGTTGGCTATGTAGGTTTCTTGTGATCTAGCTGGCTTATATTAACCCATTTAAGCCTGGCATCCCATTAAAGGGACATCAGCAAACAGTGTAGACCTAGATCAGATACCACAGAATGTGGCATTTGATCAAGGTCTACACTGTTTGCATTAAATACAGAAATGTCCATAAAACATGGCAATAATAAAAACTTAGCAGACACTCCTTATATTGGAAATGGACCGATCCAAAGAGAGAAGGTAGAAGAGTCCATTTGGCATAAATGGGTTTAAGACAGGATGTCTGATTTGTTTGTCAAGGTTAAGGGGAATGGATACACTTTTAGGGGAGGCTACTGGCAAATTGTCTTTACCTCCCTTCTGAAAAGGGGTCTACTCTAATGGGAAAGAATTTGCTCCCATTTGGAGTAGATCTTTCAGAGTAGACCTCTCTTTAGACGGGGCATGGAGAAAGCAAACAGGAAGTCATACAAATTGTCCACCTTATTAAAAATGAGAGAAAATCTGTAAAGTGTTCCAGTCCCCTTAATAAGGTATTGTTACATTACTTTTGTATATGTGTAAAATATGTATACATATACTTCAGAAGTCAAGTGGCTTACTACAGTTTTTGTTGAGAAATCTGACAAAGTCTTGTTTCATTTCAGTTTTTACCAACAGACTTACATGACATTGACTAACATACTCTTTCTTGCTCTCTCTCTCTCTCTCTCTCTCTCTCATAATTGTTCTTCTATTCAGAATGAAAGAAGTATATTATTATATATCATTGTTATTTCTGTGGCATCTAATGGTGAAAAGACCATCTGCTCTGATTGAACATTTGTCCTGCTGAACCCAGATATACATTGCCTTTGCAAACAGTGTAGATCCAGATCAGTTGGCTTCTGAAGAAGCCAACTGACCTGGATCTACATTGTTTGTCATTCAGTATGTGAATTTGTATCAACAACCTGTATCAAGTAATCTGATTGGTTAAAAATTGGAAGTTGGTGTGGCATCTTAATTTATTCAGCATGACAAGGGTTAAGCTACCTTTATGTCTTTTACATATTGTCACAAAATTGCTATGTACATGTATATTATATTAAGTTTGCTTTATTTAAGGGGAATGGATACACCTGAAAGAGAAATAACTCTGACATGAAAATGTTTACCCCCCTTTCATTGGAAACTACTCTTAAAGGAAAAACAATAACTCATTCTTAGCACAAATTCTTTCCTTTAAGAGTAGCCTTTATTTTTTAATGGTTTCATATACAAGGGAAGGTATTACCTAATTTTGAAATTTAAAGTTTCAAGTGATCAGACTGGGCAAATATTCAAGTGAATTATTAGAACAAAGGTCATATCATAGAGATATACTGATTACAGATGCAATTATAGAACTGTCTAACTGAGGCAGTAATAATGTATACCAGAAATCAAAATTAATGCCACATCATTGGAGAATCTGTCTTCTGCCATACCTGGATGTTAAAAACACAGGACAGTTGATATGATTTGTCTCTTTTCTCCACGGAAACCTATCTTCTGATTATCAATAGAATTCCTTTGGTGAGGCAACTGTAACATGTTTTAGTGGTGAAATATGACAAATATGAACACAGTTTGGTCAGAAAAAAAAGAGTGATATCAAGAGCAATGATCATGTCTTTGCTTGTTAGCTTGCAGAACATGTAGACTTGGAAAAATCAAGTGTACCTTGGTAGTACATCCATGCATTCTGAACATAGCCTTTGCTGTCTTTCTGCAGAAACCTTGATGGGAATAGTACCTAGTAAAAATGGAAACCACAGATTCAGACTACATATGTTTGCATGCTAAACTATCTTGACTCTTTGCATATATGTTAAGCACCATTTTGCTAAACATGGCTCAGCTAATAATTGGCAAAGTTCCTGACTGTATAATGTGTAAATGAAGGTTTTGACACTGCAGCCACTTTAGTACTCTGTTGCTGTGATCCAAAGCAAAAAACATGTCAGTTTAACAACTATGTTGTATTCAAACAAAAATGAATAGAATATATATAAAAGTGATCATATAGGCATTTTTCTATATTATTTATACTTTTTTATTTGTATACAACATTTTGGGGTCTGTGTTATAATGGAAACTGACTTACTGTGCTCTAATGAATTGTGTTATAAAGAGATTTCTGTGTATTGGGTAAAACAGAAGGCACATTTTCTTTTGATATGGCACATTTCATAGGCCAAGTACTTACAATAAATGTCCTAAAATTTTGTACCCAAAGTTCCTGATAAAATGTCATATACAAACAGTGCAGATCCAGATCACATTGCTCCTTTTGGAGCAGTCTGATCAGGGTCTACACAGTTTGCCATTCCACTTAGTATTTTAAGAAATGTCTATGAAAAGCAAACTTTAGGCAAAAAAGTATGGGATAATGTGTTTGAAATTTTAGAACATTTACCATACATTATTTATTCTTACAACATTCATATGAAGCTCTAGATAAAATGTTTTCATTGTTTCCCAACCAGAAATATTGATATTGTTCTTATTTCTACATGAAAACATATTTTTGGAAACACAAGAGCATGGTGATTCTAATGGGTACCCTCAACATATGTTTTTGTGGAGAAATAAGGAAAATATTAAACTGGATATCCCTCTTATCTCGTCACGAAAACATGCCTATATAATATTGACACCCTAAAACCTCACTTCTATATATTAAACTGGGGTTTACAGGGTATACATTATTTTTCTTATTTCTGCTCAAAAAGACAGATTGTGGGTACTCATTAGAACCACCCCTCCAAGGTGGTTCTAACAAGTACCGGTACTTACAATCTATGTTTTGAGCAGCAATATGAAAAATATCAGAATTTTTATCTGAAAAGTTTCATTTTTTGGTGGTAAAATTTTCAGTATATTTGAATAGGAGTGTTTTCGTAATGGAGCTATGTATTATATGAAAAAAAGTGTTTGGTCAGCCTTAAATCTGTATGTATATTTTTGTATATTCATTATTTATATTTGTTTATAGTTTGTTGTTTTGTGAGGTTTACTATGTATTGTTGGATTTATACTTTATGTTACTTTTGTTGGTATATAGGATCATTTTTTTTTGTTTGTTTGTTTACAATCAGTGAACAGAGCCATGTCACAGAATTGCATATATGCAGCATTTTCTGTTTTTTTTTTGTTTTGTTTTTGTTTTGTTTTTTTTAATCATTGAACTTCAGGATGAAGAAGGTTTTTTTTTCTGTGTTCTTTTTCAGTTTTCACTCATTTCTCATTGTAAATGATAGGTAACTGAGGGTTAAATATAAAATGCTCCATCTGCTCTGCACAGATTGTTTTCTGGAAAGAACATAGATAACATATATGGGATAAATAAATCTATTTGTTATCCATACTTAAACATGTATTTAGAACTATGTCCTGATCAGTATGTAATTATATATTTGTGAAAAGAAAATGGCTGAAGACTGAAGCTAAGTATGCAAGATATGCAAACCAGGCACAAGAAATGAGAAAAATATCAATATTTTAGGTCAAAAAAAAAGGAGTGAAGCAATGTCTGAATACTAAGAATAAAATATTGTACTTTGTGCATGCAAGCAGTGAAGATCCTGATCAGGCTATGTTGATATACAGACTGGTCTGGGCCTTTGCTGTTCATATACAGTTGACTTTCATTATCTCGAACTCGCTTATCTCGAATAACCGCTTATCTCGAAGCGATAATCTGGTCACTGCTTAACATGAAAATCTAACAACATGTAAAAAATATTGTGGAAAAGAGGAGAAATTGCTCCTAAGGAGCAATTTCTCCTCTTTTCCACAATATTTTCAATATATCTCTAACTCCAAGAGTCCAATTATACATATATTTGTTAAATGTGGTTAATCGAATTAGTTTTTACTCTATTCTGCAAGTTCTGATATGTCGAAATACGGATATCTCGAAGTATTTCAGACAGTCCCTTGGAATTCGAGATAACGAGAGTCGACTGTATAATATTATATAGGATTGTTGTGCACCAGTTGACATATTTATTTTGTTATTATACAATAACATTCCCCAAAGATCTGACCAAGTATAGGAGAGATATATTTATTTTCAGTTGTTATATCAAAACATTCCATGAAGATCTGGCCATGCATAGAACACCAAGATGTAGTGTATTTACCCTAAGTATTCCAACAGCCAGGCCTGAGCAAACAGTTCAGATCCAGATCAACCTGCCCATTCAATTTGGTAAAGGAAAGAGTGAAGCTGTCTGATTATTTAGAGTAACTACAAAAAAAACCAACTATTTTTACATATTTTCCTAGCCACCCATTTATTGTGGTTTATAGGCTCAAGATGAGTTGTCATTTTGGAAATAAAAATGTGGATGTTTTCGTTTTTCTCTGTGATAACATGTACCTGGAATCTTGCTTAGATGTTTCTTATGAGATTCCAAAACATGACCCCTTCCATTTAGAAATCAGTTTCATGTGGCCAGCAAAGACCAATATTGGCCTATGCATCTGAGCAATCTGACCAGGTCTGTGCTGTCCACTAATACAGTCAACCCTTTTTATACCGACACTCGATACAATGATAAAATTCGTTATAATGACAATTTGAATGTGACAAAACATTCGCTCAGGAGGTAACAGTTAATGAGAAATTATGCAAAAACAAGCAACATATGTTTTGGATATTTGTTAGAATTGTCTCAGAGAGGTGATTCTAACAAATATCCAAAATATATGTTTTATGTGGAAATAAGAATGAATGAAACAAGGCCTTTCTTACATATCATTATGTCGATGAAGGATTCTTTAGAACTGTAAATTCATTATAATGGCATCAATTCTACAGTGAACCCTTGTTACAACAACAGAACAAATGCTGTTGTTGTAACGAGGGTTCACTGTAGAATCTTTTGTATACCTAATGGTAGCAATCAATGTAGACAGATCAGACTGAACAGATGAGTCTACATAGGTACATATCTCATAAGGTCATTTTCTGTGTTGTTTTTATTGCTGAAATAATGTAAATGCATGCATTTTGTGTCAACCCACAAAGGTCTCTGATCAGATAAAATATATGTTCTGTTCTATTCTATTCAATTCTATTTGGAGGGGCTCGCATGTTTTCATAGAGAAACAATGTCTTATCTTGAGCCCTGTGGTTTATTTTTGTATGTGCAATTAATTTGTATCTCTAATAATGTACTACATAAACGAAATGTATCTAACATGCTTAGGTGATACTTATCTATTTTTATATTGCCAAGAAAATAAACATTTATTAATGATCATGTTCTCTTTGTTATATTTTACAGTCCATAGTACAGAGTCTGCTGTACTTGTTTATTTCTGAGTCATTATATTTTCCCTGCACAGCGGCCAACTTTGGGTGTAGCATTGTAATAACCGTATTCCACTGGGGACTTTCCGTGAAGCACGACTAAGCTCCGCCCACGATGCACATTAGGAAAAAGTGCTTCACGAATTTGGGCCATTAACATCTGATTAAAAGCCACTTAAAGAGAAAAGAAACAATCAAGTTTATTCAAAATAGGTTCGCGGTAACGCTTCCTCGGTGAGCGGTCAAATGTCAAACATGATCACGTGTCAATCGACGCCAAATTCCTAAAACAAGATGGTCGCGCCCTTGAAAAATTCATATGAGAGGGGAAATGGCCAGATTTAGTTTACTTCACTAAACACAGAGTGGCTGTTTTGATTTCTTTTATTATGTTTTTAATCGACAAAAAAAAAAAAAAAACATCTTTAAACAACTGTCAGAAAAAGAAAACTTTACTGATATACTTTTACTTCCGTGTTATAGGCCGCCATGATAATTCAGTCACGTGACCAACTTTCCACAGTTTACGCTAATTGAAAAGCGTGAGCCTCGTACTTCATGAAAGTTTACGAGATCGTGAAATATTTCCAGCCAAATAGAAAACGTGCAACGCGCTCGCGATCGTTAAGCACGAAATTACCAGTCGAATACAGCTATTGTCACTGATTTAGAAATCGCAAAAGATATCATAAGGTAATCATAATGTAATCATGATTTCAGGCAGCTTTGTAATTTAACTAAGTTCCGCCCATGTCCACTCTCATACAGGCAGAAAATCCTCTGCCATCCAGCATAAGATCTGGGCTCTCAGAGGGAGCCACATCCTGGGCAGGGTGTGTGGGGGTGGGTAGGGGGGAGCTCCATTTCGGAAGCGATTTTAGCCTATCAGTTTTTTTGTTTTTTTTGGGGGGTTTTTTGTCGCAAAGTTTTTTTGTTTTTTTTTCTAGATTTCTTTGCTTGGTGTGCGTAAAAAAATTTTTGTTTTTGTCGCCTCTGTATCTGTACTAAAAATGGCTTATTTGCACTGAAATTAAATTATTAAATACCAAAAAATAAATAGATTTGCTATGTCGGTAAGGAAGTCTCTGGTCTCGTGAAAATATAAATGGTCGTACGTTACCATTTAATGTCCGGTGCAGAAGATTCTTGGATCAAAATTGATAATTACGTGATACATGCATGTGATTTTTCGTGAGATGATCGGAAATGACTTCAACCTGACCTAAATAAATAAATGAAAATAGTGTCAATCACATATATTTCAGATTTATTTTTTGTATTTTTTCAAGGATGAAAAATGTGCATGCGTGTGTGTGTTGGGAGGGGTCGGACAATAACTGATCATTCCTGAAAGTGGTCCAATTGTGGAAGAACTATTTATTTCAGAAGTATTAAATCAACTAAAATTTTATTGTCACTATTTATGGCAAGCCGTTTTACTACTTATTCTATAAATCAGATATCTGATTTAATATATCAGATATCTTATATAATATATAAGATATCTGATATATTATATTAGATATCATATAAATAAGATATCTTATATGTCAATTTAGATATATGCTATATAGTATCTGATATGCTATATATGATATCTTAATTGGCATATAAGATATCTTATATGCTATATAAGATATCTGATATGCTATATAAGATATCTTTTATAGGATGTAAGATATCTTATTTACTATAGAAGATATCTCATTTGTTCAATTAAATAAGATATCTCATTTAGTATATCAGATATTTTATTTAGTATATCAGATATCTATATTAATATATTAAATATCTTATTTAACAAATAAGATATCTTATATGGTAAATAAGATATCTTATATGTGGAATTAAATAAGATATCTAATATGATATATCAGATATCTTATATCGGATATAAGATATCTTATATAGGATATAAGATATCTGATATATTAATTCAGATATATCCAATATTAGATATCTTATATCCTATATAAGATATCTGATATAATGTATAATAAATAGTAAAATGGCTTGCCAGAAAGCCGTTTTGCCATTTATTCCATAAATCAGATATCTGATTTAATATATCAGATATCTTATATAATATATCTTATATGTCAATTAAGATATCTTATATGCTATATAAGATATCTGAATTGACATATAAGATATCTAATATGCTATATAAGATATCTGATATGCTAATTAAGATATCTCATATAGGATATAAGATATCTTGTTTACTAAAGAAGATATCTCATTTATTAAATCAAATAAGATGTCTCATTTAGTATATCAGATATCTTATTAAGTATATTAGATATCTATATTAATAAATAAGATATCTTATTTAACAAATAAGATATCTAATATGGTAAATAAGATATCTTATATGTGGAATTAAATAAGATATCTAATATGATATATCAGATATCTTATATCGGATATAAGATATCTTATATAGGATATAAGATATCTGATATATTAATTCAGATATCTTATATCCAATATTAGATATCTTATATCCTATATAAGATATCTGATATAATGTATAATAAATAGTAAAATGGCTTGCCAGAAAGCCGTTTTGCTATTTATTCTATAAATCAGATATCTGATTTAATATATCAGATATCTTACATAATATATAAGATATCTGATATATTATATCAGATATCTTATATAAAATAGATATCTTATATGTCAATTAAGATATCTTATATGCTATATTAGATATCTGAATTGACATATAAGATTTCTAATATGCTATATAAGATCTGATATGCTAATTAAGATATCTCATATAGGATATAAGATATCTTGTTTACTAAAGAAGATATCTCATTTATTAAATCAAATAAGATGTCTCATTTAGTATATCAGATATCTTATTTAGTATATTAGATATCTATATTAATAAATAAGATATCTTATTTAACAAATAAGATATCTTATATGGTAAATTAGATATCTTATTTGCGGAATTAAATAAGATATCTCATATATTATATCAGGTATCTTATATAGGATATAAGATATCTAATATAGGATATAAGATATCTGAATTAGTATATCAGATATCTTATATTCTATATTATATATCATATCCTATATAAGATATCTGATATAATATGTAAGATATCTTTTTTCTCAATAAATAGTAAAACGGCTTGCCATAAGTATTTGCCATAAAGTAAGAATTTCTCAGTTTATGATTTCAACCATGTATTATCTTTTTGGCAGCTCTTGTGGCTTAAATATTGTGATGACCACACGACGATCTTTACTTCATTAATAACCTGGACACGAACATTACTTTTGTAGAAAGAAACTTACAGAAAAGAATAGTATTTTAAGTGTTTTAGCAAATTATTATTATTACTATTATTATTATTTTTTTTTTTTTTTTTTAAAGATAGGCGTCTGTTTGTCATTATACGAGGAGCCGGAAAATACCCGGACTTTTCATGCTCCTGTCTTTCCCCGTCCAGTTACATACACATATAATACATGAGCGAAAACTACATTTCATCGCATATAAATGAACAGTATATTTTTAATGAGGAGTGTGGATACACGAAGTTAGAACATTTAAAAATCAGTTATGTGGAAATTTAAATTAATGAATTTAAAAAATTAGTCAATGGTCTTGAGAGGATCATTTTGTTAAAACCGCATAAAAAAATCCCATTTGTTCAAATGTGCCGATTTGTTTCACAGACCATTGTTTTCAAGCATGGGTTTATCTTCCTTGCTTTTTGACAGATAATTACCTACAATGCGTCATTCTATGACATCATAGATGATTTTAACTTTTTAATGGAACTTTTAAACCAAAATAAAGTACACTCGTGAATAGCGGGTGAGCCACATTTGTAACAAACCATATTTGCAAAATCTGTCATACTTCATGTTGAAGTAGAAATTTTAAGCTGTAGGTTCACATTTTAACACTTACGAGGGATGTTCGAAATGAATTGCTTATTGTCCTCTAGCTCAATATCCACGTGGGGCACGATAAAAACCAATACATGCCTGTATAGGGCTATTCAATATCTACACAATGGTGTATAAATGTACATGTTAGACTAAGTGTAAGACATAAAATTTGCCATTTGAATACACGCAGTCATTGACCACTGCAGTAAAAATGGTTGGTAGAAGCGTCGACAAAAAAGATGAAATACGGGCTTACATCAAAGCTCGCTCAAAACTTGGTTGTTCTTTGAAGAAGCTGATGACTGAAATTTCTACTGCTTTTGGACCTTCTTGTGTGTCTTATGACACAGTTCTGCGGTGGAAAAAGAAATTTGAGTCTGGTGTAGAGTCCATCAAAAAATGCACCGAAATCAGGTAGGCCAAAATCTGCATCTCGTAAAGAAATCGTTTCCAAAATAAAGGAAATCATTGAAGGAGATGTTAGATTTACAGTTCGTGATATTGCACGAAAGGTAGGCATATCACTATCAACGGTTCACCTTATTTTGAAGAAGCATTTGAAAGTCAGAAAGATTTCTGCTAGATGGGTGCCACATCTGTTGACTGACGAGCAAAAGAGGCAACGGGTTAAAGTGGCCAAAAAGCTGCTTCAAATGTTTCCAAAATATGACAAAAAGCAGTTTGCCAATGTCGTCACAGGTGATGAAACCTGGGTCCATTATTTTGAGCCCGTCAGAAAGGTTAGCAATAAGATCTGGGCCACTTAACACAGCAAACGCCCAATAATTACCAAACGTTCTTTAAGTACAAAGAAGGTTTTGTATGCAATCTTCTTCTCTGGTGAAGGAGTCGCAATAAAAGTGCCAGTGAAAAAGGGCAAAAGCATCACCGGAAAGTACTACAAAGACGTAGTACTGAAGAAACTGAAAAAGTATTATCAGAAACGACGCCCTGCCACTGGTTTTAAACATGTCCGTCTTCTACATGACAATGCCCCGGCTCATACCTCCGCAATAGTTACGGCGTTTTTGAAGAAAGAAAAAGTAACTGTTTTGCCTCACCCCCCGTATTCCCCAGACCTTGCCCCATGTGATTTCTTTTTGTTTCCGAAATTGAAAGCATTCCTTGCTGGGCGGAAATACCAGTCCCGACAGGCACTTGGATCTGCCATTCATCAGTACCTTATTACTGTGCCCAAATCAGCGTACCGTGACACCTTCAAGAAGTGGATACATCGGCTGAAACTTTGCATTTCTAGCCACGAGGAGTATTTCGAGGGCATGAAATGAGTACTTTTGGGCTAATTTGAAATTTGAAGTCTCCAGATAGAAATAAGCAATTCATTTCGAACATCCCTCGTATATTAATTTTTTTAATATATTAAAAAAAAGTTTAAAAAAGTATTTTGAACATTTTTTTTTAAGTTTGGTCTGAAAATATTACAATTTAAGACCTTTGGAATAAAATTCATACTTTATTACACCATTTGATTTACTCTGGGTCATTTAAACTGAAATTTGAATAATCTAAAATAGAAATTTCTTTTTATTTTTTTTTAACCATTTTACTCTGAATATTAACTCAAATTCATTTTCGTTAGTTATAAGTGTACTACGTATTGCTTCTATGCAAATTTCAACCATGTTGTATTCCAAAATTTAAAGTTATTAAATGATTTATTTATTTTTATTATTATTATTTTTATTATCATTGTTCATCAATGATGTCATAAATTTCCTCATGAATATTAATGAGGCACATGAAAGCAAATGTCAAATGTGGTTGTATATCAAACTACAATTCTTCTTATCCCAGGAACAAATAAAGATAATTTGATGCAGTCAGTTTCGATTTTCAGATGCTGATTTCAAATATTTTTATTCGAAGGATGAATCAAATACCTCCATAATTGACCTTTAAACAAGACACTGAGGTGTTAGGACCCATGGACTGTAATACGAGGATGAAAAACCTTGCCACGTTCTTCAAAGGTTGCAGAAAAGTTTTTTCTAAAGCTGTTCCTCCTTCAAGTGGCAATTGTTGTCCCATTCTCTGTACAAGCCAAGACACCCCCCCCCCCCTCCACCCCTACCCCCCTCCCCCCCCCCCCCCCCCCACACACACATTCCCACCCTAGCGTCTTTTATTTGTTTCCAGAATTGAAACTAAAAAAAAAAAAAAGAAAAATGCTCACTGGAAACCAATATGAGACCAGGGCGGCTTTGATTTCAGTTGTACATCGGTTCCTCAGCAGTAGGTCTACTTTATGGTTTGCAGAGGGAGAAAAAAAAACTCCCACAAAGATGGCAAAAGTTTATAGATATACATGGGATTACTTTAAAAAAAAAGAATAAAAAAGAAAAAAAAATATTAAACGGTTTTTTAGAAAGAGCAAATTTACTGAATAAAAGGTATGCAGAAAAGCGGGGTGTGTTTGGCGGAGGTGGGGGAGGGTGTACTTTCGTATCCATTTATGCAGTAACCCTAGACTACCGGAGACTCATGCTGCATCTCTGTATAACCGTATCATTGGACGAGAGCCAAGAAACTGCGTGTTTATGTTAGATAGCCATAACAGTTATGATGCACAGCCTCAGGGTTATCAGTGGTGCTCCAACCATTGACAAGACAACCATCACTATTTGAGCCACAGCGTGAGAAAACGTACACTCTGACTTGTGTAAAGACTCAAATTAGCATGCGTATCGGAACAGTTTGATCAGGGTCTTCGTTATTCGCATGAAGACACTTTCAACCTTGGCTGTCCAAAATGCTCCAAGTGCAGATACTGATCAGACTGCGTAAAGGTAAGTTTTACTTTCAGCCTTTAAAGTGAGTTGACATTAACTTTCTTTTGCCATGAGAACAGCTGCACATAACGCTCGCGAGAGGGTAATGAAGGATGTGTCAATAGATAGTTAGGAGGATGTTTTACATGACTCTGAAGTTGAGAAAATGTGCCCGGTGCAAAAATCGAACAATAAAGATTGAGGGTCAGGGTGTTTGATGTACTTTAGCCGTATTCGACTGGGGACTTTCCATGAAGCACGACTAAGCTCCGCCCACGATGCGCATTAGGAAAAAGTGCTTCACGAATTTGGGACAGTCGAACGCAATCGATCGTGCTTCACGCTGTATAATGACTTCCGATATGGTGCCAGAATCAAGAAATCCAAAACCTAATGTAACCATTTTAGAATTTTAGCATTCTAAAATGCCTCTGATTAAAAGCCACACAAAGAGAAAACAAACAATCAAGTTTATTCAAAATAGGTTCGCGGTTTACATTCCTCGGCGAGAGATCATTACGAAAACACGCCTATTCAAATATATTGATAACTTTACAACCAAAAACAGGGAAAATTTTCAGAAAAAAAAGTCTGATATTTTCATATTTCTGCTCAAAACATAGATTGTGGGTACTCGTTAGAACCGCCTCGCCGATGCGGTTCTAATGAGTACCCACAATCTGTTTTTGAGCAGAAATAAGAAAAATAATGTATACCCCTGTAAACCCCAGTTTTACTATATAAAAGTGGGGTTGAAGGGGGTCAAAATTATATAGGCATGTTTTCGTAATGCAAATGTCAAGCATGATCACGTGTCAGTCGACGCTAAGTTCCTAAAACAAGATGGCCGCGCCCATGAAAAATACATTCGAGAGGAAATAGCCAAATTTAGTTTACTTCACTAATCACAGAGTGGTCGCTTTGATTTCTTTTGTATTGTTTTTAATCGACATAAATAACTCATCTTTAAACAACTCTCAGAAAGAAAACTTTATTGGTATACTTTTACTTCGTGTTATAGGCCGCCATGATAATTCAGTCACGTGGCCAACTTTCCACGGTTTTAAAAACGTGATCGTTGTGCTTCACAAAATTTTACGGAAATTTCACGATTTTCGAGTCGAATACAAAAAGTGCTTCACCATTCAGATCGTGAAGCACAGTTTTCCCAGTCGAATACGCCATTGATATATTTTGCATTATCCAATGCTTTTGTGAGCGGGAAGCGAAAGACCTGACAGACAGTGCGGATACACATGCAGACTAAGATGGGCATTTGCTGGTCGCATCTGAAATTAGTAATACGACCCTGTTTAGATATGTCCTAAAATACTAATCTTTTCTCAGTATACTTTGACAGATTGGACAGGGGGATGGGCGGGGATAAGAGGTGGGGGGGGGGGGGGCAGGGGTAAAGGGGGACGGGGGAATAGGGGGCGGGGTAGGGAGATTTTTTGGGGAGGGGGTTATACCAAAAATTGTTGTACTATATTGATTTTACTCTATTTTTATGTACTGCAATGCAATAACTGGGTATCAGAAGTACTTAATAGACGTACTGAAGTAAATTCAGGTGTATTTACAATGAATCCGGCGTTGATTCCACTTCACTGACGAGGAGTGTTCCGCCAACCGTGGTTTGCATTCACTTCTTTTACGTCCGATTTCGGTAATTCTCCGTTTCATTTCATCTCTAGTTGATTTCTTCCCTTTGATTCCGAAACTTAACAAAATAGCCGTTGTTTCGGTGGCAATCCACATTTTTAGAAATAATTGTATCCGTCTGCCGTAGACAATTATTTTATTTACTCATTGTTGGATAAGGACTTTTGCGCTTTTCAAAAAAACAAAACAAAAAAAAAACAAAACAATAAAAAAAAAAAGAAAAAAAAAAAAAAAAAAAAAAACAACTTTAAGATCCAACATGAATTTTCTGACAGGTGTTCCAAACAGGAATACTCACGTTACCTGTTGACAAAACACGGACCATGCACGGACTTACGGACCAATCAAAAATCCGTGTCCGTGGTCCGTGAATAGTCTGTATTAATTGCAAAATATAGTAAACTTACCGCTAATTGGTCCGTGAGTAGTGCGTCACGGTTCCGTGAATAGTCCGTAATTAGTCCGTAATTGGTGCATCGTACATCGGTCTGTTATAGCAATCAGCAGTCTGTAAAAGTCCTTGGTCCGTAAATGATCCGTAGCAGTAATAACTTGGTCAGTTAATTGAAGACTACAAAATAACTAAATAATAAATCATAATTTTATTTGATTGTCTCGTAAGACCTGTAATCTAAACATTTGATTTGATTTGATTTTTTTTATTAATTTATTTATTTATTTATTTATTATTTTCTTTTTTGATTGATAATTTGACTTGTCGTACTGACTGTCTGATATCTTGGCACCTTGGATGAAACCGTTTTTGGCATTTTGAACATGTGAACATGAAGCCAGAATCCGGTATGCGGCAGATACAAAATAGTGGAATTCCGGTCACATTAAGCAAAGTGAATAAGTGAACTCAGGAACTGACCCTACATCAACGGAAAAGACAGAAAAACATAATTAAGCAGCCACAAAGTGAACAGATGGCAAGCAGAGTTGGCAACTTTTTTGCCAAATGGTGGCAATTCTGTTACCCAAACTTAACTGAATTATCTTAAACATACATAATTGTTAAAAGTAAAACATTAGAAAGTGAACCACTACATAACCGTTGACAAAAAGTATCACAATGAAAGTACCGCCTCGGAACGTCCAGTAATGAATTACTGGGGGCGTGGGGGTGCTTAAGCTAGCTTTACGGGATCTTAACCCTCGCCCTCAGCTTCCAAAGTGGTAAAAATATATATTTTGTTCGGTCCGTGTGGAGGTCTTCTAACTCATCCATTTGTCATTACTCACAGATAAAGCCTATAATGAAGCACAACTGAAAAGTTTCTGTGTGGGAAAACTGTTATGTTTTGATTCTCAAGTCCTCCGATAAGATGATCTCTCATTTTAGAGACAGTATATGTTATGCCACTAGGATCAATCCCGTTGAGGAGGCTGACCATATTTGCAATGGTGTAAAACCACAGTCATTTGTATTCGTTTGTACAGAGCATTTAAAGTGTCTTACAAAGATTTTCGTCATATGGCTAAACATCATGTTTGCAATTGCCATTTCAGCTGCACTTGACATGTAAGTACCACCTGCACTATCATACAAGTTGACAACATCATCGTCGCATTTGAATTTCGAGAAACAAATCCAGATTAGGATGGGTATCAACATTCTGTACAACTGGATTACTTCAACGTACATGTAGGTATCTATGACAATGTAACGTTACGTTATCCATAACGTCACGTTATTCCGATTTTGATAGTACTCCTAGCTTTTCATATATCGTAAGTTGCGTCCGTAATTTAAATAATGGTCCGTGCTTTGTCAAGTCCGTGAGTAAGAGGTCTGTGGTTTGTCAAGTCCGTGAATTGTAGGCCCGTGGTTTGTCATTTAATAAACGTCAAAAAGATTGCATTTGGAAACAAAGAACACAATAAAGATAAGATTCAGTTTTCGAGAAAACCGCGAAAAAGATGACTGTTCTCACGGACCCCTAAGTGTGGGACTATGCTTATAAAAAATATTAAAAGAAAATGCAGATTTTCATGGTATTCTTGAGTTTTGATTTCAGTAATTAATACGACTGTTTTTGTGCCAATGTGAATCAGTTTAGGCCCGAACCCAGGCCCACCACATTTTTTTTCTTGACCAGTTAAGGACCGGATCAAGGCCTACCACCTTGTGATATCTGTTGGCTCCTATACAGGCACTTTTGAAATGGAGGGCGCAAATCTTTAGCTATTCTGTAAAGGTGTGCAAATACTAAGGAAATACCGATTTGGGGGAAAATTAGGGGTGTAAAGTGAGTTTGGGGTCAAAATCTGCATGAATATTGCATAGTCATGTTTGAATTTAATTATAGCGTTGGGTATATTAAAATTTTTGATTTAGGGGAGGGAATAGTTTGCTTGGGGGAGGGGTGGGGATAAGGGGGAGGGGAGGGTAGTGGGGGAAAAGGGGGAGGAAGTGGGGGTAAGGGGCGGGAAATGGGGAATGCCTACCCCCTGTCCACCCCTCTACTTTCTGGACAAATTAAACTTACTGTACTATTTCAATACCGCTCACAGGCAATGCCGCAATTTACATGGGATCGCATCTTCCAAGACTTCTGGTTCCTTTGCTGCCCATGCGCAACCAGTCTTTTCGATTGTATGACTTTAAGACTAGTCAACCTGACTAGTCACTCGACTTTGTGACCAATCAACCTGATAAGTCTAACGACCCAACTGTGTATATCAAGAAAGCCAAACGCACACTTTTGTACTGGTCACTCGCTACCATCGGGAAAAATAAATTACCATAAACTGTAATTGGACAAAATTATTTTAATGTTTGCCGGACCTTCAGCTCGGACTATGTACACTATATACAAGTGGCAATGTGAATCCGAATGCAATTTACATGTGTCAAATAACTGAAAAACAACAATATCATCAACTTGAACAACTTGCTAACATATTCAAGATATCAACATGCCCATCTTAATCCATTGTATAAAACTTAAAACCGCCCTATTGAAATATCAAGGTTAAACAGCACAAGTTCATTCCTTTTAAATTAAGCTCTGTCAATATTTGACACCATAAGTTTTTTCCTTATACATTTATACTTTATGCTCTATCAAGTCCCAACCTGTATGTGATATGAACAGTCTCCTTGATCTGTCAACGAATAACACCTTAACACACATTCTATATGAACACACAAAATTTAGGGTCGGAAGGGCGGGTGAATATTTGAAACAGAGTTTTCCTTCTTCGACAGCCAGTTGACTCCTTATAGACAGACAGTGGCGAACAAAGGAATTACGGACAACTCTGGCCCAAAGACAAGTCGGCCCAAGACAACTCGGCCCAGAAAAAAGTCGGCCCAAGACAACTCGGCCCGTCGTCCCAATTTCAGAAGACAACTCGGCCCAAATCGCCCCAATATTTGAAGACCTCTCGGCCCATGAAAATCAGACACCTCTTAATGTATTAAAAATGATTGGATGATGGTACTTTTATTGCTCTGCACCTGATGAAGGAAAAGCATATGCAGATGTCTTAGATCAGATCGCTAAAGTACATATTCTAACTTAAATGACATCTGATTGTTATAGCAGCATAATGTAAGTGACCGAAAAAAGTTTATTCAATATTGAAAATAAAAGTGCGTGAGATCCATCAAACTCACCCATCTATCTATCTATCTATCTATCTATCTATCTATCTATTTGTATTCAGTCATGAAAAAAAAGTGAAAAAAGAAATCGGACTCTTAAAAAAAACGAAGTTAAAAATATTAGAGACTTTCATGAACGGTGGTATTCAGCGGCTGAAAAGTCGAGACCAAAAGTCGCCTGATCACCTTTTGATCAGCGGTTAATCTCCTTTAATCATTTAATTCAAACTTAAACTATTTCAATGTTTGATTTAATTACATGTTAAGCTAATTGATCAATTAACGGCAAGCACTGAAATTTACTAAGAGTGAATTCGCAACCAAAGTGTTAATTGTCATCCTTTAACCGACAAAGGTTAATTATTAGTAAGTTTGAGCAATAACAAATTGCCAACTTTTGTTTAAATTATTTCTTTGATTTGCCGACATGATCTGTATAAAGACAAACCAAATGACCAGAAGCTTCTAATCCAGTTTTGGCATCTATTGCGTACAATACGTACATACAGTGTCTTAAACTCGAACATTGACAGTCATTATGCTTGTTTTTTGCGTTGCGTGTAGTAAGATCGTTCGTGGTGGTCACCATGCCGTTTCCTGTGATCTGTGCGAGGCTTGGCAGCATCTGAGGTGTAATACTGGTAAATATTTTACTTATCACTCTAATATTTTGTATTAAAGGTAGTTCGCATTTTTATGCTAAAGTACAGATTTCTAAGATGCATACTCTTATCAGATAACATCACATAAAAGTTAAGTCAGGGTCCGAAAATGAGGAGATTTTGGAAAAATGTTGGGTAAATAGCATGGAAATTTATATATTTGTTGCGTTAATATAATATATTTTATGCCAGAATGTAAATTCCTAATAAATCGAATATAGCAGAGCATCAGAGGGACGCTTCTTTCTATATATAATATGCGATATACACAAAACATATTTATTTTTGAAAAAAAAAAATGTAAGCAAGCATTCTAGTTTACAATGCTTAAAATAGTACTACTCATACAACATGATACAGGTTTAATATCATTTCTCATATACCCTGGCAAATGCCCCTAAATCCCACACACCAGTCTCCGACAAAATGGCATAGGCAAACATTATCGATCCAATCAGACTGCTCCAACATGAGCCGTCCGTCCGTTACATGAGTTCGCATAAAGCGACTGTTCTTATTTCAAACATTACACCTTGGAATATATCATTTCAGGCATGTCACGCGGAGAGCAGTTATAACTTGTAACTATCAAAAGCTTATATTACCCTGCGCATTCGCGCAATCTGATCTTATTCTTCGATACCCGTTCGAGGCTTCTGTTGGTTTTAGAAAGTACGATGACTTTTGTTGACTGTACAAGCGCACGTTTCTTTTTTTTTTATTCTAGCGCATTGCAAATATGATAAAATGTTTCAGGAATAACCAAAGAAGAATATCTTGCGGCGACCCGAGGGAAGAAAGACCTTAGTTTCACCTGTATAACCTGCGCCCACAAAGCAGAAGAAGCCGAGATTGAGGTACGTTCATGAATAATCATCTTCAATATTAATGATAACGACATCTCTCTCTCTCTCTCTCTCTCTCTCTCTCTCTCTCTCTCTCTCTCTCATTTGATTGAGAAAAAAGTTTTGAGACGATGACCCATGTAAGCAAACATTAAACGTGTATTTTATAATGATTTAAGGGGAATGGATATACAGTGAAGATGGTTAACTGTCAAAAATGTTCTGCCGCAATAGAAATACTCTATAAAAGGAATGAATTCGCTCCATAGGAGCAATTGCTTCTTTTAGAGTAAGAACCTCTCTCTCTCTCTCTCTCTCTCTCTCTTCGAAGAACATTTATACAAGAAACAAAGCACCAACAGACGCCATGATAAGAATCTCTGTTTCACACACACACCAGTAACACTTGAAAACATGCCTATTCAAATATATTGATAATTTTACCATAAAAAAATGAAAACTGTCAGATAAAAAAATCTGATATTCTTCATATTTCTGCTCCAAACATTGATTGTGGGTACTCGGCGAGGCGGTTTGAATGCGTACCACAATCTATGTTTTTTAGCAGAAATTATAAAAATAATAATAATAAAAACTACAGTTGTATAATAATGAAAAAAAAAATCAGATAAAAATTCTGATATTCTTCATATTTATGCTCCAAACATAGATTGTGGGTACTCATTCGAACGGATCTTACGCGTACACACATTCTATGTTTTCGAGCAGAAATTAGAAAAATAATGTATATACCCCTATAAACCTTAGTTTTACTATATAACAGTGGGGTTTAAGATGGTCAAAATTATATTAGCATGTTTTCGTCACACACACACACACACACACACACACACACACACACACACACACACACACACAGTTTGTATTCTTTTTTCCAGGTTGCAGAAGAAGTTACTGAAGCAACCGTCCTTGATGTGCCTCCTATCCTGAAACTCATTAAAAGGAAAAAAATAACGTTAAAGGTTAAAAAATGTAACGAAACGCTTCAATTATTTTTAAGGAAATGGCTACTGGCGTGGCTCATTTAATTTGAGACTGTTGAGTTACATGCAATTTACATGTGTGCGTGATGGGTAGGATGCGGTTATATGTAAATTTATCTTCCTTAGCTTGTGATCATATTTGTTTCGCTACATGAATTCATCAGGTACAGAGCAATAAAAATGCCACAATACATTAAGAGGTGTCTTGTGTGATTTTTATGGGCCGAGTGGTCTTTTGCAATTTGGGCCGAGTTGTCTTCTGAAATTGGGACGACTTGGGCCGAGTTGTCTTGGGCCGACTTTTTTCTGGGCCGAGTTGTCCTGGGCCGACTTGTCTTTGGGCCGAGTTGTCCTGAACCCGAACATAGAACCCATACATTCGGGCGGGAATTTATTCCTAACCAATCAAACGCTGTCTATAAATAGAAATATACTACAGTAGGAATTCCTTAACTAAAATAACAGGTGTTCCCCAGACTGGTACTGCATTTAATTAATGCATATGACACATATGCACCCAATTACACTTACTGTACTATTTCAATCCCGCTCACAGGCAATGCCGCAATTTACATGGGACTTTTGGTTCCTTTGCTGCCCATGCGCAACCAGTCACTTCGACTGTATGACTTTAAGACTGGTCAACCTGACTAGTCACTCGACTTTGTGACCAATCAACCTGATAAGTCTAACGACCCAACTGTGTATATCAAGAAAGCCAAACGCACACTTTTGTACTGGTCACTCAAGCTACCATCAAGAAATAAATTACCATAAACTGTAATTGGATAAAATTATTTTAATGTTTGCCGGACCTTCAGCTCAGACTATGTACACTATATACAAGTGGCAATGTGAATCCGAATGCAATTTACAAGTGTCAAATATCTGAAAAACAACAATATCATCAACCTGAACAACTTGCTAACATACTGAAGATATCAACATGCCCATCTTAATCCATTGTATAAAACTTAAAACCGCCAAACCAAAAGACCACCAAACAGAAAAAAAGGAGAGAGAACAAATAAGTTGATCATAAACCAGTCTGGAGGGACAGATGCAGGAGGTACCCCACTTGCAAGCCAGACACCCAAGTCCAGCTATATAAACAAGATAATCCTGCACTAAATAAAACAAATGCTGAAAGCATAAAGTGCAAGCACAACAAAACGTTAAGCCACACAACTAAAGCAAACTAACATGAAGAAGCATCAGACAAGTGCTCCATTCTGCTCTAGAACTCCGCCAACGTATCACAGACCGACAGCTGATCAATAAGCTGGTCTCCATCACCTCTGCGACACGTCGGCTGAAATTGATATTGCAATAGAGGGAATGCAAAAAAGGTAAGAGAAAAGTCCAGGGAGTGCCACAATCACAAACCACAGCCCTTCCCAGACCCCAAGAGGAAGAGGAAACCGACAAATCTAAACAAGCACAAACCGAACAAACGTACGAAAAGCTCTCTCTTCCCCAAGCGAGGTAATCGCAATACTAAAAGGACTAAAAAACACAAGAACAAATTGACACACGGAAAGACATACAAGAAATCGCCTCGTAGAATAGACCACAAAGCAACAAAGAGTAAGACTAACACCGGGACCACCGCCTTAGAACGGTCAGTAGAGCAAACCACCAGGGGGTTTAACGCACTTTTACAGCTAGCTAACTTCACCCTGGGTCCCGATGCTACTCTTAATACAGAAATACATAAAAATTCGGTTCGCATGAAGGCTCCCAACTCAGTCAATGCATCAAAGCGAAAACATAAAAATCAAATTAATCACTATAATAAACAAAGACGAATACTCATGGCTAATTCTACTGTATACCAGAGTAAATGAAAACCAATAGTTGAACCACGGCGGGCCAAGCCAAAGACATATCGTCAAACCCCAACCCACTGGTTAAAGTTTTACGAAGAGGCCGTCATTGATTCTGAGGCCCGAACCGCCATCGTGCAATTATTTAAAGAGTGAAGCATAGCCATTCTGCAACCCTCTCTGTCTAGTTAACAGCACACACAAATAAAGCAACTTTTTCTCTACTTACAGTCTAGCTGTGACCTCATTTATGCAATACTTGAACTTCAGAATTAGTGAAACATGCAACTGAAATAAAGAAAGCATACAAACAGTTATGCATTAAGCCAAGAATGAATTAAAACTTATGATTGTATGCAGTGTTCAACAACCCGGCTTGAATAAAGACAGAAGGAAACCGCAAACCCTCCCCGCAGTCCAGCCGGCATGGGGATGAAATGATGTACTAACACCTCCCAGTCCTGAAACCAGGGAATAACATACTTCCCCATGAGTCAACCAGCCTCTCCGGGAAGAATCTGCCCGGAGTAGACATACAACAACTGGACCACGGTGAGAGGCATCCGGCCTCCCACTGACAGAAACTTTAAACGTCCTTAAGTAAATGTGCAACCGAGTTAATGAAAAACTGTCTCAGCCGCCTGGTACCTTCTATATTCAGATGCAGACTCTGATCATTTACTGCAAACAGTTCACGCCTAGGTTTTCCGAATCTAATAAAAGGATTGAAAGTATGTAGAAGGCGCACTTTCCTTTCCTTACACAGGTGAACTAGGCCCTTATTCACTGCCTTAACTTTATCTGCTGGTTCATCTGCAACCTTATTAGCATTCATTGCTTTGTCCTCACAAGAAAAATGATCTTTGGGCGTGGAAGAATGCAGAATATAACAACCTGAGCACTGCTTTTCCTCCTAACTACTGAAATGAGGTTGTTAAAACAGCTTAATATTGACCCAGAATCCATTCTCTCTATATTGTTTGTCCCTATGGGAGACATCATGATCTAGTCAATCCCTACAATGTGGCAGTTTCCAGAATTGTTTCTGATGTTTTTGCCAGTGACGCGCCATAAGTAGACTTCCCAAATCCCGGACATACGCTTCTACCGATATTTCCTTCGTTCAGGCCCATGGGCATGGTGGGCGAAGCTTGCTTACCAAGTAATGCTTACTATCCGCGGACGCCTGATTACACCCTTTGTTCTGGGGTCCATGTCTGTTGGTCTGAACATTCTGATTCGTCATTTGTTTATGGATTTATGATTTTGAATTACGGCTTTGGTACCATGACCGCAACTACTTGTCCCTACGTGAAACAGAACAATTGTCTTGTCCAAAATTAAGCGGCCAGTTTCAATTTTGTGTACCAACTGATTAATGTTTATACCTGGGAATGCTAAGATTTCGGCCTGGCGGATGCCCTCTACATACTTGGTGATAGAATCTGTAACTATCTGCATCTTTATTTTAGTGATTTCTGAAATTATACATTAAAGGAACTATGTAAAACTATCATACATCATTGAATATTTGAAATAGAGTTCTCCATTCCTCGACAGCCAGTTGACTCCTTAAAGTATAGACAGACAATGGCGAACAAAGAACCCTTACATTCGGGCGGGAATTTATTCCTAACCAATCAAACTCTGTCTATAAATAGAAATATACTACAGTTGGAATTCATAAAATAACAGGTGTTCCCCCAGACTGGTACTGCGTTTAATTAATGCATATGACACATATGCACCCTATTCGCATACGCCCTGTTTGCATTTCCCCTACAATACCTATTTCATAAAAAAAAAGACTCTTACATTTGGCCTATACTACTACTACTAATAATATCTGGTTATGTCCATATGAATTGTTAAGTCTAAACGTCTTATGTTAGTTTGTTCATCTTTTTGAGCAAGCCGTACAATAGATTATCCAATAGAATTAGTAGTAACAAGAACTTTCTGAAACAAAATATTTGATTGGTCAAACTTTAGTATAAGTAAGGCAGTTGCCCTATTTCGCGCCCTTGTGCTTCTTACCATCATCAGTGACGGATCGAGCGAGTGCAGGTAATAACAAATCTTATTTTCGCGACATATTATGCTAATATCTATATCAGTTAGTCGAACACATGTTGTTTACAAACACATGCTTAAAGCTACTATTTTTAATTAATATTATCCTCAAACAAACGATCAAATGGGGGAAAAAAAAGATGAAAACGAAAGTTGTCGTTTACTGGTTACCGGCGATCGAGATGCTTGTCTTTCGCTCGCTGATGAAAACAATATAAATGAAAAAAAAAAAAAAAAAAGCATAAAAAAAAAGAAAAACCGCTATTAGAGTGTTATAAATGTGGACGCCTCAGTTATTGCTCACCGTTTTTTTTCACTTTTGTGATTTGGCGAGATGAATTGTCGATAAATCAAAATCCGATACATAAGCGCGAGTTCTGTCTCCATTGTCATTTAGTGTATCATGATAATCTTTGTTCAACTTGCGAATAAATAAACCAATAGGGTTGCTGGCTTGGAGTTTTTTTGTTTTTTTTTTTGTTTTTTTTTGTTTTCTTTTGTTAGAAAAAGAAATAAAAACAAACAAAACAAAAGAAAACAATATTTAGAGGCTGCGGAAAGAGTTCATGTAAGCTTAAATATTTCATCATGTATATTTCAGGGATGGGCCGGACTTGATCAGTGATAGAATGTATAGTGCTGTCTGCCAATCCTGCACACTTAAGCTATTGTGTAGGTCATAATTTCAGTATAGAGAAAAAATAAAATGCTTTTTAGTGACACTTCAGAGCCTTGCCAATGTAGAGCCAATTGGATGTCATTTTATCATCTCTAGTTTTAATTTGTTGTCAGTGTAGGCCATCAAACGTGGCTACCATTGTTTTTGAGACATTAAAATTTTCTGCTAATTCTGCGCACCTGGAGTAAATCACTTCCTTATTTTATAATACTACTATGATCTGGTTCGTCCAAAACACATTTGAGTTGATGAAATGTTAAAAATAAAGTTCATATTTTCTTGCAACAGTCTTGTTGAAAATTGCTATTTTCACACAGTCCTGTGTTATAATGTTATTGTTCCTATAAACACGTGTTTTCGTAATCATTTTACAAACATTTTAAATTTGCCATTTAAAAATGCTTTTTATACTTCCATTCCATCAGTGTATTAAAATAATGTACCAAAATGAAATGGTTTTGATGTTTGTTCAAAACTATTTGAATGAGCAGGATTAGCCGATGCGCAGAATGAGCCTACATGGCTGTATATATTGTAAACATATATGTGCTGAAAGCAATGTTAGCTTGAAATGTTTTCATCACTGTGGTATACACCAGCACTTTCGGGTTTCGTCCTTCTGCCAGTGTCACGATAAACAATCAAATCTTAGAAGTTTGTGAAAATATGAACTATATGATTTGTTTTATATTTTAGTTAACTGTGAATAAAAAATATTACCCTTCTGTCTAGAAAACATGCTGTTTCGATATAATAAATGTTTTAAAATTAAAAGCATTAATTGCAGTTTTGTGTAAAATGGATGGTTTCGCCATAAAATAAAGTCTGTCATTGACGAAACCGGGCATTTTTGACGAATGTACAAGTAAAGTTTTCGTTTTTGTAAGACTTTACAGCTTAAACCTATCAAAGTTTAACGGTGTCAGAAAATAATCAGTTTTTTTTCTCATCTTATTAAGAAAGTACAAAAGAAATCACAACAGTAACCATATTTCCCAAATGTTCAAAGATAACGCTTTATTTTTCACTGTAACACCGGTGGAAGGACGAGACTAAAAATGCTGGTGTAGATAGACCACAGTGTTGTGTGTATGCAGACGGCGAGAAGCTAAGCAGTCTGCGAGTTGTTGTTTTTAGATTATTAGATTTGATTTTATATGTTTGACCAGCAAGCAGGAACTGGGTATGTCAGTGTTGTTTTCAGCAGGGATTGAACTGCAGAATTATTTAACTGCAGAATTATTTCACTTGATAGCAAGAATAGCATAAAAAAGTGATAACCATTTATATGTCTAAAATCTTGCTGACATTGTGACAAAAATGGTTGTGGGAATCTAACGGAACAGAATCAGGCAGAGCTAGTTGTTTCAGTGTATAGAGCAGCAGAATATCATTGAAGGAGCGAAACTAGTCATAAGCTGTATTTATAAATCTGCTTGCATGTAAATTGGGTTGATGAACTGGTGAGTAGGTGCCCTCATATCAGAAAAGAAAATTAATAAGTATGCCGGTGTTGCCATTTACATATGTAACTTTAAGTGGTGGGCAAAACTAAAGCAGATGACATTCAAATTATTTGGGGGAAATAGGTCTTGGCATTTTACATGAATCATCTGCTGATGATTCACATGAAGTGACAAAGGAAATTTCTTAAAAAAGAACACAATAAATCAAAATGTCTGCTGCACTTGTGTGGTTATCACTTTAAAGATTATATAATGACATTTGATTTTCATCTACTCTTAGACCTCACAGACTAGGTAAACAAAAGATGTTGTCCCCTGCTGGAGATGGCTGGAACTTGCAAGATGATATCTCGGTTGATGACCCAGAAATGAACAGTCTCATACAGCAAGAGAAAGAGCGCCAGAGGCGGGGATTGGAGCTAATTGCTTCGGAAAACTTTGCCAGTAAATCAGTTTTACAAGCGCTAGGATCTTGTCTCAACAATAAATATTCAGAGGGGCAGCCTGGTCAGAGGTATGACGCATTTTCACAAGTGTCCTTTTTCTACAGGCATTGAAGCCTTTTTGCTGAGGCAATTGGATGAGAACCCAAGTACAGCCAATTCTTCTATGACTCACTGGGTTATGTAAAATAAGGATTCAATTCAGTTTTTATTTTTTCTTCTTAAATCTCTCCACATACAGTCATAGTTTGTTTCATTCAAGAAAGGAAACGAAGATTATTTAAATGTATTCAACCATTGCTCTCTGTGGAGAAGGTCAAGAAAATGATAGTAATTTGAGTAAAGTGAAAGTAGAGTTCAAGCTGCTGGATATTTTCAATCAAGTGACTGGCTATGCTGATATAAACTTCATGATATAGATTTATTGATATCTAGTGATGAATCCTGTATAATAGCGTTAATTTTTATAGGGGGGGTCGGGGCTTGTTTTTGCTTAGTATATATCTATATAGAAAACTAGAAATCTTCTTGTTAGAAACCACTGGACCGATTTCAATGTAACTTGGCTGAAATGGTCCTTTGGTGACACCCAAATTTGTTCAAGCTGTCATGATTCGTCAAAAAAAAAACATAGGGGACAGGGTATAATTTCCCTATATATCTATATAAAACACTCAGGGCCCCTAGAGTAACCTTTAAAACCTTTAATTTGGCTGAAAGACCTGTAAAAACCTGTATTTTGATGAGAAAAACCTTTGTATTTGGCAATTTGTAAATGCAAGAGAAGGATGGAGTGAAAATGTAGCATTTGGTAACAGCAAAATTATAGTTCTGTTTCTTAGATTCATATGTTTCTAAACAGAAGTGCAAATTAATATTGTCATTACCATTTAAAGATGAAAGTTTCAGATTTTCTCTGCAATTTTTCTCCCTATTTTGCTTCGTATCTGCCAAGAAATTGAACCATTAAATGCTCTTTATTTTGTACAAAATTTATCCTGAAAAACCTTAATTTGGCCAAAAATAGCCTTTATAAAAAGCCTTTAATTTTAAGAGAGACTGCTAGGGACCTGAACATTTTAAAAATCTTTTTGTCAGAAACCACTGGACCGATTTCCATATAACTTGGCAGAAATGTTCCCTTGGTGACCCTCTATCAAGATTCAGTTCAAGCTGTCATGATGCTTTAAAAAAACATGGCTGCTAGGGGTGGTGGTATAAAATTCATACAAATATCCTAGAGCAGTGAACTTGGCTGAAACTTCAATAGTAAGTATGCAAATCTGTTTGCTCAGGTGAGCGATATAGGACCATCATGGTCCTCGTTAAATATTTTCACCAGACTATGCATGCAGAAGGTTCAAATACCCTGGAATTTCTTGGACTAAGAGGTCTTAGGGTATTGCAATATGTATAAAGCTATGATGCTACATGTAAGTGCATATGATAGGCCTCAAGTTTATCTGGCTGGCAGGTCAGTTGTGTATTCCGGATCGGATTAAATTATTTTAAGGTTCTAATCTGGTGTCTTAATTGGGGTGAATTCTGGGCCCCCTATGTTTTGGCCTGGGCTACTGAAAATGTTTTTTAGTAGCCCAGCTGACTCCAGAAAAATTTTGGTCAGTCTGTATCCCTGTGTTGTATCAAGATCTATACTGTTTGCCATTCTATTGCTTTTTGATTGAAACCCCTATTTTAACAATGGCTGTGTCCAAATTCTGAGATTGTTTCAGAAGCTCTGGTGAAATTGTGAAATTTATTAGAACTGGTATTTCTGTTTGTAGATACTATGGTGGAAATGAGATCATTGATAAGGTTGAGTTGTTATGCAAGAAGAGAGCTTTGGCCGCCTTCAAGCTTGACCCAGAGGAATGGGGTGTTAATGTACAGCCGCTTTCTGGTTCACCGGCCAACTTTGCTGTGTACACTGCAGTTGTTGGGCCCCATGGCCGAATCATGGGACTTCATTTGCCAGAGGGTGGCCATCTTAGCCATGGTTTCATGACCAATACCAAAAAAGTTTCGGCAACTTCTATATTCTTTGAGTCATTTCCTTATAAACTTAACCCAGCGACAGGAACTATAGACTATGATAAATTAGCAGAGAATGCAAGCCTGTTTCTACCACAGTTAATTGTTGCAGGTATGTATCATAAAGTTGCGCCAAGGGAAAAGGTGACTTCAAGATTGCACAGAATTTTCATTAATTAGAAATTAGAATATCTTCCAGTTTGAAATGGTTGATTTTGTACTGTAATGAGTGCCAGCAGTTTAGCTGTCCTTAGTATTTCATATTTACCAATTTGAATATTTGCCAGTTTGAAATGCACAGTTTGTAGTGTAATAGGCTCCATAAATATTTTTCCTTATGAATAGAAATTTGTTAATTGGCCACAAAACTGAATAATCAAGTTTTCAGATGAAAGTTGTTACATGCATAAAAGACAGGGCCTGAGGTTTTGAAACTTTTTTCAAGCTAAACTCTGCTGAGTATGAAATTTTATATGCTAATAAATATGAAAATGCCAACAATAGTTGGCATTTTCATATTTATTAGCAGAGAAATTTTCATGCTTAGCTATGTTTAGCAAGAAAGAAATTGCAATTGTTTAGCAGGACAAATTTCATGCTGAGCTGAGTTAGCATGAAAAAAGCTTTATAACCACGGGGCCTGTACTTGATTTGAGGGGAAGTAGTTTTGTAAATACAGTGAAGATCCAATACATCACGGTCCGTTATTTCGCGAAATCCAGTATTTCGCAAATTGGCCATGATTCCCAAATTTTCCATTAGCAAAAAAATTTAAAAACATAGAAAGTTTGTTGTTTTATTTAACTTCAGAAAAAAAAAAATGCATTCTGCCTCTGGTAATTGATTTTTCGTGCCTATCCTGACGCTAAGTCGCGTCAGTATCCTGACGCTAAGTCGCATCAGGTATTATGACAAACAATCCACTTAGTGTCAGTCAGCGCACACATTGATTATAATTGGCAAACAATAAATTATATCTCCGTTATTATCATAATCATTATCATCATGGAGTACATAGATCTACTCAGTGCTCAATCAGTCAGTGATGCCCACAAACTAATTTTACTCAACATGAAAACGGTCCACCTCCTTTTCAACACCAGCAAATTTTACAAGACGGCAATCTTACGATGTTTCTGTCCCACATACACACATCTTAGTCCGCATATTTTACACTTCTGTCGCAATAAATATTTCAAGAGAAAACAACTGCGTCAAAAAAAAAAAATAACAATAAGTCTAAAAAAGAAATTAACTTCGATAAACGACAGTTTTATTTTTGCACCTGCAACACAATAAGTAAAGGGAAGCAACTCAAATTATCTTAGCACTACTGAAGCGATTTGAGTAACTTCCCTTCGTCGTTCCAGAGAACCAGATTATCCAAAATTGCGTCCTAAATTGTCAACCCTATGATTTCTTGTTTTCAAATGTAGTTTATCAGCTGGTTTTGACTGAAATTACTTGTTAGACATAGCGCAAATTATGCCATTGAGCAATTCTAATCCAATTTTAATTCAGAAATAAATTATTCCAAACCGTGCTCAAATGCCTAAGATAAAGCACAGATGAGTTTGGGTTGTACCCTTTTGAGCACTAGCGAGCACAGCAAGCAAGTGCTCAAATGGATACAACCCGAACTCAACTGTGCTTTATCTGGGGCATTTGAGCACGGTTCGGAATAATTTATTTCTTTTCTAACACCCCTCATTGAACGAGTTTTGCATAAATGAATTTAATTATTGATTTTGTTATTATTTTTATTACCTGACTTCCCCTTTGGTAGTTGACAATTCCTCTTAAGGATAATATCACGCGGTTACGTAATTACAAGGTTCGATGACCAATTTTTCAAAATGGCGGATAACAAGCGATTCAGCTGACGGTGTAAAATATAAATAAACGATGTATTAATATAAAAACTTAAATCCGGTGTTCATGAAAGAATTGCAAAGCGTATGAAATTTGAGTGCCGCGATGGACTTTAATAAAGACAGATATAAAACAGCAAATAAGAATGTTAACCGACTTAACTTTCGTTTTCGAACGTCAACAAATACACGATGTCGATGGAAACAAGAAGTAAAACGAATGTTTGAATGGTGTAAATTGTAGAGAAACTCATCAGGTAAAAAAAAAAAGTCAAAGAACTGCAATATGCTCATAGATCATTTTCTGTCTTAATAAATAAATTTATTATGTATATGAATGTTTCGGCCAATATTGTATGCTAATATAGCGTCCATAGTTACCAGGAGGCGAAACTTTCGCAAATATGATTGGTTTCCCATTGATAGCGTTCGACGAAAATCCTGTGCTCAAATACCTTAGATAAAGCACGGCTAGAAATGTAAAGACAAATGAGGAACAACACGCGCAGGTATGTTAGAATTAGGAAATATGGCTGACAGCATGACTGAATGCCATTTATCAGTGATGTCTCAGCAAACTACCACAGCGACAAACCAAGTGAGTGTAATGCATGCCGTTATACATGCATGGTACATGTCTGGACTTATATCGCGCTCTGTTTATATTGCCATAGCGGACTTTGGACCGCGATATATTGGATCTTTACTGTATTATTTGTGAACCTTGAAGAAGTAGTTGAAAATTGTTAACCTCGCCGAGGTCGGCAACCTTCTTTCGTGGAGATTGATCATGAAATGTTTTCTACGGTCATTCTCTCCCTTCTGCTGATTCAAGAAGGGCAGTTGTCAGTTTCTGGCGAAAGAATGTGCACAATACTGGTTAACCAAGGACTAAGCCTGCCCAGTAAATGTATGGTTAGGTAAACTGGCCGCGCTCGAAATGACCCCATTGGGTTGACTGGGCCGTAAAACCTCAACACAAACAAACAATTGAAAATTGTTAATTTCATAATTTTGCAGGAGTTAGCTGTTACTCTCGACACCTTGACTACAAACGATTCCGTGAGATTGCAGATGCAAATGATGCCTTATTACTTGCTGATATGGCTCATGTTAGTGGTTTGGTGGCAGCAGGATGTTCGCCTAGCCCTTTTGAATACTGTGATATAGTTACAACCACTACCCACAAGACACTCAGGGGACCCAGATCTGGTATTATATTCTTCAGAAAAGGTAAGACTGAGGAAGTGAGCGCTTCATCTTGACTTGTAGCTTGCATGTAGGGCTCTGGACAAAATGTTCAACAGATGGCATACTGAAATATTTTTCTTCTTTTTCCCAGAAAACAGGTTTTAACATTTTGTGCAAATTGTCTCCAGTGGAGACAATTTGCGTGAAATGTCAAATCCTGCTTTCTGGGAAAAATAAGAAAAATATCACCAATTTATCACCTGCTGAATTTGCACACAGAGTGGTAGACAGAGACCATGAAGTAATTTCTGGTTCTTTCCTGTCTGCTGATTTAAGAAGGGCTGTCATCAGTTACTGGCAAAGAGTGTGTGCACTTTGTATTGGTTAAGCACTTAGGGTCTGTCCAGAAGTGTGGTTAGGGTTACTGACTGGCATTAACAGTGTTTACTAGGCCATAACACTCAAATTTAAAAATGACACACCACATGTTGTGGGTATTTAGCCAGTTTATCGCATTTGATCCTGTCAGGGCAGTTTGGTAAAGTGCAAGAAAAAACACTAAGAGCAGCCCTTTTTCCGTCTATCTACAATAGTTCTTCCATCATGGCTTCTGACTACTACTGTCCTTTCGACATCTCTCGGAAAGACGTTTTTTGCTTGGCGTTTTATCTTAAATGAAAATATTTTGTTCTGATAGACCTTGTCTTATCAGAAACCTTTTGTCTTGTCTGTTTTTGTGTTTTGTTCTCAAATATTTACCCTAAAATTAAATTTACGGCCAAAAATCGGTCTGACCCATGCAATTTCTATAGTAAAGTGATTTTTTTTTTTGAATTTTTGACTAAGAAAATATTTTTTACTTTTCTTTGCTGAATTTGAATTAGTTATGCTTCACAACAATATTGTGAAAATTTCAGAACAAGCGGAACTTGCTGAAAATTTGCCTCCAAGTTACCTACCCTACAAATTTCTGCATAATTTGCATTCATTTTTACTATGTGAAAATATTTGCTTTTTTAAAAACTATTGACTAGAATAAAACTTTTTGTGCAAAGGTAGTTACGACAAATGGTTTTGCGTTAAATCATAACAAAAATTTGCAAATTTACTTCTTCTGTGTAAAGCGCCAAGCAAAAGTCAACTTTCTGGAAGATGGGCAGATAGAAGGGTAAGTATACCAATAATCTTTGTGGGAAAAAACATGTGGTATTGCAGGGCCTGACAAATCAAAAAAAAATCCACTTGCCCACTGGGCAAGTAAATTTTTTTTTCACTTGCCCAGCTCAAATTCCTACTTAACCAGGATTTGTGCGGCTCAAATTCCTATATGCCCAAGATTTGCAAACAGAAATAGAAGTCCCACTTTTAACATTGCGTTAACAAGTCTATGAAAGCAATACTCTTGTAAATCCCAGTTAATATACAGAAAAGCGAGGTTTTAAATGGTTTTACTCCTTTTTTTTGGCTCAAAAACATAGATAATGGGCACTCAGTGAGGTAGTTTCAGACCCCACAATCTAAGTTTGCAATGGAAATAAGAAAAGTATCATAATTTCACATCAGAAAATACCAAAGGGATGAAAAGAGAGCATATTGAAAAAGAATTATATTTGTATTTACTTGAAGCCTTGAATAAATACTCATGTGTTTGTAAAAAAAAAAAAAAAAAAAAAAAAAAAAAAAAATTCTTAAGGTAAATGTATACACCTGCAAGGAAATTAACTTGATTGAAGAACTGCCTACAAACTATAGGACAATTCATAATTAAAAGACTTCATTTTTTATCAAAGAAGCCATTTTGAAAATGGTGTATTCATTTATCCCAAGAACAGAGAACAACCTCCAAGAAATTGGAAAGAACTGAATATTATTCTGTGTGGTATTGTATATCAGTGCTCATCAAGTCTTTCTGGTTTTAGGAGCACATAAGTCATCAAGCACTAGTCAGTTGTGTAAGCCATCAGTGTTCATATTTTGTTTTTCATCCTAACACGTTATCAGTAATATCAACAGAGAATAAATTTTTCATAAATGACTTTGACACACAGTATTTTTAGTCTTACAAATTCATTATTATTTGATGAACACTAAGTAAATCCAGATTTCGAGAGGGAAATAACAAAGGTTTTGCAAACAGGCAAGATCGTAATGGTATCACGCTTTTTTTTTTCTTTTTTTTTTTTCCAAACAAAAACTCAATTTCTTACCTGTGTTTTTATATTGTGTCATTTTGTACTTTCGTTTTCATAGCCAAACACGTCGTAAGCAACGACTTATTTCATTGGTGTATGCCCAGTCGCATAGCCAATGAAATACGAGAATATCAAAAACCAATAATTGCCGACCTTACTTGGTTCATACTACACAGAAGCCATGTTTAGATACAATTATTGATCAGCTGTTACGACGGAAGATTAAAGGCACGCGCCAGAAGGTAAACAACTGATCAATTGGATTAACGGTAGTGTGATAATGAAAACCGTTATACATGGGTTGTCTGCATTAATCAGGACAGCTGGGCAATTAATTATCAATATTTATTGACATCTTTTGATCAGACTTTTTTACCGTAAATACTCGCACTTTTAACTGTCCTGGCGATTTTTTGACTTGCCCGACTGGGCGTCGTAAAGACGGTACAGACTTGCCCGGCGGGATTTAGGACTTGTCCCGGGCGGCCGGGCAATGGATTTGTCAGGCCCTGGGTATTGGATCAAAGCTCGGATAAAATAATTATTGAATGGAAGATTTAGATATGTTGTAATTTTTTTACCAACTCTCATATTGTGGTCCCCTGCTGGTTCCGGGCTTAGAATAGGCCAGACGTACCCTCCGCGTGATGTACGAGCCGTCTAAAAGAGGCTGCCTGTGACCACCCGGGCCCTCGAAATAGGTGGCTGCCTTCCGCTTCTGTGGCAGTTGGGTAAAACCCTAACATAACAGAGCAACCGTCCGTTCAACCGGTATAATTCCAGACTATAAAATTAAATTTACTGAAATGCATCTTAAATTGGAAAAAACAAATTTTGCGAGATCTATCCTTTTAAACCTTTCCTATCTCATGTTACTAACATGCTTCATTTGTTTGTGTATCATTCTGTGCCCGTGGGTCGCACATGGGACGAAGATTATAACCTCATCTGTATTTAACATATGTGTTTGTCTTGTGTTTGTGTCATTTTTCCGAACTCTAGCATTCTCCACATTAAAAAGTAAGATGCATGTAATATTGTTAGATAAAAAACTAAACGTTTTTCAAGGTATGAAAGCTACATATCATCTAACACAGCTTGTTTGTTTGACGCTCTTAAAAAATAAATCCAAAATGATTCCTTCTTTCTTTAATAAACTGTTTATTTTAAATATGGATCTCCTAATGTTAAAAATAACCTTTCAATTTCCCAGACGTTTTCGGCCTCCCTTGTCTGTAGGGAATAAAATCTACAGATCACTCTCCTTCTGTAGTGGATAGGGTGTAATCCCCTATTAAAACAGGAACCACCTGTTTGCCGTGGGTGGCGTCTCGTATGCTGGGAGAGGGGAACCTGATGATTGAGGGAAGCCCAGGGATCTCCAGCTTTTCAACACATCATTTTGGCCCTAATTTCAGATAGAAGAGCGGTCTGGGTTAGATCCGGCCTGGATCAATCGGCTCAGTCGTGCCAAGCTCTAGAAGCGCACAACTTGTTCTTAGCTTCTTTCTCTCTTTCATACGTATCTTTATGGTACCAACCGGGCTTATTTTTCTCATGTTCCTCTAACTTTAAGTGAGTTTCAATGGGCGGCGGCTCAAGGGTCAATTGGTGGGCTTGTATTGGGGCTTTGGCGGAAACCTCTGTGAGTGGAGGCTGTGGATAGGGGGATGAACTCAACTGTTCATAAATTTTTCTATGGAAATTTAGATGAATAGGTGGGAAATCATCTAAGCATGAGGCCGAGCTGAAGACTCTGATCTTGACACCGAGTATAATAGCAATGTAGCCTTGACGTTGGAAATAGGAGATCCATTTCTGTTAAACGTCCCCTTGTAGGGCTCCATGGAGGGTGGGGCGCATAGCTATCGAATCAAAAATTTCATCACCATGGCCTCTCGAAAACGATTTCTGGCGTTCGACTCTTCGGAGGAAGACACGCAACCGACTACTTTTACGTTCAAAGCTAATGAGAACTTCGCTAAATTTTTAGTGATTTCGAGTAAGGAAGACAAACCAATTACTTCACTGTCTCCATTCATCATAGAAAAACAAATTGAATCTTTAATAGGCACTCCAAAAAATGTTAAAAAATTAAAAAATGGAACTCTTTTGGTCGAAACAAACAGAAAATCTCAAACTGATAATCTCTTGAAAATTACAAAATCCTTTAACATTAATGTCACTGTCACAGAACATAAAACACTCAATAGTTGCAAAGGTATTATCCGTGACAGAATGCTAAAACATGAAACTGAAGACAATATCACAGAATATCTTAACACACAAGGAGTAACAGCTTGCAAACGTTTTAAAATTAAAAAAGATGGAAACCTTATAGAAACAAATACACTTTTACTAACTTTCAACACCACAACTTTGCCGAAATCACTAAAAAAATTTTACCGAATTATACCGGTTGAAGTCTACATCCCAAATCCTCTGCGGTGTTTCAACTGTCAGAGGTTTGGACATCATGAAAACGGCTGTCCTGAATTACCTGGATCAGTATGTGAAAAATGTGGTATGGGTGACTTTGATCACCATACAAATGCTTGTAAAAATGAAGCCAAGTGTGTGAACTGTCACAAAAACCATCAATCAAAATCAAATCAGTGTGAAATTTGGAAAAAAGAGAAAGAAATAATGAAAATTAAAGTTACACAAAAAATTACTTATTTGGAAGCCAAAAAGATTCAAGAAAATCAACCTGAAATCACCTTTGCAAAAGTTGTTCAATCCCTAAACACTAAACCTGAAACCAAAGAAATTTCTACCCAGTTTAACGAAAAAGATTCTGTCATCAAAGCAAATTCAAAAGTTATTACTCCTACTCTAAAACATAAACCTAAATCCGCATCTACTCATCAGTCTAGACCACCAACAAAATCTCAAAACAGTTCACAAACACAGCCAAGTAAAGCAAGTGGATCCCAAAGATCCAGATCCAGGAACAGGACAGCTGATCAAAAAGGAAAAAATGGAAAAGAAAAGGATAAAGAACCAAATCCATACAGTAAAGGGGGATCAGCCGATCCGATCAAGTTGGTCAATCGGTTCGATTCCCTCGAGAGCATGGAGTTAGAGATTGACTCCTCCATGCTGTCGCAGACCCGGAAAAAATAAAAGGATTAAGTTCCTTATTTTGAAATCATCTCTCCATTCATAATGGATAAAAAATCAATTATTCAGTGGAACTGTCGAGGACTCAAAGCAAATTATAACGAAATTTTAATTTTAACAACACTACTTTCTCCGACTCTTTTGTCTCCAGGAAACCTTTTTAAAAACTACAGATAATGTTAATTTTAAAAATTATAGTTTATATAATCATATCGTAACTGAAAATCAGAAAGCATCAGGAGGTTCATCTATCCTTGTAAAATCAAATGTTCCTCATAGACAGATAGATATAAATAGTAATTTACAAGCTGTTGCTGTAAATGTAACTCTGTCTAAATCCATAACAATTTGTTCTCTGTATCTTCCTCCACACTGTAAATTTTCTAAACACGATTTAGAAAATCTTATAAACCAGTTACCTCGTCCTTATTTATTATTAGGTGACTTTAATAGTCATAGCAAACTATGGGGTTGTCTGGATACAAATGACAAAGGAGAAGTAATAGAAAATTTTATTGCAGAAAATGATCTATGTTTATTTAACGATAAACAACCAACTTCTCTTCATTCTCCTACAAGAAATTATTTTGCTTTAGATTTGTCTATATGCTCTCCAAATATTTACTTAGATTTTGATTGGTCAGTTCTAGATGACCTTTATGGGAGCGATCACTTTCCAATTAAAATTGAAGAAATTGAATTGACAAATGAAGACCATCATTCCCGATGGAATCTGAATAAAGCAAATTGGGAGAATTTTATGGAGCTATGTAATGAAAAATTAAAACCTGAAATGTTTAAAACAGCAGATGATATACAAGCTTTTACTGATACATTAATTCATACAGCCGAAAAATGTATTCCGAAGTCCTCGACACGTTCAAAAAGAAATAGACCTTGGTTTAATAACGATGTTAAAAATTCAATAAATAAAAGAAAATCTGCCTTACGAAAGTTCAATAGGCAGCCAACAAAAGAAAATCTAATCCATGCCAAACAAATGCGAGCTAAAGCTCGCAAGACAATAAAAACGGCTAAAAGAACATCTTGGCAGCAATACGAGACTCTCCAAACTTAATTCTAGAACTCCAGCAAAGAAAATATGGGACATGATTCGAAAAATTACTGGCAAAAATAGAAATAACAAGCATGTCCATATTAAATCAAATGGAAATATATGCTCAACGACTAAAGATATTTCCAATGCACTAGGAGAGAATTTTCAGAAAAACTCTTCTAGTGCAAATTACTCTGAAAATTTTCAGAACATAATACTAGAACGAGAGAAAGAGCATTTAAATTTTATGTCATTTAATCATGAAAAATATAATGTACCATTCACAGCTTCAGAATTATTAGATGCTCTTAATAAATCTCACGATACAGCTGCTGGTCCTGATGACATCCATTATCAAATTCTTAAACATTTACCCGATAACGCTTTAAAAACTTTATTAAATATTTTAAATGATATTTGGATCACTGGAAAATTTCCAAAAGACTGGAGTAAAGCAACGATTATACCTATACCAAAACCAAATAAAGATCATACTGAAGCTACTAACTATAGACCTATTGCTTTGACAAGTTGTCTATGTAAAACAATGGAGAGAATGATTAATGATATACTGGTTTGGTTCTTTGAATCAAACCAGCCTTTAACAAAATATCAAGCTGGATTCAGAAAAAATAACTGTACAAACGATCATTTGATTCGTTTGGAATCTTTTATTCGTGATGCCTTTGTTAAAAAAGAAAATGTCGTAGCTGTCATGACCTTGAAAAAGCTTACGATACTACTTGGAAACATGGCATCATGAAAGATTTACATAAATTAGGCCTTAAAGGCCGATTACCACTTTTTGTTCAAAACTTTTTATCAGATCGAACATTTTATGTTCGAATAGGTAATACGTTATCGGACATATTTAAACAAGAACAAGGTGTACCACAGGGAAGCATTTTATCACCTACCTTGTTTGGCATTTAAATTAACGATATTGTTAAATGTGTGAAAGACCTTGATTGTTCACTTTTTGTTGACGATTTTGGAATATTTATTAGATCGAAAAATATGGAAACCATTGAATTCAAACTACAACGATGTTTAAATAATATAGAAGATTGGGCAACAGAAAATGGTATCAAATTTTCAAAAACAAAAACTCAATGCGTTCATTTTTGTCAGATACGTCAGCTACATTTAGATCCTCATCTCACCATATACGGTAGTCCCATTCCAGTCGTCAGTGAAGCAAAATTCCTGGGTCTTTTGTTCGATAACAAATTATCTTTTATACCACACATCAAAGCTTTAAAAGCTAAATGTTTAAAAGCACTTGATATTCTTAAAGTTCTCTCCAGTTCCGACTGGGGAGGAGATCGTACTGTTCTTTTAAATCTTTATAGATCTTTAATTAGATCTAAATTGGATTATGGATCCATAGTTTATGGATCCGCAAGAAAATCTTATTTGAAATCTTTGGACACTATTCATCACCAAGGTTTACGTCTGGCTCTAGGGGATTTTCGTACTTCCCCCGTCGAAAGTTTATACGCTGAATCAAATGAACCATCATTGTATATAAGAAGAGAGAAATTGTCTCTTCAATATGTTACTAAATTAGCCGCCAATCCACGTAATTCAGCTTATGATTGTGTTTTTAACCCTAAATATGAAAGATTTTACAACAACAAACCAACGGCTATTAAACCCCTTGGCCTGAGAATACAACAGTTACTTGAAGAGGCCAATATTAATATTAAAAATGTTCAGCATTTTTCTTTTCCATCAAAAGAGCCATGGACGTTAAACCCTCTAAAGATTATATTAGACCTTCATAAAAATAAAAAAACAGAAGTTGAGTCGCATATTTTTAAAAATGAATTTTTAGAAATCAAATCAAATTATAAACATTACTTGTCAATTTATACAGATGGTTCGAAACAAGATGAGAAAGTTGCTTGTTCTGTTATTAGTCCAAATTTTACTGACCGTATCAGATTACCTGATAATAGCTCCATTTTTACCGCCGAAGCCAAGGCAATTGATATTGCACTTTACCATATCAGAGATCAGTCTGAAAAACAGTTCATCATTTATTCAGATTCTCTTTCTGTATTAAAATCTCTTAAAGATTTACACCATAGAAACCCATTAATTCAGCAAATTCTTAAAAAATATCATTACCTTTCAGTTTCAAAAGAAATTGTATTTAGTTGGCTTCCCAGCCACGTTAATATTCGTGGAAATGAATTAGCCGATTTAGAAGCCAAATCGGCACTATCCTTAGTGATAACAAATTTCAAAATTCCTCACTCCGACTTTAAATCAAACATCTGTCAATACATCAACAACAAATGTCAGTCTGTTTGGGAAACACAAACTCAAAATAAACTAAATGAAATAAAATCAAATTTTAACAGCAAATGCACATTCTCTAATCTCAGCAGAAAAGAACAAACAAAAATCACCAGATGTAGACTTGGACACACTAGAATTACTCATTCTTATATTTTAAAAAATGAACAAGCCCCATTCTGCATTCCTTGCAACGAACTTTTTACAGTCAAACATTTTCTTATCACTTGTGCAGAATTTGATTATATTCGCACAAAGTATTTTAATGTAAAAACTATAAAGGAACTTTTTAATGATATACCATCTAAGAAAATGCTCGACTTTCTTAAAGAGATCGGACTTTTTAATAAAATATAATCAGTATTTTTAATGAATTAAAATAATTGATACTTTATCTTTTTAAAATGAACACATCAATCCTAGATATTTTTAATTTCTCATTAAATAAAATCATCATATAATATAAGAATTATTAGACGCTATATGCCCTTTTAGGGTTGAGCGTCTATAAACAAAACATCCATCCGTCCATCTCATATTGTGAGTAATCCCTAGAATAGCCTCATGGAGACTGGGGAATATCCACATGATACACTATAATAGCAATTATCTCTTAACCTGTGGTACTGTTTTCTTCGTGAAATCATGCTATCGTATAGATCCAGAGGCTCTTTTTCTATCAGAAGACAAGCAAAGGACTTTTTATTTCCTTATTTTTTCATGGAAAACCTGTTGTGGTAACACATTGATAAAGGTGCCTTGGCAAAGAGCTAATTAGTACCACAAGATATTTTCATGGAGAAATAAGAGAAATATGTGGATACTTGCTCTTTACTGGAGCTATGTCTCTGATTAGATGATGGACAGATAATGAAAACACTATCCTAAATAGACTGTTTATCTTACAACTTGGCTGTGCAACTTGTTTTCTTCTAAACTATTTTAATTCTCTATCTTCAGGTGTACGTAAGGTTCTTAAAGATGGCACAAAAGTGATGTACACTCTAGAAAAACAGATCAATGAAGCAGTTTTCCCTGGGCTGCAGGGAGGTCCACACAATCACCAGATAGCCTCAGTGGCTGTAGCCCTCATGCAGGCCACTAGACCAGAGTTTAAACTCTATCAACAACAAGTGCTAAGAAATGCTCAGGTTCTAGCTAAAGAATTCCTAGAGCGGAAATATACCTTGGTATCAGGTGAGCTTTTTATTGTAGTGACTGCTGAAGCAATTAGGAGCAACAGAGGAATATATTTCCTGTGTTGTCAATGAGGTTAATTAAGTCTGTGTGTTTCTCCGTTGCTCAGCCGGCAGTGTGCAGTAAATTGCCCAGCTCAACATGACCCCAATGTGTAGAATGGGCTGTAAAACCTCTACTCAATAAATTCTGCATTGCTCAAGCACCAAAGCTTCCAGGCTAATGAAACTTCATACACACATCCACAAGTGTGCACCCTGCCCACTGACATCTACTGTTGCTGACCTTGACTTATGTTTCGTGCTTGGCTAAAAAAAACTTTCTAGCTTTTTAAATGTATGCAATTTTAACCTTTAATAACAAGCAGAGCAACAGATAATTTTGCGGGCATTTGGGTATTTAACCCCATCAAAATTTAATCCACTGGGTAAAATCATATTTTCATTTTTCGGTTTGAATATAGATAACCCCAAAATGAAAATTAATTGAGTAAAACTTATAAAACAGAAAGAAAGAGCACAAAAATGCCTGATTTAGATATTTAAAACATGGTATTGCATTATACACTATTAGTTTTATGATAGTGTTTGTCATATGAAGAATAAAAACACCCATTATGTGCAAAGTAATCATAACACAAAGTAGTAATAATGTGCTTTTCTGGCCTTGAAACTTTAATTTTCACCCTTGAATTTAGAAATAATTGGGTATCAATACCCAAGTTTTTATTAAATAATTGAGTATTTGCCCAAACCATATGGGTATTTTACTCGGATACTCCCCTTATCTCTTGCCCTGAACAAGGTGTGTCATCTGCAGACAACAAATTGATCCTTGCCAGAAAAAAGGAATTTTAGAAAAGTTGGGTGGTGGAAAATAATTTCTAAATGTTTTCATGTGAAATTTTTCTCAACATGCTATGCTTAAAATGGTTTGTTCGACTATTGCAAATTCCACATTTTTTAGAACCAGAATTTCCAGATTTTATTTCTTCATGAAAACATCATTAGAATTGTCTTTGTGATACCTTTTTGATTAGAAGCTGAGCATATGATTTTGTGGAAAATCAGTAAATTCATTTTTCTTGAGGTTCTTGATAGGGGAAAGAGACTGTTTTCTACAGATTTCTTAGATAATATTATCCAGTGCAGCCCCCATCCTCCCCTCTCCCTTCCTACCCCCACCCACTCACTAACTCCAGCTTGTTCTGTAGCTAGATAGATAACACTGTATGTAAAGGCACTTGGCCCAGTTGTTCAAAGCATCATTAGCTTAACGAGCTTGTTAGTGGTCAAAATTTAACTGTTCTAGTAAGTACAATATCTAATTCACAGGTATTTGTTGTTTTTTTTTGTTTTTTTTTTCAGCAAAAATACTAGCATATACACCATATTTAATGATCAAAGTTTCAAAGATAAGTTAACTAACATCATCGTTAACTTCGAGCAACTGGGCCCTGAAGTCAAAAGTACACATGTAGCTAATATCAAACGTTCTTTTTATGTCAATAGTAAACAGGACTTGTTATGCTCCATAAAGGAGGTTTCCAAATTCAAAGCTATAGGAGTCCAGGGATGAAAGGTTTACTTTATTAAAATATTTCAGGTGGAACTGATAATCATCTGATCTGGGTAGATTTACGACCACTGGGTCTGGATGGTGCAAGGGCTGAGAGAGTTTTAGAAGAGATGGGAATAGCTGTTAACAAAAATACCTGTCCTGGAGATAGGAGTGCCCTCAAACCAGGGGGTCTGAGAATAGGTGCACCTGCACTTACATCTCGAAACCTTAAAGAAGAGGATTTTAAACATGTTGTAGAACTTATGGATAAAGGTAACTATTTATTTATTGCAGGATTGATTTTATTTTCTTTTTTGTTACACCAAAAACACCTTGATGGGTACTCATTGGAATCCACTCATTAATTAACCCTTGTCCTACTGAACCTGGATATACCTTGCCTTTGCAAACAGTGTAGATCAGATCATGAAGAAGCCAACTGATCTGGATCTGCACTGTTTGCCATTAAGTATGTGAATTTATATCAACAAACTGGATCAAATAATCTGATTGGCTAAGTGGGTGTGGCATCTGAATTTATTCAACAGGACAAGGGTTTATGCAGTTCCAATGAGCATCCACAAGATAATTTGGTGGAAAAAAATCTTTTATGGAGTTATGTTCATAACTGTCAGATAAGTCTAGCTTTGCATGACCTGAAAAAACAAACAAACAAAAAAACCAAAAAAAAAAACCACAACAGTGTTCTATTATAGGACTAAGCCTGCCCAGGAATAGAGGGACAAGACTGACTGACTGAATGACTGCATGACCTTCAGGGTTCTCACTAGGATCTTGAAAATTGGAGTAAAATGTTGTTGAGTTGAGTTGAGTTGAAGTTTTACCATACTTATCTATTGAGACTTTCCAAAAAGTTGGGAGTCAGAAATGAAAAGTTGGAGTAACTTACTCCAAAACAGGAGTAAATGAGATCTCTGCCGTCCTTAACACTTCTGCCTGGGCTGTAGATGAACTGACCAGCTCATCTTGACCTATGCTCAGAGACATATTTCCATTTTACACATTCTGTATTTTCAGGCATCAAGTTGGCGCTAGAAATCCACCAGTCTTGTGGTCCCATGTTAAAAGACTTTAAAACCAAGGTGAATGAGGATCCTGAAGTACGGACAAAGATAGCAGCTCTAAAAGAAGAAGTTGAAGCATTTGCTTTACAATTCCCAATGCCAGGATTTGAAGCTTGGTAACATAGCTTCAAGGCTCAGGATATATTTTTGTATTGGAGATAAAGCATAGCTCCGGTTTAAGAGGGTGTTCTTTCCTAGCTCCAGATAAGATGCGTTTAGTCAACTTAATGGTGTTTTTTTTTGTTTTGTTTCTCCATGAGAAACATATGGGTACTCATTAAAAGTGTATCTAATTTAAAATAAAAATGAACACTATCATAAATCAAAATTTAGATATTCCGTTATTATCCTAAATGTTGAGACAGACAGGCTTGTGCAAACAGTGTAGACTTGGATCAGATGCCACATACATTCTGTGGCATCTGATCAAAGTCTACACTGTTTGCCACTTATGCACATCCACAGATAGTAAAATAGACTTTTTCAAATTTTAGGACAATCTTGGTAAGGAGTCGAGGTGTTCCGATACTTAGGGTTAATACTGTATATGTGAAATGATCACCTTTATCTGGAGCTATCTATAGGTGGATATTTGTTTACAACAGAAGAGAATTGTCAAGACAGATCTATTAACCCTTGTCCTGCTGAACCCGGATATAACCTGCCCTTGCAGACAGTGTAGATCCCGATCAGTTGGCTTCTGACCTGGATCTGCACTGTTTGCCATTCAGTTTGTGTATCGATATCAACAACCTTGATCAAGTAATCTGATGGCTGAAAATTAGAAATGGGTATGGCTTCTTAATTTATTCAGCAGGACAGGGGTTTAAATGAGATCCTGGGATCTCCTCTGAAAAATAGTGGTAGTATTCATTAGACAGATCATCTCATTTGATGCCCAGTAGATACTTACCTTACTGTGCTCATTATTAGCATCCTTGGCACTAAGTTTAAATGGTTTAGTTTGCATCCTTGGCACTAAGTTTAAATGGTTTAGTCATGGTAGTTCATATCTTAAGCTTAGGTTATTTGGGATAATTTTACTTTTCATTTTTGCACCAAAACATATTTTAGATACCATATTTACCCAAAGTATTCAGACACCTTAACTCCATATCATATTTGTCCTGGGCCCAGTTGTTCAAAACCAACAATGTTATTAGTTGACATATCATTAAAACTTTGATCATAAAATATCAGCATATATGCTAATATTTTTGCTAAAAGAATGTGAGTAGCTTTTGCAAAGCTACTCACATTTTTTCAGCAAAAATACCTATGAATTATAAATTTTACTTCCTAGATCAGTTAACAGTTTGACCACAAACAAGCTTGTTAAGCTAACAATGCTTTGAACAAATGGGCCATGAATTTTGAACCAGTGTTTGCATTTTACTGCCTATATATAGATTTGTATAAAATTTACAGGATGAGTGGCAAATCTTATTCATCGGCATCTGATCTGTGTTTACATTTGTTCAGGCCTGTCAGAATACTTAGGGTAATTATGGCTAGGTGGAATCACCTCCGTAGGGCAACATCTCGGTATGCAAGAGTGATTCCAATGAATACCCACAGGATGTTTTGATGTAAAAGTAGTAGAACTAATTCCAACTTTTCATCTTATCTAGGTCTGTACAGTTGATCAAAGGTATTTGGTACTAATTGTTATTTTTATCTAGCAGTGGCTTGATACAGTATACACTTTCCATTGATCTCATGGTGAAAGTTCCTGTGAGTTTCTTTAAAAAAAAAAAAAAAAAATGTGTCTGCGTGGCTGATCAGTAAGGGTTGCCAATGTCCTGGGTTTTATTCTGCTGGAGGCAGAATTTAACCCTTATCCTGCTGAATAAATTAATTTAGTCGCAACCATTTCTAACTATCTACTAATCAGATTATTTGATATAATGTATTCATTTAATTCACAAACTATATGACAAACAGTGTTGATCCTGATCAGATGGCTTCTTCATGAGCCATCTGATTGGGATCTACAGTTTGCAAAGGTAGGGGTTGTCGTGTTAGCAGGATAAGGGTAAATCAAAGATGGCCAGTGCTTCATTGCACAGAGCTTTTCATTATCACCTGCCAGTTGTCTTAATTTGACTTAAATAATGTTGAGAGGGATGTAAAACACGGAATCATATCATCTTTTTTTTTTTTTTTTTTTTTTTTTAAAACAAAAAAACTGGACTATAGCTCCAGATATGGCACCACTACTTTTTTCCATTGAAATGTACTGATATTTTTTTTTGCTTTTTCTCCAGGAAAACATTTCATGGTTTCATGGTTACATCATACGTTTTTGTATAGAAAAAAGGAAAAGTAAGCTGTGGTTATGCCCATTTTTTTCTGGAGCTAAGTCTGGAGCTAGAATAGTTTTGTGCCATAGGAGTTTTTTTGATTTTATGATTGTTGGTTCATGTTCATCCATCTATAAGTAACCTAAGATCAATACATGAAGTACCAAACTTTACCAAGTATTGAAGAGAAGTTATCAGTTTATCAAAAGAAAACAGTTGCTTCTCTTCCCTGCATTGATATAATTATGATAACATATTTCATTGCTATGTGAAGTATTCATGTGGCTAAGCAGTTAGCGCTCCTGACTGCAGGGTTCAAATACGGCTAGAGGCAGAATTCAGCTCATGACTGGCACTGTATTGCAAGAGCCAGTCATTATCACCTTTCATTGTCTCGGTATGAAAATACTGTTGACAGACGTAGAACACCCAATCATCATCATCAGTTTTGTCTGACTAGGACAGTCACAATCTTGTGTGGTGCTTATCTGGAGTACACTGGCTGCAATAATGGCACTGGTATTAGTTACTGTGAATGTCAAGGCAAGAAGCACTTTGTTCAGAAATGGGAGCATAGTAAATATCTTAAAATTCCAAACACATTAATCCATTCTTTTTTTTTTTTTTTTTTGGACAAAATTTTGCTTTTAATGTACATATGTCTTAAACTACTCAGTGGAATGGCAAACAGTGTAGACCCTGATCAGACTGCTCCCTTAGAGCAGTTTGATCTGTGTCTGGACTATTTGCATATATCATGTTATAAAAAAAATGAAATTTTAGGACATTTACTGTAGTTTGTCATCTTAAATTGCCTTCAGTGTGCCTTAAGTGTATAAGCAAAGAAGAGCGGCATGTACATGTTTTGATCTGGGTCAATTATTTGAATGTGCACAAAGGCATATTTTTGCAACACCTGTGCACCCAGTGCAGATTTAGTTCAGCTTGCTTGTCCGCAGGCTGTTCAGTCTTCTCTCAGATCAGCTTGCATATCCAAACTGTTTGATCAGTCTTTGCTGCCCACTGAGTGGCCAGCGAAACTTGGAAAAAATTATGTGGATACGCAAGCTGGGCTGAGACTTGGCATGATGTTCATGAGGAAAGGTACTTTTAATCATATTGTGGGGGATATAAACTCTATTCTCATAGGCCTAGATAAGAGTGGGTATCAGATTAATATTTTTCTTATTTCTCCACGAAAACATGTCAGTTCTCATTAGAAGCGCCCTAGAGAAATAAGAAAAATACCAATATTTTTGGATTGAAAAAAAGCGCCTTAACTAGAGCTAAATAATAATTCTTATATTGGAGATTTCTGCAAATTCTCCTTCATTATTTACCCTAAATATTGGGATACCTTAGCTTCCTACTAGTCCTAAACTTGGAACGTTCATGTGATAAGGTGTCCAAAAACTGCTGAATGATTAGCAGACCTTGTAGAATCTAATTCAGATTGTCACATTCTGATGTAGGTCTACACCATATGTGCAGACCTGTCTGTCCCAATACCTAGGGTAAATAGAGTATTCAGTATTTAAAATTTTTATGTCATACATTGTGTGGCCATATCTTGTAAATAGTAACATGAAATAATTTTCTGAAAATTTTAAAATAATTATATTCTGAATTTGAGCTTTATCAAGAAAAATGTGGCTTTATAAATGAAGTGGGGGAGGGGAATTAGGGATGATAGTATTGGCTGAATGTTGGGTAGGGGTGGCAATTGCATGGAGACAACAGCCAAAGCTGCATCTTAGTTTATCAGGACCTTTACCTTTCACTCGATTTTGCAGTATCCATAGAATCTTTAAGTGAACAGTGCAGGCTTTGATTAGATTGCCAGTTCCTGAGCTAATGTGAGCCTTGTACATATTGTCCACTTAAGCATTATGTCCTTTTTTGTTACCTGGTCGCTCATTTTATTGTTCTGTTATTCAGCTCTGCATAATAATTTGTTGAGATAATCTTTAACCTTTACCGCTCTCTGAGTAAAGTCAGCAGGCATTAAATTGTTACTTTATATTTTTCTCAGAAAATTGATTGCAGATTGTGTCCTCAGGAGACAATTTTCACAAAACATCAAACCCTTTTTATCTGGGAAACAGTGTTATGGCCCTTGGATGCCTGCACTGGTCATGTTCAGCTGGTGGAAGAAGCCCTGTCATAATTCTTTGGAGTTATGGCCCTTGGTGCAGTATCCCTGCACTGGTCACGTAACTGGTGGAAGGAGCCCCATCAAACTTTATTGGATTTTGCATGTGTGGAGTTGCGGCCTTTGGTGCAGTATACCTGCACTAGTCATGTTCAACTGGTGAAAGAAGCCCAATCAAACTATTGAATTGTACATCAATATCCCTGCACTGGTCATGTTCAACTGGTGTAAGGAGCCCTATCAAACATTATTGGATTGTACATCAATATCCCTGCACTGGGCATCTTCAACTGGTGGAAGGAGCCCAATCAAACATTATTGGATTGTACATCAATACCCCTGCACCGGTCATGTTCAACTAGTGTAAGGAGCCCTATCAAACATTACTGGATTGTACATCAATATCCCTGCACTGGTCATGTTCAACTGGTGTAAGGAGCCCTATCAAACATTATTGAATTGTACATCAATATCCCTGCACTGGGCATCTTCAACTGGTGGAAGGAGCCCAATCAAACATTATTGGATTGTACATCAATATCCCTGCACCGGTCATGTTCAACTGGTGTAAGGAGCCCAATCAAACTTTATTGGATTGTACATCAGTATCCCTACACTAGTCATGTTCAACTGATGGGAAGAGTCCCATCAAACTTTATTAGATCTTTAGATGATTAAAAAATCTAGAGATTGGCCCTTCATACAGAGAGCTTGTTTGTGCAGTATTTTCTAACCCATTTGAAAGATGATTGCCAAATTTGGTTCAGTAATACTTTTTGGGATGATGATGGGTCATATATACCTGTAACAAAATATATATCTGGGCAATATTTACTAAACTGATTGTATCGTGGTCCATTTTCATCTACCTTCCCAGATAAGAAGTTTTTCAAACTATCCTCTGTCACATGCAGTAACATGAGATATAAGCTGCAATATTTTTGTAGCAGCCCTGGATACAAAATTAATGCCTCAGTAAAACCTGAATGAAATGAGGGAGCATTGTCTTATTTAATGAGATTATATATCTTGATATATGTTGCATGAATTGTCGTGGTCCAGTAGTTTTAGAGTTAAAACCCTTGATACATATCTGCTGACGCTCACAGTTTAACATTTCCAGTCTTAGTCCATGGTACAAAAATTCTTAGGGATAATTTTACCAGGCAGGGGCATATTTTGTATGTTCTTTTCTTCTTGATGTTTTTTATATTGTTTTTACTATCAGTATGTTTGACGAAATCCTTTAAGAAATTTTACTTTGTTGAAATTTTTTTTTAAAATTATTTTGAGAAAACTGTTACTTGGCATAGCTAAGAAAAATAATGTTTTTAGTATTTGTCAGAGCTGCGTTATGCAATCAGAATGTTTTAATGTGTATGTATGAACAGCAAAGGCGCAGGTCGGCCAAAACACTCTTGTCGACTATCAGTGCCACAGTTCTTGATAAGAGGAGTAGTCAGATAATTGTTTTTCTTATTTCTCCATGGGAAAAAAGTCTTTATCTGAATACCCCTCTTAAATTGAGCTATGGCTGAAATACCTTTTTGTCAAAAAGACAATTTCCCTGTCTAGAGCTATGAGAGCCTTTAGACTAAGTAATGCCATACCAATACTGTGTTCACTGCATATCTCCAGATAAAGCTCGATTTTCAGTTTAAAAAATATTGATATTCTTATTTCTCAACAAAAATGTATATTTGTTAGAAGTGCCTCGACAAGGCGCTTGTAATGGGTACTCGCAACATATTTTCATGAAGAAATAAGAAAAGTATTTATTAATCCTTATCTTGCTGAAATCAACAACCCTACTTTTGCAAACAGTGTAGATCCAGATCAGATGGCTTCTGAAGAAGCCATCTGATCAGGATCTACACTGTTATGCAGTTTGTGAATGGCATGATTACATTATATCAAGTAATCTGATTAGTCAGTAGAAATGAGTGTGGCTAAATTAATTTTTTTGGCAGGATAAGAGTTGAAATATCCCTTAATCTGGAGATATGAATCCTGCTGAATGAATTACGATGCAATGCCCACTTCTAATTTTCAGCCAGTCAGATTACTTGATCTGGATTGTTGCTTCAAATTCACATTTTTAATGGCAAACAGAAGCCAACTGATCTGGAGCTGCACTTTTTGCAAAGGCAGGGTTTATCTGGGTTCAGCAGGACAAGGGTTAAAGCTCTAATAAAATGGCAAACTGATCTGAACCTTTGTTGTTTGCATATGCTTATAGTACCTTTGCATACATTTTACAATTATTGTCCATTTTCTCAGCTTTCACCCTTAAATTTGATGTTTCAACAAATCCAGTCAGTTTATTTATTGTTGTAAGTTATTTCAAAAAGCAAATCATGATGGAAGTTAATTCTTTGTACATTTTTATTTGATTGCATCTTATTTTAATTTATTTTTCAAGAATAAAATTTTTAAAGATGCAAAGGAAGTTGTGTTTATTTCATTTCCAGCAGCCCCGTGCTGGTTCTGGGCTTAGAATAGGCCAGACGTACCCTCTGCGTGACGTACGAGCCGTCTAAAAGAGGCCGCCCGTGACCACCCGGGCCCTCGAAATAGGTGGCTGCCTTCCGCTTCTGTGGCAGTTGGGTAAAACCCCTAACATAACAGAGCAACCGTCCGTTCAACCGGTATAATTCCAGACTATAAAATTAAATTTACTGAAATGCATCTTAAATTGGAAAAAAACAAATTTCGCGAGATCTATCCTTTTAAACCTTTCCTATCTCATGTTACTAACATGCTTCATTTGTTTGTGTATCATTCTGTGCCCGTGGGTCGCACATGGGACGAAGATTATAACCTCATCTGTATTTAACATATGTGTTTGTCTTGTGTTTGTGTCATTTTTCCGAACTCTAGCATTCTCCACATTAAAAAGTAAGATGCATTTATTATTGTTAGATAAAAAAAACTAAACGTTTTTCAAGGTATGAAAGCTACATATCATTTGAAAGCTACATATCATCTAACACAGCTTGTTTGTTTGACTCTCTTTAAAAATGAATCCAAAATGAATCCTTCTTTCTTTAATAAACTGTTTATTTTAAATATGGATCTCCTAATGTTAAAAATAACCTTTCAATTTCCCAGACGTTTTCGGCCTCCCTTGTCTGTAGGGAATAAAATCTACAGATCACTTTCCTTCTGTAGTGGATAGGGTGTAATCCCCTATTAAAACAGGAACCACCTGTTTGCCGTGGGTGGCGTCTCGTATGCTGGGAGAGGGGAACCTGATGATTGAGGAAAGCCCAGGGATCTCCAGCTTTTCAACACATCATTTTGGCCCTTATTTCAGATAGAAGAGCGGTCTGGGTTAGATCCGGCCTGGATCAATCGGCTCAGTCGTGCCAAGCTCTAGAAGCGCACAACTTGTTCTTAGCTTCTTTCTCTCTTTCATACGTATCTTTATGGTACCAACCGGGCTTATTTTTCTCATGTTCCTCTAACTTTAAGTGAGTTTCAATGGGCGGCGGCTGAAGGGTCAATTGGTGGGCTTGTATTGGGGCTTTGGCGGAAACCTCTGTGAGTGGAGGCTGTGGATAGGGGGATGAACTCAACTGTTCATAAATTTTTCTATGGAAATTTAGATGAATAGGTGGGAAATCATCTAAGCATGAGGCCGAGCTGAAGACTGATCTTGACACCGAGTATAATAGCAATGTAGCCTTGACGTTAGAAATGGGAGATCCATTTCTGTTAAACGTCCCCTTGTAGGGCTCCATGGAGGGTGGGGCGCATAGCTATCGAATCAAAACTTTCATCACCATGGCCTCTCGAAAACGATTTCTGGCGTTCGACTCTTCGGAGGACGACACACAACCGACTACTTTTACTTTCAAAGCAAATGAGAACTTCGCTAAATTTTTAGTGATTTCGAGTAAGGAAGATAAACCAATTACTTCACTGTCTCCTTTCATCATAGAAAAGCAAATAGAATCTATTATAGGCACTCCAAAAAATGTAAAAAAATTAAAAAATGGAACTCTTTTGGTCGAAACAAACAGAAAATCTCAAACTGATAATCTTTTGAAACTTACAGACAGAAGGCTAAAACATGAAACTGAAGAAAATATCACAGAATATCTTAACACACAAGGAGTAACAGCTTGCAAACGTTTTAAAATTAAAAAAGATGGAAACTTTATAGAAACAAATACACTTTTACTGACTTTCAACACCACAACTTTACCGAAATCACTAAGAATTTTTTACCGAATTATACCGGTTGAAGTCTACATTCCAAATCCTCTTGAGAACATGGAGTTAGAGACTGACTCCTCCATGTTCTCGCAGTCTCAGAGAAAACAAAAGGATTAAGTTCCTTATTTTCAAATCATCTCTCCATTTACCATGGATAAAAAATCAATTATTCAGTGGAACTGTCGAGGACTAAAAGCAAATTATAACGAAATTTTAATTTTAACAACACTACTTTCTCCTACTGTCTTTTGTCTCCAGGAAACCTTTTTAAAAAATACAGATAATATTAATTTTAAAAATTATAGTTTATATAATCATATCGCAACTGAAAATCAGAAAGCCTCAGGAGGTTCATCTATCCTTGTAAAATCAAATGTTCCTCATAGACAGATAGATATAAATAGTAATTTACAAGCTGTTGCTGTAAATGTCACTCTGTCTAAATCCATAACAATTTGTTCTCTATATCTTCCTCCACACTGTAAATTTTCTAAACACGATTTAGAAAATCTTATAAACCAGTTACCTCGTCCTTATTTATTATTAGGTGACTTTAATAGTCACAGCAAACTATGGGGTTGTTTGGATACAAATGACAAAGGAGAAATAATAGAAAATTTTATTGCAGAAAATGATTTATGTTTATTTAAGGATAAACAACCAACTTATCTTCATTCTCCTACAAGAAATTATTTTGCTTTAGATTTGTCTATATGCTCTCCAAATATTTACTTAGATTTTGATTGGTCAGTTTTAGATGACCTTCATGGGAGCGATCATTTTCCAATTAAAATTGAAGAAATTACATCAACAAATGAAGACCATCATTCCCGATGGAATTTGAATAAAGCAAACTGGGAGAATTTTATGGAGCTATGTAATGAAGAATTAAATCCTGAAATGTTTAAAACAGCAGATGATATACAAGCTTTTACTGATACATTAATTCATGTAGCCGAAAAATGTATTCCAAAGTCCTCGACACGTTCAAAAAGAAATAGACCTTGGTTTAATAAAGATGTTAAAAATTCAATAAATAAAAGAAAATCTGCCTTACGAAAGTTCAATAGGCAGCCAACAAAAGAAAATCTAATCCATGCCAAACAAATGCGAGCAAAAGCTCGCAAGACAATAAAAACGGCTAAAAGAACATCTTGGCAGCAATACGTCTCCAAACTTAATTCTAGAACTCCAGCAAAGAAGATATGGGACATGATTCGAAAAATTACTGGCAAAAATAAAAATAACAAGCATGTCCATATTAAATCAAATGGAAATATATGCTCAACGACTAAAGATATTTCCAATGCACTAGGAGAGAATTTTCAGAAAAACTCTTCTAGTGCAAATTATTCCGAAACCTTTCAAAACATAAAACAGGAACGAGAGAAAGAGCATCTAAATTTTATGTCACTAAATCATGAAAAATATAATGTACCATTCACAGCTTCAGAATTATTAGATGCTCTTCATAAATCTCACGATACAGCTGCTGGTCCTGATGACATTCATTATCAAATTCTTAAACATTTACCCGATAACGCTTTAAAAACTTTATTAAATATTTTAAATGATATTTGGATCACTGGAAAATTTCCAAAAGACTGGAGTAAAGCAACGATTATACCTATACCAAAACCAAATAAAGATCATACTGAAGCTACTAACTACAGACCTATTGCTTTGACAAGTTGCTTATGTAAAACAATGGAGAGAATGATTAATGATAGACTGGTTTGGTTCTTGGAATCAAACCAGCTTATAACAAAATATCAAGCTGGATTCAGAAAAAATAATTGTACAAACGATCATTTGATTCGTTTGGAATCTTTTATTCGTGATGCCTTTGTTAAAAAAGAACATGTAGTAGCTGTATTTTTTGACCTTGAAAAGGCTTACGATACTACTTGGAAACATGGCATCATGAAAGATTTACATAAATTAGGCCTTAAAGGCCGATTACCACTTTTTATTCAAAACTTTTTATCAGATCGAACATTTAATGTTCGAATAGGTAATACGTTATCGGACATATTTAAACAAGAACAAGGTGTACCACAGGGAAACATTTTATCACCTACCTTGTTTGGCATAAAAATTAACGATATTGTTAAATGTGTGAAAGACCTTGATTGTTCACTTTTTGTTGACAATTTTGGAATATTTATTAGATCGAAAAATATGGAAACCATTGAATTCAAACTACAACGATGTTTAAACAATATAGAAGATTGGGCAACAGAAAATGGTTTCAAATTTTCAAAAACAAAAACTCAGTGCGTTCATTTTTGTCAGATACGTCAGCTACATTTAGATCCTCATCTCACCATATACGGTAGTCCCATTCCAGTCGTCAGTGAAGCAAAATTCCTGGGTCTTTTGTTCGATAACAAATTATCTTTTATACCACACATCAAAGCTTTAAAAGCTAAATGTTTAAAAGCTCTTGATATTCTTAAAGTTCTCTCCAGTTCCGACTGGGGAGGAGATCGCACTGTTCTTTTAAATCTTTATAGATCTTTAATTAGATCTAAATTGGATTATGGATCCATAGTTTATGGATCCGCAAGAAAATCTTATTTGAAATCTTTGGATACTATTCATCACCAAGGTTTACATCTGGCTCTAGGGGCTTTTTGTACTTCCCCCGTCGAAAGTTTATACGCTGAATCAAATGAACCATCATTGTATATAAGGAGAGAGAAATTGTCTCTTCAATATGTTACTAAATTAGCCGCCAATCCACGTAATTCAGCTCATGATTGTGTTTTTAATCCTAAATATGAAAGATTTTACAATAATAAACCAACAGCTATTAAACCCCTTGGCCTGAGAATACAACCATTACTTGAAGAGGCCAATATTAATATTAAAAATGTTCAGCATTTTTCTTTTCCATCAAAAGAGCCATGGACGTTAAACCCTCCAAAGATTATATTAGACCTTCATAAAAATAAAAAAACAGAAGTTGTCGCATATTTTTAAAAATGAATTTTTAGAAATCAAATCAAATTATAAACATTACCTGTCAATTTATACAGATGGTTTGAAGCAAGATGAGAAAGTTGCTTGTTCTGTTATTAGTCCAAATTTTACTGACAGTATCAGATTACCTGATAATAGCTCCATTTTTACCGCCGAAGCCAAGGCAATTGATATTGCACTTTACCATATCAGAGATCAGCCTGAAAAACAGTTCATCATTTATTCAGATTCTCTTTCTGTATTAAAATCCCTTAAAGATTTACACCATAGGAACCCATTAATTCAGCAAATTCTTAAAAAATATTATTATCTTTCCGCTTCAAAAGAAATTGTATTTTGTTGGCTTCCCAGCCACGTTAATATTCGTGGAAATGACTTGGCAGATTCAGAAGCCAAATCTGCATTATCCTTAGTAATAACCAATTTCAAAATTCCTCACTCTGACTTTAAATCAAACGTCTGTCAATACATCAACAACAAATGTCAGTCTGTTTGGGAAACACAAACTTATAATAAATTAAATGAAATCAAACCAAATTTTAACAGCAAATGCACATTCTCTAATCTCAGCAGAAAAGAACAAACAAAAATCACGAGATGTAGACTTGGACACACTAGAATTACTCATTCTTATATTTTAAACAATGAACAAGCTCCATTCTGCATTCCTTGTAATGAACCTTTCACAGGCAAACATTTTCTTATCACTTGTGCTGAATTTAATCACGTTCGCACAAAGTATTTTAATATAAAAACTATGAAGGAACTTTTTGATATGCCAACTCAGAAAATACTCGACTTACTTAAAGAGATCGGACTTTTTAATAAAATATGATCAGTATTTTTAATCACTTAAAATCATTGATACTTTATCTCTTTAAAATAAACACAACAATCCTAGATATTTTTATTTTTCTCATTAAATAAAATCATCATAACATAAAACTTATTAGACGCTATATGCCCTTTTAGGGTTGAGCGTCTATAAACAAAATATCCATCCATCCATCATTTCCAGCAAGTATTGCTAAACAGGTGGAAGATATAATCAGCAGATGGCAAGTTGTTTTTGAAGCAGTAAGGTACGTCTTTCTAAATAAGAGAGGGTATCCATGTATATTTTTTTTTATTATTATTACTCTATGAAAATGTATGTTGAGACTCATTAGAAGCTCCTTGCTGAGGTACTTCAAATGAGAAACCCATAACATGATTTTATGGAGAAGAAAGAACGAGCTGTCAGAAGACAATGCAGCTTGCCAGAAACATGGTGTGAACTAAATATGAACGTTATATCCTACTTCAGCAGTCATGTACTTTTCAAAACAGCATGTAAATGACAAAGTATGACCTGACCTTGACCCAGGCAGGTCAAAATGAGGAAGGGGTGAGTGCTATTGAAAGGTCTTACTCAAAGTAGGTGTGTGCCAAATATTAAAGCAGTATCTTGAATACATAAGCAGTTGCATACACTTTTCAAAACTCGAAGGCAGAACTTGAACATGGGCTTAAATGACAAAGTATGACCTGACCTTGACCCTGAGAAAGGGGTGTGCTATTGAAACGTCTTACCTTAATGTAGGTGTGGGCCAAATATTAAAGCGGTATCTTCAATACTTCAGTAATTACATACTTTAAGAAACTTAAAGGCATACTTGAACATGGGTGTAAATGACAGTTAGAACTGACCTTGACCTATATAGAAGATCTAACTTGGGGATGGGAGTGAATGCTATTGAAAGGTCTTACCCTAAGGTAGGTGTAGGCCAAATATGAAAGCACTACCTTAAATACTTTTAAAAAAAACTATGTACACCTTTGAAAACTTAAACATTGTGCTAATGTGGACGCTGATGTGGACAGGCTGATGCAAACAACTAGGTGACAACATAAACTCTCCAGGGACATAGTCCCGGCAAGCTAAAAATATTTTTGGGTTGAAAAAAAAAAGTGCCTTTTCTGGAACTATGTTCTCCATTAGGAATTTACATGAAGAAAGTTTACAGCTTATGAATTGATCAGAATCACAAATACAAATGTTTCACCTTGACCCAACATGGTTTTTGGTTTGTTTGCATTGAGGTTTTCTGGCCAAGTGAACCCACTGGGGTGATATCACATTGAGTGCGTTCAGCTGACCTAACTATACTTTTACTAGGCAGACTTGGTCCTCTAAGCTGTTGACCAATATTGTGTGCATAAAAACTGAAACAGTTGTCTCCACATCTGAGTACTAAATGGTGACTTGTCTGACTTGTTTCAAAAGCCAAAGTTAGGAGTTCCACACAGATCAAACCATATTCTCCACTTAAACTGACAAGACACAGATAAGAAGCCTAACAAATCTTATAGAATTTATTTCTCAAAAAATGATTATCGCACTAAGCAGCCATCTCAAACAACCAGCCATCTTGAGAGGAACCCAGCTACCCTTTACCCTGACAAAGACAACAATTAGCAGATATTTGATACTTGATCCATTATGTCAGAATAATGTATCTTATGATGTGCATCAAGAGAAGACTTTAACTGATAATCCATGGAGTCTAGTCCTTAACCCTTGTCATGCTGAATAAATTAAGATGCCATGCCCACTTCTAATTTCCAGCCAATCAGATTACTTGATCCGGGTTTCTGATACAAATTCACATACTTAATGACAAACAGTGCAGATCCAGATCAGTTGGCTTCTTCAGAAGCCAACTGATCTGGATCCACACTGTTTGCTAAGACAGGGCATATTGTGTTCAGCAAGAGAAGGGTTAAAATGCCAAGAAAACCTGCATCTGAAAATGTCGTCTGTTTTATGCTGTCTGCTGAATATTCTTGCAAAATTTTCAAACCTACTTTTGCATACAGGCAAACAGTGTGGACCCTGATCAGCAGTCTGATCTGGGTCCACACTGTTTGTAAAAATGACTTTTAAAGTCACAAGCAGGTGACAAAGCAGACGACACTTGTTGTGATTGGCAGTTTAAGGGCTAATCAGTCTTTGCAGTTCACATGAAGAGACCAGTAAACACAAACCAGGGCCCAGTTCTTCAAAGCATCGTCATATACAAGCTCATTAGTGGTCAAAATGTTAACTGTTCTAGGAAGAAGAACATCTAATTCAGTTATTTTTGCTGAAAAAATGTGAGTAGCTTTTGCTACTTGCATTTTTCAACAAAAATATTTGCGTATATGCCATATTTAATGATCAAAGTTTTAACAATACCTTAACTAAAGACTTTGATAGTTTTGAATAACTGATCTGATCTGATTGCAATGTACAGGCTAATGCTAGCCTTCCTTGGGTGCACAAGTCAGAAGGTACATTACTTCATCTTGTGGTCTATTTAATTTTCTTATTTTCTCTAGAAATACTGCATATCATCTCATTGGCTTCATCACTTTATGAGAAATATCTGTCAAAAGATGAAATGATTTTTTTTTTCAGGGGAAAATAGGGTAATGGTTAAACAGTCTCACTGAGACCTTCAAAAGGCTAATTGGCTGATTGTTTGACATGGATATGTAGGCCATGTCAAACAGGGTTCTACAACATAATATGCAGATTTGACTAAAAAAATGCCATGTCTAAATCTGTTAATTATGCTATAATACCCTCTTTTGCTTGGTATGACCCATACAGTATAATATTATTCTCACAGTACAAGTATATGCAATGGTTGTATATTAAGTAAATACAAAACGGTATCAAGGCCCTCTACCTTAAAAATGACCATACAACTCACAACACCAGCAGAGACTCAGATCACCCTGCATAATACATGAAAGATATACCATTCACTCTAAGAATCTACAAATCCCAAAATGATAGGCTCATCAGACTGCAAAGCTGTCCAAGCTGATCTGGGTCTATGCTCATCACATGCCACAAAGCTTTTTTTAAGGGGACACCATACAGTTGGTTGACTTTCCACTATTGTTTGTGTTGAGGTTTTACGGCCCAGTCAACCCAATGGGGTCATGTCGAGCGCGGTCAGTTTACCTAACCACACGTTTACTGGGCAGGCTTAGTCCTCTAAGCGGTTAACCAGTATTGTGCACATTCTTTCGCCGGAAACTGACAACTGCCCTTCTTGAATCAGCGGAAGGGAGAGAATGACCGTAGAAAATATTTCATGATCAATCTCCACGAAAGAATGTTGCCCACCTCGGCGGGGGTTGAACCTGCGACCTCCTGGTCTCCAGTCGGACGGCGCATCCAACTGAGCCACCGAGGCCGGCTTTCCACTATTGATTACATGTGCAAGGGAGAACTGTTACTTCAATTTTTTCCATCAAGCCATTTCAAGAAAGGGGTCATCTCTAAAAGGGAAGCAGTTGCCCTGCTCCTTGGCAGTAAATTCTCCCTTTTTAGAGAAGATTCCTTTCAGAAAGGAAGCGAAACCATTTTGACAGAGTTGTCTCCCCTTAACCTTTAAACTGCCAGTCACAATAACTGTTGTCTGCTTTGTCATCTGCTTGTGATTTTAAAGGTCATTTTTGCAAAGTGTGGACCCAGTTCAGACTGCTCCTGTAGGAGCAGTCTGATCTGGGTCCTCACTGTTTGTCTGTATGCAAAACTGGATATGAAAAATTTGCAAGAATATTCAGCAGACGACATAAACAGACATTTTTTTTCAGATGTAGGTTTTCTTGGCGTTTTAAGGGTTAATTTGGAGAATCACAATTATTACAAACATGATTGAGCAGAGTCCACTATGCAAACACATGTATTATGTATATACAAACAATAAAATGAGCTCAGAAAAACCAAAGGAACAGTGTATGTGAATGATGGACCCAAGTCAGCCTGCACAATCCTGCAGCCTACACAGGATCTATATTGCTCCTTTTATATATTGCTGTGCAAAGTTAACAGTTGGTCTCAGGCATATGCATGTCCATCCTTGGAATACAGGATTGTAACTGTTGAATTTGATTAGTTGCTATGGTAACCAAAGCATTAACTTTGCAAAAAAAAAAATTTAAAAGATCTTCTTAGAAGCCTTAAAGGGGATGAAGCTGAGACTTTCAAATGTTCATAGCATTAGCCTCTACAAAAATTTTGTTTTTTTATTACTGTGGCTTGTGTGCTTTCATTGCTATGGCATCTTTAAGTTACCATAGGCTTTTATGGGAAAGTGGAAGGTCTTTTTACAAGTGAAAGTAGTCTTTTTTTTATTTATCTTACTGGAGATATTCTGAGAAAATTTTACAGAAATGTTCCTAGTTGCATATGAATTGTACAAACGGAATATTTTGATCCCTTGCCATGGCAACCAAAACATTAAATTTGCAAAAGAAATATTTAAAAATCTTCTCCTAAGAAGCCATAATGGAGATGAAGCTGAAACTTTCAAGAAATTTTCATAACATAAGCTTCTACCAAAATAAGTTTTTTGTTGCTATTGATTTTGTGCTTTCTATCTCACTGCAGATATTTTGACAAAAGTTTTATAGAAATGTTCCTTGAGTATTCCTCTACCAAACAAGTGAATTTTGTTCAAGTTCCTGATTTGGATTGGTTGTCATGGCAACTACATAAAGGAGAACAAAAAAACTGAAAAATATAAATAAAAGCATTGCAGACATTGCATGATACACCACCAATGCAGAGTAACAAAACATGTACAGAAGATGGCTGTGTTTGATATGTAATAACTCTACAAAAAATTGGTGTACTGTAACCTCGAAACAGTATGTGCTGTATAACTTCATAGTCTCCTGGTACCAGTAGGAGTTAGCTGAAAGCAAGTGAGGATACTTTAATAGGCAATAAAAAATGTAAAATGATAATATCCAGTCATTATCATGTCATAAGGAGGTAACTGTCAAAAATTGACAAAAGTACCTGATAGCAATCCAAAACCAGATCTCCGCAATATAAATGCACACATCAAGTTTGGTGAAAAAAACCCTGAGATTTACTTAAGTTATTGTCCTGAAATGAAAATACGGACGTATCACAGGCAGATAACTCTGTCAGAAATTGCGTAAGTTGCCCATTAGTAATCCTGAACCAGACCTCCACAATATCAATAAACATACAAAGTTTGGTGAAAATCCATTGATATTTACTCGCGTGATTGTCCAGAAATGAAAATACGGATATTTCTAGGGCAACAACTCTGTCAAAATTGTTGAAATTTGCTCATTAGCAATCCCAAACCAATCTCAAAAATATCAATGCACGTTCCAAGTTTGGTGAAAATCCATTGACATTCGCTCGTTATTGTCCGGAAACGAAAATATGGACAGACATACGGACGTTCTAACATTTGGTTTTAGAGGCTACTGTAATGTTAAATTTCCACAGCTAATTAGCCCCTAAACCCATCATATTAGGAGCTAGTAATGTACTATAACAGAATAAACCTTATAATACCTCATTATCATGTCCAAAGTAGACCCTAAACTTTAAATGTTGGCCTGACAGATGGACGGACAGATAGACACATGGACAACCAACCTAAAACCATAATACCCCGCCACTATCGTGTAAGGGTTATAATAACTCTATGAAAATTTAGTGTTCTGTTACCTTGAAAGACTATAAAAATTTGGTGTACTGTAACCTGGCAGCAATTCTCCACATCTTACATACAAATAACAGCTTGATCAGATGACAACTATAGGAGTGCGCTGGAAATGAAATCATGCTTGAACAATTTTTAAAGAGCTATAACTCTTAATTACAAATCCCTGGTTAAATACATCACCGTTTCAGTGAAGGTTTAACATGTTACTGTGTAGCTCAAAAGAAAATGTATCATATTCTTTTGTCATTGCACAGAAACTAGGCATTTTATTGAAGGCTGGTATGTAAGGAGAGCGGTGGCGAGTAACGGGATTTGTGGTGACTGAGGCAATATGAAGAGATTTGTAATCTCTCCAAGAATTGGAGTTTTACATGCCTGTCCATCACCAAGACGACAAAATCTAACCACCCTTGCATCTGGAGAAAAATGATTTTTGTTCCGTATTCGCTTACAGGACTAGGGTCTGATTTAGTGGGAGACTAAACAATAATTTGAATTACATTGCCCGATTTTGGATATCGGGGGTCTTGCCAAAATGTCAGCCTTATTTCAACTGACACGCTACTGTAACAGACTCTCCACAACCACACAGATTCTATCAGGGACTATATCATATACCTGTTAAAACTGATAGATACAGCTTTCAAGGGATTAAGTTTGTTACAGTATGCTCTGAAAATCAAGACCAGCTCAGAGGCTTGATATTTTCCAAATCCCTCTCAAATGAGGATTGATGTCATGAACACTAATCAACATGTGCTTAACAGTCTCTTGCCTTTAAATTATTTAACCCTGAAAGTGTGAAAACAAATTACATGTACATATAAAAGAGACATTCTATTTTTTTCCCAGAGAGAGAAAAAAAAAAGACAGCATTTCTTATGATTTGTTGTTTAGGCAGATGATTCACATGAAATATCAAGCCTTATTTTCTCTGAAATAGTCATTGAAAACTGTCGCAAATGACACTTTATTTCTGAGAAAATAGGCTTAACATTTCACATGAATTGTCTCCTATGCAGGAGATTCACATGAAATGTCAAACCTTACTTAAAAAAAAAATAAATAAATAAATAAAAAATAAATAAACAACAAAAAGGATTTTAGAATTTTGTCTGATGCTGCTATATTGATGCCTATAAGGTTATTTTTCATGGTATAATAAACACATTACTTCAGTAACATATTCAGATGTTTTGTATCACATCTCTTGGATGTTTTTAAGATCTCCTGATCACACACAAAATATCTTGTGTGAGCCTGCTGCAACTGTAGTAGGTCTCAAATACCACCCCCTTACCACCATGTTAAATTGTGTAAATAAAGTGCAACCTCTCTAAAACTGGCTGTTCTAGGGAGATGGCTGTTGTTGAAAGGTTGGTTAAATATACAGTTGAACCTCAACAGCTCAAACACCATTAGCTTGTTTACCATGGCTTATTCTAACACATTTTTGAGTTACTACAAATTTCTTCTGATAGCTCAAGAAAACAAATATTTAAGAAATTTTCTTATTTTATCATGAAATTTATGTTGTATGTACTCAGTAGAATTGCCTCATCAAGGCATTTCTAATTACATTCAACATACCATTATTGTCTAGATGATCGAAAACAAATCCCTAAACTATTGCCATGTGCTTCCTGATATGGCGTTGGGGATAAACCCTCAGTGGCTCAAACTATCCATATTTCAAACAAATGTCCATGGCCCCAAAGACTTTTGAGCCACTGAGGCTCGACTGTATAGGACAATACAGGAAATCAGAAAAGCTTATAGAGTGGTGGCTGTTCTTGGCAGTTCCACTGAATAACAGAAGTAAGAAAATGGCTTAAAGCTTGCAAACTGCTGATATTTTTACGGAACTGAGTAAATATGAAAGAATTTATTATTTGAAAAATTATCACATTTACCATTATTACACAATAAAAATGAGTTCATTATCAGGATTAAGTTGCATCATTATTGATATAGGGTGGAATCATAACGTTAAATGGGACAATTTACTGGGAATCCATGTATGCGAGATATTTGTAACTAACTGTAAGGGTGCTCTGGCTGACCTGGTCCTTTTCTGCTGGCATTTGAGTTAAAGGGAATGAGTACATTTTTAAGGGAGGAAACTTGTCAAAAGTGTTCTCCCTCCTTTCTGAAAAGGGGTCTACTCTAAAAGGGAAGACTTTGCTCCTGAAGGGAGCAAATTCTTTCCTTTTAGTGTAGACCCTTTTTGGAAGGGGCTGGTGTGCAGAACAGCAAACAGGAAGTCATAAAAGTTGTCTCCCTTGTCAAAACTTACAAAGTGTATCTAGTCCCCTTAAGATCCCTTTTATTCTGACATTGGTCAGTATCTGTCATCAATATGTCTGTCTACTACAGACACAGTTCCAATCATCCTCACACACACTTTTACCCTTCTGAGGTAGGCTGCAGAAAAAGAACTACTGCACTTACCCCAAGTATTAGGACAGCTTCACAACTGTTCCAAAATTTGAACACACTACATGCTAGTGTGTCTAACCTATTGCTGGATGAGCGGCACAAAGCGGGCCCCTCATCAGACACTGAGTTACCAGCAGGTGGTGTCTGTTCTGGGTCTACATTGTTTGCCTAGGCCTATCCTAATACTTTTAGGGTTATCACTGTAATGCTATCCCAAAACCACAACTTGCAGCCTAGTCAATGTTCACCAAGTTATGATAATAAGAACATTATCAGAAAAAAGTATCAAGATTATATAAATTCATGTGGTAGCTTGCACTTTCTGGTAATGTTCATGCACTTCTTGGGACAACACTACTTTCTGCAAAACATGCCACAATTCTGGATACCATATTTAAAAGTCTACTGGGTCAATTTTATCTCCTTACCATAATTATCCTATGCTTCACACAAGTCCATTGCACTACATGTTGATGTGCTAAAAACTGCCAGATGACTGGCTAACAGTGCAGATCATGATCAGACATTGCATTCTGTGGCATCTGGCCAGGATCTGCACTGTTTGCTAAGGCCTGACTGTCCCAGTACTAAGGGATATATGGTATATTTGTCACATTCAGATGTCATTAATGTCTACTCCATTAGTCCATTTCTGCCTGTCCGCCGGCATCCTGTAGAGATTTCAATAATTTTTCTGCTTCATCTTTAGTTATACCTGTTTTAACATTTACTGGCACGGATTCCACAAACTTTTTTGCCTGTGAAAAGAAAAAACAACGAAAGATTCAGATGTTTTGTCTTTAACTGGTATATTTTCAACTAAAGCTTTATAAACAAGTAAGCTGAAACTGTGCTCCAGATAAGGGTTTAATGCAAGGAGTATTTTACCCCCTGTTTTTAAGGTCAATGCTTAAATGCCCATTTGCAATGCTTAATTCTTAAAGCAACAAGCATAAGTGTAGCATACAAAATCCTAACTTTTTCAGAGAAAATAAAGCTTGGCATTTGATGTGAATTGTCTGCATAGACAATTCCTTCAAATGCAAAGCTTTATTTTCTATGAAACAAAAAAAGAAAAACACCTAGAAATGTATTTGTCATCAATGCTTTAAGGTTTAAATCCTTTCTGATTTATTGTACTGCTATTGCTCACAAAAGAATCAATGTGAGGAAAATTGTTTGTTTTTTTTATTTAGAAGCTGTAAAGTTCACTGACAATAGTAACCCCTAAATTTGATTTCAATGCTGAAACACAAAATTTCATTGAGTAGTTTTACCCCCTCAACTTCAATTTCAATGCTGATTTTCAAAAAAATCAATGCTGAAATACCCTTTACTCCTCTTATCTAGAGCTCTGCATGATGTGTGGACACTTCTTCCTTTTTTCTTTCTTTTTTTCTCATGAAAAATAAGAATCCATGTTATGGAGGAAGTATTTGTCATGTTCAATGATTGCAGGCCATAAAGTCATCTGCACAGATTAGCTTGTAGTTCACATAAAATATCAGGCCTTATTTTCTCTGGGAAAAAAATAATATCATCTATTGCTGTTACAAATGTAGCTAAGGGTCAATTTTCAAGGTATATAATAAACACACTACTGTGATCTGACGTTCTGTATCACTCCTCATCATGAAAACAAGCCTATTCAAATATACTGAAAATTTTACCACCAAAAATGAAAATTTTCTGATAAAAATTCTGATATTTTTCGCATTTCTGCTCAAAAACATAGATTGTGGGTACTAGTTAGAACCGCTATAAGAAAAATAATGTATACCCCTGTGAACCCCAGTTTCACTATATAAAAGTGGGGTTTAAGGTGGTCAACATTATAAAGGCATGTTTTCGTGATGTCATAGATGTTCCCAGAGAATATGTTACTATAGTATTAATGTGTATTTACTACAATACTAACAAAATTTAGTGGATACTGTTGTATTTCAAAACCTGAATTGTAACCTTTTTACCCTTCAGGCCAAAACAGATACCTCTACAAACTGTAATACCAGATGGGAAGGCTATTAATGAGTTATCTCATCAGGATCTATCCTGTTCACCACTGTGGTTTTGATTTTTAACTGAAGCCCTATTTGCAACAAAATTAACCCTTAAACCGCCAACCACAACAATTGTCGTCTGCTTTGTCATCTGCTTGTGATTTTAAAAGTCATTTTTGCAAACAGTGTGGACCCAGATCAGACTGCTCCTCTAGGAGCAGTCTAATCTGGGTCCACACTGTTTGCCGGTATGCAAAAATATGTTTGAAAAGTTTTCAAGAAGATGCAGCAGACGACATAAACAGACGACATTTTCAGATGCAGATTTTCTTGGCGTTTTAAGGGTTAAATTTGGAAGAGTCTACTTCATAAACTCAGGGGAAAAGGGTTAACAATGCACATGGTACTTTACTTTTGGAAAAATCTTGTTTCCAAAGCATCCCTTGTTTTACTAATTTTCTTTTTATAAGGCCAAGGTTAAACATTACAGAGCCAAATACAACAAAAGCAAATAACATTCTAAAATTTTCTTTTATATTTTTTTAAGAGACAATAAGACTTAACATTTCATGTGGATCATCTTCTACTGTGCTTTTGACAGCTTTCAGAAAGCTGTTTTTTGCTTGACACTTTACACAGCATACATGCCATAAGCTGTGGACTAAAATCTGAGATAAGGCAAAATTTTGAGGGAGATTTGACAAAATTCTGTGAGATTTTCTTAAACATCATTTTGGAGCTCCCCCAATATAGTCTAAAATCTTTTTTTTCATGAAAGAGACTTGTGAAAAACACTACACTGTGTGATTTATGTTAATTTCTTCACTAAACCTGTTGTAAAATGGTCTGAAAAATCTGTAAGATTTGAATTTTTTATGGGAATCGCCTTCCAGATAGGCCAAATTCTGTGAGATTTTATCTCACAGTATGAGGTATGGCCTATATGCACACAAGAAATAAATTTGCAAACTTTTGCCATGATTTAATGCAAAACCATTTATCATAACTACCTATGTACAAAAAGTTTTATTCTTGTCATTGGTTTTTAAAAAATCAAATATTTTCACTTTTTTTCCATATTAAAAATGAAGCCAAATCATGCAGAAATCTGTAGGGTAGGTAACTTGGAGCGAGATTTTCAACAAGTTCCACTTGTTCAAATTTTCTAAAATTTTCACAATATTGTTGTGAAACATCAAAAATTCAAATTCAGCAAAGAAAAGTAAAAAAAATTTCTTAGACAAAAATTTAAAAAAAATCACTTTACTATAGAAATTGCATAGGTCAGACCAACTTTTGGCCATAAATTTAATTTAGTGTAAGTATTTGAGAACAAAACACAGAAACAGAAAAGACAAATTGTTTCTAATAAGTATGGTCAATCAAAACAAAAGATTTTCATTTAAAATAAAACGCCAAACAAAAAACGTCTTTCCAAGAGATGTTGAAAAGACAGTAGGCTGACAATTCACATAAAACAGTAAGCCTTATTTTCTCTGAAAATATCAGAATGTTGTTTTCTACAATTTCCCATGGCACAAAGGGTTAAAAATATATATATCAAACCCTCTTTTCTGGGAAAATCCAGCAATATTTGTTTACTAAAAGAAATGTTTATATAAAGATTGTGCAGTAACACAATAAGTTTCTGTCATGACTCATTTATTGATTCATTTGATCTTGTACGAAAAATAAAACATGAAAATCATAACATTTTGGGTTGGGCCTTTTTAGGTGGGTAAGAGTATTAATATTTTATTTTAATGCTGCTAAATTGTAGTAATGTGAATTTGCTGGGACTACAACTACATGTATATCTTGACATTACCTGTACTAAATTTGTTCCTGGAATTAAATTCTTTATTTCTTTGATAAGGGCTATCTTCTTGGCAGCATCAAAACCCGTTAATTTGACAGAGAACTCAGTTTTCTCTCTTACTGGTGCAACATCTTCTTCTTCTTGCTCCTGACAACAGTAGAGAATAAATAGTAAAAACTCCTTGTATTAACAAAGCTATAGTTTTACAAAGAAAAGCGCTCTTGCTTACTAGAGTGATATTTTTATATAATGTTTAGGAGTATGGAAATACTTATGTAACCACATGATCAGGCTTGACAAAGTAAATACACTTGCGCCAGCAAGTGTTTAAGGGCAAGTATTTCAGCAGGGAAATGCTGAAATTCATCACCTTTCAATTCATAATTGAAGTTATACATATTTCTGGCCAAATTCTGGGCAGGCAAGAAAACAGTTCACTTGCCCAGCAAAAAAAAACAACAACAAAAAAAAAACAAAAAAAAAACAGCCAGATAATGGATTTGTCAGACCCTGTCACATGGTATTTCGTTGAAAAGTTCACCTAGTGTCACCCCAAAATGATTGATATACTACTACCGAGATGCAAAACACTAAACCACCAATCAGTTAATCCTTTCAGCCTGGCAGACCAAAACCAATACGTGTGCAAACACAGTGTAGATCCAGATGAGATGCCTTATATCAAGCCATCTCATCAAGATCTACAATGACTGTCATTCTGTTTTTGATTTTGGACTGAAATGAAATTTTTAAAGTAAAATTAATTTCAATTAAAGCATACTCACCTCAAGATATTATAAGCCTTATTTGAGCGGTTCACCGCGAGATCGACCTTCAAAAGAAAGACAACTAGGAAAAAAAATTGTTTGAAACAGACTATAGCTCGTCCTAGTTGTCCCCCCTACCAAGCGTCCTGTTTCTAGGTGACCAAGGTCGGGTACCAGTCATGCACTGGTTCCCTTCCGTCCACGCCACCGTAAGCAACCAATCAGGACGCGCCAGGTATATTCCCGCCAAAGCACGCACCAAGCGTGCGGCACGCCTAACACATGCGGTAGACATTGTTACTATAAAGGGTAGACGCAAGGTAGAAAACATCCCTATTTTTTGGGAGCAATAAAATTTAACAATGAAAGCGGGGTGGGAGGAGGGACATTTGATAATATCTTGAGGTGAGTATGCTTTAATTGAAATTAATTTTACTTTAAAAATTTCATTTCAATGTCAGCATACATCACCTCAAGATATTATAAGCCTGAATAATAAGCATAGGTGGGTAGGTAATAATAAAAATAATAAAAATCTCTACTCACCCATGCTGGAATCCGGTGAAGTTCAGCAGTCCCCTGGTAATTCATAGTATTTTTTAGGGGAATATTTTTACATTGTAGGTATGCTTGCGGGTCGAAATCCAATATCCATTAATGGAGAAGAATAAGACAGACCCTTTGAAGAAAAGTTTCACACCGGATTCAAGCAGGCTTAAAATACTGTGAAGAGACTTAAGATACAGAACGATGGCAGCCAGTAATAGACTGCGCCGCCACGAGAGGTCCCAATGACGATGTATCCTGCCTAATTGGGGCCAAATCTCTAAGGTAAAATGAAGAAAAGGTACTATTTGTACGCCAATATGCAGCCCTTACCACATCCTCAAGGGCGACAGAATTCCAGTAAGCCCAAGACGAAGACAAAGCTCTAACTTCATGAGCCGAGATTTTCATGAATGACAGATCCGAAGATGATAAATCTGCATAAGCTAGTTTGATAACGTCACAGATCCAACGAGAAATAGTGGAAGGTGAAATATCTTTAGAGCCTTTCAGTGGTAAAAACAGTCTCTTCCTTCCCAATCTCTTAGCTTTCACTCTGGACAAATAAGCTCTAAGAGCTCTGACCGGACACTAAAGCCTATCATCCGTATCAGAACCACAAAACTGAGAAAGACCTGGAATAACAATAGGTTCTGGTAATGACTCTGGAAGCTGGTTTTTTGCTAAAAACCCAGGTTGTGTGAGGAGGGTAATGGAATCCGAGTTGCGGTCATACCTAAAACAGCCTTCCTCAATTGACAGAGCATGAATCTCACTTCTTCTTCTAGCAGCCGCAAAAGTAAGAAGAAACACTGCTTTAAGCGTGATGTATTTGATGTCAGCAGTCTTTAGCGGTTCATAAGGAGCTTTATTAAGAGACCAAAGAACACAAGTCAAATTCCATTTGGGCGTAAGAGATCTGGAAACCGGTTTTCTCAGGGCAAAACCTTTAATAAGATCTGAAACGATTGGGTCCGCCGTACAGTCTGCTGATTTGGAAAATTTCAGTGTATTTGAGATGGCGGAGCGGTAGCCTTTAATAGAAGCTACCGATAATTTCAGGGTGTCAAAAAGGTAGCAAAAAAAATCTACCAAATCATTTAAAGCGGGATCGACAGGATTAACTTCCCTTTGCAAACACCAATCCGAGAATATCTTCCACCTCGCAGAGTAGACCTTGAGCGTAGACTCTCTGCGGGATTGAGAGATACACTGGGTAGCGAATTCAGAAATGTGTCTACCTCTGATTTGACTCCTGACAACTTCCAAGCGTGAAGATGCAACATAGCTGGATTCTGATGGAGTACTTTTCCCTGATGTTGTGATACCAAACCCCGATGAACCGGAAGTTCCCTGGGAAAGTCTATTATGAGACTCAAAATGACTGAAAACCAGCTCCTCTGAGGCCAACACGGGGCTATGAGAATGAACCGACTGTTGGAATCCCTTATCTTGTTTAGAACCAGGGGAACAAGTTTGAATGGAGGAAATGCGTATGCGAATAGGTTTTTCCATTCTAGTGACATAGCATCCACTGCACAAGCCCTGTGGTCCGGTACTGGAGAAACAAACAGGGGCAGAAGATGGTTTAATCTGGTGGCGAAAAGATCTATCTGAGGAGTACCCCAAAGACTGAAAATTTGATGAGCTATCTCCCGATCTAGAGACCATTCGGTGGGGAGAATTCGGTCTGGGCGAGACAGGCTGTCTGCCAAAACATTCAATTTCCCTGGAATATGCCTGACTTGAATGTGAATATTCCGATGATGACACCAGTAAAGAAGATCCCAAACTAGCATGCACAGAGATGGAGAGTGGGTCCCCCCTTGCTTCTTGAGGTAAGCCACTACTGATGAATTGTCTGATGCTACCATCACGCATGAATTGTAAATGTGACTCTGAAAATGTTGGAGTGCTAGGAAAACTGCTCGTAACTCCAAATTGTTGATGTGAAGGTCTTGGGAAGCAATATCCCACAGTCCCTGAACCTCTAGACCTAGGGGTTCTAAATGTGCGCCCCAGAACGAATCAGGGTGGCCACACATTTTTAGCAATCAAATTCCCTGATTTTTCCCTGATTTGATTTGATTTTCCCTGATTAAAAACCTTAATATTATCGCAATGGCCCCTACTTTTAGAAGTCATATACTTATTCAAATGCTGTCAAGTGACATGTTTATACACAATGCTGTCACAATATTCTTAATTAAATGAAAATTTATCTAAAATATGATGTACATGTGCTAATTTACTTTCATGGTAGTCAAAATCAAAACTGGTAAAATATATGGCCTCCAACCTTCCCTTGTAGCCACACCTTCACCTACACAGTAATACATACAGCCATAATGGTATGGTAAAACACCCTAATTATATCCCTTGTTATAGTCATTGTGTTATTCTTGATACATTCTTAAGAATATGATATTGGTGCATGCATACACACTTCTACTTGAGCTCTGGGGCAACGGTTGCTCAATTCCTTTTTGGCTTCTAACTGCACTGATGTATATTTTTGCATCAAAATTTAATGACAGACATTGGGTTTGCAATAAAATGTCCACTTCGGAATAAGAAAAAGAAAAAACAGAATATACAGCAAACAAGTACTCCACCTAACAAGTACTCCACCTTTAAGTAAGATTAGATCTGCAGGTATTTTAAGCATATGGCAGAAAGAAACCACCAGTAGCCACATCTGAACAGCTATAAAATTTGAATATTTTGACCTTACAAAGATAAGATTTTTTGAAATTCCCTGATTTTTCCCTGATTTTCAGCAAAATTTCAAATTCCCTGATTTTTCCCTGCAGGGATTTTTTTTTTCACCATTTTCCCTGTTTTCCCTGTTTTTCAGAGTGCGTGGCCACCCTGCCGAATGGCTGGCATCTGAAAACAGATGGAAATCTGGGGTTGGTATAACAAGGGGAATTCCAGCCACATAAATGGAAGGATTCATCCACCATTTGATTGCTACACGACATGAATGGGATATTGGAATAGATTGGACCAAACTGTCGCGGTGAGGTTTCCAATTGGCCAGAAGATGGAACTGAAGAGGTCTCATATGAAGGCGACCTAACTGAATTAAATCTGCTGCTGCATTGAGTGATCCCAACATGGACAAAAATTCTCGGGCGGTAATGAATTGAACCTGTAGAACCCGAAATAGCAGGACAAGAATTTTGTTGGCTCTCTCTTCTGGAACTCTGACAATGCCAGTGTGAGTCAGGAACCTCATTCCTACATACACGAAGTCCTGAGATGGAACTAGGTCTGATTTCAGGGGATTTGGTATTAGACCCAGACTTGTAATGATTTCCCAAGCTAGTGAAAGGTCGGACAGTAGGGACTCCTGTGAAAGACGATGCACAAGCCAATCGTCGAAATATTGGTGAATGTTGGGTTCTAGAGATCGAATATGTCCCGCCACAATCTCCATCAAGTTTGTAAAAATGAAAGGCGCTGTTGAGATTCCGAATGGAAGCGCCCGAAATTGGTATATAGTGCCTTCTAGGGAAAATCTCAGGTACTTGCGAGACGCTGGATGAATAGGAATATGGAGGTATGCGTCCATAAGGTCTATAGAAACCGCCCAAGCCCCTGGAGGAATAGCTCTCCGAATGGAGGCCGCAGTTTCCATCTGAAAGTGATCTACCTTCATCATTTTGTTTAGCGATGATAGGTCTATGATAAGACGAAAACGGCCGTTTTTTTTCTTGTCTCTTGTTCTTCTGTTTCTTCTCTTTCTCGTCTAGATTAGCTCTGAAAACTTCCTCTATTTTACCCCGAAAAAGAGAGGAAGAATTCAGAGGAGCTGCTCTAAGACTGTCCTTGTTATGAGATAAAAGTAAATTAGATGTATTTAGAGCAGCGTTACGGCGCTGATGCAATAGTACAGCAGACATAGATAGGCCTAGGGCCATGATGTGCTTAGCAGAGCGGTTCACTGCTAGAAGTAGACTACGCAGAACATCCGGGTCAACATGTTCTGCGCAGAGGGCCTGAAATGCAGCCGAACCAAAAAAATCACAATGTGAACTGATGGCCACCGCTCTCCTTGCTAACCGCTCCAGGTACTCTAAATGAGCCACTGGTAAAGAGGCGAATCTGCCCACTGAGATGCCTAGCCTGCCAGCGTCAGCATCAAGGGTGGGTATCTTACTCGGCCAAAATTCCGTATGACAAGCGTAAGAATGAGGTCGAGTAAGGTAATCAATTGTTTTCTTAGGTACATACCAATTTGGATTATTTCTAGCCTCTGCGGTGTTGTCAAACAGCTTCCCCATCAACTGATTCACTGTTGAGGATTGTGGAAGTGTTGACCTGGAGGAAGTAGGCTGGTCCAAAATAGACTCAAGCAGGGATTGGACTCGCGCACTGTCTTGAGTTTGGTCAGCCTTGGGGCAAAGGTCTCCCAAAAGGGAGTGCCACTTCCTCCAGTGTCTCATGGTAGTTTGTGGCAGGCTCATGAGACTGGCTCTTTTGAGAAGGACTTAATGAACTCTCTGACAGAGCCTGGTCCGGGACATAATCACATTCATGATATGGAGCCCGGGGGTCTTGGCTAATGGTCCGAACATGGTCGCGACCATTGCCAGTGGATCCAGACTGACCCGTGAAAGTTTGCCCCTCCCCTTCTTCAGCAACAGAAGGGAGATCCACTGACGAAGCCAAGTTGCCCAACCCTGATAGAGTCCTCAATACTGCCTGGGATATGGCTGAGGCAATGTCAGGGGTGCTACGTGAGGGGTTGGTTACCCTCAATGGCGTAGCTGTAAGACCTAAAGAACTATCCCTGCTCAAAGCAGGGATAGTCACAGAAGGTCTGACTGCAGAAACACTAGGACCTATAGGGACATCGTCCTCTACAGATCCCAGTGGGCCTACAGATGAATAGTCAGCCAATGGAACCCTGCTGCTATTCTGTACCTCCGTATACAAATGCCCGAAGGCTTCATTAACATTCTGACTTACCCTGACTGAAGGAAGAGCAGATGATATGGAAGAGGTACCCAGTCTATTCTTACTATTTCTACTTCTACCCAAGTTGGTAGTACCAATAACTGGTTCCGCTATTAAGGAATCTGAAAATGAACCTTCCTGAAACATAATACCCGAACAAGTCGGAATGGCTCTAGTATTATTATGTTGAGAAGCCTTACTAATAGTAGGCACAGTGGAAAGAGATACTTTGGCCTTACCACTTTGAATAGGTTTTGGATTCCTAAATGAACTCACCGCAGGAGTAGTATGAGAAACAGATCCTGTAACCTGGATATTTGGTGTGGTACGAATGCCAGCAACTAAAGGGAGAGAACCATTCTCCTGGGAAACAGTCTTAGTAATTGAACTGGACGAGCTTGGAATGGCTTCGGGACAGGGCAAATATAAGTTGGGGTAATAATCATACCCACTAAAGCCACCCCAAGAACCCCAGGGATAAAAATATGGCCAATAAAAGGCCCCCTGATCTGCGCCTTCCTGCCAAGAAAATTGAGAGGAAGGCACAGTTACATTACTTGGGAATCTGCCCGCCGTATTAAAGGCCGCCGAGTTAACATACCTATAAGGTGTACGATAACCCGGCAGGTACCTAGGTTTGGAATTTCCGCCGGAACAGGGGTTCGCCAGCGCCCCCTGCGTTGCCTTCCGTCGGGAAGCATCGCTGGGGGCGGGGCGAGGTCCCCTAGTCAAGCATTCATTACCAGTGACGGTAACGGCGACCTGGGGTCCCCTACGTCTGTTTTCCAAATCTGGAGCAGGCCCAGAGTTGAATTGAAAACTATTCACCAGAGTACTAGAAGGGAATCCCTGAGCCTGCTCCCGACCAGAAGATACATAAGAGGGGAAGTGGGATAATTCTTCCCAGATCTCTGAAGCCCAATTGGCAGACCTGGCACAAGGATTTAGCTGCGAACACCCGCAACATCTAACGCATAAAACATGGCTGTCTGCCGGAAGTTTAGTTTGCTTGCAATTAATGCACAACATCTTACTACTGATATGGGCTACAAAGAAAAGCTTTAGTGAAAATAAAGATACAGACTTATCTGTTAGCGAAAAATACTTCTTTCCAAATCCAAACGTCGTAATCTATACAGAAGGTGCTGACCTCGCAAGCGACCAAAAAATAGTGATGTTTTCTACCTTGCGTCTACCCTTTATAGTAACAATGTCTACCGCATGTGTTAGGCGTGCCGCAAGCTTGGTGCGTGCTTTGGCGGGAATATACCTGGCGCGTCCTGATTGGTTGCTTACGGTGGCGTGGACGGAAGGGAACCAGTGCATGACTGGTACCCGACCTTGGTCACCTAGAAACAGGACGCTTGGTAGGGGGGACAACTAGGACGAGCTATAGTCTGTTTCAAACAATTTTTTTTCCTAGTTGTCTTTCTTTTGAAGGTCGATCTCGCGGTGAACCGCTCAAATAAGGCTTATAATATCTTGAGGTGATGTATGCTGACATTGAAACCCATATTTGCATCATTGGAAAAGTCAAAATTCAAGAATGGAAGTCTATTTCAATTACTCATGGATGAAAGGGTTAACTTATGTAATATCAATAATTCCAACAACCTGCTTTATAATTCCAGATTTTTACCAACAGTAACCAGTGCTTGAAAATTCATTTTTACAAACAGTAATGAATGCTTGAAAACCACATTTACCAACAGTCATCAATGTTTGAAAATTAACTTAAAATCAGTGTTTGAAAATTTACTTTTACCAACAGTATTCAGTGCTTGAAAAGTCATTTTTACCAACAGTAATCAGTGCTTAAAAAGTCATTTTTACCAACAGTAATCAGTGCTTGAAAATTCACTTTTACAAACAATAATCAGTGCTTGAAGTCATTTTTACATACAGTGCTTGAAAATTTACTTTTACAGACAGTAATCAGTGCTTGAAAAGTCATTTTTACCAACAGTAATCAGTGCTTGAAAAGTCATTTTTACCAACAGCACTCAGTGCTTGAAAAGTCATTTTTACCAACAGTCATCAATGCTTGAAATCATTTTTACCCACAGTAATCAGTGCTTGAAAATTCTTCAAAGTTCCATCCTTCTACATAGCTAGAGGTATGGTGTTTTTAACAAATTGCCCCAAAGACATTAATTTTGTCCAAAATGTAAACCTTTGCAACAGTGTATATCCAGATGAGCCATCTCATCAGGATCTACACTGTTTGCCATTTTGTATTTGAGTTTTGACTGACCTCCTTATTCGCAACATTGGGCATGTCGAATTTCAAAAGAAGGGAACTTTTATGGGCAGCAATTCTTTCAAAGATGTATTTACCTTGCTTCTGAAAAGGGTATTTAAAAGAAAGAGCTTTCCTTCAAGAGTAGACCCTTTGTAAGAAGGGGTTTGGCGTGCAGAAAAGCAAACACAAAGTCACACAAAGGTAGTCTGCCTTGTAAAAATGGCAGAAAATCTACCAAATGTATCCACTCCCCTTAAGTAGACGAACCTTTAGTGCAGCTCCAACTGGTACAGCTCCCATCGCCATAACAGGTGCATCCTGTATATTTAATGTTTTCTGAAAAAAGAAAAAAATATCAACATGTCCCCTTATGCATAGCACTCTGGATAATAATTTCAGCAGACGACATTTTGAAATATTTTCTTACTTTATATCCCAGAAAACAGGTTTTGACAGTTCATGCAAACTGTCTCCAATGGAGACAATTTGCATGAAATGTCAAATCCTGTTTTTTGGGTAAACATAGAAAAATGTCCTCAATTTGTCATCTGCTTAATTAGCTCAGAGAGTGTTAAAGGCTAAATTATACACTACATTTTTTTTTCTGGAGCTTGCAGTTTTGAGAATTCTCTTAAGGTTTTTTCAATAATCTAATAGGATCAATATACTGATTACAAACAAGTTCAGGATTTTAAACCTTATTATGGGAACTTCTTTGTGCAAAATGTACCGGGCATTTCATATTATAGTAAAACCTTCAAAACAATGGATGCAGTATATATATATGGGAATAAAATCAGCTCAGCAACAACTAATTTTGTGGAAGATGTATTTTGTGGTGAGAACTACTTATTTATTTCTCATAATAGGAATTTGAATGATTTAATTTCTGTTTTGGATTACATATTTATTGGCAAATATATGTTCAAAATATTCAGAGAGTAGATATATATTAATGACACAAAGCAGTGCCTGCAACATCATATATGTGTTGATTTCTTAAAAGGATTTTCTGAGGATATTCAGGATTTTCCCTGACTTACAATTTGAGTTTTTACCCCCAAATTTGTGATGTAGACCCTATAAAATTAGGGGCAAAGGTCATGAGTGATGGATATATGATTATTTCAAAATTCATTTTATTTATTTCTGGCTTTGTATCTATTTGTCACATAAAGGATAATAATGATCAACCTTTGGGCAATAGTTAACCTCTATAAAGCAAAAAAAAAAAAAAAAGAAAAGAAAAAAAACAAAAAAACTTTAAAGAACCCCTAAATTCAACAATAGGGAGTCCCTTGGACCCACATTTCATATCCTGGGGTAAAACCCTGATATTAATGTAAATGCCTTAATAAAATGGTAAGAACTATATTTTGAATAAGGTATGATATACACAAATTAGACACTTATTTACAAAGTTAAAAACAGGAGTGCTCTGTGGACTGAATATGGTACTGGCATCAGTGGAGTTATTACGATAAAGCATTTGATAATAATTCTGGTATATATTTTCTCAAAAATTTCTAAAAAAAAAAAAAAAAAATACTTTCCAGTACCCATTAAATAAGTTTTAAGGAGAAATAAGAAAAATATATCCCAGATACATCCAAATATACTCCTTCATGACGTGGTAGCTATTACTTTCTGTTAATGATTATAGAAGTTCTATTATAAATATGATATATACATGGACATATACCATTGCTCCAGATAAGATAGGGCATCAGATAGACTAGCTCCTAGACCTTGATGTCATGTTTTATCACTCCTTACTATAAGCTGATTCAAATTTATGTATGACATCTTGTATAGCCAGTCTCTAATAGTTGGTCTCTGACATCAAGGTCTAGTAAAATACGAATTTTACCCAGGATTCTGCTTGGTAAATGATTAATTACATCTGTTGAGAACCACCACACTTGAAGTGTTTATTGCTTTACTGACCACATACTGATCACTTAATACTGATAAGAGAAAGTTGGAAAAGCTAAATTTCATTTTGGTGTGTTTTGATAATGAAACAAAGTACACATTCTTTTTAAAAGCTGAGAAGATGAAGTTTGCTATTGATTATGGTCTGTAAAATCAAGGTGTAACTGGGAAGCTTTTTGAAAGGATGTGATGTTTTATTTTGTTCTCCCAATGGAAGGAAGAAACCTGACATTTGAAATTTTACTTTTGGTAGATAAAAAAATCTATGGCATCTAGCTACTCTTTTGAGCTGTCTCAGAAAACAGTACCCACATTATTTATCCTAAATTATTACTTCGTATGTCTTCTTATCTTAAAGCTATAGAAAAAGTCATTTTTTAATTAATGCATATCTCCATCAAAATATATGTGGTATGTGGTCACTCTTTCGAACTGTCTCAGAAAACAGTACCCATATTTATCCTAAATTATTGCCTCATATGTCTTCTTTTCTTAGAGCTATAGAATTTTGTTTTTATTTAATGCATTTCTCCATCAAAATATATATGGTATGTAGTTACTCTTTCGAACTATCTCAGAAAACAGTACCCACAACATTTATCCTAAATTATCGCCTCATATGTCTTCTTAGAGCTATAGAAAAAATCGTTTTTTTAATTAATGCATTTCTCCATCAAAATATATATGGTATGTAGTTACTTTTTCGAACTGTCTCAGAAAACAGTTCCCACAACATTTATCCTAAATTATCACCTCATATGTCTTCTTATCTTAGAGCTATAGAAAAAGTCATTCTTTTTTATTTAATGCATTACTCTATCAAAATATATATGGTATGTAGTTACTCTTTTGAACTGTCTCAGAAATCAGTACCCAATACATTTATCCTAAATTATTACCTCATATGTCTTCTTATCTTAGAGCTATAGCAAAAGCTTATCCAGACATCAAAGCAAAACAAATATACAATGTTCCATAAATTATGGTGATACAACAGTTTTTAATATGAAATACCTATTAAATATAATTCTTTTTTCTTCTGTTTTATCTAAAATTTACTAATACACAAAACAAAAACTGGTAATACATGCAGTACACAGGCAGGCTTCTAAACAATGTTAATGTTATCCCTTGAACTTTAGTGGTCAGCTCTAAACAATTTGTTGGAGAGGGAATGATTTTAACAAGATGCTGAATTAGATAAGGAACATTAGAAAGGCAATAAATGTCAATCACTTCTAATAGTACATTTAGCATTTTACAAGCTGGATATCTCCAAGATTAGTTGCTTCTATCAAAGAGGTGAGGCAAGCAGTAAGTAGTAGATGGCCCTTAGTTCATTAAGTAAATTAATAATTATAATTGATTGATGAAAATAATATTGATATCCAACTAGTAGCTAGTCTAGGTATCAGATAAATATCTTTCTTATTTCTCTACATAAACTGCTTGGGTACTCTATAAATAGAAGCAACTATGATATGCATTTCTAATGTGAACCTACAACATACGTTTTTGTGGAGAAACAAGAAAAATGTCAACAATCTTTGGTTGAAAAAAGTTATGATGCATACCATTACATTTAGGAAGTCATTATCCTCTCACTTTAAAAAGTCTTGGGATACTGTAATTGTCTCTGCTAGGCCATCTGTCAATTACTCTATATTTTTTAAAGGGACTTCAACCAAATTTACTGCATGTGCTTGTGTCATGCAACACCACAACAAATTTTCCCCAACCCCTGGTGTAGGAGAAGATAAATGAAAGGAATAAAAATCAGCACTGAGATTAAACTTTTAGAACCCTGGTCCAACCTTCAGGGGTTGGGGACCAAAATCTTTGTGGTGTTGCATGACCTAAGCACATAAGGCCTTTTGTAAATTTGGTTCAAATCCCTCCAAGGGTATAGGAGATAAAGTAACAACTAACATACACAAACTGGTAATGAGATCTCACCTTTCAACCCAAAATCCACATGTCAGGGACAAGAATTAAATGGGCCACACAGTGCAAAAACGTGTCTTTGGGCATATGCAGACAGCAGAGGCTCAGATCTGCCTGCACATCAGTGCAATCTGATCAGGGCTTTGGCTCTCCACTAGCAGAATCATTAACCCTTGTCATGCTAAATAAATTAAGATGCCACACCCACTTCTAATTTTCAGCCAATCAGATTGCTTGATCTGAATTGTTGCTATAAATTTGCATACTTAATGGCAAACAGTGCAGATCCAGATCAGTTGGCTTCTTCAGAAGCCAACTGATCTGGATCTACATTGTTTGCAAAGGCAGGGCATATCCGCATTCAGCAGGACTAGGGTTAAACACTATAGGATGTATCAATGGGGAACAAATGCCAGGATAAGACTTTGCGTATGTGTGGTATAAATCTGAATCTTAGCATTTTGAGCATGTTTGACGACAGCCTTTTGCTTGATGTGGTGCTGCATGACTGAACCATATGAAAAAGGCAAACAGGTAATGAAGGAGGAGATATCAGTACCAAGATTTGACGAGTTTCAACCAATCTGGTATATGCCTTCCTCATATGCCTGGGTTTAGTGCAACAACACATACAATTTTTAACCCCAAACCCTGGGACCTGGGCTGGGGTTCAAAAGACCCAATTTTGCTACCTGTCTAAGATGATCTTTGCCTGGTAATCTCAGATTTTGCATCTTAAAAATAAGAACCACATTGTATGGCTATTATTTTGGAGATGCAATATGATACTTATCTACAATTTTGAGCTACATGTTACGATATATTAACATGTTTGTGTTCTTACTTTTAACAGTTCATTGAGATCTGAGACTTCTAACAGTGTTAGTTTACTGATATCTTCAACAATTTTTTGAATTTTTGGTGCGTAGCTTCTCTCTTCTCCATCCACCTGAGGCTTTGGTATTGGTTCAGTACTGTAGCAGCGACTTGCACGCATCCAAATTCTGTGTAGTTGCAGGACTGGTCTATCATGAAGCCTTTAAAAAAAGAAAATTTAATGTTGTTATGGCAAGCAAACAAAATGGTCACTGGTAATAAAACACATTATACTGGGTAGACAATCATCAATTCACTTGTTATGGAGAAAATGCAATTTTCCCCTTATAAGTCTATGGGAGCTTTCTGTTGCCATGGCAACCAAACCAAGAGACAGATCACCATAATTTTAGCTATTTTTTTAAATCCCCCTACCCAACCAACAATTTTCTTTAATTAGGGGCAAATTACTTCTATGGCTTGGGAGGAGTTGTCATTTGACAGTGTTAACGGACAGGTGGACAGACGACAGACAAAAAGTGATCACCATAGCTCATCCTAAGCATAGCTCACTTTAGCTAACAAACAGTATCCTGATGAATATTTTTCTTATTTCTCCACAAAAACATACGTTGTGGGTACTCATCAGAAGTGCCTTGGCAAAGCTCTTCTAATGAGTACCCACTACTTTTTTTTTTAGCTCACTTGAGCACGAAGTGCTCTTAGTGAGCTATTGTGATCGGTCAATGTCAGTCGTCGTTTGTGCATCGTGTGGCATCAACAAATGCTTTAAAAGCCTACTCCTCCTACACCCCTGGGCCAATGGACTCGGAACTTGGTAGGAAGCATCAGGTGACTTATAGATCAAAAATAGCTAAAATCGTTCCGATCAGAAATCCAAAATGGCCGCCATGGCAGCCATCTTGAAAATCTATTTTTCCCTTCTTCTCCTGAACCAAAGGGCCAATTGACTTGAAACTTGGTAGGAAGCATCAGGGAGACTTGTAGATCAAATATAGCTAACATTTTTCTGACTGGAACTCCCAAATGGTCGCCATGGTGGCCATCTTGAAAATCTATTTTTCGTTTCTTCTTCTGAACCAAAGGGCAAAATGACTTGAAACTTGGTAGGAAGCATCAAGGAGACTTGTAGATCAAAAATAGCTAAAATTTTTCTGATTGGAAATCCATGATGGCCGTCATGGTGGCCATCTTGAATATTTTCCTCTTCTTCTCATGAACCGAAAGGCCAATTGATATGAAACTTGGTAGGAATGATCGGGGTGACATGTAGATCAAAAATAGCTAAAATCGTTCTGATCGGAAATCCAAGATGACTGCCATGGTGGCTATTTTGAAAATCTATTTTGCTCTTCTTATCCTGAACCAAAAGGCCAATTGACTCAAAACTTGGTAGGAAGCATCGGGGTGACTTACAGACCAAAATTAGCTAAAATCGTTCCGAATGGAAATCCAAGATTGAAGATATATTTTTCTCTTCTTCTCCTGAACCGAAAGGCCAAATGACTCGAAACTTGGTAGGAAGCAATGGAGTTACTTGTAAATCAAAAATAGCTAAAATCGTACCTATGGGAAATCCAAGATGGCCGCAATGGTGGCCATCTTGAAAATTTATTTTTCTCTTCTTCTCTTGAACCGAAAGGCTAAATGACTTGAAACTTGGTAGGAAGCATCGGGATGACTTTTATATCAAAACTAGCTCAAATCAGAAATCCAAGATGGCCGCCATCTTGAAAATCTATTTTTCGCTTCTTCTCCTGAACCGAAAGGCCAACTGACTTGAACTTGGTAGGAAGCATCGTGGTAACTTGAAGATAAAAAAAAAAGTAATTTTTTTCTGATTGGAAATCCAAGATGGCCACCATGGTTTTCCTGAACCGAAAGGCCAATTGACTCCAGCCTGGCCAGGAAGCTTTGGAGTGATTTGTAGATTAAAAATAGCTAAATTTTTTCTGATCTTAAATCCAAGATGGCCGCCATCGGAAATCCAAGATGGCCACCATGGCGGCCATTTTGAAAATCTATTTATTGCTTCTTCTCCTGAACCGAAAGGCCTATTGAACTTGGTAGGAAGCACAGGGGTGACAGGTAGATCAAAAACAAGCTAAAATTGTTCAGATTGGAAATCCAAGATGGCTGCCACGGCAGCCATCTTGAAAATATATTTTTTGCTTCTTCTCCTGAACCAAAAGGCCAATTGACTTGAAACTTGGTAAGAATCATCGCGGTGACTTGTAGATCACAAATAGCTGAAATCGTTCCGATCGGAAATACAAGATGACTGCCACAGTTGCCATCTTGAAAAACTATTTTGAACTTCTTCTCCTGAATAGAAGGCCAATTGAGTCAAAACTTGATAGGAAGTATCGGGGTGACTTGTAGATCAAAAATAGCTAAAATCATTCTATCGGAAGCCCTAGCAGCCATGTTGAAAATCTATTTTTTATATAATCATATTGAATCTTGGTCAGAATGTTTCAGAGCTCTAGATAAGATTTTGGTACAAGGAGTATTTTACCCCCTGCTTTAAAGCTTAATATTTAAATGCCCATTTGCAATGCTGAACTCTAGCATGCTAGTGTAGCATACAAAATTCTATTATTTTCAATGAAAATTCCAAGCTTTATTTTCTCTGAAAAACTAGAACAACAGCAAACTACCATGAACCCATGAATTTGTCATGGGTGCTTTAAGGGTTAAACCCTTTCTGATCTACTACTACTGCTAACAAAAGAATAAATGTGAAGGAAATTGCTTTTTAATGTTGAAAGATCTAAAGTTCACTGAAATTTTTTAACCCCTAAATTTGATTTCAATATTTAAATCCAAAATTTCATGGAGTATTTTTACCCCCTCAGCATAAATTTCAATGCTGATTTTCAAAAAATCAATGCTGAAATACCCTTCACTCCCTCTTATCTAGAGCTCTGTGTTTGCCTTGATCATTTATGGGTCAGGTTCTCTATGACACTCAGGTGAGCATTACAGGGCCATCATGGCCCTCTTGTTTTTTGTTTTTTTTTCTGTGTAGGTGGAGAAATAAGATAATTATCAATACTTAAAATACCTTAAACATTACAGTTCATGCATGCAATAGATTTCACGAATGATCAGACAGTCACCGTAAATCTCTGTTAATGCAAGATGAATATTGATTAAATGCTCCACTCAGTCTGATCAGGACCTTTGCTCTTTAGTCATAAGAGAGGTTTACTCCTGCAAAATGGTGAGTGGCCAGGCTGACTTAATGAAAACCTAGACGCTGTAAAAGCAAGTGGCAAAAACGAAGACTTTGATCAGACTATGCAGTATCATCTGGACCTGTGCCAACTGCATGTGTGTTGCAACCACATTTTTTTTCCTGTAGCCTGATTCACACATTCATACATTGTGTGAAAAGTGAAAGAAGTAATAACACCTGCTATTTGCAATATTCAAGCTGAATTAACTCTTTAAACTACATGTAATAATCAGTGTTTATGTAACAAGTTTTGAAACAAGTGCTACACATAATTTAACTAATACTTTCATTGTTACAGAGAGCTGAAACAGGTGATTTTCTTTTGTGTCACAATGATGGCTTCAGTTGATTTTATAGGTGGTACATGTATGCTAAACCTACACCATGCATCTAACACAGTTATGTTTTATTTCTTGGAGAGAAGTTTCACCTCTGTTCATGAAAGCTCTACATATTGTATACAAACATTAACCCTTAAAATGCCAAGAAAACCTGCATCTGAAAACGTCGTCTGTTTATGTTGTCTGCTGAATATTTTTGCAAACTTTTCAAACCTATTTTTGCATACAGGCAAACAGTGTGGACCTGATCAGACTGCTCATACAGGAGTCTGATCTGGGTCCACACTGTTTGCAAAAATGACTTTTAAAATTACATGCAGATGACAAACCAGATGACAATTGTTGTGACTGGCAGAAAAAGTACTTGATACTTTGAATCAGTCTTATCCAGTCTACTTTTAATGCATATGGTTTTCCAGGTGTATCATTTACTGAGTTGTCTCTTTTTATTCTATCAGCTGATGACTGCCATATAAAGTTATAACACAATTTAATTACTAAGTTTTGAAATCATTTCAACTTTGGTATTTGGTAATGCATAAGAAATGTTTTATGTGCAGTTATTCTTCCTAAGGATGTTAAAATTCTTTTTGACCATTGCTTTATTTCCTTTTCTATTTCTATTATTTTTTCATTAAAATTTAATTTGACAATAGTATTAATATAATATGAGAATTTTGTATCTAGAACAAAAAAAAATTTTTGACTCTAATTTAAGCCTATGATTAAATGTTTCTTTGTCAATTATTTGCTACAGATCCCAAACTGCTCTAGTTTTTAATGAATTAATTTTCAGACCTGATGTTTTGGCAAACCTTTGCAAAATGACAAGTGTTTCTTTAAGACATTTTTGAACATTTCTAAGAAGAGAGTAGTATCATCTGCAAACTGTGAGAGAATTTATTCTGTATCTGCTATCTTAATACCTTTATTTACTTTTAACTAAAAATATGAGAACTTCCAAACTTAAAGATATTCTGCCTGTTGCCCATACGTGGTGGTGAAATTTGCTACCTCTAAACGCCATTGCTAAATATCGACATATAAAAAATACATTTTATAAGTATGAAAAAAACTTACCTTCTTTCTTGCGCAAATAGGGACAAGAATATTCCCTTTTCTTTTTCATGAATACATAAAATACTAACGCAGCTTTGTTTCACAATGTTCCATTTAGAACAGCCAGAAATTAAAATATCCAAAAGCTTTTAAATAAAACAACACGTGTAAGTCAGTAGGTACTGAAACTGATAGACAAAACTAAAATATTGTCTGTTCATGTATATAACGGACTGGATACTGGTTTGTATTCTATCTGCATATGCAAGGGGGCAGCTAAGAACATTATATATGTATGGTCACCTCTTATACCTGGCACCCAATGTAAATGACCCCCTCTGATGGGCTTAGAGTTAGTCTATTGAGTTAGCCAGGCAGGTGTGAAGCAGTGTTACACTATCTTCCTCACCTTCAATGGTCAAGGGCCGTGTCATCAGCAAACAGGCACACTTTAGAAGTTATGGTATCAGACAAATCTTTGATGTAGATGAGGAACAGATTCGGACCAAGACAGAGCCCTTGGGTACATCAGAGGTGACCGGTACCAACTCACCACCACCAACAATAACAGACAGATCTGTTACCAAGGAAGGACTGGACCTAGCACAGAACATTACCGGTAGATCAAATCCAATACTGATGTAATTTCCAGATAAATTTCAAATGATTCACCTTGTCAAAAGCCTTGGAAAGAACTAAGAGTAATAAATCGGAGTGTTTACCCGCACTTGCACTCTTTGCAAGGTCCTTGACTTATTAAATATATTCAACTGTGTCTCACATGGCCTCACTTCACAGAATCTGTGTTGGAGGTCATATATGAGGCTAGGGCTATTCATATGCTTGACTGTTTGGGCAGCCATGATGGGGTGCGTAGAAATACCGGAACGCACCAAAACACCAAAACGCAGGTCTGTATTTACCAAAACGCACTGTAATTATTGGAATTTGATCTACATGGGTATGCTTTGAATAATGTGAACTTTTTAAGTTGAACTTTGATACCCAGATGTTCATTACGGGCTGTAGATAACATTTTGGTGCGTTCCGGTGTTTCTATGGACTGGCCATGACATGCTCAAGGCCCTTACAAAGAATGCATGTGAGTGAAATGAGATGGTAGTTCACCAGGGCTTCCATTAACTTCCAGACTCAGGAAGTCCCAGACTTCCTACCCCTCAAATTTGGAAGTCCCACAGAAATCTAGGAAGTCCCACTTTTTTTCCGTGCTGCGGCGGTCTGCCCTTTCTTTAGTAGAACATAGGTTCTTATTTCAATGTCACACAGAATCATCATGATATAAGCTTCTCTTAGATGTGTTTTAAAAATGTCCTTATCGCTTATTAAAATTTGATTGCATCGTTTTGGAAAGCCTGTACTTGTATGTCTGACCTTAGCGAAATCATCAACATTGGTACAACTTCGCATTCGTTTCAAAGCCCAGAGAAAGAAAAAAGAAAAGAAAATACATGAGAGAAAACACCCAAAACATGTTTTCTTAAAAATAAACTATGCTGAAATTATTTTGCAGAAATGTATTTAATGAAATATTTGTTCGGACTGAAGCTAATCAACACGAGCGAATGAGTTGCTTGCTTCACAAAAATTGCGGGAAAACGGCGCCGACTTGTGCAACAACAAACAAATTTAAGGCAGCTCTCGATGAAATACAAACAGCAAAACGTTCGTTCGCGGAGAAAAGCAAGCAAAACCATCGCAAATCACCTATATTTAGTCTTACTTTGCGTCTTTTCCGTGCTGGTAAACAGTGCAACCGGAACAAGGCTACGCATTTAGAAACGGGTTTTCCGAAAATTTTGACAAAAAATATGTTTTCTTTTCATTTGAAAAATTGCTTTTGTTGTCATGACAAATGTAAGCTTCTAAATTCGAATAGATTTCAATTTGCATTCTATGCATAACCGTTATTTATTTATTTATAGAATTTCACTCGGCAATTCCCGGAAGTGTTGTAGACGACACACGTTCTTAGCAAAATAATAATTTAAGATTTTAAGACGTGAATATTAAAAAATAATGATGACTTCATATAATTTCAACGAGGTCGCATTAGAAATTTAATTATAAAAACATCAATTAATCAACTCAGCACGCGTGACAAATACACGCAGTGATCACGCAGCCATCAAAAGGGTGCCGCGACGCTTGACACAGCTGTCAATAAAACTCCCGCAAGCGGAAAGTGGGACGTCCTTAAAGCCAAGTCAACACAGGTAGCGAATTTCCGGTAAGTAGGCATGGCAAACATCATACAACTGGTTAAAAGTGGGCGGGCCTTTTGATATTCGGACGTCTCGGGTATCGATTTCGGATGGACAAAGAAAATTCGGAAGTCCGCGGTATGTCTTTGAAGTTCAATTTGGACGTCCGGTGGCAATTTCAGGGTGTAATATACGTCGTACGTCCGCTTAACGGAAGCCCTGGTTCACTGTCAGAATTTTGTCACCTTTCTTGCACGGGTGTTACATAGGCCCGGCACCAGTCAGTGGGTAGTTTGCCAGTTTCAACAGATCAGTGCTTGCATTAAGGGAAGTCTGGGAGTCAGAGACTCCCAAAAATTGCCCTGGGACTTCAAAAAATCAATGCCAGGAAGTCTGGGACTCCCAACTTTTTAAGATATTTTAGTCATTTATAACAAAACTTTAGAATGAATTTATGTGTTATTTAGCTTAAGAATGGTGGTTTTACTCCATAAATGAGAATTTAAGAATATTGAGGTTGAATTTCTGAAAGTGAGTGAAAACATTTGATCACCAGGACTTCCAGAGTTTGGAGCTAGGAAGTCCTGGGACTTCCTGATTTTGACAGTTAGTGCAAGCACTGACAGATCTATCTAAAATTAACTGTATTATGGGGTCAATCTCCTCTCTTAGCTTCTTTAGTACCAGTGGCCTGTGTTTACCAGGGCCAGTTGCCTTACCTAACTTAAAGTTCCAAAGGAGTTTAATGATACCATTGACTGAGAACTGGATTTCAGGCATACTAGTAACTGAACTTTGAGGATTTGGCTGCAGTGATACCATGATCCACTAAGGCTTTGACGTTCATGTGAGCCAGTCATGCTAATCTAAGGGATGATTGCTTTGTTAAAACAGACTGGAACTGGCCCTTAAGAATATTAGTCTTTCGGGTGGTCTGATCATTATGTAAGGGATGCAGATTTTTCTTAATTTATGATATGTACACCTCAAATTCTTTATGCCAAGTATTCCTTGCAATCTATTTTGTTCCAATGAATTACCACCATAACACCTGATCTATACTTGTGGGTGTAGCTCAGTTCTACATGAATGTACCCAATTGACATTGAAGTGAAACTCACGAAAACCCATGACAATCAATTTCAGCTGTCTTACATACTGAAGAAAGTAATTAAACAGTTTACCTGCATCTGCAAATCCCTGTTTTTACTGCTGCCCTAACTATAAAATGTACTTTAGAATTCATTTTCTCGAAGTTTGTGTGTATTTTTTGTTGTTGTGATACCCGTAAAACGTGAGTGAAATCTAATGTCAGGTAAGCGCTTGGTGTCAAGAAGCGTCTCATTGACCCAGACTCGGGATAACAAATAGAATAGAATTTTATTTGATGGTTCATGTTTTATTAGGTTTGTCATTGTCACTAATGAAAGACAATATAGATGATTCGTTCTCCCCAGGATGATCAGTGGTTTGGAGGTTTTTGAATCACTAAAAAAGTCATCGACAAATAAGAAATATCCAGTCAATACACACTTGTGGCTGTCTGTGTACTACTTGATTGATGCTAATAGAAAGAACAGGTTGGAATGATGACCCCGCTGGAAGTATTCAACTGAATAAAGACACCTTAGAACAATAAACTGCACAGAGACAGCTAGCAGTTCTTCTTCTCTACATACTGCCATAAACCCTCACGGACATTTTAGGCAGGTGCGCTTGTCAAGAGTTTAAGACTGTTAAAAGATAAAAAGATAAAGCAAAGCATGATAGTGAGACTGGTAAGGTATGATAGTGACTGAGATGAAAGATGATAGGTTAAAATAGTTAAGATGAGTTTAAAAGTAGGTTAAAAACTCAGGGATCTAGGGCCGTGAGTGCTGTAGTCTGCCGACTTCAGCCTTGAAGGCTTCAAGGCTGGGCTGACATACAGCAGACTCAGGCAGGGAATTCCACTGGACAATACCAAGAGGAAATAAAGAGTATTTGTAGTAATCCCAAGATGCATACACCTGTCTAAAAGTCATTGAATTAAATCTGGAGACCTTTGTGCATCTCTGAATATGATCTGGGAGGGGTATAGCTACAAAACCATACACAATCTTATAGAAAGGGCATAGATGTGCGTCTGCACGTCTTTTACTCCAGACTGCGCCATCCTAAGTTGTTACACTAGCTTTCCGATCATAATTTGAGGCTGCATCATTTCAGTTTGATTAACCTTATCCTTTGTATGGGGATCCCACACAGCTGAAGCGTACTCCAGCTGTGGTCTTACAAGGGTGTTGTAGTCTGTTTCCCTGATCCTTGGCATCTTGTTTTTTATATTACGTTTTAGAAAGCTCAAAGTTTTATTAGCATTACCGGTAATCCTGTTAATGTGGGAGTTCCAAGTGAGACCACTAGAGACATCAACCCCCAGGTATTTGGCACTGGTGACTGTCTCAAGAACATAGCCATGGAGTCTGTAAGTGCAATTGATGGTCTTTCTTGATCCAGTCACCTGCACCACCTGACATTTGGAAGGATTGAATTCCATATCCCACCTAGCCTCCCACACCGCCAGTTTATCAAGGTCCTTTTGTAGTGCTACGCCATCATCCACGCCCTCAATGGTGAGGTAGAGAGCTGTATCATCAGCAAACAAACGGACTTGTGATGAAATGTCGTCAGGCAGGTCGTTGATGTAGATGAGGGAGAGGATCGGTTCTAGGACCGAACCTTGAGGTACTCCTGATGTTACAAGGACCGATCCAGACTCCTCACCCCTAACAACCACCTTCTGGGAACGATCACCAAGAAAGGCCCGAATCCAGCCCAGCACATTACCTCGAATTCCGTATTTGTGCAATTTCCAAATAAGTTTGGAGTGGCTGACTTTGTCAAATGCCTTTGAAAAGTCTACCAAAATCAGGTCGGTTTGCTTACCCATACTTGCCCTCCTTGCAAGGTCCTCAACAAGCATGGCAAGCTGGGTCTCACATGAGCGGCCCTGCCTGAAACCATGCTGGAGATCATAAAGGACTTCTTGCTGCTCTAAGTGGTTTACAATATTAGAAGCAAGGATGTGCTCAAGGACCTTGCAGAGAATGCAAGTAAGGGAAATCGGGCGGTAATTTACAGCAAGTGATTTATCTCCTTTTTTTGAAAATTGGAGTCATATTAGCTCTGCACCATTCAGCCGGGATCTGTCCTGTCTCAAGGGTTTTCTGAAAAATTACCTTAATGATAGGTGCAATTTCCGCAAGGCGCTCCTTCAGCAACAATGGTCTGAGCTTGTCTAGGCCTGCTGCTTTACCTGGTTTTAAATTGTTCAATAACTTTAGGGTGCCGTTTAGAGATATGTTTATGTCAGACAGAACCGGTATTGTGGTTAGATATTCTGGTGGTATGGTAGCGGGGTCAACACTATCCTGAACTTTCATTTGACTGAGCCGTGCTAAGCTGAGAGGAGACTTTGGAGTGAAAACAGAGTGAAATTGTTTATTGTGGGTGTTTGCTTTGCCTACCGTGTCGGTGATTATCTTGTCACCATCCTTAAGTGGTGGGGTACATTGTTGATCTTGCTTGGAGTTCTTTAGAAAAGAGAAGAGCTTTTTACTGTCATAAACCTCACCATCACCAAGCCCCAAAAGATTTTCCAGATATACATGGTAAGAATCCTTGATTTTACGTTTGATCAGCTGGCGTAAAGCCTGGAAGCTTTTTTTCTTATCAAGGTCCCCTGACTTTTTATATGAGACATAAAGTTTGTCGTGCTTTCTGATTAGACTCTTTATTTCTTGTGTAATCCATGGGAGTGAAGCTTTACCTCTTATAAGTTTGGTGGGTACACATTCATTTACAAATTTCTCTAAGGTGGAGGTAAATGATAGCCAAAGCGCTTCCACAGTCTTACCATTGCAGTCCAACAGAAAGACCTCTTGGTAATTTTTCATTAGGGACTTGAGCTTTTCCCAGTTAGCCTTACTGAACAAATGTACTTGGCGGGGTTTCTGCTTGTGCAGTTAATGCAGGAATTTTAAATTGGTTTTCTGATAGTAATAGACCCTAGGTATCAAAGTGGAATCAGACTTACTTGTTGTGATTAATAGTATCGGAAGTTGGCTAGCTGTAAAAGTGCTTTAACCCCCCCCCCCCCTCCCCCACCGGCGGTGGTTTGCTCTACTGACCGTTCTAAGGCGGTGGTCCCGGTGTTAGTCTTACTCTTTGTTGCTTTGTGGTTTATTCTACGAGGCGATTTGTTGTATGTCTTTCCGTGTGTCATTTTGTTCTTGTGTTTTTCAGTCCTTTTAGTATTTCGGTTACCTCGCTTGGGGAAGAGAGAGCTAATCTTAGTGCTTTTCGTGCGTTTGTTCGGTTTGTGCTTGTTTGAATTTGTCAGTTTCCTCTTCCTCTTGGGGGCTGGGAAGGGCTGCGGTTTGTGATTGTGGCACTCCATTGACTTTTCTCTTACCTTTTTTTGACACAAAGCTGAAAGTATACAGATCCGTGGTGCTGCCAAAAAAGGTAAGAGAAAAGTCCAGGGAGTGCCAACACTATTATACGCATGCAAAACTTGGACAGTTTACCAACGGCATGCCAAAAGACTGAACCACTTCCTTACAAGCTGTCTTAGAAAACTTCTAAAGATCAAGTGGCAAGACATGATTCCAGACATACAAAAAAGGTAAGAGAAAAGTCCTGAAAAAGGCATGGATGCAGAGTGAACATGATCTTCTAAAATTGGCACAGTTAAGATGGACAGGCCATGTTACCAGAATGCCTGATGAACGTTTGCCAAAGAAAATCCACTATGGAGAGCTACAAATAGGAAAGAGCTCCTATGGTGGTCAGAAGAAGCAATACAAGGACACTCTCAAAACCTCAAAGAGTCGTGGGAACAGATTGCACAGGATCAAACAAAGTGGCGAGGCCTTATAAGAAGGAGTGTCGGCGAATATGAAGCAAAAAGAATCAAAGAAGCCGAGCAGAAACGTGCACAGCGGAAAGCCAGAGCTAAGGCATCACCAACAAAGCTTTCTTCCTCAGACCTCTCTTGTGCTATCTGCAACAGGCAGTTTAGAGCTAAGATTGGTCTCATCAGCCATCTTAGAACACACAAATAATTACACTTCACGTATTTGATTAGGATTGAGAGAGCTAATCTTAGTGCTTTTCGTACGTTTGTTCGGTTTGTGCTTGTTTAGATTTGTCGGTTTCCTCTTCCTCTTGGGGTCTGGGAAGGGCTGAGGTTTGTGATTGTGGCACTCCCTGGACTTTTCTCTAACCTTTTTTGATCATTGTCAGTAATGACAGGCGAACTTACCTATTTCCTAGGTAACAGAGGCGGATCGCGGACACCTGATTACACCCTTTATTCTGGGGTCCATGTCTGTTGGTCTGAACATTCTGATTCGTTATTCGTTTACGGATTGATGAGTTTGGATTATGGCTTGGGTACCATGACCACAACTACTACTTGCACAGAATTTTCCACTGGGCCCTCCCAATTTCTGAAGTTATAAGCTGGCTTAACGATGGTAAGCAATACTTCTCAAGCACTTGGGTAACCATATAGAAAAAACTGAATTCATTGTTAAAGCTACAGGCTAGTTGTCTCTGCACCGCCTCCTGCAGACACTTATTATCGCTGCTGACGGCATGTAAGAAGCTCAGCTGCCTTTTATGTATTTCAGCCTCAACAGGAAGCGCCCCCAAAAGCATGTATACTGTTGAACTAGCCGTTCGTTGTTTCTTTCCTGCCCTAACAATGGCTGGATGCATAGTACTATCAGAAACTCCCAGCTCATTCTCTCTTAACGTCCATGAATCTCCGTCGTCCGTGTTACCAGAGAGCACAGAGACAACAGTTTTTGATGGATGGATTTGGTATCTATTGCTGGCGGAATAACTATTGCTTCTCTTAACATCAACTGTAGTACATATTTGAGTCTTGTGAGGAAGGCAATATCGTCTGCCACAGTGGGACCTCCTATGTAGACAGTTCCCAATCGGAGGCCTAGCCGTTACTTCTCAGAATATGAAGCAATGGGTCAATATACACCTTGTATAGATGAGTTGAGAGTATTCCTCCCTGTCTAACCCTGCTTAACAGAGAAAACATCGCTACAATCTCCTAGCCATTTGATTTTGGATGATAGATCTGAATATAGGTTTTTAATTATTATCCAAATAGCTTTCTTTATACCCTGATCCAGCAATTGGTCCAATAAAATGGTGTGACGGACCACGTCAAATGCCTTTTGAGTGTCGAGAGTAGCTAAACAAAGCTGATCTTTATTTTGAAAAGCTTCGGCTTTCTCCTCGGTCACTAGCAACGCTGCCATATTTGGCGATAACACTTTAGTGAACCCAAATTGAAGATTTGATTGATCATATTTCATTTTGTTCCGAATTGTGTATTCAAAAAGCTTCCCAAAAGTTGCCGAAACGGTTATTCCTCTATAATTCTCTATACATTTTGGATCGTTTCCTTTCTTTAAAACTGGAGTTATAATGCCTGTCTTGAAGCTAGCTGGGACATTTTTATCAGCCAAAATTGAGTTGAAAAGTTTTGTGACTATAGGAACTATCACTGGCTTTGCTACCTTGAAGTGCTCAGATGACAAGCCATACTCGTCCAGAGCTTTTCCACTATTCAGCTGATCGATAGCAGTACCGACCTCTGCCTCAGAGATACATGTTTCCGTATCAACTTCTGGCTGGTATCCAGTCTCAGCTTCTTTACGCCTTATGTCACAGAGTTCAAGTAATATATTATCATAATTCTGATACTTTGGGATAGCAAGGTCTTCAAAGTATCGGGCAAAACAGTGCTGCTGTTTATCTGGATCAAAATGCTTAACTCCATCCACCTGAATGCATGCTGCATTAGATTCATTTTTTGATTTGCTTCTCTTACGCACCATCCTTCAACAAAATGGGTGCACACGGTGAAACACATATCAAAAACACTTTGACAAAACAAAGCAAAGGGTTCGATGGCGATCTGAAGCCAGGCCACTAAGTATAATGTTTATGATTCTCAAAAGTGAAAAAAAAACAAAAAACAAACAAACAAAAAAAAAAAAACATACTTCTCATTACAAGCAATGTAAAGAGAATTTTCTTCTAAGATGGTTCTTTCAAATAAATCAAGAAGTTTATATTTAATTAGCTTATGCAGCAATGTTGTATAACGCGTGTAAATATTAAGACAAACTACGATGAGAACATTTCTAAAATTAAAAAGACTTTCTAAGGGGTTTGTTGACAGCTGTTAATTAACAAATCTGTAATAAAGGAAACTATTAGAAAAACAACAACAACAGAAAAAAAAAAAAAAAACATTAAGCTGAGCGGTTAAGTGAAAAATTTGAATATCGATTCAGAAATAAGAAGATTACTGGGCTCTGAATATCTAGCAAACTCTGTTATGGAAACTGATATTTTTTTATGAATATGCGGCGTTGTAACAAAAAAAAAAAAAAAAAAAAAAAAAAAAAATCAAATATGCCAAAAAAAATATAAAAAAAAATAAATAAAATAAAATAAAATAAAATAAATAAATAAAATCAAATCAATAAAATAAATAAACAAATCATATCTGAAACAATATTATATTATTATTACTATACTTGTATATGTGTTAATGCATGCCCACATAAGCAGCATATTCATTAACAGACATATATTGTTTGATTCTTGCAAAATTTAAGCATCTAACGCTATAATTAAAAGTATTCAAAATGATGATTCATTTATAATTAAAGTACTGTATCTGTCTTATTTCATGGAATCACGCGCACATGCATGAATGATGATGCATAGTTTTCTAACAACAAGCTATTCTCGCTATAGAATATTTCAGTATCATTTCTATCGTCTTCATTGTTCTCATGTTTCTGGTGCAAATTTGTGTTTTGTAAAGTGAGTCCCTCCCAGGGGTTTTGGGGAACAGGGGAACAGTGTCATTTATTTCAGGGGAACAAGAGAACAAAAGTCTAAAAACTGAAGGGAACAGGGGAACAAAGGCAATTTTGGGGAACAGGGAACATAGAAAATCAAGATTTTTATTTTGGGGAACAAGGGAAAATGCTGATTTTTTAGGGGAATAAAAGGGAACAGGTACCCTCGCCCCCCCACCCCCCCCCCCCCCCCCCCCCCCCCCAAAAGGCGGTTTGGTATTACCATGTACGTTAACAATAGTCTATTCTATTCCATTCCATTTTGTGCGTTGTTTTTTATCTCGATTGGTTCTGGTATTTTGTGGAGTTTTTTCCCCGAAACTGGGAACCATTAACGCCGGTACCACGTGACGTTAATTTTCAGACAACATGGCTTCAGGAGATTCTGACACACGAGAAGAGGTGACAATGACCGTTCTCTTCATTCTTAAAACCGGTGTTAAATTTTGATTACTGTGAATACTTCTAGCAATAACTTAGAATTAACTTCCTAAACCGACTTGTAACAGGAATCAAGATTAATGTTTCCATATGACATTGAAAATAACGCAGTCATTTGATCGATTCCTGGAAAGTCGAAAGTTGTCCTGGAAAGTCGAAAGTTGGGTTAAATGTTGTTCTGGAAAGTCGAAAGTTGGGTTAAACAATAGTTCTTAATTATTTTCCATAATTATATATTTTTTTAAAAATATACTCTTTATGTCAAAGGATCTAAGGATCCTGTGATAAACCTGTGTGGTGATTGGCAGGACGTCCTGATTACTGTGCTTTCGACATCTTTCAGAAAGTGGTTTTTTTCTTGACTGTTTACACGGAAGAAGTAAACTTGCAAACTTTTGTCATGATCTAATGCAAAACCATTTGTCGTAATTTCCTATGTATGAAAAATTTCATTGCAGTCATTGGTTTTTAAAAAATCAAATATTTTCACTTTTTCCCATAGTAAAAATGAAGCAAAATCATGCAGAAATCTGTAGGGTAGGTAACGGAGCCAGATTTTCAACCAGTTCCACTTGTTAAATTTTTCTGAAATTTTCACAATATTGTTGTGAGACATCAATAATTCAAATTCAGCAAATGAAAGTAAAAAATATTTTCTTAGACAAAAATTCCAAAAAATCACTTTACTATTGAAATTGCATAGGTCAGACCAACTTTTAGCCGTAAATTTAATTTTAGTGTAAATATTTGAGGACAAAACACAGAAATAGAAAGGACAAATGGTTTCTGATAAGATATGGTCGGTCAGAACAAAAGATTTTCATTTAAAATAAAACGCCAAGCAAAAACATCTTTCCAAGAGATGTCGAAAGGACAGTAGTTTTGTTGGATTGAGCACCCTGATTTCACCGAGGGTTCGAATCCTGCAGTGGGCACACATCCTCCTTAGTTTACTTTAATGGTGCCCAATGTGAATAACACAACATATGTTCAGTTGATTCTATGATTTAGTGCCAAAGCTGCGATAGTTTCTCGCTGGTCATTTGATCATTGCAATAGTTTACACTGGAACTGTGAAAGGATGTACCAACACTCATCACAAAAACATACCTATATAATTTTGACCCTCTTAAATCCCACTTTTATATAGTAAAACTGGGGTTTAGAGGGGTATACATTATTTTTCTTATTTTGATAAAAACATAGATCGTGGGTATTTGTTAGAACCGCCTTGCTGAGGCGGTTCTAACGAATACCCACAATCTATATTTTGAGCAGAAATATGAAAAAATATCCGAGGAATTTTTCATCTGAAAATTTTCCTGTTTTGGTTGTAAAATTTTCAATATATTTGAATAGGCGTGTTTTCGTAATGTACTACAGTAATACCAGTAATATGTGATAGCATATTTCAGTGAGTCCTATGAATATTAATACCTGTACTTTTATAAGGATGCTCGTTTAAAAGTTAAGAAAAGTCTGTATCAAGCACTAGTGATTGAATGATTCCCGAATAAAGCCGGGCTTAAAAAGGAGACATCTTACTTCTGAGCCCAACAACCATCATAGAGGTATCATAGAGGTAATGAGGTAATAGTCTTCTTTGTAAATAACTGGGCACCAAGATAGCGGTAGCTAGGTTTGTCTTACGACTAGCTGGGGGTGGTCGGGTGGTGCGGAGGTGCTGTGTATCTTACATCACCGGGGCGTCCAACTGATATTGGCTTACAGTTGGGCAAGGCCTGCTATCCTTGTAGTGGGTAAGGGTAGAGGGGGAATGTTTTATTTCTTCTGTTTCTTCACTTTCATTCCTGTTCCTCTTTCTTCCCTGTCCCTCTCTTTCATCTCCTCTACTCTCTCTTCTATCTCTTTTCTCCCTTTCTCTGGGAGACGACACAAAATGACCCTCAAGGGTTGACGTGTCGTTAAACCCCAACACAATCAATCTTACGACTAGCTACATACCTCTATCATGTAGGTTCGAGTCCAGCTGGGGACATAATGACTGGTTTATATGTGAATGTTTGGCAGTTTTCTCCAGGTTGCGGTAGTTTCAAAGGGTATTTCCCAGTCCCTATGGGGATCGGAATGGAACTTCCAGGCAAAAGAAACCGTAAACAGTAATGGAATCCGCCATTTTGTCTTTTTTGATGGCGGTAATAACCTTGGTTTTCTTTGCCTACGGTAACTAACATCCAGGTGGAATATTTCAAATCTATGTTTATTATCAGTAAATCCTTATAATGAGCATAAGAACAGCCTATTCCCTCTTACCAAAAGTAATTGTTTTTTAAATATCTTGTCAAGTTTTCAAGTTTTGTCCATTAATAAATGATTAATTTACAATGATAAATTACAGATAAGAGTGTTACCATTATAGATCTCTTAGATAGGGGTCAACACATACTGGAAATTTCCTCTAAAGCTAGTAAAACCCTTGGATATCTCCGTAGAAACCTCTCTTTTGCACCTCGTGAAACCAAGGAGGTGTGGGTGGTTGGGCGGTGCGAATGTGTCATGTATCTTACGTCACCCGGGTGTCCAACTGATATTGGCTTACAGTTGGGCAAGACCTGCTATCCTTGTAGCAGGTAAGGGTAGAGGGGGAATGCTTTATTTCTTCTGTTTCTTCACTTTCATTCCTGTTCTTATTTCTTCCCTGTCCCTCTCTTTTCTCTCTTTCTCTGGGAGACGACACAAAATGACCCACAAGAGTTGACGTGTCGTTAAACTCCAACACAATCAGTCAAACCATGGAGGTTGCATATAAAACGCTTGTGCACCCTAAACTGGAATATGTAGCCGCTGTCAGAAGGTACAGAGAACTGCTGCTCACTGGACTTGCAGGAGTTGGAGGAATACAAGCCATGTCGATGATATGCTGGATGAGCGGCAGTGGCCAACCCTAAAATCCCGGAGGGAATGGGTCTCCATAGCCTTCTTTCATAAAATCCATTATGGCCTGTTAGATATTGATAAGGATAAGTATTTGATCCCTACACCTGGACTGAGACATACCAGAGCATCACACAAATTACAGTATACACGATGTCTTTCATATTCTGATACTCTTAAAAATGCCTTCTTCCCTCGTACTATTCTGTTTTGGAATGGTCTTTCTTCTTCAGTGGTCTCTGTTGAGAACTAATTTAGACTTCTATAACAGAGGTATGTGCTTTATCATGCCTCTGTTTAGCTTATTGTAAATAGGTTGAATGGTCCACCCAAATGTTCAGCCCTGCCCCCCCCTCACTCCCCCCCCCCCCCCACCCCCCACCCCCCCTTTTTTTGTGCTGAATTCTAAATTAGCGCCTCGCACAACAACATAATATTCAGAGCTGATCAAGGTGTAAAAGAGAGATAGATAGATAGGTAAAAACCGAGGAATGTACTTCCGTGGAGGGAGTACAATGCAGGGTTCTCGGGGACGCAGAATCCTGCGTCCCGGGACGCATAAATCATGGTCCGGACTCCTAAAAATTCCCAAAGCCGAGTCCACCGGACGCATGTTTTTTTCCCGTGGGACTACTACTAATTATGATCGGATTATTTGACTGAAGTCTAAAGTCCGCCACGTGTTATTCGTACCGTCGGTAGCATCTTAAAAGAACAGTAGTAATCCGCCGCGTGCTTTTCACACCTGCGACAAGTACCGTTATTTGCTAAGTAAGCGGTAGTTAAACAGGTGTTGGCAGTTCACACTTCAGCGATAGAGTAATTAAAGCATGCAACTGACACCGGTATGCGACCCTTTCCCTCACTGTGTATTGCTTGCATCGATGACTGATTCATCGAAAACGCACACGCAGGTGTCATGCTTGAGGTCGGCATTTTTTTTCCATTTCAAAATTTTCGGACGCTGAATTTTCGTCACTAACATCAAAAAAAAACCCGCTTACTGTTTTCTGTTAAAAGCCGACAAGTGTACCTTATCCCTTGGCGAGATAACAGTCTGCGCATCTAAACAGTTATTCCTTCTTGTCACTAAAAAAAAAAAAAAAAAAAAAAAAAAGTCCCAGCGAATCCATCCTGTAAGCCCTGTGAAGAGTCTGATAGGACTGCTCAGATGCACCCCGGACGACGCTATACAATTTGGGACTGTTCTAGTATAAGTTACATTTTCCATTGCTCCCGCATGATGAAAGCACGTGCTCATTACGGTAGCGCGTGCTCGTATGGGTAACGTCATTTGACAGCGTGGCGGGAAACCGTTTAGGGAGAAAAACGAACTATTTCCATGTTGCATTGTAGAGCATTTTCTTGGATATGAATCAGATACATATTTAAAAACAGAACTAAATTATCAAGACTTTTACGGCAAATCAAAGCAGTAGACCGAAATTTCAGCTAGTGAAGAAGTCCCGGACATTTTTTTCGTAGCGTGTATTGATCGCAGCACGGTGCAAATGTAAATATTGAAATGACGTTTTGCGGGAAGCTCAGAAGAGATGTCCATGATCAGAATGTGCGGATAGATTGCATATATAAGTTTACGATAGCATATAACGGAGCTTTCGTTGGTTTTGACTAAAATATTTTTCACTTAGTATTCAGAACACTCGAGATCACTTAACAGTGACGAACGGTGGGGTATTGAATTTAAGTGCGACGATCTTTACCATGCAAGTAAAATAGATTAGGATTGTCATGTCTCCCTGATCTGCAAAGATGTCTCTAGTTCACCATGAGGGAGATATGACTTCATCCTAATTTCTGGGCCAACTCCATTGAATTAACAACATCAGGATGTGTGATAATGACTACCACTTGGTTACATGCATTGCTCGGAATAACACATAATGCAAAGCACCATAAAAAAAGTATGTGAAAATAAGGAAACTGATTCTCCATCAGGTATTTATAGAATGAAGTTACCGGGGACATGCTCACTATCAAATGAGAATGAAGTTACCGGGGACATGCTCAATATCAAAGGAGAGTCATAAAAAAAAAAAATGGGACTCCTATTTTGGGGAAGTGGGACTCCTACTTTTTGGCTGGGACTCCTACTTTTTACAAAAAAGGAGTCCCGGACTCCTACTTTTAAAATCCTAGTGAGAACCCTGCAATGGTGGTTTGACATCAGCCAGTTTGTCCTTATGTATACAACTGGAAACTACCCGGGCTTTCCTCCACCATCGAACTGTCCTCTGAGTAACAATCAGATATGACTAGTTTGTTTACTCAGAGGATGAATAACAATCAGATATGACTAGTTCAATGTATGTATATCTTTTAGCCGGACTCTGTGGCTCAGTTGGATGTGCGTCCAACTGGAGAAAAAGGTCGCAGGTTCGACCCCCGCCGAGGTCGGCAACATTCTTTCGTGGAGATTGATCATGAAATATTTTCTACGGTCATTCTCTCCCTTCCTCTGATTCAAGAAGGGCAGTTGTCAATACTTGTTAACTGCTTAGAGGACTAAGCTTGCCCAGTAAATGTGTGATTAGGTAAACTGACCACGCTCGAAATGACCCCATTGGGTCGACTGGGTCGTAAAACCTCAACACAAGATGTTGGTGGCACTGTGGCCATCCTTAAAAAATGATTTGTTTGCTGTTTGGTGTTGTAGGGAGCAAAAGGAGAAACAACCTATAAAATTCCATTCTGAGAAAAAAGAAATAACTTTTTTTCATTTTTTTTTTTTATTTGTTTCTCGTTTTGCTTTCTAAAACACCAAACAAATTATTTTTTAAGGATGGCAACAGTGCTACCAACATCTTAAGAGAAAGAAGTAAATACAAGTATGAAACCAATAAATTAGTAAACAAACCAAAACCATGTGAAAATAAATATGATGAGCAATGATCCATAACCAAAATCCTGCCCCTAACAAAAAGTAACATCAAAAGAGAAGAAGTAAAGGCATCCAGCCATACATTATTCATAGAACACAAGATTCCTATTTGGTCTGACCAGCTTAGCCAGATCCAGAAACTGCCTAGCCAAATAGGAATTCTTATTTGGACTAAACAGAGTTTAGCCAGATCTGGAATCTGGCTAAACTAAATATTAATTTACCCAGATCGGGAATCTGCCAAGGCCAAATAAGAATTGCTATCTGGCCTAGCCAGATTCAGGATCTGGCTAAAGTTCTATTTGGGCTACGACATATGCATAATCTGAATGTCAGTGAGACTAACTTTAATTGCCGGGATGTATCACATAATATTTCTAAGAAGTGTTGTTCAGACATATATGAAGAAATAAATTTATTTACACGTCAAATAAATGACAATAAACCGGTCACACGAATCACCGAAATACCGGAATACTACCGAAATACCGGAATACCCCTGAAAAATATAGGTATACCTGTGAAAGACACCTATTAAAGACACCAATATTGGCTTTAATCAATCAATTAAGTAATATTATGTCAACCTAATGGAAAAGGGATAATATTTTAACCTCAAATAATTTGCAAATTGTCTTTGAAGTGTTCTTTTTATTATTATTTGAAAACATTGTTGATAGTCCGCTAAATCAGAGCCGGAATACGGCCGGATTACTCGTGAAAAACGTGAATTACTAGTACCTACACTTCAAACGAAAAGTACATACGACTTTTTGTATAAAATATTTATCAATTGAGTGAATAATTTGTTCCGATTGATTTAGTTATGTATGATGTATATAAAAAAATATATGACCAGTAGTAAGTCTCAAACACGACACCCCGAAAGTTAATCATTTACGCATGTTTGAAAGTTACGCAGATAAAACAGTGAAGACCCAGATTGGACGCCGCAGAATCCGATCTGGGTCTACACTATTTCCAGCTCATCCACCTATTTTCAAGTACAGTGACAGGTAGTCAGATCGACTTGTTTAAAATTTAAGACTCGTAAGGTAAGGAATTTAGGTGTTCCAATATTTAACCAATGCAATCATGATGAGTAACGTCATCCTTACATCCATGAAGCTTGTTTGAATATTATTTTAAATATAATATAAATATATTAATTTAAATAATGTGTTCCAGCAGCACGCCTTTATAAGTATGAGAATCGTTGCCCCAGCAGATGATTCACATGTAATGTCACGCTTAATTTACACAGGAAAATAAGACAAAAAATGTAACTGCCGTCTGCTGAATATGCTAAACGCTTCAAGGGTTAAAGTATGGATACATTTCATTTGACAAGGGAGACAGAAACGGACACACTGGAATGTATCTACACTGCTCGGATCGAGGCCTGGACGGTTGATGATTGGTCCAGGGATACCACTGTCCATTTAAATCACCGTGACTTGGTGTCTCATTTATGCCTCTTTCAACAACAACAACAGCAAAAAAAAAAAAAAAAAAAAAAGTCATATTGAGATGACAGAATGCGGCGTCTGGTCAGGTTTCACTGTTTGCAAAAACAGTTTAGCCATTTTTCTAGGAATAACCAAATCTCATAGCCAGATGTACCTGAAATGGACGAGCCAGAATCTTACAAGTTTTGCAAACTCGGAGCTATAAGTTGTTTGCACTGACTTCATTGGAAAAATGATATCGCACCGGCGGGAACCGAACGCGATTCGATCCCCACTTAACATGAAACACATGTATTTGCTACGGTCATTCGCTTCTTCCACTGCTTCAAGATTGGCAGTTACAAGTTTATGGAGGAAGAGGGTTCACTGCACTGGTTAAACGCTTATTTTATAAGCTTAACTGGCGCGATTCATAAAAAATGCTGTTCCCCATCCCGTTTCGCATGGGCCAGACTCGTAAAGCAATTGCAGTTAACTCCCTTTTAATAGTCAGTTGCAGTTAGCTCCCTTAAAAGAGTAAAACCCTGTAGTGTGAAGACGTTACCCCGCATTTACCAGGGTACATATGAATATTGTTATGTTATTCTCTTACGGTATATACATTAATAACGTTATCTTTAATGGCTTATAGAGCGATCTTCAAAACTTTCGTTTCCATGTAAAGTGTTCTGTTTTTGTGTCTTCAACATTCGCTATGCAAAACCAAGACCATAATTTATTTAACGAGTAAAAGAGACGCATATATAAACCTAGCATCGGCGGGAAAGCATCTTCACATAATATTGTCATATGCCTTCGCGGACATTCTAGGCAGCGTCTTCCTGGGTAGAAACCAATACTAAGATACGAGGATAATTCAGCAGACGACAAAAAAAGAAAGAAAAAAAAAAAAAAAATTCGTTATTTGTTTTATTACCAAGAAAACAGGATTTGACATTTCATGCAATGAAGACAATTTGCATGAAATGCAAATCTTATTTTCTTGGTAGAATGATAAAAATATTTCAAAATGTCTGTTTAAAACTTTACCCAGAATGTTAAGCGTTATGGTTTGCAGAAACAAATCGGGCATGGGTTTGTGCATGGTAAAACCTATAATAACTTGTACGAAGAGACGAATTAGCCTGCACACTCTGAGCCTGCACATCAGTAGTCTGATCAGAGCCTTCGCTAATCGTATGTACCGCCTACAATCTATGGGTTTAAAAAAACGTCTTGTGCGACGAGCGAAGTCTCGGGTCAATTTACGCAACTGCACATTCTGATCAGAGCATTCGCTGATCGTATTTACCTTCGATAATCGGGCTGTCCAAAGCGGGATAAACAGTGTGACTGTAACATCACATTTTGATCAGATCCTTCGCTGATCGTACAGTATGCACCTTCTTCGGACTCCGGGCTATCCAAGAAGCTTGCTTTATATAGTGGGTCGATGCACAGACTGACCCGAGTCTTTGCTGGTCGCACGTACATTATACTATAGTACGTTCTGTTGTCTGGTTCATTGTAAGAACATTGTAAATCATACTTTTGTACCGACGTAATTTTTACTATGTAGGTCTTGTCGAGCCCGCACACTTTTCTGGGATGGGCTTATTCATAAGCTATTAATCATTTCAACAGTTCATATACTTTGACGATAGAGCCTACTTTTGGAGTTATGGCCCTTTGAACACCGAAAATATTTTAGTGATTTCTGTAATATATTTTTGTCCACCCTATAACTTGAAAACTATTTGAGATATTTTCTTGAAACAGTATGAAATATTGGGAAATGGTGCCTTGGGGTGTGTTACAGTGGTAAAGCTGCTCGCTTTGTCTCCCATGGTCATGGGTTCGATCCCAGGCTTCTCAAGCCTTTAATATGGGACTTTAAACTATGGTCCACATTTCCCTATGACCTAGCGGTTACTGGGACGTAACACAACTCACTCACTCATTTGAATTGTCATTAATAATTGCCTCTCTTGCCCCTTGTGAGCGTAAAGTGTGTTTTTGTGTGACAGGCACCCTTTTCACATGGACTGTCTTATTGATTCAATGCCTCTTTGATTGCAGAAGCGCCCCTTTAAATTGATTAATATTGACACGTGCGGTTGCTGCACGCGAGTGACAATTTCCCGGTCTTTTACTAAAGTACATCATTTATACTGAGTGCGTGCGGTTGTTGCATGGGAAAAGACAGTTACAGGAATACCAAATATAAATATGTAATTCGTCGATTGGGGGCAGATGTTTGATTCTCTTTGTGATTTTTGTGATTTTCATGTGTTTGTTTTGTTTTCTACAGCATATTAAGTAAAAATGACCATGCCGGACCCACTTATGTGGCTGGAGTAGACTAAGCCGAACAATCCGGTACTTTTTCATATGGAGCGTTGTTGAGGCCCATGTTACGTGCTCGAACAGTGAATGAGGCTACCGGGGTTTTCTTTGGACCTAGGGAGCACCCAAATATATTCAGGGAACAAGGCAGCATTGGTTAATATTTTAAGAAAACAAGGGAATTGACCTAATTTTGGTGGATCGGAATGCGGAAATTTGGAAACCACTTCTGGGATAATAAGACCTTTGCGACAGCGCAGACTCAGATCAACCTGCGCATCCGCATGAGCGTGGACGATATAACCTTCACGCAGACTGTTCTATATGGTGGAAAAATAAATATATAAATAAATAAATATATTTATTAAAGATATGTCTAAATAAATTTATTTATTAAATAAATAAAAAAAAGGGACAGGTATTTAGTCAAATTACTCCGAGGAATTTCGCACAACTTCGCGAGAAATATTGTCTCCGGGTACAACATTACGATTCCGAGTAACTTCGCACAACTTTGCATAACACATACTTTGCGCGGACTTGCGAGTGTTGTCCGCCGAATATTACGTTTACTCGGTTTGATTCCAAGTGTTTGGGGGAAGTCCGCAAAATGCCGATATTCGGGGTAAAGAGTTTTTGTTTTTGATTTTTTTTTTGTTCTTTTACCTGAGCAGTACTGTATGTACTTTTCGTTTGAAGTGTAGGTAATTCACGTTTTTCACAGGTATTCCGGCCGTATTCCGGCTCTGATTTAGCGGACTATCAACAATGTTTTCAAATAATAATAATAATAAAAAAAAAACACTTCAAAGACAATTTGCAAATTATTTTAGGTTAAAGTATTATCCCTTTTCCATTAAATTGACATAATATTACTTGATTGATTAATTAAAGCCAATATTAGTGTCTTTAATAGGTGTCTTTCACAGGTATACCTATATTTTTCACGGGTATTCCGGTATTTCGGTAGTATTCCGGTATTTCGGTGATTCGTGTGACCCCAATAAACTGCACACATGCTCAAAAATATATGACAGTTTCTGTTTGCTACCCTATTTATCCTTTGGGCTCTCAAAATCGTTAACAAAAGAACTTACAAAAATTAGAATTAGCACTCATGATTTATTAATTAAATGTGGCCGCTACTTTAAACCAAGAATTCCATGTGAGCAACGAATTTGTGCGCAATGCAATCAGGTGGAAGATGAGGAGCATTTTTTCCATTTTATAGAAAATATACAAATTTGTGTATTACATTGTTTAATAAACTAAATTTAAAGATACCAGTTCTGAAACCTAATACTAGTGAATGTTTTAAATTCTTGTATGAATTGATGAACCCCAGTAGTGCTGTGGATACAAAACTTATTTGTAAATTTATTCATGATGTGTTAGAATTAAGGTAGTAGATCTGCTGGCCTCGGTGGCTTAAATTATTGTATGAATTGATGAACCCCAGTAGTGCTGTGGATACAAAACTTATTTGTAAATTTATTCATGATGCGTTAGAATTAAGGTAGTAGATCTGCCGGCCTCGGTGGCTCATTTGGATGCGTCGTCCGACTGGAGACCAGGAGGTCGCGGGTTCAACCCCCGCCGAGGTCGGCAACATTCTTTCGTGGAGATTGATCGTGAAATATTTTCTATGGTCATTCTCTCCCTTCAGCTGATTCAAGAAGGGCAGTTGTCAGTTTCTTGCAAAAGAATGTGCACAATACTGGTTAACCGCTTAGAGGACTAAGCCTGCCCAGTAAATGTGTGGTTAGATAAATTTGACCGCACTCGACATGACCCCATTGGGTTGACTGGGCCGTAAAACCTCAACACAAACAAACAAGGTAGTAGATCTATTGATTGTTTTCTCATGTTTATTCTGTTTAATGTTTATATTATATACCGTATTTCATGTCAATGGAGAACACCTTCTGTATATATAGGTTTTCCAATAAAATATTCTATTCTGTTCTCTCTTCTCTTTTCTCCCTTTCTCTGTGAGAGGACACAAAATGACCCACAAGGGTTGACGCCTCATTAAACCCCACTACAATCAACAATACTCAGAAACTACTGGGCCGTTTGTAACCAAATTTCATATGAAAATTTTCAGGAGCAAGAAAATGAAACTTAATTAATATGAGTTTGGTCACATGACCTATCTGGCCATCATGCCCATATAAGGTCAAAACCCTTTAAAAATCTTATTCTCAGGAACCAGTGGGCTGATTATCATGAAACTTGGTATGTAGCATTGGGAACTCAGGCCAATCATAGTTTATTCAAATGATACCCCAGGATGGCCTTGACCTATTTTAGACTTTTGTATGAGAAAAAGTCAAAACTGTAGTTTTCAAAAACTATTCCAGCATGTGGTCTGAAAATTTGCAGATGCAGGTAGTTATTAGTAAATGAAACTACATGAGTATTCAAGGTCATTCGACCTTGGTCCAAGGTCATTCAGATATGAAAATCAAAACCTCCGAAACCAGTGGACTGATTGCCTTGAAACTTGGTATGTGGTATTGGGTCTCGGGGCCCATTGTAGTTCATTCAAATGATGAGTGGCTTGACCTTGACCCAATTTACATTGTACATCAAGGTCAAATTTGGTCACATACGCTTTTGTATGGCAAAAAGTGGAAATTGTTAATTTTTTGGAAACTGTTGTGAACTTTAATTTTGTATTTGCAATCAGCTTAATGAGAAAATGAAGCTACATGAGTATCAGAGGTCAAGGACACTCCTTGATCTTCGACCTTAGCACAGAATTTAATATTATCAGCAAATAAACTCATTGTACAGACCTTCAGCACCATTTTTGCAACCAGCAGTCAATAAAGTTATGGCTTTTTTATTGTAGCTCTAATTTACTTAAGTTTAAACATCTTTGTCGACAATCTTTCAGTCACATCGTGATAGTGTCAAGATATGGATGTCAAGATATGGGAATGGGGATACTTATCCTTTTGTAGTGCTGCCTCACTGCAGTATCATGTTCAAAACTAATGATGTTGCTAGTTAACATATCGTTAAATCTTTGATCATTAAATATGGCATATACGCTAATATTTTTGCTGAAAAAATGTGAGAAGTTTTTGCATTTGCAAAAGCTACTCACATTTGTTTCCAGTGAAAATACCTGTGAATTAGATATTGTACTTACTAAACAGATAACATTTTGACCACAAACAAGCTCATTAAACTAATGATGCTTTGAACAACTGCACCCTGACACATTATAGTGAGTTCAGAATGACCAGCCTTAGCTCTTCTTATTAATTCTGAGCTACAAGAAAAAGAACAGCTAGTACCAATTTTAGATTTTACCGGTAATTGATTGTGTTGGGGTTTAATGACACATCAACCCTTGTGGGTCATTTTGTGTCGTCTCCAAGGGAGAAAAGAGATAGAAGAGATAGTAGAGGAGATGAAATAGAGGGACGGGGAAGAAAGAAGAAAATGAATGAAAGTGAAGAAACAGAATAAAAACATCCCTCCTCTACCCTGGCCTGCTACAAGCATAGCAGGCCTTGCCCTTCTGTATGCCAATATGAGTTGTATGTTCTGTTCTGGTAGAAAAAAAAATAACTTTCAGTACTTTATCATTTACGGTGGGTGCTGAAGAGTTTAGAAATGTGTCGTCTGAGTCATAAAATCACTCAGAGCTTAAGTTACAATCAGACTCATTTACAGCCTAGGAGAATGACTATAGTTAAGTCATGATACCTGTTTCTTGAAATAATACTGTCCTCGTCTTTTCCGATTTATTGAAATAGTTTTCACTGTTAAAGGTAATGTTCAGATCTAGTCTACATCTCCACAGCTACATTTCCAAGTGTTTGATATGCCTATTTTGTACATAATAGTAATTTAGCTTAACATATCCTATTCTGATCTAAACTATCTGAAAGTTAAGTTTTCTATTTGGAAGTCAAATACTGGGGTACATAAAAATAGTAGAGTAAAGTTTGATTTTATGACTTAATTGTTGTTTGTTTGTGTTTAACATTTTAAGAACAAACTTGATCTTAGTATACACTATTTGCTCTGCATTTCAGTGTTTTAGATACATGTAAGTGTGTTCCGGTCTTTACACCAAATGTGTTTTGGTACATTTTGTTGCATCTGCACACATCTGAAAAACAAGACACTTGAAATCAATAAAACAATAAGCAAATGATAAATGCTAATTAACATTCATTCTTGGACTTTTTGTAGTTTGACATTTTACTCAGTATACAGCTATAAATGGCTACCAAAACGCATGTACAGTTCAAACCAGTATTCAAAAATTGCCCTTTGTTCTCTTCAAGACATGAAAGCTATCAAGGTCATATTTCACAATTTTCTACCACTATAAATGACTAATATAAAAAAAAAAGACCAAAAGAAAAGCAGTTGTAGGAAAAATATGTATACTGTAATACATGTACATGTGTTACGTGTGTGTGTTAAGCACAATCAGGCTGTTGTTTTTCTGTTTTGCTGCACAGACTATAACATAGCAGATAGGATCCTATACATTCTATACTAGTACTAGGCTGGACTTTGTTGTCACTGTACAGATGTTAGAAAATGGAGGTTTTTTTTTTTTTCTCACAGCAAATGTCTTCATTTTCTAGGAGGTGCAACAGAATGAAGAGGGAACAGTGATTTCCCCAGATGAGTTGATCAAACATCCATTACAGAACAGATGGGCAATGTGGTTCTTTAAGAATGACAAAGCCAAAGAGTGGACAGCTAATCTCAAACTCGTCACTGCCTTTGATACTGTAGAAGATTTCTGGGGGTAAGTTACAGATAGCAAAATGCTGAGTACTACAGATATTTCCATTTCTAGTTGGGGTGGTTGGGTGCAGCGAAAGTGTAGTGTATCTTACGTCACCAGGGCATCCAACTGATATTGGCTTACAGTTGGGCAAGGCCTGCCATCCTTGTAGCAGGTATGGGTAGAGGGGGAATGTAATTATTCTTCTGTTTCTTCACTTTCATTCCTATTCTTCTTCCCTGCCCCTCTCTATCATCTCCTCTACTATCTCTTCTTTCTCTTTTCATCCTTTCTCTGGGAGATGACACAAAATGACCCACAAGGGTTGACATTAAACTGCAACACAATCAATCTAGTGAGCATCATATAACAATATGTCATGTAGTTAAAAGCTCTACACATCACGAGGTCCCACTCAGTTCTCTGGCACTTAACACATTATATAAGTCATTTATAGCTTTATCTGCTGTATTTACCCTTAATATTTGGACTCCATTACTCCTTACCGTTGTTGCCGTAATGTTTGAACAGTTTATTACCTGTTGATGTGTCTAAAAATCGGATGGATGAGTGTAATGGATAATAGTAAATACCTAGGGTAAATATGGTTATGATCTAAATGGTTGTTCTCATCATTGTCCTTGTGCCTGGTGATAACTACATGTATCAGAATTATTCAAAATACTTAATCAGCATAACTTAGAACCACACTTACCCAAATAATTTGCAATTTTTTATCCCAGTCAGTGTTTTTCATTTATAAACGTGTTTCACTTTGGTGTTTCATAGATGAGGTATTTACCCCTATGCTGACTGAACATATATTTGTACTTTGGAACTGCATCAGAATTAATTTAAAAGTGAGGCTTCACACGGTTTACTCCTACCCCCTGCAGGTACAGTTCAAATGGAATAACTGAAGTACTGTTTCAGCTAGAGAACTAGCCATATTTTCTGTGCAAAATAATTGTTAAAAAATTAAACTGTCATCTACTACATCTTTGTTGGCACTTAAAGGAGGGTTGAAGCTAACTAATTATGCTGCTGTTGGTGCACATTTTGCAGTAACAAATTCAAAATCTGCTGACATTCTGTTACCTTGTCTTTGAATATTTGCAGGTTATACAATCATATACAGAAAGCTAGTAAATTACCTCCAGGTTGTGATTATTCATTATTCAAGGTGAGTACAGTTTGTTCATACCTGTAAGACATTATTTAGAAGAATAAACAACAACAAAAAAACAACAACAAAAAACAGCAAATTAACACTTAGTATTTGGAAAAGTATACCTAAGAAGACCATACAGACCCAGATTGGATGTTGCTGAATGCAGCGTCTGATGAGGGATCAAAACTGTTTGCTGGATTTGAATAAATCAGTGACCTGTACTGTGTTTGTTACTTTTTGATGACTTGAAAATTCAGTGCTTTTATTTATGGAAGACATGAAGATTTTTTTGTTCTATTTGTAACCTGTATTTTTCTTATCTCATTAAAATTTTACTAAAGCTTGAGTCACAGAACTGACAAATAGGTGCCGGCCTCGGTGGCTCAGTTGGATGCGCCGTCCAGCTGGAGACCAGGAGGTCGGCAACATTCTTTCGTGGAGATTGATCATGAAATATTTTCTACGGTCATTCTCTCCCTTCCGCTGATTCAAGAAGGGCAGTTGTCAGTTTCTGGCGAAAGAATGTGCACAATACTGGTTAACCGCTTAGAGGACTAAGCCTGCCCAGTAAACGTGTGGTTAGGTAAACTTACCGCGCTCGACATGACCCCATTGGGTTGACTGGGCCATAAAATCTCAACACAAACAAAACAAACTGACAAATAGGTTTGACAAATATGGGCTCACATAAGGACAGTTAAGTTGATCTGACCACCAGTATTTCAGTAAACCAATAGAAAGGTATAGACTGGTTAAAACTACAATTTACCACCGATCCAGTCAGTAATCATATTGACCAGTCAATTGCCAACCTAGGTCATCGTCATCATCATGGCTTTGATGTGCAAGCCGATCTGGTACTTCATTCACAGCTACAGATAAGGCACTTTTCAGCCAAAAGGACTCTATGAGGTGCTTCTAATGAGTACCCACAATATTATGTTTTTATAATGAAATAAGAAATAAGAAATATTCATGTTGGTATCCCTCTTATCTGGAACTATGCTGCAGTATTAACATACATGTATGTCTTGTTGCTGCTCATTTATTATTTTCTTGTTGTAGGATGGAATTCAGCCAATGTGGGAGGATTCACAGAATAAAAATGGTGGAAGATGGTTAGTTAATCTCAACAAAAATCAAAGAATGACAGAATTAGATAATTTCTGGTTAGAAACAGTGAGTATATAAGCTTGTATTTCATAATTGCAAGAACCAGTTTGAGTGGCTCATTTGGTAGAGCGTTCACTTCGGATCAGGATATTTTGGGTATGATTCCCTGCTGATACTTTCTAAAATTGGTTACATCCAACTCATATTGGCGTACAGTAGGGCAAGGCCTGCTATCCTTGTAGCAGATCAGGGTAGAGGAGGGATGTTTTTATTCTGTTTCTTCACTTTCATTCATTTTCCTCTTTCTTCCCTGTCCTTCTATTTCATCTCCTTTACTATCTCTTCTGTCTCTTTTCTCCCTTTCTCTTGGAGACGACAAAAATGACCCACAAGGGTTGATGTGTCGTTAAACCCCAAGACAATCAATTAAACTCTAAAATTGGTACTAGCTGTTCTTTTGCTTGTAGCTCAGAATTAATAAGAAGAGCTAAGGCTGGTCACTCTGATCTCACTATAATATGTCAGGGTGCCGTTGTTCAGAGCATCATTAGTTTAATGAGCTTGTTAGAGGTCAAAATATTATCTGTTTAGTAAGTACAATATCTAATTCACACTATTCTTTCATGGAGATTGATCAGGAAATATTTTTTACGGTCATTCTCTCCCTTCTGCTGATTCAAGAAGGGCGGTTGTCAGTTTCTGACGAAAGAATATGCACAATACTGGTTAACCGCTTAGAGGACTAAGCCTGCCCAGTAAACGTGTGGTTAGGTAAACTGACCATGCTCAGCATGACCCCATTGGGTTGACTGGGCCATAAAACCTCAACACAAACAAAATCTAATTCACAGGTATTTTTCTTGGAAAAAAATGCAAAAGCTACTCACATTTTTTTTTCAGCAAAAATATTAGCGTATATGCCATATTTAATGATCAGAGTTTTAATGATATGTTAACTAGCAACATCATTAGTTTTGAACATGATACTGCAGTGAGGCAGCACTACAAAAGGATAAGTATCCCCATTCCCATATCTTGACATCCATATCTTGACACTTTCACGATGGGACTGAAAGATTGTTGACAAAGATGTTTAATCTTAAGTAAATTAGAGCTACAACATTGCAATACCCTTGCATTTTGCAAAAAAAAAAAGAAATAAAAAGAGACACACACATGTAATTTGTCTATTTTAAGATAAATGTGCTTGTTTTAACCATAACTTTATTGACTGCTGGTTGCAAAAATGTCGCCAAAGGTCTGGAAAAAGTAAAAAGTCCAGATCAACCTGTCTTTGGTGTAAAAACAGAGAGCATTGTTGACTCATAATTTCCCTAGCCCTGTATACTTGAGTAGATGTACACAACAAGACAACCAATTCAGCTGCACATAATGAAGCAGCCTGACTTAAGACTTAGCTGTTCACACTTAGGCCCATATGTGCAACATTTTTTTTTCCCCTCAGGGCTTCATATGTCACATCAAGCAGCAGCTGTTCAATTGTTCTGATAACAGGAATAATAGAGATAATTTCATCATCAACAATATAACTTTAGATAGGGATGTCCACATAAATATTTTTCATAACCCTTTCATCCCTGAATTTCTGCAGTGTACATTTCTATCTTTGAATTTGGACATATCCATTGATTCAAATTGGAGTTTCAGTCTAATATCAAAAAAGAATGTGAGCCATTTCATCTGAATCTACACTGTTTGCACAGGGATCCTTTTTGGTCTGCAAGACCTTTTATGAAAGGATTAATTCTCCATAAAGACATACATGTATGTTTAATATGGGTATTTAGCAGTGCTTCTAATAAGTACCCAAAAGTGTGTTTTTATGGAGAAATGAGAAAAATTTCAGTGCTTTTCCGTTGAAACTGGGAAATACTTTATCTGCTGGTGTGAATAACCTTCAGGTCTCCTAATGTTGTGATTTAGATTTTTTAACTTTTTAACTTATGAAAAGGTCCACATTTTTCTCTGTCCTATAATCTTCAGCTTACTAGGTAATTCAGACTATAACAAATTGTTATTTGTCCTTGAAAATAAGCTTTGACATTTCATGCAATTTGTTTCCTATTTTCAGACCCTTTTTTTTAGTAAAAAAATAAAAAAAAATATTTCAAAATGTCTGAAATTTTTGCCAAAACATGCAAGGCTTTAAAAACCTATGGAATTAGTTTACAATTGCACATGTCAGAGATGATTCTGATTAGATCTCAGAAAACTTTTTTCACAGACTTAAGAAAATATTTATCTGAATATCAGCAAGAAAGTGTCGATATTTTCTGATTTCTGTGTGAAAACATGTTGTGGATACTCTTTAGGAGGACCTTGGGAAGGGCTTCTAAAGAAAACCCATGTTTTCCTAGAGAAATAAGAAAATTATGGGAGAAATGAGAAAATTATGGGGATGCCCCGCTTATCTAGAGCTCTGGAATATGTTGCTTTTTTTAGAGCCCTTCTAGATGTTAGCCAGTTTAGGTGTAATCAATACAGATGCAGAAATTTTCTGGCTGCTGCTATGAAATGTATTTCATTTACCACCCATATTTACAGGTAAGATAAACATTCAGAGCTCCAGAGAAAGTGATAATTTTGTGTGTGTGTGTATGTGTGTTGGGGGGGGGATTAGGGGTGAGGTGATTCCATTGAGTATCAATGAAATAAAATTATAAAATTTTGATTTCAGCAGACAACATTTTGAAATACTTTTGTTTTTCCAGAAAATAGGCTTTGACATTTCATGCAGATTGTCTCCTATTTGCATGACATGTCAATGCCTGTTTTCTGGGAAGATAAGAAAAATATCATCAGTTAGTCATTTGCTGAATTTGCCCATAGAGTGGAGAAGGTTAAAGAAGTTTCTGTTGTAAATGGGGACCAGTAAAAGGTCCCCTAAAGTCAGTGAAAAAAAACAAAACAAAACAAAAAAAAAACATGTTAGAGTATTTTTTCCCTGCTAGTTGATTGAAACTGTGCTTTTGTTTGTTTTTCAGTTATTATGTTTGATAGGTGAAGCATTCGATGATCTAAGTGAGGATATTTGTGGTGCTACTATTAATATTAGAAATAAAGGTGACAAATTAGGTTTATGGACAAGAGATGCCAGAAAAGCAGATGCCACAGTAAAAATAGGGTAAGAACAAAGCAAGGCCTCAGATATTGATACTCCAGATAAGGTGCTATTTTTGGACTAATTATTTTTCCCTGTTCCTCCTGGCCTCTTCTGACATGAGCAGAGTCTTTCATAGCTACATATTAGATTACAGAAAATTATTTTTCTTATTTCTTCATGAAAACATGTTTCATGGGTAGTCATAAGAAGGCACTTCTAATGAGTACCCACAATATACAAGAGAAATAAAAAAAACTATTCATTCTTTTCAGTTGAATAAAAAGCATCTTAGCTGGAGGTAAAGTTTTTGCTGGTGCTCTGTGTATAACCAAGGAACCCAGGCTTTTACATATACGTAGCATTTGTAGAGAGTCTTCATTTTCTGTTTTCAGAATCATTGGACACATACTGTAGAATATATTGATAGAAAACTGATTCCGTACAGATCATGTTAATGCATCACTCCAGATGAGAATTCTCATCTTACCTGGCACTTTTATGATAATGCAGAAAGATTTAGGTGTTTGCTATCATGTGCTCAGAGAACTTTTTGTTCACTTGCTAGGGAAAAAAATGATAAAAAAGAAAGAAAGTTTTTTATAGAAAGTGTATGGTACAGCTTTTTTTCTATTACATATTTTCTTTGGTAGTGGCTTTTATTGTAAAAGTGGATCAGTGACTGTCAGTATTTTGAAAAAAGAGAAAAAAAATGTCACAAACTACTTCTAGTCAATGTTTTAAAAGATTGAATAACAGGAAGCAGTTTTTTTAAATTTGACTTATTTCAAATAACTTACATGTTCTGAGACACACTACTTTTCTCAGGTGAATGTATGATATTTTCTAAAAAAAACAAAACAAAAAAAACCCCAAAAAACAACAGACATATATATCATTGTTTTCAGTTGCTTGTAACAATATGCAATCACAAGTACTGGTTAACCACTTAGAGGACTAAGCCTGCCTAGGATTGTGTGGTTAGGTAAATTGACCATGCTCGACATGACCCAAATGGATTGACTGGGCAGTAAAACCTCAACACGAACAAACAAACCATATGCAAATTATATTTTGTATATTTACAGACAAAAATTGAAAGAACGGCTAAAAATACCTCAGAAGATTATCATAGGTTTCCAGGTAAGTACATACATATTCTAGCTGTGATATGTGAAGGCATGATTAGGTGGCGGTGTGGTTAACACTCCCCACTACGGGTCATGAGGCCTTGGATTTTGAATCTTGCTGGAGGCAGACTTCAGCTGATGACTGTATGGTACTTTAAAGCAAAGAGTCTTCCATCATCTTGTGCCTTGAATAATGTTGAAAGGGATGTAACACACCAAATCATTATCGTCATTATGCCATGTGAAAATGTGTTCTTTTTAACTCAAAGGGGTTTTCAGCTTATGGAATTTATGTGTCAAAAGATACCGCAACAAATGCTAATACAAAGTAAATTGTGCAGAAGTTTTCTTTATAAATGTTTATGTTCATAAGATTTTTTTGTTAACTGTTGTCATCTGTTAATAGACTGAAAAGACTTCTCAGTTCAAAAGTAACTGGCCTTAGTGGCTCAGTCTGATACTCGTCCGACTGGTGATCAGGATGTTGCGTAGTTGATCTGTGCTGGGTCCGGCAGCATTCTTTCATGGATATTGATTATGAAATATTTTCTATGGTCATTCTTTCCCTTCCGCTGATTCAAGAAGAGCAGTTGTCAGTTTCTGGCAAGAGAATGTGCACAAGTACTGGTTAACCGCTTAGAGGATGAAGCCTGTCCAGGAAAAGTGTGGTCGGGTAAACTGACCGTGCTGGACATGACCCAAATGGGTTGACTGAGTCGTAAAACCTCAACTCTGTCAATCAATCAATCAGTCAGTCAATCAGTTTAGAGTATTTGTTTTTAGTTTTTCGATCCATGACATTGAAAGACATATGATTTGGACACATTCCTGGCTGCAGGATAATTAAATTTCAAATAAAACATTACACAATATTTTGTAGCTGATACTGATAATTAAAATCCTAATAAACATATATATATAAAATTAGCCGGCCTCGGTGGCTCAGTTGGATGCGCGGTCCGACTGGAGACCAGGAGGTCGCGGGTTCAACCCCCGCCGAAGTCAGCAACATTCTTTCATGGAGATTGATCATGAAATATTTTCTACGGTCATTCTCTCCCTTCCGCTGATTCAAGAAGGGCAGTTGTCAGTTTCTGGCGAAAGAATGTGCACAATACTGGTTAACCGTTTAGAGGACTAAGCCTGCCCAGTAAATGTGTGGTTAGGTAAACTGACCGCGCTCGACATGACCCCATTGGGTTGACTGGGCCTTAAAACTCAACACAAACAAATATATAAAGCTTATTATAATCTAATTACTAATACTACTGACAACTTGATGTTCCTTCTCTATTCAGAAGCAATTACATAAGTCTTTGCTGTTGGTATACACAATATAGGCATAGCTTCAGAATTGATGAGGTGCTTTTTTCAACCAAAAACTGATACTGGTTCTCCACAAAAATATATGTTGTGGGCACCCTTATAAGTGCTTCACCGAGACACTTCTAATGGGTACCAACAACATGTTTTTGTAGAGAAATAAGAACTTTTTATCTGAATACTCCTAATCTGAGGCTGTATATAGGGATATGTATGCATAGGGAATGGCAAGTATGCTGACCTGATGTTAAGGATACAAAGACTGGTCTGAGTCTTGTATATGAAATGTTTATGTTCCCACATGGTCCTCAAAGGTTATATTTCCCAGCTTGGCCACATAACATTTGTGTAGTTTGATCATGAAATAATTTCTACTGTCATTCTCCCCCTTGCACTGATTCAAGAAGGGTAGTTGTCAGTTACTGGTCGAATTACAGGCACAAAGTACTTGTTAACCATTTAGAGGACTAAGCTTGCCCAGGAAAATGGTATGTTAACTGACCAGCTTGACATGACCTTAAACATGTTGACTGGGCCCTGAACCCCAACTCAAAGGTTATATTTATTGCAGGCACATCAAGACACAGCAACAAAAGCTGGTTCAACAGCCAGAGACAGATACAGAGTATGACAAAGGTTCCTTCCTCGCCATTTGTTATTGCATTTTTACTCTGTCTACTTTTTTTTTTGATGGATGTTGCAGCTAGCCCTACCTACAGCAGTTTGTGCTGTGCCTAATTAACCCTTAGAAATGCTGAAGGTGAAATTAGCAGATTACTAGAGATCCAGATAAGATAAATAGCCTGAAAATGGGTTTTTCTTATATCTCCACTAAAACATAAGTTGTGGGTACTAGTTAGAAGCGCCTCAATGAGGCAAAGACATGCGTACTCATTAGAAGTGATGCACTTCTAATGAGTATCCACAACATAATTATGTTTCATAGAGAAATAAGAAAAATGGCCATACTGTTTGCTGAAGGAAAAAAAAAGCATTTTATCTGGAGGTATGGATTACTGATACTTTTCTTGTTTATTTATTTATTTTTTTTAGATTACAGGGTTTGATATTTTATCTGAATTATCTCCATGGAGGATTAGCATGAAGTATCAAGCCCTGAAAGCATATTTTCAGAAAGAATTTGATATTTTATCTGAATTATCTCCATGGAGGATTAGCATGAAGTATCAAGCCCTGAAAGCATATTTTCAGAAAGAAAAGAAAATATTTTAAAGTATTTTCTGCTAATATTTTGGCATTCTAAGGATTAACATTCACCTTGCTGTACCTTGCTGCAAACCACATTTCAAAATGTGCTGCATATTGCAAAAAGAAGCCTTAAGACTGAGACAAAAGGCAAAGACTCTTGCTGGATCTGCTTGTACATCTATGCAGCAGTCTGAGCAGGACCGTTACGTTCACCTGGAAAAAGATGATACTGTAGAATTGAATTTTCTGTATTTACCCTAAGTATTTGGAATTACCATATTTGCCTCTAGGGCCCAGTTGTTCAAAACTTAACGAAGTTATTGGCTAATGTGATGTTAAAATTTCTGTCTTGAAATATGGCAAATACATCGATATTTTTTGCTGAAAAAAATGTGAGAAGCTTCACATTTTTGCAGCAAAAATATCAATGTATTTGAAAATGCCTTAGCTACATCAGTTAATGAGTTTGTCATTAACAAGCGTGTAAAGCTAACAATGCTTTGAACAACTCAGCCCAGTATCTGGACTCCTTAATGCTTAATATTATGGGTAAAATTTTCAGCAGACATTTTGAAATAATTTTTTCTTACTTTTTCCAGATATTGGATTTGATATTTCATGCAAAATGTCTCCTGAGGAGACAATTTGCATGAAATGTAGAATCCCATTTTCAGCGTAAAATAAGAAAAGAATCATCAGTATGTTGGCTGCTGAATTTGCCCAGTAAAAGTTAAATTCTAACCATACTATTCTAAAATTGAACAACTCCATTTTGCTCCTTATTGATGTCAAAACAATGCTTGATTAATATCAAACAGTGTTGACCCTGAATACCTGGAGTAAAATGTATAGAATGTCCTCTGCTACACATTTTGCTTGGCACTTAAAGAATTCAAGCCCCTATTTCTCACTTTTCTTATCTTTATTTCATCTGAAAATACTGCATGGGAAAAGGGGTGTCAGAATGAAGTGTCAAGCTCTTTAACTTGCATGAAATAAAAAAAATTAAAAAAATAGGAAATTAGACAGGATTGCCATCTGCTTATTATTCTACAATAAAACCTGCCTTACAGAGAACAGTGACATTCAGAATCAGAAGTTCTAGGCTATTCCTATAGCTCCAGATAACAGGAATATCCAGGGCCTAGTCGCTGAAAGCATCGTTAGCTTAACGAGCTTGTTAGTGATAAAAATGTTAACTTCTAGTAAGTACAATATCAAATTCACAGGTATTTTTGCTGAAAAAATGTGAGTAGCTTTTGCAAATGCAAAAGCTATTCACATTTTTTCAGTAAAAATATTAGCATATATGCCATATTTAATGACAAAAGTTTTAGTGATACGTTAGCTAACGACATTATTAGTTTTGAACAACTGGGCCCAGAAAATTATTCCTCATATCTTGTGATACATGTATGTTGTGGATACTCATTAGAAGCTCTGCACCTCACTGAGGTGCTTCTAATGAGATTCACAACATATATTATCTTGGAGAAATTAGAAAAATAGCCATACTTTTTATTGTAGAAAAATCTGTCTAATCTGGAACTATGCATTTCTGTTCTGAATTCTGTGAAATATTTGTAAAGGTCAAAAGTTTTGTTCAGAGTATTTGAAGTACAGAATCAGAAAAGAGTCCTTATGCCACATACCAATAGCAAAGGGCCAGATCAGCCCTAGCTTTGCATAGTTTGTTGAGGGCCTCTGTTCATCAATAAATTTTGCAGTATCATTGATCCAGTGAACATTCAATGACGGCACTGGTCAGACTGCATTTAAGGATCTTGACAAAATGATAACTGTTCACATATGAGCCAAGCTTTTAGAAAATGAGTGAAGCCAAGGCCAAAGTCAGCCTGCTTCTGCTTTTTTTTTTTTATTCAAAAAAGTTTGGATACTCATAAGAAGCATCTTGCCAAGGCATTTCTAATGAGTACCCACAACACACATTTTTATGGAGAAATATAAAAAAATATTTATCTGGATGAGTGACAAACAGTGTTATACTTATTGTGAATAACTCATGGGAGGTGTCTCACTACCCAGATGTTATCAGAGCTATGGCCTTTGTTATTTTACAAAACTATAGTAGAAGTCATGACGAACAACAAAGGCTCTGATCAGTGATCACGCTGGCAAATGCATAGACTGTTTGCTTTGAGCATATGGCCCCAAAATTGTCTCATGGTGCAGCGCATATGGCAGAAGATGGGTTTTCTTATACTGTTGCTGCTACAATGTATTATTATGCATGCATGGCTCATAGCAACAGATAATGCGCTTTTTTCATCCGAAAAATGCTGATATTTTTCTCCATGAAAACATATGTTGTGGTACTCATTAGAAGCGCCTTGCCGAGGTGCTTCTAATGAGTACCCACAACATATGCTTTCATGGAGAAATAAGAAAAATATTATGTGGATACCCCCGCTTAACTGTAGCTTTGTCAGGCTCCAGATAAACGGTGTTCTCAGAAGATAATATTTTGTTTTGTGCCAAATCCCATCATATTGGGACTGTATTTACCATAGATATTCGGAAATATTAATTATTTAACATACTTGTCATAAAATTTTAAATGTCCATTTTACTACCTGTTGATGTGTCTAAAATCTGGATGAATTGCAAACAATGTATAACAAGATCAGATACCACATATCCCAGTGCCTGATTCAGGTTAACACTGCTCAGGCATATTTGTCTGAATACTCAAGAGTAAATACGGTACTTATGGACAACGCCTCACTAGAGTAGCTGCCCTGAAGATATGTTTTGGTGCAAAAATAGCAAAAAATTATCTTCAATGATTACATTATCATTTGATCTGGAATAATGCCATGTTTGACAAGCATAAATCCAGGTCAGTCTGAATGTTGGTATTGAGGTTAAAAGTCTTTGCTGTTTGGTAGCACTGTTGTTTGGATGTTAAATTTTATTTATGAGCACATTAAATAGAACAGGCTGAGTAGGATTTATGCTCTGTTGAAATTTGTAATCCACATCTCTTGTTCACCCTTAAAGTGCTAATCACAGCTGCAGCAGATAACATTTTTTTTATTATTTTTGCTGAGAAAATAAGGCTTGACATTTTCATGTGACTTGTCTGCCAAGTCTTATTCTCTCTGAAAAATGATGAAAAAGAATGTTGTGTGCAACAATTTTGCTTAGTGCTGTAAGGGTTTATTCACACAGTGTAAACATTAGTGCCATATAGTCCTTTTTGTGCACTGTAAATGACTTAAGGCAATGTCAGAGTCTCTCTTAACTCATTAAAGACTGAATAAACTCTCCCACACTATATATTGGAAAAGTCTATTTTTGATTTTAAGTATATCAGGCTATATGATGTAGATATTCCTAAAGAAAAATGGTTGAACTATTTGCAAACAGTGGAGACCATGTTCAGATGCAGGGTTCTGTGGCATCTGATCAGGGTCTGCACTGTTTGCCTGTTACCCATTCAGGGGACTCCAGTCTCCAGTGAGTTAAATCGCCTTATGGACTAATGCAGACCCTGACCAGCCTGTGTCCATACAATCTGTTAAGGGTTTACATTCTTCACTGATAGAATGATTATGGTTCACACACAATTTTAGCAATCAGCATAGACTAATCAGACTGCTCTCAGAGTCTTTGCTGATCGCGTATGCCATAATGTTGTTTTCAGTTGGGATAGGCTCAATTCATACATTCTGCAGCAAAATGGTTGTTACTAGAATACTGTGTTTTATAAGCTGTTTATTTTCGAGTATTAAAATCTTGGATGTTAACTGGTGGGAAGTTAAGCAAGACTGTTAAATGTTGGAGAAGTTCAGCAAGTAAACAGCAATTGCCCTGGTCAGACTTCAAAAATATGTAGGCTGATCTGTGACATCCCTATCCAAAGTCAACTTTGGTTTGGTGGAGTCCATATTAGGGAGGGGCTTGGTCTACAGGAAGGCAAACAGGATATCTCAAAAGTTGTTTCCCTTGTAAAAAAAATGCTGGAAAATCTAAGTGCATTCAGTCTCCTTGAGATACAGAGTGAGGCTTACATCTTAACACTTTGCATGCTGGGTAAAAATTTCAGCCGACGTTTTAAAATATTTTTCTTCTTTTTGCTAGAAAATAGGATTTGAAGTGTCAGAGCCCTTTTTCTAGGAAAAATAAAATATCATCAGTTTGTAGTCTGCTGAATTTACCCATAGCATGATAAGTGTTAAAAAAATATAAAGGAACAATACGATTTAGGTTGTCATCAGGTCAGCGTTCAAATTCTGAAAATAGACTTGTAAAGTGTGACCAACTTCTCATTTGAATGTTCATTTGGTTTATCTCCTGAACTTTATTATTATTTGAAGATACTAGCTGACAATAGTCAATAGCAGGTTATTTTATTGCTGTAAAGTTGTACTGACTTGTGCTGCAGAAATCTCTTGGCACTCTAGGCAATATTTTCAGCAGATGACATATTGAAATATTTTTCTTATTTTTCCCAGAAAACAGGTTTGAATTTCATGCAGATTGTCTAAGGAGACAATTTGTATGAAATGTCAGATCCTGTTTTCTAGGAAAAATAAGAAAAAATTCAGTTGGTTGTCTGCTGAATTAGCCTAGAGAGTGATAATGGTTAATTCACTGTGCTAGGTATAGTTGCTTTTTGTATGTTGCAATAACTACAAGTATTGGGACAGGCATGTCTGAGCAGTGTATACCCAGGTCAGATGCCACAGAATGAAGAGTCTGATCAAGGTATATACTGTTTGCCACTCATCCAGCATTTTTTAAACACAACAACAGGTAGTAAAATGAAAGTTCAGGGCCCAGTTGTTCAAAGCATGGTTAGCTTAACGAGCTTGTTAATGACAAACTCATTACCTGTTGTAGCAAAGGTATTAGGTATTTTCAAATACGTTGATACTTTTGCTGCAAAAATGTGAGTGCAAAAGCTACTCACATTTTTTCAGCAAAAAATATCAATGTATTTGCCATATTTCAAGATAGAAATTTTAAGGTCACATTAGCTAACAACTTCTTTAAGTTTTGAAGAACTTGGCCCAGATACAAGTATTTTAGGAAAGGAAAGGTTAGGAATCCCAATACTTAGAGTAAGTATGGTACATTTAGCTTTCAGTCTTTTTGCCCACATGTTTTAGTAGCTTTAATTGTGATTGTTAGCTTCCTGGAATGATTAAATTCCATAAATTTATCCTCAGTTGTATGTACATTGTCCTGTTTTAGAAAATGTAGCACTGATAGTATGTAGTAGGTTTTGGCGACAGTGCAATAACCTATATACTATACCTCTGTAAGGCATCATCTGACTGAAGAAATACCAAATCATCATAGCTCTAGATAAGGTGCTTTTTTTTTCAAAAAACAAAAAAAAAACAACAAACATTTGATGCCCAACATGCAAAAAGTCCCTTATGCCATAAGGAAGTAGCAAAGACCCAGATCAGATGCACATCTGTGCAGTCTGATCTTACCTTTCTCTGTCATCATATATTACATTGTCTATTGAGTTTGTAAATGGGCATCAAATGCCCTGATCAGCATGCACGATTCTGCATCCGCAAATTGCATAAGGGCCTTTTTGTGATTGCACATCATTTGATATATTTCTTTCTTCTCTACAAAAACATGTTGTCGGTACTCATTACAAGTACCTTGCTGAAACACTTCTAATGTGTACCCACAATGTAAATTTTTGTGGAGAAATTAGAAAAAAATCTTTACCTGATACCCGCTCTTATCTGAAGCTATAAGACCTAGTAGTCCACTGCTGTAGTACTGTATTTACCCTAAACACTTGGTCATCTTAACCCTTTCACCTCTGAGTTAGATGCCGGCCTCGGTGGCTCAGTTGGATGCGCCGTCCGACTGGAGACCAAGAGGTCGCGGGTTCAACCCCCGCCGAGGCCAGCAACATTCTTTCGTGGAGATTGATCATGAAATATTTTCTATGGTCATTCTCTCCCTTCCGCTGATTCAAGAAGGGCAGTTGTCAGTTTCTGGCGAAAGAATGTGCACAATACTGGTTAACCGCTTAGAGGACTAAGCCTGCCCAGTAAACGTGTGGTTAGGTAAACTGACCGTGCTCGACATGACCCCATTGGGTTGACTGGGCCGTAAAACCTCAACACAAACAATTCTGAACTAGACTCTTCTATTTTTTTATTTTGGATATATCCATTGCTGCAGATGGGGGTGTTAATAAAAAAATCCAAAACCAAATGGCAAACAGTGTAACTCCTGATGATGGTTTTGAGCCATCTCATCAGGAGCTACACTGTGTGCATGTAGATCGTTACGAGCCATCTTACCTGGTTCCTTACTGTTTGTAAAGGTATATGTTTTGGTCTGCAGGGTTGAAAGAGTTAACTGGAATCATTCTCTTCTAAAATAAGAAAAAAATTTAATTGTTGATTTATCTGGAAGTGTATCTGAAAAACATTGGTTGAACAGTCAACAGTGTAGACCTTGATCAGATGATGTGTTCTTTGGTGGCTGATCTAGGTCTACACTGTTTTCTGCATACTTAGGGTAAATATAGTATGTTTAACCGAATATATGTGAAATGAAGCTTAATGACCTGCTGTTGTGTTCAACAGCAATGTATTTGGCTAGTTTAACTCAGAAGCAGTTAAGGCTAACTGATTTAAGGTGCCATAGCGCAAGATAAGACTATCTTCATAAGTATTTTTCGTATTTCTTCATGAAAACATATATTGTGGAAACTCGTTAGAAGCGCCTCAATGCACAACATGTTTCCATGGAGAAATACAAAAATACCAACATTTGTATGGAAAAAGTTCCTTATCTGGAGCTGTGCATGTGCTAGAAAATAATTTTTCTTGATTTTTTTTTGATTTTTTTTTTTTTTTTATTGCTAACTTGTTGAGTGTTAGTGCTTTCAGGCTAGACCTGTTTAATTGTAATTTGATGAAAGACTGTGTGACAATTGCTGATTGGATACTACTACTAACTGGATGGCAATAAATATTTATATTTTCATGGTATGAGATGTAAGCCATCGTATATATATATTGGATTATTGTAATAATGAAGAATTGAGCTGCAAAATGAGAACATGTACATTCGGACATGTTTGTCCAGCTTATACACATTTAGCCTGCATCCACTCAGTCCTTAACAATAAGTAAATGCTATTTTCACGTTTTGTATGTGTCTTTATGTAAATTCACATTCAATGATTTTCTGTATCCTAGTGTAACAGTTTATTTTATTATATCTCAGATACTGATAGATTGCTGGTAGAATTTGGAAACAACAGCATTGTAAACTTATAGTATAAATCCAAATCAAGCTGTGGACTGATTTGGGCCCTTGCCTTTTGCATAATGTTTTTTTCCCTTATGTTTTGGCTCACTTGTATACAGCAAAGACCCTGATCAGAACACAGCAGAAAGGGCTTATCTGGATTGCCACTGCTGTATAGACATGTTATTATGCCCCCAATTTCGAATGAAATTGGTGGGGCATATTGCTTTGTTGTTGTTCATCCATTTCCTTTGTTGGTTAGTCCATTCGTCATGCCGGCCCCGGTGGCTCAGTTGGATGCGCCGTCCGACTGGAGACCAGGAGTTCGCGGGTTCAACCCCCGCCGAGGTGGGCAACATTCTTTCGTGGAGATTGATCATGAAATATTTTCTATGGTCATTCTCTCCCTTCCGCTGATTCAAGAAGGGCAGTTGTCAGTTTCTGGAGAAAGAATGTGCACAGTACTGGTTAACCGCTTAGAGGACTAAGCCTGCCCCGTAAACGTGTGGTTAGGTAAACTGACCACGCTCGACATGACCCCATTGGGTTGACTGGGCCGTAAAACCTCAACACAAACAAACATGCTTTTTTGTGCATCCCATATCTTAAGAACTGTGCATGCTAGGGTTTTGATATTAGGGTATATGGATTTCTCATGAAAAAATAGATGATCCGTATTTTTTTTTTTTTTTCCTCGTCCGACATATTTGTACTTTCAGAGTTATGCCTTTTTGAAAAAAAATCTTGTCAGCCAGATATCTCGAAAAGTATTTAAGCAAGGTCTCGAAATTTTATATGCTGATTGAGGATGATGTGTAGATTGCCGGATTAGATTTTGAGGAGATTCTGTTGATGTAGTTATGGCCCTTTGTGATTCTTAGCATTTTGATTTGTCAGTATTTCAAAAAGTATTTAAGCTAGGGTCTTAAAATTTTATATGCTGATTGGAGATGATGAATAGATTACCTGATTAGATTTTGAGGGGATTCCATAAAAATGACGTAGTGATGGTCTTTTGCGATTCATGGCATTTTGACCTTGTCAGCAGGATATCTCAAAAAGTTTTTTAGCTAGAGTCTTGAAATTTTATATGCTGATTGGGGATGATCAGTAGATTACCTGATTAGATTTGAGGGGATACAGTAAAAAATTGATTCAGTGACGGCCCTTTGCAGTTCTGGGCATTTTGACCTTGTCGGCAGGATATCTTAAAAAGTACTTAAGCTAGGGTCTTGAAATTTTATATGCTGATTGGAGATGATGAGTTTTATCGTTCACTTTAAATTAAGCTGACATACCATTTTGACACAAATGATTTGACAAATGCCTTAAGTTGACGCATTGTTAAACTTGAACCCATCATCATCACTTTCCTGTGTAAGATCCTATCAGTTTGGTACACTTGTATTTAACCTGTCTTGCACAAAATTGGAGCTTAGTACAAGTATAAACAGCAGATGCAGGCCAGCCTGGGCTTCCTTGCAGACTGATCTGTGCCTTCAGTTTTGTCTCCCAGAACACCTGGATACTGTACAATATTCTGGCAAATAGCAATGGCCCTGATCAGACTGCAGTAATATATACATTGTATTTCTGTTCCAAAACCATTTTTGCTTTGCACAGCGCATCTGTATTTTTAAGCCAAAAAATGCCAGTCACAATACTAGCAGCAGATGAAACTCTAAAATGTTTTTGTATTATGATTATTTTTCAGGAAAACTAAGGCAATTCCTGAAATGTCAAGCCTTATTTTATCTGAAAAGTAAAATACAAAATCAAGACTGTCTGCAACAATTTTGAATGGTGCTTTAAGAGTTGGTACCACCTGTTTGAATATATAAGATGTGTTAAGGTTTGTAATATTACCTGTTGCAAATCAACATGTAACTGTTTGGTGTTGGTGTTGGTGATTTATTCAGAATTATTGGCATTTGTGTACATTATACTTTCCTCGGTGATGTCCATACCCTTGGAGATCTGACATAAAAGAGCCTTCTTCCTATGCCAGGGAAAAGGGAGTCTCCAGTATAAACAAATGAGTGTCAGGGCTGTTGAGAGGTATTTGATGATAATTCTGGGATTATTTTTCTCATTCTTCATAGAAAGTTTATACTGTGGGTACTGCTTATGAATATGTGGAACATGTCATTCTTCATGAAAAAAAAACAAAAAAACATGTGGGTGCTTATTGGAAGCATCTTGGGGAGGCACTACTTATGAGTGCTCACATGGTTTTTTGCATAGCAACAGATAAAGCGCTTTTTTCATCCAAAGAATGTTGATATCTTTTTTATTTCTCCACTAACACATGTTATGGGTACTCATTAGAAGTGGCTCGGTGAGGCGCTTCTAATGAATACCCAGAACATATGTTTTCATGGAGAAATAAGAAAACTATTATGTGGATACCCCCTCTTATCTGTAGCTATGTTTATGGAGAAAATTTTGCCCGTTACTATCAATTACTACTCCGCAATATATTTGTATATGCTCAAGGCTACTTTTCTACTTAAATGGGAACAGTGAAGGCCCAAATCACCCAGTTACTCCTCAGTGTTGGAACAGCGCCCTCTGTGCTGGTAGTTTCTAGAGTATGAAGGAGGCCGTTGTCTAAATGCACACTATATTTGCCCTAAATATTCAGACATCTTAACTAACCTAAGATTGGAACAAGTCCAACTACTGGTACCGGATGTCTGAAATGTTATGACTCAATGACATTGCACCCATGATTAAATTGCTTCTTTAGAAACTGTTTGATTTTGGTCAACACTGTGTGCGCAAGCTTACACCTGAATATTTAGGGAAACTACTGCAGGTTGTATGTGCAGGCTGATCTGTGCTACATTGTTCACACATGCATTAACCCATTGTAGACTGAATGAACTCTCCCACACTTTATATTGGAAGATTCTAATTTTGATTTTAGGTACATGCATGTCATGCTGTGTGATTTTAAGGGTCTCCAGACTACAATGGGTTAAACTTGATTTAGCCCAACTGAGCTTGTAAATGCCTTATGACAAAACCAATCTTCAGTTGTACTGTATTTACCCTTAGTATCTGGATAGACAGGAAGGCCTGAGCAATGGTGTAGACCCTGATCAGATTGCTGTGTTCTACTGCATCTGATCTGCAGCTACACTATTTTCTCAAGTCTGTCTGTCCCAATACTTAGAATAAATATGGTATCTACAGATGAGATATGAGATAGATAGTCTGATCAGTCTTAGTAATGTTCTTATTTCTTCAAGAAAATATATAACACTGTGGTGTACTCATTAGAAGCACTGACTGAGGTAATGAGTACCCAAAATGTCTGTTTTCTTAACCCTTGTCCTGCTGAATAAATTAAAATGCCAGCCTATTTCTAATTTTCAGTCAATCAGATTACTTGATCCAGATTGTTGATATAAATTCACATACTGTATGGCAAACAGTGCCAACTGATCTGGATCTCTACTGTTTGAAAAGGTAGGATATATCCGGGTCCAGCATGACAAGGGTTAAAGAAATATAAAAAAGTCATTACTTTTACCTTGAAAAGAACCCCCTATCTGTAGCTGACATATGAAGGAAGAATTTGTCATGATGGTCCTTGTGAGTTACACCGGTAGTTTTATAGAGTATATGATATGACTAAATTTGTGCCGGATATTGTACACTTGTGCTATTTGACAATGTAAGGTTAGTCTTAAGTTTGATGTTAGTTAATTAATAATTTTTCAAATGTGTATTCATCCCTAATCGCCTGTCATGTTGTTAATTTGTTAAGACATGTATTTTTTTATTTTTTTTCATGAGGAAACTTGCCTTACACCAATGAGACTGACCAGTCTTGTTCTCTTTTTAGGTTTTATAACATGCAGCAGAAACTATTTATTATTTGAATTACTCATGATATGGTCCCGACTGGAGACCAGGAGGTTGCGGGTCGAGGGCGGCAACATTCTTTCGTAGAGATTGATCATGAAATATTTTCTACGGTCATTCTCTCCCTTCCGCTGATTCAAGAAGGGCAGTTGTCAGTTTCTGTCGAAAGAATGTGCACAATACTAGTTAACCACTTAGAGGACTAAGCCTGCCCAGTAAAAGTGTTGTTAGGTAAACTGACTGCGCTCGACAGTACCCCATTGGGTTGACTGGGCCCTAAAAGCTCAACACAAACAATGGTCCCAATGGCTTATTGTCTCCAGAAAACAGCTTCCGTTTGTCTCATAACAATTTGAATGAAATGCCAAATCCTTTTTTTTTTTTTTTTTTTTTTTTAGTTAAAGTAAAAGAGAATCATTTTCAACTGCAGCAATTTAAAGGTGGTTTCAGGGTGTGTTCTATCTTGTATGGCAGTTTTTTTTTTCTACAAATTTGAAGTTTTCATCGAGATGTAGAATATATGAGTTACAATACCAGAAAGGCTACATAATACTGTAAGCCAGAGGCAAAATTACATATCAGTCGGAGCAATGGCCATTTGTGCATATAGTATTTGAGTATAGCATTTTTTTGGACAAAAAGGTATAGATATTTTTCTTATTTCTCCACAAAAACATTTTAGGGAATTGTTAGAAGCACCTCACCAAGGCAATTCTAATGAGTATTCACAACATAGGTTTTCATGGAGAAATAATAAAAAAAAAATAACCTGGATACCCCTCAGTCTGGAACCTTGCATTATAGATTTAAAAGGAATTGTTACTTACAGCCTGGGTCCAGAGTGTTCTCTGCATCTGTACCATCTGATTAAGGTCTAAGTACCGTAGTTCACTATCTGCAAGTTCAGAAATAGTGTGAAGTACCTGGTATATTAAACATGATCAGATGTCATTGTTGATTGAAATATAGGGTGGCTGCAGGCTACGTATTACAGGTATATTTTTACCTACTGCAGTTAAGTTTTGGTAATTTGTCTTGTTCTCTCTGCACATGACAAAAAGTTTGTTTATAGTGAATCACACTTGTCTAACTCAGAATATGGGGTAGAGCATTAATTGTGAATCTTTGTTACAATGAAATATATTGAGGATCTTTACTACTGGTTGAAAGAACTTGCATGTTAGGAGTCATAAATCAATAGTATGGCAGGATTGTATGGTAATTTTCCTAAAATTTAGTAATCCAAAGTTTCTGATAAAATGGCATATGCAAATAGTGCAGACCCAGGTCTGACTTCTCCTGATCAGGGTCTACACAGTTTGCCATTCCACTAAGTATTTTAAGCAACAGCTGCATAAAAAGCAGAATTTAGGCAATAAAAGTAGGGAATAAAGTGTCGAAATTTTAGGACTTATACCTTTTATACTCATTAAGTAGTGTAGCATTGTATGCAAACATTTTGTGGAAAATAACTTTTAAGTTTTTAATGCAAAAGCTTTATGATTTTCTTTTTTCTGAGTCTGTCAGTTTGCTGGTTTTGTTCAGTGTTAGCTATTGTGACTAAGCCTGCCCAGTAAAAGTGTTGTTAGGTAAACTGACCGCGCTCGACAGTGTTAGCTATTGTGATCACCCTCTGTCTGTTGTGCGTTGTCAACAATTAGTTTGTTAACACTCTAGAGTTCTGTTTTGACCCAATCTTAATGAAGCTTGCTCAGAATGTTTGCCCCTATGAAATCTGTCAAATTCGAATCTGGTTTACTTGGGGTCAAAAACTAGGTCACCAAGTCAAATCTTCTGGCAAAAGAATGTGCACAATACTGGTTAACTGCTTATAGAGACTAAGCCTGCCCAGTAAAAGTGTGCTTAGTCAAACTGACCGCGCTTGACATGACCCCAATGGGTTGACTGGGCCTTAAAACCTCAACACAAAACAAGTCAAATCAAAGGAAAATCTAAGAGGTCATATTTTTTAAGTAATAATCATAAATCTTGCTCAGAATATTTGTGTTGATAATTTCTGGGTCAAGTTCAAACTGGGTCACTTGGGGTAAAAAGCTAGGTCACTAGTCCAGATCAAAGGAAAACCTTGTTAACACTCCAGAGGTCACATTTTTGAAGTAATCATCATGAATACTGCATAAACAGTTTGTCTTGATGATTTCAAGATCAAGTGTGAAACTGGGTCCCTTGAGGTCAAAAATTGGGTCATCGGGCCAAATCAAAGGAAAACCTTGTTAACACTCTAAGGTTCACATTTTTGAAGTAATCATCATGAATCTTGGTCAAAATGTTCGTCTTGATGATTTCTAGGTCGAGTATGAAACTTGGTCACTTGGGTTCAGAAACTAGGTCACTGGACCAAATCAAAGGAAATCCTTGTTAACACTCTGGAGATGACATTTTTGAAGTAATCATCATGAATTTTGCTCAAAATGTTTGTCTTGATGTGCTTTAGGTTGACTTCGAAACTGGGTCTTTTAGGGTCAGAAACTAGGTCACCAGGCCAAATCTAAGGAAAACCTTAGTAACACCCTAGAGGTCACATTTTTTGAAGTAATCTTCATGACTCTTGCTCAAAATGCTTTTCTTGATAATTTATAAGTCAAGTACAGAACTGGGTCACTTATGAACTATATTTCATGGTCCAGTGACTTAAGTTTTTTTGTTTATGTCAGTTTCTCAGTAACTATTGGTCCTTCAGCAGTGATATTTGGCACTTGCATACATCTTAGCATGGCCTATTGAATGCAGTCATTCATATTTGACCTCAACCTATCTTTCAAGGTACACTGATTTTGTAAAGTTTTTGTGTTCAGGTCAGTTTCTCGGTAACTATTAGTCCTACAGCCAGTGATAGCTAGCACAAGCATACATCTCAACATTGCCTCTTGAGTGCAGTCATTCATATTTGACCTTGGGCTATATTTCATGGGCCATTAGGCATGCTACATTTTCTTACTTGTTAATATAATCATCATGAATATTGGTCAGAACGTTTGCCTTGATCATTTCTAGGTCGGGTTCTCTTGTGCTATGATACTCAGGTGAATGTTACAGGGCCATCATGCCTCTCTTGTTCAGTAATTGTAAGAGTATGTATATAAAAAAGCCAGCTCACTATTAGCTGTAATTTTTTTTTTTTTTTTTTTTTTTGCTCAGTATGAAAAATATGAGAAGCTAATTTTAGAAGAAAAGATGTTTTGCTGAAAATTTAGTAATTTTCTTGCAAGTATATAAAATAGTATAATTTTTCAGCGTTAAATATTTTCAATTGCTGAGATGTTGAATAACTGTATAAAGTAGCCCCTTGTTCTTTGTATATTTAAGCTTAATATATATTATGTAGGGTATATGATAAGATGAAGATAAGTAATGACAAATCCTAGTACAATTCTGTTTGTCCTGAGATACTGGGATACATATTGTGGTTGCAGGAAATATTTGGACAACTTGATTAACTAGTACTGTATCAGTTCATTTAACTACCTGGAGATATTAAAAAAAAATAGCTTGTTGAGTGGCAAACGGTGCAGATCCTGATCAGATTGTTTCTTTGCAATTAAATCTAGGTCTGCAGGGTTTGTTTGGGCATGTCTCTGAATATTTAGGGTAGTTATGGTAAAATTGTTTCGATCATTACAAGTTTGCATTACAAGAATGGATCTTAATCATTAGCAACCTGAATTTTTTACTCATTCCTGCAACAGTCTTTCTGCTTCTGATAACCTTAAAATCTGGATGGTCTCAGAAAAAATCATAAATAGCAGCAATTATATTAGTGTACATGGTTGAATTTATTGGTTTTATTTTCATACCATATTTACTGAAGTATTCTGAAACATTAACTCCTTACCATGCTTGTCCTAAAATTTGAACAAGTCCATTTTACTACCTGTTGATGTGTTTAAACAATTCATCTGCTCATTCTGTGGCATCTGATCTGGGTCTATACTGTTGGCTCAGGCCTGCCTGTCTGAATAATTAGGGTAAATATGGTATACCAAATAATGTTAGGATGTAAAGCTTATGAAGGTAATGCTGCCTTTAAATATAGCACTCTAAAAGCTAAATCAACAGTTGACAAATTAGAAAATTACTTATTTTTTTATAGAAAATAATGCTTGGCATTTGTTTCTCTTCTTGGATACAGTTTAAATTAAAAGTTACGCTTCACTTTCTGTGAAAAACATTGACAAGTTTTGTCTGCTGCAGTTTAAATTTTGTCAGTTTGTGGTATAAATTTACCTTGCTCCATATAAAAATCAGTGAACATTTCATTTTTCCTTCAAAAATATGGTTTGGCATTTCATTCAGATAATCTCAGAATGGAAAATTGAATGGCTATGCTAAGCCCTTTTTTCAAAAGAAACAGCCTGCACAGACACATGATGCAGCCCACTTATAGGAGCTGTCTGAAGCAAAAATGGGGCTTAGAGCATGGTTATACACCAAGACCCAGTTGTTCAAAACTAACGATGTCATTAGTTAACATATCGTTAAAACTTTGATCATTAAATATAGCATATAAGCTAATATTTTTTGCTGATAAAATGTGAGTAGCTACTCACATTTTTTCAGCAAAAATACCTGTAAATTAAATATTGTACTTACTAGAACAGTAAACATTTTGACCACTAATGAGCTCGTTAAGCTAACAATGTTTTGAACAACTGGGCCCAGAAGTTCAGATCAGTCTGTACATCTGTGTGATCTGATCAGTCTTCTCTCCAGTATCCAAAGACTAAATAAACAGCAAAGATTAGACAGCTGTGAATGATGGTTTGGGGGCCTCGGTGGCTCAGTTGGATGCGCCGTCCGACTGGAGACCAGGAGGTCACGGGTTCAAACCTCGCCGAGGTCGGCAACATTCTTTCGTGGAGATTGATCATGAAATATTTTCTACGGTCATTCTCTCCCTTCCGCTGATTCAAGAAGGGCAGTTGTCAGTTTCTGGCGAAAGAATGTGCACAGTACTGGTTAACCGTTTAGAGGACTAAGCCTGCCCAGTAAATGTGTGGTTAGGTAAACTGACCGCGCTCGACATGACCCCATTGGGTTGACTGGGCCTTAAAATCTCAACACAAACAAAACAAACTGACAAATAGGTTTGACAAATATGGGCTCACATAAGGACAGTTAAGTTGATCTGACCACCAGTATTTCAGTAAACCAATTAGGTCAGTTAGGTAAACTGACCGCGCTCGACATGACCCCATTGGGTTGACTGGGCCGTAAAACCTCAACACAAACAAACAATGATGGTTTGGGACTTCATTATTTACATATGCCTTAACCCATAAAGTGCCATTCAAAATTGTTGCAGAGGACATTCTAATTTAAAAAAAAGGTTGACAATACATGTGAATTGTCTGCTGAGCAGATGATTTAAGCCTTATTTTCTCTGCATCAGATGTTGTCTGCTCTGTTGTTGTGATTGGTGCTTTAAGGATCTATCACAACTAGAGATTAGGGAAAAGTCCTTTTTAGTGAATGTAGCCTGCAAAGACCCAGACCAGCCTGCTCATCTTTTTATTCAGTCTGCTCAGTGTCATTAAGTGTTTTTTAGCTACATGTACAAAGATTCAAGAACAGTAAATATAGATATATGCAAAAAACACAACATGGAATACCATATTTATCCTAAGTATTTGGACAGATAGGCCTGAACAAACAGTGTGGATCTAGATCAGACAGGACAATGAGACATCAGATCAGGGTCTGCATTGTTGCCATTCATCCAGCATGTTTTAGACAACATATAGTCAGATTGACTTGCTCAGATTTTGCAAGAACTGTGGTAAGGTATCTGAATATTTAGGGTAAATATGGTATGACAGAAAGACTAAAGATTTTGATAAGACTGCTTTTTGAGGTCAGGGAAAGGCTTTTCCTTCATGTTAACAGCAAAGATACAGACCAACTGCACATCTCAGTTGGCTGGCCACCATTCTGTTGTAGTGACTGGCTGAATATTGTGTTAGTGAAGTTATAAGAATTAAGCAAGGTAATTTAGAAGTACAAGCATCTTCACTGTTGCCCTGTTTGAAACAGGGTGGCCACACATTTTTAGCAATCAAATTCCCTGATTTTTCCCTGATTTGATTTGATTTTCCCTGATTAAAAACCTTAATTTTATCGCAATACCCCCTACTTTTAGAAGTCATATACTGATTCAAATGCTGTCAAGTGACATGTTTATACACAATGCTGTCACAATATTCTTAATTAAATGAAAATTTATCTAAAATATGATGTACATGTGCTAATTTACTTTCATGGTAGCCAAAATCAAAACTGGTAAAATATATGGCCTCCAACCTACCTTGTAGCCACACCTTCACCTCCAATTTATTAAAACAGTAGGGGTTTTTTGTTCTTTTTTTTTTTTTTTTTTTTGGTTACATGGTAGACTGTCTAAGGCCATTCTTAAAAATTGCTTGTTTGCGATTACCTATTCAGGTGTTCAAGGAATGGATAGACAGGTTGGGATTTTCCTTTTTTCATCTGTTCAAGGGGTGGGTATGAAGACTAGAAATTTCCAGTTGGGAACAAGTCGTGATATCAATTGATTATGCAACAGTAATTAGCAATACACATACTCATATGTCAGTTTAAAGCAAAATTGCTTTATATTAGCTTTTTAATGATACAGCCATGAAGAAAGAAAACTTGTTCTGGAAAAGCAAAATAATAATATGAATAGGGGCAAAATGTGTGGGTAGGTTGGCAATTGCAAACAAACAATTTTTTATTATAGGCTTACAAGTTTTGTCATTTTGTCTGCAAGCTTCGTGTGTGCTGACCCACTGAAAAAATTAAAATGACCAAATGGGTTCCTCATGTAACATGCTAATATGCAGAACACTGAAGCAGTGATGCTATATTCTCTAAATAACACATTACTAAGAAAACAAGTGCATAAAAAGTTTAGAAATGACACTGAAAGCATGATCAGTGCCATATCTGGTCAAATTTCAATTTGAAAAACAGCATGAAAACAGTCATTTGGTGTCAGTTTATGGCCATTTGACAATCTACCATAGATAATGTAATTTTATTCAAACTTTTATGTAAATTAACACTGTTGTAGCATCAATTGAAACTTGTGGCCTAAATTATGTACAAAACTCTTCACTACTTATTGTGACAACTTTGCAAAAATAGCAATGTGCAGATTAATAGCAAAGCATGTTAGTAGTTGTTTAAAGCAAGCAATGAAACTCATATCAGTATAACATGTCTCAAGTTCATTCAGAAAAACATGCACTGTGGAACTAAGCATACATTCAGAAAAGCATGCAACACTGAACATTGGAACATAATAAAGTGCATACATGACCAACACCAACAATAACTTGATATTTTGCTTCAATTCAGTCTGTTTTTCAGTTCTTGAACAACATTGGACTTTTCTTTCACTTCCTTGTTCATTAATGAATTGCCTTTGTCCCTTAGAGCAACTGATTGATCAAGGAATTTAAAATCATGCTTCTTGAGTGACTCCTCTGCCTTCTTGTCTGTCTGCTTCAAACATGCATTGGCATCTTCTTCCAATACTTTCATTTTTTTCTTTGCCTCTGTGTACTCATCCTCAGTAGCTGCTCTGTTTCTTTTCTCAGCCTCCTTGGTTTTCTCTGCTTTGATAGTGTCCATGTGAATCGAATACTTGGCTCTGGCTTGACTACAGTATTTTAACATCTCATCAGGTACCTTGTCCTCAGCCGGCCTCGGTGGCTCAGTTGGATGCGCCGTCGGACTGGAGACCAGGAGGTCACGGGTTCAAACCTCGCCGAGGTCGGCAACATTCTTTCGTGGAGATTGATCATGAAATATTTTCTACGGTCATTCTCTCCCTTCCGCTGATTCAAGAAGGGCAGTTGTCAGTTTCTGGCGAAAGAATGTGCACAATACTGGTTAACCGCTTAGAGGACTAAACCTGCCCAGTAACCGTGTGGTAAGGTAAACTGACTGCGCTCGACATGACCCCAATGGGTTGACTGGGCCGTAAAACCTCAACACAAACAAACCTTGTACTCATGAACTTTTATGTCTATGGCCTTAATGGCATCATAAACCGTTTTGATGGCACATAATGTTTTTGCTTTCATGTTTGGCAATAGGATGTCATCATTAACAGAAACTTCTCTCCACTGCAGCCTGTCCCTGCGATAATACCAAGATAAACTTAATCAGTGTCCACAACTCTCGGTATTCCTGCTTGCCAGACAGTAAGCCATGGAAGAATTCATCAAGTCGTTGTTTAATTGGGTCAAAGTTCTCAAGACTCTCCTGTTCCTCTCTGATTAACCTTTTGTACTGGAGCTCAGCAGCATCACAGTCATCTGGGGTTCTGTGTTTTGCAGAAACTAGTTTCGTGGTTACCGTCTGCAAGGCAGTGCAGGATGCTATAGGATTTTCCAACATCTCCTTGGGACTGAAAGCATGCAGGAATGAATGCTTCAGGGGACACCTTTCCTGCAACTTTGTAACAACAGCAACTAACATCTTTGAACAACAGTTCATGAAACTCAGCTTTTGCAGTTCACTAGCTCCTGATTGCTGTAGAGCCAACCTTGCCCCATTTCCAATGTTTATCTGTTTTGGTGACTTTACATTAGCAGACTGAGATACATCCAAGTTGGCCAACTTATAACTGGCCCTGTTCTCATTCAAAGCTTCAGGTTTAACGAAAAGTTCCATCAAGTCATTCAATAACAATGCCAGATCTGTACCAAGGAATACTACTAATGGTTTCTCATCCTGATACTTGGTTAAGAAGGGCTTCATCATGCCTGCTATGAACCTAAACATCTCCAGTTTAGCAACTACAAGCTTATCTGTTTGAACAGCTTCCCTTACGACAGTGAAAGAAGAGCAGCTGGGTATTTCAGATTGCTTTCTTTTTACAATTTCTGTCACATACTTTTTGATATTTGGCCATATCTCAATAGCTCTTGTTGCAACAGCTGCATCTTCAACCCAACGAGTGGCGCAAAACTGCAATGGAAACACAGTCGAATTAGTAATTTCAGTATCTACTGTCCTTCTCTGATAAGTGTCATGAAAAAGCCACCAAAGAGATTTCAACAGCTGATCCAACTCCCAACTGCTCTTCTTGATTCCTGTTTGTAATGCTCCATGGACCACATGTAGACTACAGGTTCCAATGTCAATGAGCTCAGGTAAATCAGGGTCAATCTTCTTCCGATCTTCAGCAAACAACCTATGAAGCTTCAGGTTCACATTTGGACCATCCATCCCGATCTGGATGAGCTTTCTAGGATCCAGACCAGCAACACCTGCTTGCAGCTCATGTAGCAAATCTTCTGCTTTCGAACTTCCAAGAAACTGACTGCCTAAGTATCTTGTAACTACCTGATCGGCTCTCCAAAACCTCGCAAGAATGTCCATCTGCTCTTTCTGAAGAATATCATTGAAAGTCTCATCAAATATTATCATGAAGAATTCACTCTGTGTAACATTATTCAACAACATGTCTTTGAAGTAGGGGGGAAAGTCCAAAAGTTGTTGAGTATGCCATTTTGGTTTTTCCTAAGCTATACTGTCTAGCAATGTTACTGTCCCAAAACATATTTTGAAACAACTGTGAAGTGTGCTCATTGTCTCTGAATGACTGGTGGTTTTCAACACATTTCAGAGTCCATAGAATCTCTGCTTTTCTAGATTCCTTAGCCTGAAGCCATCTAGATAATGGTGGTGCCGGTTGGACTGTTTCAGTGATATTTTGTTGCTGAGTCTGGCAATCTGGGTCTTGTGACACACCTGCAACAGGAGGAGGGGGTGGAATAATTAGGTTGTTTTCATCATTATCATCATTATTGTTTCCATTCACATCTTCAGATGTTTTACTTTCCTCATGATCATTTTCAGTCTTCACTACTGGCCCTTTTATTTCATGAAAGAAGTCCTTAATACCCGATGATTTCATTCCACTGGAAAATTTCTGAATATGCTTTATCGAAGTGGCATGACTGTCCAAAGCTCTTTTTCCCATATTACTCAATGATATGGTCTTATGACAAGGTTTACAGAACGCAGATGTTGGCACTCCTTTTACTGCCTCTAACCATCCTATATTCTTTGGATGAGTTAACCAGGTCACGTTAAATATTGTGGCCATTATAGTTTTTATGAATGTCAAGTCTGCAGGAAAATTACTACCACCAGAACAGAACAGTATAAAGAAAAGTTAGTTATGGCAGCTAATGTTAGTAATGAGCCATCAGCAGAACATGCAATTGTTAGTTAAGCATCACTAGCAACTACCTGCAAATATAAAAAATAGATGACCATTCACATTGGAATGACACCACAACCTCTTTATAACACGGTTGTTGGGGTCCAAAGCGTAAACCATGTTAGCTAAACAACCGTGTTATATCCAAATAAAAATGTATAGATTATATAGAAAAATGACCATTTTTCTATATAATCTATACATTTTTGGGATCCATCTTTGAACAGTGTTATATCCAAAACCATGTTTTAATGAACCGTGTTATAAAGAGGTTGTGTTGTATTCTGTCACAGTTTCAATTGTCTCGGACTCCATAAAATTAATGCTGTGAAATCTAAATGATGCAAGCTTCTCACTTGAGTCAGATTAAGAAGTTCCCAAGTCTTTGAGTATCACCATATGATTTTACTCCACCAAACTCCCTCTACCTGGAGGGAATTTTCCAAATAAATTCTATTAGCCTGGGGTTTCTGCAAGTGGAGTAAACTTACATGGTGGTATATAAATCCCAATAAAATGTTTTGACACATTATTATACTCTGAAAATCAGGAGTGCCATACATTGAAAGGACAGAACCCAAGACTAAATTCTGCTCAGTAAGAACAGTGTGAAGACATGCATGCATGCAACAAACAAATGCAGGATGTATTATTCAACATTCATACACTATTTGAAAAAGTAAATAAATTTAGGAATACAAAATAAATAAAAGTAGAAGTTATTCATGGTACGTTGATGCTCCTGCCATGACCCTTAGTCCCTTCCAGAAGCTGGACCCTGGGACAAGAACAGGATAAAGCGAATGCCCTGATCCAGGTATCATTCTAACTATAGCTGCAAATGATCCCAACAGAAACATGAACCTAATATTATGGACTCTGTTTTTTGTGAACCCCAGTATAAATGTATGTACACAGTACTACATACAGCCATAATGGTATGGTAAAACACCCTAATTATATCCCTTGTTATAGTCATTGTGTTATTCTTGATACATTCTTAAGAATATGATATTGGTGCATGCATACACACTTCTACTTGAGCTCTGGGGCAACGGTTGCTCAATTCCGTTTTGGCTTCTAACTGCACTGATGTATATTTTTGCATCAAAATTTAATGACAGACATTGGGTTTGCAATAAAATGTCCACTTCGGAATGAGAAAAAGAAAAAACAGAATATACAGCAAACAAGTACTCCACCTAACAAGTACTCCACCTTTAAGTAAGATTAGATCTGCAGGTATTTTAAGCATATGGCAGAAAGAAACCACCAGTAGCCACATCTGAACAGCTATAAAATTTGAATAGTTTGACCTTGCAAAGATAAGATTTTTTGAAATTCCCTGATTTTTCCCTGATTTTCAGCAAAATTTCAAATTCCCTGATTTTTCCCTGCAGGGAATTTTTTTTCACCATTTTCCCTGTTTTCCAGAGTGCGTGGCCACCCTGTTGAAAGTTTGTTTTTTTCCTAAGGCAGTTTGAGCCTGCTGGATTCACATTGGAAATGAGTCATGCCAGAGACAAAAGGTCATCAGGGCATATGCAGACAGCTTAGGCCTGATAATACTGCACAGATGAGCAGCCTGATCAGAACATCCACTGTTCATTTGCAAAATCATTGGATACAGTAGTATATGTACATGTATATAGATGGCCTTTCTGATTGTGCAGATTAGCTGGCTGGTCTGGAGTTTTAGGTAACATAAATGGGCTAAAATTTTGTTCAATACTTCTGACAAAATGGCATATGCAAACAGTGTTGATTCAGATCAGACTGCTCTTCAAGAGGCAGTCTTATCTGGATCTTCACTGTTTGCCATTCCACTGTGTATTAACCCTAGTCCTTCTGAACCCAGATATACCCTGCTTCTGCAAACAGTGTAGATCCAGATCAGTTGGCTTCTGAAGAAGCCAACTGATCTGGATCTGCACTGCTTGCCATTAAGTATATGAATTTATATCAACATCTGGATAAAGTAATCTGATTGGCTGAAAATTAGAAATGGGAGGGACATCTTAATTTATTCAGCAGGGCAAGGGTAAGAAATAACTGCATGAAAAGCAGAATTTAGGCCAGACACTTATGGAATTATGTATTTGAAATTTTAGAACATTTATATTTACTGCAAAGACCCTTTTTCTCATTGCACAGCTCAGATCTTTCGCCCTTTGTTCAATTTTGTAACCTAGAGACTTGTGTAACATACCTTGAGGTATGATGTAAATTATAAATGTTGAATGCTGTGTATAGCTGTGTAATGGTTATGCTGAATGCAAGATATAAATCAAATTATACTGGTATATCTTGGTCTTGTTTTTACCACCCATTATGTGTTGTTGAGAGGACAAAATGGCCAAGATTTGAACAAGACGGCCAAGAAGGCCCTGTATCTCTCACCTGATTACCAGACAAGTTTGAATCAACTGGCCTTTCAGTTCAAGAGAAGTTCAATATTGATTTTCAAGATGGCAGCCATCTTGGATTTCCAATCAGAACGATTTTACCTACTGTTGATCTACGTCATTTCGTTACTTCCAATGAACTTTGAGTCAATTGCCCTTTTGGTTCAGGAGAAAAAGTTCAAAATAGATTTTCAACATGGTTGCTAGAGCGACCATCTTGGATTTCCGATCAGAATGAGTTTAGCTATTTTTGATCTACAAGTCACCCTGATACTTCCTATCAAATTTTGAATCAATGGGCCTTTCTATTCAGGAGACAAAGTTCAAAATAGCTTTTCAAGATGGCAACTGTGACATTTTAGCTATTTTTGACCTGCAAGTCACCTCGATTCTTCTTACCAAGTTTCAAGTCAATTGGCCTTTCGGTTCAGAAGAAACAAAAAATAGATTTTCAAGCTGGCCACCATGGTGGCAATGTTGGATTTCCGATCGAAACAATTTTAGCTATTTTTGATCTACCAGTCACCCCTATGCTTCCTACCAAGTTTCGAGTTGATTGGCCTTTTACTTCAAGGAGAAAGCTTCCTATCCAGGCTTGAGTCAGTTGGCCTTTTGGTTCAGGAAAAGACGCGAAAAACAGATTTTCAAGATGGCGACCATCTTGGATTTCAGATCGGAACAGTTTTACGTTTTTTTGGGGTTTTTTTTATCTACAAGTTACCCTGATGCTTCCTACCAAGTTTCGAGTCAGTTGGCTTTTTGGTTTAAAAGAAGAAGCGAAAAATAGATTTTCAAGATAGCCGCCATGATGGCCAACTTCCGATAGGAAAGATTTTGGCTATTTTTGATCTACAAGTCACCCCAATGCTTCCTACAAGTTTTAAGTCAATTAACCTTTCGGTTCTGAAGAAGAGAAAAGTATATTTCCAAGGTGACCGCCATTGCGGCCATCTTGGATTTCTAATCAGAACGATTTTAGCTACTTTTTGATCTACAAGTCACCCCGATGCATTTTACCAAGTTTTGAGTCACTTGGCCTTTGGGTTCTGAAAAGAAGCAAGTTTTGAGTCAGTTGGCTTTTCGGTTCAGGAGAAGAAGCGTAAATAGATTTTCAAGATGGCCGCTATGGTGGCCAACTTGGATTTCCGATAGGAAAGATTTTGGCTATTTTTGATCTACAAGTAACCCCAATGCGTCCTACAAGTTTCAAGTCAACCTTTCAGGAGAAGCGAAAAGTATATTTCCAAGGTGACCGCCATTGTGGACATCTTGGATTTCTGATCGGAATGATTTTAGCTACTTTTTTATCTACAAGTCCCCCCGATGCTTTGTACCAAGTTTTGAGTCAATTTGCCTTCTGAAAAGAGGCAAAAAATAGATTTTCAAGATGGCGCCATGGCAGCCATTTTGGATTTCTGATAGGAACGATTTTAGCAATTTTTTTTATTTAAAAGTCACCCTGAAACTTCCTACCAAAGTTTCGAGTCAACTGGCCTTTTGGTTCCAGAAAAGAACTGAAAAATAGATTTTAAATATGGTTGCCATGGTGGCAATCTTGGATTCCCGATGAGAGGGATTTTAGCTATTTTTGATCTACAGGTCATCCTGATGCTTCCTACCAAACGAAAAGAGGTGAAAAATAGGTTTTCAAGATGGCCACCATTTGGGATTTCAGTCGGAACGATTTTAGCTACTTTTGATCTACAAGTCGCCCCGATACTTCCTACCAAGATTTGAGTCAATTCACCTTTCGGTTCTGGAGAAGGAGTGAAAAATAGATTTTCAAGATGGCCACCATCTGATCAGAACAATTTTAGCTATTTTTGATCTACAAGTCGCCCCGATGCTTCCTACCGAGTTTCGAGTCAATAAGACTTTTGGTTCAGAAGTGAAAAATAGATTTTCATTACTGGCCGCCATCTGATTGGAACCATTTTAGCTATATTTGATCTACAAGTTACCCCAATGTTTCCTACCAAGTTTCAAGTCCATTTGCCCAGGGGTGTAGGAGCAGTAAGCTTTTAAAGTAAATGTTGATGCCGCACGACAGACATTGACTGACCACAACAGCTCACCTTGAGCACTTCGTGCTCAGGTGAGCTAAAAAGGAATTGACAAATTAACCAATCATTTTTATGCCCTGCCACACAATAGGGTGGGGGGGGGGGGGAGGGGGGTGGGTATTATGGTTTCACGGTCATGTACAAGTCCATCAGTACAAAAAAAAAATGGTTCATTAGGAGACTGTTGGGCACAGAACTGTCCAAACAAATGATACATTTGGAAACTACATGTATTTAGATTATTCCCGACTTTTTTGTCATTACGGGACTTGCATTGGGCGTCCATCCGTTCGTCTGTATTTTCGTTTCTGGACTATAACTAGTAAATATCAATGGATTTGCACCAAACTGGCTTTGGGTTTACATCCCAAACAGACAGCAGTCATGTTTAAGCCCATCTAGTGAGCCATTTATACTGGAGTTAAACCTGTAGCAATATCTGACCTGAAACAGACATTTGAGTAATATATATCACCTGAAGAATTGATGATCAACAATAAAGCAGAAACCATGTGCAAATTATGCACAAAGATTGTATCCCATTACTGATAGAAGAGGAAAATGCTATACATACCTGTTTGTTTATCACACTTAGATACTGTCAAGAACAGTAAGAAATAGGATTTTTTTTATGCCACCGCCATTTGAAGAATGGTGGAAAGGCAAGTGTAAGGTCTTAGAAGGTTAGTGATGCCCCTGTTCTGACTGGTTAGAATTTTGTCTGCCAGCAAGCAGCACTCTAATCTTGAATAAACATTGTCATTCTATTATGCTCTTGATTACTGCCGAATGCACAAAGGTGATGCTAGTGAAAAGAGGGTTTATTTGCGTGAAAAGGGACTTTTCTGCCATGTATGACCAAACTGTGACCCTCAAAAAAATTGTGATTCTTTCAAGGTGATATTACTGTCTCCAAGCAGAGACATAACATTTATCAAACTGAATAACATGTATCAATCTGCATAAACAGGCTGATCAAAGATGTATTGTAAAGGGGCAAAAGGTACCTTTTAGTGCATATATACTAACTGATAGGGACCCAAAAGCAAATAATAGCCATGAATGACAGATTAATGTTTCTTCTGAAAACAAATCATTGCAGATAGCTACTTTCACAGCATTTTACTGTTACCTTCTGAGCCAATGAACAAGTTTCAGAAGATATTCTTACTAACCAGCTGATATACCACTTGTGGAAAGGGCATATAGTGTTATCCCTGTCAGTTCGTTTGTCTGCTTCCGGCATTAACAGTTTGCGTTAAGGTTTGTCAGGCAGAGGCATCCATGTCCTTTGGATGCATTTCTAGTATATATATATATATATATATATATATATATATATATATATATATATATGGAATAAGCATGGTAAATAAGAGGACCCTTATTCTTCCTTTTTTCTGTTTGACGTGGTTCTGGGGTAATGCCCCTTTTCGACTCCTGTATTATAAGCCTGTGTGACAATGAAATCTTGTGAGCAAAATATCTCAAAAACTATTTGAACTAGGGTCTTGGCGAGCTTACTGGGGATGTTGAGTAGATATTCATTGTTTGGAAAAAAAAATCAGATTCATTTTGTTGGAGTTATGCCCCTTTCCAACTTTGGCATTTTGTATGGACAAAAGCATGTAGTTGGAGGCACAGCATTTTCTTTGGACAAAAAGCATGTAGTTGGAGGCATACTCTTTTACAAACACATTTCTATTTTCTTGTTGTTGTTTTTTTCAATCCATGTTTTAGTAATATAATGACATCAGCTGGTTCCTGCCAATGATATCAGTGACAAGTATGGTAAATATTCTTAAATCTCAAAATATAATTTGCCAGAAACAAAATTTAAGGTAAACATTATAAGCATGTGACCTTAACTCTAAAGTCACAGGGGAATGGCTGTTGGTAAGAATGTAAAGATCAGTTGCTACAAACCATGAACCAAATACGGAAGTTGCAGATGAAAGCAATCGGACAGAATGGGCAAAGCAGGATACTATTTCAGACATGTACATATATCGAAAAATTGTGTGCAAATTTATTTTTCCCCATCAACATCTGTAAACTCTTATACATGTACATGTAACAATACTAACAGGTTTTAATTCCCAATCTAATTCATTCCACATCTTTTGTTTGGAAAAAAAGGAAAAGATAAATTATTTTAGTACAGGTATGTTATCTTTATTTCATATCACAACAAATAAATAGAATATCCTTAATAAATGTAAATGTATTCAAATATACATAACTGTAAAATTAGGTCATGATTTTTCAGCTCACCTGAGCCTTTAGGTTCATTGGTGAACTTGTAGTATGGATACAGAGACCAAATTTTTTCAAACTGTGCTGGCTACCATACCCATATGTTTCACTTGAAAAGGTTACCATAATCTTGCTCAGAACAAATACATGTAGTCTCAGGTAAGCGATAGGACCATTCGTCCTCTGGTTTTTAAACCTGAAGAAAGAATTTGCTCATAATTGGGAACCATAACTTTTGTATCCTTATTGAACACATAGGAAATACTGTATATAATGTGACAGTCATGAAAGAAAATAAACAAATAAAAATCATCAACATGATTTTAAATGTCAGAAAAGTAAAAAATAAACTAACTGATTCTTATATATATTCTAGTGCCCAAAGCTACATGTGATGTCAATGAAGAACTAAAATCAAAAATTACAATAAATATTTTTTAACTAGCTGAGTTTTAACAGAAACAAACAATATTTTTTTTTTTTTTTTTTCTCAGAAAACAGGATTAGAGCTTCAATCTAAACTAATACAAAAAAGAAAGATCAATAGGCAGTGCTTATTAGATATCCCCACTCAACAACGGGTGGACAATGTGAAAACTGTATACACAGTTGTCGGGGGTATAATTATAGCAGAAGCAATTGCAATGTCAGATATATCTAGCCCTATTTTCTGGGGAAAGTAACACGAAAAAATTTACTGCAGGTGATTGAAAAGTTCTAAACTTCATAGTTAAAGAACTGGAATTTTGAGAATATATTTATTTTTTAACGTTATCTCCATCCATATCTATACACTTTTGCCTGTGATGTTAAAATACCTCAATATCACTTTGAAAAGTCCTTTCGTTGGATGTCTCAACTGCCATTATGACATCATTATCTGAGCAATAATGGATGCCAATCAGTGCCTTTTTCAAGTCTGGAAAATAAAACAGTAATTTCATGGAGTACAGAATTGTTGGAGCAGTCCACAACCATGTTCACTGATACCATTGCAAAAAATGTGTATGAACTGGAGCATTGTCTTGATGAAACGGTATACTTTTTCTAAAGTGTCAACTTTGTCTCAATTTTTTCCTGAAGATGCCTTTGATGCATATTATGCTCCAATAATAGACTATCCCTTTTGAAGATTGTCTACCATTATGATTCCATCAGAATCCTGGAAAACAGAGGTCATGACCTTTCTGACTGAGAATGGTCATGGTAAACCTAAGTGCTGCCACTGTTTGGACTGGTGTGAAATGATGTACCCATGACGTCTAAGCCCTCGTCACAAATACCTGTGTAAAACAAAGTTATCAAGCTCAGCCTTAAAATGGGTCAGATTATCAGGGAACATATTCAGTCTTATATGTTTCTGATCTATTGTTAGGAGTCTTGGAATAAGACGAGCTGAAAACTTATGCATAGATAGATCTTCAGTAAGAATGAAAAGTACACATACTTTTAACAGTACTTGCAATATCCCACTTTGCATCACGAAAACATACCTATATAATTTTGACCCCCTTAAACCCCACTTTTATATAGTAAAACTGGGGTTTACAGGGGTACACATTATTTTTTCTTATTTCTGCTCAAAAACAGATTGTGGGTACTCATTAGAACTGCCTCACCAGTTCTAACAAGTACCCACAATCTATGTTTTGAGCAGAAATATGAAAAATATCAGAACTTTTATCTACAAACTTGCAGTTTTTGATGGCGAAATTTTCAATATATTTGAATAGGCATGTTTTCGCAATGGTCATTCAATAGTCACCCATTATGCCCTTTATCCGCTGATATTTTACCATGGCTCTCTCACCAAGTTTGTCCATTTTATGACACTCACTATCCTTGCCTACTTTGATGTGTTACCACTACCAAGAAAGTAAACTAAATGACTTTCGCTCCTGGCTGCATAACTTTGCACAGTACATGAATATGAATAAACAGGCTGATAGAGCACAGCCTTGCTTAACTCCTTCAATATTAAAATACTCAGAATTTTTCAATCACCCATTATATATGTCACATTTGTTCATTTTACTTACAGCAAGCTAAAGATTTAGCCATACCTAGATAAAAGTCATAGAGTCACGTCCAATTTAGTCTTAGTATCTGTACATATGAGTATTTGAAATAAAAAAAAAAAGCAAACATTGGTCAAATAAAATAGTGTAATAGTAGCGCATTAGTATAATATCTAAAACATGGCAATTTTAACCCATTTGTTCCAAGAGGATTGTTCGGTTCGGGAAGTAGGACTAATCAAGTTGGGTAGTTAAATGAGCTTTTTACAATACTGCCATTGTCCATCATGTTGGATAATGGTAAACTGCAGATTCTGATCAGAGATGACATTCTGCAGCACCTTTTATGGGTCTACACTGTTTGCAAAGGTCTGTTTTGTGGACATTAGTCACAAATGGGTTAATTAAAGACTAGTATTCATGAACAAAATATTATTTGGATGTCCAAATCTGTACATCTGAAAAAAAAATGCAGCACAGCCAGCAACTGTATCAGTATTAACCCATTTTAGACTGGAGAACCCTAAACTGGGAACTGTAAACAGTGCAGACCCAGATCATATGCCACAGAATGTGGCATCTGATCAGGGTCTCCACTGTTTGCAAATAGTGCAACCATTTTTTTCTTTAGGAATATCTACATCATATATTCTGACATACCTAAAAATGAAAATGGACTCTTCCAATATATAGTGTGGGAGAGTTTATTCAGATTTTAATGGGTTAAGCTGCAAAATCAGCATGGCTGGATTAAATACTACTTCCAGAACCTAAGACAAATAGAAAATTAAGAGGTACTAGTACACTTTCGGGGAAGGCAACTCCGTCAAAATGGTTTGCATCCTTTCTGAAAAGGAGCCTATTCTAAAGGGAATGAATTTGTTCTCCAAGTAAGCATGTAATTTCCTTTTAGAGTAGACCCCTTTTCAAAAATACTTGGTGTGCTGGAAAACAAACAGGAAATAACAATAATTGTCTCCTTGTTAAAATGGCAGAAAATCTACCAGGATTATCCATTCCCCCTAAACTGGGCAAGTAAAATTATATACTTAATCAAAACTTTGTATAAAAAATACATATGGAATGTTCTTATTTAACCATTGCCTTGCTGAATAAATTAAGATGCCATGCCCCCTTCTAATTTCCAGCCAATCAGACTACTTGATCTGGGTTTTTGGTAGAAATTCACATATTTAATGACAAACAGTGCAGATCCAGATCAGTTGGCTTCTTCAGAAGCCAACTGATCTGGATCTGCACTGTTTGCTAAGGCAGGGCATGTTGTGTTCAGCAAGAGAAGGGTTAAAAATCTTTTACAAAGAATATTATGAACTGGACAAGCAGACAAACTGGAAATTTGTCTCGCCCTCTCTCTGTATGTCTCTATTACATAATATCTTGCTTTGCAGCTGACTCACATGAACTTTAAAGCATCATTTCCCTGAATAAATAAAAAATATACTTCTGAATGTCTGCTTTGTGATTGGTGCTTTAAGGATTAACTAAATCTTGCACAACTCCCTTTGTATGGCCTGAATTTATGTTGCTACAGATAATAATAAGCAGACAATAAATATACTATTCCTAAGAACATGCCTGACATAGCATATGGAACATCACTTTATAACATCATTCACTTTTTAATGACACTATCAAACTAAATGCTACATTGTAATTTCAGAAAATGAGAAAAAAAACAAAATCTTATCTGTGAACTTTTACCTGCAACACATAAATATTAAAAAAGAAGACAAAAAGAAGAAAAAGAAAAACATTTAAATATGCAAGAAAGTTAGGTTAAACTTTGTCAAAAAGAGCAAAATAATATACAAACATTTAAACATTAAACATTTAACAGGAACAATGGCTGTATGCCTATAAAAATAAAACCACATTCCAGTTTCATGCAAATGGACTCACCAGTCTCTTCTGTTCACTTAGCCCTTAAAGACCCTTTCAAAATTGTGGCAGACAACATTCCAAATTATTTTTTATTTTCAGATAAAAATAAGACTTGACATTTCATGCAAATCATCTGCTTAGCAAATGATTTGCATGAAATGGCAAGCGTTATTTTCTTGGAAAAATAAAAAACACAAAAATAAAATAAAAGAATTCAGAATGTCATCTGCCACTGTTGTGATTGGCACAATAAGGATTATATTTCGACCCTGTAGAACTTATCAGAGGAATTGTTAAGGGGGAGTATTTGGTGACAATCTTGGGATAACTTTTCTCATTAGAAGTGCCTCATTTTTCTACATAAATACATGTTATGGGTGCTCATTAGAAGCATCTCAATGAGGCACTGCTAATGAGTACACACAATATATGTTTTTATGGAGAACTGGAGAAAATTATCACATAATTATCACCAAATACTCCATCCTAACAATTCCTCTGACATATGTTGCGTGTGTTAACACTAACTAGACTCTGCAGAAGCACAAACTCTTTCATCTCAAGCCTCACAGTACTTACCCTAAATATTGGGACACACTAACTCCTTACCATACGTCTCCCAAAATTCGTACAAGACCTATTGATGTGTCAAAAACTGCTGGATCAGTGACAAACAGTGCAGATCTTGATCAGACACTGCATTCTGCTGTGTCTGATCAGGGGCTACACTGTATGCTTAGGCTGTATGTCCCAATATGTAGGGTGAATATGGTATGCAGTACAAACTACATCAGAATAAAACCTGTCTTGAGGTATATGTATGTGTATAGAAAAGACTGCCAAGTCTAATTAGAGCATGTGCAGTTTGCCCAAACAAACAAATTGTCAATAAGCAGTGCTTATTAGATACCCCCTGTTAGGACCACAAGGTATCAAACAGACAGACATACAATTGGACAATGTGAAAACAGCATACCCCTCCACAAACACTTATTTTGCCATTTTGTGTAAAGGAGGCAACTTTATTGACTTCTTCTTTGTTTTCCAGTACACCAATTCCTTTCTGAAATGGGGTCTACTCCAACAGGAGCAAATTCTTTCTTTTTAGAGTAGACTCCTTTTCAGAAGAGAAGCAAAACCAATTTTGAAAGAGTTGCCTCCACTGTATTCAAAAACCATGACAAATTCTTTCCAAGAGAATATGTAAACTGCATACCCAGTCCAGACTGCAGAATTGCACCATCTAGTCTCGGCACACATAGTTTGCTTGTGCACTAAGACAATTTTTATCGTGATTTTCCTCCTAATTACAGTCGAACCTCGTTATCTCTAACTCGCTTATTTCGAATTACCGCTTATCTCGAAGTGAAAATCTGGTCCCTGTTTTAACTATGACAACAGGTAACAAAATAATGTGGAAAAGAGGAGAAATTGCTCCCAAGGAGCAATTTCTCCTCTTTTCCACATTATTTTATACATATATTTCTAACTTCAGGAGTCAAATTACATATTCACTTGTTAAATATGGTTGTTCAATTTATTGTTTTCCTCACTCTCAACTCTGATATGTCGAGGTACGGATATCTCAAAGTGTTTCAGTGAGTCCCTTGGAATTCGAGATAATGAGAGTCGACTGTACTTCAACAATCTCATGTAGCACTAGATAGTAAACAACTTTTATCATAATGTTACTCCTATGTACTTCAATAATCTCATGTGGCACTAGCTTGTAAACAGTCTTGAAGCACTTTTAACACCTTCTCTGATTCTGATGTGGCCGCAACTGACACATAGTGTAACAATATCTCACTGTTACCTGATTTACACAGGAACACAAACAACCTGCAAATAAAAAGAAGTCAATAAATTTGAAATATACAGTCGAACCTCAATGGCTCGAACATCTTTGGGACCATGGAAATTCATTCGAGACATAGGTAGTTCGAGCCACTGAGGGTTAATCATGGTGCCAGGACAGGAAGCAAATAGCGATAATTTAGGGAAATCTTTTCCATTTTCTACACAATGATTGTATGTTGAGTGTACTCATTAGAATCACCTCAATGAGGCAATTCTAATGAGTACACACAACATACAATTCCGTGATAAAATAAGAAAAAATCCGTAAATATTCGTTTTCTTGAGCTATTGGAAGGATTTTGTAGGGACTGAAAAAAGAGTTCGAATCATCCATGGTAAACGAGCCATCTGGGTTCGAGCCATTGAGGTTATACTGTACGAGGGTGAGTCAATAAGTAACCAGCCTAACTTATTTCCGGTTGAGATCCACCTCTTCTTTTTCGATGTAATTGCCCGCTAGTGTGATGCACTAAGACCAATGGTGTTCTAGTGCCATCAGCCCAGAACTGAAAAAGTCAGGGTCCTTTCCATTGACCCACTCCTCAACTGCCGTCACAACTTCTTCACCAGACCGGAAATGAAGTCCACGGATATCCTTTTTCAAATTTGGGAATAGGAAGAAGTCGCTAGGAGCTAGGTCAGGCGAATAGGCAGGATGTGGTATTAATTCATACCCATTTCGCTCTACAGCATCCATTGCAACTTTGCAAGTGTGGATTCTCACGTTGTCCTGTTGCAGCAAATCACCTTTAGAGAGTTTACCTCGGCATTTTTCACAGATGGCGGTTCTCAGCTGGTCTAACAAGTTTGCATGGTACACTCCAGTTATTGTACTTCTCTTGGGTAAAAAGTCCAACATAATAACGCCTTTTGCCTCCCAAAATACCGTGGCCATCACCTTGCCAGCAGATGGTTGCGTCTTGAACTTCTTTGGCCTCGGGGACCCAGGCCCTACCCACTGACGACTCTTGAGCTTTATTCTCTGGCTCATAATAATGAACCCATGTCTCATCTACAGTCACCAGACGCAAAAGAAAATCACCTTTTGACCTAAAACGCTTCAACAAGGTGCTGCATACTGATGCTCTGGTTGCCATTTGCTCATCGCTAAGGGATTTGGGGACCCAACTGGCTGTTAGCTTGCGCATACCTAAACGATCATGCAAGATTGCTACCATGTGAAATGCCCAATGATTGCGCTATTTCTTCCACCTGAATTTGCCTATCAGAGTATACCAGATCCCGAACTTTCTTACACATTTCTTCGTCGGTGGCATCCAGTGGGCGTCCAGACCTGGTTTCATCTTCTAAAGACGTTCTACCGCGTTTGAATTCCCCTACCCAGAATTTAACCTGAGCATAAGATGGTGCAGAAGACCCATAAACATCGGCTAACTCGCTGTGTATTTCCTTGCCTGTTTTACCTTTTAAATACAAGTACCGAATTACAGCAGTGTACTCAACTTTAGATGAAAAGCATGCCTTTGCATCACCAGCCATGTTTGACATTCAATATCTTATTAAAGAATGACTCGATACGCATGCAATTTTGTACCCATGTATAAAACATATATTGAAACAAAGCATGAAAATCGTGACCATCTCGGTCCATCGGAAATGGGATAGGCTGGTTACTTATTGACTCACCCTCGTATTCTTCACTGGCTATGTAGTCATTGCTGTTGTTCTTTTGTGGCATCTGATCAGTGTCTACACGGTTTGCCATGTATCCAGCAATTTTTAGACACAACAAGTTTGTCAAATGGAGTTATTCAACGTTTGGTATAGTCAAGAATTAAGGTGTCCAAATACTTAGGGTACATAAGGTAACTCGAAAGAAATGCACAGCTTGCTTTTTTTGGCAAAATAAGAAAACAGCATATCTTCAGCACTGAATTTACCTGCATATTTTCTGGAGATACAAGAAAAATATTTGTAAAGCTTATAGAAAACTGAATTTACCTGTACAGAGCATAGAAATCATTCTCTGCTTCTTGTAGTAGTCGATGTAAACTGTTCATTGTCTGAATAAACTGAAATATATATCGGCAACATATTGATAAAAAAAACAAACATACAGGTCAGTCCCGTTAGTACTCGCGTCGTTAGTGCGCGAATACGGATATCATGCGGTGCCGTCATGCCTCCCAAAATTTTTTCGAAGGGTCCCAATGTATTGTCTCTGTTGTATTTTTGTTTGTGTACGTGCGTAATGACCGTAATTGACCTTTTGATGTTTATTTTAAGAAGACAAACTTGTGCCAATTAAAACATTTATCTTTTAAACGATACAAACGTACATTGTATCTATCAAGAAATGGCTTATCCAGCGTCTAAAGAATGGGAAAATGACCACAGTTATCCATAATTAATTTGTAAATACTTGAAAGACACCGAATTTTCCAGTTTGATATGGCCGCCTTGCTGACCTAATTAGATATTCATCAAATCAGCGACGCGGATCACTGGACGTCGATTACTGCGCACGCGGTTGGGTAGTAGAGCGTGTAACTGTGAAATTTGTCCGGCACTCATTGTTGTCTTGAAAAAAGTTCATTCTGCTATCAGATTAACACTGATTAAAATGGAAAACCAAAGAAGAAAACGAAAAGCCTTCACGGTTAAAGAAAAACTTGAGGCCACTGAACATGGCACTTTGTTGGAATCAAATGCTTTGGTTTAGTCAATTTTTTTTCTTTGAGCTTCCGTTCTCTTCTATACAAGCAGAAAGATTAAAAAACTTAACAATTTCTGCTGTTTTATTAATAAGATTTCTTTTACTGGACTAAAATAATTCGCTATGCTCGCGGGGACCGGTATTGATACCGGACTTTTTATGTGACTTACACCTCACTTCAACACCGTCTGTATTACATCACCGGCAAATATGGCGGATCAAGCCACAAAATGGAAACGTAAATAAAGTATTTAGCGTATATATTGCAGAAAAAGTACATCAGAGGGTGTAAAAAAGACAAAACATACAAAACATACATTCGTTTATTTATATAAATAGCACATGAAAATAGCATTGTTTCATTCAAATCCCTCCAAACGTATATAGGTATGTCCCATACAAATGTCAACATTTATAAAGTCTGATCAGTCGGCTCTGAACTTACTACGCGCCTCGCCTATATCGCGGTCTGGATTTGTGCATCCCGACCAGCGCGTAATAACGGGACTGACCTGTATTTGATCATATATATGTACAGTCCTGTTTTATCATTCAGCAGTTTACATGAATGTGTTGATTTTGAAAATTTGAAAATAAAGTAAGTGTTAATTCTTGTAAAAAGTGTAATAAGCACATGGGTTTTTTTCAATATGAAGTACAAAGCACTTTGGACAAAATATTATTTACTTCATTAATTAGAAAGAAGGTATTTATTCTGTTTTGCTCCATTACTATTCAAACTCCAGTCCACCATAAACTTCCATCTAATACTAGACACCCTAAATTCACTTAAGGTAAAACCAGTATATACCAGTTCACTCACCGCCACCCCACCTGTACCACAACCCCACTCCCGGGCCAATGTCAATAAGATTAAACATGTCTTCCAAGAACATGATTTCAGTGATCTGTATGAAATCATAGATATTATTTTCTGAGAAGAAATAAGAAAAGCTTTTCAAAACTTTCTCTGCTAATACACATATTTAAATTCAGTGTGCAAAAAGATAAAAATGACATAATTCTTACCTTTAACTTGAAAGCTTCTATAACTTGTTTTTGTTTCACTGGGTTATCTTGAAAATCTGGTCGATTTAAAGCATTACTCCATTCCTCACAATATCTATTGCACCCTAAAATTATATAACATGGTAGTTAGAGCTATTGTGACGATAAGTTTAATGACACGTCAAGCCATGAGGGTTATTTGCATCGTAAGGTATAGACCTACTGATAGGCATAGTATGCAGATAAATATCTTTTACAGGGAACAGCTATACCTCAAAGGGAAACAATTCCTAAATGAAATATTTGCCTCTCTTCTCATGATGATACTTTAAAAGGTGCGTCAAAGGCTAAAGGTCTCAGCTAAGTTGCAGCGAATTCTTACAGGTATATCCACTTACCTTAAATCTTCACAAATAGATACGTTATCGGATCTCACTGGTAATATTTCATTTAGCACAGATAATTCCTACTTTTTTTCTATTTCTATTTTTTTCAACAAAAATACTACACTCTGCATTGACTAAAATACCCATCCTTTTGTTCAAAATATTCTTTAAATATTATCTGCCTTTATTTCAGTTCTGCACAAAGGTCACCAAAATCTAATCAGTTCTTTGTTATGCCCCAATAATATATTCATGAAAATTTGGTAAGAATCCATCGACTGGTTCACAAGATATTGTGCAGACAATAGAGTGTCATGCAAATGCTAATGCAAACTCCAATGCCAACGCAGACGGGATCCGCACCAAAATCAATATGTCCCGCTCCCAGTAGGTTGGCTGACATAATGACCAGCTTGCAGCTGGTGGGCACCAAAAATATCTTTACTTACCTTTGTTCTTACTCTGCTTAGATGATAATGGGTTTTTAATCTCTTTCAACATTATTTCAGTCGTATCAAGATGATGAAGGAGTGATAATGAAAGACTGTGCAATGAAGTGCAGTACATCCATTAGTTGAACTCCACTTCTAGTGGGATTCAAACCCAGGATCTTGTGATCTGAAGTCAGGAACGCTAACTGCTCTGTCACCGGAATGCTTCTACTTAGAAGAATCTTACTGTTTGAATCTAGCTTGATGGACTCGGCAGAAATGCTGACAGTGAGAGTATCTTGTATGTCTGTCTGTCTGTTGCCAACATCCACTAACATATCCACACTCCCTGAGAGAGACCCTGTGTCAGTTTTCTGTTGCCCCACCTTCAGCTGGCCCAGTATCTCAGACAAGCTACAAGCTCTGTAAAACCTATAAGGAAAAATCACCATAACTTCAGATGATGAAGGGAATAATTTCTGCACCAAAACATAGAGTGCGCATTGTGAAGGAATAACATATAATATCTGAACAATATATCTATCCTAAGAATTAGACTGACAGTCCTAAGCAAACAGTACAGATCTTGATCTGATGCCATAGAATGTGGCATCTGATCAGACCTGTACTGTTGCCATTCAAACACCACTTTTTTAGATACATTACCAACCACCACCTTTTAACCCTTGTCATGCTGAATAAATTAAGATGCCACACCCACTTCTATTGTTTAGCCAATCAGATTACTTGATCCAGATTGTTCATACATATTCACATAATTAATGGCAAACAGTGCAGATCCAGATCAGTTGGCTTCTTCAGAAGCCAACTGATCTGGATCTACACTGTTTGCAAAGGCAGGGCAGGACCAGGGTTAAGACCAGGGTTAAGATATATGTACATCACTAAACACCACTGTTTTAGATACATTAGCAAGAACATCACAAAATGAATTGTTCAAAGTTTAGAAGTATGGTATGGAGTAATCTGTTTGATATTTGGGTAAATACTGGACTTAGTACACTGTATCCATACAAGATGAACAAAAATGACTAGAACAGGGTCATTTCAGCTACAGAGGTACATCATCACTTTATGGATACTCAGTTTTGCATATTCTGTCTTGATGATACCTCAGGATATCTTTGTTCCAAAAATCTCAGATTTAGTATGTTGTGTTTGTGGTCACCAAATAAGAAATACTTATTTCTGTATATAACAACTATTGAAAATTCAAATAATTTGCATTTATGATATAATAATGCTCAGCATACAGTGTACCTAAGACAAAATTTAATTTGCTTTTGCACTTCATTTTGTGTATCTGTCACTTTGTTTCATCATAAATGTCCCTGAAAAAAATTTCAGGATTCAAGAAAAGAAAAGAAAAAAAGATCTCAGATAATAATTTATCCAACAACAATCTTTAACCAATATATTTCTCCACATGTAGTATCATTCTACTGGTTTTGAATCCACCAGGATCCAGTGTTTGTTAGAAAAAGTTTTTGATCTATGTTTGTTCTTCTCCCACTGTATAATAGTTATATATCTATTTAGTGTCTGCAAAGTTTTTAACCCAAATGTTATGAGAATGATGGAATAAATTCTGCTAGCACCAGAGAAAATCAAAGACATTTACGCACATTATCCCTCATACAGACACAATAAATGCCTACCTTTGTATATCTGTCTGTTGTTCATCAGTCCCTCCAGATGTGACCAACTGATTATCTAACAAAGCCTGTAATGTATATACGTCTTATGAAAATGTAACATTTTTGCTCACAGAAGTATCCAGATATACAGAATATGTGCAAAAGTTTATTCATATTTCAATAAGCAGTCAGCATGTTTCAAATTTCCAGTTAAGAGGGGAATCCACATAAAAAGTTTCCTTATTTTTCCACAAAAAACATATGTTGTGTGTACTCATTAATAGTGCCTCACTGAGACATTTCTAATCAGTACCCACTACATATGTTTTCCTGGAGACATAAGAAATGTCAAAACGTACTTTTTGGTTAAAAAATGAGCAAGAGCACTACAAAACCAACAAAATAGCATGTGCGCCCAGAGAAGACTCAGATTAGCCAGGGCATCTGCCCAGTCTAATCAGTCTTTGCTGTGAAGCTAAGGACCCAAGCTTTTTTATGCAGACAGTGAAGACTCTGATCATGCTGGGCAGATGCTCAGGTTGATCTGAGTCTTTGCTGGGTGCACATACCATTTTATAGGTTTTGTCGAGCACTGGCTCAAAATATGGTTCATCTGGAGCTATGTAATGTATAGTCCTTTTGTTTATCGCCTTTTGTTTTGATTACGAATTCCGAGAACTGAGTCACGGCTGGTAGTTGTGTAAGGCATACAGTAAATGTCCTAAAATTTCCAAAACTTTATTTTATACTATTTTGGCCTAAATTTTGCTTTTTGTGCACCTGTTGCTTAAATTACTTAGTAGAATGGCAAATAGTGTAGACCCTGATCTGGGTCTGTACTGTTTGCATACGTCATTTTGTCAGACACTTTGGTGTTTGAAATTTTAGGACATTTACCGTAATCAAAAGTTATACAAAGAAAATCCTTATGGGAACTACTGGTCATGACTTACGTGAAGTAAATATGTCAACAAACAGGTAATTACTCTCACTTTTCTTACTTGTTCATCACTTTTTTGGACAGAATTTCAAAAACTGCGCAGTGCTATTCCCAACAGATAATAAAACAGATATCAGCATAGATAGAAGAGACTACAATTTTTTGTGCAGTTTGTCCTGGATGAAAGGGGTTAACAATTTCTGTTTGGATGATGACTGAAATGCATTGTTTAGAGTTTTTAGTAAATCAAGGACGATCCAGTTGGCCAAAGTGATAAAAAGATAATATAAAGATAATATATTGTTTCAAATTAGCATGTTGTTACTAGACTATGGAAAGCTAGACATAGCAATGCTTTTAATATAATTATGACTTACCAACCAATTACCCCTTACGAGTCGTAAAGTTAAAAGTCTATCTAGGTCTTTATACCACAACTGACAATGTCAATATCTGTTCTGCACTGGACCAATTTTCCAAAATACTGATTATGCTGGCCCTTACTTCTACAGGAATGCTTCTTCTAGGCATTTTGCATCAGATTACAATGAGAAAGACATGCTAAAAACATGATATTATCAGCACATGGAAGAAGCAACCGTACACTGACAGTGCACGAGATTATGCAGTGAGTGTCGCAGGTGGTTTTTGTATGGTGACCCTTAGGTGCTAACAAACGTGCAAAAGTGCAATTTTTTAACACTCTGGGCCCAGTTGTTCAAAGCGTCGTTAGCTTAACGAGCTCGTTAAGGGTCATTTCGTTAACTGTTTTAGCAGATTCAATATACAATATTCTGATATTTTTTGCTGAAAAAATGTGAGTAGCTTTTGCACTGCAAAAGCTACTCACATTTTTTCAGCAAAAAATTTCAGCATATTTGCGTATCACTTGGTGTAAATTTTAACGAATCGTTAACTAACGACGTCGTTAGCTTTGAACAACTGGGCCCTGTTCGTCTATTAGACCTTGCTGAGCTTGAGCAGCTTCTAACAACACAAAACTTTGTATACCTCATTTTTAATGTATCATTACAAAAACACGCCTATTCCAATATATAGAAAATTTCATCTCCAAAAACTGAAAATTTTCAGATAAAAACCCCCGATATTTTTCATATTTCTGCTCAAAACATAGATTGTGGGTACTCGTTAGAACTGCCTCGGCGAGGCAGTTCTAACGAGTACCACAATCTATGTTTCGAGCAGAAATAAGAAAAATAATGTATACCCCTGTAAACCCCAGTTTTACTATATAAAAGTGGGGTTTAAGGGGGTCAAATTTATATAGGTGTGTTTTCGTGATGGAATACTGTAACGAAGCATTTAAAGCAAAGATCCTTACCTTCATTTAGTACCAAGTATACAGTAAAATAATTAAAAGTTGCAGTACTTTTTTCCGATAGTATATATAATACTTAAGTTCAACAACCTACGACGGGACAACTGAAAGTTGCCAGTTGTCTTGCCCTGCATGCATCTGTTTCTAAACTAGTATATGTTCTTTTTGGGAAACACTATTTTCTCAACAAACATACATAACTTGTGTAATAATTTAATTACCAAAACATTTGCTGCTGATGAAAATCGGCAGGTGGTCTGTTTAGCATAGTTTTGCACTAATAAAATGTGTCAGAAAAAAAGAAATTGATAAACCAACAACTTAATTAAACAGTTCTAGACGGTACTGCCAGTAACATTTAATTAAACCATTTAAGTGTTCATGAAGAGGGTTAAAAACAAATTTTGGTGATTAATGAACCATTTCAGAATGATTAAAGCTTAAAGAACTACTGGTAGTTGCGGGTTTAATTTCCTTCTGAAAATTCATTCTTTCTTCAAAATTCCTTTTACTAAGCATACTGATAGAGCAATATTTTTTTTATCTTATTGTAGGTATGAATCTGAACTTGAATATAAGAGTGGTGAAAAAATGACATTCTATTATTAATTCATTTAAAAGTTTGTGATAGGGTATGATCGACTTTGACCTTGCCATACAAGCCACCAATGCTGCATACCAAATTTCAAGGTCATCAGCCATTCGGTTCCTCAGAAGATTTTTAAATATGGTCATGGTGGCCATCTCGGTCATGTGACCCAGACCTAAAAACAAACTTTTGTTCCCCCATTCCACTGAGGCTCCATATGTAATTTGGTTTCAATTGGCCCAGCGGTTTCACAGGAGATGTCGTCTGAATATGTTGATGATGGACCACTGTCTGTCCTATAAGCTCCCAATGAGTATTTGGATCTGTGAGCTTAATACATGTATTTATCTGGAAACTCCTCTTATCTGGAGCTATGTTCAGAGTATATGAAACTTACTGAATATATAAGGTATCTGAGATTGTCTTGAAGACTCTGTTGACATCTAATCAAATATTCTATAGCTACTGTATACCAGTTCTTCAAGTTATCTTGTACTGTTTCTGATAAAGTTCCATTCTGTGGTAAAAATAAGAAATGTGATATACCATATTTACGCCAATATAAAGACAGATAGACAAAAGCAAACCCAGATGGAACTGCTACTTTAGGAACTTCAAGGCTGACTGCCATTCAGTCACAACATTTAAGACCCAAAACTCAATATAAAGTGCTTTAAATCATAAAAAAAATTCTTAAAACCAATTCAAATCAAATATGTGTTGAAAGAATATGCTATCAAAACATACACACATTTAACTCTACTATATATAGTTACTCTACTTAATTCATGGTAAATAACAGTGGGCTGGGTCAGGGCTCTAGATGATGCTGTATTGGGGATAAAAATATGAACTACCGTCATGTAAATGGCAATCTTCATGCATATATCGAGAACAAAGGTGCAGATCAGCTTGTAAATCTATACAGTCTCAGGAATGAAATAACCACCCCCCCCCCCCCTCAACACACACATATACACACACACCACCACCACCACCTTCCCTGTCCCTGCAAGGCATATTATCACTTTGTGATGAGCAAGGGCTGATTATGATTATATCAGCCTGTGTCATTGGACAAATATGGTTTGTTGCATTTCCATCTACATATAGTGTATTTAGCATTTGTCTCATCAAAAAAAACATGGGTTTAAGTAGCTGAGCACAATGTGATGTTGAAAATTATGAAGCAGTGATCTTGAGCTGGTGACAGCCATCCTGATACTGTCATCAGGTATGCTGGAGATACTCAAAAGCAAATGGCTGATTATTGCATCATTTCACTGGCATAGCCAATGACTGACAGGGGTTCTGAAACTTCTGGTAATACAGTGTTGCAAAGCACCTGGACAGACTGCACATGACAAAACGTGAGATTGCTTGACAACCAGATGATTGGCATATTTCTTAATCTATATGGAAGAAAGGGAACTCTGACTCTTTATTGATTTTCAGAAGAATAAGAGCTGTCACAGGACAACGTAGCTTGCCCGAATCACACTTTGCCTCTAAAATTTCAAAGTCTGTGACCGTGATCTCAAGGTCACTGATGTGGGTTGGGATGGTACAGCATAAACTGCAGACCAGTACATAACATCAGGACCACTACGAACTAGTTACATCCATAGGTTCAGGAAATATAGCCTTTTGAAAACTTTTACCAAAAACTCTAACATAAAATCTTGAAGTCTGTGACCTGGACCTCAAGGTTAGTGAGGGAGTGGGGATGGTGCAGCATAAAATTTTAGGGTAGTATCTTATATCAGGTAAAGTATCAGTAAGATCAGTCTCAAACTTAAGAAGATATAAACTTCTAAAAACTCCAACCAAAAACTTAAACATATAAATTTTTTCTAAGTCCACGAACTTGACCTCAAGGTAATTCATGTGGGTCGGGATGGTTCTGCATCAAAACTTCAAACCAATATCTGTCAGGACAAGTATGATCTACTTCCATCCAGAGGTTCAGGAGATATAGCCTTTTAAAAACTTTAACCAATACTGACACCAACGCCATAAATGACTGAAATTGTTTTGTTGTTTTTTTTTTCTGGTAATTTACCATAATACATGTACATGTATTTACCTCATGATAAATTTGTTTCACAATTTCCCCACAATAACAATCCAGGTCATCCCTAAATCTGGTACATTGTTAAGATTGATAAAGCTACTGAGAAGAAGTGTATTTTAATACATGTAATTACAACTGAACCAACACTAACGGTCCTCTCAACAACAAACATCACCTCATAAATGATAATACATGTGCAGTTTTCTATACACTGTACATACATGTAAACTGTTCAACAACAACCAATCATATGTCTTCCCAAAGATGGCTGTTGTAAGTAGCAAGCACATACTTTTCTTATTTCTTTTTCAAAACATACTGTATTTTCTTAAAATTTTGTGAACATAGGATAAAGTCTAGCATACTGTCCAAATGATAAAGGTGGTCAGGGTCTTCATAATTCACATAGGGGAAGGTGCTGGTTTTTACCACAGTGGGACTACTCTGTCATGAGAAAGTGGTCTTGAGGGAACCGATCTGGATACACTTGGTAGATTTTTCATCATTTTTACAGGGGAGACAATTTTTGTGACTTCCTGTTTGTTTTCCTCCACACCAAGCCCGTTTTATAAAGGAGTCTGCTCTAAAAGGAAATTCTTACCTTTTAGAGTAGACTCCTTTTCAGAAGTCAGGTAAAAACAATTCTGACAGTTACTACTACTGAAAGTGTATCCATTTCCGTTAACCCATTGTAGACTGAATGAACTCCGCCACATTATATATTGGAAGATTCTAATATCAATTTTAGGTACTGGTATGTCAGGCTATATGATGTAGATATGCCTAGAGAAAAATGGTTGAACTATTTGCAAACAATGGAGACCCTGATCAGATGCTGTGTTCTGCGGCATCTGATCTGGGTCTGCACTGTTTGCCAAATACCCTTTTACGGGTTTCCAGACTACAATGGGTTAATGAAACTGCAGACAGGGAGTCTCAAATCAGCCTGTACATCACCAGTCTGCTCAGGATCTTTGTTGTTTATTGATGTATTCTAATTCTATAGCACTGGTGATTCTGTCAGCGGCGAGAATACTGTATTTACCTTAAGTATTGAGACACATTAACTCTCTACCACACTTGTCCTAAAGTTTGAAATAGCCCATTCTACTACCTGCTGATATGTCTAAAATTAATGTAGTGTTGAATGAATAGCAAACAGTACAGACCCTGATTAGATGCTGCGGCATCTGATCTAGGTCTTTACTTTTGCTCAGACCTGTCTGTCCCAATACTTAGGGTTATTATGGTAGACCCTTATCAGACTGTATGTTTTATTTGCAGTCTGATTTGTGACTTTACTGTTCACATTTGCCATAATGACACTTTTCTAGTCAGGATTTTCGATGTTTCCAAACAATAATTTAACTCTTCAGACTCCAGTAAACAGACATTAATGACCTAATGTCGATATAGCTTCTGTTACACAGGGGACGGATATTTGGGACAGTGACTGTGAATATGTCAAATCTGTCTCAAATACCAAGTGTATTAAGCAATCACTTCTATTAACAAGAGGGCCATGATGGCCCTGTAACGCTCACCTGAGCAACATAGCACTTTGAGAGCCTGATCTAGAACTGATCAAGGCAAACATTCTGATCAAAGTTCAAAATGATTATAACAAAGTTTTCTGCTGATTTCGCCTGGTGACCTAGTTTTTGATACCAAGTGACCCAGTTTCGAACTTGACCTAGAACTCATCAAGACAAACATTTTGTGCAAGATTCATGATAATTGCTTGAAAAATGTGACCGCTAGAGTGATAACAAGATTTTACGCTGATTTGGCCAGGTGACCTAGTTTTTGACCCCAGGTGTTCCAGTTTCGAATTTGACCTAGAAATCATCAAGACAAACATTTTGAGCCAGATTCATGATAATTGCTTGAAAAATGTGATCGCTAGTGTGTTAACAAGGTTTTCTGCTGATTTGGCCCGGTGACCTAGTTTTTGACCCCAAGTGACCCAGTTTCAAACATATCCTAGAACTCACCAAGACAAACATTTTGAGCAAGATTCATGATAATTGCTTCAAAAATGTGACCGCTAGAGTGTTAACAAGGTTTTCTGCCGGTTTGGCCTGGTGACCTAGTTTTTGACACCACGTGACCCAGTTTCGAACCTGACATAGAAATCATCAAGACAAACATTTTGAGCAAGATTCATGATTATTGCTTCAAAAATGTGACCGCTAGAGTGTTAACAAGGTTTTCTGCTGATTTAGCCCGGTGACCTAGTTTTTGACTCCAAGTGACCCAGTTTCGAACTCAACCTATAAATCATCAAGACAAACATTTTGAGCAAGATTCATGATGATTGCTTCAAAAATGTGACCGCTAGAGTGTTAACAGGGTTTTCTGCTGATCTGGCCAGGTGACCTAGCTTTGACCCCAAGTGACCCAGTTTCGAACTTGACCTAGAAATCATCAAGACAAATATATTGAGCAAGATTCATGATGATTGCTTCAAAAACGTGACTGCTAGAGTGTTAACAAGGTTTTCTGCTGATCTGGCCAGGTGACCTAGTTTTTGACCCCAGGTGACCCAGTTTCGAACCTGACCTAGAAATCATCAAGACAAATATATTGAGCAAAATTCATGATGATTGCTTCAAAAATGTGACCGCTATAGTGTTAACAAGGTTTTCTGCTGATCTGGCCCGGTGACCTAGTTTTTGACCCCAGGTGACCCAGTTTCAAACTTGACCTAGATTTAATAGAGGCAAACATTTTGAGCAAGTTTCATCAAGATTGGGTCAAAACTATGACCTGTAGAGTGTTAACAAGTTTTTCCTTTGATTTGACCTGGTGACCTAGTTTTTGACCCCAAGTAACCCAGTATCGAACTTGACCTAGATTTCATAGAGGCAAACATTCTGAGCAAGTTTCATCAAGATTGGGTCAAAACTGTGACCTCTAGAGTGTTAACAAACTAATTGTTGACGACGAACGACGGATGACGACGGACGACGACGGACATAGGGTGATGACAATAGCTCACCCTGAGCTTTTGCTCAGGTGAGCTAAAAAGCCAGTACATGTATTTCAGATTCCTTAAAAGGCAAGTAAGTGGAAATTTACATGTTTTAAGCAAACATCTCCTTTAGCAACCTTGTTTGTCTTTCTCAAAGGTTTTTGCCTTTTTTATTGATTGCAGAAACACATTTCTGTGTTTTCAACATAAAGCAAACCACAAAACAATTTTCGAGACTGTCTAAATATTTATGGAGACATGCTCTTTATTTTTTCTCCTTTATAGATCAATTTTGCTGAATGAAATGACTAAGAAGCTAAAAATTACTTTCATTTTCTCTGGATTTTCCAAAACACACTACATCTATTCTACAACAATTCGAGGAAGAGTGCTTTTTTCAGTCCTGATATTTTCTTATTTCTCCACAAAAGCATAAACTTGGGTACTCATTAGAAGTATCCACAACATATGATTTTTCTGGAGATATAAGAAAATATTTAACTACCATATTATTAAGGAGTTAAGGTGTCCCAATACTTAGGGTAAAAATTGTAATATCCCTTCTTATTTGCAGCTATGGTAACGCTTTCAATATCTCTAGATTTTCCAAACTCCACAGCTCCAAGTTATATATACACAGCCACTTTCTCACCCCCTTGCCTCCAGGTCAAACAGCATGTATGTATTAATCCGTTTAGACTGCGTGGACTCTTCTACCCAAACTCTTTGAATTAGTTCATTTCAATATTAGGAGTGTCTGGTTAGTTTTAATTGTTACCATATTTTGTGGAAATTCCTTTCCTAAATGCAAACAGTGTAGACCCTGATCAGATGCTGCATTCTGCAGCATCTGATCTGAGTCTACACAGTTTGCTAATGTCCCTTTTATATGACACTAGGCATAAATGGGTTAATTGTAATTTACCATAATAACACAATGCATAATCATTCATAAAAGCTATGACATTTTTTTTTTCTAAATACAGTATAAGGATACACATCTAAATTTCTTTGTTCTTCTGTTATAAAACAAACAATATATTTTTGTCTGTCTTGCTGATCAGTGTGATTCTTGACATCTGGCACACAGTAATAACATACCAATTTCTTATCACTTTCACTGTCCCTGAAATAAGCAAATCTCTTTGTGATCAACATGAAAAACAAGCGCCCACAGCTTGCTCACTCGAGTGAAATAGCACTGCGGATATGCAGATGTTATGCAACATTTTTCCAATCCTGTCACTCCAACTAACCAAGAACCGAGCAGTTCTGTGTTTTGAAGTAGAAGAATGTGTTTATTACTACAATGTATTGTTTTTTTTTACCATTTATGGGCATGACAGTCAATGGAGTGTGATCATTTGAACACTCTCAATCCCATTTCAACAGAAGAATCCATATGAAATTGGGTGGAAATTGGTGAATTGTTTTCAGAAGAGAAGTCGTTTAACAATTCCACGATTTTATACATGCATACAGCAAAGGTGCAGGGGAAGATACATGTAACCCTCGCAAAATAAAATTTTGATTGTAACTTCTTCAATCATATATTGTAAGTTTTAGACACTTCAGCTATTTTTGTATTTGTGTGTGTTCATTGCTCTCAAGGGTCATTTTTTTATAATCTATTTATCTTTGCCGCAATGCAGGGACTTGCCAAGCTCTCATCTTCAGTGAATAAGTAAAGAAATGATGAGAGAATAGGCATTCCAATTGCATGTTGCCGCTCCCACCTATGCTACACATCCTATGTCTCTTTACAAGGTCAGACAAGAGACAATGTTGTCTTCTTTCCCTGCTGGAGCTTTCCCTACTGGTGCACAACGTATTTTCTACTTTGGAGCAAGGGTGGTCAGATTTTGCAGTTTTGTTGACAGACAGGCATGTAAAACTCCAGTTCTTGGAGAGACTACAAAGCTTTGGTTAAATATGTCACCATTTCAGTGAACGTTTAACATGCATTCTGCAGCTTCTGGTCTGGGTCTACACTGTTTGCTCAGGCCTGTCCTTCCGAATACATAGAGTAAGTACGGAAATTTAATAAAATCAAACTCCTTTAGAAATTATTCTGGATCTGCCACTGATTCATAAAAAAATGCTGTTCCCCGTCCCGTTTGCCATGAATTGAATTATCAAGGCATATGCAATTAGCTCCCTTTGAACAGTAAACCTACTGAGTGAGGGCCTTACCCCGCATTTTGCAGGGTACAAATAAATATTAGTACTGTTACATGCAATTCTGGGGCATTTGCATTTCCTGTATAGATTACAAAAATGTAAGTGAAGATACTCAGAAAATGCAACAGTCACACAAAGTAACCTTTCCCTTGCCCCGCATGAAGAAACCATGTGCTCGTATCGGTAACATCACGTGAAATTGTGGTGGGAAACTGCTTAGGGAGAAAAACAAACTTATATTCGTTAAATTATTCAGCCTTTTCTCATCAGAAATGCATATGAAACAGGCTTGTATTAAAAATTTGAAGAACCTATTGGGACAGATAGGCCTATGCAAACAGTGTAGATCCAAATCAGACGCGACAAAGAACAAGAGAATGAAACTAATTGGGTGAACAGGGAATGACCATTTGAAAAATACTTTAGAAAATAAGACCTGTGCAACAACTTAAGATTCTGATCAGCCTGCACATTCAGGCAGTCTGATCTGTCTTTGCTGTTCACAACGGCTTCTATGGCCTCTGAGCTTTTCAAGATCGTCCTCCGAGTAGATGCGTTTACTCGGAAAAACTGGCGTGATTGGGTGGTCTGTGAAACGCTGAGATTCAACAAAATCAATCGGAACAAGTTATTCATCCAAATGACATAAGAAGTTTTATACAAATGTCTTATGCAGCCTTTGTTTTAAGTGATGGTTATTCATGTTTTTCATGGGTATTCCAGTGGTATACCAGCTCTGAATTAGCATACTATCAACAATGTTTTCAAAGACAATACTTCGAAGACAATTTGTTTGTTTGTGTTGAGGTTTTACGGCCCAGTCAACTCAAATGGGTCATGTCGAGCATGGTCAGTTTACCTAACCACACGTTTACTGGGCAGGCTTAATCCTCTAAGCGGTTAACCAGTATTGTGCACATTCTTTCGCCAGAAACTGACAACTGCCCTTCTTGAATCAGCGGAAGGGAGAGAATGACCGTAGAAAATATTTCATGATCAATCTCCACGAAAGAATGTTGCCGACTTTGGCGGGGGTTGAACCCGCGACCTCCTGGCCTCCAGTCGGACGGCGCATCCAACTGAGCCACCAAGGCCGGCCCGAAGACAATTTGCAAATTATTTGCAGTTACAATAGTTTCCCTTTTCCTATTTTGACATAATACATGTATTTCTTAATTAATTAAAGCCAATATTGGTGTCTTCAGTAGGTGTCTTTCACAGGTATTCCTGTATTTTTTCACAAGTATTCCGGTATTTTGGTAGTATTCCGGTATTTAGGTAAGTCATGTGACCGCAAATGTATGCATTTAACCGTTAAAGAGCTAATCACAACTACAGCAGATAAAACTTTGATTTTTTTTTTTTCAAATCAAATAAAGCTTGACATTTCATGTGAAATAATTTGCCTAGTAGAAGACTTACATGAAATGCTGAGTCTTATTTTCTCTCTGAAAAATAAGAAAATCAATTATGCATGCTGTCTGCTACAAACTTGCTTAATGCTTTAACAGTTAACCATAAACACTTACCACGCTATGGGCAGATTCAGCAGACAACAAACTGATAAGATTTTTCTTATATTTCATAGAAAATAGGATCCGACAATTTTATGCAAATTGTTTCCTCTGGAGACAATTTGCATGAAGTGTAAAATCCTATTTTCTAGAAAAATTAAGAAAAATATTTCAAAATGTTGCCTGCTGATTTTTTTTTCCCAGCATGCAAATGGTTTAAACATAATTACCCTAGCTCAAGAGGGACAACCCCAGCACCTCCAGCATAAATTGCTCCCTTTTCAAGTCTCTGGTGTAACAGATTCTGAACTTTCTCTTCTATTTGACTGGACAAATTTGTTTCCACTAGTGAAATCTCGCTGAAAAAGATGAGAAAGATGTATAACAGTCTATCTGTTATCTTTAACAACCTCTGAGCACATTCAACAGACAACAAACTGATGAACTGTCTTTTAACTTTCTTCAAAAATAGAGTTAGGCATTTCATGCAAACATCTCAGAACTGCTGAGCCTGAATTCTCATTTTGTTTCACAATAACGTAATAAAACAGTACAAATGAATTGATCATAAGTAGTCATATATGTTGCTTTTGCCAAATATGTGCAGTTAACCCTTGCTTTGCTGAATAAATTAAGCTGCCATGCCCACTTCTAACTTCCAGCCAATCAGATTACTTGATCCGGGTTTTTGATACAAATTCACATATTTAATGACAAACAGTGCAGATCCAGATCAGTTGGCATCTTCAGAAGCCAACTGATCTGGATCTACACTGTTTGCTAAGACAGGGCATGTCGTGTTCAGCAAGAGAAGGGTTAAACATGTCAACAAAGTAGTGAGCTAGCCACCATTTTCAGAAGTTGTGTACACACATTAGTGATGTTGTTAGCTATTTGTATTGGTCAGGCTGTACTGCTAATTACTGAAGAAAAAATCCCAAGCTACCATCCCTTTTACATACTGGCATGAAACCAGAATCACATCTTTTATTTCTTCAATGGCCTTTTAAAATAGATTCACCGTCTTTCTCAACAAGAAGCAGATAGTTCCAAACAGTTGAGGGGCTTATACAGACAAGTCTGTCATGATTGTAATGCAGAAGATTATGACTTAAAGACAAAAATAGCCATCAGAGGAGATGGCAAATCCCGCGACCAAACCATCATTTCTAAATTTAGTGTATTTCGATATCATGTATATATTGAACGAGAGCAAAGTAAAAAGATGCAAAGATAGTAGGAAATGTGACCAAAATAATAAGTGAAAACAAAAATAGGTGTACTGTGAATGATTTTATTTTTGCATGTTCTTTTGTTTTTTTTATTTTTGTCAAAATCATTTAATAATTACTTCTGATGTGATAATTTGTACCGGATACTCAATATTTGCAAATACTTTGAATTTGTGAGTGTACATATTCAGAAATAATAGCAAAAACAAGAGGGCCATGATGGCCCTGTAACGCTCACCTGAGCAACATAGCACTTTGAGAGCCTGATCTAGAACTGATCAAGGCAAACATTCTGATCAAAGTTCAAAATGATTATAACAAAGTTTTCTGCTGATTCGGCCCGGTGACCTAGTTTTTGATACCAAGTGACCCAGTTTCGAATTTGACCTAGAACTCATCAAGACAAACATTTTGAGCAAGATTCATGATGATTGCTTGAAAAATGTGACCGCTTGAGTGATAAGATTTTACGCTGATTTGGGCAGGTGACCTAGTTTTTGACCCCAGGTGTTCCAGTTTCTAACCTGACCTAGAAATCATCAAGACAAACATTTTGAGCCAGATTCATGATGATTGTTTCAAAAATGTGACCGCTAGAGTGTTAACAAGGTTTTCTGCTGATTTGGCCCGGCGACCTAGTTTTTGACCCCAAGTGACCCAGTTTCAAACATATCCTAGAACTCATCAAGACAAACATTTTGAGCAAGATTCATGATAATTGCTTCAAAAATGTGACTGCTAGAGTGTTAACAAGGTTTTCTGCTGGTTTGGCCTGGTGACCTAGTTTTTGACACCACGTGACTCGGTTTCGAACCTGACCTAGAAATCATCAAGACAAACATTTTGAGCAAGATTCATGATTATTGCTTCAAAAATGTGACCGCTAGAGTGTTAACAAGGTTTTCTGCTGATTTGGCCCGGTGACCTAGTTTTTGACTCCAAGTGACCCAGTTACGAACTCGACCTATAAATCATCAAGACAAATATTTTGAGCAAGATTCATGATGATTGCTTCAAAAATGTGACTGCTAGAGTGTTAACAAGGTTTTCTGCTGATCTGGCCAGGTGACCTAGTTTTTGACCCCAAGTGACCCAGTTTCGAACTTGACCTAGAAATCATCAACAAACATACTGAGCAAGATTCATGATGATTGCTTCAAAAATGTGACCGCTAGAGTGTTAACAAGGTTTTCAGCTGATCTGGCCAGGTGACCTAGTTATTGACCCCAGGTGACCCAGTTTCTAACTTGACCTAGAATTCATCAAGACAAACATAATGAGCAAGATTCATGATGATTGCATCAAAAATGTGACCGCTAGAGTGTTAACAAGGTTTTCTGCTGATCTGGCCTGGTGACCTAGTTTTTGACCCCAAGTGACCCAGTTTCGAACTTGACCTAGAAATCATCAAGACAAACATATTGAGCAAGATTCATGATGATTGCTTAAAAAATGTGACTACTAGAGTGTTAACAAGGTTTTCTGCTGGTCTGGCCAGGTGACCTACTTTTTGACCCCAGGTGACCCAGTTTCGAACTTGACCTAGAAATCATCAAGACAAATATATTGAGCAAGATTCATGATGATTGCTTCAAAAATGTGACCGCTAGAGTGTTAACAAGGTTTTCTGCTGATCTGGCCCGGTGACCTAGTTTTTGACCCCAGGTGACCCAGTTTCAAACCTGACCTAGATTTAATAGAGGCAAACATTTTGAGCAAGTTTCATCAAGATTGGGTCAAAACTATGACCTGTAGAGTGTTAACAAGTTTTTCCTTTGATTTGACCTGGTGACCTAGTTTTTGACCCCAAGTAACCCAGTATCGAACTTGACCTAGATTTCATAGAGGCAAACATTCTGAGCAAGTTTCATCAAGATTGGGTCAAAACTGTGACCTCTAGAGTGTTAACAAACTAATTGTTGACGACGAACGACGGACGACGACGGACGACGGACATAGGGTGATGACAATAGCTCACCCTGAGCTTTTGCTCAGGTGAGCTAATAAATGCCTTGTAATGGTAAAGGAACTTGCTGTATGTTTACTGGGGTAAAATCAACAGAGTAAAAGTTGTCCTTCTTGCATGCTACACACCTTCTTGACCTGATATATGTCCCTACCAAAAATTATCAAGTTATCTCAAACAGTGTGGGAGTTATGGCCTACACAAGATTTTGGCATCAGGGAAGATAATAATGGAGAAAGTGAGAGTACTCTTGAACACGACATGCCTACTGGTCCTTATCTATGCCTCTACCAAATATTATCAAAATATTTCAAACCACATACTCAAGGATTTCGCTTTATTCAGGGGAGGTAACTAGAAAACAACCACAGCAGAGGTTGTCTCTCTTGCATGTGACACACCTACTGTTCGATACCAATGCCTCTACCAAATATTATCAAAATATGTCTAAGGGTATCAAAGTTATGGAATGCAAGATTTTGGCTTCAGGGGAGACAACTACATAATGGAGAAGAAAGTGAGAGATGTCTCTCTTGCATGTGACACACCTACTGGTCCTCCTCTTCATCTCTACCAAATACTATCATATTATCTCAAACAGTATGGGAGTTATGGCCTGCAAAAGGTTTCAGCTTCAGGGGAAATAACTAAATCAGGAAGAGAAAGACAGTTGTCTCTCTTGCATGGTACATGCCTCCTCTTCATTTCTACCAAACATTATCAAAACATGTCTAAGAGTATCAAAGTTATGGAGTGCACAATATTTTGGCTTCAGAGGAGGTAACTACATAACAAAGAAAGTGAGAATTGTCTCTCTTGTATGTGACATGCATACTGGTCCTCCTCTTCATTTCTACAAAACAACATTATCAAAATATGTCTTAGGGTATAAAAGTTATGGAGTAAACAAGATTTTGGCTTCAGGGGAAATAACTACATAACGAAGAAGAAAGTGAGAGTTGTTTCTCTTGCATGTGACATGCCTACTGGTCCTCCTCTTAATCTCTACCAAACATTATCATATTATCTCAAACAGTATGGGAGTTATGGCCTGCACAAGATTTCTGCTTCTGGGGAGACAACTACATAATAAAGAAAGTGAGAGTTGTCTCTCTTGCATGCGACACGCCTACTGGTCCTCCTCTTCATCCCTACCAAATATTATCAAATTATCTCAAACAGTATGGGAGTTATGGCCTGCACAAGATTTCGGATTCAGGGGAGATAACTATATAACGAAGACAGTGACAGTTGTCATTCTTGCACACAACAAACCTACTGGTCCTCTTCTTCAATTCTACCAAACATTATCAAAATATGTCTTAGGGTATCAAAGTTATGGCCTGCACAAGATTTCCGCTTCAGGAGGAATAACTACACAACGAATAGAGTGAGAGTTGCCTCTCTTATACGCGACATGCCCAATGGTCCTCCTCTTCATCCCTACCAAATATTATCAAATTTTCTCAAACAGTATGGGAGTTATGGCCTGCATAAGATTTTGGCTTCAGGGGAGATAACGATATAAGAAAGACTGTGAGAGTTGTCTCTCTTGCATGCGACACACCTACTGGTCCTCCTCTTCATTCCTACCAAACATTACCAAAATATGTCTAAGGGTATCAGTTCAGTAGTGCACAAGGATGAGTACAATTTCTGCTTCAGGGGATTTAACAAATAAAGTGAGAGTTGTCTCTCTTGCATGAGACATGCCTACCGGTCCTCCTCTTCATCCCTACCAAATATGATCTAATTATCTCAAACAGTATGGGAGTTATGGCCTGCAGAAGATTTCGGCTTCAGGGGAGATACCTATACAATAAAGACAGTGAGAGTTGTCTTTCTTGCACATGACATGCCTATTGGTCCACCTCTACATATAATATCAAAGTATGTCTAAAGGTATCAAAGTTATGGATCACATAAAGATGAGGCTACAATATTTCTGCTTTGGGGGAGATAACTACATAACGAATAAAGTGAGAGTTGTCTCTCCTGTACGGGACATGCCTACTGGTCCTCCTCTTCATCCCTACCAAATATTATCAAATTATCTCAAACAGTATGGGAGTTATAGCCTGCAGAAGAATTTGGCTTCATGGGAGATAACTACATAATGAAGACAGTGAGAGTTGTCTCTCTTCTATGTGACGCGCCTACTGGTCCTCCTGTAAATTCCTACCAAATATTATCAAAATATGTCCAAGGGTATCGAAGTTATGGAGCGCACAAGGATGCGTCTACGGATGGATGGACGGACGCCATGCTGATCGCTATGTTCCCCTAACCTATCGGTCGGGGAATAAAAATTCTATCTATTTAAAAGGGATGTAACTATAGACTGAACTATCGATGCATTGCAAAAGTGACGTTGGCAATGGTGCTATCATGATGGTAAAGTGGCAATAGTAATACTATCTGCAATAGTGTTTTCACTATTGCAATAATCTCAATAGTTCTATAAACAGAAATATTAGATATATGAATAGAAATCATAGGTCCATAAATAGAAAATATTGGTATGTTATAACCATAAGGAGGGATGTATTAAATTTTGCATACCAGAACTCTAAAATGTACAACGCTTTAGGTGTCAGTATGTTCTCAGTTCATTAAATATTAAACAGCAATAGTGTGGCTTTCAACTGGAATTTCAACACTGGACGTCATCAAAACTAAAGCTTTATAAAAATCATTGGTCTTTTTTAAGCAAATAATGTTCCCATTAGTTATAGCAATAGTATCTGCAATAAAAACGAACAAGTATGTAACAGTAATACGGTAAATGTCCTAAAATTTCGAATAAAATTAAATAATTTCAGTTCTTGCTGTTCGAAATTTTAGAAATAATGATTTGCTAAAAAATTTACTGTTCGAAATTTTAGGACAGATTCACTTACAGCCAAAATTGACCTGGCTATCGGACGTTTTCGGACACCCGAAACGACAAAAAAGGACTACACGACGAAAGTGTTTTCTTATTTTATGTGTGATTGGTAAACTGAATGTGAAATTGTATGAACAAATAAATAAATACCACACTGATGTTTGTTTTGAATTCCATCCGATTAATTCCATGTCGAATAATGTTTCTCATAACAAAACAATTAATTATCCGGTACACTTATTAGTCGCCAGATACATTTGTTCGGCACTCCGGGAATGTGCCACTTCCTTAAACTAGGCTGGCTTAGTCCACTGTCTTCTTACGTAACAACCCTCTTCACTTTACCGCACTGAGATACACAAGCTGACCAAAAAATACTTCAAAAGGTTACTGCACGTTTGTTCTTGTTTGAGCCACTACAGAAACACAAAACTCCCTTTCCTCAAAGGTGAAGTGTACCAAGTTTAAATGTGAAAAGCGCAGACTGATTAGAATTTCCGCCGTTTTGAAGCGCAGTATTCACACTGCTTGTTGACATAAACATAACAAATAAACAAATTCAATAAACAAATTCAATACATTGCAACGATGCGCATGTAAATTAATACTGGCACAGGAATATAATGGTCTGCAAGAATCTTTAAAACGTCTTGATATTTTGTCTTTTGATCAAATTGTTTTCCTAAATAAAGCAAAAATTATGTATAAAGTGTATAACAATCTAGCGCCCACTTATTTGCAAGAGCTTTTCCAAATGAGAGGTGTTAACCATGACAACACTGCATCGAACTTACGATCAGTGTCTAGGAAGAATTATATATTACCACAGGCTAAATGCAACTTATTCAAGGGTAGTCTTTCATTCTCTGGCGTAATTGTCTGGAACAGTATTCCTGTTAATATAAAGAACTCACAGTCGTTAGATGTTTTTGTAAAAAGGTGTACTTATTGGATTAAACATTAATATATATATTTTCTACTATATTTGCAATTTAACATTATATATACCTCCACCGCCATAATTAAATAATTAAATATTGATATTGCACGTCTCTCTCTCTCTCTTATCGCTGTTTTGTTGCCATGAATTCATTTCAATTGTTACTGATTCATTCTCCAATAAGTTTTATCTTTGTAAATATACATATATGTATGTTAATCTTCACACCTCAGTTTGATGTATTTTTTATATTTTATACCCATGCATATTTGTTTACGCTTGTACTGTTTGTGTATTTGTTGCTAAAGAGGGCCCCAAGGAAGATTGGCTACCAGCCAATTGGGTTACCCTCTCAAAATAAAGAATTTACTTACTTTACTTACTTACTTACTTACTTACATCTGAGGCTGACATAATGCATTCTGTTGGCGATATGCGTAGACCCAGATCAGACTGCCCCGATACACAGACTGCGCGGATGCGCATGTTGATACTGTCTATGCTGGTCTCAAATGTCATAAGGTCGTTTCTGTTGGAAAGGACTCGTACATAAATGAACAGTGCGGACAACCAGATCTGAATGCAGCCTGATCAAGATCAAAGATTTTAGCTCTACACCAAACTGAACTACGTATGCCAAACCTGTGAACTGCCATTATCGTTTTTAGCAATATTTCTTTCGTTAAAAAAAAATGTATTGTTTAGAATTCGGTAACGAAATTATTGCAAGAATTATCTGTCATCAATATTAATCCTTTCATTAGATCCCTGTTCAGGCGAAAATGTCCCTTTGTATATATGTGTAAGTCAGATCAGATTGCGAGACGCAGTCTAGTGCAGGATGGTGTCCACTCAATTCACTGATTAGGTCATTGGTATAAAACACTGTAATACATGAGTCGCAGTCTCCAGCAAGTGCACAGACTGATCACATTTGTAACAAATGATAAGGTTCGTTTTGGCATGTTGGGACCTATCATCTCTGTTGAGACATTACCTGTTCAAATAAGATGCACTGAGCATATCATGACAATCACGCGATCAGACAGGAAATATTTTGCTGGAGGCTAACGTTAATCCCCACGACGAAAACGTTTTCGGCGTGCTTATTGAAACCTTTGGCACGCTTAAATATTAGCGGCAGATATTATCGATGACACAGGTACGGACGAGCAGGAACGACCCAGATCAGAATGCGCGGATGCACATGCTAATTTAAAATTTCGCATGTAGCGCTTTTTTACTATCGCATGTGCATCACGCTTTGCAGAAATGATCAGATCAACTTTGGAATTCTGGTTTAGTGGTCACACGACTTACCGAAATACCGGAATACCCGTGAAAAATACAGGAATTCCTGTAAGACACCAATACTGGCTTTAATTAAGAAACGAATATACTCGGAGGACGATCTTGAAAAGCCCAAATTCCCCCAAATTAGTTCCATTCCCTTGTTCCTGCGGCGCCTGATCTGGATCTACGCTGTTTGCATAGGCCTGTCTGTTCCAATATTTAGGTTCTTTTAATTTTTTAATGCGTGCCAGTTTTGTATGCTTTTCTGACGAGAAAAGGCTCTATAAAAATAAGTTTGTTTTTCTCCCGAAAAGGTTTCCCGCCACGATTTCAGGTGACGTACCGCTACGAGCACGTGGTTTCTTAATGCGGGGCAAGGGAAATGTTCTCAGGAAATGTTGCTTTGTGACTGTTCAGTTTCTGGGTATTTTAATAATTATGATGTTCTCAATATATACATAATGTAAAAGAATTACAGATATTTATTTACATCCTGGTAAATGCGGAGTAAGGTCCTCATGCATTCTTTAGGTTTTACTGTTTAAAGGGAGCTAATTGCATATACCTTGATGATGAATTTTAGGAGTCGGGCCCAGCATTTTTTTATGAATCAGGGGCGGATCCAGGATGATTTCTGAAGGGATTCGATTTGATCGAATTTCCGCACTTACTCTACGTATCCGGACAGACAGGCCTGAGCAAACAGTGTAGACCCAGATCAGACGCCGCAGAACGCATGTAAAACCTTCACGGAAACGGTGATGTATTTAACCAAAGATTTGGAATCTCTCCAAGAACTGGAGTTTACATGCCTGTTTGTTACCACAAACGGCAAAATCTGACTGCCCTTGCATCGGAAGATGATCTGAGTCTTCACTGGTCTCACGTCTTATTGTCCTAAAAGTGTTTTCCGAATTTCCATGTTCCCTGTTCCCCCTAACTAGTTTTCATTCCCTCTTTCTCTGCGGCGTCTGATCTGAGTCTACAGTTTGCATAGGCCTATCTGTGTCAATACTTAGGTTCTATTTTAATACCTGACAGTTTCATATGCATTTATGACGAAAAAAATGCTCTATAATTTAACGAACATAAGTGTGAGTTTTCCCTCTTAGCGGTTTCCGCCACGATTTCTCGTGACGTTACCGTTACGAGCACGCGGTTTCTACATGCGGAACAAGGGAATGTGACTGCATTTTCTGTATTTTCACATATATTAAAAATATTTATCATGTCTGCCACAAGGTAACAACAGTTCTACATCGCCTCCGCATAATCTAACCCTTATCACGCGGACGTGACTGTCACATGGAAATGGCTAACATTGTGATGGGAGTATTTTTTGTTTTTTTTCCTTGTGAATTTTCAGTCAGTATCTCCTGGGTTTGTATAAAATTAAAATACGGTTCCCGTGCCATTTATGTTCATAAAATTCGTTATGACACTGCTGTGTGCATTTACGTTTTGCGGTGGCTTTCAACACTGCTACTTTAATTTCCGGTTCCGTAACGAAAAAAAAAAGTTACCGAAATTAGAATGTGCCGATAAAAAATTACTTGAAGCAAGCTGTGTTCGAAATTTTAGAAATCCTCTTTTTGCAAAACTGCTACTGTTCGAGATTTTAGGACATTTCCAGAAATTATTTTGGGCAAAAATATTAGGTGTTCGAAATTTTAGAGTGTTCGAAATTTTAGGACATTTACCATAGTATTGCAATAGTGCTTTTGGCAAAAGCAATAGTATCACAACAGTCATTCTGGCCTGCAATAGTCAACCCTACTATTAACCCATTGTAGACTGAATAGACTTTCCCACACTATATATTGGAACAGTCCAATTTCAATTTTTGGGAGATGAGGCTATGAGATTTCCATATTCCTAGAGAAAAATGGCTAAATTATTTGCAAACAGTGGAGACCCTGATCAGACGCCGTGTTCTGCGGCATCTGATCTGGGTCTGCACTGTTTGCCAAGTACCCTTTCACGGGTCTCCCAACTAAAATGGGTTAAACCTGAATATTAATACTGCTGATAAGGGTCATAAGCCTCATAAAATTCTGTGAATTGTTAATTTGTTACTTGAGTATTGTAAGAAATTGTGAAATTTTATAACTGTAAAATACAGATAAATATAGGAGTCATATTCCTTTGTCTTATTACCATATGCATTATGAAAACTTAAAGTCTGTCTTAAAGTTTACAGGATGTCATTTTTATATTTATTGTTTTTTGTAAATTCGCCAAAAAAACCCCAAAAAACTCTTCATCTGTGACATTTGCAGCCTTGCCACAGAAGTTAGCTTAAATTAATTTTTTGTTTAATAGCGAATGGTTTTCCACGGGTAAACAATACGTCATTTGTTTGTCCGAAACTTGCAATGGTTTTTGAAGTTTGTCATATCAGGTACAACAGCATGGGGACAATCATGAAAGCTGTCACATTTGTCGTCTGCAATGCGTAAAATAACAGTTATACTTTCGGACAAACAAAGCTATTTATAGTTCAGTATGTACCTATATAGAATCATTCCCTATTTCATTTATCTAATTTAGATACCTGTAACCTCAAGTAAAAAGGTGTCTTCAAGCATGAACAAAATCACCCTGCATATCCGCACAGTCTTATGGGGACATTTGCTCTCTGTTACATTCTGTAGAGTATCCAATGATCTTGATCAGAATAATATTCCTGCTACCGGGATCTGGAGATGATGGTGGTGACATCTCTTATCCCATGTAGCATTTGCTGGGTTCATGAAGTCAAGTATCATGGTCACCCATCCAGACACCACTGCAATGTACATTGCTTATTTTTGTAAAAGAGCCAGTCACTGTACTCAAGTAGTCATAAAAGCTGGCTTCAACAGCAAGGCTGTAGAAATGATTTATACAGACCTAACATTATATAGATTATATAGATCTAACATGTTACATCTCCCCCTCTTCGCTTGACTTCACCCCAAAAGTCACCAACAATGCCCATGAAAGAGCTTACGCAATGCTGCTCAGTACACCTATTCCTGCTCCTGTAGTCTGGAGACAATGATTTCATCTCTGATCTTACAGCTCAGAATCAGAATTTTCAGAATCAGAATTTATACTGGTGACATGTCTAAAGACATTCATTCATAAGCTGCTACCAAATATAGGGTTTGCCAGGTTTTAAATGAATTTGCATGTTCTCACTGCAGTGTATTTTGCTTAGCTCTGTGAAAAAGCCAACCAGTCTACCTGCATCACCATAAAAGCATGATTCCACAGCAAGGCTGTAGAAGTGATTTATACAATATCTTATCTATTACACCTATATTGGCCCCAGCTACTATCAAATTATTCAGTGTATAGACCTTTTTAAACACTACGTCACACAATAAACATCATTCAAAACCTCTCGGTCTTTAATGCAGAGTACGTTCTAGCCTCGTTCCTATTGGAAGGCAGAAAGTTGTTGTATACATTTACCGGACAGTATAATTGCCGATGTTTATTCAGAAAAATAAAGCAGTTTCTTTTGTCAAAAGTTTCTTTTCAGAAGAGATTCTCATCGAGTGATCATTTTAATGCCATAACTACAAATATTAACATATATTTTGACTATTTAGTAGCTAAAACTAGGTCACCATAAAGCAATATTATGGTTGTGCCCGTGCCTGCTGATGTCAGAAAAATATCATTGTAACAGTTTGTCTTGGAAAAAGCTGTCAGATTGCTTCTTACAGCTGTATTTCAAACCACTAGGTAAAATTTACGATTAAATATTAACCAAAAACGATTTACTTTCCAAGTAAAAGTTGGCTTGAATCAACTGGTATCAATGGAACCGGAAATGTTTTTGCCATCCACAATTTTTGGTCACATGGCATAACATTGTAATCACTTGGTCAGTAGCCCGGATGAAAACAGTATCATTAAAAAGGTCTATTAATGACTAGATTAGTGGCTAACATTGATGTATGGCTGATCACCTAATATATCGACAATAAAGAGATAAGTATTTGGGGACAGTTTCATACAGAGAGGATTTTTCACTTTATAAACCTTTGATATATCAATGTGTTGTGATATTTTAATCGATATAGCATTCCTTTATTCTAGCAATTTTTACTGTATTCTTACTGTAACTGGACATTTAGGTAGGCCACTCTTTGTTTCACTAATATTGGTTGTACACTCAGTATGTAACATGATGCCTCAAAGTTAAGTGGATGTCCATGCCAGTGTTTACTTCAGCAGCTTTTGAAACTGGACACAGAGAGTGCCAGCACTATATTTGATCTTGGACACAATTTACACTGGTACAGGTATTGTGTTTATTGGAAATATGCTGTCTTGTCTGAGTTTTCATAATTATGTATGATGAAGTTTAAATGCTCATATTTCATTTATTTCTCCAAATGCCTGAGATTTGTTTTCAAAAAGCAATAGTTCAATATATTATCTTTAAGACTGCAGCATTATATTTAAGGAAAATCAAGCAGTTTTTGTAAACATCAACGAGAAACTTGGGTACTTATTTAGCTATTTTCGGCACTTTTAGCAGAATATCATCAGAAATTCACCCAAAATGATGGTATAGCTTCAATTCTATTAATTGTGTCTAAACAATTTTCAACCAAACCAATTTATTATAGCTTCAGTGAATATCCAAAATCATTTTTAATGACCATAGAGCTGTAAAATAGTGCTAAACTCAAGCTAAGACAACATATTTTGGCAGTTCCGTTAGTGACAAGTCTGGGTATTATTAGGTCCGAGATTTGATGGAAGCTAATTCCAAGTATCGATCACCAGCATACTGAAGCTGCACACATTTAACCAAGAGTGTCTTTTGAACAGTTTTAAAGGTGTCATTGTATTTGTTGACATGTAGCCATTGTAAACAATTTATCCTTGCTGGGGAGGTCAATCCTGTTAAATATTTTGTACACTGCCACCATGTCTGCTGTCTCGCGTTTGTATTCCAGTGTCAGCAGTCGTAAGTGCCTTAGTCTATCTGAGTATATATGATAATCCTTTCAACAATGGTATTAGTCTGGTGGCTCTTTGTTGTATATTTTCAAGATTTATTTGGTCCTTCTTGTATAATGGGGATCAGATTACACTAGCATATTTAAGATGTGGTCTCATTATAGCTTTATATAGTCTCTGAAACATATCCTGACTTAGGTATGTAAATGGTCTGTAAATTAGGGCTAGATTTCTTTTGGATGCTCAGTACTCCGCCCTTGACAGTCCATCTTGTATAAATGGCCCACTGTAATAACACTAAAATATTAGATCTGCACATTCAAGGTTGAAGACCTGCACCTATCGACTTTTTTAAATACTATGTCACAGCATAAACATCATTCGAGACCTCTCAGTCTTTAACGCAAAGTACTTTCTAGCCTCGTTCCTGTTGGATGGCAGAAAGCTGTTGTTTACATTTATCGGACAGTATAACTGCCGATGTTTTTTCAGAAAAATAAAGCAGTTTCGTTCGTCAAAAGTTTCTTTTCAGAAGAGATTCTCACAGAGTGATCATTTAAATGTCATAACTACAAATATTAACATATATTTTGACTATATAATAGCTGAAACTAGGTGTAAAAATGGTCACCATAAAGCAATATTACTGTTACGTGCATACCAGCTGATGAAATAGTTTTATTTGTCTTAGGAAAAGCAGTCAGATTTCTTCTTAAAGCTGTATTTTAAAACACTAGATAAAATCTGCGATTGAATATTAACCAAATGGAATTTATTATCCAAGTAAAATTTGGCTTGAATCAATTGGTATCAATGGAACCGGAAACGTTTTTGCCATCCACAATTTTAGGTCACATGGTATAACATTGTAATCATGTGGTCAGCAGCCTGGATGAAAATAATAACATTACTGCGCATTTCAATATTCATTAGACTTTCAGTCGAGTGCAGAGAATCAAACCGCGACATTCTGATGTCATCACAGAGGTCATTGCACCGAAAATTTATATTGAGGTCTTGTCAATTACGCAATTCTGATTACTGACATATGATATCTGAGCTATCTTGGATCTGATTGGTTTCGATTCAGTAGGCTAAGATAATTAAGCCAGTGATTGACATCCTCTATCCGACCAGGTACAGCTGTTGTGAAATACTGGTGGACTTAATTTGGCGGACTTTATGTGCACCTTACACGAATTACTCGCGACCTAATCGGCTTGCGCAGTCTACTCAAAATAATAAAACTGCTAACATTGACTTTGTGCATAAAGAATGTCTGTCCTTGTAAGAATGCACTATAAATAAAATAGACACTTATCGGACCGTGCAGACTTGTCTGGATCAGCTATAATTCATGTTCACAAAGCTTTTCACTACTCGGAACATTATGGTATTAACTGATAGACTCATGAACCGTAAAACAAGCACTTACTTCTTGGGCAAGATATGATGACCTAGACCAGCCTGTGCATAAAAATGTTTCTAGGTCTCTCACGCTGTCAAGCAAACTATAGTTCCTGATCGGAATAAGCGGATGCGACAGTCTGCTGCCCTAGTTTTTGGCTCCTTTTTTTTGTAATTGGTAAGGTACCTTTTTGATTTAATGCTGAATGATCGCCTTCCGTTACGCTAGCGACTAGTGTGATGTTTTTGTGGACAGTTTCTGATCAAAGTATGTGGCAATGCTTCGGAAACTGGCTGCCGTTAGACAGCAGTCGTGTTTCACATCCCCACCAAAGTCTAATGGATATTGAATTGCGTAGTAAAACGGTCTATTTAAATGTGTCAAAATTGTAAGAACTATCCCTATGTCCGGATTTTAGTGCCAGCTGAATATGTAACCACGTCAGATGGTGGAGTTTGTGAAATAACCACTGGCTACTGATCAACAATATTTACGGTATAGTATCAGAATCTTCTAATAGGATAATAAATAATGGTAGAGCACTTTACTTCAACACCGTCCTGTGTTTCGTTGCTTTTCTAGTCCAGAACGTAATTTCCTCAAAACGCCACTTCGCCGTTATTTAGAAATAATGTCCCTTTCCAACATACAATGCAGACAATTCCTGACACCACAGAATTCCAGAAAAAATTGCTCTTGTTTTTCTAAAAATGCACAGTGCACCATTCACCTCACCCTACGGAAAATCTCGGCATATCTCGTTGTCGTTTTTGATTGGACGACTCAAAAGGCGCTATGTTCACGGAAAACGCAAACCAAAATAGCAGCGAAACAGACTGAAAACAAAGAAAGAAAAATCGCATTACAAACAATATTTTGTGATTTGAACTTACTCATGAATGAAACCCTACCTAAAATGACGAATCCTGTTGAAATAATATAATGGTAATGTACCACAGTTGAACTTTCTATTTTTTCAACTCACTAACAAGTTTCGATATTTATGCTTTCGCTCAAAAGGTGATTCGTATTATCCATATTTTAATTGAGACAAATCCCCACAGAATAGAACAAAATATTGTTGTTAATTCCACATCTCGCAATAGAAATGATTTTTCTGTGCCAGCTTGATCTGTCAGGATGATGTTGTGTCCCTCCAGAATCCTTTCCTCAGCAAACAGTCTAGTGAAAGAAGCCATAATTCTTGATGTAGACACAATCCGTTGTAAAAATTTTCGTCCAATCAAATGTGTTACGAACGCAACCGAAGATTTCCGTAGAATCCGCAGGGTGAGGTGAATGGTGCACTGTGAGTTTTAAGAAAAACAAGAGCAATTTTCTCTGAAATCCTGTGGTGTCAGGAATTGTCTGCTCTGGATGTTGGAAAGGGACACTATTTCTAATTAACGGCGAAGTGGCATTTTGAGGAAAATTCGTTCTGGACAAGAAAAACAACGAAACACAAGACGGTGTTGAAGTAAAGTGCTCTACCATTATTTATTTACCTATAGAAGATTCTGATACTATACCTTCAATATTGTTGATCAGTAGCCAGTGGAAATAACATCTTCCTGGAGCAGGGTAGAGGAAAAACAATAGGTACATTTGTCAAACATTTAAGATTAAAACTGGCTGCCTTTAAAAAGATACATGAAACATACTCATTCGATTTATATAACGAAAAATAATGGATTTGACTTTGTGGAAAATTTTCCTCCATTTTCTTGCCGTTAAGATGCTTGACAAGCCTTTCTGAGAAAATAAGTGGTCCCACGAGTTACCGAAAAGACACGTTAAGGTACTCGTCGGATCAGGACTGACTCCCCAGTCTCCCTTGTTATGGTGACGTTAATCATAGGTCATGTTTATTTTAATAAGCTAATCATATGGCAAGCCGTTTTACTATTTATTCTATAAATCAGATATCTGATTTAATATATCAGATATATTATATAAGATATCTTATATAAATAAAATATCAGAATATATATTATATCAGATATCTTATATAAATAAAATATATTTTATGTCAATTAAGATATCTTATATGCTATATAAGATATCTGATATGCTATATAAGATATCTTATATAGGATATAAGATATCTTATTTACTAAAGAAGATATCTCATTTATTCAATTAAATAAGATATCTTATTTAATATATCAGCTATCTTATTTAGTATATCAGATATCTATATTAATATATTAGATATCTTATTTAACAAATAAGATATCTTATATTGTAAATAAGATGTCTTATATAGTAAATAAGATATCTTATATAGTAAATAAGATATCTTATATGTGGAATTATATAATATATCTAATATGATATATCAGATATCTTATATAGGATATAAGATATCTTATAAAGGATATAAGATATCTGATATACTAATTCAGATATCTTATATCCTATATTATCACATGACCATCACGTTATTCAGTGAAATAACCCATGAAATCATTTAACCACACATGTTATAACACCTGCAAGGCTTCCCATTGGTTAGCCTAATTACCCTCATTAATATTTGTATTACACCGCTTATTGATAGCAACCAAGATGGTGTCCGCGTTCGCCGATACAACTTTTACTTTTGAAACAGATCCTGCCTTCAGTTTTATGATGGTTTTGAGATGAACGATGGAGGGGGAAGACACAAAACAATCACAATGTGAATAACACGACTACCAGAAATATTCATGGTGGTAAAACTTCAATGTTTTCCCGCAACGTATTTGGAGGCACTCTCAACATCGATATCTTCAAGCCGTCAATGAAAAAAAATTCACCTCCTCCAAAAAACATTGGAGGATGACATGACTCAGATAGTCAATAAATGTGTCAAATTAAAATCCAAACTACAGTTAAATATTTTATAGTTTTGAAATCTGTCGTTTACTTGAGTGTGTCAACCACGGCATAAAACTATATTGATCAAGGTCAGTGACCTTTTAATACGACAGCTGACTGTGGGGGATTTCCCTACTCATTCTCAGTGACATATTGACTCGCTGAATGACGTTGTTCAAAGGAATATTTAGTTTTGAATTTATTCAAATGAAATATTTATTACAATGTAGCTCCAATAAAAATCATTATTTCCTTCAGTTTAACGAAGTAATAAATGGCATATTTATCCTGTTTCTAGTTATTTTCGGTACTTATGCGAACTATTTTTGTTGCTTGAAAATATTTATATTGAATTCTTGGTAGTAAGTTGTTCCACTTAGCTATGGAAAGCCGTTATCTTAAACAAAAATATATTTTGTGCATTTTTTGTCATCGGAAGGGGCATGTGATAAACAGAATCTTACATTCGTGGTCATTTAATATGAAATTTATGAAACTCGTTGGGTAATTTCGGTATTTTGCTAAAGCTCGCAAAATACAGAAATTACCCAAACTCGTTTCATAAATTTCATATTAAATGACCACTCATGTAAGATCCTCTATTTAGATATCTTATAATCCTATATAAGATTGATATAATGCATAATAAATAGTAAAACGGCTTGCACGCAAGCCATTTTACTATTTATTCTATAAATCAGATATCTGATTTAATATATCAGATATCTTATATAATATATAAGATATCTGATATATTATATCAGATATCTTATATAAAATATATATCTTATATGTCAAATAAGATATCTAATATGCTATATAAGATATCTGATATGCTGTATAACATATCTCATATAGAATATAAGATATCTTATTTAATAAAGAAGATATCTCATTTATTCAATCAAATAAGATATCTCATTTAGTATATCAGATATCTTATTTAGTATATTAGATAACTATATTAATATATAAGATATCTTATTTAACAAATAAGATATCTTTATTTAACAAATAAGATATTTTATATGGTAAATTAGATATCTTATATGAGGAATTAAATAAGATCTCATACATTATATCAGATATCTTATATAGGATATAAGATATCTAATATAGGATATAAGATATCTAAATTAGTATATCAGATATCTTATATCCTATATTATATATCTTATATCCTGTATAAGATATCTGATATAATATTTAAGATGTTTTGCTTAATAAATAGTAAAACAGCTTGCCATATAATCACGTTGTTTTGATAGTGCAAAAGTATGCGTCTGCAATTTGATCTTTCATTAGATGATGAGGCGAATAAATTTTATGATAGAAAACATTACTTGTTTGAAGAAGCTCTCCTTACTAGATGTTATACTCAACATGCTCTTCGTCCTTACATTGATTCTGAAATTAACCACATTAGACACTTCATCAAAATTCCATTCATTAATAAAGGTATTGAATTCATAGATTTACCTAGCATATTTCGAGATAATAATGTTATATCAGCTATACCCTCATATTTCGAAAACACAGAATCTCCTATTATTTGTTATAAATATAACAAGCCTATCTGTAATACTATACTGTATTTCAATAAATTAGTTTCTGATCTTGATATTGAAACTAGTTCCCCTGCTTCTTGAGATTGTAAAGATTCTAAATTTTGTTATCAACCAGCCGGTCATATTGTCACTGGTAACTTGAAGATTATAACTGATTCACGAATCCGTTCAGTTATTTCAAAAGGACCTAAATATAGATTCCCAGCCCACATTGATTTCAATAAATGTCGGGAAACAATTGCCAGTGCTTTAAATGATTATTGTTCACATTGGTGTAAACGAGAGCATGTTGAGTCTAATGCTTTAAATAATTGGAAATTAAAGATTTTTAAGATCATTGATGAACGTGTGTTATTTTACTCTAATAACCTCGATCTTCTCCCTCCTAAGCCTAAATTATCTTTTCGATATTTGAAACAAGGTATCCAAGAATTTCATAGGAAGTATGTTTTGGCTCCAGCTGATAAAGCTGCTAATAATGTTGTTGTTGTGTGACGACTTTATTATATCAATACTCTAATACAAGAACTTGGTAGTTCCAAAACATATGAACGGATTTCTATTGAAGAGAGATCTATTGTTAATACCCATTCTATCGATATTACTGCTAAGTTTGAGGTGAGTATTAAAGAAAAGCAAAGACTTCCTACGTTACACTGGTTACCGAAACTTCATAAACGACCTTATAAAGCACGTTTCATTGCTAATTCTAGTTCATGTACGACTACTAATTTGTCCAAACTGCTAACTTCATGCCTTACTGCTGTTAAAAAACATTGGATTAGATACTATGATACAGTTTACGAAAGGGACGGAATTAACTATTTTTGGTCAATTAAAAATTCTAATGATGTTCTCAATAAATTTAAATCTAAAAACTTTAAGGCTTCTAAATTGTCTACATATGATTTTTCTACACTGTATACTACGTTACCTCATCATCTTATAAAAGATAAACTTATTGATTTAATTAACCGAACGTTTATTCGGGAGAATACCCAATATTTGGCCTGCAACGAAGAATGTGCTTTTTTCACTTCTGATGTATATAATAATCGCAATTTATGGTTATGTCAAAAAGTCTGTGATGCCCTTGTTTATCTTTTGGATAATATTTTTATTAGATTTGGAACTAAACTTTATAGGCAAACTATTGGTATTCCAATGGGAACTAATTGTGCTCCTCTTGTTGCAGATTTGTTTCTTTTTTGTTATGAGAGAGATTTCATGAAGTCTCTCTCACGTGAAAATCAGGCTGACATTATTGAGGCTTTCAATTCAACTTCAAGATACCTTGATGATTTATTAAATATTGACAATATTTACTTTGACCAAATGGTGGACCGGATATACCCTATGGAACTCCAATTAAATAGAGCAAATTCTTCCGATACCGAGACACCTTTTTTGGATTTGAATCTATGTATTTCTAATGGTACGGTTTCCACCAAAATTTATGATAAACGAGACGATTTTGATTTTGATATAGTCAATTTCCCTTTTCTGGATGGCGATGTCCCCCGGCGTACCTCATATGGGGTATACATATCTCAACATTAGATTCGCCAGAGCTTCTTCAAATCTTAATGACTTTAACTACCGTAATAAAGCCCTTACTGCCAAACTTCTTAGGCAGGGCTATTGTTATTTTAAACTTCGTAAGGCGTTTTCGAAATTTTATCGCAGACACAGTGCCTTGTTAGAAAAATATAGCGTCAGTCTGAAAACACTTCTGCAAAAGGTATATCGGAACTAGAATTTTACCGTGACTTAGTGTACAGATTTAGAAAAAAATTGTATGTAAATCTAACTTTTCGGAGCAATTCAGAAAACTTATTAACCGTTATAAAAGAATTGGCTATAGCCTGGATATTATGCAGCAGACTGCATGCCTAGTTGTCAACCCAATCATTGTTGATGGCTATGCTTCACTCTTTAATTGCACGACGGCGGTTCGGGCGTCAGACCCAATGACGGCCTCTTCGTAAAACTTTAACCAGTGGGTTGGGGCTTGACGATATGTCTTTGGCTTGGCCCGCCGTGGTTCAACTATTGGTTTTCATTTACTCTGGCATACAGTAGAATTACCCATGAGTACTCGTCTTTGTTTATTATAGTGATTAATTTGATTTTTGTGTTTTCGCTTTGATGCATTGACTGAGTTGGGAGCCTTTATGCGAACCGAATTTTTATGTGTTTCTGTAATAAGAGTAGCATCAGGACCCAGGGTGAAATTAGCTAGCTGTCAAAGTGCTTTAAACCCCCGCCTTCCGTCCCCCCTCCTCCCCCCCCCCCCCCCCCCCCGGTGGTTTACTCTACTGACCGTTCTAAGGCGGCGGTCCCAGTGTTAGCCTTACTCTTTGTTGCTTTGTGGTTTATTCTACGAGGCAATTTGTTGTGTATCTTTCTATGTGTCATTTTGTTCTTGTGTTTTTCAGTCCTTTTGGTATTGCAATTACCTCGCTTGGAGAGGAGGGGGCTGGTCTTGGTGCTTTTCATACGTTTGTTCGATTTGTGCTTGTTTGGATTTGTTGGTTTCCTTTGGCTTTGTCGTGTGTCTTTCTATGTGTCATTTTGTTCTTGTGTTTTTCAGTCCTTTTGGTATTGCAATTACCTCGCTTGGAGAGGAGGGGGCTGGTCTTGGTGCTTTTCGTACGTTTGTTCGATTTGTGCTTGTTTGGATTTGTCGGTTTCCTTTGGCTTTGTTGTGTGTCTTTCTATGTGTCATTTTGTTCTTGTGTTTTTCAGTCCTTTTGGTGTTGCGATTACCTCGCTTGGAGAGGAGGGAGCTGGTCTTGGTGCTTTTCGTACGTTTGTTCGATTTGTGCTTGTTTGGATTTGTCGGTTTCCTTTGGCCAAAATTTTCGCTTGCTAGTTACTATAGGGTTACGAAAATGCACTTCTGGGAAAAGGGTAATACTTTCGGGACATATATGGAAATTACACGTGTGAATTTGGCATACCGGGGCATGAGAACGAACTTTTCTATCGTTTATTTCTTTTATTTCATTGAAAAATGGTCATTTTTCTACGTATGCTAATTCTTATAATCAGGAAAAAAATATTGTGGCGACAACAGAATAATCCTTTTACAACAGTCAGGCAAAGACTGTAAAAAAAAGTATGTTTGTTTTTGTTTTTTTTATTATTATTATTATTTAGGACGATTAGGCCCGCGGACGATTTGGCCTCTGCCAGCCAAAAATATTGGGTAGGACAATTTGGCCACATGATGGCTTGTTCAAATGAACAATTTAATGTTTTGGGGTTTATCATTATAATATACAGTATTGACTGACTTTTTAGAGGAAAATTTTAAAGAAAAAAAATTATTAATTAGAAATTTTATTTTTTAAATATTATTACTTTTGGCGCGAGATATTGGGGCCAGCCAAAAATCCTTTTTTGCAAAATTAGTAAATATTAATAATAAATAAGATAATTCTAATGATTATGTTTAAATTTGTTGGAAAAAAGATTAATGAGTATATATATATATATATATATATATATATATATATATATATAGAAACTGGCCAGGATATGAGGTGCTGGAATTTAAACCTAGTTATGTGGCGGAAAAATTTAACCGAGATATGAGGCATATATATTATATATATATAAAACCTCACAATGGTATTATATATGTCGCCCCACAAACATAATGTTCATGAAAATACAAATTCTTTGTTTTTATGTGCATTCTCTAGTTCAATACGCATGCAAACTTCGTAAACTTGGATGTCTCTACACTTATTAAGTGGCGAATAAGTAACTCGGAGTATGTGTAGAATTGTGAGCCACAACTAATGCAGGTTAATACTAATTCTTCGGTTTTTTTTTTTTTTTTTTTTTTTTTTTTTCAGTAATGAATAATTTGAATCATATATTTTTCTTTTATTTGTTTCTCATTTGTTCGTTCCAAACATCTTAGAAACGCTTATTAGGGCTAATTATACTTTGCGAAACGGAATGGAACGGAACAATTTCAGGGGCACACAATGGGGAATACATATAAAATTATAATATTTGTTCTTGACCACTGTTTTGGAGAATATTTTGGCTTATTATCGATTACAAGTTTATCGTCTTGAACATCAAACTATTTTGAATTGTTTTTAAATAATAATAGATCGTGATTTGCCATTTATGGACTTTGTTCCGTTCCGTTCCGCAAAGTATAATAATTATATTTAACGGAACGGAACGGAACGGAACAAGAATAACCAGAACTGCTTTCAGCTTCCAGTAAGTTAGAAAAAACAAATTTTGTGGGGGATTTGGTGGGTTAGTCGAATCCCCTTTTGACCCAATATTTTATTTTCATGGGAAATTCTGGATACATTTTAAATTTTTGATAAGTTTGGAATGCCATACTGACCCTAAATTTTCACACACCTTATTCTTTATATTATATTCCTTTAACAAGTCCATTTTACTACCTGCGAAATGTGTGCAAAATTGTTAGGTGAGTGGCAACAGTGTTGACCCTGATCAGACGCCGCATTCTGTGGCGTTTTATCTGGGTCTACATTGCCCAGGCCTGTCTGAATACGTAGAGTAAGGACGGATATTTGATCAAATCGAACCTCTTCGAAGTCATACAGGATCCGCCCCTGATTCATAAAAATGCAGTTCCACATCCCATTTCGCAGGGGTCCGAGTCGTAAAATTGAATTATCAAGGCATATGCAGTTAGCTCCCTTTAAAGAGTACACATACAGAGTGAGGGCCTTACCCCGCATTTACCAGGTTGCAAATAAATATTAGTTCTGTTATTCTTTTCCATTATATATAATTAATGAAAACATTATAATTATTGACTTACAGAGTAAGAAATTTTGTTGTTGTTTTTTTTTATGTAAAGTATTTTGTCTTTATCTTTAGCATTCAATATGCAAAAACCAAAACCAAAATTGATTCAACGAGTTAAAAAAAAAACAAAAAAAAAAAAAAAAAAACAACAACGCATATATATATCAGGATATCGGAATCGGTTTTGTTTAATGTCCTCGCGGATATTCTAGGAAGGGTCTTCCCGGCTAGAAACCAATACTAAGTTATGTGGATAAAGTGTCTCAAGGACATGACACTTGGTGCTGGCGGGTATCGAATCCGCTACTTCTCGATTTCGAGTCCGATACCTTACTACTGCACCACAGCGCTCCACAAACCTACAAGCATCAAAGTATTTACAGCCAGCGGAACCCTAGACAAACACGTTATACCGTACATTGTATGTGAGCAACGATCTTCAGTGTTCAGTGAAATCTTTTAAAATGCTAACCTGGCCATAAGCAACCTTTTCTTTATTGTCATTTTTCTCAGAAAAGAGGGGGTCACATACACAGATACTTGGGGTCAGTAGGACAGTGCAGGCCCAAAAAATATCTTGTAAATATTTTTTCTCTAGTTATTTTAGTACAACAGAAACACTGCTGATAAAATATAATCATATTCTGTGACTTCTGAAAAGGTTCTAAAAAACATCATATTTCTCGGTAATATATGGTTCTAAAAAACATCATATTTCTCGCAAAGGTAATATATTACCATTTGCGAGAAATATGATGTTTATTTAGAACCTTTTCAGAAGTCACAGAATATGATTATATTTTATCAGCAGTGTTTCTGTTGTATTAAAATACAAAAATAACTAGAGAAAAAATATTTACAAGATATTATTTTTGGGCGTGCACTGCCCTACTGACCCCAAGTATCTGTGGTCACATATGGTAGATTAGCCATAGCGCCTTTAACTAAATGTACTTACCCTCTTCATATTAATAAATAAATAAAAATACAAGAAAGCAGTCTGCCCATCAAAACGGCTACTCATGTTTCTAAATACTGTGAAACGTATTTAGTCATCCCTCTGTAGATGCTCATGGGTCTGCCCAGACACGCCACCGGGCGACGACACGCAATTCCGGGACGTTCGCATTTCCAGTACATTATAAGTGAAGATACCCAGAAATGTAAGTCACAAAGTAACATTTCTCTTGCCCCGCATGAAGAAACCACGTGTTCGTAACGGCGGGAAATCGCCTAGAGAGAAAAAAGAAAAACCAAACTTATGTTCGTTAAATTATAGCGCCTTTTCTCGTCAGAAATGCATACGAAACTGACACGTTACAAAAAATAGAACCTAACTATTGGGACAGATAGGCCTATGCAAACAGTGTAGACCCAGATCAGACGCCGCTACGAACAAGGGAATGAAACTTGGGAGAACAGCGAACAACTTGGGGGAAATTTGGAAAATACTTTTAGAACAAAAGTACCTGTGCGACCGGTGAAGACTTAAGATTAGTCTCGCTGTTCGCTTGGGCTTTTAGGCCCTATGGGCTTTTCAAGATCGTCCTCCAAGTGTATACGTTTACTCGGATTAACTGGGAGAGTTTTTTGGAGAGTCTGCGAAACGCCGAGATTCGGAGTAAAAAGGTTTTTTTTTTTTTTTTTGTTCTTTTACCTGAGCCGTACAGTATCTACCCAAATTAGGACGGTACAAAAATGTTGTTCATAAAGTATAACCTGGGAGAACATACGCGTTTGGTCCATATGCAGACAAATGAACATGTAGTTACAATATACCTTCACCTGTACCGTGGATATCATGGAGACCAGCCAGTAGTTCTGGATATTCTTGTTCCGTTCCGTTGAATATAATTATCTGTGTGGATAATTATATTTTGCGGAACGGAACGGAACAAAGTTAATAAATGCCAAGACTTATCCATTTTTACTTAAAAAAAACCCCAAAAAACTAAATGACATGTACCTGTTCAAGAGGATAAACATACATACATACATACATATGTGTAGTCACAAAGGAAGACAGATAGACACACACAGAGATAAACATACCTTCGGAGAAGCGGAGCCATACATACATACATACATCAGGGGATGTTTGACTCCCTTACACTTTGTTTTTTAACTTGCTTCTGGAAGCTGAAAGCAGTTCTAGATATTCTTGTTCCGTTCCGTTCCGTTAAATATAGTTGTTAGTGTGGATAATTATACTTTGTGGAACGGAACAAAGTTTAGTAACGACAAAACTAGCCCCCGCCATTGGCATGTTTCATATAGTGCTCGGGTCGTACATAAGTACGTACTTCCGTCCCTCTGTCTGTCTGTCCGTACGCGATTCTATTACACTCAGTTTCACATTTTTGTAACAAGGGTTCTGCATATTTTTCCTTCCATACATTCCTATAGTGCAATGAAATCTTTAAATTTTGATCTTTTGAGTACCGTTGTCTCGCCTTATTTTACTTTGTTTGGTTGCTTAGGAAGGCTGTGGTCTTTTTTTTTTTTTTTTTTTTTTTTTTTTTTTGGTTTGGATATTTCCTGAGCAACTCTTTCTTTCATGTACAGTCTTAAGTATATCTGCATGCTGCAAGATTTTTTTTTTTTTCTGACTTGTTGGAAGCTGAAAGCAGGTCTGGATATTCTTGTTCAGTTCCGTTAAATATAATTACCGGTGTGGATAATTATACTTTGCGGAACGGAACGGAACAAAGTTTAGTAATGGCAAAACAAACCCCCACCATTTGCATGATACTTGTTTCATATTGTGCTCGGGTCGTACGTAAGTATGTCTCTTCGTCCGTCCCTCCGTCTGTCTGTCCTTACGCGATTCTATTAGTCAGTCGAACTAGACAGTGTCGAATTCGACAAGAATTGACCATGCTGACAATGTGACATTCAAGTCACGTGTCAACACGTAGCAAACTATCGAAGCAATGTTTTTCATCTATCCAGTTTGGATGAAATGTCCTAGAACCTGTCCATACGATCAATCCTGTCCCATTGGAAACGTAAAGGAAAAAATACACCCCGAACCCCGCAAAAAAAAAAAAAAAAACAAAAAAAAAAAAAAACGATTTTTACAAGATTGTGAGTTTGCATATATGACCTGAATATGCCTATATATGATTCTAATGTGAAATGGGGGAAAAAAAAAAAACAAAAAAAAACATCCACGGAAAAGTATAATTTAAAACTGGATGAAGAAACACTGGAAAAAAATCGTCTTTTTTTTTTTTTATATTTTAGCAACCGGATCCATCTTGGAATTTGCATACTAACCACCAAAAATGTCAAAACGAATAAAACACGTTCCTATAAAAAAAAAAAAAAAAAAAAAAAAAAAAAAAAGAAATGAAAATAAAACAAAAGAGGAATGCGTCTTTGTATATCTCGCCATTGTATATATACACTGGCCAAGTTACGAGGTGCTGATATAAAACCTGGTAAATTTTAACCGAAATATGAGGCATATATATTATATATATAAAGCCTCACAATATCATTTATATACGGCGCCCAACGACATTACAATAACACACCCACCCTTTCCAATCTCCAAAATGGTTATATTTCTCATAAAAAATGTGTGATACTTTTCTTATTCATACTCCAAACATGTTGTGGATGCTCGCTTGAACCGTCTCAATGAGGCTGTTCTAAAGAGTATCCACAACATATGTCTTGGAGCAGAAATAAGAATAATATACCTGTAAACCCAATTTTTTTTATATATAATGTGGTGTTTAGAGGGGTGCTCATCACACGGACTTGTTAATATGATGATCGAGCTTTTGGTTCATGAAAATACAATTTCTTCGTTTTCTATGTGCTCAGTTCCATACAAATGCTATACTAATTTAGTTAAGACCTATGTCGCCGAACTTACATCTGCTGAAGGCTGTGTGGAATTGTGACCGACAACGTATGCAATATATATATATATATACTTCTTCTTTTTTCATTAATGTATTACTTTCTGACACAAATTTCAAGAATAACGATAATAGAATCGCCGCCGAGAGGTAGAACTAAAATTCGTCTGTCCTTGCGTACAGGCTAACTAAATTGACATTTTGTGGTGAAAAACATTGGCTTTTCTCTCGTCTGTCTCAAACATAGTTTGCTTGTTTTTCTTTTGTTCGTTCAAAATATAGATTACTGGCATATTAGAAACGCTTGTTAGGCAAAATTAATGAAAAACCGTAAACAACACTTTTGTGCAGAAATAGTAAGGAAAGATAATGGTATAATGGAAGGTATTTTATCTGTCACTTAATTCCGAGTAGTATACGTTCAATAGAAATAACATAGGGCGAACAAAAATAATAAATGCTCAGGTGAGCTAATTACCAATGCAATATTCAGCTTTCATGTATAGCTTTGTACTGGCCCAGTCGCAAAACAAGGTGTGTCAGGTATATTCTTTTCATGGTAAATTTTAAAGGAATTCCTGTACTTAAACCAAACTGGTAGACGTTGATCAGACGCTAAACTCGGAGTCTTCGCTATTTGCAAATGACTCTGTTTGGGACCCTACGCATTCAGAGAATCTTGGATGCCTCGAACACCGATGGCTCGTTTGCAATGACTAATTCGAACTATTATTAGAGAATTCTTCCAACAGCTCAAGATATTAAACAGTGAAGTATAATTGGGGAGATATTACTAACATGGCTAAAATGACTTAAACTAACAATTAGTTTCATTCACCAATGAAACACTGATTTTTTTATTCTTTATTTCTGCTGCAGAAAAAGATTGTGGGTGCTATTTAGAACTGCTTTTATTAAGCCCTCTTCACAAGATCAGTCTTTCCAATTCAAAACTCTTGAACAAAACAAATTTGCATGGCACACTCGTGTGACATAGTGAATACTTCATACCTCGAAAAACTTGAAAGGTGTTTTTTATGAAAACGTGATATTTGCACCATTCCTGCTATTAAGGCGGTTCCCAAGAATATCCACAATCCATGTATTGAATAAAAAAATAAAAAAAAAGGAAGTGAATGCAATGAGCAGGAATCTATACTATAACCTTATACCTACCATCCAAGACACCAAAGGGAAAGAAAACTAACACTACATTTTTCTCTGTATAAAGTGATGTTAACAAAGGCGTTCGTTGCACGGACATGTTATCGTGCTTAATTGTTCAAATGAGATTGTTTCGAGCAATATCGTACTTTTCTATCTGTTCAATTTCGGCAAAATTTGTCTTCCTGTATCTCAGGCTTTTATTAATCTCTCGGATTATGGGGCAATTCTCGGATCTTTGGACCACTATTTACACTTGTCGAACAAACACGTCCTCAAGATCAATCTTCTTGATCTAGACAGTGTCGAATTCGGCAAGAACTGACCATGCCTAAACTGTGAAATTCAACACATATCAAACTATCGAATCCAAGTTTTTCATCTATCGAATATGGACAAAACGTCCGAGAATCTGTCCATACGATCAGTCCTGTCCAACTGGAAATATAAAGAAAAAAATAATCTCCGAAAAAAAAAAAAAATAAATAAATAAATAATAATAATGAAAAAAAAAAAAAAAACACGATTTTTTTCCAAGATTGTGAGTTTGCATTTATGACCTGAGCATCATGGAAACATGCCTATATAATTTTGACCCCCTTAAACGCCATTTTTATATAGTAAAATTGGGGCTTATAGGGGTATACATTTTTTTTTTATTTCTGCCCAAAACATAGATTATGGGTACTCATTAGAATCGCCTAACTATACAGTACCCACAATCTACGTTTTTAGCAGAAATATGAAAATTCTCATTTTTTTTTTTTTATCGGAAAATTTTCGTTTTTTGGTGATAAAATTTTCAGTATATTTGAATAGGCATGTCTTCGTAATGATATGCCTATATATGATTCTAATATTTATTTAAAAAAAAAAATCCACGGAAAAGTATACATTAAAGTAAATGAAGACACACTGGAATAAAATTCGTATTTTTTGTATTAAGCAGCGGGTTCCATCTTGGAATTTGCAAGCTCACCGTCAAAAATGCCAAAATGAATTAAACCCGTCCCTATAAAATGATAACAGGGGAATGCGTCATTGTTTATATATATAACCTGGGCAAGTTATGAGGTGCTGATATAAAACCTAGTTAAGTGGTGGTAAATTTTAACCGAGATATGATGCATATATATATTATATATATAAAGCCCCGCAATATCATTTATACATTTGTATACGGCACCCAACGTCATTACGACAACACATCCGTTTGATATAGTACATTATTTCCAATCTCCAAAGTGGTTATATTTCTCATGAAAATTTGTGATATTTTTATTATTCATACTCCAAACATATGTTGTGGGTGCTCATTTGAACCGCCTCAATGAGAATTCCTCCAACAGCTCCAGGTATTAAACAGTGAAGTATAATTAGGGAGATACTACAAAAATGACTGAAATGACTTAAGCTTACAAATATTTTCATTCACCAATGAAATACTGATTTTTATTCCTTATTTCTGCTGCTGTTGCTGCTTCAAAAATAGAAAAAAAGATGTAGGTGCTCATTAGAACTGCCTTTATTAAGCCCTGTTCACAAGATCAGTCTTTCCAATTCAAAATTCTTGAACAAAACACATATAAATGGCACACTCGTGTGACATAGTGAATACTTTCATATATACAAAATTGAAAGGTGTGTTTATGAAAACGTGATATTTGCAGCATTATTGCTATTAAGGCACTTCTCAAGAATATCCACTATCCATGCTTTGAATAAAAAAAAAAAAAAGAAAAAAAAGAAAAAGGAAGTGAAGGCAATGAGCAGGAATCTATACAATTACCTTATACCTCCCATCCAAGACACCAAAGGGAAAGAACACTAACACTACATTTTTTTCTCTGTATAAAGTGGAATTTAACAAAGGCATTCGTTGCACGGGCATGGTATCGTGCTGAATTGTTCAAAATGAGATTGTTTCGAGCTATTGAACTTTTCAATCTGTTCAATTTCGGCTAATCACAGGCGTTTAATAATCTCTGGGATTATGGGACATATCTCGGATACTTGGACCATTATTTACACTTGTCGAACAAACATGCCCTCTTGTCGAACTAGACAGTGTCGAATTCGATAAGATTTGACCATGCCGAAACTGTGAAATTCAAATCACGTGTCAACACGTATCAAACTATCGAATCCAAGTTTTTCATCTATCACGTCCGACAGCCTGTTTATACGATCAGTCCTGTCCAATTAGAAACATGAAGAAAAAATTACACTCCTAAGAAAAAAAAATAAATAAAAACAACACGATTTTTTTTCAAGATTGTGAGTTTGCATTTATGACCTGAATATGCCTATATATGATTCTCATATTTATTGATAAATAAAAAAAAATCCACAAAAAAGTATACTTTAAAGTGAATGAAGACTCACTGGAATAAAATTCGCCTTTTTATTATTTTGGAACGGGTTCCATACTGGAATTTGCAAGCTTACCGTCAAAAATGCCAAAGTGAACTAAACCCGTCCCTATAAAATAAATTAAAAGAAAAGAAAAACTAGAGCTGGTGTTTGTAAAACACTATGCCCCCAACTGCCTGACTCTAACACTGTTTGACTCCAACACTGCTTAGCCATGACGGTAACAACAGTACAAATATATGATTTCAATGTTATTTTATCAAAGGGAAATAACTCTAAAATAGGAGATGATTGGGATAAGAAAAAAATACAGATCACCTAGTTTTTCATGAGGAATCAAAACATGAAATTTCAAAACATTAGCATACATGGTTCTAAACTTATGCTATACACAATAAAGCAACGACATTAAATGGCCAGAAATTGCGAAGGGCCATAGCTCCAACATTTCATTTAATTGGTTCAAAATTTATTCAGGTGATCTCCTCCTCAATCCCAATCAGTATACCAAATATCATGGCTCTGGCTTAAATACTTTTTGAGATATCTTGCTGAAAAAGTCAAAATGCCTAGAACTACAAAGGGCCATAACTACATCAATTTTTCATGGAATTCCCTAAAAAACAAATCAGGTAATCTCCACAGCATCCCCAATCAGCATATAATATTTCAAGACCCTAGCTTAAGTGCTTTTCGAGAAATCTTGCTGACAAGGTCAAAATAAGCAGAACTGCAAAGGGCCGTAACTTTATCAATATTTTCATGGAATTCTCTCAAAATATAATCGGGTAATTTACACATCATTCCCACTCACTATATCGAATTTCAAGAACCCAGCTTAAATACTTTTCAAGATATCTTGCTCACAAGATTTAATTCTGATTTTTTTCAAAGGGGAATAACTTTAAATAAACATGCTAGACAAGAAACAAAATAGGGGTCAGCTATTTTTTCATTGGGAACCCAAATATAAAATTTCAAAACCCTAGTGTGCAGGGTCCTTAAGATATGGCATGCACAAAAAAAGCTTAATGAACGGACAAACAGTCGGATGGACAAATGAAGGCAAAATAATATGCCCCATCAATTTCATTCGAAACTGGGGGCATAATCAGGTCATATACTCATCGCTACCAATCTATTCATCAAGTTTCAATAGTTTTTGAGATATTTTGTGCACAAGGGAAACATGCCCAAATTTACAAAGGACCATTACTTACGAAATATTTTTCAGAATTTACAAAAAAATTAATCAGGTCATCTACTCATCATTACCAATCAATTCACCAAGTTTCAAGTCTCTAGCTCTAACGGTTTTTGAGATATTTTGCTGACAAGATAAAAATGCCCAAAATAACAAAGGGCCATAACTCAATCAGTATTTTTCAAAATTTATTCGAAAGTTAATCAGGTCATCTACTCATCACTACAAATCCATTTACTAAGTTTCAAGGCTCTAGCTCTAACAGTTTTTGAGATATTTTGCTGACAAGATAAAAATGCCTAAAAATACAATGGGGCATAACTCAAGAAGTATATTTCAAAATTTCTTCAAAAGTTAATCAGGTTGTCTACTCATCACTACCAGTCTATTCATCAAGTGTCAAGGCTCTAGTTCCAACAGTTTTTGAGATATTTTGCTGACAATGTAAAATTGCCCAAAATTACAAAGGGCCATAACTCATGAAGTATTTTTCAGAATTTCTTCAAAAGTTAATCAGGTCATCTACTCATCACTACAAATCCATTTACTAAGTTTCAAGGCTCTAGCTCTAACAGTTTTTTTGAGATATTTTGCTGACAAGATAAAAATGCCTAAAATTACAAAGGGGCATAACTCAAGAAGTATATTTCAAAATTTCTTCAAAAGTTAATCAGATTGTCTACTCATTACTACCAGTCTATTCATCAAGTTTCAAGGCTCTAGCTTCAATAGTTTTTGAGATATTTTGCTGACAAGTTAAAAATGCCCTAAATTACAAAGGGCCATAACTCATGAAGTGTTTTTCAGAATTTCTTCAAAAGTTAATCAGGTCATCTACACATCACTACAAATCCATTTACTAAGTTTCAAGGCTCAAGCTCTAACAGTTTTTGAGATATTTTGCTGACAAGGTAAAAATGCCCAAAATTACAAAGGGCCATAACTCAAGAAGCATTTTTCAAAATTTCTTCAAAAGTTAATCAGGTTGTCTACTCATCACTACCAGTCTATTCATTAAGTTTCAAGGCTCTAGCTCCAACGGTTTTTCAGATATTTTGCTGACAAGGTAAAAATGCCCAAAATTACAAAGGGCCATAACTCATGAAGTATTTTTCAGAATGTCTTCAAAAGTTAATCAGGTCATCTACTCATCACTACAAATCCATTTACTAAGTTTCAAGGCTCTAGCTCTAACAGTTTTTGAGACATTTTGCTGACAAGGTAAAATTGCCCAAAATTACAAAGGGCCATAACTCAAGAAGTATTTTTCAAAATTTCGTCAAAAGTTAATCAGGTTGTCTACTCATCACTACCAGTCTATTCATCAAGTTTCAAGTCTCTAGCTTTAATAGTTTTTGAGATATTTTGCTGACAAGATTGCATCCATATTTTTTCAACGGGCCATAACTCAGAAAAGGGGCATAATCCTGTCAAGAAAACACGGTTTTAAAGTTATGCTATGCATCAAAAAGCGTGACGAACGGACGGACGGACGGAAGGACGTACAGACGGACGGACGAACAACCCAGAAGCAATATGCCCCTCCAACTTCTTTGAAGTTGGGGGCATAATGATAAAAGAGGAATGTATGGAACGCCATTGCTGTCTTATGCGTCATTGTTTATATATAAATATATATATATATATATACTGGCCAAGTTACGAGGTGCTGATATAAAACCTAGTTATTAACCAAGATATGATGCATATATATATATAATATGAATTTAATAGGTGCTACCTATATCCGTGCGTCCAAATTATTATCACTTCCTTCAGAGGTGAGGTAGCCAAGCTCAATCACAAACAAAAGTTCCTTTTTTTCAATAGCCAAAAATCTACATTATTCTCGTATGCATCCCCTAAAATCTCAAAAATGAATGCTGTCCTCTCAAACTTTTCAAACTTTGTGTCAAAATGATAATTAACTTACAATGATTAGAGAAACTATAGACATTCTAAAAAATCTGCTGTTTGATACACAAACATGACATTATGACATTGCCTTTTACTAATACCGCATTCTAAAAAAAATTTAGAAATTATTTTTTAGAAAAAACAAAACAAAAACAAAAGTCCCCCGAATCCTACCAGAATTGTCATTCTTGTACACAACACATCATCTCGTCCTGTTCTACATTTGTACGAAGCAACATCAAAATATTCCACAGGGTATTCGTGTTACAGAGCAGAGACAAGAAATCAAATTCAAAGATAAGAAGAGGAGATAACTCCTAAAGTAAAAAAAGCCGAAGTTGTCATTCTTGTATGTGACATGTCATCTGGTCCTGTTCTTCAATACAACCAAGTATCATCAAAATATTCCAAAGAGTGTTTGACTTACATAGCGGACACTAAATCAATGCATAATCAGTGTCAAATATAACAAAGGGAGAAAACAGTAAAATAAGGAAGGCAGAGTTGTCATTCTTGTAAGAGACACGTTGTCTTGTTCTATTCTACAGTTCTACCAGGTACCATCGAAATATCCTGAAGGGTATTCCAGTTACAGAGCAGACGAGAAATCTATTTCAAACAAAACAAAGGGAGATAACTCCAAAAGTAAGAAAGGCAGAGGTGCCATTCTTGGAACGCGACATGTCATCTGATCCTGTTCTACATTTCTACCAAGTATCATAAAAATATTCCAAAGGGTCTTTGACTTATAGAGCGGACATGAAATCAGTGGATAACCACTGTCAGACATAACAAAGTAAGATAACGCCAAAAGTAAGAAAGGCTGAGTTGTCATTCTTGTACGCGAGACACCGTCTGGTCCTGTTCTACATTTCTACCAAGAATCATAAAAATATTCCAAAGGGTCTTTGATTTACAGAGTGGACATGAAATCAATGGATAACCACTGTCAGACATAACATAACTGCAAGCCAATGCACCATGCCCTGCCACACAGGGACATATTCCCTATGCACTTCTGTAGTATAAGGGCTGAAAACAAACTAAGTTAAACATGAAGAGAAGCAATAAACAGTTATTTCATAACTCCAAAAAAAAAACAAAAAAAAAAAAAAAAAAACATAAAAAACCCACCAAAAAGTCTAAGTTAAAAATGCAATAAAGTGATAAAAAATAATTTCAGGATTCTGAAAAAAAACAATATGCATATCTTCAGACCATCCTAAAAGCATGTGTGAAGTTTCAAAAGGATCGGCTTGAAAATGTAGGAAAAGTTGCGCGTACAAGGTACATACTCCCTATACATTTTTGTAGTATTAGGGCAAGAAAAAAGTCTAAGTTAAAAATGCAAAAAATGTAATAAAAAATAGTTTCAGGATTCTGAAAAAAACAATATGCATATCTTCAGACCATCCTAAAAGCGCCTGTAAAGTTTCAAAAGGATTAGCCTAAAACTGTAGGGGGAGTTGCAGGCATAAGGTACATACTCCTTATACATTTCTGTGGTATTAGGGCTCAAAAAATGTCTTAGTTAAAAATAAAAAAAATGTGATAAAAAATAATTTCATATTCTGAAAAAAAAATATGCATATCTTCAGACCATCCTAAAAGCGCCTGTAAAGTTTGAAAAGGATTGGCCTAAACCTGCAGGAGGAGTTGGGGGCAGAAGGTACATACTCCCTATACATTTCTGTAGTATTAGGGCTCAAAAAAAGTCTAAGTTAAAAATGGAAAAAAGTGATAAAAAATAATTTCAGGATTCTGAAAAAACAATGTGTATATCTTCAGACCATCCTAAAAGTGCCTGTAAAGTTTCAAAAGGATTGGCCTAAAACTGTAGGAGGAGTTGCGGGCAGAAGGTACATACTCCCTATACATTTCTGTAGTATTAGGGCTCGAAAAAAGTCTAAGTTAAAAATGAAAAAAAAAAAATGTGATAAAAAAAATAATTTCAGGATTCTGAAAAAACAATATGCATATCTTCAGACCATCCTAAAAGCGCCTGTAAAGTTTGAAAAGGATTGGTCTAAACTGTAGGAGGAGTTGCGGGCAGACGAATGGTGGGGGCGCTGACGGATGGACAGACGGACGGACGGACGGATGGACACTAAAAATTTCAGAGGGTATAACATAATACCCCGCCACTTTTTTGGTGGCGGGGCATAACAAAGGGAGATAACGCCTAAAGTAAGAAAGGCAGAGTTGTCATTCTTGTACTCGACACGTTGTCTGGTCCTGTTCTACATTTCTACCAAGTATCATGAAAATATTCCAAAGGGTCTTCGACTTACAGAGCGGACACAAAATCAATTAATTATCACTTTCAAATATAAACATACGAGGGTCGTGCAAAAAGTTCTGTCACTAATAGGCTTCCTTGGTTTTATCCCAGGTATATTTTAAAATGCTTCACTGCACTTGACTGGTGTGTTGAATAGCTAACGATACCCATTTATTTCGTGCAAATTGCTTTCCAACTGACCGAGTTATTTCAAATTGAAATAGATGCAGTCATATACCCTGACCAATTTACTTGTTACATTGGAACATGGACCAGAAGACTGAAATTCGTAGCTATATTAAATGCCGCATTAGGCTTAATATAGATTCAAAGCAGATATTTAATCAGAAGGCAGTGTGCAAACAATTCTGAAAAAGCATTTGGACCTGAGAAACGTTTGCACTAGGTGGGTACCTCATTTGCTCACTGAGGAGCAAAAGACACAACCCCTTAAATGTGCCCGGGAACTTTTGAAAACATACAAAGGCTGTAATAGTCGGGTTAATTCTAACTAGCTAACAAGTGATGAAACCTGGGTGCACATGTTTGAGCCACAAAGAAAGGCTGATAATAAGCAATGGAAGTGAAAAGATCAAAAACGCCCATGTATTGCCAAGAGAACCATATGTTCGAAAAAGATGTTGTACGCAATTTTCTTTAATTCAAGTGGGCCAGTCGTTCAAGTGCCTTGTCCATCTGGTCATACAGTCACTGGCCGATTCTACAAGAATTCTGTACTGAAGAAAGTGAAAGTTTTACAATAAGAAACGACCAAGCAAATGATGGTCAGGAGTCCACCTTTTACAGGACAACGCCTCCTCTCATAAGTGTGAGGTTTTAAGTCTTTTTTGGCTTCTGAAAAGGTGAAAGTTTTAAACCATCCACCTTATTCACCTGACCTGAGTCCCTGTGACTTCTTTTTATTTCCAAGGCTTAAGGAAATGCTTTCTGAAAATAAGTATATGTCTAGAAGTTCTCTTGGCAGCGCTATTTATCAGTGTCTCCAACAGATACCAAAAGAAGGCTATTTATCTGCTTTTCGCGACTGGGTAAAAAGGTTACAAAAATATGTTTCAGTAAAGGGGGAATACTTTGAATGTTTGTAATAAAGATATGTTTGATAAAATGTAGCACTGAAGTAATCCGAATCCAGTGACAAAACTTTTTGCAGGACCCTCCTAGCCATCAGAAGAGATGGCAAATCCCCCGACCAAACCGCCATTTCTAAATTTAGTGTATTTCAATCGATATTATGTATATATTGAACAAGAGCAAAGTAAAAAGATGCAAAGATAGTATGAAATGTGACCAAAATAATAAGTGAAAACAAAACTAGGTGTACTGTGAATGATTTAATTTTTGAGTGTTCTTTTATTTTTTTTTATTTTTGTCAAAATCATCTAATAACTACTTCTGATGTGATAACAGAATACACAGTATTTGTAAATACTTTGAATTTGTGAGTGTACATATTCAGAAATAATAGTAAAAAAAAAATATGCCTTGTAAAGGTAAAGGAACTTGCTGTATGTTTATTGGGATAAAAACTCAACAAAGTAAAAGTTGTCCTTCTTGCATGCTACACACCTTCTTGACCTGGTATATGCCCCTACCAAAAATTATCAAGTTAACTCAAATAGTGTGGGAGCCTGCACAAGATTTTTGCAACAGAGGAGATAATAATGGAGAAAGTGAGAGTACTCTTGAACACGACATGCCTACTAATCCTTATCTATGCCTCTACCAAATATTATCAAAATATTTCAAACCACATACTCAAGAATTAAGCTTAGAAATTCATTTTTGCCAAGTACCATCGAAATATTCCAAAGGTTATAACAGTTACAGAGCAGACGAGAAACAAGCAGACAAGAAATCTATTTCAAACAAAACAAAGGAAGATCTCCAAAAGTAAAAAAGCCAGAGTTGTCATTCTTGTATGCCACACGTTGTCTGGTCTTGTTCTACATTTCTACCAAGTATCATAAAAATATTCCAAAAGGTCTTTGACTTACAGAGCTGACACATTATCAATGGATAATCACTGTCCAATATAACAAAGGGAGATAATGCCAAAAGTAAGAAAGGCAGAGTTGTCATTCTTGTACGCGACATGTCACCTGGTCCTGGCAGAGTTGCCATTCTTATACGCGACACATCTGGTCCTGTTCTACATTTCTGCCAAGTACCATCGAAATAGTCCAAAGGGTATTTGAGTTACAGAGTGGACACAAAATCTTTTTCAAATAAAACAAAGGGTGATAGCTCCAAAAGTAAGAAAGCCAGAGCTGTCTTGTATGTGATGTGTCATCTCGTCCTTATCTACATTTCTACCAAGTATCATCAAAATATTCCAAAGGGTTTTCAAGTTACAGAGCGGACAAGAAGTTTTATAGACTGGTGGTTAACATTTTAAATTTTGACCCAGGTAGGTCAGAATGTTAATAAAAGGCACAACTGTTAGTATTGATCAGTGACCCCTACCCATCAACTTCAGGGTCTGTGCCACCTAATATGACCTTCCATTGTGTCTGTACAAGGTCAAATGTCACAAAGTGCATTTTCCCTCAAAATGACAAAGGGTAGCCCAGTCTGAAGCTATTTAAAATGTGTTTTAACTCAACGAAAACACCTACATCATATAGTACAGTCATAAAATTTAGTGTCAGCCCAATAAGATTTTCAAAACTTCAAGATGGCTGCCTAGATGGAGGCTAAAATTGTCAAAATAGCCATAATTAAAAATAATGCTATAAAGTATCATGCATGTTTAGTGATCCCCTACATAAATCTTGCCAATCAAGCCCCTGGGGTTCAAACTGGTCACACCCCAGGCATCAAATGTTTATATAGAACTGTATATAGTTGAAGAACCTTCAAAAAGCTTCTTCACTGAAACCATAAGGCCCAGAGCTAACAGTATGTAGCAATGTTAAGTGGTTTCTTACATAAATCCTGCCAGCAATGCCCCTGTGGTCCAAATTGGCCATGCCCCAGTGGTCATTAGCAGGCTGTCCAGCACTTTTTGAAAGAAAATTAGGGCTAATTTTAGAGACAAAAATAAGAATTTTTAGGGCTAATTTAGTGCTAAAATTAGGAATTTTGTAACTAAAATAGAGCATGTGATGACATTCAAATTTCTTACCTTTGCATACACTCAGCAAAGATCAGATACAATTATCTATTTCCTCAGAGGTCATAAAGCTCATATTTCCCATTTTATGTATGTATTCGTATAGTCTAGATACCATGTTGCATTAGAAATCAAGTAGATTGTGGTCTGTCATAAAATTATGACATTGAGCTTTTAGGTTCAAAGATGCATTTCAGAGAATAAAATAAAAATTTGTCTTTCAAATTGGTAACCTTTTATGATTTCAAGCACCTCAAACATGTTAAAATGTCTTTATTTGTTAAAGGGCATATCACAGCCAAACTTTTGGTACCAGAAAATGAGTATTTTTGTAAGTTTTATGGCTAAAATATAATAGAATTCCTTGTGATTTAAAGGAAGGACCTCCTGTCACTTGCGATTAGTCTGTTTTGAGGAAAACACATTGTTAAAACAAAAAAGGTACCTTGTGACAAACGGTGGGATCTAAAAAATTCAATATGACCTTAAACACAATTATTTGTTTTCTGGTAGTATATGTATGAAGTTTTAAAAACCGATTCACAATTTGGCCAAAATATCTACAGACAAGACAAACTGATAAATGTAAATAAACCTATTAAAACATACATACCCTGTATTGATTAAGAACAGATTTTCAGGTGAAAAAAATAATAGAAATACATAGTAACAGCATAAAAAACACAAACAACTTTTCAGTCTGATTTTTTATGGAGAGAGCTTAAGTGATTTTGTTTGAATAATGGTTCATTTGGCTTTGACAAAGCTATATGGTTAAAATAAGAATATTGTTCTTCACCAAAAGAGAATATATTTTAGTAATTTTTCATATTACCGTATTCGACCTAATTACTGCACATACCCCTATAAGTGCACAGTCAACCAATTTCTTAGTCTTCAGATCACAGTTGTATACTTTTATTTCTTGCTTTATAAGAACATATGTTGTTTGTACTCATTTGAATTGCCTCGACTTGTCGAGGCAATTCAAATAAGTAACAACAACATATGCTTTCATAAAGAAAATCAGGAAAAAAATTGCACCAACATCATTAAATACGCTCTCATTCAGTTCCCTGCTTATCTTTCTTGTAAGTTTGTCATGATTAGGTAGATATTTTACTGCATGTTCTACCAATAATTTTGAGAAACGTTAGTGCACGGTGCGGTAATTAGATCGAATACGGTACCTGTGTTGCAACACTCTATACATGTACTTGCTAAAATATTGTATCTTTGAATTCTACAAGCTTTTTTGAATAAAAGCCCCTAAAATAAAAAAAAATTAGGTGGCACCACCCTAAGTTCATCAAAATAATGTCTAAAGAAGCTCTTCAGCATCGGTGCCTTTCATTAACACGAATGTCTACCTATAGTGATTTCTGGTCCTGGTTTTTGATCATCAAATGCCTCTTTGGTAGGGGGAGGAGAGGGACATAATCATGAAAAACAAGCAATCAACCTTGTTTTTCTGAATCCCTTTTAACTGCATAATTGTGGCTCTCATAGCTCCTGAGTAATGCATATATGATTGATCTAGTACTAATGTTATTTATTCCAGGCTTTGTATTTTAATCTACATGTATCTGCCACCTAAATAACAAGATTTATTCCTATTTTGGAAATAGTTAATCCTTTAAAACAATGCCCATCCAAGTCTTATCAAGGACTCCTTAACTTCACTGCAGTGAGTCCTTGGAGCCCTTATTTTCAGACTCTGAGAGAAAATCCTGATTATTTAGTATCAGTTGGTAAAAAGTACATTGTGATTTTCTTCAACCTGTCATAACTAATAAACAATTGAAACATAAGAATCTTGACTGTTTTATCACTTATCTGGTATGCGAAAAAGTGTTTTATCTCTCAAATCAGGAGCCCTTAGAACCTCTATTGTTTTTTTCTGTCTTATCTGGAGCCTAAAAACTTTTTTTAGCTGTCTTATTTGGAGCCATCAGAACCTGTGTAGCTTTATTCCTCTTTTCTGGAGTCCTAAGAAACTCTATTGTTTTATCTCTTATCTGGAGCCAAAAGCACCTTTACTGCTTGTTCTCTATTGGAGCCCCCATGAACCTCTTATCTCTTATTTGGAGCCCAAAAGAAAATTGTTTATCTCTCTTATCTGGAGCCCAAGAAATGCTAAAATCTGTTTTATTTCTCTCTGGAGCACTTAGAACCTCTGTGTGAACTTATATTGGTTAAGCTTTCTTATGAGGAGCTTTAAGAAGCTATTTTGTTTAATCTCTTTTCTTGAACCCTAAGAATCTTTACTGTCTTATCACTCTTATCTGGAGCTTTAAGAATCTTTGTTGTTTTAACCCTTTAATTTGGAGCCCCAAGTACTACCATTTGGTATTTCTCTTCTTGGAGCCCTAATAACTGTCTTATCACTCTTATCTGGAGCTTTAAGAATCTTTGTTGTTTTATCCCTTTAATTTGGAGCCCCAAGTACTACCATTTGGTATTTCTCTTCTTGGAGCCCTAACAACCTTTCTTGTTAATTCCCTCTTATCTGGAGCCCAAATAACTTCTATTGGCTTTAGCTCTTATCTGGGGTCAAAAGAAATTTTTTTTTCTCTTACAAACTGGAGCTCAAAGATTTTTTTGCCACTTCTGGAACCCTAAGAAAATTATTCTCTTAACTGGAGCCAGCCCTTAAAACCTTTGTTTTTTCATCTCCCTTATCTGAAGCCCTAAGAACCTTTATTGTTTAATGTCTCTTATCTGGAGCCCTAAGAGCCTTTCTTGGTTATTCTATCTTATCAGGGACCCTAAGAACCTTTACTGTCTTATCTCTTTTACCAGGACCCCCCCCTCCCCGCCCCCCTCACCCCCCCACTAGAAACTTTATTGTTAAATACCCTATTGTGGAAAACCTCTATTTTTGTAGCTCTCTTATCTGGAGCTCTAAAGACCTGTATTTTATCTCTTATCAGGAGCCCTTTGATCTTTATTTTCATCTTAGCTTGAGCCCTAAAGAAACTATTGTTTAATGTCTCTTATCTGGGGCCCTACAAACCTTTACTGTTTAATCTCTTATCTGGAGCCCAGAGAAGCCCTAATGTATGGCTCTTATCTGGAACATTGATTGTGATGGGGTTTAGCCAAACATCAACCCTTGTGGGTCATTTTGTACTGTCTCCCAGAGCAAGGGAGAAAAGGGATAGAAGAGATAGTAGAGGCAGTGAAAGAGAGGGACAGGGAAGGAACAGAAATGAAACTGAAGAAACAGAAGAAACCAGAAATGTGTCATTACGAAAACACCCCTATTCAAATATACAGAAAATTTCACCTAAAAAAAAACTGAAAATTTTCAGATAAAAAACTCTGATATTTTTCACATTTTTGCTCAAAAACATAGATTGTGGGTACTCGTTAGAACCGTGTCAGTGAGGCGGTTCTAACGAGTACACACAATCTATGTTTTTTGAGCAGAAATAAGAAAAATAATGTATACCCCTGTAAACCCCAGTTTTACTATATAAAAGTGGGGTTTAAGGGGGTCAAAATTATATAGGCAGGTTTTCGTGACACAATATGATACAGATGCCCAAGGGCCATCATAACCCACACACAGGCATTTTGCAAAAAATGAAGTTGAAAACATTTAGCCATAACTCTCATACTAATTGATGGTTTTTACCCTAAATTGAATTTGACCTATATTTTATGATTATATACCTGTGTATAAAATATGAATCCACACTAATCTTTTAAAAAAAATATCGAACAAGTAACATTTTTCAAAAATGAAAAAGGGCCATAACTCCGATAATAAGGGGCGGATTTTACCCTAAATGGAACATGACCTCTATTTTAAGATTATATACCTGTGTATTAAATATGAATCCAGTACACGAATGTTTTCAAAAGATATCAAACGGAAACTATTTTTCAACATTGAAAAAGGGTCATTACTCCCAAAACAATTGATGGATTTTGCCCTAAATTTATGGATCAGTGTATTCCTTGGACCAAATCACTTGGACCATTGGACTTTTGACTGGTCCAAGTAATTATCAGATGGACAAAATGGGGTGTATTCCTTGGACTATTTCCAGTTGGACCAAGTATAAATACCTGTTGGACCATATAAAACGATGTTTTTACAACTGAAGTAATATGCATCTATGTAAATTGTATTCATTTTATTTATTTACTTTTTTATATTATATTTTTTATTTATTTATTTATTTATTTTCTTTTACTTTTGATAAAACAGTTTTGAGATAATTTGATATTTTCAATTTTTGAAAGCATTAATATATTTTGTGAAGGTTAATATTTTCACACTATAATCCACTTGTTTTGACAATCAAATGTTTTAAGGCTTAGTACTCTGTATAAAATTTTCAACAGGTAACATTTTGAAGAAGTTTTTTCTTTTTTCTTCTTCTTTTTTTTTTTTTTTTTTTTTTTTTTTTTTTTTTCATTTTTCCCTGAAAACAAGTTTTGACATTCCATGCAAGTTGTCTTCAGTGGGGACAATTTCAGGAAATGTCAAAACCTGTTTTATGGCAAAAAATACAACAACATGTCATCAATTTGTTATCTGCTGAATTAGCCACGAGAGTACGTTCAATTGGATCACACATTGGACCAAGTACATGTATTAAGTATACATTAATCTGAACTTTGTTGGGCTTTCAATAACAAATTGCCTTTACCAAGAAAATATTTTCATATTATTATTATTATTATTATTATTATTATTATATAAATGGCTGGGATTTACCATTTTATTTGGTAGATCATTCTCACTTATAATTTTATTTTAACTTTCTTTTTAAAAATGCATTTTGCAGTGCATAGAGTTAAAGCCCTATATTCCTTGGACCAAATCACTTGGACCTTTGGATTGCAGGTCAAAGTGATTATCAGTTGGACCAAAATGGGGTGTATCAATCCTTGGACCAATTCCAGTTGGACCAGGTATATACCTGTTGGACCATATTAAACTGTGTTTTTATAACTAAATAATAAGATATGGTTTATTAACGTCTCACCAATTCTACAATTGTATAAAAAACATTTTATATATCATATAAGAATGTAAAATTGCCGTTCAGATATGAACTATGAGAGATGATTAAAACATAAAGTAAGTAACTTACATACCTTAAGTATACTAATAAATATAAACAGAATATAAGCTAACTCTGCACCGCTTCCCCACACCGGGACCAAAGCAAAACCCGGCAAACGACAGAGCATGTGCCGGAATCCAATGTCCAAACTGCATGTCCTTGACGCCAGGACTCACCATGGTGACTTATCAGGCACAACCGATACAGAGCCAGCATTTAAACACGTCATTTTACCATCAAAATCTACCGGTATTCATATATTGTATTAAAACATATATCTCAGATTTTTAAGAAGATGTAAGCAAAATCTGCGCCGGCCGTACCATTTGCAAAGGCACCACATTGAGTCCTGGTGAACGAAAGAGCATGCGGCAGAAACCAATGTCCAAACAGCATGCTCCGTGCACCCGGGCCCGTCATGGTGACACATTAGGTACAACCGATTCAGACTGTGTCTAAAATACATTATTGTATCGCCACAGAATAAGGTAGTAGAAGCCAAATCAAAATTTGTACTACAATGCAACTAAACATGTCGCTTTGATTTTTTGATTGTAATATATTTACAATATATAAATAAAACATATAGACAAACTAAATCAAGCCGTTTTTAAAAACATTATAAGAGCCTATCACAGCTATCCTTGTCACATGTTAAGATAAGATTAAAATTAGCATTCACCTTATAAAACGAGAAAGAATGCCGTCTGATCTGAAATGTTTAATATATACTTGGGCATGCATATTATTATACATGCCAGTTGCATTAAATAAATTGGTTTAAGATTTATACCATAAAAGTCCAAACATGACAAGAATGTGGATAAAATTTTAACAATCTATTTATACAATAACATTGAACGGCATTGTAAAATTAGATAGCAGGCTTTGGCACAGGCTCGAATCATTTGAGCGTTGGAAAATAAAAATATCATTTTTTCCTCAACTGATAAAATATTAAAATCTGGATAAACTGTAACTGCTTTTTCAAAAAGAATTTTTTCGTATAGGATAATACTTGCCGCAGTTAAGAAGGACATGTGTCTCATCCTCTACATGCACTCGACAAAATGGACATATTCGGTCACTTACTGATAAACCTTCATACCGGCCTGTCTCAAGACGTAAAGGTGCCACCCCACAGTGAAATTTTGCAAGTGCTGAATGGTGAAGGGGTGACATTATAATTTTACAGTATTGTTCCGTTCCAAATGTTCTTTTGAATAATTTATAGGTTCGCAGTTTATTACCCCCGGTGCCCGATCGGCTATTGCTATTGTTTATTGCTACACGCCATTCTTCAGTGAACTTATTCATCATTTTTTCAGAGAGTACCCTGAACATGTACTGACTGCTAAATCTATGACGTGCCTGAACAAATTTGTGACAGTTTAAGGTAGTGAAATGTTTTGAAACTCTAAAATACCAGTTTTGACATCGTGCACTACTCTTGTTTTTGCAGTAATTATAAATACGCTTAATGATCCTGTCATTAGGCATATTTGTATACCGAGCCCACTGCTTACATACACACTTATATTGTTTTATGAAAGCGGGTATCCAACCCATATCACCCGCAACTGCAGCCGATGGGGTGTATTTTCCAGTACCTAAATAATATCTTTGGGCCTTGTGCTGCACCGCTTCGATGCATGAAAATTTACGGGAACCCTATACAGCAGCCCCATAGGCTATAACTGACCAAACAACTGAGTCAAATAATTTTGAAAAGACAGAGTATGGCATGCCACCTAAGAATTTGCTTTTAGCGATCAACAAACCCAGCGCCCTATTCGCTGATTGTGCAACGACTTTAGCAGTAACATTCCAGTCTAGATGTTCGTGAATTACAAGCCCCAAATATACATATCTATCAACAATCTCCGGACTTGAAGAACTACAACTGAAAACATATTTAGTACAGGGTACAGCGCTTGACCTGTAATGAACTATCTTACTTTTTGTGTTATTAACTGTCATACAATTTTCCTCACACCAACCTGATAAAACATTTAACATCGACTGAAGATCAGCTTCATTTTCCGCTAATAAAACAACATCATCAGCATACAGTAAAATGCATATTTGCTCGCTGTTATCTATTGAGACGCCTTTTCCTACAGCCTTTATCTTTTGTGCGAGATCATTTATAAAGCAATTAAACAGGAGCGGCGAGAGCGGGCACCCTTGACGCAAGCCTACAGTAACGTCAAACCAATCCGTGGTCAGCCCACTGATCCGAACACAAGATGATACTGACTGATATAACGACTGAACTGCTTTGAACATTTTGCCCCTAATGTCTATCTGTGTAAGTCTTTTCCATAAAAGAGTTCTGTTTATAGAATCATACGCCTTTTTGAAATCGATGAAAGCTGCAAAGGTACTCAACTTAAGTTTCTCTCTGGTTTCTATTAAGTTAGTTAAACTACTGACATGATCTATTGTACATCGAGTCTTTCTAAAACCATTCTGCTCATCAACTAAAACATCATTACGGTTAATCCATTTACTAAATCTTTCGTTTAAAATAGATCAATACAATTTGTATGTGGCGGGCGCTAAAGTAATTCCTCTATATGAAAGCGGGTCTCTTGGGTCTGCCGTGTTCGACTTTGGTATTGGGTTTATAATACCCTTACCCCACTCAGATGGAACACAGCCCGAATCAAAACAAACATTAAACAAAATATGTAAACAGGAAACAGAAACTGTGTATCATTACGAAAGACATCATAAGGTAACCCATCTATTCCAGATGCTTTTTCACGTTTTGCATTGAAAATTGCCTTATGTACATCTGAAACGGAAATTTCATCATCAAATTCTGGCACACGTGTTGTTTGAATAGTATTGCCATTTTCCAAGCAAGCATTGTGTCATTCTGCTGACTAAATAAATCTGAAAAGCTATTTTTCCATTTATTTAAGACTATATTTTTATCTGTAATTATCTCACCATTTTCACCTACGATTTGCATGGGTATTTTCTTTCTTTTATCAAATGCAACGCTGACCTTACCTATAGTTTTCCAGAAAGTTTGTGGGTCTTCATTTGATTGTTTCACCAAATCTGTTTGTAACTCGTACCAATACCTACGTTTTGCTTTTTGGACATTTTTTTCAAAAAGTTTGCGTTTACTTATAAAAATTGCCCGAAGCTCACGTTTACCGCTAGACATTTTATGGTTCAACCAACGCTTCTCTGCTAAACAGGTTTCATTCCATAAATAACTGAGATCATCATTCCACCAAGGCTTCGCTGACCATCTCCGCTTATTTGACTCCCCACCATTCATGAGAACCATCTTATGTGGCAGTTTATCAAACATTTCACCTTTTATCAGTTTACAAATATTGGCATATGCATTATCGATATCCTGCTGTTCGCGAAGACTACATTCTAACTGTAAAACACAAGCATGGATTTCATTAACAAAAACACTATTGCAGCCAAAATCATCGGGAATTCTTTTAACATTGAACTTGATACTGCCTTCAGACCGCTTATCGTTTGGAACAGTATCGTAACTTGTATATTGTTCAGTATTTATTTTCCATGTAATGCATGAATGGTCAGGAATCGATGATGGAATGACGGCCTCTTTGTGTCCACTCAGATTTATAAGCTCTGACGTGGTATAGACATAAAAATCAGAAAACATATTCAAATCAGAATGGCTGACAAAACAGTAATCCACAACAGATGACCCTTTCGTAGATACACTTGTAAAATCGTTCTTTATACTGTTTCTCCCATTCAAAATACAAAAGTTACTGTTCATTAAAAAGTCTAGCAGAATGTGTCCATACTTATTGACCTGGAAGTCCACAACCTCTCTCGATCAGATAAATTGTCAACCCCTTTTATATAATCATTTAAATCCGCACATCTACTATTAAAATCACCAAACAAACATACTGGACCCATATCTTGAAATTCATATATACCAGTTAATAAATTGTCATAAAACCCAAATACATCTGCCTGTTTAGATGAGTTTTCTGAAGGTAAATAGCATACACATAAAATTAAACATGTTCTGTTGAATTTATGTTTTAGTCTTAGCCACAAAGTACCCTCATATGAGTTATCTACAACTTTGCATTCGAATTCTCTTAAAAGAGCGTTTTTAATGAGAATACCAACGCCACCTGAGCCACATCTGGCGTTGACATGCAGACGTTTCCTGTTCTGTCCAAACCACTCATACCCAGCTACCTCAAGTGTCTCATCATTTTTTAGATGTGTTTCCACCACACCAACTATATCCAGATTTAAGGACAATAAACAGGACGCTCCTCTCCGTATTTCTTCATAAAACATGTTATGGGTATTCATTAGAACTGCCTAGGAGAGACAATTCTAATGAATATCAACTAGCTATATTTTATTGAATAAACAGAAAAAAAAATCATCAAATTATCACCAAATTACCCACCTTATCTGTTTCTCTGTCTTCTTCATAAACTTTGCTGGTATCAAATCTAATTTCCCCTTATCAGGCCCCTACCTGTAAGGGTGGCCAAAGTCACCAAGATTTCTTATCTTAATCTCCTTATGGTCATGGGCTTGTTATGCAATCCAAAATGTGTCAGAATACCTTAAATCTGCTGGCCAGTAAGTCCATAGCTAAAAAGCATAGCATTCCACAGAAAAATCAAAGCAAACCAATCAAGTATTCCTATTAGATTTTAAAGAATTTTGTTCAGTTTTAAACTTTCACTTTTAAACTCTCACTTTCTTTGTAAAAATTTAAAAAAAATAAAATTAATAAATAACCTTGATGCTATGTGAGTTACTGGAAGAACCAAAGATTGAAAGAAATGAACAAAATCTTAAAAGGTTTGGGACATTTACACAACACAAAACATATTTTTATGAACATACAAGTGAATAGCAACTATACCAAAATAAATACAGTCAATTAAATACAGTTAATTTAGGGTACAAAAATAAAAACTGCTTTATTAAGACAAAATCACTTCCTTTCAGCTACATACAACAAATAAGCAAATAAACAAGTAAATAATTAGTAAAATCACTGGAAGAAACAAAAATGGAAAGAAAAAAAAATCAGATAAGATTTGTGACATGTAAACACTTACGCAAAATTATGCTTTTACGAACATACAAGAGAAGTTACTGACCATAATACACAAAATAAATAAATTAATAAATAAGTTGATGTACTCTCTCTCTCTCTCTCTCTCTCTCTCACACACACACACACACACACACACAAAACAACAAAAAAACTTAGTGTTAGTTGAATAGTTTTTAAGAATTAAGTGTTCATGATGTACATGTAAAAGTAAATTAAATCAGAATAAATAAATTAATTGGTAGAAACAAAGACTGAAAGAATGAAAATATATGACACTTTTATATATATGAGACATATAAATATTATAAACAGCAACACAATTATTGATAAACATACAACAAGCCTGGATGTATGAATTATACATCCCTTTCAACTCTTCATTATAGTGTGAAAATACAGGGTTTTGCAAAATATAATAATCCTTTCAAGAAATATCAAATTATCTCAGTTAAAACTGTTTTGCCAAATATAGAAATATATAAAATAAATAAATAAAAACAATATCTGTAGATATATATTATTTAGTTGTTAAAAAGTGATCTAATATGGTCTTTGCCCTCCATCAGTTAGACAAAAAAAAAAAAAAAAAAAAGCCTTAATTTTAAGAAATTGTTTGTTCAGTTTTGCAACTTTCACTGTAAATTTAACTATTAAAGAACAAAACAAAACAGAACTTGACATTGATTTACTGGAAGGAAAAAAGATTGAAAGAAATAGAAAAAGGTTTAAAGATTTTTTATTTATTATAAACAACACAAGTATAATTTTGTATGATACAGAAAACAATATCACTAAGTGCTATTTATGATTTATGAAAAAAAAAAACATATATCAAAGGAAACTTACTTAAAAACCGCGAAGCCAATTTATAAAAAGAAAAATAAATAAAAAAAAATAAATAAAAAAAAGTATTTCAATTTTATCCTTCATCTTTGATACAAATTCATTGTCATCTTAAACTATCAAATAGATGCATGTACAAAGTAACTTTAACAATAAAAAGGAATAAATGAATGAAAAATAATATCACAAATTAAAGATCACTTCTAAAACATGTCTTTTGCATTAAGGACAGTGTTGCCAACGCAATTTTGGGTGGGTAAATGTCCGGGTGGGTAAATGTCAAAACCTGTTTTTTGGTGGAAAATAAGACAAAATGTCATCAATTTGTCATCTGCTGAATTAGCCCCGAGAGTAGTAAAGATTCAATTGGACCACGAATTGGACCAAGTAAATGTACAAGGGTCCTATAAAAAGTTTTGTCACTGGGTTTAGATTACTTCAGTGCTATGTTTTATCAAACATACTTTTATTACAAACCTACGAAGTATTCCCCCTTTACTGAAACACATTTTTGTAACCTTTTTACCCAGTCGTGAAAAGCAGATAAATAGTCTTCTTTTGGTATCTGTTGGAGACACTGATAAATAGCGCTACCAAGAGAACTTCTAGACATATACTTATTTCCAGAAAGCATTTTCTTAAGCCTTGGAAATAAAACGAAGTCACAGGGACTCAGGTCAGGTGAATAAGGTGGATGGTTTAAAACTTTCATTTTTTCAGAAGCCAAAAAAGACTTCACAACGTCACACTTATTAGAGGAGGCGTTGTCATGTCAAAGGTGGACTCCTGACCATCATTTGCTTGGTCGTTTCTTATTGTAAAACTCTTTCACTTTCTTCAGTACAGAAATCATGTAGAATCAACCAGTGATTGTATAACCAGATAGACAAGGCACTTGAATGACTGGCCCACTTGAATTAAAGAAAACTGCGTACAACATCTTTTTCGAACTTAATTATGGTTCTCTTGGCAATACATGGGCGTTTTTGATCTTTTCGCTTCCATTGCTTTTTATCAGCCCTTTTTTGTGGCTCAAACATGTGCACCCAGGTTTCATCACCTGTTAGCAAGTTAGAAATGACCCAACAATTTCTTCAAAAGTTCCCGGTCATATTTAAGGTGTTGTGTCTTATGCTCCTCAGTGAGCAAATGAGGTATCCACCTAGCGCAAAACTCTCTCAGGTCCAAACGCTTTTTTCAAAACTGTCTTCTGATATGCCAGTACAACTAGCTATATCTTTGACAGACAATCGCAGCATCTTGTTCGACCACAATCTTTACTGAAGCGATGTTAGCCTTGGTAACAGAGGTTTTAGGCCTTCCAGGATGGGTATCATCTTCAACAGAAAATTTCCAAGCCTTAAAAGCTTTAACCCACCTAAAACCTGTGCGCATTGAAAAGGTCTGAGGTCCATATATACCACTAATTCATTAAATATCTGCTTTGAATCTATATTAAGCCTAATGCGGCATTTAATATAGCTAAGAATTTCAGTCTTCTGGTCCATATTCCAATGTAACAAGTAAATTGGTCAATGTTTATGACTGCATCTATTTCAATTTGAAATAACTCGGTCAGTTTGGAAAGCAATTTGCACGAAATAAACAGGTATCTTTAGCTATTCAACACACCATTCAAGTGCAGTGAAGCATTTTAAAATATACCTGGGATATAACAAAGGAAGCCTGTTAGTGACAGAACTTTTTGCATGACCCTCGTATTAAGTTTACATTAATCTGAACTTTGTTTGGCTTTCAATAACAAATTGCCTTTACCAAGAAAATATTTTCATATTATTATTATTTGCTGACTGACCACATAACATAGTGCATCTTATTTGAAAAGTAACTGTCCCAACAAGTAAAAATGAACCTATTCATATCTAATGAATCTGATCTGTCTGTGCATTAGCTGGATACTGTGTGATTATATGAAATTTCAAAACCCTAGCATCCACAGTTCAAAACTTATGCTATGCATCAAAAAGAGTGCAATTGTAAAAATGCACAAAGTTATAAAGGGCCATAACTCATGAAGTAATTTTTATAATTTATTCAAAAGTTAATCAGATCATTTACTCATCAATACCAGTCTATTCACCAGGTTTCAAGGCTCTAGCTTCAATAGCTTTGGAGATATTTTGCTGACAAGACTTCATCTATATTTTTTCAAAGGGCCATAACTCAGTAAAGGGGCATAATCCTGATGGGAAAAAAAAATATGGGTCAGCTATTTTTTCATGAAGAATCCATACATGAAATTTCAAAACCCTAGCATGCATGGCTCAGAAGTTATGCCATGCATCAAAAAGTGTAACGGATGTATGCACAGATGGACGGACAGATGCACGCATGCACACACAAACGTCCCAGATGCAATTTGCCCCTCCAACTTCTTCGAAGTTGGGGGCATAAAAAATAATGATACTATAAAAATATTTTCTTTGTAAACTAAAGGCAACTTGTTACTGAAAGTCTAACACCGTTCAGATTATTGTAAACTTAATGCATGTATGCATGTAATTGGTCCAATTCGGGGTCCTATTGAACCTTTACTACTCTCTGGGCTAGATCAGCAGATGACAAATTGCTGACATTTTTTCTTATTTTTTTTTTCCATACAACAGGTTTGACATTTCATGCAAATTGTCTCTGCTGAAGACAACTTGCATGGAATGTCAAATCATGTGGAAATAATTTGTTTGAAATTTATGTCAAAACCTGTTTTCAGGGAAAAATGTAAAAAAACAAAACAAAAAAAACTTCAAAATGTTGTCTGCTGAAAATTTTATACAGTGTACTAAGACTTAAAACATTTACTTAATTGTCAAAACAAGTTAATTATAGTGTGAAAATATTAAACCTTCACAAAATATAATAATGCTTTCAAAAATATCTCAATTAAAACTGTTTTATGAAAAGAAAAAAAAAAAGAAAAAATGAATAAATAAATAAATAAAATGAATACACATACTTTAGTTGTAAAAACAGTGTTTAATATGGTCTTGGACCCAATATACTTTACGTACATGTATTAAGTCCTCTAACAGGTATTTACAAGAAAACTGATGCAAAGCATCAGTATGCTGGGAAACTAATCTGTCATGCATTACTTAGCTCCCTATAGATCATAGTATAGTGAAAAAATGTTATAATTTATGAACGGTTGTAATTATATAAATCATCGCAGTACTCAATGATAAAAACATTATAGACGTTATCAGAGCTATGTAAAAAAAAAGTCAACTATGATCGTCTGTTTTCTAGCCCGCATACTTAATTACATGTCGCCATCCATAGCCTAGGCTGAACATACTATATCTGAAATCATCTATGTAGCAGTGTTTCGTTCTTTTCTCCACTCATAATGTTTGCTTTCAGCCCAAATCTTTCCATGCTTGAATATCAAATTAAACTGTATTATTAAACCAGCTTATAATCTGTTTGATTTGAGAATGCATATTTCCAGTCGTAAACAAAGAAAAATAGCTTTTGTTTCTTCTTCGTAGTAAGACGGAAAAAGACAAAATGAAAAATTCAAACGTGTACAAATATTGACAGCAACAAGGTCATTTCAGGTCGAATGGTCAAATTGGGGCTCCTATGGGAAAATTGCTCATTTCTCTTTTAAATGAGCAAACCCCACATTACTACATTCATTCTACACAGTACTCCCATTTTTTAAATGACAGAGTCATCTGTCATTCCTTGCTGGCATACGCATTTTCAAGTTGCATCCGGCTTTCACTACCACTGAAATATGTGTCCGCTCAAAATGTAGTCCGATTTATATGAATATAAAGCTATAAATATCTTTATAGCGCCATGCAATTTTTAAAGCAGGCGACATTCAGATTCTCCCCTGTTTTGCAGAGAAAACCAGACTAAGAATTTCATATGACTTTTTTGCCAGCGGATGAATTGCATAAACTTCTCTGATTAAATAAGAGAAAAAAATGAAATTGATATCTGCTACAGTTGTAGTAATTAAGCTATGCAGTTTAAGGGTTATTGTTTGTGTTGAGGTTTTACGGCCCAGTCAATCCAATGTGGTCATGTCAAGCGCGGTCAGTTTACCAAACCACACGTTTACTGGGCAGGCTTAGTCCTCTTAGTGGTTAACCAGTATTGTGCACATTCTTTCGCCAGAAACTGACAATTGCCCTTCTTGAATCAGCGGAAGGGATAGAATAACCGTAGAAAATATTTCGTGATCAATCTCCACGAAAGAATGTTGCCGACCTCAGCGGGGGTTGAACCCGTGACCTCCTGGTCTCCAGTCGGACGGCACATTCAACTGGTTAACATATTATAATCAACATACATATGTACTTGTGTATCAATATGCCTGTGCTGGACTAAAGACATGGCGTGAGAAATTAGACCATAATCTACTATTACCAGCAATATAAACACTGTCTAATCAGCTCTTACTGTCCAAATATAGATTCTGAAGATTTTTTTTATGCTTGATAATAAAAGAAAAAAAAAAAAGCTGTGCTCATAATCATGCTGCAAAGTGTTTTCTTCGATATTAGCTCAGTGCATTAGATAGGTTGTAAGGTTGATCTGCGCAATTTTTTGTTAGCTATTAATTGAACAGGTGCCGCTTCATGACCCGCTATCAAAAATTAACCAGATATTTTTACCTTAAAACATAATTTGACATTTCTTGCAAATTGTCTCAAAAGAGGAATCAATTTGCATGAAATGTCAAATGCCGTCTCCTTGGGGAAAAAAATCAAAATATGGCAACATGAAACTTTTATACAGAGCACTTGCCCATTTGTTTGAGGTGTGTAAAAAAATCAATACTGTCGGATTAAAGGGACAGGGCTTTAAGTCAAACATTATAATGTTGTTGATTTGCTTTACATTAAATATTTTCGCTGCAGCATTTTAATACATAGGATGCTTGGATTTAAAGTGTAACTATTTGTCAGAAAAAACGGAAAGTGTTGAAAATTTATATTGCTATCTGCAGCGCAATGTTAACTACTCAAGATATTCGGTTATTTCCTTTTATTGAATGTTCGATTGTGAAAGTGAAAGTAGACAACAAGTTGGCTTCTTTAAAAAGAACCCAAATGAATCTAGGTCTGCATCTTGTTTTGAATTTGCAGATTTGCACAGCAAATTTATCGACTTCATTTGCAACCAATTTTTAAGTACAGGTATTAAGTTATTGAAGAAAATTTACCACAATTTCAGCTCTATATTGCATGTGAGAACTGGCTTTTTGCAACATTTTGAGATAAATTTTTTCTTTTGAAACTTCAAAACATCAAATGGAACTTCATAGCACTATATAGCACTATATAACAAAATTGGATGGTTTTCAAAAATCCGTGCTTTAATAAAGTGAAGTCCGGGCAGACGTCGTCTGGCAGATTTATCTTTTGGTTAATTTTTCTGATAAACCCATCCATAATGCCGTTAGGTGTTCTTCCTGTATAGGTTTTATACAAATTAAGATTTTTTTTTTTGATGAATTTCTGATAGAATCTGTCATTTCAGTGCCTTTGGCGCTTTGATTTATTTCACTATGTTACCAACAGCACAGTTCTCTGCTGCAAAATAAAAAAAAAATGTGGGGGTGAATAGTTATATATAGCCCCACTAAGAACCCCATAAAACTGGAAGAAAACCGAGGTTCTTCAAATGCATACACATTTTACAAAAACAACCTTAAACAGATACGCCGGCCTGGAGCCCGGAGTAAATGACTTGGTCCAACTGGAATTGGTCCAAGGAATACACCCCATTTGGTCCAACAGATAATCACTTGGACTAGTCCAAGGTCCAATGGTCCAAGTGTTTGGTCCAAGGAATACTCTGACCCCTAAATTGAACTCAACCTGTATTTTATAACTATATACCGGTGTATAAAATATGAAACCAATACACTAATCTTTTCAAAAGATATCAAACGGTACCATTTTTCAAAGTTGAAAAAGGACCATAACTCCCATAATTGATGGATTTTACCCTAAACTTAACTTGACCTACATTTTATGATTATATACCTTTGTATAAAATTTGAATCTAATACACTTATTTTTTCAGAAAATATTGAAACAGGACAGATGGAACAGGACAGACAGACCTGACATATATACGTACAGACAGCGGTGATACTATATGCCACCAAAAATATTGAAACAGGACAGACGGGACAGGACAGACAGACTTGACATATATACATACAGACAGCGGTGATACTATATGCCCCCCTCCCTCCACCTCCCCCCACCCAATCAAATATGGTGGGGCATAATAAAACATTCCCCCAACCCAATGTACCCTTACCTGCTACAAGGATAGCAGGCTTTGCCTAAATGTAAGCCAGTATTAGTTGGATGCTTAGGTAACATAAGATACATGACACCTTCCCCACACCCGCTTAAATGGCCTAAGTTATCTGGAGCACAAAGGAAATTGTTTTATCTCTCTTAATTTGAGCCCTAAGATTCTTTATTGTGTTATGGCTTACCACTCCTACCTTCCATAATCTGCCTTAGCAGATCACCAGTACTTTGTGGATATATACTGAAAGGAAAAAGAAACGCAGGGTAGAGTTTTTTCCTTCTTATTTTAACCATTTTTTACGGTGTTTACTATAGCCATACACTTTTACAGATTGTCCTGTGAATGTGAACCGCGGGTATACGAGTCTTTGGTCGATGTGCTATCTACCCAGTGTGTGAAATCATTCAACCGTGCACTACACAGTGCGTTGCACGGACAATACGGAAAGCCAAAATTTCGTGCAAAACAAGCATGTTTAAACCTTCAGCACAAGATTTCCTCACACCATTTGGTACACTTCAACCATACACAACGCTCTTCGATTCTTTTACCGATTTTTCTTTTCATTTTTACGCTACTTTGAACTTTGTTTCAATCATGGTACGATTGACTGATGTTCAGAGGGGTAGGGCAATTGCGTTGTTGATGCAGGGTCAGAGGCAACAGCAAGTTGCCCATCATTTTGGGGTTAACGTCTCAACAATTGAACGTCTTGTTAGACGTTTAAGGGAGACAGGGCATTTAGCAGACCGACCGCGGTCTGGGCGTTCGCGCGTGACGTCACGACGTCAAGACAGGACAATCCGTCTGGCACATTCGCGGAATCGTCATCTCACTGCTACCGAAACTGCCCTTAATACAGTAGGTACGCATAATCGACAAATTTCTCCGAAGACTGTTGGAAGTCGATTGCGTGAGATTGGTCTTCGAGCTCATCGTCCATACGTTGGTCTGCCTCTGACCCAGGCATGTAGGTTGCGTCGTATGGCGTGGTTGACTGCGCATGCGCCCAGGCTATTTCCGATGAGGCAGTGGAGACGAGTTCTTTTTACAGACGAGTCTAGGTTCACTCTCTATCGCGCAGATGGTCGACATCGTGTGTACCGACGTCGCGGAGAACGCTTTGCCGATGCCTGTGTTGTCGAACGGGATCGGTTTGGGGGTGGATCCGTTATGGTCTGGGGAGGCATTGCTCACGGGATAAAATCACAGTTGATTATTGTTGCGGGCAATATGACAGCAGTAAGGTATAGGGATGAGATCTTGCGTCCTGTTGCAGTCCCGCTTGTGCAACAACGTAATCTGATTCTGCAGCAGGATAATGCCCGACCACATGTTGCCCGAGTTTGTCAGGATTTCCTGGCAAACAATAACATTGCACCACTAGCATGGCCACCGTACAGTCCAGATTTGACCCCAATAGAGCACATGTGGGATGAGCTGGACAGAAGAGTTAGGAAGCGCCGAAATCCATCTCCCCGCAACTCTCGCACAACTAAGGAATGCGTTGATCGATAAATGGAATAACATCCCTTGAGAACTGTCAATGCTTTGGTTAACTCTATCCAAAGGAGAATTAGGGCAGCAATGACAGCAAGAGGGGGGCACACCCGATATTGATTTTCAGTTTGATTTTGTATCAAGATTTTGGGGGGTAGCTACCAATGAACTTCAATAACTCGAGACTTGTTGATCACAAACCAATGAAATTTGGAAGTTTTGTTCCATACATGTACCGTTTTGTAATCATAGTAAAAGATTTAACAAACTTTTTCAAACTTGAATGAAAGGTAGGAATAAAATTTACCCTGCGTTTCTTTTTCCTTTCAGTATCTATTCCTTACAACTGCTTCAGGGAGTTGATTCTTTGGCTCAGAGGTTAGAGCATTGGATTTTTATATCGGCAGACTAGGCTTGAATCCCACGAAGGCGGGGAAATTTATTTAGCTGTGCTTCATTCCTTTGTTATGACTTTCATGTCAGTGATTGGACTTTACTTTGCTGAAAATGGCTTTGTGTCATCATAAATGATGACTTTCTTGAAGAGGGGGGTGATTGGGGGGTGTGGGGTGGTAGCGATATTACGGCCTATCACTACTACCTTGTAGATATATATTCAATCTCTGACAACTGTGTCAGGGAGTTGACTCTTTGGCTCAGTAGTTAGAACATTGGATTTTAGGCGGGAAGTTTATTCAGCTATGCTTCATTCCTTTGTTACGATTTTCATGTCATAAGAATTGTTTTATCTCTCTCACCTGGTGCCATGAGAACCTTTACTGTTTTATTCCTACTGAATGTATCTGCCTGCCATTAATTATCATAATATTCCAAGCGATTTAAAAGGTTATAGCAATTTTCACAAATTGATTACAGACAGACATGCCTTGGTATGGCTGTTTATAAAGAAATCTGGCATTTGACAATTTCATTCGTTAGAATTTGTCAATGTATCTGCATGCCAAAAATTATCAGACTATTCCAAGTGGTTAAAACCTAAGAATCTTTAATATTAATCTCTTATCTGGAGCCCTCAAACCTTTGTTGTTTTATGTGGAGTGCACATTTATTATATCAGCTTGCATTTGACAATTTTATTGGGTTTGGGCTTGTCAATATGTATCTGCAGGCCATAAATTATTAATATATTCCAAGCGGTTTAGAAGTTATAGCAATTTGCAAAACTGATTATGGCTGGACGGACATGCCTTGGGTTAAGGCTATTACCATTTTCATCCTTATTACTGCATTGTGCTCTTAAGTTTTGTTTTTCAAAATCGCTACAGAAACTTCTAGTAAAATATCCTCCTAATTCAGGTATACTTTCAAGTAAGATCAGCAGAGAACTTCATGAGGGCATTTTAATGATACTTGCAAAATATTGTTCTTTCTTTATAAAAGCATACATTGTTGGTACCCATTTGAATTACCTCGACATGTCAAGGCAATTCAAATGAGCACCAACAACACAAATTGACTATTCTGCGGGCTGCGGGTTGCGGGCCATATACAGCTGTTGTCTTGTAATGAGGTTATTGCACAAGAAAATTGAAATGATTAAATTTATACTTTTTTTGTTTTGTGTATACATCAACAGAAAAAATGATCATTGAATACATGCATATGTATGTCTATATGACACTGATAGATAGCAAGATAGCAATGCCATATAATTCTTTAGAATAGGTTATTATCAGGACATGTGGCTTAATTTTATTGGCCGCTTCATGAAAAAGTGTCCCCTTGGAAACATGTGACATGCACATGCACTTAAGGAAATACTGATCAGTCTTACTTGTATGCTCTGTGGATAGTCCAGGACAAGTACCTACTGTATGCTATCATCAAAGACTCTGCTCTGATCAGCCTGCACAGATGAACAGTCTGATATGACTTGACTTATTGCTAATCATCTTAAAGATATATTTTGTCAAAATGCTGCCCAGAAAAAGCTGAATGAATAACGCAAGCACTGATTTTACAACATTTATCATTCTATGAAAAAACTTTCAGACAAATTAAACCTATGAGTTTACTAACAAGAGCTGTCAGCAGACAGCATAGCTCACCTGGATGTAAGGACTAAATGCCTCTTTGGCCTATCGGGGGAGGAAGGGGGCATTAAATAATTATAATTGTCATAGGGGAGAGTGTGCTGCTGAATAAAACTTTGGACCCATATCTATCATCAAACTGAACACGAACCAAATCCATCATATGGTTTTGAAATTTGAGCTTTTAAGAAGTTTAACGTAAAACTTTAGCGTAAAATTTGTCTGTGACCTTGACCTTTCAGCCATAGTCATAGGTGGGAGTATAGCTGAATAAAACTCTATATCCATCATCATACCGAATATAAACCAAATCAATCATACAGTTTTGAAATTATGAGCTCTGAAAAATCTTAAACATGAAATTTCAGTCTGTGACCTTTACCTTAAATGCATGGGCATAGGCAGGGTATTGCTCAATAAAACTTTGGACCTCTATCTGTCATCATGCAAAATCTGAATCACATCCATCATTTGGTTTGGAAAATATGAGCTCTTTAAAAACTTTAACATAATACTTTAATTGTAAAATTTCAAAGTCTGTAACCTTGACCTTAAGATCATGGGCATGGGCTGGGGTATTGCTGAAAGAAACTTTGGACCTACATCTAACATCACATGAAATATGAACCAAATCCATCGTACAGTTTGGAAAATACGAGGTCTTAAAAAACTTTAACGTAAATGTGGACGCCCATGCCATTGCCAACGCAAACGCCGGAAGTAGTGCAATAGCTCTTCCTGGACTTCGTCCAGGCGAGCTAAAAAACTTGTTAGGCCAAACAAAAAAAAAATCTTTTGATTCTCAGGCTTTCTGTTTTTTACTTTTAAAAAAAAAGAGCATGAAGGTAGCTTTTTACTTTCATTTTGGCTTCAAATATATTTATTTATCTATATATTTATTTATTATACCTTCTTGTTAATTGGTGCCTAATGCAATCATGCTGAATATGTTTGTAATTTAAATGTGCTCAAAAGCAATGTCTAACTGAGCGCTATTAAGGTCAATCATTTTTCTAATTGCCTAATTAATGGTCACAGTTAACTCAATTATCTTTGTAATCTTTCCGTACTTAAATGGTTGTCAATGCTGTTAGACACAAACAATTATTTAGAGAACAATGTTTGTTTGTTTGCTTAATTAAAATGTTGATAAATACTTTCCATTATAATTGTAAAAATTGAGCCCATGCATAACATTTCCTACTATTTTACATGTATGCCAAGCAAAACTCAGATTTGACTGCACATCCAAAAGTTTGATGAAAAGCATCACTGTTTACTGTTTAAGGTCCCAAGAATTTCAGCTGTGCAGTTTTATCGGAAAATGCTAAAATAGTAGCCAAGTATCCAGGTAAGACTCTGATCAGCTTGGAGAGATGTAGGGGATTTCAGCCGGGAGGGGTTTTGTCCTAGTTGGAAAATTCACAGAAGGGATTTTGTCCACCTTGTAAAAAAGAGCAGGGGGGGATTATATCCACATTGCAAAAAACACGGAAGGAATTATGTCCACCTATACAAAAATGAGCAGAAGGGATTATGTCTGGGAGGGATTTTGTCCTACACTCCCGAAGTATATTTAATGATTTTAATCTCTTCTCTGGAGCCCTTAAACCTCTGTTGTTTAATGATGAGTACTCTTTATTAGAGCTCAATGAATGTTTACTGTCGTGCCAAAGATTGGATGAGTTCATGAATCCAAAGTCTGTTTTTAGGTAAGCAAAACTAAAAATAGCATATCAGGTATTTTCGTGAAGTGTTTGGAAATAGTGCCATGAGAATAGCAAACATATTCGCAATACTCTGTAACAGTGGACGAAGTGGTGTAGCAGATACATCGATCACTGGGATCTGATTGTCTTGAGAAGAGTAAATTGTTGTATTGTCACCATGCAATCTCTCTGTTTTTTTTGTTTTGTTTTTTGTTTGTTTGTTTTTTTGTTTCTTTTTTTCAGTATTTTACTTTGGATCTTTTATATCAATTGTGGCTTAAAAATTATTCATTTTTTTAATGTTTTTATTCATACCCCACTGAAAAAAGAAAACCAAACAAAAAAAAAAAAAAAAAAAAAACATCAAAAAACTGGCTAAATGGGCGTTATTGCATCTGCTGTTCATACACCATTAGACAGGAGCCCGGCTAATTGGCACTTACTGTATTTACCCTAAGTCTGAACAAACCGTGTGCACCCAGAGCAGAACGCAGAGTGCATGATTAGAGTCGTTACTGAATGTCTCTCATTTGGCAGTTTTTAGATAAATAAACAGGTAGTTGAATGGCCTTGTCAAACTCTTGAGGCAAGTATGGTAAGGTGTCAGAATGTTTAGGGTAAACATGGTATTTTTCTCTCTTCTTTCTTTGTTTTTTTAGCAATAAACAACGTCATTATCTCAACACTTTATCATCATTCAGTCTGATCAGGACCTTTGTCTGCTTACAAAATTAATGGATACTATAGAATATATGAATGGACAGAATTAATCCAGAAAAGATCCAGATGACACTGCGCAGATGCACAGGTTGATCTTGACCTTTGCTATTCAAATGCAATAAGAGCTCTTCATTACACACCTTAAAGACTTTTTTTGACATTTAGCATGTTTGGTAAATATTTCAGCAGAAAACATTTTGAAATATTTTCCTCATTTTTTCCCCCAAAAAACAGAATTTGACATTTCATGCAAACTGTCTGTTTGATTGAATCCTAATTTCTGTCGGAAAGGAGCACATCAATTTGTTGACTGGTGAATCTGCCTATAGCGTGGTTAGTGTTAAAACAGCAAAAGAATTTTCACATCACGGAGATTTAGATGAAAAAAGAAAGGATAAAAAAAAAAAACGCATAGAGATAAGATATTAATATTATGAGTAAAAAAAAGACTGTTAAAGGGATCAAATCTCCGACCATCGATTTAGTTTTTTTCTTTATGGACAACAAACTTACTGTTTCAGCTATGATCCGATACACATGCAAGAAACCCTATGCAGTCAGTAAACCAGAAAAAACCTAGAATAAACCCTGGATTATTCCAGTCTTAAAAGTACAAAGACACAACAGTAAACATTCATCCAGTAATATACCAGGTTGCATTTGTCAATTTCATTGGTTAGGTCTTGTCAATATCAATCTACATGCCATAAATAATAAATATGGTTCAAGCCATTTAAAAGGTATAGTAATTTTCACAAACTGAATTGGGAGGGACAGATATGCCTCGGCAGTCAACTCTTTATAAAGAAATCTCTTTTTACAATATCATTGATTAGATCTTGTAAATATGTATACAAAAAATTATCAAAATATTTCAAGCAGTTTAAAACTTAAGAACCTTTAATGTTTTTTCTCTCTTAACTGAGCCCTTAAACCTCTATTATTTTATAAGGTGTACACATTAACTATATATAGAGAGCTAACTATATATAGAGAGCTGGTGCTTGTAAAACACTATGCATCCAAATGCCTGATTCTATCACTGCTTGACTCCAACACTGCTTGCCCATGATTGGTAACAACAGTACAAATATACGAGATTTCAATGTTATTTTCTTAAAAGGGAAATAACTCTAAAATGGGAGATAATTTGGATAAGAAAAAAATATGGGTTACCTATTTGGACACCTATTTTTCCATGAGGAATCCATATATGAAATTTCAAAACCCTAGCATGCACAGTTCAAAACTTATGCTATGCATCAAAAAGTGTGCAATGTAAAAATGCCCAATATGACAAAGGGCCATAAATCAAGAAGTACTTTTCAGAATTTATTCAAAAATTGATCAGGTCATCTACTCATCAATACCAATCTATTCACAAGGTTTCAAGGCTCTAGCTTCAATAGCTTTTGAGATATTTTGCTGACAAGATTTCATCCACATTTTTTCAAAGGGCCATAACTCTGGAAAGGGGCATAATCCTGATGGAGTAAAAAAATATGTGTCAGCTATTTTCTCATGAAGAATCTATATATGAAATTTCAAAACCCTAGCATGCATATAGTACAGAAATTAGGCTTTGTATCAAAAAGCGTAATGGACTGCCGCATGCACAGACGGACACACGCATGCACAAACATCCCAGAAGCAATATGCCCCTCCAACTTCTTTGAAGTTGGGGGCATAATTACACTAGGTGGCATTTGACATTTTCAATAAGATTATCACAAACTAATTATGGATGGACAAGCCTCTCAAGGCTAATAAATGCTGATGACAACGCCAAAGCCTGGAGTAGTGCAAAAGCTCTTACTGTACTATTGTACAGACCTGTAAGCTAAAAATGACCCAGGGTTTTCAGAGAAGGTCCTTCAAAGTTGTGGATTGATGGATCATAATATCTCCTCCTTTCACTCAGGTGAGCAAAAAAATAGTGGACCAAGCTATAATGCTCCAGACTTCAAAGAAGGTGGAGGGGCATAAAACTTGGTGGTTGTCCAGCCGTGTCTACCAACTTTTCTCAACAACCCCCTCTCTCTTTCTAAACTTTTTCTCTTTTACTAATCTTTTAAAGAGATAGGTTTTGAATTTGTCATTTCAAATGAAAACGTATTTAAAATAGTCATGTGCTATATATATTTGTCAGTATATATGTATTTATGACATTTAAACACATGTTTAGTCTAAATAAAAAAAAAAAAAAAAAAAAAAAAACTTGGTGGTTGTTTGACTGTTCCTTTGTCCAGTCTTAGCATATAGTCAAAAGGATCTTGAAATTTTTAAATAATATTCCAGGATTAAGGGGACTGGTATCTTTTTTCTTTTTCAGTTTAACTGGTATAGTAATGTAGTCATACTACAAAGAAAATAGTAATTTGGGCTTATACACAACCAACTATTCTACTTGTTAAATACCCTCATAGAAAATGAATGTTATTGTTACAGGAGAAACAACTCTATCGCCAGTGCCACTGCCAGGGATCAAACGCAAGCAACTGGCATGAAAGGCCACCATTTTACTACGTCACTATTATGCTGACGGTTTGGTGTTTTAAAACCCTTTCAACATTATTTAAGTCATATTGAGACAGTGGAAAGATGATAATGAAAAGTTCTGTGCAATAAAGCGCCCTAGGGCCTACAGTCAAGAGCTGAATTCTGGGTTTTAAAATGGGACCTTGTGACAGTGAGCTATCCAGCTGTCCAATCTCTAAAAGAGCTGGCTTGTATTGCAAGGCAGTACAATTTTGTCATATACATGGACATTTCACTACTACAATAAGTGAAATAAAATATGTGTATTTTGGGTAACCCTATCCTATCTAACTTTCTTGGTGAAATAGATGTCTATCATTTTTTCATGTTTTCTCAAAAAAAAAAAAAGGGTAGGTGGTACTATGATAAAATATTTATACTAAATCACTCTTACATTTAGGGTACAATCTTGGTCCAGATCTGGACTCTGAGGCCTAATCAAGTTTATTTAGCCATGTAATAGTTTCAATTACCAGCCACCCTGTTCCCCCAGCATGGTGCCACCAATAACACCTACTGACCTTGTCATAAAAAGTAATTAGTGGAAGCCAGATTCTGAGGTAGGAAATGTGATAAGGTTGCAGGGTTATCTATCTATATGGCCTCAGTATCCCCGAAATCGGTCATTCAGAGATTTGCTGAGCTATTACATTTACAAATTTTGTATATGGAATCAGCTGGAAAACATGAAGCAATTCTTCCAAATTTCTTGCAAAGCAATTGTTTGCAAAAGAACCTTTCAAGTGAAATTGAGTATGATTTGGGATCTGAGAGCCAGTTTCAAAATTTTGAAGAGTTGCCAACACTGGTCCAAGGAGAAACTGTCGCAAGAAAACGACACAAGCGTATTGCATCAACTCCACAGAAGGGCTTAAGAAGAAAGTGACATCAAACATCTACACCAAAGCCAACTTATAAGGGTCCAACTAAGTAAGATGTACAGAAATTTATAGATTTCTGTTCATACTATGTGGTCATTTTTGGGCAATAAATGCTTATTTAAAATTTTGTCAGTAGACTCTCTATTCAGTGATGTCTGAGAGCCAGAAACTCCAAACAGTGTAATCCCTGAACAATAAGTAATCTTCATGTGTCTGTTTGTAACAACGGTCTCCTTTAGATTCTAAAATTCTGTCATTCTCACATATTAACTTTACCATTCGTGTAAAACATTCTAAGTTTCTGTCTTGTATTAAGTCTCTGTTGTTTACAGCTATGTTTAAGTTTAAGTTCTGCATTTAATCTTTAATAAAAGATTGTTTTCTTATCGGACCAGCCCTTTCCAGCAAGCTGCATTGTCTTCTGACAACTCTTGTTTGTTTTCTGTTGTGGTTGAATTGGCAACTGTGTAAAGTTCGTACATTGTACCATACATGTATTTACCCTAATTATTGTGTACTAGGTTTTTCTTTGTTTTGTGTCATTTCCTAATATACTTTATTTACCCTAAGTATTGGGACACCTTATCTACCTAAAATACTTGTCCTAAAATTTTTTATTTTTTTTTTTGTGTTAAGGTTTTACGGCCCAGTCAACCCAATGGGGTCATGTTGAGCGCGGTCAGTTTACCTAACCACACATTTACTGGGCAGGCTTAGTCCTCTAAGAGGTTAACCAGTATTGTGCACATTCGAAATAGCCCATTTTGCTACCCCTTGATCCATCTAAATTAATGCTGTGTGTATGGCAAACAGTGTAGACCCTGATCAGATGCCACATTTTGAGGTGTCTGATCTGGGTCTTCACTCTTTGCAAAGGCCTATCTCTCCCTATACTTAGGGTTATCACGGTATATATAATTTATTAAATCCATATAATTAATACATTGTGTTAAATTAAAAGCAGACATTTGTACATTGAAATACAAGTGTCATTTTGAGATATACTAGTGTCATTTTGAGCATTTTGATCTGAAATAAAAGTGCATGTTTATTTTTGACTGAAATATATGTTCATATTACAGCGCATAATAATTTGAGCCCGGGCATGGGAAAACCAACAATATGGTCTGTGTGCCCAGCGAAGACTCCGACCAGCCTGGACATCCACCCAGTCTGATCTGAGTCTTTGCTGTGTGCTATCTGGGTAGCTAAGGACCCATGAATTCTTCTTGCGGACATCAAAGGCTCTGATATGATTGTGCAGAAGTCCTCTGTGTTTACAGGCCAAATATTGTTGGTTTTCTTGTCACATGACTATAGTTTTTAACTGAATGAATTTTTATTTGTATTGAATATTATGTATATTGAATATTCTATTCAAATTCTAATCAAATTTGTACTATTGTTATCGAATAATGTATGTTTGTCTTGTATCCACTGAATGAAATTAATTTTGCTTTGCTGTTTTACATTATTTTATCTCTACATCACACACGTTCATAGACAAGATTTTCTCTCTGCTGTCCACTACAACTGCAGACAGCTGCTATTAATTACACCCTTTGGGGCAAATTCATATGATGCTGATAATAATAACCCTAATTAACTAATTATATCTCAGAGTCCAGATCTGGACTGAGATCATCACGAAAACATGCCTATATAATACTGACCCCCTTAAACCCCACTTTTATATAGTAAAACTGGGGTTTACATTATTTTTCTTACTTCTGCTCAAAACATAGATTGTGGGTACTCATTAGAACCGCCTCTATAGATTGTGGGTACTCATTAGAACTGCCTCTCAGTGAGGTGGTTCTAATGAGTACCCACAATCTATGTTTTGGGTACTCATTAGAACTGCCTCTCGGTGAGGCGGTTCTAATGAGTACCCACAATCTATGTTTTGAGCAGAAAAATGAACAATATCAGAGTTTTTATCTGAAAAATTACAGTTTTTAGAGGTGAAATTTTCTATATATTTGAATACATGTGTTTTCGTAATGTTGTACCATATATGTAAGACTGAAATATTCTGTCAAGAAGGTCTGAGCAAACATTGTAGACCCAGATCAAACTGCTCCTGTAGGTAAACTGTTGGCCATTCTGTCAGTATTTTTGGACACATCTAACTTCTAAGGATAGGCAAACCAGTTTGGTAAAATTTTATGTGAAAACAGGCTTTCAAGTGCCCTCCAGTGAAAAAGTAGAGATATTAAGTATGGCTTAAAGTAGGGCAAAAGTAGGCATTTCAATCATGCAAAGTAGGGATAGTAAGGATGGTCTATTTTCAGCTCAGTGTGCGTGTGTGTGTGTGGGGGGGGGTGGGGGGGTGGGGGGGGTTAACTTCCTGTATATGACATAGTATTGATGTGTGTGTTGAATGGCCCCCGTTTTCAGTGATGCCAGGTATATGATTAGCCCCCTATTCAACAAAAAGTATATGATTGACCCGATTTTTCTTGAATCTTATGTGAAAGGCCCCACTTTTCTGGTTTTTTCACATCCCGGTAAATGCATATATTTTTTCACTCAGAGATTTGTCAAGACTTTTTCATCGAGATGGCTCAGATTATGTTGATCTGATATTTACAATTTCCAAGCAAGCGAGGGGAAAAAAAAAAAAAAAAAATTACAATTTTTGGTCACATCAAACATTTTTGGACTAAAAATTAGAGTATCAAAAGGGCATTTTCAGACAAAAGTAGGGAAAAGTTGGAGCACAAAAAAGTAGAGAAAAGTAGGGCCTGCTTGAAAGCCTATGTAAAGTCCAAATATGGTATAATTGTTATGGTATAATTAAAATAAAATGTTTAAAAAATCCCTACCTATCCTACTCTAAATACCCTAAACACATTCTTTAGTTTGGCCTTATCACCCACAAATTCATTATTGTCAGTTCAGATTCTAATAATGCAGAGATCTAACTGAATTTGATTTCAGATCACGACTTCTTAATTCACTACATGAATTGCGATATGTAACGTCTCAAGTCAACAATATTTCAATAGTTTAGAGACATTGCCTCCAAATTTGTGGGACTTTTACCCGACCCGATCACATGAATTCGGGTCCTGCATAATTTCTAGCAGCTCTGTCATGGAGGCTTTAGGCAGCCCATTTATTTCGCGGGCCCCGATGGGGACGGGGACCGTGCTTTCCAGTGTATGCCGGTAGCCTATATATCGTTCGCTTACCTGAAATCCATTTTACTGCTTCAGGATTTTTCCTAAAGATATTTGACCGTTTGTGCGTTTTTGTCTTTGTTTCTTTTTGGTCGTTTTTTTTTTTTTTTTTTTTTTTTTTTTAGTTTTTATTTGCGAGTCTACACCTTACGAAAAGCAAAAAAAAAACATAACAATGTTCAGTTTACAAACCGATCGAACACACATTAATGTGTCGAAGTTTTTTTCAGTTTATCACGTAAACAAAAAAGCATAAAGTGTATGTTTTAGATGAAATTCTACATCAATGTGTACCTTATGCACAAAACCAATCGTGCTTAGCTTGTAAGTAGACGGAGAATGGAGAGAAATAAAATTCGAAGTGGAGAAAAATTCAAAATGGCCGCGACTGCAAATTTTTTAGGCTGACGTCACAAGTCTCGTGATTTACCATCTTGCATTTGGAATACTTGGCGTTATTGCCTGTATTGTTGTTATTATCGGCACGGCGCTATGTCAATAGCCTGTGCCAACTCACCCTTGTTTTTCAGGATAAGCACCGAACCACCCAAGCGTTTGTTAGACCAGTACATGTTTGGTCACACACATCACTGGTCACATAGTTAGTCTATAGTAGTGCATCTACACGCCGAACCGCTTCGCGGTTCGGGTAGGACTCACTTATAATCTAGTCTATACGTATAGACCCTGTTTTACATTCCAAGAAACACAGAGGTGAAGAGATAATCTATATGAACTGCGTGTCTTTCGATGGTGCTCTGTTCCGAAACAAATATCGAAGTTAACGGTTTTAAACACTACGTATTTCCATCATTTTTCTGCATTTTTTTTTTTTTTTTTTTTTGGAACTCTTGCTAATATAAGTCCGAAGTACAATAGACACAAAACATGATAATCTTTCAGAATTTAAGTTATGTCTGCAAAAATGACTACGCAGCATGCCAAAAATCGATTTTGTTTTTCTGACTACATACTTTGGTGTTAGACAATGTGCAAATCACTCATTTTCGATGCCGATTGTTAAAAGTAATAATACTTCAACGTATATAACCCTCAATTGTTTTAGCAACTAACAAAGGAACAGAACAACACATTATTTTCTTAAACCCTGACCTGATCCTGGGTCGCAGTTTGGTTACATACGTGTAAAGGAGGCCAACATGAATAGACAGGATCCTACCTATTTATACTCGTAAAAATACCATTAACTATTTAAGAAAAAAACAAAACAAAAAACACCGGATGCATTCCCATTGTCATTTTCGGCTAATAAGCGATATTTTAACCCTAACATATACAATCGATGAAATCTATGTTAGCGACTAAAACGTAAAATAATCTACTTAAACCCAGATAGAATATAAAAAAAAAATCAAACCAATTTCCAATATTCGGTGCCAAAAAGTGAACTCAGGAACCAAACACCATGACTTAGGAACAGAACACCAAAATTTTAGGAACAGTGTACAATTCAGGAAGAGAACACTGTATCTAGAGACAGAACATCATTATTGTCACAGCCCTAAAGGTCCAGGTAATTCATATGCTGTAAACGTTCCGAACGACGATGTCCCCATAACCGATAAAACACTTCACAAACACTGCAGAGATTACTGATGATAATTGTCAACATAAACTATCCGAAGCTTTTGCATTTCTCTTTGTCATATTGTTTCAAGAATCACCTAGTATACCATATTTAAGGTATTAACAAATCATAAACTCTTTAAGTGTTAGGTTTACGATTTATTTAAAATACGGGGTGTCTATATGTAACACCCATTAGTTTGTATAGTGTGTGATGCAAAATATGAGGTAAAAGTACTTGACATTTCATATAATCTGGCAAATTGGCTTAAAAAAAAAAACAGTTAACAACTTTTGCTAGTTTATCACTCTAAAACTGTGGATTCACAATTTATATAACTACGGAGTGTATATGTAACTGAGATATGTAATACCATATTAGTCTGTCTTATATAAGATGTATATATTTTAAATGTGAGGTGAGAAGGTTTTGAGATTTTTTTTTTTTTTTTTTCTTCATTTATGGGTAAAGCAGCTTAAAACAGACAGCAACTTTGCTAGTTTATCACTCTAAAACTGTAAATCTACAATTGTATAAAATACGGGATGACTATATAACACCCTTAATCTGCCTAATATATGATGTGCATATAAAAATGTGGTGTGAGAAAGTATTTATTCCAAGGCGGTTCTTCTTGTGGTTTGATATTGTTATAGTTCGTTATAGCATGTATGTATTGCTGATATCATTTTATTTTGAATAGCCGTTCGGCCAATTTGTGGGAAAGTAACTATCCTTTTGGCTTTCCACTTGTGACATTTCCTTTACGGTGAAGTTGTTTTATGTTTGTGTTTCTTTCCCTTTGGTGTCTTGGATGGAAGGTGTGAGGTAATTGCATCGATTCCTGACCATTGCCTTCACTTCTGTTTTGATATTTAATTGAACCTCATGTGTGTTAAGCTCTGGGCGGCTAAGACGCACCGAGGGTGACTTCTAACTTTTCGGAGCAATTCTAGGAAAATCTAACTTTTCGGAGCAATTCAGAAAACTTATTAACCATTATATAAGAATTGGCTATAGCTGGATATAATGCGATAGAATGCATGCCTAGTTGTCAATCATTGTTGATGGCTATGCTTCACTCTTTAATTGCACAACCGCGGTTCGGGCCTCAGACTCAATGATGGCCTCTTCGTAAAACTTTAACCAGTGGGTTGGGGCTTGGCGATATGTCTTTGGCTTGGCCCGCCGTGGTTCAGCTTTTGGTTTTCATTTACTCTGGCATACAGTAGAATTAGCCATGAGTATTCGTCTTTGTTTATTATAGTGATTAATTTGACTTTATGTTTTTGCTTTGATGCATTGACTGAGTTGGGAGCATTTAAGCGAACCGATTTTTTAAGTATTTCTGTATTAAGAGAAGCATCGGGACCCAGGGTGAAGTTGGCTAGCTGTAAAAGTGCTTTAAACTCCGCCCCCGGTGGTTTACTCTACTGACCGTTCTAAGGCGATGGTCCCGGTGTTAGTCTTACTCTTTGTTGCTTTGTGGTTTATTCTACGAGGCGATTTGTTTTATGTCTTACCTTGTGTCATTTTGTTCTTGTGTTGTTGTTTTTTTGTTGTTTTTTTTTCTCAGTCCTTTTAGCATTGCGATTACCTCGCTTGTGGAAGAGAGAGCTAAACTTAGTGCTTTTCGTACGTTTGTTCGATTTCTACCTGTTTGGATTTGTCGGTTTCCTCTTCCTCTTAGTGTCTGGGAAGAGCTGCGGTTTGTGATTGTGACACTCCTTGGACTTTTCTCTTACCTTTTTTTTCCAATTTGATTAAGCTCCGGGTTTGCCCAACTGTACAATTTCACAGAAGCATCTAACAACGGTAGATTTGACATTAAAATAATACAACACTTCATACACAATTTTGACGCAAATCTCCTCACGTTGGCACGGTTGGAGAATTATACTGGTATATTACTTGATTAGCCTGCTTGGTTAATCAATTTAATACACTCAGTATATATACCCAACCAAATGAGGAGAACTGTGTGCCAGTGTGAAGAAATTGCCTCCCTTTCCAATAATATATATACGGCGCCCTTATTTTTTTTTTTTTTTTTTTTTTTTAAGTTTTATTACACTTTCTTAATTATTGATCGATCTCATTATTATTATTATTATTTATTAAGCTCATTTTAATTTTATCATTTCTCTGTTTAGTCAAGGCCTTAATAACGTTTTTGTATGTTGGCAATCCCTTGAACCTTTTGTTCACTGTTCCCAGTTCTGGCTGTTTATTCCATTGTATTAGACCCTTATTTGGCGGCCCCGGCCCGTCCAAGACTCGATGGAGTCTAAATACTGCACCTCACATTGAGGTCAACTGTCTTTGGAAGGACATGGAAGGACACAACAAAAAATAAACAAAAACAGACTAAGGACATGTTCTATAATTACATAAGATGAAGCCTGCTAAGATTCTACCATTTATTCTACAATCACGCACGTCACCTTAAAGAGTGACGTCATTGACGTCGCAGCTGTATATCCAGTGATGATAGACCCATCACTGACGTTGATGTATCACCCGCGACTTCTATCCCTATTAATGACATCGACGCGGTCGATGGTGAGCGCCTGCCAACTGGCGGCAACGTCGTCCGCGTAACGTCATATCATATGCAAGCCCCATTTCCATACATGCACAAACGATTATAATGTATGGATGACAATCAGGGACATGACGTTCCAAATGTCGCAATCCTAAATGTCACTGACATTACTAATGAAAAACACCTCCGACTTCCGGATAATGATAAGAGGGAGAGTAACTGGATCAACTCCGACTATTTTAAACTCGATGCCCTGATCAGACGAAATCGGAACACTTAACGAAATCGGAACACTTAAAATATAACAGTGCTTATGCAGGCGGAATAATACAAATTTTCAACAATTTCTTAGACTCATTAAATTATCTATTAAATTTAAAAAAAAAAAAACAAAAAAAACTGCTTTATAGGTGCCTGTATGTTCGTGCGTATGTTTGCGTATTGCATATGCGTATGTAAACCTAAATTTCTGGCCTACGCGATTCTTATGGTACTGCACATTTTACATTGGCTATTCCGATCCTGCACTGTTTTCTTATTTTGTATAAACTAAATCACACCTTGCGACTGCTGCCTCAAAACGACTGGTCAGTCCGCACATGCCAGCGCGGCCTGCTCAGTGTCCCCGATAGCAGTTACAATTCTCGCAACCCGAGAAGTTCCGACCAGACTGCATAACCTAGCGCAGCCTACTGAGCATTCCTGAAATAAGCCAGGTAACATATGCAGTATCGGACTAGCGCGCGCTGCAATATATAGTTTATAGGTTTACTATTCAGATACGGACATTTTCCTGCTTTTGATATTTGAACAGAAAAAGACTACAAACATAATATTAATATAAATTAACGACGCGCCGAACTGTCTAATCATAATTTAAACGGATCTTTTGCGTTGTCTAGTTGTCCTTCGAATTGGACTGTATCGGTGAGTTTATATATAATAAGGTTATACTCTTGCCACGCATCAATTGCACGATATGTGCGGGATTTTGCAAACATTATGCGATTTTCTCGCTTTTTGCGTTTCGCAACCAGTTTAGCATTATTAAATTTGCGTAACTTATATATCACGCTACTATTAATAACTATAACAAATGGTCCGACTGTGGAAAATGGACCCTACCTCTACTAGGTATTAAACTTAGTCAGCTGGCACTGCAGTCTGCTCTTGGTCGTAACAATGTGACTTTCCCATACAAATATCCCGTAGGCCTGAGGGCGATACTTTTTACTATTTCACTGCCAGTGTGATAGTAACAAAATGTCATCCTCCGGGTAAAAGTGAAAAAGACAGCACATGCACGGAATACCAGGGTGATAGTAAAATGTATGACATAGGAGGTACTACTTCAGCGTACGGGTCAGTAGTCTTGTTAGGTATCACATTCCTGAGAGAGTGATACTGAAAAAATGCCCGCCCGAGGAATATGAATATCATCAACCGAGGTGACATATAACCACCCCGTATTTTATATAAATTGTAGAGCCACCGTTGCAGAGTGAAAAAAAAAAAATCTAATCAAAACTAGCAAAAGTAGTTGACTGTTTCCCACCTGATCCACTAGATCAGTTTTAAAACAACCAGAAAATCTATAAAAAAAATATTGTTTTTGTTAAATGCTTTGTGCTTTTTTACATTATAAAATAGTAAAATATTAAAGTACCACATAAAAAATTCTATACCATCGAACATTGTTGAGTTGTTTTGTTTTCCTATTGAAAGATTTGTCCAACAATTAAATAAAATGTATTCTCCAGAATCACTAACATTGTAACCCCTGAATATACAAAAATGCAATACAAATGTTGATTTATTAGCAAATGTTGCCGTCGACCGTTTTAGCTTCTTTTTCAAGTTTTTATTTAGAAGTTGTTCGTACTGAAAAGCTGATTTTGGATATAAAAACTTTCAGGTTACCGAAAATTTCATATAAAACAAGTCAACCATGTTTTCGCTTTTCGATGTTTACCAAACACATTTTGCCAGTATTTTTTTTTTTTTTTTTTTTTTTTTTTTTTTTTTTGCCAAATTAGAGTCTTCTGATCATATGGGCCTTTTAGCCTTAAACAACATAATCTTCTTGTAAAAAAAGAACAAAATTATCATTTACTTATGCATTCAGTATAGTAAGTGGTGTTACGCTTTTTGTTTCATTACATGAATTAAACAATTTGTTTTTCAAAAAAAATTATAACATTGTGTGAAAAAAATAAAGTGTTTTGATACATCTGACATTTAAAATGTTTGCTCTGAAATGTCTTTTCTATCTTAATAATGTACATTTTCAGAGGCATTATAATATAGCGTTGATTACTGACATAAATTGTGACGATATCTACTACATTTCTTTTTTGGAGCAGCCTACAAATATAAAAATGGGAACCCATTATATATAGAATGACTTGTAGATCAAAAGCAAATAATACTTTGCTGATCAGAAATTTAAGATGGCTGCCACAGCTGTCATCTTGAAAACCAGTTTTTGACATCCTCCAGAACCATCGGGAGATTTGAGTTGAAAATTTCACTGTAGCAACAAGATGACCTCTAGATCGAAAATAGCTAAGATTGTGCTGATCCAAAATCCAAGAAGGCAATCACAGCCGCCATATTGTTTTTAAATGTCTTCTCTGAAACTGCTTGAGCAATTGTCACCAGATTTCACATAGGGCTTTCTGTCAAAACGGTATTGAAAATTTGTTTGAATGGTTCCGTGCCACTGAACAAGATGACCGCCATGCCCAAATATGCTAAAAAAAAAACTTAAAATCTTCTTCTCGAGAACCAAGAAGCTTTGAAGCTGCATCTTGGTAATTAGCATCAGGAACTCAAGGTCTACAATGTTTGTTCAAATAACTCAAGGTCTACTAAGTTTTTTCAAATAAAGTTTGTAGGTTGACCTTTGACCTTTTTACAGCAAGGCCAAATTTGTACCCCATACATTTATATGGGGAAAATGTTGAAAAATCATTTTCTCAATGAATAATGAAGACTAATTGCTGAAAATTACAATGTTTGATTAAAGTAATAAAACTGTAGCTACTGTCAACATTTTGAAGGGGTGGGGAACGGGGGCCCTTTGTCCTTGGGCTATTTACATGTACAAAATTGTAAAATCTTTTAATGTCTTCTTCTTTGAAACAGTTTTCACTAGATTTCACATGGTTCACATAGGGCCTTCTTTCTGTCGAAAGGATATTGATAATTTGTTCAAATGGGTCTGCACCATTCAACAAGATGTCTGCCATGCCCATATATGGTAAAACACTTAAAATATTTTTTCTTCTGAACTCAGAAAGCTCTAAGGCTGAATCTCGGTATACAGCATCAGGGACTCAAAGGCTACTTAGTTTGTTGAAATGCTGATATTAGGATGACCGTTGATCTTTTTTTGGTAAGGTCAAATTTGTGTCCTAGTTGCTGTGGCAAATACTGGAAGAAGTTGCATGGCATTTGCAGATATGCAATAGCTGTTTTTATTAGGTGAGCGAACTGTGGCCCATGGGCATTTTGTTTCCAGAAAACAGGATATGACACTTCATGAAAATCCATTAGAGACAATTTGTATGAATTTGAAATGTCAAACCTGTTTTTCGGGAAGAATAAGAAAAATGATTCAGTATGTTGTCTGCTGAAAATTTTACCCTGAGTGAAGTACCAGCACAAGCAATAAGGATTAATACTTACCAAGTTTGAACAAGCATATTTTATTGCTTGTTGATATGTCTAAAACAACTGGCTTGATGAATGGCAGTGGTGTGCTGTATATCTAGGTCTACATTTTTGCCCAAGCCTGTCGTGTCTGAATATTTAGTTTCAATATGGTAATTTAACTTTTACCATACACTGAACAAATTCAGCAGACTACAAACTGATGATATTTTTTTTTTTTCCCCAGAAAACAGGATTGACATTTCATGCAAATTGTCTCCATTTGAGACAATATGCATGACATGTCAAAACCTGCAGTCTGGGAAAAATATGAAAATATTACAATATGACGTCTGCTGATAAAATTTTACCCAGAGTGCTAAGAGTTAAGCAACCTCTCATTAAAAGTTCTCTTTTACTCTTTCACTACTACATACAGGGAAAATGGCTCTGCAAACAATGTAGATCCTGATGTGAGCCTCATTGCAAACAGTCTCATCAGGATCTGCATAGTTTGCCTTTCAGGTTTCAAATTTTGTCAAATTTTCTTGTCTAACAACCCTTTTGACATAACATTTGAATGGCTTTCACCTGTGTCTGACCATTATGTTATTGGAAGTCAAACCAGCTGTCAGGAGTCTGCAGTCAGAAAGTTTATGACTGTAATAAATTAGCTCTACTGCTGAGATGTAGCGGTAAACCTCATAATCAAAGAACAGCCAGTTGGAGCAAAATTCCTGGGCTAAACTGTAGACCTGTAAATTCACATGGACTTATTTGATTACATGCTCTCATAGGAACGCTCCACTGAGGCGATTCATTCGAATACCTTCAGTCATAATGTATGGAATAGTGGGGATTAGAAGATGAACAGTATTGTTCATATTTTTGTTCAAAGACATACATGTAGATTGTGGTAAACCCCACTTTATGTAGAAAAGTTTGGTTTACCAGGGTTTCTGCTCAAAATATAGACTGTGAGTGCTCGTAAGTTAAATCTCAGACACTGTCACAAAGTTTCGCCAGATAAATGCCCTTTTTCAGAGGCTTAAAGGACAGCAGTATCTCAAATGGGGATAGGCTGGTAACCCTAACGAGCACCCACAATAATATGTTTGGACTAGAAAAGGAAACATCACAAATTTTCGCCAGAAAAATGTCATTGTAGAGATAAAATTTTAAAGCTAACTATTCTTTCTTGATGAAGACAAAAGCTCTCGTAATAAACACTCTTGTAAATCTCACTTTATATAGGGAAAACTTGGGTTTATATGGGTATGCAATACTTTCCGTTTTGTTCTAAAAAATAGTATGTGGATACTCGTTAGAATCGCCTCAGTGAGACGGTAGAAACGCGCACCTATATGTCTAGAATAGAAAAATAAAGTTAAAACAAATCATTTGAACAATGCTTATTATAGAGATATGAAACACACATGTGTCATATGATTAACATCGGTGCTCAGAACACAATACTTCATTTTGGAATGTACAGATAGATGAAGGTGTGCGTTAGAGATTCACGAATGAGTTGTCAAACTTTCGTTTCGAATATATTTCAGTAGTTTCAGGTTTTATAACACATCATGTATTGGTTGGCTATGCAGTTTACACGGACTATTCTCAGCTAATGATCTCGTGCAGTGAAAACGTCTCCCAAATGGCAATTAAGCAGCTGTTACTTAATCAATTACTGACCGCATCCAATCTGCAAATTTGTTTAACAGTAATAATTTGAGACTAGGAAACTGAACTAGGTCCATCACACCCTGTACAGTGAAATCCAAGAAGTCTGTGTGTGTGTGTGCGTGCGTGCGTGCGTGCGCGCGCGCGTGCATGTGTGTGTGTGTGACGCTACAAAATTGAAATATAAATGAACAGACTGTACCATGCTTCAACTGACATTTTTTGTTAAGTCCACATGCTCCACGTTCATAAGCATTAAGCACAAACATATTTTTTATTGAGAATGAAATGTATTTTTTTTCTTCTTCTTCTTTTTCTTTTTCTGTCCCCGCTTTTGAAGTCAAAGCACTACTGGTGGGTCGATTGAACTTGCGTTTAGGCCCGAAACGGGATCCTAAACCTGAACCTGTTTCGTTAAGCTGTCTCGCGAAGAGAGAGAGAGAGAGAGTGAGAGAGAGAGAGAGTGAGTGAGAGAGAGAGATCACGTTAAAAATTCCTTACAAATGCCCTTGTAATCTGGGGTGTACAAGGGAATACATTTTTTCTATCAACCGTAAATTGTGAGTAGTCAATGAGGCGGTTCTAATGAGCACCCACATACTATGCTTGGAGCATCAATAAGAAAAAAAGGTTACAAAATGTCAACGGGAACAAATGTCTCAAAGGAAAGTGTTATGTTACACGAGTATGTTATCCAAATGAGAGAGAGAGAGAGGTTGCGTTATATCGCTTAGTCATGTGTATGGAATATCCTTTTACAGGTCACACAAGCCCGGTGTATTTTGGGTCGATTGTTTGTCAGTCGACCCAAAGTTACTAAGCTCAGAAGCTCTTCAGTGCTGATGTCCACGCGACTGTCAGTGAATTGGGGGAAATCCAGGAAAAGGTTATTTATAGAAAATAGTCGCGTTATTCTTGTCGTTGTGACGTCAGAGTGCTGTGTAAAAGAAATCTTTTTGTGAAACAATGACTGGGCGCATGTGCTGGGACATTGGCAAACATTTTAGCCCAGATCAGACGCCGAGTCTGATCAGGGTCTAAATTGTTTGCTTAAAATACTGGAAGTTTTAGCGTTAAACGAAACAGTCTACGTCTCAGTTCAAGACTATGTTCCCAGTCTGCACTAAAATACAATCGATTCTTCGGTGCTGTCAGTACTTTGATTTCTATAAATGTCAAAATTATGTACAATCTTCACCAAAGGCATAAATATGGTACAAAGAACTCTTGACACTCGCATTATCAGGGATAGTCCTTTAATTTTTTTGTTTTCAGGTTTTACGTCCCCGTCAGGCTTAGACCTTCTAAGCGGTTCACCAGTACTCAAATTCGGTCGGTTTCAGCTCTGTGCGGAAGCACCATGCAGCCCTATCTATTTCTCCAAGCCCAGATGGGCGGGGGAGATGTATGTATGTATGTATGTATGTATGTATAGGCGTCAATTCATGCTCGCGTTCATCGGAAGGACGAATTGACGGAATGAGGGATCGATTTGGATGTGCGTGTGAGAGAGTGAACATGCATTTGCAATGACGTTATTGTTTGCGAACGGATGGAGGGGAGGGAAGAACGGACATATATTTCTTAATTTATAACTTCTAACTTCTAATACCCCGTTTATATGCATACGTTTGCCCCTAGGGGTAAATTTACCCTAGGGGTAAACTCGTCATGTAAACGCATTTGCCCCTAGGGGTAAAATTTACCCACATGGGTAAAATACCCCTACTCAAGGGTAGAGGCAAATATAGGGGTATTTAACCCCTAGGGGTATATTCCGTCATGTAAACTTAAGCCCCGTTTATATGCATTAAGTTTACCCCTAGGGGTAAATTTACCCCTATGGGTAAATATTTGCCCCACCTTGTTAAATACCCCTATGGGTAAATGGTTGCGTTTATATGTGTTTTAGGAAGAAGGGGCAAATGATAGTTTTCTTTTTATTTAAAAGCTTATCTATAATAGCAGCACTATTTCTTTCACCTGAGAATATTTAGCAGATGACAAACTGATGTTGTTTTTCTTATTTTTCCAGAGATCTTGATTTGACATTTCATGCAAATTTTCTCCATTGATGACAATCTGCATAAGATATCAAATCCTGTATCCTGAGAAAAATAACAAAAATATTTCAAAATGTCATCTGGTGAACATTTTACCCAGGTACTTAGCGTTAATCTGCATTATCAAGCTTCAGATACAAGAAGTAGGGAAAGAAAGTTTTTGGTGAAAAAAAAAAGTATTATTTGGTGGTCAGTAATATAATGTTCCCGATTTTACTGCTGTATTCCAAAATGTTTAGCTAACATTCCACAGGAGCAAGACAGTATAGCCCCATCAAAGTTTGGGCAGGATCTATAATATTCTGCTGTAAACAAAGCAATTATGCCACCATACTGACATGTATTGATGGGGGGAGAGGGGCGGGGGGAGGGGGGGTGGTTTCGGTGAGGCGAAGATGTCCTGTAGCTTTTGTCACAGTATAGACCCTGATTATGACCAGATGTGTAAGCAGATGGTACTTATTTTTTTCCACGCATCAGCTATGTGACCCGGACATGAAACAAGCATTAATCAACGGAACTAACTGGTAATAATCAAGAAAAGTGATAATAATAATACATAAAAATTAATTATTTGACATCGCTTTTTATAATTCAGGTTAGGCTGCATGAAAATGTTGAATGTTGGCATAGGACCTGAAACTGGGAATACCAGGGAACTCAATTCTGGTGACATAGATCTGCACAGTCTGGTCAGGGTATTTCCTATTTACTGATCGGATTCTACATATAAAGATAAACTAATTGTTCATCGGTAATGACTGTCCATGATCATTGCAAACCCCTTTGCTGGTATTTAGTGTGTTTGCAAATGGCTGTACTCAAGTGATTGTCACATATTAAACTGTTGAAATGTCATGTGTGTGAGTACCTTAGACCATAATCAAACTGTGCGGAGATTGTTGAACAGATAAACAGTGTGATCTGGTACCATTTTTATATCCCCTGGTAATTTTTGTTTAGTCATCAACCTTTACCACTCTGGTTCTCTGGGCGAAATTAACAGATGCCAAATTGGTAGTATTTCTGTGTGTGTTTTTTCGTTTTTTGTTTTTTTTCCTCAGAAAATAAAGGGATGGCACCATTTTCTTGAAATGCCAAAGCCTATTTTCTGGGAATAATAAGGAAATATTTCAAGTCGTTGTCTGCTAAAAAGTTTACCCTCAGCGATAAGCGTTATGAAATGGGAACGATAAGCGTTAAGAAATGAGAATTTATTTTAGTCATCAAATTGGTTAAAAATACTGCGAAAACTTTCTTGATGACATTAACTATTTAATTATAGATCAGCACAAAGGTATGTTACTTGATCAGCACCATAATAACTATAAATCATATTTGCCTTGAATCAGCATCCTAACTGCTACTAGCATAATAGTATTCTTGTCAAATAACTCACTTCTGACCACAACTTGCAAACACAAATTTGTGACTGAGAAGGTACAAGTATATTTGCAGACATCAAGTAAATAAACAAATAAAATTTATGCAAAATATACATTGTATACATGTATTTTGAGGCATTCCAAACATATTTACAAAATTTACCCCTATGGGTAAATTAAACATTGCGTTTACATGACGAAATATACCCCTAGGGGTAAAAAACCCCTAGGGGCAAATATATTTGCCCCTACCCTTGAGCTGGGGCAATTTACCCACGTGGGTAAATTTTGCCCCTAGGGGCAAATGCGTTCACATGACAAGTTTACCCCTAGGGGTATATTTGCCCCTAGGGGTAAATTTGCCCCTAGGGGCAAACTTATGCATATAAACGGGGCATTAATATTTAATTTACACATAGGGGTAAATTTTATAAATATATTTGGAATGTCTTAAAAAACATGTATACAATTTTTATTTTGAATACATTTTATTTGTTTATTTACTTGATTTCTGCAGGTATACTTTTACCTTCTCTATCACAAATAAACTTTGCAAGTTGTGGTCAGAAGTGATTTATTTGACATGAATACTATTATGTTAGCAGTTAGGATACTGATTCAAGGCAAATATAATTAATATTATTTCATGAAAATGGTCTCATCCCTTATTTTCTAAGAAAAGCAGGGACAATTTTTTTTCTGTCAATTTGTCGTCTGTTAATTTTGCCCACAGAGCGGCGAAGGTTAAGGACAGAGCAAACATACGAAATGTCAGATATAAATAGAGGTGCCAGTTCAGACTATATATATCTATTCAACAAACTCTGCACAGTCTGGTACTCACACACGTTGTATTTCAATAGTTCAATATGTGATAAACACTTGAGTACAAACGCACAAAATACTAGTACCGCAAGTGGATTGTAATGATCATGGACAATTATTACCGATGAATTATTTCATCTTTATATGTAGAATGTAATCTGTAAATAGGAAATGCCTTGACCAGACTGTGCAGATCTAAAGGCTGGCAATGACCAAGTCTGCCAGGCATACTTTAAGATCACCAGAATTGAGTTTCCCGTTAGACTTGGTTTCAGATCGTATGCCAGCATTCAACATTATCATAGTCAGTCTGACCTAAATTAAAAAAAAAAAAAAAAAAAAAAAGCAATGTCAAGCTTATTAGCAGCTAGTTCTGTTAATCAGTGCTTGTTTCATGTCTGTAGCACACAGCTGATGAGTGGAAACTGTAAATAGAAACTGACTTTATTACATATATGACCAGCGTAAACGCAGATGGGCCTGCACATCTGCATGGGCAGTATAAAAGGGGTCTATACCGTTTGCAAACAGAATCTTTGTAGTATAGTGACAAGTGTAGACCCATGAATACACAAGCTGATCTGAGTGTAACCTGTTAATATATGTCATAAGGTCAGTTTCTATTTGGAGAGCCTCAATTGATTTTGGGACCAGCCTGGATTCTGATGAACATATCTATGTACAGTATGGTGAGTAGAATGTTATAAACCCTGCAGAAACTTTGATGGGGCTATACTGTCTTGCTGTTGGGGAATGTTGGCACAACATTTTGGGATACAACAGTAAAATAGGAAACAATGGAACATATATTACTGACCACTAAATAATACTTTTTTCTTCCAAATCTTCCACAGCAAATTGCCTCGTAAACTTTCTCAAACGATTCATTTTTGATAATGACAATTAACGCTGAGTACTCTGGGTAAAATTTTCAGCAGACGACATGAAATAGTTTTCTTATTCTTTTTCTCACGATACAGGCTTTGATATCCCATACAAATTGTCTCTAATGATAACAATTTCCATGAAATGCCAAATCCAATTCTCTGGGAAAAATAAATATTATCAATTTGTCATCTGCTTTTTTTTTCTCAGAGAGTGGTGAAGGTAAAAGAAACAATGTAATTATAGATAGGCTTTTAAATAAAAGAGAAAACTATCATTTGCCCCTTCTTCCTATAACACATATAAACGAACCCGTTTATCCACGAGGGTATCTAACAAGGAGGGGCAAATATTTACCCCTAGGGGTAAATATACCCCAAGAGGTAACATTAATGCATGTAAAAGGGGCTTAAGTTCTTATTTCTAACTTTTAACTTCTTACTTCTAACTTCTAACTTTTACCTCTGACTTCTAACTTCTTACTTCTAACTTTTTACTTCTAACTTCCACTATGTATGTATGTATGTATGTATGTATGTATGTATGTATGTATGTATGTATGTATTAGTAGGCGTCAGTACATACATACATGCATACATACACACATACAACGTAGAAGTTAGAAGTAAGAGGTTAAAAGTAAGAAGTTAGAAGTTAGAAATAAGAAATGTCCCTACCAGGCTTTCGTACTTTTCAAATTGAGGCGTGTTCCTTTTTGTCGTTAGTGTTATTACATGTACGGAGTATTACTGTACGTTGCGTTCGATTGATCTGAGATTTCAAAAGGATCTGTTGGGTACCTTTTTTTTTTTTTTTTTTTTTTTTTTTTTGTCGATTGTTTGTCAGTCGACACAAAGTTATTAAGCACAGCAGCATTTCGTTTCTTGATGTCCACGTGACCATCACTTATGATTTGTATGAAAGCCAGGTAACAGTTATTTACAGAAAATAGCCGCGTTGTTCTTATCGCTGTGAGGTCAGCTTGTTGCGTAAGAGGGTTATCAAAAATCTTCTGCTGGGTTTGGCAAACAGTGTCAGACGCCGCAGTACACGGCGTCTGATCGGGGTCTACACTGTTGGCTTTCAGTAGATGAATTAAAGGGGTAAACGAAACAAGTCTTAAGTCCCCGTCCAGGACCATTTTCCCATCCTACACTCAATCGACCCACCAGTGCTTTCAGTGCTTTGATTGTCACCACTGCGAACTGTGCTCGGCATGTACCAGGGTTGTGGTCTCCCATCCAAGGTTGCTGGTTTTCTCTGCCACGTACAGTCACATTACGCCAGTAGTCTAGTCTATGAGTCTAAAATAAGTTTGGTGTCGAAGTAAACTAAGTAAGCTATAGTTGAACATAGCGAATGTTAACGTTATAATCTCCGACTGTCAACATTTTTATTTGCATTTGTAAATGAACCAGCTCATGAGAAAAGAGATCGCAGAGTCGACCAAGGGAAGGCTCAGGTGAGCCTGATCATAAGTGCAGCCTCGCCAGGGCCTAGCATTTCGATAAAAGTACACGCAGCATTTTTAGATTATTCATTATATATTTTCCTTATTTCTGTTCCAATCATAAATGGCAGGTCCTCGTTAGAACCGCCTCAATGAGGCTTTATAACGTGTATCCACAATTTATGTTCAGAGCACAAATAAGGAGACTAATGTGCATCTAAGGTCTCAAATGTTGTATAAAGTTTTAATTAGTGTTGGAATTAAGCAAAAAAAAAAAAAAAAATAAATAAATAAATAAAAAAAAAAAATAAAAAATAAATAAATAAATTAATTAATAAAAATAAAAAAAATGAATAGAATTGACATCCAACTTAAATGCACGATAGGGCCTTCATGTAATTATTTTCAATGAATCCAAATATTTTAAGTAAATCAGTATTATATTGTGCTAATGGTCGTTGTTGATGTTCTTGTTCTTTTTCGGAGAGAGCGAAATATATTGTAGAGACACGGTCACATATGAGGCGACAAGTTCTGCAACGGAAGATCAGGTGTTTTTTCTCCAGGTTCTACGCTTTTCGCCCACATCTAATTAACGATCGGCTCGAACTGAGTGAAATAATCTTGAAAACGCTGCGAATCCAAAATATAAAATAAATGTAGAGACATACTGCATATTTTTATTTCGAAGGTTTAACATCACCGAAAAAATCTTTCCAAACTTGTTTTGCTGCGCAATGCGGCCGTCAGAACTAGAAACAAAAATCGATAATACCGCTAACAGAGTTTTGTTGTGTGGTGTTATATATTACAGGTAAATTTTGTGGGGTGATATATTTTCTCAGCGGGAATTTAATATCGGTCTTGCGCTAGCCGACGCAAGGGAGACTACTGTGAAACTACATATATATATAACCCTTATAAAACCGAGATGCTGGAAAACAACCTAGGGAGGGTAAAATGGATGCCCTGAGTCTACTGTAGTGCTTAAAAAAATGCGGGGTGGTATAAACACCCCACAATTTTTTCACACCCCACAAGAAAGGTTTCATATATAGAAACGCCCCATATCTGGCAACTTTCTTTCTATATATATATATATATATATATATATATATATATATATATATATATATTTATATTCATGGATGGTTGGCTAACTGATTTATTGACTGGTCTTGATTCCTTTCTTTCCTAATAACTTTTTTTCTCGTTTTTTTTTTTTCTTTTAAGAAACAGACTCTTATCACCCATCTTATTGTATAGACCCTTTTTTTTTTTTTTTAAATTCATCAATGACAACTTTTTATTTCTATAAAAGTTTTCAAAGATCAAAGTAACTGGTTAGTGTTGAATTTTACGAGTAATGATGTTTGTTACTCCACAAGATTTTATGGGTGTGTGGGTGTTTACCATTCGGTACATTTCTGTAGATTAGGGACATTGTGGTTATTATCAAATTTTCTACTGTTCTATTTTTAGAAACATAATAAATATATGAAACTCGTAAAATTCAACACTAACGTTTCTGTTATAGCTTCAGCTAGCCATATATAATTTATTTTTGTATTTGAAAGACCTGTGCAACAAAGAAAATGATTGTTTATTGAACATCATAGAAAAAACTTAAAAAAAAAACAACAACAAACAAACAAACCGGAGAATGGATGGTCTGTGGGTTTCATACCTATTGAAACGGTAAATATGAGATTAAAAAATAACTACAGGTCCGATCTAAATTTCCTTTTTGTTGGATAATGTATATTTAATACCTCATAATATAAACCCAAAATGGACTGCAACGGGGATGCCTTCTTTTTGGCCCATTTCGAGTTAAACTGTAGAACTTCCCATTGAAGTTCACTTCCCACACTTAGCTGTTAGCATCGGCCCATATTTATTTATCGTAAGAACTATCGGTAGGTCTAATCCGCGTAATCAGGCTGATTACGCGAAATCAACTTTTCTCCGCGTAATCAACCTGTAAAAATGAAATTTCGGGGTATATAGTGGGTTTATTTTATATTTTATTAAACAAATATCTTTATACACCTAATATACACACATTTATAAAAAAAATATTTGGGAAGGGTGATTTTGGACAATACCTCGGGTTTGTATTGAAACTACTGCCGCGTAATCCAACTACTAGAGCTGTTCACGAAATCAGTCTGTTAGTCCGCGTAATCAACATATAAAATGCAAATTTCTGGGTATATATTTGTTTTGTTTTTTAGTAAAAATATTCCATTTATACACCTGATATACACACATATATAAAAATGAAATAGATCTATTTAGGAAGGCTGATTTTGGCCAAAACTTCGTATGTGTATTGAAAACTACTGCCGCGTAATCAAACTTTGTTCACGAAATCAGCCTGATAGTTCGCGTAATCAACCTGTAAAAATCAAATTTCGAGGTATACAATGGTTTATTTGGTATTTTAGTAAAAATAATATCTTTATACACCTAATATACACACATTTATAAAAATAGAATATTTAGGAAGGGTGATTTTGGAGAAAACTTCGGATGTGTACTGCCGCGTAA